>BSBM01000259.1:16292500-18692500 GCA_027924585.1 Larix kaempferi | reverse complement strand
ATTTTTGAAACTTGTCCGATGACATTTCCATTTCACGTGTATCTAAATCTATTGGCATTTGCAAATGAAATAGGATTTTTCATTTGCAAATCATTGCACATTATATTCTGTTGGCAATTTTGAAACTTGTCTGATGACATTTCCATTGCATGTGTGTCTTAAGCTATTAACATTTGCAAATGAAATGGGATTTTTACTTCATACAGATGCTTCTATGTCATGATCACAACAACTTATGTACATTCTATATGCTTTGATTGTGGTACATTGTCTTCAATGAAAACAAAAATGAATGGTACAAGTTATATGAGACTATCTGTTCTATATTCCCTTGGCTATGGTATATACTATATTTCCTTCAATGAAGCCATAAATGGATGCTATAAGTATCATGGATTACAGATTACTTCTGCGATTGCTATTTCCAAAGCGACTCTATGCAATTTAATTCAAGAAATTTAAATTGACAAACTATAATTACAAATTGAAATTTTAATTTAATTTAGCTCTTGAATTATGTGTTTTGTATTCAATTGTGTGTTTACTTGTTTTTTAATATGATTTTGTCACAATAATATATAACTGCATCTAATATTTGTAACACAATTGGAATTGCCTCCGGTAGAAAGCAATTGACATAAGTTGATACACATGAACATCAACCATAGATCTTCTCTCCTATTGTTGATCCCTTCCCTTGTAATAACAACTGCAATCATCGGGGACATTGCCACTACGTGGCTCTTGCTTTATAAATAGGAATTGCTAGTGATGCATATCTTTCTTATAAACGCACCAATTATTGTATAGAGCGTGTCACAAATAACTGATGTGCTTTTGTATGTACGAAGGAATCGATAATAGTGCATCCATATATATTAAGAGTACTGCTAATATTCAACACATTGAAGATCATGGTGCGCACTAGTGTGTCACATCACACAATATTTATGATACACTTAATGTAAGGAAGCACCACTAATGGTGCGATCTATATTTTAAGGTGCATTGGTAGTGTTAGATAGTTTTTTGCAAAAAAAATTATTTTTAATTTTAATAAATAAAATGGTCATTTAATCAAATTTAATATACATACACACATATTAATGTATGTGCCAACTATTGATATTTGTATGCGAATAAAAAACAATGCCGATGATAGGAGCAATAATAATAGTTCGACTCATATACATTTTTATAGGAGTGGGACTCTTGAGAGAGAGAGAGGGATCAATACTCTCATCCTAATATAGTACATGCTCATCCCCTCTTGAGGAATGTTGGCCTCCTCAATTTTTATGAGGATGTTACATCCCTTAAGGGGAACACTATTCTATTGAGGTAGTTGATCCGGTGCTAGGATCATGTCAGGTAGACCTTTAGGGAGGTCTTGATTTGTGTTACCATCCCACAAAGGAGGACATATACTTCATTACTAGGTTGTTTAGGAGAGGGGAAGATTTTCCCCATTTCCCCAATATCCCACTTGGAATTTACAAGATAGATCTATTAGCTTATGTTGAAATATATGTTAGTGATGACATCATTGATCCCTTTCAGTTCTAGGTTTCTAGTGTCTAGCTAGATTTGCATTCATTTGGTGTAAAGGAGGTTAGGTTCCTCTCACTTTTAGTCTCAATGGTGGAAAATTAAACCACTGATGGGAAACTCATTAGTTTCCCTTTATTATACTATATAGTTTCTTTAGTGTATACATTTAGATGTATTAGGTGGTTTGCCATTTTTCTGTGATGGTTTCATTTAGCTCATGATCATTTTCTCTTTGTATTTGAGGGGAGGATGGGATTCCCTTTTGGTTTAGGGTTTTTTTTTTTTTTTTGAGTGGTTTCTAGCCACTAGGATGTCATTCCACCACATTCCTCCTAGGACTAGGACCGATGTGCATATGCACCTGTGGGATTAGAAGTTTACTAAGAGGGGCTAGTTGGAGTTCCCATGTATGATCACTCTAGAGTTACTATATATGCTTTCTAGTGAGGATGATCATACCTTGGATCTTGTGCAATACCCATATACAGGGTTATACTGGTGAGGATTTCATAACATCATATTTATCCCAAATGAGCCATCAAATGATAAAGGTATTATCAACATTATGTTTTTATTAATCTAGTTTCACTTCTTATTTTTTTTTATCTTATTTAATGCACATGTAAATGATTGTAACGTTTTCTTTAACTTGTCTAATTATCGATGCATATTATTTTGTAGATATTGACACATATGTTAGGGAGGTTCCTCCCCCAAAAGACTAGGAGACAGTAGAGGTAGATGAGTTTCCCTAGATACATATACCTAGCTTGTGATGCAATCTAGATATTAGATTTCACCAACAGCTAGTGGACTAGCTACATGCATTGCTACATGAAGTGTGCCTTGCACGAGTGATCCAAATTATATATGACCTAGATCTTGTTGGTATATGGGTGATACTTTCATGTGATATGACACTATTGATGTATTGTATTGTTGATGCAGTGATACTACTAGAGAGGAGAAGGTCATATTTTCATCATCATCAACTTTCTCCTTCAAATTCATCTACTGAGGATGGTGATCCTCCACCTCCACCACCTACTCTTCCTTCTCCTCCTAGGCTAGTCGATTTACCATCATATCCTCCTCCAAAGAGAGACTAAACACCATCTCATCCTCACCAAGTCGACCAACCACCGTCTCATGCTCCACTAGCTGACCAACCTCCATCTCCTCCTCCACAAAATAACCAACCATCCTCTCCTCCTCCATAGCCTAACTGACCACCCTCTCCTCCTCCACATCCGAAATTCCCACCTTCTCTTCCTATAAGTGATTGACCATCATCACCTCCTCCACTAATATATTGACCATCATCTCCTCCTCCTCCAGTAACTGACCAACTAGCTAGTACACCAACTGCACTCGTTGATACTATAGACGAGATAGTTGTAATGGGTGATATAACTTTTGGTGGAGATATATACTAGTTGCTTCATTTTGCATTTTCATATATTGGAGGTATTGATGCCTCTAGCTCTAGTGGAAGAGGTACTGATGCCTTTGGATCTAGTAATGGACCAACAAGCTCATTTCAATTATTGATGATCACATGTATATATTTGATTTCCATGATGTGTCTTTTACATATATTTTTTACTTTTATATTTGACTTGAGATGTATGTTTTCCTTATATATTGATTATAATATTATCATTCATATATATTATGAGTTTTCATATCATGCTAATGTTGATATTGTTTTATTTATAACATATATTTTATTTATGCTAATTATTTTTCTATTTTTAAATTAAATTTGAGATATATCACTCATTTCAAATTTGATATACATATTTGACATATTTGAGATGTATATCTGACATATATATTAATTTTGATATTAGAATTCATGTATATTATGTATTTTTATATCACATTGGCGTTAATCATGTTGTTTACAAAATGTATTGTGTATGCTAATGATTAACACCATTAATGATTTCTCTATTTCAAAACCAAATTTGAGATATATGGGTGATCTAAATTAGAGATGTCATATAAAGTTTAATTGTTGTGATTACTAAAGTTTACATTCATACTCTTCTTACTTTATCATTGAAGTTTACTTGATTGTGAAAATAATGAATGATAAGTTACTGCCATTTTCTTGTGGGTGACATGGAATGCTTTTATTGTGGTGTATTAGGAATTCCTTTGTTAAGGTTGTGATGGTGCTATTTATGAAGTGCATGCCTTGATCACTTGTGAGGATTATGGGTCATCCAAAGTGAGTAATTATGTTCTCATAGATGAATTGGGATGATGTTTCTATGGAGCAATCTCATACCGACATTGCTTCAACACATTTTGTCAAAAATTTTGATCTGGTAATGATGTAGCAATATTTTGAGTGTTTCACGAGAGGGTTGATGGGGCCAATAAAATAAAATTCCCACTTATTAAATGGATATAAGGCATAAAATGGATGGAGTGGGAGTTCGTCTCGGCAGGATGGCCTCCCAACCCATTGAAAGACATTGCATGCTCCGACGTAGTCTTTGGCATCCTTAAACACAATTGGCCACCATAATCTTGCCTGCAAAATTTCCTTCCAGTTTCGTTTTTGTCAAAATGTCCACTTGAAACACTTGCATGAAATTCCCACAATATATCTAGTCTTTCATGATCTAGTACACAACACCATAAAATTCCATATGTTCCCAACATGTATAATTGTCCCACAATCAATTGGTATTCTGCAACTCATATAACCAGTTGATGCTTTTGAGTTGCTTTATAGTCATCCGATGCCTTTCCCATTGCCATAAATAAGGAAATCTCTTCGAAGTGGTATGGAATGTTATCAAATTTGAATAAGGCTACATCATGTAATTGGTCATCGATCAGTTCTCCAACATATGTTTCTCGTCACAACAGATGATCAGGTCCATGATTGTACTGGGCCTGGTTTGACAATTACTTCGAAAGATAATTATTGAAATAAGAGTAACCATCTGCAAATTTGGCCTTCTAACATAGATTTATTTACTACGTACTTGAGAGATTAATGATATGTGAAGAATTTAAAGTTTCCTCCTAGCAAGTAGTGGGACAACTTATACTAAGCATAAATCATTGCCAATCATTCCCTTTTTGTGGTCGTATAGTTACGCTCGACCTAAGATGGTTTCCTAATGGCAAAGTAAATAGGATGGTCAAGTTCACCTTCACCTGGTTGAGCTAATACAACTTCAAGGGAAATAAATAATGCATCAATGTGTAAATGGAATTCCTTTACCCAGTCAGGAAAGTAAGGATTTGGGAATTGGGATTTTTTTCCTTCATTATTGTAAAATCCCTTTCACAGTCGTCGATACAGTTAAATGATTTCGCCTTATTTAAGAGTTTTTCTAAAGGAGAAGTGATAGAGGTGTAGCTGTCGATAAGTCATCTACAATATCCTATATGAACCAAAGTGGATTGCAACTACTTCACCAAAGTAGGGTATGAAAGATTCATAATGATAGCAATGTTTGTAGTATCTACCAATACTCCACCGCATAAAGCAATATATCCCAATAAGTTTCTAAAAAGGACGTAAAAAATGCATTTCCACAAGTTTAAAGAAATCTTCATTTGGCGAAAAATGGTCAAACATTAATCTGAGTAGTACCACATGGTATTTGAGTAGGATGTAAACTATCCAGTCATCCAAGTACACTTCGAGGAATTTATGAAGGAATTTTTTGAAAGATGCTATCACAGTCCTTGAAAAGACTGTAGATGCATTATTCATCCCAAAAGTCACAACATTATAAGAAAAGGATTCCCATTGTTCTGTAAATGTTGTCTTATTCTTATCCTCTTCCACGATTTGTACCTGATGATATCCTAAGAATCCATCTATAAAAGTGTACACCTCATTGCTGACTACTTGATCTAGGACTTCATCGCTAAAGGGTGTCGAAAAGGGATCATGAACACATGCAAAATTTAGGCTCCGATAATCGCACATACTCTAATATCCTTAGTGTTCTTTCTCTGAATCAAAATAGGACTGATCCAATTAGACTCATCCATAGGGAAAATTAAATCGACATTCAACATGTAGTCAATATCCTTTTTCACTTTTTGTTTAACTCAAGGGTTCAATTGATATGGTCAATGCTTCATGGGTTTGGCATCAACTTTCAATACAATATTCATCTCTCCCAGGGATTCCTTTGAGCTTTGTAAAACTTTTTGGAAATAAATATTAATACTCTTTCAAGAGTGATATGGTTTTTGACACCATTTGTTCATCCCAGTAATATCCTATGGATGCCATTTTTGTTTTTTCTTCTGTACCAATATTGATTTTTCATATTTTTAGAGGTTGTGTATATAAACCCCCAACTTCCTTTTCTTTTTGTTGTTTCACCTCACGGGATCCCTCTAAATCATTAAAGGTTAAGTGGCGCAATTGTTCTAGCTCATCGAGTTTTGGATTCTCCTTATCAACCTTTGCATAGTAGAGAGAGGATTCCATCTTTAGAATGGAGACAAGTGTGATAGGAAATTCTTGATGATTGGGTAGATGTATGGAATTCCTACATTCCTTAGCTTGTTGGTGAATATAGTTTCCTTGACCATTATGATAGCATCTGTAATAGAATCATAGGTTGCAGAAAAGGAAAGATATCAACAAAATTTTGCGCTTAGATTACTCCAACATCCAGTTTGTTGTTTTGTTTCTTCATGTAGGTACCAAGCCTTAGGGATGGGTCCCATTTTGTGGAAGAAATATTGAACTCAAAATTATGGCTGCAATCCATCTGTGTCCCATTGTTGTTAACACTGATCGATGTGAGCGAATGGATTTGTCTCTCCCATTAAGATTTCCACAACTCGGTTGACACACTTGGATGGTTTGAATCGCAGCATTAAAGCTCTATCAATAGTGATATAATTAGGTATATCATATTTATGTGTTTCCCACCATCTTGTGGTTGTACCTTTGAGTCCCGTATCCATAACATCCATTTGATGCTCTTTTTCCACACAAGTATTCATTTTCCAAAAAACCCATCCAATTTGTTGATGCCATCGTATACTAGAGTATCTAGAACCTCTATTTCGATCATTGGAACCTCTAGTTTGATCATGAGGATCCCTTGGTTCAATCAAATTTATATACCCTTGTAGATATCTCCCACACAATGTGGTCCAAAATTCAATCATCTTTTATGCAGGGGGCATCCCTCTAGAGTTCCAAATGGATTCCCAGAGAAACAAATGTTGTTCCACGTCTTCTTCAATTCCTCTTCCCCAAAACTATGGGCATTTCAGAGATTATATTTCCTGTATTCCAGCCATACTAGTGACTGGTGGTCATAGCAATGCAAATCCTTGGGGTCCAGGTTGAACTATGGTGTTACTACTACTCTTCTACAAAGTGTTACTACTTCCACTCACTACTATACTAAATTGTAAACTACTACAACAACTAACTGTCTGGTTATACCAAGGTAATTGTAAAACAAGAATATTAAAAGGGATTACAAAATTCTATAAGGGAACCCAGGGGGTAGTCAAAGACGTGGTGTTTCCATTACTTCCAATATCTCATTCTGCAACAAGGGGGGGTTCAATTTTTGGGGTTCTATCATTTTCTGCAGCTCCCGGAAATTCTAATTGTTCTACAACTTCTTCAAGGATTGGTTCAGATGACTGATTCAACAATACATTACTTAGAAACTAAACTCTGCAATCTCTTTCCTCACTTACACATTCTACCTAGTTCCTCCTTGCTGGGTCATCCTACACTTCTATTTCTCTTCCTCTTAGTCATGAACCAACCAGTTCCTCTCATTGCTTCACCTTCTGCAACTCACTTTCCCTCTCTTCACTATTCTCTCTATTCCACAACTCCTCTTGTAGTTGTGCAATTCTTTTCTTTTTGTTTTTCATCTGCATTTTTCACCACTTTTCACATATTTCCAATCTTCTTGCTGCACACTCAGCCTTGGCGTCATTAATAGATCCATTCCTCGTTGTGCATAATTTCTACTTTCCTCAAATTGGAAGCATTACCTTGACCACAACCCTAATGGAACAAAGTTTTTACTCCTCCATTATAATTAGGTTTAGTAGAAAAAAATTGTACTCAACCATCCATGCCTTGATCCATGATGAAACTTCCTTCAATAGTCTTCCTCTTGTTGCTTTCTTGAGATATTCTTCAACTCTAGATACAGACTGGTTGTTTTCAGCTGCAAATTTCACAATATATGTAGTGAGAGTGATTTCTACCCAGAATTTAATATCCATAGTTAGCTAAGTATCTAGTTGATGTAGCGATACTAGATATATTCGAGTTCAATGCACATTTATTTTCTATCGGTTTCTATGTTATAGAGATTCCACAAGTATTTTTAACCACTTGAATAACCTTACCGGGAACTAAACCCACAAGAATTCATATTGATCAAGTATCGTACCTATGTAAAGGATATATTCTCTAATTTTTAGTGGAGCCCACCCTTGCAACTTAGCTTCCTATATTACAAATTCCTTAAACCTCTTTTCCCACAAATATTGAATGATGCTCTTTGATACCAATGTATATATGTATTTAACGTCATCTAGTTAGAAACTAGGTCTTCAAAACATAACCATTTGTTGGCACAAAATGAGATTGGGTTTCTTGTGTAGGGGTCAACAAAGGGGACCACTGTAATCTAGTGTGATGACATTTCCAAACCCCCGATGGAGAAGGTCTCACCTAAAGCATAGCCTAGACATGTTTATGATGAGGAGGGTTAACTACAAGAATAAACTAGATGATAGTATATATCAAAAAATACATTCACTATATATCCATAGCATAGTTATGCAACTGGTATAAAGCAAAGAACATAGACACCATTAATAGTATATACACATAAAATTGAAGGGGCCCAATAATATTCATTCATATTCCTTCATGGATCTTCAATACAATTCATACAAGGAACTATACATCTATAGCCTACAGAATGACCCGCCACTGATTTACATACTTAATAAAAACCCATAATCCTATGGTCCATATACATAACCCAAAATTCATCATCCACTAATAATTTGATGATCATTCTTATGCTTGGTTCTTGGATCGCTTCCTTATCTTATATCTTCATACATATCTTGCTCACTCTCCTTTTTCTCTTTATATAGTCACGGGAGTGGACTCGATATGGTTATGGTCTCTAATTGTTTCTGCAACCTTTGCCTTATTTTTTGTGCGGAATTCCGTGACTATTGTCCTTTCCAAAAACAAAGGAGCCAACAATCATACAATGAATTAAAAAACATGATTGACCAATATAAATAACAAAAATAAATGACACATCCATTATATAAATGTTGAAATAAAATAACTACATATCACTCATCATTTCCATCACCTTGATTATCTTCCTCACTAGGATTTACACCATTATTGTTCTCAAAAACATATTTGATCTAGTGTCATGTATTAATATGAACCACCAATCCTTATCCAACACATCCATGTAAAAACACATTTGGTTGTAGTCTTTTGGGAAAACATAAGGCTCCTTTATTTCTTCCCACTTCATTCTAGAATTGATGCATATTATCCCATTATCATGAGTTTCCTTTACATTAATTTGGTCGAAAGTATCTCACCATTTGCACATAAAAATAACACACTGGAAAGATGATAAGTCCACTTGCATGATCTATTTTATATTTTTGACATAACCTAAATTCCCCTCTATTATGTTCCAATCACAGTGGCTAGCATGACTAGATTGGTTGAATTGGACATCCACTCCATAGTTGAGTGAAAATGATGTCTATACGTCCAAATAGATGGGAACAAATGCACTTGTAAAAATGTGAACAAGCGATGGTGTTATACATCTAATAACCCAGGCATTTATAAAAACATATATATGTTATAATTCAAATATGCATTACAAATTTTAAAATGTACATAGAGAGATTGTTACCGAGTATTTTCATCACACATGAAACATTGGATGCACCATATTTCTCTCATGATTTGTTCAGCCACCCAACTATTGGGACATGTCATTAGCATATTTTATTTTAAATAAATAGGATAAGGCATGCTCCTACTGTTCAACTAACTGAATTCTTTCATGTCACTCTCTCATTTCCTTCTCTTATCTTCATACAATGCAACCCATGGTTGTGTTTCCTCCATGTTGTAAATAATAAATTTATTGATGGCATCAATTTATGAATTCATTGAGGTATTTATGAAATAAAAAAGAATAATATGAGATTAAATATATATAATCAAGTTTAGTGTAAACAATTACTCTATGCAAATTTGAAAAAATATAAGTGACTTAGTCTTTATCATGTGCCTTTTTCCATTCATTTGGTGTAGCTCCCCTTCTCTTTTGTCCTCATTCCAAACCAATGTGCCTAGTGTGTCATATATTTTCTTGAACGTACTCACTAGCATAATAGAATGACTCATTATAATGTACTCTCCCTGATATAGGCACCTCGGGGTTTTCCCTTTGTTGAAAAAACCCATTCAATTGTTTCATGTACCTCTCTAAGAAGAACATCAAATGACATGACACCACCTTGGATAATCCAACCTCATAAACTAGGTGATTTAGAAGATGAACATGCAAGTCCATGAAACTCATGGGCCGTTCCTTCTCAACATACAAACAATGCAACTATCTCTCAATGCCACCATGAAATCCTATCCATATGAATCTCCTTTGATGTGATCCAATGCACAAATGCATATAATTTAGATATGGCATGTCAAAATTCCTAAGGGAAGTCATGGCTCACACATGCATGAGCAAAGGGTAATGACACTATAAACTAAACACATACAATATTAATTTCCATAAAACTTTGAGCACATAGTATATTATAACCCACACTACAAGAAAACAAAAAACATGTATTCGACATATGTACCATTAGAAGGTTAGGATGGTCATGTGATTTCAACCTCGATAAATGTTCTTCTACAATGAATCAATGCCATAGAGTTGGAATGTATAAAGAAGGCACCTTCACACCCAATATAACTTCCTTCAACAGAGAAATACTATTTTTGTTCCAAATCCATGGGATATCACCTTCTTTTAAAAGACTAATAGGGTTCAACCTCTCCTCTACGTTCTTTTCTTTTCCAATGTTTCTTTTTAGTCTTCGAAGAAATAATATCTTTCCTAACACCCAATGTGTTTCCTTTTTCAATGGTATGTGCCTCCATAAGGAAGATGAAACTTTTTTAAATATATGCATGGAATCTATTAAGTGAGAAATCATAAGATGCTCCCAATATGGAATCTCATAAAATACAAATTTATTTTTCATCCCAATGAGATTTTTCTCAAAATATGTGTTAAAAAATTAAAGAACATCAAATATAGGTTCCCCATTTGAATTGAACAATTATGCAAATTCCTTCTCATCCTCTATGATATATACCTTAATCCAAGCATTATTTTAGGTTGTCGGGTTAATTCTTTGGTTTACCATTGAAAGCAAACATTGTTCTTCCGATAAGAGTGGTATCATAGGAGGAATACCCTTGATCATTTCTACAATGGATTTTATAGTTGGTTGTACCACCTATCCCTTATAGAAGGTCCACAAAATTTACATCTATGATACTCTTTTGTTACAAGACTTGCGATGTTAATGTATAAAGTGCATGGTAGTGTTAATGAAGACAGTTGCACCAAATTAACTATGAAAAATAATTTTGGTACAAATAAAAAAATAAATCAACATACTTACCAAAGAACTCCCAATCCTAGATAATCATGCGTCGTGTATGCACATATACCATATAATGTAAAATACCTATCTACTGGGATGGGTATTGATACATCATATAAAACTACACATTCCCATAAATTTTTTAATTCATTGAACAATGGTTGTAGGTAGACATTCGTATTCTTACCTTACCTTCTACTAGGGACTATAAGAGCCTGTTGGACCACGTTTGTCGTTAAACTAGATGCTTGACCTATTAGTTTCTGATTCAACCACTAGAGTTAATGGATTCACAAGAGGTTGTTAAACCATGTCACGAGTTTTGAAGGAGGTGCTAACCACTGGGTCAATGATACCCCCATAAGAACTGACTGAGGTACTCAACACCAATCGAGCAGATTCAAATCCACTATTTTTTGGATCTAATACCAATTGTTGTCCCACGTTTTCTGTTAAACCAAAAGCACAACCTATTAGTTTTCGATACAACCATTAGAGTTAATTAACAGATCCATAGGAGGCTATTAAACCATGTCACGAGTCTTGAAGTAGGTGCTAACCACCAAGTAAACAAATCCAACAGAAGATGCCTATTCTTCATGGACAACGATGGAGGAATGTTGTTATTGATCATAACTTTTGGATAAACACAATAGTTGGTGTTTTGGAGGAAATCTTGTTTAACACCATCCATGGCTATGCTCAATCAAGGGCTCTTTATTTCATCCTTGAATTCATTGATCCATGTATCCTCTATATGATTTATGGCTTTTGAGTCTATTGGGATTCGCATAACTCATTGCTCACTTCTGTCTAAGGCATGCCACCTCTGCAACATGGATAATTCTTTGCAACGGAAGAAGAACCTTTGAATCCTTGGGATTATAAGCATGCGCCTCAATATATTATGAAGAGGACCATGTTCTTTCCTTTTTTTTTTCATTTCTTGTACTTGTTGTGCCCACATTCTAGACACATCTCAGCTTTGTCCTCATATTCACCTATATGTAGAATACAATCTTTTGGACAAGCATGATATGGTATATACTCAACACCCAACCTTTTCAACATTTGCTTTGCTAGGCCTCTTCCTAGCTATTAGGAAAGACACAATGATTCATAATTACCTTATATTTGAGTAACCTACAATTAGTGGGAAATATAAATGTATACTATCATCAATCATGCATAAAATAGACCATTTGCAATGTTGAATGTGTGACCTGAAAATATAGGGGACTTAATGGTTAGTTTCCTTAAGAGCATAGAGAAATACACATTTGACATACCATACATTACTTTCAAGTTGTATAGTAACATTGTTATCCCGACTAATTGGGTATACTTTGACCCATGTCCAAATAAAGGGGCAGTGGAAGCATATTTTATGATTTCAATTAAGGTATCAATATATGATATGGGAATTTGACATACCATACATTGCTTTCAAGTTGTATAGGAACATTGTTATCCCTAGTTGGGTATACTTTGACCAATGTCCAAATAAAGGGGTGGTGGAAGAATATTTAAGGATTTCAATTAAGGTATTAGTGATATGAGCATCATATCCTAGCTGATATTGATGGAATGCATGTAATAAACTTCCCTCCACAACACTTGTATCCTATAATAAATCATCCATATCAACCTCTATCTCATTTCCTTCATTGTCAACATGTGAAGAACTAATTGTACTATAGACATTTTGAATTAGCGACTTAGGATATAGTGGAAATTAGATAGGTGGTTGATTCAACCATGCTTGGTATTCTTCCTCTCTAAGGTGTGATTTTTTTGTATCCTTCTCTTGACTTGAGATTGACTAACAAGGTTCAGCATAAGACAGTGGATAGTTCACTCATCATCAAGATTCTAATTGAAAAAATATTGAATTTACATCAATTATACTAGTAAATACAACATTGAATTTATTATGTTCAAACATTATTCCAAATAGTTATTTGAAGTATTGAATTATTTTCCAATATTACATGTACAACCAATCACTTTATAAAGCAAAATGACAAATAAAGCATATTTACACTAATTCCATTGAAAAAAATACAATTACTCAATGATGTTTTTCTTACACCCCGAGGGGATGTCAAAAGGTAGTCCCAATGCAAGGCATGTTTGATGAGTGGTTGATGGTCTATGAAAGTTATATTTTATTAACAACTCATCACCAAGAGACAAACTATGTATTGCATGCACAATACAAAATAAAGAAAAATTTCCTTTTCTTAAAGAAATCCTTGTCATTGGAGTGTTCCATAAAAGAACAATTTGCACTAAATAATGAGATCCAACAACTATTTATGTGTGTGGATGACCATCAATATATCACAAGTTCTTCTTGTTAAAGTTTCCAAAAGCATAATTGTTCATGCACATACTATACATGCAAATGCTATGTTTATTTTTAACAATATTCAAGTAATTATATTGAAGACAAAGAGGACCACAAAATGGCATAAGTGTTACCAACTATTCGGGAGGAATGAATACATGTGAAAGGATAAACAACCAGCCAAGGTTTGCAACATCAACTTTAGACTTGAAAATCATATAATTATTAGTACAGAAGTAGAATTTGGTCCTAACATCAGGCACATGTAGAGAAGACGTCTAAGTACCATACAAAGTATAGTTGTAACAAGCTTGGTATTTACCTTGTATATGGATAGGAAGAAATAAGCTATTGATACCCTCCAATTATTGAACCGACCTTGGTGTGTATTTGGAACTTGTTGTTCTCATACAACATTTTGGATCTCCTAGTAGAGATGTTTCGGTTGGTATTGATCATATCATACTTTGTCCCACTAGAAATTTCTATTGACTCAACTAAAGGAGACATGTTGATCAATTTAGGATGAAACATAGTTGTTTTGGATTCCAACTTTTCAAAAAAGGAGCATATGGAAATGTTCCTATGTGTCTTTTATGTATCACTTATTAGTTTTTTTACTGTAGTGGAAGTTATTAGGCCGTAAACATTGGGTATTTGATCATTAATATAATGGGACAATGTGACACACCAAGGGTTCTCCTTCAACCCTTTACATTTTGGAAATCACATACTAATAGGGTGTCATAAAAGAGATCCAATTGAAAATGAAGTACCATTGACCTAGAATGGTGGATGAAAGATGGTATGTTTACGATTGGTGGGGTGAAGCGACCCTCCATTTTTACCTACTGGTTGCTTGTGGTATCTTGATCCTAATAAGAGCTTGCAACATTTTTTATCCGGTGGAATATCATGTGCATCTGAACTTGATTCCAAATTAGGATCCTATAAAATTCAATGCATAATTATTGACATGTACATGCATAGATAATAGATTCAATTATATAATTAAAATAGAAATAAAATTAGAACTTACTAAAAATGACAAAGGAGAACTTTGTGAACTTTGAATAATATGGAATTTGCTAGAATCTAAAGAACTAACCATTTGATAGTATAACTTTTTCTTCCTGCATTTGAGACAAATCAACAATCAATATGTGTCTAAATTCTTAAAAGAAAGTTTGAGAAGCATATCGTGGCAATCTAACTTCAAAAAGACTATTGAAACGATTTTTAACTATATGGTGTGTGTTAGAATGTGTCAATGGTTTTCTAGTGGTCTAATGTATATGCCTAAGGTATTTTGTAATATTAGATTAATAGGCATGTTATTCTTCAATAAATACCTATCTTATAAATTGTATTATCCCACATGCATCACGAGCATGTGATCTCTTGTCCCTCTGTGGTATATAATAGAGGTGAAGGAGGCCTGATAAAATTCACTGTAATGTGATGTGGGGAGCCCAAGATTGTCGAATTAGAGAGTTTCCTTGAGGAATACAATTCAACTTTTGTGGACGTTTCCCCATCTTGGTAATTATTGCATTTAATTTCTTGATATAACATGGCATCAGAGTGGGTTACTGAGTTTTGACTCCTTGATTAAATTCTATATTGAATTTTTTTCATTATACTTTAGTAAATCTATTCTTTAGCACTCCCTTATCTAGTTGAGCTGCAAATAGATCTGGACAACCTCTTAGGTTTTCCCCAGGTTTAAATTTTACACTAGAATAATTTTTCCCCCAAATATGACTCTTCCATTGTCCCTGGAACAAAGGAATTAAACAGTTTTGACTATTTGCTCATCAAAATTGGCTTCCATTTGCCCAAAATTTAATTAGTTTCTATAACCTAGCCTAGGAAATACAATTTCTTTTTAACCTAAATTTTTTTTGGGAAATCTTTTTCTAAACCTATTTTTTTTAGATTTGATGTCTACCAAGCCTAATTTTTTACCAGGCCTCGTCCCGATCCTATTCTTTTACAGAGCGTATATTTTTTCAATTTTTTTTTTTGCACTCAAACTTTTTAATGGGGACATTTTTCTAGGTTTGGGCTGTATAACTACCTCCCTCACCTCTAACCTCAACGTACGAAGTCGTATGAACCTGTACAAATGTATTTTTACCCCATTTTCTGCATTGTTTTCCTCCACGCACTGTACAAACTAAAATTTCAGTGTTTTTACTACTAGTAAACAAAATTTTGAGGGTTTTCTCCTCCCGGGTGACTTTTTGTGCTATATGGACTAGTTTTTCTTATGATCATGGGTGATTTGTTGTGTCATACAAACTTTATTTTCTCTATCTGGGAAAATTGTTCCCTACTAAGCATTTTATTTCTCCTCCTTGCATCATATAGACATGGTTTTGTTGGTTGTGGAGCCAGATCTTCCAGTCTCATAGATGATATTGTCTCATCCGTGTACCCCAGAAGACTGTACACTCGTTCCCCAACCTTGATGTTCAGGGGCAGCGCCCTCAAGAAAAAATTTTGGGGTTGTTTTTTCCAATAGTTTATGGGCCCATGGTTTTGGGTAACCCGTGGTATTTTTCCATTGTATTTCCCCTATAAAAGAAAGACATTGTAAGATGGCTAGGGTTGATGTATTAGGTTTTGTGCATTGTAAAGATCTCTAAGATTGAAAGGAGAGACTGTGAGAGAGTGTGAAGAGGAAGTGCAGCGACTGTACTGCAGTTTGTATCCCTTCACTTTGCTAGATGGTATAATAATAAGGACTGGCAATTTCAGTGTGGACGTAGCCCATCTTGGGTGAAACACAATATATTGGTGTCTCTCTTGTAATATGTATTTGTGATTATATTTTCATTTCTGTTTATTGTTATTGCTCTACGATCTTGCTTTTTCTAACAATTGGTATCAGAGCCAAAGGTCTATTTGGCAGTTAAACCCGCTGGAAACTAGGGTTTCTGGTTCGAGTGGGAGCAATGGCAGAAGAATGAAAGTTTAAGGTCGAGAAGTTTAATGGCCAAAAATACAAGTTATGGAAGATGTAAATGGAGGACTATCTGTACCAGAAGGATCTATTCCTGTGTTGGGAGGAAGAGCAAAGCAGCCGATGGCCATGAAGGATGAAGAATGGGAGGTTTTTGACAGAAAGGCACTGGGAACAATACGGTTGTCCCTGGCTTCATTGGTGGCTTTCAATGTCTCAAAAGAAAAAACAACAGAGGGTTTGATGAGCGCACTAGGTAAGCTATATGAAAAAACCTCAACCTCCAACAAGGTATTTCTAATGAAGTGTTTATTTAATATGAAGATGTCTGAAGGTGGATCTATTACTAATCATTTAAATGAATTTAATACGGTTAGAAATCAACTAAGTTTTGTAAGTGTGAACTTTGATGATGAGGTTAGGGCTCTTCTAATCTTGTGTTCATTGCCAGAAAGATGGAATAGATTGGTCATGGCTGTAAGTAACTCTGTCTCTGGTTCAAACAACTTGAAATTTGATGATGTTATTGGTGTTATTCTTAGCGAGGAAATGCTAAGAAAAAGCACAGGTGAGACATCAGGTAATGCATTGACCATAGAGAGCAAGGGAAGACAAAATGAGAGCGGAATAACCCAAGGTAATCGTGGCAAGTGTAAAATGGGCAGATACAAGTCCAAACTGGGAAAAATAGAGTGCTGGAACTGTGGAAATAAAGGACATCTGAAGAAAGACTGCAGATCTCTAAAGAAGAAAGTAGATGGATAGCAGGAAACTACCCAGGAAGCAAATGTAGCAGGTGATGTGTTACAAGATGCTTTGATTCTTCCATTAGATAATACTAGTGATTATTGGGTAGTAGATTCAGGGGTTTCATGTCATGCTACACCCCATAGGAAATATGTTCATGATTATGTTCCAGGCGATTTTGGACATGTTTTATTTGGTGATGATGAGGCATGTAAAATTGTTGGAATGGGTAAGGTATGGATAAAACTTAAGAATGGAACTGATTGGTTGTTTAAAGATGTTAGGCATATTCCTACTATGAAAAGAAATCTGATCTCAATAGGGCAGTTGGCAGATGGCAGCTGTCTATCTATGTTTGGAGAAATGTGGTGGAAGATCACTAAAGGATCAATGGTGATAGAAAAAGGAGACAGGGTAGGTAAGTTGTATTTATGTCCTCATAATACTGACCAATCTATCTCTTTAGCTTCCATAGGAAAAGATACAATATTGTGGCATCATAGGCTTGGTAACATGAGTGAGAAGGGGATGCAAATTCACCACTCAAGGAATTTGCTGCCAGATTTGAAGCAGGTAAGTTTGGAATTCTGTGAGAACTATGTTTATGGAAAACAGAAGAGAGTCAAATTTCTCAAGGTTGGGAAACAGAAGAAGAATGAAAAGTTATAGCTTGTGCATACAGATGTATGGGGACTGGCTCAGGTACAATCTCTTGATGGCTCTCATTATTATGTTACATTTATTGATTATGGAACTAGAAAAACTTGGTTTTATTGCATTAGACATAAATATGATGTGCTTTCTACTTTTAAGAAGTGGAAAGATTTGGTTGAGAATGAGACAGGAAAAAGGTTGAAGTGTCTCAGATATGATAATGGAGGTGAGTATTGTGGCAAGGAGTTTGATAGTTACTGTTCATACCATGGGATTCGTAGAGAGAAGACAGTCCCAGGAACACCACAAGAAAATGGTGTGTTCGAAAGGATGAATAGAACGATCATGGAGCATGCAAGGTGTATGACATTGCATGCAGGGTTTCCCTTACAATTTTGGACAGATGTTGTAAATATTGTTGTTTATTTAATAAACAGAGGGCCTTCAAGTGATTTGGATGGTGGTATTCCAAAGGAGGCATGGACAGGTAAAAAGGTAAACTACTAATTTCTGAGAACGTTTGGTTGTGAAGCATTTGTCCATATTGATAAATAAAATAGAACAAAGCTTGAAGCTAAATCCAAGAAATGTACCTTTATTGGATATGGGGTTGATGATTTTGGTTATCGCTTATGGGATTATGAAAATAAAAAAATCATTAGGAGTAGAGATGTGATATTCAATGAAAAGGTCATGTATAAAGATCAGTTGAAGGGAAAGAAACAGGAAAAGGAAAACACAGAGTACACATTACTTGATGAAATTGAAGAAAATGAAGTTCTAAAGGTGCCAAAAAATCAAGAACAGCAGCAAGTACCTGAAACTCCTGCAACTGCAAGAAGATCTACTAGGTTAAGTAGACTCCATGAACGATGCTCTCCTTCAATGTATTATTTATTGATGACTGATGCTGGTGAACCAGAATGTTATGAAGAAGCAATGTAGGTGGAAACTAGAAAGAAGTGGGAGCAAGGCGTGAATGAGGAGATGGACTCATTGATAGGAAACTAGACTTGGGATTTGGTTCAGTTTCCTATTGGTAAAAGAGCATTGCGGAACAAATGGATTTACAGGTTGAAGGAAGAAGAAGGAGGTAAGAAGTGATACAAGGCCAGACTTATTGTAAAGGGGTTTGCACAGAAGAAAGGTATAGATTTTGATGAAATATTTTCTCTTGTTGTTAAGATGACTTCAATTAGGACTATTTTAAGTCTAGTGGCGATAGAATATTTGCATGTTGAAAAATTAGATGTAAAAACAACCTTTCTCCATGGTGATTTGGAGAAAGAGATATATATGCATCAACCACAAGGGTATGAGGTCAAAGGGAAGGAGAATTTGGTGTGCAAGTTGAATAAGAGCTTGTATGGCTTGAAGCAAGCTCCAAGGCAGTGGTAGTTAAAATTTGACAAGTTTATGACAGAACAAGGTTATAGTAGATGCCATTTTGACCACTGTGTTTATTTCAAGAGGCTAGATAATGGAAGTTATATTATCTTGTTATTGTATGTGGATGACATGCTTGTTGTAGGGTCTAACATGCAGGATATAAATGTGCTCAAAAGGAAGTTAGCTAATTTATTTGTGACGAAGGATTTGGGTGCTGCAAAGAAAATCCTTGGTATGAGAATAACACGAGACAAGAAAAATTACAAATTGGCATTGTCTCAGGGTGAGTACATACAAAAGGTGTTGGAGAGGTTCAGAATGCAAAATGCAAAACCAGTTAGTACACCTTTGGCCAGCCATTTCAGTCTAAGTAAGGAAATGTGTCCCAATACACAAGAAGAGACAGATTACATGTCCAAGATTCCCTATTCATCAGTAGTTGGCAACTTGATGTATGCCATGGTGTGCAAAAGACCAGATATTGCACATGCAGTGGGAGTTGTGAGCAGATATATGAACAATCCAGGTAAAGAACATTGGAAGGAAGTACAGTGGATTCTCAGGTATTTGAGAGGTACTACAACTCATGCATAATGTTTTGGAGGTTCAGACACTATTCTACAGGGATATGTTGATGCATATATGGCAGGTGATAAGGATAGCAGGAGGAGCACCACAGGGTATGTGTTTACTGTAGGTGGAACAACAGTAAGTTGGATTTCGAAACTACAAAAGGTTGTTGAACTTTCAACAACGAAAGCAAAGTATGTTGTTGTTATAGAGGCTAGTAAAGAGATGATTTGGTTGCAGAGGTTTATGGAGGATGTTGATGTATATGTAACTTTGGAATGTATTTCATCTATGTATTTCACCTATGTATATTGTACTCCTATAGAGATGTATTATTCCTCTATACGAAAGTGTCATCATTTGTATTGACAAGTGTCGCAAGTGTTGTAACTTGCTGATGGGTTATTAGACCACCATGTGTGGGGTCGGCCCTGATTAAGTTAACCATGGGTTATTAGGCTAAGCTAGACAAGTTAGCCCCACTGGTTTATTGGGCAGGACAGGACAAGTATAAATAGAGATCCGGAGATCTCTATTTGATCACATCATTACTCACTTCTATCTCTCTCGAAAAGTGGCGCACTAGTGAGGAGGAGGATCATCTGCTAGTAAAAGACTATCTCTTGTACTTGTGTTGTACTATTTGTTGTTTCTATCTCTGAGGAAGTTATTGGGGTTTTTCACCTTTATGGTTTTCCCCAAGTAAACTCTGTGTGTCTATTGTCTCATGTGATTGCTTGGTGTGATTGTTATGCATTGCTATAATTGATATGATGTACATGTTATTCTCTCAGTAAAGATCATAGAGTATATTGAATTAATGCTCAAAAACTAACATGGTATCAGAGCTTCCCTGAGAAGAAGACATTGTGTAGTGGTAGAAACTAGGGTTTCTTGTTTATTGGGTTTCTCTTCACAGATTTTGGAAAAGTAGTAAGGTAGATTGACTCTACTCATCAAGGAGAATCTTTCTGTCCAATCATAATTCTATTTTGAGCACTTTCAATTTTGGCCCTAAAAATTAGGGTTTCCACAAAACTAGGAATTTCTAAAATCTGAAGACATAGCTAGAAACTCCTTGGAAAAAGCGAGGATTATAGCTTTGGATTGAACTTTTTGGTTGGGTGAAGATCCGGGAAACTCAAACCCTAATTCAGGGTCCTCCCTAGTGAATCCGGGAAGACTAAAAGGCATTTTTGAAGGGTGAAAATTTGCAGTTTTCAAATTCTGAGTATACCAGGCTGATTAGATCATCAAGGCTCATCTTTCTATCCTTTTAGAATCTTGAAATTCACATTTTGAATTTTTAGGGTTTCTCTGACAAACCCTAATCCGGGACCAGATCTAGTTTTCAACAAATCAAGTGGTAAGATCTGAATCTTTTCTATTTCCATTTGAAACACTCTTAAAAGATGTCTCACCACACCAAGATTGAGGATAAGCTTGAAGGGGCTGATAACTTCAGAGCATGGAAGTATAGGATTGGGTTAATCCTGGAAGAAAATGAGTTGGACACTTACATAAGTGAAGAGGTCCCTATCCCAGAGGATGAAGAGGCTAAGGCCTTACACAAGAAGAACTTGGTCAAGGAAAAGAGGATTATTGCTAATTCTATCAAGGATCATCTAATCCCACATGTATCATCTCTGAAGACACCTAAGGAGATGTTTGATTCTCCGACCAAGCTATTTGAAGGGAAGAACATAAATCGGAAGATGACCTTGAGGAATCAATTGAAGAATATCAAGACCCAGAATGCGGAAATTATGCAATCTTATTTCTCAAGGGTCTCACAGATAAAAGAACAACTTGAAGCTGTGGGAGAAGATATAGAGAATGGAGAAGTGGTAATGACCACTCTTAATGGCCTTCCTAGATCATGGGATTCCTTCATCCAAGGAATTTGTGCTAGGAGGAAACTTATCACCTTCAGCAGGTTGTGGGAAGAATGCTGACAAGAAGAATCTCGAATTGTAGCTTGAGAAGAGAAGATGGGAAATGAAGACCAAGCTCTCATAGCACACTCGAAAGGACATGATGGTAAGAAGGGACATCACCATAGTAAGAAAGATAAACATCACCATCAGAATCAAAGGGGCAATTTCAGATCTCAAAGAAACATGTCAAATTCCTGATGTTTTACATGTGATGAAAAGGGACACTTTGCTATAGATTGTTTCAGAAACAATAAAGATGTCTCTCACAAAAGAAAGAAGAACATCAAAATAAAACATCATGCTCATGCTACAGAGGATGATGAGCCTCCTAGGAAGAGGGCTAGAGAAGAAAGTGAAGATTCTTCAAGTGATGAAGAGTATGTTTTAATTTCTGCCCTCACTGGTACCATTACTCATGGAAGTGATGATTGGCTTATAGATAGTGGGGCTTCCAAACACATGATAAGATTCAAGGAATCCTTTATGAACCTATCTGAACATGATTCACCCCACAAGGTGAAACTTGGAGATGAATACTAGTATCCCATAAAAGGGAGTGATGAAGCCTCCTATAAGCTAGACTCTAGAAAGTCTATGAAGATGAAAGATGTACTTTATGTTCTAGGTCTCAAGAAGAATCTACTCTCCATATCTGCATTAGATGCAAAAGGCATGAGGGTTGCATTTGTAGATGTCCAAGTCCTAATGTGGCCAAAGGGTAAGACTATAGATGATGTAGTGGTGATTGGAGAGCAAGAGGGAGGATTATACAAGTTGAAGGGCCAACCAGAACAAGCTTTGGTCCATGACTCAGTAGAGCCAAGTGAACTTTGGCACAGAAGGCTTGCACACATGCATTATAGGGCATTACCAATTGCAAGCAAAGCTGTAGAAGGTCTTCCTAAAATCCAGACAAAACATGAAGGCATTTGCAAAGGTTGTGCAAAAGGGAAGAATACAAAGAAGACATTTCCAAGTAGTGAAAGCAAGGCAAAAAGAATCTTGGAAATCATCCACTCCGATGTATGCGGTCCTATGTTATCCAGTTCTCTAAGTGGATTCGACAATGGCGGAGAATTTACTTAAGGAGACTTCAAGAAGTTATGCAGTGATTCAGGGATTAAGAGGGAGTTCACCACTCCTTACAATTCATAACAGAAAGGAGTAGAAGAAGTTACTTCAGAATAGGACTCCAGCAGCTCCTGCAAGGAAGCAAAGATTCAGAGGGAGTCCACCCAACAAACAAACAAAGATAAGTATTTGAATTGTCAATTCTTGCATATTTGATTGTTTAAATAATATAGTATATACTTATGTTCCTAGACTCAGGTTGTGTATTATGCATATTAGAATAGTTGCATTGATGAACAGTATACTACTAATATACATGGGTAAGTGGCCTATGGCACTGTACAACATTCCATTGCTACTTATCTAGAATGAAACCTCTTTGCTAACATGTTGGGAGTAGTGCAAACTCTTAACAATGTTATGGTAGAGATTAGAAGGCATCTAGAAAGTTATGGGATATGGATAAATGTTGTATTGAAGCATTTGATAAAATAATTGCATGATTGTATGACATATTTATTTATGTGTAAGAATTTGTTATGAAAACTATGAGATGTTTCTAATCATGCAAATTAACTTGTTTTGTAGGAAATATCGTATATGAGCACCTACAAAAGAAGGACTACAACATTTGTTCGAACAACAAAGTTATCTATTGAAGATATTGAAGATATTGAAGTTCCTAGGATCCGAGAAGAATGCCATGGTCGAGGAATACTAGTCGATCATGAAGAATGATGTTTGGGATGTGGTCCCAAGACAAGATGGGAAGTTTGTGGTGACTTCCAAATGGATCTATAAGATCAAGCATGCTATAGACAGTAGCATAGAAAAATATAAGGCAAGTTTTGTAGCTCGTGGCTTATCCCAGAAAGAAGGGATTGATTATGAAGAGACCTTTGCTCCTGTGGCTAGATACACTTCCATTAGATCAGTACTTGCTCTGGCTGCAGTGATGAAATGGAAGGTACACCAGATGGATGTCAAGACTGCTTTCTTGAATGGTGTAGTTGAAGAGGAAGTGTATGTGGAGAAGCCACTCAGGTTTGAGACACATGACTGAGAGTCACATGTGTGCAAACTGAAGAAAGCCATGTATGGTTTGAAATAGGCACTTAGGACCTGCTATGGTAGGATAGATGGCTTTGTTGATGTATATGTAACTTCGGAATGTATTTCATCTATGTATTTCATATATATTTATTGTACCCTTATAAGAGATGTGTTATTCCTCTATAAGGAAGTGTCGTCATGTGTATTGACAAGTGTCGCAAGTGTGTGTACTTGCCGATGGGTTATTAGACCACCATGTGTGGGGTTGTCCCTGAAATATATATTATATTGTGGATGTACCTAGCTAGACAAGTCGGCCCCATAGTGTAACTGGGCAAACAGGTTAAGTATAAATAGAGATCGGAAGATCTCTATTTGATCACTCAAAAACTCGCACTTCTCTTACTTAGAAAGTGGCGCACTAGTGAGGAGGAGGATCATCTGCTACTAAGAGACTATCTCAGCATATTTTGGTTGTACTTTTGTTGAGCCATTGCTCTCTCTATCTTTGAGGAAGTTGTGGGGTTTTTCACCTTAGGTTTTTTCCCACGGAAACACTGTGTCTCTTGTCTCTCATGATTTTGATTCTTGTGATGCTTGTGGTGCTTATTATGATTGTTATGCATTGATATACTGCACATGTTATTCTCTCAGTAAAGATCCTAGAGTATTGTGAATTAATGCTCAAAATTTAACATGGTATCAGAGCTAACCTGAGAAGAAGACATTGTGCAGTGACGGAAACTAGGGTTTCTTGTTTATTGGGTTTGTCTCCACAGATTTTGGAAAAGCGGTATAGTAGATTGAATCTACTCATCAAGGAGAATCTATCTGTCCAATCAAAATTCAATTATGAGCATTTTTAGATTTGGCCCTAAAAATTAGGGTTTCCTCAAAAATAGGAATTTCTGGAATCTGAAGACATAGCTGGAAGCTCCTTGCAAAAATCAAAGTTTAGAGCTTTGGATCGAGGTTTTTGGCTGGGTAGATGACCGGGAAACTCAAACCCTAATTCAGGGCTCTCCTTAGTGAATCCAGGAAGACAGAAAGGAAGTTTTGAAGGGTGTAGCTTTGCATATCTCAAATTTTGAATACACCAGGTTGATCATCTCATCAAGGCGCATCTTTCTATCCTTTCAGAAAGTTGAAATTCACATTTTGAATTTTTAGGGTTTTTTCAACAAACCCTAATCTGGGACCAGATCTAGTTTTCAGCAATTCAAGTGGTAAGACCTAAATATTTTCTATTTCCATTTGAATTACTCCTTAAGATGTCTCACCACACCAAGCTTGAGGATAATCTTGAAGGGGCTGATAACCTCCGAGCCTAGAAGTATAGGATTGGGTTAATCCTGGAAGAGAATGAGTTGGACTCATATGTAAAAGAAGACATCCCTATCCCAGAGGATGAAGAGGCTAATATTGCATAAGAAGAACTTGGTCAAGGAAAAGAGAATCATTGTTGATTCTATAAAAGACCATCTCATACCACATGTGTCATCTCTGAAGACACCCAAGGAGATGTTTGACTCTTTGACCAAGCTATTTGAAGGGAAGAACATAAATTGGAAGATGACCCTACGGAATCAATTGAAAGGGGTCAAGATGTTAAATGGAGAGACCATTCAATCTTACTTCTCCAAGGTCTCTCAGATCAAGGAACACCTTGAAGCTGTGGATGAAGCAGTGGACAATGGTGAAGTTGTTATGACCACTCTGAATGGCCTACCTAGGTCATGGGACTCCTTTATTCAAGGAATCTGTGCAAGAAAGAAATTGATCTTTTTCAGTAAACTGTGGGAGGAATGCTCTCAAGAAGAATCTAGACTTGTAGCTCATGAAGAAAAGATGGGAGGTGAAGATCAAGCTCTCGCAACTCACACCAAAAGAATCAAGCCCAAGAAGGAGCACTCTCACTACAAGAAGTCCACTCACTATCACCAAAAGAATAAGAAGGATCTAAGGTGCTTCACATGCAATGAAAAGGGTCACTTTGCTTTAGATTGTCCCAAGAAAAAAAGGGATAACAACAACATCTCCAGCAAGAAGAAGAAGGGAAGCAAAAGAAAGTTACATGCTCATGCTGCCGAAGATGATGAACCTCCAAAGAAGAAGGCTAGGTCAGAAAGTGATGATAGTGATGATGACTCGTCAAGTGAAGAAGAGTATGTTCTAATCTCTACTCTCATAGGTACTATCTCCCATGGTTGTAATGATTGGTTAATTGACAGTGGTGCTTCCAAACACATGACTGGGTTTAAGGAATCTTTTATAAACCTATCTAAACATGAATCACCCCATAAGGTGAAACTTGGGGATGATTATCAATACCCAATCAAAGGAAGTGGTGAAGCCTCCTACAACCTAGATTCTGGAAAATCTTTGAAGATGAAAGAAGTCCTTTATGTACCTGGGCTCAAGAATAATCTTCTCTCCATCTCTGCATTGGATGCAAAAGGCATGAGGGTTGCATTTGTAGATGGCCAAGTCCTAATGTGGCCAAAGGGTAAAACAATCAATGATGCAATAGTGATTGGAGGGAAAGAGGGAGGATTGTATAAATTGAAGGGTCAACCTGAACATGCCATGGTACATGACTCCATGGAGCCAAGTGAACTTTGGCATAGAAGACTTGCTCATATGCATTATAGGGCACTTCCAATTGCAAGCAAGGTTGTAGAAGGTCTTCCTGAAATCAAGACCAAACATGAAGGTGTTTGCAAAGGATGTGAAAAAGGTAAGAACATTAAGAAGGCCTTCCCAAGCACTGAAAGCAAGTCAAAAGGTATCCTGGAAATCATCCACTCAGATGTATGTGGTCCTATGTCATCCAGTTGTCTGAGTGGGTATGTTTACTATGTCTCGTTTATTGATGACTTCTCCAGGAAGACTTGGTTATACTTCTTGAAGAAAAAAGATGAGGTGTTTGATAAGTTCAAGGAATTCAAAACCTTGATGGAGAATCAAACCGACAAGAAGATCAAAACATTTAGATCCAACAATGGTGGAGAATTCACCTCGGGTGACTTAAGAAGCTTTACAATGATTCAGGGATTAAGAGGGAGTTGACTACTCCCTACAATCCACAACAAAATGGAGTTGCAGAAAGAAAGAACAGAACAATCATGGAAGCAGAAAGGGCAATGCTGCATGACCAGGATCTACCTATGCATCTATGGGAAGAAGCATCTAGAACAGCTGTCTATGTGCATAACAGAACACCCCACAAGATATTGGACAACAAGACACCAGAAGAGGTCTTCTCTGGTAAGAAACATGAAGTCAGCCATCTCAGAATATTTGGTTGTCTAGTATACACTCATGTCCCAAAGGAAAAGAGGAACAAGCTAGATCCTTCAGGAAAGAAGGGTATCTTTGTGGGTTACAGTGAAATCTAAAAGGCTTACAGAATATACTTTCCAGGGTTTAAGAAGATTGATGTCAGCAGGGATGTGACATTTGATGAAAACTCAGCATTCATCAAATCAAGAAAGACACCTGTTGAAGTTTATGAAGAACCAAAGGAAACTAGATTTCAAGACACTACCATGACTGAAGCAATTCCAGATGTTGATCGTGAAAATGAAGATCCACAACAACCTGTAGATTCACCCGATGAGGATAACTCTCACAAGAGGAAACCTGCATGGGCTAGAGAGCTCATTCAAGATGTAGAAAGATTTGGCATTCTAGAGGAAGAACATAGAGCAAAGAAAAGAACCAGATCACATACCAGCTATGTTGCTTTACTCTGTGACATTATGAACAAAGAACCTTCCAGTTATGAAGAAGTAGCGGAAAAGAAAGAATGGAAGGATGCCATGGTTGAGGAATACCAATCAATAATGAAGAATGATGTTTGGGATGTTGTTCCAAGACCTAAAGAGAAGTCTGTTGTGACTTCTAAATGGATCTACAAAATCAAGCATGCTGCAGATGGTAGTGTAGAGAAATACAAGGCAAGATTCGTAGCTCGTGGCTTCTCTCAGAAAGAGGGAATAAATTATGAAGAAAATTTTGCACCTGTAGCCAGGTATACTTCCATCAGAACTGTACTTTCCCTGGCTGCAACAATGAAATTGAAAATACACCAGATGGATGTCAAGACTGCTTTCTTGAATGGTGTAGTTGAAGAGGAAGTATATGTGGAGCAGCCACTTGGTTTCGAAACACATGACAGGGAGTCATATGTGTGCAGATTGAAGAAAGCCTTGTATGGCTTGAAGCAAGCTCCCAGAACTTGGTATGGTAGGATGGACAATTTTCTATCTAGTCTGGGCTTTACCAAGAGTAAAGCGGATTCCAACCTTTACTACAAGGTTGAGGAAGGGAATCCTGTGATTCTACTTCTGTACGCGGATGACTTATTTGTAACAGGAGATGACAGATTGATTGCAGATACAAAGAGAAAGCTTGCTGCTGAGTTTGATATGAAGGACCAGGGGATGATGCACTATTTCCTAGGTATGGAGGTGTGGCAGAGTACAGATGGGATCTTCCTTGGACAAAGGAAGTATACTGTAGATATCCTGAAGAGGTTTGGGATGATGGATTGCAAGGCCATGGAAACACCTATGGCATCGAACCTGAAGCTTCTATGTGATGCTTCATTTGAGCTGGTTGATGTCTCTATGTATCGTCAGATGATTGGGTCTTTGATGTACCTAACAAACATGAGACCAAATATTTGCTTTGCGGTGAATAGATTGAGCTAGTTCTTGACGGGTCTGAGGAGTGTTCACCTGGTTGCTATAAAGCATACTCTCAGGTACCTAAAGGGTACAGTTGATTATGGACTCAGGTATGAAGTGAATCAAAAGTTTAACCTGCAACGTTATGTTGATGCAGATTGGGAAGGCAGTGCTGCAGATAGGAAGAGCACATCTGGGTGCTGCTTCAATATGGGATCAGGTGTGATCTCTTGGTTTAGCAGGAAGCAGTCCTACGTAGCACTGAGTACAGCTAAGGTAGAGTATGTTGCAGCCTGTTCAGCTAGCTGTGAGGCAGTATGGATTCGGAAGCTACTGTTTGAGTTATTTGATCTCCCGTTGGATGCTATTGGTATCTTCTATGATAACCAAAGTTGTGTGAAGCTGTCTGAGAATCCAGTGTTTCATGATAGGTCGAAACACATAGAGATCAAATATCACTACATCAGGGATATGGTGCAGAGAGGAGCAGTGAAGCTCTTGTATGTTGCGATGGACGAGCAGATTGCAGATGTATTGATGAAGCCATTAGCCAGAGTGAAGTTTGAGTACTTCAGAGAGAGCCCCGGTGTTCTTCAGATCGATGACACTTCGAGGAAGAAGTGATGGAGACATTTGCTGAAGCCATTCCAAGCATGTTGGAAGGAGGATCCTTCACATGGCTATGGATGTAAGCGCTGGATGATGAGCATCAGGATGATGTTCTAGTTTCTGCTCTGTATGATCAGTTGGATCATTTACATTTGTGTATATATGCATTAGGATGATGCTGGATATGATCAGTTGGATCATTTATATGTATATGTATGTACGCATCATGTTAGATGCTGGATATGATCAGTTGGATCATTTGTATGTATTTTGTATATGCATCATGTTGGATCCTTGGACCATGTATCTGTATTTGTATCAAGTGGATACATTGTATGATCAGGTAGATCATGTATGTTGATATGTATCAGGTATGATCAGATGGATCATGTTTTTGTTTGTATCAGGTGGATACTTTGTATGATCGGGTGGATCATGTATGATGATATGTATCAGGTAGATACTTGGTATGCATTAGGTGGATGCAGTGTATGATCAGGATGATCATAGATGACGAGATTCAAGATGTTGCTCCAGATGACATGCAGTAGGATGTTGCAGTGATGATGATAAGGATGATCATGTGCACATCAGGATGATGTATGGTGAGTATCAGGATGATACTTTATGGCCGTGTATCAGGTTGTGCAGATGAGCATGTCTGGGAGATCCTATAGGTCGGAGTTGTGTACCCATAACAGCCTGGGATGCTCTTTCGAGTCATTGCTCTGGGAGGACATGTAATTTGTGCCCTGTGAGATTTCAGGTCGGAATTGTGTACCCGTAACATCCTGAGATGCTCTTGCGAGGTTTTGTCCTATGGCATGTAATTTGTGCCTTGGGAGATTTCAGGTCGGAGTTGTGTACCCGTAACATCCTGAGATGCTCTTTCGAGGTTTTTCCATGACCACATGTAATTTGTGCCCTGGGGAGATTTCAGGTCAGAGTTGTGTACCCGTAACATCTTGAGATGCTCTTGCTAGGTTTTGTGGTGACCACATGTAATTTGTGCCCTGGGGAGATTTCAGGTCGGAGATGTGTACCCATAACATCCTGAAATGCTCTTGCTAGGTTTTGTGGTGGGGTCACATGTAATAAATCCTGGAGATCTAGATAGGATGAAAAAGGCCTCAAATGCTCTTTAGGGTTCTTGCTAGGCAAGAGACTCTTTAAAGGTTTTGTGACGCACGTAATAAGTCCTGAGGATTCCACAGTATGGCCAGTGATGACAAAGACCTGTAGGTGGTGGGCCTACATCCAGTATGAAAAAGGACTGACTCTGTAGAAATTCCTATGACGAGTAGAGTCAGAGATTGGTTGAGATAGCAGCAGCAGTGACGATGATGATGATGATGCATCGATGACGATGATCCTGAGAAGAAGACTTGTCTAACAGATCTGTGTCGAGAAATACCTTCCTAGTTAAGAGGGAGTGTTGATGTATATGTAACTTCGGAATGTATTTCATCGATGTATTTCATATAAATTTATTGTACCCTTATAAGAGATGTGTTATTCCTCTATAAGGAAGTGTTTTCATGTGTATTGACAAGTGTCGCAAGTGTGTGTACTTGTCGATGGGTTATTAGACCACCATGTGTGGGGTCGGCCCCAAAATATATATTATATTGTGGATGTACCTAGCTAGACAAGTCGGCCCCATAGTGTAACTGGAAAAATAGGTTAAGTATAAATAGAGATCGGGAGATCTCTATTTGATCACTCAGAAACTCACACTTCTCTCACTCAGAAAGTGGTGCATTAGTGAGGAGGAGGATCATCTGTTACTAGGAGACTATCTCAATGTATTATGGTTGTACTTTGGTTGAGCCATTGCTCTCTCTATCTCTGAGGAAGTTGTGGGGTTTTTCACCTTAGGGTTTTCCCCATGGAAACTCTGTGTCTCTTGTCTCTCATGCTTTTGATTCTTATGATGCTTGTTATGCTTATTATGATTGTTATGCATTGATATACTGCACATGCTATTCTCTCAGTAAAGATCCTAGAGTATTGTGAATTAATGCTCAAAATTCAACAGGCTTCCTATCCAGTTTGGGCGTTACCAAGAGTAAAGCGGATTCCAACCTTTACTACAAGGTTGAGGAAGGCAATCCCGTAATACTACTATTGTATGTGGATGAACTATTTCTGACAGGAAAGGATGGATTGGTTGCCGATACGAAGAGGAAGCTGGTTGTCGAGTTCGAGATGAAGGACTTGGGTATGATGCACTACTTTCTTGGTATGGAGGTGTGGCAGAGTGCAAATGGAATCTTCCTTGGACAAGGGAAGTATTTAGTAGAGATCTTGAAGAAATTCGGGATAATGGACTGTAAGGCCATGGCCACACCTATGGCATCGAACCTGAAGCTTCTGTGTGATGCTTCATCTGAGCCGGTTGATGCTATGATGTATCGTCAGATGATTGGGTCCTTGATGTACCTGACGAATATGAGACCAGACATTTGCTTTTCGGTGAACACCTTGAGCCAATATCTGATAGATCCGAGACATGTTCACCTGATAGTTGCAAAGCATATTCTGAGGTACTTGAAGGGTACAGTTGACTATGGGCTCAAGTATGAGGCGAATCAAAAGTTTAACCTGGAGGGTTATGTTGATTCGGATTGGGCAGGTAGTGCCATTGACCGAAAGAGCACTTCAGGGTGCTGCTTCAGTATGGGATCAGGTGTGATCTCTTGGTTTAGCAGGAAGCAGTCATGTGTGGCACTGAGTACAACTGAAGCAGAGTATGTTGTAGCTTGTTCGATTAGTTGTGAGGCAGTATGGATTAGGAAGCTACTGTCTGATTTGTTTGATATCCAGTTGAGTGCTACTTGTATATATTGCGACAACCAGAGTTGTGTGAAGTTGTCAGAGAACCCGGTGTTCCATGACAAGTCAAAGCACATTGAGATCAAGTTCCACTATATCAGGGATATGGTGCAGAGAGGAGCAGTAAATCTCCTGTATGTTGCGACAGACAAGCAGATAGCCGATGTGTTGACCAAGCTGCTTGCCAGAGTGAAGTTTGAATACTTCAGAGGGAGACTTGGTGTACTTCAGCTCGAGATACCTTCCAAGGGGAAGTGATGAGTTCGGAGGCACAGATGCACATGAGCCCTTCACACATGGTGATATATGTGTTCTCCCATGGTGAGATGTAAGTGTTGGATCCCTTCTCACATGGTGATAGATGTGTTCTCCCATGGTGAGATATAAGTGCTGGAGCCATTCTCAGATAGTGATAGATGTGTTCTCTCCTATGCTGAGTTTTAAGGGTTGAGTTGTTCTCAGATAGTGATAGATGTGTTCTCCTATGTTGAGTTGTAAGGGTTGGAGCCATTTTCACATAGTGATAGATGTGTTCTCCTATGGTGAAATGTAAGGGCTGGAGCCATTCTCAGATAGTGATAGATGTGTTCTCCTATGCTGAGTTGTAAGGGCTGAGCCATTCTCAGATAGTGATAGATGTGTTCTCCTATGATGAGTTGTAAGGGCTGGAGCCATTTTCACATAGTGATAGATGTGTTCTCCTATGGTGAAATGTAAGGGCTGGGGCCATTTTCAGATAGTGACAGATGTGTTCTCCTATGCTGAAATGTAAGGGCTGGACCATTCTCACATGGTGATAGATGTGTTCTCCCATGGTGAGATGTAAGGGCTGAGTGGGACTTTCTGACATGGTAATAGATGTGTTCTCCCATGGTCGTGATGTAAGTGCTGTGAGCCTTTCGCAGATGGTCAGAAGAAAGTCCTTCCATGCTGGTGAGTGTAAGTCCTGAGCCTTCTCCGAATGGTGATAGATGTGGTCTCCCATGTCGGTGGTGTAAGTGCTATGTGATGTGCATATGGGTTGTGCTCTGTGGACTATGAGGTGATCTGAAGACAATGATGTGACAGTATGGTACACAGGTTTTGCAGAGGCATATGATCAGTACTGAGATGCTCTTACAGGTTTTGCAGAGGCAGTGTAATCAGTCCTGGGAGATCTTGCAGGTTTTGCATAGGCAGTGTAATCAGTCCTGAGGTGTACCTACTTGATGGCTTGCTCGCAGAGATGATGAATACCTACATGGAGGCTAGGCTTACATCCAGCATGAAAAAGGGCTGGCTCTGTAGATGATGATGAAGACCTGTAGGTGGTGGGCCTACATCTAGTATGAAAAAGGACTGGCTCTTTAGAACTTCCTATGACGAGTAGATTGGATATTGTTAGAGATAACAGTAGAAGTGACGATGCCAATGATTTGATGATTATGATCCGTGATGATGATCCAGAGAAGAAGACTTGTGCTAGCAAATCTGTGTCGAGAAACACCTTCCTAGTTAAGAGGGAGTGTTGATGTATATGTAACCTCGGAATGTATTTCATCTATGTATTTCACCTATGTATATTGTACTCCTATAGAGATGTATTATTCCTCTATACGGAAGTGTCGTCATTTGTATTGACAAGTGTCGCAAGTGTTGTAACTTGCCGATGGGTTATTAGACCACCATGTGTGGTGTTGTCCCTGATTAAGTTAACCATGGGTTATTAGGCTAAGCTAGACAAGTCGGCCCCACTTGTTTATTGGGCAGGACATGACAAGTATAAATAGAGACCGGGAGATCTCTATTTGATCACTTCATTACTCACTTCTATCTCTCTCGAAAAGTGGCGCACTAGTAAGGAGGAGGATTATCTGCTAGTAGAAGACTATCTCTTGTACTTGGGTTGTACTATTTTCTCTTTCTATCTCTGAGGAAGTTATTGGGGTTTTTCACCTTTATGGTTTTCCCCAAGTAAACTCTGTGTGTCTATTGTCTCATGTGATTTCTTGGTGTGATTGTTATGCATTGCTATGATTAATATGCTGTACATGTTATTCTCTTAGTAAAGATCCTAGAGTATATTGAATTAATGCTCAAAAACTAACAAAGGAATTGGGTAGGAAGCATAAGGATAGCAGGTTGTATAGTGATAACCAGAGTGTCATTCATCTTGCAAAGAAATCAACATTCCATTTGAGGACTAAACATATGAAAGCTCAAGCACCATTTCATACGCTCTGTTCTGGAAGATGAACTGTTGAAGCTAGAAAAGATACATACTAGCCAGTATTCTGCAGACATGTTTACAAAGGTAGTGACCAAAGAGAAATTGAGTTCCTGCTCGGTTTCAGTTAGCCTTCTAGCATGAAGGTGAAGATGAGAAATTTTCCAAGTCTAAGGTCCAGTAAGTATAACAACAATGGAGTTGTTTTGATCAGTCTCCAAGTGGGAGATTGTTGGTTGTGGAGCCAAATATTCCAGTCTCATAGATGATATTTTCTCAGCCGTGTACCCAAGAGGACTGTACACTCGTTCCCCAACCTTGGGGTTCGAGGGAAGCGCCCCCAAGAAAAACATTTGGGGTTGTTTTCGCCAACAGTTTACGGGCCCATGGTTTTGGGTAACCAATGGTATTTTCCCATTGTATTTCCCCTATAAAAGAAGTACATTGTAAGACGACTAGGGTTGATGTATTAGGTTTTATGCATTGTAAAGATCTCTAAGATCGAAAGGAGATACTGTGAGAGTGTGTGAAAAGGAAGTGCAATGGCTGTGCTGCAGCTTGTATCCCTTCACTTTGATGGATGGTATAATAATAAGGACTGGAAATTTTAGTGTGGATGTAGCCCATCTTGGGTGAATCATGATATATTGGTGTCTCTCTTGTAATGTGTATGTGTGATTATATTTGCATTTCTGTTTATTGTTATTGCTTTGCGATCTTGTTTTTTCTAATAGGTTTCCCTATGTTTGGGTGATTTATCTGTACAATTGGGAAAATTTCTCTTTGGTATGTGATTTATCTCAAAAATTCGATGATTTATCTCTGCACTTGTGCGATTTTGGGCCTCCATTTTCTTTCTACTTCCCTACAGACAAGTTTGATTTATTATTTTACACTTCATTATTTCTATTGTCCCACTAATATTCAAAGCTATTTCCATAATCCATCATTGATTTTTCCAAAGTGTAATTAGTTGTGTGTTACAAGTTCTTGAAAACCTTGGATTTCCAACTGAATTCTATGTGAGAGGGCTGGTGTGTTGAGGGTTTACCGCCTAGATTCAATCGTTTCCTTTCATTATTTATTTCAATTGGGCATAATATAATCTCGGTCTTAATATTGTCCTATAGCCTTAGGATTGGCTTGTATCAGAACAAATTTCTTTTTTAATTAAAATCTTGTAATTTTATTTTATTTTCATTTTTTTAAATATATGTAATTTATTTTTCTAAATATATTTAATTATTCCTGAGTTTTTTTTAAAAGAAAACTCACACATTATATAATTATATTTTGATTAAATGGGATAGTCTATTTTCAATTAGTAATTTTTAATTACTATTTTTCGATTACCAATATTCTCAAATATACTTATACTTGATTCTAAAATGCAATAGTTTCTTCACTTGCTGAAATTGCAAGCTACATCTGCCATGATTTCATCCTTTATATTCAAATATTATTATTATAATTGTGACAACATATTCCACATTTACCTTTGTGGTTTTTTTATTTGCAGCTTCAACAAACATGTGGCTTCAGTTCTTATCTCAAACTCCCATATCTCACTCATATTTATTTAGGTTTGAGTGAATTCCTTTGCATTAGTTTCTCAATTTCTTCACTTTTATCATCATGAATTCCGAGGTTGTTTATGTTCCTAAGTTGACTGACACTAGCTATATTGTTTGGAAAATAAAGATGATTGACATTCTCAGGGGCAAGAATCTCTAGTGTAACTTCAAGGGTGACAACAAGAAACCAACTGAAGTTGAAAAGAATTAGTTGTATGAGAGGAGTGATACGAATAAGCAAGAGGTTTCATTGGGAAAAGTGTCTCAGAAAGTCTACAGGTACATATAGAAGATGAATATGACCCTATCAAGGCATGTAAAATCTTATCATCTATGTATATTGATAAGTCTGATGATGTTCCTACCTATTATATTAAAAAAAAAATTCATGAACTAGATCCTAAATATTTCCATCGAATCAAACAATTTCTAACTAACTGAAAATCTATAATGAGAAGATTAACAATTGTGGTAAAGATTATAAAATTGATACAGCCCTCACTATTCTTGTAGAACATAATTTTCCTTCAGCCTATGATATGTTCATACAAACTAGGAATAGAGCCATTGAAGTGTATAAGGGATCCATGCAACCTAATTTTGAAGAGTTTTACAAAGGGTTGATTTGTGAGTATGATAGGTTGCTTTGATCAAATCAATTAGTCTTTGGGAAATATCGTTTGGCATACAGTAAGAATAATTCATTCAGAGTTTCTCATAAGAACACTAAACCTCATTTTGCTAGTACCTCCCATCAAACTTCTAATGATGCTCATGTAAAGGATTCAAACAAGAAAGTATGGAAACCTTTTAAACATTCTGGAAAAACCAATCATGATGGAAATAATTTCTTTAAGAGGTGGAATGAACTTGCAAAATCCAAGAATAAAACCTCCAAGGGACAATAGGTAGCTCTCTGTGCATATTATGTTTAGCTAAGTAAATCCTCTTCTCTTGTGTAATGGATTATGGACTCGGGTGCCTCAAATAATATGATGGGTACTTCTTCATTATTCACCTCTTATTAAAAGCATAAGAATACAGTTCATAATGTTTCAATAAGTGATGGTAAGCAACTTTCAATAGTTGGTTATGGTAATATTTAGGTTCATAATGGTATATTGGAATATGTTTTTCATGTTGAAGGCATGCTCATAAATTTCCTTGTCAAAAAGGATATAAATTTGAATCCTGGCCTGGTAGATATGTCTTAAAGGACATCATCAACAACTTAAAAATTGTTTCATCTGGTCCAGTTGATCATGGAGCAGGTTTGGTTAAGTTCACTAGTTTCGCTTCACCTAGTAAACAACCATTTAATTCCCATGTTACACATGATGATGAGAAGAGTAATCTATGGCATGAAATATAAGATCATTTGAGATACGAGGAAATGCAATTGTTGTCTAAGATGGCACTCATATTAACTCCAATATATTCCAATAAGGGTGGTTGTGAAGGTTGTGTCCTGACTAAACATCACAGGAAAAAGTTAGACACGGATAAATCCTAGCATGCGCAAGAGCAGTTGCAACTAGTTCACAACAACATCTGTGGTCCTGTAGAGTCTCCATTGTTATCAAGTGTTTTTTTATTTTGTTACTTTTATTGATGATTATAGTAGGAAGAGTTGGGTTTCTTTCTTGAAACATAAAAGTCAAGCATTTGTTGAATTTCAAGAATTTAAAGCCCTGAATCTTAGAAGTGATCATGTTGGGAGTACATTAAAAATGAATTTGCAACATGTTTATCCAATCATGGCATTCAACATCAAAGGGAAGTTCCTTACACACCCCAACAAAATGGGGTTTCATAAAGGAAAAATAGAACCTTGGTGTAAATGGCTTGATGTATGCTATATTTAAAAGGATTGCATAAAATATTTTGGGCTAATTTTATTTGTTGTGCGCTAACCATATTTTGTAGAGGTTTTCTACTAAAAAAGTTTTGGAGGTTACTCCTGAACAAAAGTGGAGTGGAAAGAAACCATACATTATCCATTTCAAGGTATTTGGATCTGAATGTTGGATTCACTCATTTCTTTGATGAAAAATGGAAGAAGTTGCATCCCAAATATCGTAAATGCATATTTATTGGTTATAGTGAGGATTCTAAAGCATACAGGTTGTTTGATCCATCCATCCAAGATATCATCATTTAGCAAGATGTATAGTTCATGCAATCTCTCCACACATGAATCTATTGAACCTCATGTTACCTTAAACTTACCTTCATCTTATGTTGGGCCAATGTTTATTAATCCTTATTCAAGTATTGTGCAAGACCTAGATCCTATTTTACCTATTGGTTCTAGTGATCCACCTAAACTTACTAAAGATACTAGATTCATTCCCACCACTAATCACACTCTTCCAATATGGGCATGAAATACACTTGAATATGTAGGTTCTAAGGTTGGTGTTCCATTTAGGACTCGAAGGACTAGATATAATTTTGCTCTCATTAAAAATGTATTAGACATAGATGATCCTTCCACATACGTAGAAGCTAAACTGGGAGAAAACAATGGTTATTGAATACGAATATTTCATGATGGAGAAAAATACTTGGACACTCGTCTCCCTTCCTCCTGGCAAGAATATTGTTGGTTGTAAATGGATTTATAAAACAAATTTCATTGCATAAGGAAATATTGAAAATCATAAGGCTTGGTTAGTTTCCAAAGGCTTTCTTCACAAAGAAGGTATAGATTATACTAAAACATTTTCTCTTGTTGCTAAAATTAACACCATCATTTCTCTTGATGCATCCTTTCAATGGGAAATTCAACAAATGGATGTCAATAATGATTTTTTAAATGTCGATCTTCATGAATAAATTTATATGAAACAACCACTTGGTTTCATCGCCTCTGAACATTCAAGTTTGGTATTCAAATTGAACAAGTCTTTGTATGGTATTAAACATGCACCTAGGGCTTAGTATGAGAAAAATGATACTCATTTCTGAAGAGTGGTTTCAAGAGGTGTTGATCTAATCCAAATATATATGTTAAATTATTTGAAGATGATTTCCTCATTGTTGTTCTTTATGTGGATGATCTAATTGTCACATGCAACCAAGTTTCCTTCATCCAGAACTTGAAGAATGATCTTAAGCAATGGTTTGAAACAACAGACTTAGGCCGGGGGGATCTAGGAGAGATGAAGATTTCATTGAAGCTAGATGCGAAGCCAATAAGGAAACGACCATATCGATTGAATATGCGACACAAGGAAAGGGTCGAAATTGAACTTGACAGAATGATGGATGCTGGAATAATTGATTCGGTAGAAGAATCATAATGGATTAGTCCCATTGCTGGTGCAAGATAAGAAGACAAGTGAGGTATAGATTTGTGTCAACCTAAGGAAGTTGAATGATGCGTGTATGCATGATCCATTTCCGATGCCATTCACTGACGAGGTGCTAGAAGGAGTGGGCGGTCAAGAAATGTATTCCTTCACGGATGGCTTTTCTGGCTATCACCAGATCAGGATTGCGAAAGAGGATCGCCACAAGACAACGTTTGTGACTGAATGGGGTTGTTTCCAATATACTGTGATGCCATTTGGGCTAAAAAATGCACCTACGATATTCTCCTGTGTTGTTGTCATTGCATTCAGATATTTTATTCAGAAGTTTTTGCAAGTCTATATGGATGACTGGACAGTTTATGGATTGATGAACGACCATCTGGGAAACCTGTGACTGATGCTGGAGCGCTGTAGACAGCATCAAATCTAGTTGAACTTGAAGAAGTACATTTTCTGTGCACCGTTTGGGATGTTGTTGGGTCACATCGTTTGCAAGCAAGGATTGTTGGTTGACCCAGCAAATATTGCGCTGATTTTGAGCTTGACACCGCCCACAAATGTAAAGCAGAGTAGAGCGACACTGGGGACACATGGTACTACCGCAAGTTTATCCATGGTTATGCTGCAATCACGGCTCCTATGGAAAAATTGCTAAAGAAGGATGTGGTATTCTTATGGAGTACATAATGTCAAGTAAGTTTCGAGAGCTGAAGGTTAAGATGGATTCTACATCGATATCGTCCATTGCGCTAGGTGTGGTGCTCGCACAACCAGGTGAAGGAGATCTTGACCACCCGATTGCTTTCGTGAGTCAGAAGTTGTCATCTACGAAGAGAAATTATACAAATACCGAGAGGGAAGGCCTGGTGATGGTATATGCGCTACAGAATTTTAGGCATTACCTGTTGGGGGGTCATTTCAAGATGTTCACAGACCAGTCTGCTTTGAAATACCTGTTTAATAATCCTGTGTTAGGGGGGAAGATATGCCGCTGGCTACTTCTCTTCCAGGAGTTTGATTTTGAGGTAATTGTGAAGCTAGGTCCCTTAAACGTGGGGCCAGATAATTTATCGCGAATTGAGACAAGTGAGGAGCCAGGAAACATTGAATATGGGTTTCCAGACGTGCAACTATTCAGAGTCGAGATGGCTGATGACTACTACAAATAAATAATTCAGTTTATGGCAACGGGAACCGCACCAGAGGAGTTTACCACAAGTGAGAAGAAGAAGTTGGTGGTTAAGGCCGTGTATTTCCAGTTGATCGCTGGACAACTTTATAAGCTAGGATCGGGTGAGCTCTTGAGGCGATGTGTACTACCTCACGAATAAGGGCAGATATTGGCAGAGGCACATGCAGGAGTGGCTAGTGGACAATATGGAGGTCATGCTACTGCTAGGAAGGTGCTTCGCGCAGGCCTTTGGTGGCCCACTCTTCATAATAATGCGACGGATTATGCGCAAACTTGCGACATCTATCAATGAAATGGAAAACCATAACGGAGGAATGAGATGCCATTGGTACCTCAAGTGACATTATAACCATTTGCTAAATGGGCTGTGGATTTCGTGGGACCCATCAACCCACTTGGAAAGCGAATTGGTGCACGGTACATAATTACAGCAACAGAGTATTTAACAAGGTGGGAGGAGGCCACACCTGTCATAGATTACACTGCTGCAACAACAACATGATTCTTGTTTGATAATATTATCACTTGGTTTGGATGCCCGAAGATATTGATGAGTGACCATGGGAGTCACTTCATCAATCGCACAATCAGTGCATTGACAGAAGAGCTTCATATCCAACATAAGAAGAGTACCTCGTATCATCTGCAAGCAAATGGAACCATGGAGGCATTCAACAAAGTGTTGGAGCATGCACTTACAATGGTTTGTAACGTGAACTGCGATGACTGGGATTTGAAGATTCCAACAGTCTTGTGGGAATATCACACCACTTGTAAAATATTGACAGGACAAACACCATTCAAATTGGTGTATGGGAAAGAGGCAGTCATGCCTATGGAGTACATTGTCCCGAGTTTGCGCATAGCGGATGCGACAGGCATGGACGATGAAGCTGCATTAGAAGAACGACTGGCGCAGTTGGTAGCTTGAGGAAGACCGCTTTGTCACAGGTTTCCACCAGCGCGTGGAGAAGGATCAGCAAAAAGCTTGGCATGATCGACATATCAAACACAAGTAGTTTCAGCAACGTGACTTGGTTCTATTGTACGATAGCAAGTTCATGAAGCATCCAGGTAAGTTACAGATGCACTGGCTAGGTCCATATCTCATTAGTTGCATTACTTCAGGAGGCGCAGTACAGCTGGGGCAGTTAGATGGACTATGTCTACCCAAGCTAGTGAACTGTAGCAGACTGAAGCCTTATAGGATGGGCCCGGAGCCGCGCGATGCATAAGGCATTGAGGGGGAAAAAATGAAGGATGCTAGGTGGAAGGATGGTGCACCAGCAGGGATGGGATGCGCAAGTATGAGAGATGGTATCAACTAGGAAGCCATGCTGCGACGGCCGCAGGGCTGTGACATAGTCAAATCAACAATAAATGCAGACAGTTAAATGTAGTTAGTTGACAGCGCTCGTTGAAGCGATGCATATTTATGGCGGATCCAACCGTTGGCTTGACAAGATCGATGGTGGATTCGGGCAGTTAATGCCTGATTTGGTCATGATGATCGGGTTGATTTGTTCATGATGATGGATGGATCGAATTGGTGCTATAAGAAGGAGCTGAATGCGGTCGGAATTAACTATTGTGCAAGGAGTGAATGGATCAGAGTAGTAGCGAGTTGAATTGTGCAGGGTTTTACTACAGTTGCAAAGAAGAGTTGCATTAAGTTGTTAAGTGCAGTAAGGTTGAGCACCCATTGGGCGTTGCGGGGCATTGGTGCGGCATGCCAAGGGACCGAGTCATGGTTGAAATTTCAAGTGAACAGTACTCACCCATTCTACCTATATCTATTGAGGAGGAAGTTTCCAGTATGTTGTTCGGGTCATCGACAATACTGAAAAAGAGGAGGGGAGGGCATTGGCCTAGCTCCCCGGTGTCGAACAAGCGCCAGACCTGATCATCTGTATAGTTGCCAAAGGACGTACATGTGGAGGTGGGTCCATCGAGCTTAGGGGTGGTGGAACCCGTTCACGATGGGGTATTTGGTGTGGATATCCCTCGGTATGTACCTCCCGGGTGGCCCAATGATCCTCCCATGAAGCCTACCAAGAACCAGCGATATCAAGTAAGGATGCCAGCGATACCACAAGGAATGGTCTGCACCACAGACATTGCGCCTGCATTGTTGCAGATGAAGTATGAGGACCATGATCTGCTTGCCTTAAGGGATGTTACGGTGGAACCATATGAGCTGAGGGTCGTAGACGGAGGGAACCCAGTACCCCTTATTCTGAAGGCTTGGGTGCGTGGGTTGGATAAGGCCGGACTGTTGCGTATGATACACATGCCGCATTTTGGGCGGTTGACTGAGGAAAATGCCTGCGTAAAGCAACTTTTGGCCTGTTTCCACAGTGGGATTTTATGGTTGGATAGACCGGTCATAGTCATGGTCGACCTTATTTCATAAATCACGAGGTTGCCTGAGGATGGGCCAAACCCCTCGCAGTATTTCCAAGGGAAAAATAATGATAAGAAGCTCACGGTGAGGTTGAGGACAAGCTATGATTTACAATGTGATAGACAAGAATACCACATCAACAACATCAATGATCAGGCAGTGCATATCGGGGCACGGATTATGGCTACTAAAATAGTTAGGAATAACCGACCCAACCAAGGTAACTCAGGGGTCATTGCATGCGCTGAGATGTGTGTGAAAGGGGTCCAAATGAATTGGTCACTCTTCTGGCCTTGTATCGATTCTTACCTCCTTCTTCTTCCTTCAACTTGTAAATCCATTTGTTCTGCAATGCTCTTTTACCAGCAGGCAACTAAACCAAATCCCAAGTTTGGTTTCCTACCAATGAGTCCATCTCCTCATTCATGCCTTGCTCCCACTTCTTTCTAGTTTCCACCTGCATTGCTTCTTCATAACATTCTAGTTCACCAGAAATCAGTCATCAATAAATAATACATTGAAGGAGAGTATCGTCCAGGGAGTCTACTTAACCCGGTAGATCTTCTTACACTTGCAGGAGTTTCAGGTACTTGCTGCTATTCTTGATTTTGTGGCACCTTCGGAACTTCATTTTCTTGAATTTCATCAAGCACTATGTACTCTGTGTTTTCTTTTTCCTGTTTCTTTCCCTGCAACTGATCTTTATACATGACCTTTTCATTGAATAACACATCTCTACTCATGATGATTTTTTTATTTTCATAATCCCATAAACGATAACCAAATTCATCAACCCCATATCCAATAAAGGTACATTTCTTGGATTTAGCTTCAATATTTGTTCTATTATCTTTATCAATATGGACAAATGCTTCACAACCAAACGTTCTCAGAAATGAGTAGTTTACCTTTTTATCTATCCATGCCTCCTCTGGAATACCACCATCCAAAGCACTTGAAGGTCCTCTATTTATTAAATAAACAACAATGTTTACAGCAACCGCCCAAAACTGTAAGGGAAACCCTGCATGCAATCTCATACACCTTGCACGCTCCATGATCGTTCTGTTCATCCTTTCAGACACACCATTTTCTTGTGGTGTTCCTGGGACTGTCTTCTCTCTATGAATCCCATGGTATGAACAATAACTATCAAAATCCTTTCCCCAGTACTCACCTCCATTATCAGATCTGAGACACTTCAACCTTTTTCCTGTCTCATTCTCAACCAAAGCTTTCCACTTCTTAAAAGTAGCAAACACATTATATTTATGTCTAATGCAATAAACCTAAGTTTTCCTAGTTGCATCATCAATAAATGTAACATAATAATGAGAGCCACCAAGAGATTGTACCTGAGATGGTCCCCATACATCTGTATGCAGAAGCTCTAACTTTTCATTCTTCTTCTGTTTCCCAACCCTGAGAAATATGACTCTCTTTTGTTTTCCATAAACACAGTTCTCACAGAATTCCAAACTTACCTGCTTTAAATCTGGTAGCAACTTCCTTGAGTGGAGAATCTGCATCCCCTTCTCACTTATGTGGCCAAGCCTATGGTGCCACAATGCTGTATCTGTTCCTGTGGAAGCTAAAGAGATAGAATGATTAGTATTATGAGGACATAAATACAACGTACCTACCCTGTCTCCTTTCGCTATCACCATTGATCCTTTAGTGATCTTCCACCACTTTTCTCCAAATGTAGATAGACAGTCGCCATCTCCCAACTTCCTTGTTGTGATCAGTTTTCTTTTCATAGCAGGAATATGCCTTACATCTTTCAACAGCCAATCAGCTCCATTCTTAACTTTTATCCATACCTTACCCATTCCAACAATTTTACATGGCTCATCATCACCCAATAAAACATGTCCAAAATCGACTGGAACATAATCATGAAAGTATTTCCTATGGGGTGTAGCATGACATGAAGCCCCTGAATCTACTACCCAATAATCACTAGTATTATCTAATGCAAGAATCAAATCATCTTGTAAAAAATCACCTGTTACATTTGCTTCCTAGGTAGTTTCCTTCTTTCCATTTCCTTTCTTCTTTAGAGATCTGCAGTCTTTCTTAAGATGTCCTTTCTTTCCACAGTTCCAACACTCTATTTTTCCCAGTCTGGACTTGGATCTGCCCTTTTTAGATTTGCTGCGATTACCTTGGCTCTTTCCTCTCTCCTTTTGTCTTCCCTTGGTCTCCATGGCCAATGCATTTCCTGATGTCTCACCGGTTCTTTTTCTTCGCATTTCCTCGCTAAGAATATGTTATGAATATTAAATATTGTATTAAATTAATCAGTAAATTATTAATTAGTTTAATTGAAGGGACGTAACCCTTCTTAAGAATGCTCAAACCTTATAAAAGGTGAGCTCTTGTAAAGTGTTAAAGCATCTTATCAATTGAATAATATATATATTATTCAATATGGATCTCGCGTCCTAGTTTTTCTGTTGCATTTGGTATCAGAGCAGAATGCTCCTCCATCTAAGCTCAGATTCAGCTCACTCAGAGCAGACTCGCTCCTCCATCAGGTGAGATCGGACTCGGCTCATTCCCCCAATCCACTGCCTACGTACTCCACCATCAATCCACCACCTCTGCGCTGCCCTTCACTTCCATCCTCGTCCTCCCCTTCCAGCGTCCTGCTCCAGCTCCATTATCTGCTTCCCTGCTCGCCCAACACTGCAGCTCCACGCCCCTCCACCTCTGCTCTTCGCATTTCCCACTCCCTACTACCTTGCCCCGACTCTCACACCACACCCTCCCACATTTGCACCTCCACGCAGCTCAATGCCGCTACACCTCACCTCCGTAGCCCCATACCTCCGCCATTCCCTGATCCACGGCTCTCTCACGCGCCCGACCTCCATACTCACTCTCCCGCCTCCCTGCTACACCACCCTCTACCCAACCATCTCCCTCACTATCTCGTTTCGCCACCCTCCTGCCAACGTCTATGCATATCCCCATCACCCATTCCCCCCAACACCTCCACAACTCCACGCTCTCCCCCACACTCCCGTGCGTGTCTCTTCACACAGAACACGCCCATCTACACCACTCCATCTCCCTTGGGACTGCGTCCACCTCGCCAGCCTACCCCCATCTCCCATCTCCCACTACCTACCACCATTGCAGCGCCGTCATCCTACCTCCAAGCGCTCTTCCAGCCGCCATCTCCACGAAACCCTACATCAACAAAAATTCAAAAAAATATATATAAAAGTTAAATAAATATTATATAATAAACTTATTATTAATAATATTTATTCTAAAACTTTATAATATATATAATATTATTATTCCCAAATAATAAGAATTATTATTTTTATTTGTCCTTAACCACATAAGCCAAAATCGATTCCAATTATTCACCACCACACTTAAGAAGCATGACGACGGAGTTAAAAGCTCAAATTGCGAAAGTAGAGAAGGATTTCCAAACTTTCAAGGAAATGACCACCAAGAGCCAAGAAGCACTTAAGAAAGAAATTAAAGAGGAAGTCATTCAAGTAATGGAGCAGAAAATGGACGACAAGTTCGACATTATGAGCAAGGAACAAAAAATGTTAGACCAAAAAATGACGCAGAACCATAATACATTAATGGAAGTGTTACAAAGACTAATGCAAAAAAAGGACCAAGTCGGCAGTCTAGATGTGCTAGATGCCTCATCTCATATTTTCACACAGGAATCACTTGCCAAGAATCAAGAAGAATTGCAAAAATAAATAAAGATTAACAATGCGACGCTTAAGCAAGAGATAGAAACAAAAGTACTGCCAGAGATGGAGGCACGATTAAACAGCCAAATAGAAGCTATAAGTAAGATAGTAGAGAATAAAAAAGATAAAAATCACTGCCAACAACGAAGCAGTTCAAATATGTCACTTACGTCATCCAGTAGTTTCGATCCACCATCAAACCATAAAGCAAAAGGGAATCAATATCACCCTTACATAGTGTACCCACCTAAGGCAAAAATAGAGTTGTCGAAATACAATGGAAGTGAAGGCCAATGCGTTGCTTGGCTAAACAAAGCAGAAGAATACTTCGACATTTACAATATTCAATCTAATGAGGAGAAGGTGAAATATGCGTCAATGCATATGGAAGGGTACGCCTATAATTGGTACTTATGGTGGAAGAGAGACAATTTTGCCTACACCTGGAACTTGTTCAAAAATGATTTTTTTAATAGGTTTCAAGGTATCAAAGAAGATGAGTTTTTCAGTAAACTTATGAGATTACAACAAGTTGGAAGTGTTGAGGTATTCACACATCAGTGGGAATCCTTGTCGACACGAGTATTTGGGTTGTCTGACAAGCAAAGACTCAAAACCTATTTAGGAGGTCTTAAACTGTACCTCCAAAAAGAGTTAAAGTTAGACGACATACCTAACGTAGAGGTAGCAAGACATAAAGCAAAAGCTGCAAAACGCAAACTGGAAGGAATAAAAACAAGAGGCGACAACCATTATCGACAAGAAAAAGAGACACAATGTAAGTACTGTGAAGATATGTGGTCACCCGGCCATCAATGCCACAAACCTCAATCATATGCCTATGAAATGGAAAATAGATCAAAGCCATCTAACAGTTACTCTGATAATAGAAAGAAGAAGAAAAACATATGTCGTCAATGCGGTGATGATTGGATCCCAGGTCATAAATGTAGGAACAATCAGACAATACAGTGCAAAATCATCAATGGAAAGGAAGTGCAAGTCTCTACACAAGAAATTGCGTCCGACTCTAATACCGACACTGAATCTGAATGAAGGGCAACATTAGGAAAATACTCAAGCTTTGAGGACAAAGCTTTCCAAAAGGGGAAGGCAATGCTATGAATATTAAATATTGTATTAAATTAATCAGTAAATTATTAATTAGTTTAATTGAAGGGACGTAACCCTTCTTAAGAATGCTCAAACCTTATAAAAGGTGAGCTCTTGTAAAGTGTTAAAGCATCTTATCAATTCAATAATATATATCTTATTCAGTATGGATCTCGCGTCCTAGTTTTTCTGTTGCAGAATAACACCAATGAACATCATCAAATTTCAAGGTGTTTGAACCAGAGACAGAGTTACTTACAGCCATGACAAAGCTATTTCAGCTTTCTGGAAATAAACACAAGATTAGAAGAGCCCTAACCTCATCATAAAATTTCACACTTACAAAACTTAGTTTATTTGTAACTGTATTAAACTCATTTAAATGATTAGTAACAGATCCATCTTCATACATCTTCATATTAAATAAATGCTTAATTAGAAATACCTTGTTGGAAGCCAAGGGTTTTTCATACAGCTTATCCAGTGCACTCATCAAACCCTCCGTTGTCGTTTCTTTTGAGATATTGAAAGCCATCGACAAACCCAGGCTTAGCCGTATTGTTCCCAGATCCTTTCTGTCAAGAACCTCCCGTTCTTCATCCTTCATGGCCGTTGGTTGCTTTGCTCTTCCTCCCAATGGTAGGAATAGATCCTTCTGGTACAGATAGTCCTCCATTTGCATCTTCCATAACTGGAAGTTTTGGCCGTTAAACTTCTTGACCTTAAACTTTCCTTCTTCTGCCATTGCTCCCACTCGAACCAGAAACCCTAGCTTTTCTGCAGGTTTATCTGCTAAATAGACCTTTGGATCTGATACCAATTGTTAGAAAAATAGGATCACAAAGCAATAACAATAAACAAAAATTAAAATATAATCACACATACACATTACAAGAGAAACATAGATATATCGTGGTTCACCCAACTTGGGCTATGTCCACACTGAAGTTGCCAGTCCTTATTATTATTCCGTCTAGCAAAGTGAAGGGATACAACTTGCAGCACAACCGCTACACTTCCTCTTCACTATATCACAGTCTCTCTTCTTGATCTCAGAGATCTTTACAATGTATAAAACCTAATACATCAACCCTAGTCGTATTACAATTTCTTTCTTTTATAAGGGAAATACAATGGGAAAATACCATGAGTTACCCAAAACCATGGGCCCGAAAACTGTTGGCGAAAATAGCCCCAAAACATTTTCTCAGGGGTGGTGCCCCTCAACCCCAAGGTAGGGGAATGAGTGTACAGTCCTCTCGGGTGCACGGCTAAGACAATATCATCTATGAGACTGGAATATCTGGCTCCACAACCAATAGGACACGGGTTCAGAATGTACAAATTCCACCAACTGCGATTGCAGCCGACAACAAGGATCTCCATGCCTCCCTGCAACAGTTACAAGTTTTGTCCCTCAACATCAATGGGATGTCCACGTCTATGTTGGTGCATATGCAGATGGTCGCCAACCACGAATTAGTAGATAGGGAGCAAGATATCAGCAGTCAGTTCTTGCGATCGCAGGAGAATGCAACAACGACCCAGAAAGAGGTAGCAGAATTAAAGGAGAAAGCGGTAGCAGCGCTGGAAGTGGTAGAAGAATTGGAAAATAAGCAAGAGCAACTGATTGCGAAGAATTCTAGAGCAATCGTGGATCTGAAGCAGGAACACGACTGGTTGACGGTGGATAAAGAAAACCTTTGGGACAGTAGCGTGCAATTGGAAGAGGCAATTTTCGATGCCTGTTAGTATGTATTGGAACCCATCGCATAGTTAGATGTAGTCGAACGAGCACAACAACTTGGGGTTGTCATTGCCTAGTTGTAGCGTGACAATGTTGACTTAAGGGCTCTAATGCAACCAACCACACCGTCGGAGCAAGTAGCAGAAAGGAAAAGTGCTCTGGAGGAGTTGGCGGCCCAACTAGGAGAGTTGGAGCAAGAAGCGACAAAAGTAACTGAAGCGACTGCACAATTTTGGGGCAATGTTGTCCAGGACGAGCAACTGGAGAAACTAACCAAGCTAGCACAGGAGGAAGAAGGACAACTAGCAACAATGAAGGCTTCGTTGAGAGTGTTGCCACTTGCGGTTCAGGTCACCAAGTCTGCGGAGATGAAGGAGCTACAACAACGAGTTGCGAGGGCACAAGAGCGTCAACAGAAGCGCACTATGCAGTTGGATGAGTTTTGGGATATTGGCATGTGGTTTTCGGTCAAGTCATTTTCTACATTGCAGGATGTGCAGGACGGTAAGAAGGAATTCGTTGATATGTTGATTGAGCACCCATTAGCGCAGGACTTGACAGAGAGTCAGGAGATCGCTGCGACGACCAAGGAGCAAGTCAGGGAGATCAGTTAGTAGTACGAAGAATTCAGGCTAAAGCTCAATGAATACACCATGTCCAGCTGACGTGGCTTGAGGGCGATCCACAAGATTGTGTTGGGGGCCTGTTGGCAGGCAGGTTTGGATGAGTCAGCGGCATAGCATCGCGGATGCTGCGCAAGGTCAAAGATGTTGCGCAAGGAGTAAAACCACGCACAAGTTGCAAATGCTACTATTTTATGTATTTTTGGGTCATTTTGGACAACATGGTATGGCTTAGGGTCATTCTTTTGTAGATTTTGTTAAGAAGTAGTTAGGAAATTTCTAAGTGGACCATGAATGTAAAGGCGCAAGCCTATAAATAGATGTAGAATTGCAAGTGTTAGAAGTACCGATGATGAGAGAAGAATGCGGTATGTTTTGGGTATTGACTTTGGTCTTGTGAATCTGGGTATACGACATAGGAACTGTGTTGATGTATCTATATTTTGTTGCGAAGATTAATATGACATGATGGAGTTTGAGCATAGTCATTGTGTCTTTTCCTGTTATGAATGCAATATGCGATATGAATTTGTGAATGATGCGATGTTCCTTGCTTCAATTGATGTTTACTGTTAGATCTATTGCGCATTGGTAGTTCTGTTAATGATGAGATTTGTTGAATGATGATGCGATTATGTTTGATGCAGAAGCTGAATAGTTAGATCTGTTGCATAATGATGCGCTAAGTTGATAAGTTGATGCACATGGTCCTCCTTCATTCGGCGGAAACGTGGTTCTGTCAGCTCTCCCTTGAACATCTCGGGTGAGACTTCATATGCTCTGCAGGTGTTGTTGGACAGGGTAAAACCTGTCTGGGCTGGTGCTTAGGGAGATTTCGGTAGTTTGGATGTCGACAGAGTGAGGAACCCCTGTCAACTGGGTTTGTGTCAACACACATCAAGGATTTATAGAAATGAAAAGAATCGGTGCATACAATATAAATTTTATGCATCGGTGCATGTATGTTTATATCATACCGGTACATGTATGTTTAAAACACATCAGTGCATGGATTTCTATGATGCAATGATGCATACAATTTAAATTTTATGCACCGATAGGTGTATATGAAATAATGATCAATGCATTTGTACTATTTATGTGCTCCATAAAAAAACCATTGATGCACATATTATTTTTGTCTACTATAAGCTTTGTTTTCCTGGTTTTTTAAAGTTATAATGAATATCTATTACAACCTCCACCAAACCCTTTCTTACTAATGGAACAGGTTTTAGTAGAGTTTTTTTTTGTATTTTCAAAATCTTGTAGCATTAAATGCTTTTCAAAAACCTCCACTAATAGGTGTTTTCCTTGTAGTTTCATCCACATAATATATATATATATATATATATATATATAATCTCATCATTCCTATTTTTCATATAAATACCATGATCCGATTCACAATACTTATATCCATTATGAAGAAACAACTTATCAATCTTCACATACCATGCTTGAGGTTCCTATTTCAAGCCATTAACAACGATTTCTTCAATCTATACACAAGATTTCCATCTTGAAAAAAACCGATATATCTCCACATAGATCTTTTTATGAATATCCCCATGTAATAGGTCTCTCTTTACACCCATTTGATAAAACTACACACCAAAACTTGCAACGGGAGAAATAACAAATCAATTGAAATTCACCTTAACCATGACAGGTAAAGTATCTTTGCAGTCAATTCCTTATTGTTATAAAAAACCATTTTCAACTAGCCAAGCCTCATGTGTCTCAACTACACCATATGAAGTAAAATCAATCCTATAAACACATTTTCATTTCCCCACATTCTATTTCCCTTTTGAATAGAGGACCAATCCCCAAGTATTATTTTTTAGCAAGGATTTATATTATTCAATCACGGCAATCTCCCATTCTAGCTTTTCATACACATATGCATATATATGAGGATCAAATGTTTCCAACACAAACATCATGAGTGCAAAATTGGCTTCTTGTTTATGGATATGATTTTTTCTTGAATTAGTCACATAACATGCATTAGTTCCAATGAAATCAATGATATATGTGACCCACTTAGGAAAATGAAGATATCACTTATAAAGGGTATATTTTTAATGCACTCACTATGAACAAACTCATCCATAATGTCAAATTGTTCAAATTCACCATGAAAAATTAGAATATAACTAGTTTTAGAAGTGTGAAGTCAAAAGTTAGTTTTGGAGTTTCCAATAGCTTGTTGAGTCATGACATGGGACATCACAAACGGAAGTTGTAAGGAGAATATATAATAAGATCTTCTAATTATGTATACCATCCCATCAATTGAACACCTCCTCCTTAGTTAGATCAAATAGTTAATAGGATTCAAATTCTTTATAATATCTTACTATGATGCACTCATTAAGCGTAACATCCCATCAATTGATCACCTCTTACTTAGTTAGATCAGATAGTTGATAGGCTTCAAATTATTTATAATATCCTACCATGATCCATGAATGACTCATGGGAAGCAAATTAGTATGCTTGCCATCCAAAATATGATCCCACCCTATACATATAAAGGTTATTACATGTTGGAGAAGCCTAGCTAATGAGTCACCTAGGTCCTCCTGACTGACCACCTAATGGTCGAACAAGTCTATTCAATTCAGTTAGGTTGATTAGCATATAGTTATAAAGTTACAGTTCTGTCTAACTGATTGTATACTTGATATATATAGGCTACTGAGGTAGGATGATATAGAGATGATTATCCCCTTTTGTACATTATGGATCTATGATATAATAAAAGACAAATTTTTTATGGTTTGACCATTAATTTGATTCTTTCTTGCTCTCTTTATGTATGCTTGTTCTTGTACGTGATTATTTGTTATAATGCACTACTAGTAACCTAATGTAATCCCATAGATTAGAACATTGATTCGGTTCCAGTAGTACCGAACTGATACAAAACATAAGCATCCCTATATAAATGGTGAGTGAGGTGGAAATCCAAGAGTGGTGGAACAAAAAAATTGCAAACTATATTCAATATTATGCCAGAAGGAACAAGTTAACTCTTGCAAAGGCCAGAGAAACGTTATTTACAGAATCTCATGAACAATTTATAGAGTTTGTTCCTATGGGAATAAAGAAATTTGTCGATAGTGTCCATGAGCAGAATAGAAGGTTAGAATGAAATACCATTGGTGCAAAAGCTCTATAATGGTGGGCAAAAAAACTTGTATGAGTGGGTAGAGAAGGAAACCGACGATTTCTATGAAGAGCAAGCCATAGAAGAAAGAACCTATCCAAACAATTACAGAACCAGGTTCTATAAAAACTTGCATGATATATTTTTTGTACAATTTTGTCTTTGCTTTATACCCTTTTAATTGAAAAAGGAGTTGGCCACCTAGTCGAACCTTAACCTCCTTTGGTCCCTAGTTTCTCAAATTGGGAAAAGAGGAAAAATGATGGGAGCACTTCATCTGAGAAAGAGAGCAGGAATATTTCTTAGTAAATGAGAATCAGTAGTCGAGTTGACAATGGGGGGTCACCGAATGCGTGAAATGAATGAATAGATGATACTAGTTGACAAAATGAAAATGGAATGAATCTAGCAAAAACTCAAGTACAACAATGAAAATTAGATGACTAGTTACAAGAAGAAAATCAATATTCATAAAATCAAAAGGGAGAAAATACAAAAAAATAGCAAGAAATTAGAGACATTCTAAATACACTTTGTAACAAGAGGAACATGAAGAAATTGGTCGAAAAGGTTGAGCAACCAAAAGGACTACATGAGTCGAGGGAAAGTTGACCATATGAGAGAAAGGACAAGGCACCGACACCGGTCGATCAACCGACAAAGCAAGTTATGAAAGATCTGTAGATAATAATACCGGAAGTTATGAGTCTTGTAGGTCCACTCCCAATGATTTTGACGCATGGTCCAATTGTAAGATAGGTTGTCGAGCAGGAATTGGGAATTGGAGTCAGAGAAAGTAGCATATGATGTCGACTATATGACTATGGATGAATCATGGATCAAATGATGATTTAGATACCATTTTGTGGGAACTAGATTACTTTTGCAGTCAAATTTGGAAGAAACAATTTTCACCTAGTCTATTTAGAGAACGAGGAATCCTGCCCCCTTCCAGCAACATTGTCAATTGAATCACAAAGTCCATTGGATATCTGACATGATAATGAAGATCCGTTAGAGGAAATTCGATTATCATGGCATACAACTTGAAAGAAAAAATTAAGTACTCCTAAAATTGATAATTTCATTCCATGTAATAACCAAAATCTTCTCAACGTGTATTTTCATAATTCAATACACATCCTAATATATGAGGGGAACGAATATCCCAAAATACACTTGTTCATATGTGAGACCATGTGGTAACCTAATCTTGTCAATGATGAGAATCGATAGATAGCACAATTTGCAGGTGGCCTCTGTAAAAGAGCACTTACATGGTACATGAATTTCATTGAAAATCAAACCAAAACAAAGGATGAAATAAGGAAAAACTTTCTAGAATTTTTCCATACTGAAGACAACAAGAATTTAGTTTCTAAAATTTAAAATAAATCACACAAATTCTAGGTGAAACAGTTCAAGAGTATGATAAAAGATTCAAATATTTACTCAAATAAATATCTTACAAGATTGATAAAAATATATTGATCTAGTGGTTCATTGTGGGCCTTATTCCCAAGAATAGAACTCCCCTAAGTCTACATCGATACTTTAAAGAAAGATCAGAAGTTTGAGTCCAATGATGATTTCACAGTTGCACCTATTGATAGAAGACTAGAAGAAAAACCGCAAGTCATTCAAAGATCCCTTCAACAAATTGTTATGCGACATAATGACTTATGGTGTATGACATGCTTGACGGAGGGCCACACTAAAGATAATTGTTTGTGTGATGAACGAAAAAAATTCCTAAATGAAAGAATACCATTCCTAGAAAAAATAAGACTAGATAACTGTCGAGTTGTCCACACGAGTTACTACTGTGATATATGTGAAGGATTTGAACCTCAAGCTGCAACAGATTGTCCATACAATGGAAATAATGCTAAACCTAAATGGTGTGGCATTTGTTGAGATAATTCACATAGTACTAAATAATGTGCATTGAATATGAAGAACAAACAAAAGTACCGATCGGTATTCCAAGCTCAAACCGTCGACAAGAACGACTAGAATGGTAGAGAATTAAAAAAAAAAGACCAATGAAATAATGGATACAACCCACGAGGTGTTTACAATAGTCTAGGAAGATATAATAATAATAATAATATTTGAGGTAATCATCCTCCTGGTTGAAGGAAGTATCCATGTTTCATATGCTATAGTGAAGAAAATTTGAGTCCCAACTACCCCTGGAAGGACAAACGAACCTTTGTTGTGGAAAAAATTGGACAAGGGTGGATCCCTCCACTTGGTAAGGGGCTAACCCTTATAGGTTATGGTAGTGACTCAATCCTTGGAGCCCCTTGTGGGTGAGTGATTTCTCCAAATGTTCCTACAAGTGGTTGTTAGTGAAATTTGAATAAAAAAAAAAGAAAATTAAACAAAATATAATAAAGGAAATGGGGGAAGAATACAAACTCAAACAACCAAATGTATGCAAAACCACTTTGTATTTCCCAATGGTCAATCATGTACAACACCTAGGAGGTGTAGGATTCAAGGGAACCCAACAATATCCCTTAGAAAGGTCCTTCTTTTCCAAACTAAATGCTAAGTGGGTGAGAGAACAATGGAGAGAAACTCTTGCCCCTTGGACGAAGGTGGCAAGGGAGCTTTGGAATGCTTTCAAAGGTGGGAAGAGGTGAGCTATGAAGGATCTCTAATACAAATCCAACATCATAACTTTGCTCTTGTTTCTCTCTATAAGATGCATGTCAATGGCTTCCTTTTATAGGCAAAGAGGTGGCCAAGAAACAACTAGATCCAAATGTGAACCCATGCACTCCATGAACTAGTTCCAAGGTACACCAAGGGGGGTATTTAATGCCACCAAGTGTGTGAGGAGATAAATTCGGATTGTTGGAGGTGATGTGGCTTTGAAGAGCCTTCATTTCACCATGGAAAGTAGGTGGTCTCGCCATTTTGATAGTCATACGACTATCAAAGGAAAATATGCGCGAGAATCGCGCGGGAACTAAACTACTAACATGCGTTGTATCGCAGGTTAATAATGGTTCAGCAGCGCAACCTCTTCTTTTGAACATTTTCGGGCACTTTTGGACTCATGTTTCCTTTTTTATTTGTTGAGGATCCCTTTGGTGAGATGCATTCTATATGTTGATGACTCCTTACTGCAAGAATCACCAAAATGTCGCATATGTGTGAGATTTAGGTGTTAACAGATGGCCCCTGATGTATGAGGTTCAGAAGGTTCTGTAGAGCCAATAATGCATCATCGTTTTGTGTGTTTCTATCCTGTTAAATACTGGACAAAGCATATGTGGATGAGAGGGTAATCCCGTGGGGGAAGAAGTTTGGTGATTACCGATGAATGTGTAATAAATAATGATGTTTTATACAAACGAGGCAGGTATACCCATGCTCGTGAAATTTTTTCAATATGACTAAAATAAGAGAATACCAAGGGGTCAACTCAAAGATACTTCTGGGATATGGATGAAGGTGGCTTCGATCCATGTGAGAGTAAATGAACCGGGTGTTGGCGGGCAAATCTACCCTATAGCAAGGAAACTAATGCTATCAACTTGGTTGGGGTGACAGGTAAGTGTATTGATGCTATTACAGAGACATTTAAAAAAAAGAAAGAAGTTGTAGATCTTGGGAACATACCTTTTAATCAAAGTATGATCCTAGCCTTGACTTGATCTCGTGGTCAACTTCCAAATCTACCTTTCCTTCAGCAAACCTGCAATAACAATACCTTTCTCAAAACATTTTGGGCAATATATAAAGCTTGAAAGAAACAAAAACAATGTTTAACATTCAGCATTGACCAAAACAAATCGAAATTAAAATGCCATTTCATAACACATTCAAATTGGAACAAGAAAGACACTTCAACCTTTATTAGTCAAAAGTAGAATGATGTACAAGTATACCTGATCATGAAACAGGCTCCTGCAACTAGATTCTGGGCTCTGGCTCTTCTCTGGCTTGGATGTCTTCAGCATCAACTCCTCCAATGCAAGCTTCTTCAAAGTTTTCCAATTAATCACTCTTACTATCTCCAATTTCTAACAAAAGCTAACCTTGCTCCTTTAACCTTCTTTGTATTTATAGGTTTAAAGAAGTAGTTTAGGTCGATGGAGGAAGTTGGGGAAGTTGGGAAACTACCATCAACTAATCCTCCTCGATGAATTAATTTATTTTTTAATCATCTTTTAAGATGTACGCAACTCTCCTTCAGTGGAGTAGCGTATAGGGCGCTACCCTAGTGTTTGACAACTAGCGCTCATTTGATTTTAAATTGTGAGCTCTACTATGCTACACTGGAGTAGCGTATACTTAGATATGGGTGCTACTATTATACACTGGAGTAGCGTATGGGCGCTAGTCTCTTTAAGTAGAGTAGCGCTCATATCTCAAAATGATATTTTTTGGGGTTTTCCAGTAATTTCAGGAAATGGAATGAGTTGTCATATCATCCAAGGTCAACATGCTCCTCCATCTAAGTTGTCCTTTTGTGTGATCAGCAGCTCAGGGTGATCACGGAAGGAGAGGTGCAAGTTTGACCTATAACAGATGCCCCCTAATGTATGAGGTTAGAGGGAAATGATGGCCAAAATACATTATAATCCAAAGCCATAGGAGGAGCAAAGAACCGCAGAAAACAAGTCACAAGAAACCTGCAACAAAGATCAAGGTCAGCGAGCAATTACATATTTGACATCTTATAGATGTGTAGTGTGATACAACATGATCTCCGATACATAACAAGGATATGTATATAAAAGCATGGCCACTTGAAATACAAGCGTGGATCCATGTCAAACTGAGAGATCATAGCCATAACAACAAACTGGATCTATGTCTCATGGAGAGCCGAATATAAGTAAGGCTCAGTCTTGCGCAACTTGGGTGATAACACAATGAGGTAATGTCATCCAAAATCCCAAGGTCTTCATCCCACAATAACCCTAGGTACAAACCCTAACCATGTGAATAGATGAGCTGATAGTCGAACATGGGGGGTATCGTTTGATTACCGTTCATTGATGTATACCGTTAACAAACGCGAGGATTGCCACCGATAATGATGATGGGGTCCAAGGTACCAAGTACGGTTCCCCAAATGTGAATAGATGGACTTGGATTCGAACACTTGGGAATCCTGTCGAAGAAGAGACATTGATGTATTCTCATCATTCAACAACGAGGAAAATTGCCACTGCTGACTGCAATCTCCAAGGTACTAACCGAAACTCTAAACTTCAATCCCAGAATAATGCTTTGGTGTCGATGGGAAGAAGTCCGTTGGAAGGGAGGCCTTAAGGCATCCTCCATCATCCAACTCGAGGAACACTCAACTGGTAAGAGCTGATATGGAATAATATGTAACAAGACTGACACTAGGAAGGCCGACACATGAGGTCAAGGTAAACTGCAGAATGGCCGACACAGGGTAGATCCTTGAACATTGAGCACGACACAAAGTGACTTAGGCAGTTTCTGACATAATGGGGTAAATAAGTCTGAAATGTAAGAGACATTAGCAGACCCTCCATATGGTTGGAAGAATAACCAACCGGGGGAGTAAATAACTCGGAGGAAAAGTTCACCCTGAGGCCAAAAACTAAACCCAACCGACAAGATAGACTCAAGTAGGTGTTGTGTTCAAGGATAGAACTTGACTGAAAACTGCCTTTGACAATGAAGATATGATATGTCTTTCCCGTTCCTTATTCTTTTTAGATAAAAGAATACCCTTCTTGTTGTTTTAATGAGTCCAAGAAAGAATGAAAACTCAATAGGTCCAACCATGTAAAAATTTTAACAAGCCCATGGGAGGAAGACTCAGTACCTTCTTCATAATTTATAGAGTTCGAAGAAGAGATATCTCTGGATTTTAATATCGAGCCGAGATCTGTTCTTGCTCGCCGGTGTTTTCAATTTTAAGGAGTCTGAAAAACTTAAACAATAACTCCATATATCTGCTCGTGGATTTTAGTATCGAGCCCAAGCAGATTAATGCTCGCCGGTGTTTTCCTGTTTATAGAGTCTGAAAAACTTAAACAATCCTCTTTTCACCTATCCGTGGATTTTATATCGAGCCCAGATTGGTCTGTGCTCGGCGGTGTTTTCTTGTTTATAGAGTTGAAAAACTTAAACAGTCCTCTACTTACCCTCTCGTGGATTTCACATCGAGCCCGAGTAGGTGAATGCTCGCTTGGTATTTTCATGTTTAGAGGGTCTGAAAACCCTAAAGAGAGACTCCAAAAGGTCCTTTTTCGTACAGTTAGTCTCCTCCCCCGAAAAAGTATAAAACAATGAAAGGAGAACTCTTCTAGTGCATACAGGAGTATACCTAGAGTATACCTTTTCCGTAATTAATCCATTGAGGCCCAGAAAAGGGGTAATTCTATACCTGAGTGGATGAGCCTTCGGATACTTTAACGAGCTCGAAGAGGACAAGTTTGCTCGGCAATCTTGTTTAGGTTTAAATAGTCCAAACAAGAGCTTAAAATGACTTAAAGGTCAGCTTCTAGGATCATAGGTTCATATCCTGCCAAAACTAGGTCTTCAACAAAATATTAGTCGACGCGGCAAAAATCTCGAATGACATATGAATTTGAAATATTTAGCTAACTGACAAGGTCTATCATCAAGAAGTTTGAGCTTAGGAGACCAATCCGACAACAATTAAGTGAAAATTGAGCTTGGATCAGTGTTATACCGTATTGTGTGTTTCAATTGATTAATTAGGGTTTTTGAAAATTTTTGAAACTATGGAAAATTAACAAGTTTGGGTAAAAATCAAAATCCAATTTATATATAATTTCATTGTTTTAAAAATTAATTTTCAATTTGTGTTGTAGGGAAAAAATTGGGCAACATTTTGCAAATTTCAAATCTCCACTGCGATCAAACCGAGCATCCAACCACCAAACTTCCTCCACCAAGTAAGTTGAAATCTCCCTGACTTGCAATTTCATGGTTTATTTTTAAATTTTTGAGCCAAAATAGCTTGTAACGCAATGCTCATAAGTTTTTATGCGCGGGCGCTACTGTGTAAACACAAGAGGAGCATACAAACTCAATGGGCGCTACTTTTCTCAAACAGAGTAGCGCCTACACGCTACTGTGTAGTATACACAGTAGCGTACATACTTGAAAGCTTATGTACAAGTGTCGAGACTCAAAAAAATTTGGTTTTTTGTGCAGGATGGTCTTACAATGGAAGGAAAGGGAGCATGAAGACATGGATAGGTTAGCCATGCAAGACCCGGCTACCCTCCATGCGCTCCGAAGATGCGGTTTGTTGAAATTTTATCGAACCGTAAACATGCGGGCATTAAACAAACTGTTTCGAAGACTGATTCAGTATTGGGATGTCGATACCAACACCTTTGTCATCCATGGGAAAACATTGGAACTTACCGTTGATGACATATATTTTATTACTGGTCTCTCAAGGAGAGGAGATGTAATCAACCTGAAAGGGTCTTCTCGTTTGGGTGCACGATCAGTGCAAGAATATGTGAATACATACTGTGTTGCCGGAGCAGAAAAATCGGGAAGCCAAGTCTTGATTTCAACTATTGATGGTCTCCCTCTGAAAGTGATAGTGAGCATGATCAACCGAGTAGCCGGTAGTGCATCACAACACTTAGCTTCCAGGAATTCGATGCTTATTAGTGTACAATGCTTGCACGGCCATGTTTATGATTAGAGTACTAGTTTGCTGGCAAACATGAAATCTCAATTGACAGGTTGCAAATCCGACACAATGAAGAATTTTGGGTACGGAAGTATTTTGTGTACTTTCCTCTTCGAGAGGATGCCTGCTATTAGTTTGGGAATGCCTCTACCACAGGTTAACCCCCGTGAGCCCATACTAGGTCGTTGGGGTGACATTTTCCTCCACCGGGGTGGTGGGGAAAGTCACTATTGTTACCATACTGATGACTTATGGGGGTGGTGGGAAAGGCAAGTACCCGCTTTTGAGCAGTTTCCCTATGTTGGATTGGATTTCCGTCACGATCCAGAGCTGGTGCTTCCTCCAGGTGGTGCCTGGGGAGATATTGGTATGTTTAAATTTTGAGAATTTATTTAATTTTTTCAAACTTTTTCAAGTATTTGATTTTTATGAATGAGATTTGAAGTTCTCATCAAGTGTCAAATGCAGATGTTGGGCCTGTTCGTCCTGAGGGACATCCTACCATCTATGTGAGGCTAGCTGATATTACCGCAGCGGATGCTATGTTGGGAACCCTGGAGAGGAAAAATGAGTCGGTTGACTCATGAGATTCCTTTCTGCCGCATGGACCAGATACCTGTTGACATGCAGGAAGATGTTGTTGGGGTGCCCCCAGCATGGCTTAGGGTGCTGCGGCGGGTTGCTAGACTAGTGATATGCTATCGCAATGCGGTAGATGATGAGGAGGTCCCTCCTTTTCCATAGGAGAAGAAAACATTCTATGCATATATTTTTGAGGCTACTATGCCCAGCTTTTGTACTTTTATGACTTGACTTGATGAACTCATGATCCAAAACTCATATTTTTTGATACGGTACCGGTTATATACAGTATCGGTTATTTACATGTGTATGCGTTTTAATTTTATGTGTGTAATGTTGTTTATGACAATGTGTGATGCAAATGCTAGTCTAACACATAGTTTGCTAATGAATCAGCTAAAGTGTTTAAACTTCTCGGAATGTGGTCATATCTGATAGAATGAAATTGTCTTTCCAAAAGTCTAACTCGTAGAAACTGACGTAGCATTCCTGGATCTCTAATTTGATAAACACCCGTTAACTGAAATACAATTAATTGTGAGTCAAGCCTTACCTCCAGGTATGAAATGCCATGATTGAGAGCATCTCAGAGAAGTTCTATAACTGCACTGTATTCAGCTACATTATTTGTGGTAGGTCCCAAACAAACCCCCCCCGAAGAGACAAGTTGGTCAGCGGGTGAGTAAATGACCCAAGCTGCTGCAACCAACTGATAGGTGTGGGGACTGGCGCCATCAACAAATCCTAAGAAATGTGCAGTTGACATCTAGTACACGAAACGAGAAACACACATAAGATTACCTAACGATCATAACAAAACTAGCTTTACAAAAATATACAGCTATGTTACAAGAAAAAGTATTTCAGCCTAGGTGTAGTACTTCTTCAAGTAGGGTCAATGCCTGGATCCTCCTCGTGAGGCCGGGCAAAGGTGTTATGGAAATCACGGAAAAGATTGGTATACGGAATAATCTCGTCGAGATAACATCCCATTTCAAAGAAAATGTTTTCGTTGACCCCAGTGAAAATGTTCACCAGCGAGGTATGTAATCTATTTGCTTCAACAATACCGACTTGTGAAGGAGTGAGACTAGTATTCTCATCGGGTGGTAAACAAAATTCACCTCTCTCTAACAAGTTAAGAAAAGGAAAAAAGAAAGATGCGCGATCTATATGTTCACGAGGATGGTCCGGGTCGTTCAAAGCTTCTACCATTTCCTCATCAGAAGGTAAAGTAATTTCTGAACTATCGAGAGAATGGATCGGGTCTGGTGTCTGAGTAGTGGCACAATCTATGTTTGACTCGACAGACACCAATGGAGTCGACATATGTCCTGTTGTAATTTGATGGGAATCCAAGTGGGTAACTTCTACAACAGGGGTGGGCTCAGAGGAGTTTGTATTAGCTGAATGAAACTCAGGATCAGTTGTTGAACTAATCATAGAAGTTTCAGACGATGAACATCCCTCAGTCCCAACAAATAAAGTAGGAGCTGGTAGGTCAAAAGTGCCGATTAGTGACCCGTAAAGTCTTGCTCCCAAACTCTCGCCAGCCGGGGTAGTTTGATCAATCAAAGGAATTGTGGTTTCCGAAGAAGTCTGGTTGTTTCTCTGAGTGAAAGAAAGTTGATCGACAGTAACGATCTTACCTTCGAATGGGAACATGACCACTTGAAAAACTTCCAAGGCAATAGCTCACATGGCATAAGTCCAACTCCTTCCCAATAACATATTGTAATCAAGCGGAGCGTCCAGAACTTCTACTTCAACAACAACTGTCTTACCGGCCAAAGTGACATCAAATGATGGCAAAACTCCATGTGGACGGAAAGTTTTGCCATCAAATGCAGTAAGCAATGTGTTGGAAGGGGCTAACTCAGGAGAACCTAAAGCTTTCCAACAGGAAATTGACATTACGCAAGTCGACGCTCCCTCATCTACTACAGCTTGTCTGGTGGTCATTGGACCATGAACGACCTCAATCTGGAGGGCAATGTGATAGGGCAACCGGTATTTGACATCAGTCATATCAAAACGTGCAGACATGTTGGAGGACTCCATACTCCCAATAGTTGCCAGAAGTGCATTTCGTTGCAAAGGACAACTCTGCAAGACTTCTAAAGTAGACATGGCACAAGGGGTATGGGCTAAATCTTCAACCGCATTGTAGTTAGAAGCAGCCCGTGTGTTGGGATTGTGCGATGCCCTCTTCAAGACACCTTTCAGAATCTTGGGCATTGGGTCCACAAGTATGTGGAGTGGAGTGGAGGATTCAGGAATCTCCTTATCCTTTTTCTGCGCTTCCGGGGTATAGTTCCTGGCTCTAGTTTGCAAAAGTGCATCTGAATTAACCACATTTATAAATGTTTGATCAACCGAAGCGTGCGAAGTGCCCCCAGTTTTGGAGGTCCCAGAAGTTGAGCCTTGCCCTTTAGGAAATGGATCTTTCAAGACGGCGGGCTTCTTTTCTCTGAAGAGCTTCTGGGCTTCTTCAAGTAGAGGGAATTGGTGAGTAAGGTGGTTCTGCTTGCAAAGTTTACAAGGGAACTTAACCTTCTTTTCCTCTTTGTTACCCTCTTCGGCATTGTCTTTTTTGGGCTTTTGTTGGTTCCCCTCTCCTTTCGTGCCCTTCTTTTTGTTGTTGGGCTGCCGAGGGCCCTTTTGATTGTTCTGAACCTGATTGATAGGCTTAGAAGTAGAAGGAGAGGTTGTGACGGAAGAAATATCTGCAGGTGAATGTTTGACAGTTAAGGCTTGGACCTGTTTGGTCAGTGCTTCGAAGGCTGCAGAGTTAACTGAACCCACTATGCCGTCAGCATGTGGTCCAGGTTTGGGTCTACTCAGATCAGTGTTTGATCTCGGTGCGTTAGGTATAATCTCGTACAGTAAACCAGATTGTGCATATACAAGGTCTAATTGTTCAGTCCTTAAGATGGCTTCTTCTTCATTGGATACTCCAGATGTAGCTACTTCCTTAGAAATATAAGGAAGGAGTGATTTCAAGTACCACTCAAGCAGGAACTCCGGAGGTATGTTGGCCTTAATGAGCCTCTTCCGTCTTCGCCACTCCTGAATGTGGTCAGATAAGTGAGTGGCTTTATTTTGTCTAAAAGTCGACAAAAGTTCTGTTCCGGCATCATACCGAACAGGAAGCTGGAAATGGTTCAAAAAGACGGTTGCTAGATCCCCAAAACTAGAGAAAGTAGCCACAGGTAACTCAATGTACCATTTGGCTACAGGACTAGTTAAGGTCCTTTGAAACAATCTCAATTTGATGGAATCCTCGTTTCACGAATTTGAAGAACACCATAAGTGGAAGGTAGTGACATGGTCACCAGGATCTTCACCTGTCTTGCCTTCGAATTTTGGAATATCCGAAGGTAATTTGGTGGGGACTGATGGCCACGTGGCATTATGACACGCAGGATCATTTGTCAGTTTAGAAAGGTCTAGCAAATTTAAAGTTGCCAGAAATTGTAGACGAGGCCGGTAAGATGCTACTTGATAAGGGGAACCACTCATCGTTTGACCCATGAAATGTTGGTAGGGGTTGCCCCCAGCCATCTGGTGATAAGGGTTGCCTCCGGCCATGTGCTGATAGGAGTTGCCGCCTACCATCTGTTGATAGGGGTTGCCCCCAGTTAACTGTTGGTAGGGGTTACCCCCAGGTATTTGTTGGTAGGGGTTGCCCCCTACCAGCTGTTGTTGTTGTACGAAAGAGTTATTAAAACTTCCCCACCCACACGAAAGTGGAATAGTGCTTTAGGGATTCGTCCACTGTGGCTGGGTGTTAGCCCCGCCATATTGCTGGTTAAATATATTACCCCCTCCCCTTGAGAATAAGGAAAAAGGGGTGTTACCTGCAGGCATGTTACCTTGATTCATGTTAGGGCCTATAAAGGTATTGAAACCAGCAGAAGCTGATGTGGATGGTGCAGTCGTGGTGCCCATGACTGGCATGTTTGCAGAAGCACTTGGTCCTACCACAGGTGTGGAAACCCAAGTACTCGGAATCTGATATAACGGTTGGGAAGTAGAAGGTGTTGCATAGTTGGCCATACTGCTAGGTCCAACAGTAGGTGTAGGAATAGATGCCATTGTTGTAAAACTAGGCATACCTAAGGTACTAGTGTTGAAACTGAAAGATGGGGTAGGAACAGATGTGGTTTGTGCCTGACTAGGTGTAGTAGTAAAAGAAGGGTTAACTGTGTTGGTGTTCATACCTAAAGTGGGAGTTTGGGGAACCCCCTGTTCACCTCCTGAGCTAGACATCAGATGTCCGGGGAAGGAAAGATCTGCACTGAAAAGGGGTTGCTGGAAACCAACAGGTGACAGAAGCGGAATTCTAATATTAGTTAAAGGAGGATTGAAAGGAGTGCTATACTCCACGGAAGTAAGGTCTTCCACCTCAACTGTACTAAAGTGCTGCTGATCTGTGGTACTTGGTAATGGCTCCTCAGGAACCTCAATTTCAAGGTTTTCTGTTACAAGTATTTCTTTAGGTAATTCAATTTCAAGAGTAACTTCTGAAAAAATATCGAGGTTTACCCGCTGTCGTCTAGCTGGTTGTATAGGTTTTGTCCTAACTGGTGGAAGGTTTTGAATCCTTCTCGATCTACGAGGTTGTTGATTCTCCGTGATTATAAATATAAAATAACAGACTAGAACCTAGTGGCCACTACAACTAGGGGGAAAACAGCACGCCAACTAAAAAATTCCTAAGTATACAAACCAGGCAAACAAAGGTGCCTTCCGGAGAAGAGTCTGGGATGATGAGGGCCCAGAACAGATCAACGAAGGAAGAAAGACAGTTACCCGGGGTCCACAATACAATGACTAAGGGTGCAAGCGCTGGAATCACCCAACCGCCCTCCCAAAGACCTGCAAGGGGTTTCCTCCCACGTTTGTCTTAGGTACAATAGATATACCCTCTGTTGTCACCTGTGTATGAACATAGAGTCAGATACTATGGATACCACAACACCAAAAATTCCTGGGGGAACAGTCACCGGTCGAATCAGAAAGCATGGGCAGGGTAGCTAAGCCCAAAACTCGAAAGAGTCCCCAATACGCAATTCGATCCTGGCGTATGCTCGAACAACAAGTAGGAGGAGTATTCCCACAAACTGATCTCGCAATGACCTACTGCATAGATCCCAGGCAAATTTTGAGTGAGGTGGGTTTACCTATGATAGTCTCACTACGATTTTTGCACAATGTGTGATCTTGGGTGGTTTAAGGTGATTTAAACCCAAGACCCTAACCAAAACTAGTTGGTGTAGTGTACCCTAAAAAAGAAAAAGTTTCTAGTTCATTTTATTAACAAATTTTAGGGATTTTATTACTCAAAAAGGGTAGTGCTTTTGTGTGGCGTGGTTATAACAAGAAAACAAAAGTGAAATAATATCAAAACTTCCTACAACAAAGCTCTTTTCATTTTTTTTATTTACTTCTTTCCAAACTGAAAATCTAAGCAAACCTACTTAAAAAAAAAAAAATTCTTTTTGAAATTATACAAAATATACTAAGTTATCTTGTAATAACAAAAAAAACAAGTTCTATTTAAGCTTAAAATACCAATTTTTTTTTTTGCTTTTTCAATAAACGAAAAAGAACTATATAAAAATGGGAAGCAAAAATAAAACTTTATATGCAATGTGTGTAAGTATGGCTAAAAGTTCTTAGGCCTATAGCTGTTGAAACCCTAGCTCGAAAAAGACTTGATCTACTGGTTTTTTACAAAGAAAAAGCCTATAAACTTGAGAACAAAGTGGGAGAAAACAAAAGAGAAAGACACAAAAGGACTGGCCTAAAGTATCTAGCCCTAGGAAGACCACTATGCCAAGCACAAGTAGACAAGCAAGCTGTCTTACTAACACAAAGAAACTGAGAAATGAACTAGACTACGGCTGTTTAAAAGCACTTGCAACCGGCAAAAAGACAAGAAGTCCAGGAAGAATGAAACTTGACCAAAAAGAAGACACCCTAGAAGCTTTAAAACGGACCAAACCCTATAACAAAGGGTAGGAGGAGTCCAAAGCAGACAAACGTCGCCACAAACAGCGGATACAGGAGTATGCAGGTTTGTAAACTAGCAACAGGTAGTCAAGGTCTAAAAAAGTGGAAGTGCTCAACACCAAACACTCCCTAATCTTCCAAAAAGTCAATAAATGGTTCAAAAATTCCAACGGTCAACAAGCGGTTCAAAAGAAATGGAAAAAACTTTAAGGAAAGGTTCTATGACTTGACCACAAGTTAAAAACCTCATGCAACCATCAAAGGGATCCTACAACACAGTCAGCAAATTACCAAAAGGTTTAAAACACAAGCAAACCAAAAAGGAAAGCTACATAAAGTGTACTCTACTGTGTAGTAGAGCAACTCGCGCCCCTACTGAAACGGGCGCTACTGTATATATAGCACAATAGCGTATGGGCGCTACTGTATATATAGCAGAGTAGCGCTCATATCTCAAAGGCTTGAAAACTGACTTTGGAAGGTATCAAAAACTGATGAAAGCATGCAAGAAACAGGCAAGGGATACCTAAAAAGTTTCTTGATACATCAAAGAAGTCAAAACAATCTGAGAAGACACACAAGAACAAGGTTTCCTAAAGCCAAAAACTCTATTTCCCCAGCGGATTCGCCAGTCTATTGGCGGGAAAATCTACCCTATAGCAAGGAAACTAATGCTATCAACTTGGTTGGGGTGACAGGTAAGTGTATTGATGCTATTACAGAGACATTTACAAAAAAGAAAGAAGTTGTAGATCTTGGGAACATACCTTTTAATCGAAGTCTGATCCTAGCCTTGACTTGATCTCGTGTTCAACTTCCAAATCTACCTTTCCTTCAGCAAACCTGCAATAACAATACCTTTCTCAAAACATTTTGGGCAATATATAAAGCTTGAAAGAAACAAAAACAATGTTTAACATTCAGCATTGACCAAAACAAATCCAAATTAAAATGCCATTTCATAACACATTCAAATTGGAACAAGAAAGACACTTCAACCTTTATTAGTCAAAAGTAGAATGATGTACAAGTATACCTGATCATGAAACAGGATGCTGCAACTAGATTTTGGGCTCTGGCTCTTCTCTGGCTTGGATGTCTTCAACATCAACTCCTCCAATGCAAGCTTCTTCAACGTTTTCCAATTAATCACTCTTACTATCTCCAATTTCTAACAAAAGCTAACCTTGCTCCTTTAACCTTCTTTGTATTTATAGGTTTAAAGAAGTAGTTTAGGTCGATGGAGGAAGTTGGGGAAGTTGGGAAACCACCATCAACTAATCCTCCTCGATGAATTAATTTATTTTTTAATCATCTTTTAAGATGTACACGACTCTCCTTCAGTGGAGTAGCGTATAGGGCACTACCCTAGTGTTTGACAACTAGCGCTCATTTGATTTTAAATTGTGAGCGCTACTATGCTACACAGGAGTAGCGTATACTTAGATATGGGTGCTACTGTTATACACTGGAGTAGCGTATGGGCGCTAGTCTCTTTAAGTAGAGTAGCGCTCATATCTCAAAATGATATTTTTTGGGGTTTTCCAGTAATTTCAGGAAATGGAATGAGTTGTCATATCATCCAAGGTCAACATGCTCCTCCATCCAAGTTGTCCTTTTGTGTGATCAGCAACTCAAGGTGATCACGGACGGAGAGGTGCAAGTTTGACCTATAACACCGGGAACTATTGCTGAGTTCTAAAGAAGTGGAATTGCTGACGATCATGATAATCCCATGGGGGTGGGGGACTAGAATGGTGGCGAAGTTGACTTAGGGGAAAATTCACTGTTCCAAATGGACTGCTACCATGGTTTGAAAATGTGAAAACTACTACATTCAAAAGTTCGTTTCCCCCTGATGCGATAGATGTGTTGATGTCAAGCATAGGGGAAACCACTAAGTTAGGGATCAATAATGACTCTACCTACTTAGTTCAAGGTGATCCTTTATCGTGGTTGAAAGGGACCCAAGGTACAACTGGAACTACTATAACTATCAGAATATGGTGAGTTGATGCTGATGAGAGTCAAAGTATATGAAAATAAAAAGGTCTTGTCATAAGAACTAAGATGATTTTGTAACCAATTGTAGGACTGACAGACCCGAAACAAGACTAGCTAATAAGCATGGGGCTCATAACTTTCTTTGATCGATGTAAACATGGGTAGGGCTAACGACAACATTCCTTTAGGAAAGGTACAAAGTGAATTGGAGGGAGACAAACTGGAGGTGAAGGGACTTTGATGGAGACACAATACTAAGAGTAAGGGTGATTGAAAAAATAAGTAATGCTGGGGATATTGAGACTCAAACACATCGATCAAAGGAGACCATGGGTTTTTTCCAAAAAGAATAAGGTGTTCCAACTGTTTTTTCTAGGTTAGGGAACTTGTTTGTACCTAAAGAATGATTGGTGGGGTCCCCACAGTTTTGTGGGTGTTAGGGGATTGATTTAATGATGGGTGGGATTCCCATAGTTTTGGGCATATTGGGGAATCAATTTGATGATTGGTGGAGTCTCGATGGTTTTGAGTGGGAAAGGGGACTCTTTCAATGACGAGGTGAGGGTTGTTTTTCAAACACAAAGATGGGTTCCCCTTGAATTAATGCCATGCAGATTGTTCCTGTGGGAATAATTGAATAGAATTGGTTATTTTTGGGGGTGGGGGTGCCATTGGTGTCTTCATGCGGGGGGGGGGGGATGATACAAAGAATATTTCAGATGTTAGATTTAGCATGGAGGTATGAGCAGTCAGTGTTGTATCTTGATTGTAACATATGCCAAGGAATCATATGATATAAACTATTGAAGGTGGGGGAGTAAATGCACAACTATAAATGATATAGGAGGGGTGATTATTCAAGCCATATCAGACTCCTCGGACTTGTGGGGGTTCAAAATAATGGGTGTCAATTTATGAAAAGGATCGCAATTGTGTGAACACCCATGGGGGGACATGTTATTCATAGTGATAATGTTGATGGCACATCATAACTGGAAATGAGGGCCCTATGGTTCTCAACGGGAATATTGGTAAATCCAATGTGAGCAGAGGGAAAACATTGTGTATATGCTAGTTTCGTAATGATACCTGTGATATAATCCCGACACCTTTGTTGAGGGATGGATTCTTGTTCTTATAATACAAAAACAAGGGGTATCCTACATGTCTCGGTCGTGATATTGCACATATGGTTCACATACCGAAGTGTAGTAAAGAACATGACAAAGGTATTGACAATGCATAAATATAAAACCAACACATGTCACACTTGTGGGGTGTATCTGGATCAAGGGTAGAATCATTTAAGGTACAACCCATTAATGGGGTTGTTAAGGGTGATACCTTCTGGGTCGGTTAATACATACGCCCCTTTGGGGACACATTGTTTAATGAAATAAGGGCATGTCGTTTAGATACAAGTTTACCGGGTCCTGGTTTGCTATCTTTTTTGGCGTTGAAGACAAGGACAAATTTTCCCCCACCGAAGGTGCGAGGTCGAACATGTCTATCATAGTGTGCTTTGGAGAAAACATTTAAGGCCTCATTTTGTTGAAGGGATCCATGACGTTCTTCATCAAGGTGTTCCAAAGTAAACAACCTTTGCTTGAGAGCATGGGTATCAGGTAACAACTCTACAATAGATTGGAGGGTAGGGATTTGGAATTCTATGGGAAGTATGGATTCTAGTCCATGGACAAGATGGAATGGGGTAAATCCTATAGCAGTATTGACCGAGGTACAATAATCCCTAAGAGATGGGAATAACATGTGATGCCAATTAGATTTTTTCTTATTTACCGTGCATTGGAGCATAGTTTTGAGAACTTTTTTCACAACTCCAACTTGGTCATTTTCTGGGGGGTAGTAAGTTGTCGAGAATTTGTGTTTAAATCCTGATAACTGTTATAGTTCTTCAAACATCTCATTACGAAAATGGTTTCCATTATCAGAGACCAATTATTTGGGTTTGTTAAAGCGGGAGATGTCATGGTTAAATAAGAAGTGTGTGGAAGTGATTCCTTTGTAATCAAATGTGGGCATGGCTTTGGCCCACTTGGTGAAGTATTTGACAACGACAATGATGTATTGGTGGCCTTGAACTGAATTAAGGAGACACTCCATAAAATTGATTTCCCACTTGCAAAATGGGATAGATGTGATGACTGGATGGAGAGGGGGAGGTGGTGACCGTGTTTTGCAGGAAAATACATGACAATTTGCACATATTTTGACTGCATAGACACAATCCTTCAATAGGAAGGGCCAAATATAACTTGCAAGAGATGATGATGTGCCCCCTTCTAGGATTGATGCAGCATGGGTTACACTAAACGAGTTGTTGATAAAGTTCTGATGTTTTGGTAAGGTGGGGCATAGGTTCCTACAAAGAGTGCATGGTGGAGTGACTCTCTGGGTGGGAGTATTGGTCGAGACTGGGGATTTTAACCGTTGTTTGTTGATGCCCTCTGCTTTAGGATGAGCGACCTACGAAGAGTCGGTGTAGGGTTGGGTAGGAGGGGGCCTTTCAACTTTGGTTGTTTCATGCCCCTTGTGGTGGTCTTACCAGTGACCAACTATGGTTTAGTTGTAGATGTCGTAGGTCTGACTGGCAGTACAGATGGCATAACTTGCCTAGTAGGTGCAACAACTGAAACATGGACAAACTCATAGTGGGCTATGAGTTTAGAATCCATTTCTTGGTAGGGAGGTGTAAGGAACCATGCCAGAATACTCAAACTAAGTCTAGGTAGAGTCAACTAAGCCATAACTGACGTCCCTTGCATGACTGTGGGGGGGTACAAGAAAGGGATTTGGAATATTGGGGGTACCGATGGACTCAACATTTTTTCAATGCCATGACTCAGCGGTAGTGCTGATGATGGTGTTGAGGAGTAGGTGGGCCCATTTTCAATGTGAAAATTGCACACATTAGTCCATCGATGGATATGGGGCTCTCGGGTGGTGGTCCAGAGTACACTCCTAGTAAATGGGAGTCCTTGTACATGCTAGGGGAAATATCAACGTAGGGAGGTTGGTTTGTACCAGTGATAGTAGGTAGGATATTGTCATGGTTACTAGTGGCATTGGAATCATAGTATTTAAGTTGGTCAAGGGTTACAATATTTCCATTTAAGGGAAACATCATGATACAGAAGACTGAGGAGGAAAAATATTTCATGGAATACATATAACTACGCCCCAAGAGGATGTTGTAGTCAAGTTGGGCGTTAACTAATTTGATATCAATCATTACCATCTTTCCCCCTAGATCGATGGGGACATTTTGGTACAATCCTATAGGTTGGGATGGTCTCCCATCATATGAACAAAGGGAAATAGACAAGGGAATCATCTTGGGTGACCCTAATCGTTTCCAAACATTAGAGGACATGGCACAAGTGGATGATCCTTCATCGATGATACACCTGATGAATCATAATGTTCTTTACGGTGATAGGGACTTGAAATGCAACTGAAGAAGGTAGTCGCGGTTCACCTTTGTCAAGTTCAAAGGTTATGAGGTGTGATTCAAAAGGGTCGACGACACCGATTCCGTTGAGTAAATCCTTTCGTTGGTTTTGGCATGACTGTAGTAATTCTAATGTGGGCATAGCTTCAGGGAATTCAGCTAAGTCATCCACAATGCTATAATTGTGGGCGGTTTTCATATGGGGGTAATTAGGTGTACGTCAAAGTGGAACCTTGGGAATTCGTGGGATTTTTTCGGCACTTGGGCATGGTATTTGCAGAGGCCCCCCTGAGAGGATAGGGGATTCTTCCACTTGGGTAGCTTCAAGGCTATCATAACCTTTGGATCGAGTATGAATATTAACATCCAATGTATAGATATTTTGGAAAGAGGCATTGCTGGAGGGGTGGGGAACTTTTTATTTTGTAATGACCCCTTGATTGGCGAAGGGTTGTTGTAAGACAATGGTTTGGGGTTGGGGAGGATTTAGGGCCTAAGGGGGATTTGTCATGGTCTTCTTCTTGGTTTCCAATAACAATTGGAAGTTGGGGATAAGAGGGAAATTATGGGTGTAATGACCATATTCTACGCAAACAGAGCAATATTAATTGGTCCTCAGGTTAGTGTTCTTCCCTTTCCTAGGGGGATTATTAGTCCCCGTGTTTTGATTACCCAGGTTTTGGTTTTGTTGGGGAGGAGGGTTTTCCCCTTACCCCTGATACTGGTTTTTCTTGTTCTTTCCTTTCTTCTTCCCTTGAATCTGAGGATTTTAGGGATTTGCAGTGTTCAATTGTTCAAACTGTTGAGCTTGTTCTACAAAACAAGATTGAACAAGGCTGACCCCCATGTGAGGTGTGGGTTTTTGACCATCCGGAATGGAAATGAATAGTAAGGGTTATATCTCGGGGGTGGGATAAATGTGGTTTGTGATCCGTAATATGTGGGCATAGGAACAACTTGTGCCATTTGCAGTGTAGGAACTGCTGCCATCTGGATAATGTTCGGATAAGTAGGACTATAGGGTCCATATAGTAGCTAACCAACTGGTGGGGTTGGTACTATAGTATGGGGTACCAACATAGGTGGCATGGGTGGGTATTGCAGAGCCATAAGTGGGAAATGGACCCAATAATCCCATCCACTGAGTGTGACGAGCCTGCAGTTGTAGGATCTAATGATCAGTGCTAAGGGGCATCAAGGAGGATAGTGTAAAGGTAGCCAGATTGTGCACATATTAGATTGAAATGTTGGGATTTTAGAATAGCCTCTTCCTCGCTTTGTGGCATGGAGGTGGCAACATCTTTAGCGGTGGATGGTTGGAGTGATTTGATGAACCAGTCCAATAAGAACGGGGGTTGTATTTCAATTTTTCACAATGTGCAGTGTCTACGCCATTCGTGGATATGGTCCGTTATGTGGGTAGATTTATTTTGTCAAAAATACATGAGAATTTTGAGACCAAGGTCATGGCAAATTGAAAGCTAGAAGTATGAGAGAAATGCAGTGGCCAATGTTGCAAAGGTGACATGGGCCGATCTCCTTAAGTTGACGTACCATTTAGCTTATGTTCCAGTGAGGGTACACTAAAAGAGGTGAAGCCTCACAAAATATTCCACTATGTTGTTGGAAGAACACGTGAGGTGGAAGGACATGAAATGGTTTGCGGGATCATCCCCTTGCTTCCCTATGGATTTAGGAATGTTGGAGGGAATTTTATCTGGCGTAGGTTGCCACGTGGGATAATGTGCAATAGGGTCATTGATTATTTTGGCTAAATCAGGGAGATTTAGACTAGCCATAAACGGTAGGGTAGGAGGATTTGGCCTTGCATTGTATACTGTGTGTGATTTCCATGAGGGGGAGACCGAGGTGGTGTTGAAAATAACGAATGAACTCCTATGAGAGAGGAGGGATCAAAGTGGTCCAAAGGGTATCCAAGAGGAGAATCTAAAGAGGAACCTATTCAAAAAGGAGGGGGGGTAAATGTGTCTAGATTCTCTCCATGGGGAGAAAATGAAGGTGATCCTCTTTCAACAATGGAGGAGGTAGAAGGATGAACACTTTCTCTAAGAGGATAAAATGAACCAGCCAAGGAGTGGCCTTTCCCAGATGATCCTATCAACATGGCTTGGGAGCGGCACTGACTATAGTGTCGTCCTTGTGAATCGCAAGGAAATGGTGTAAAAACACTCCTTGAGACAGGGGATATGCCTTGCAGTCTTCGGGACTGCCTTAGGGGGTTGTATTGTTCCTCTATGGTGAATGATTTTATGACAAATGAGAGTGACGGTGGAATTTAAACACAATTGGACCAATGTAAAAATATTCCAACCACAACAAATGCAACATGGTGCAATCAAGTGAGTGATATGTGCAAAGTTGGTTTAGTGAAAGAATTCCCACATGCAGGTTCTTTTTAATTACGAGTTTAGTGAAATTGTATATGAAAATAAAATAAGTGTAAATTCCCTAAAAAGTCCTAACATCCTTCCTCTCAAATGTAATCGGGCCTCCCAAAAGCAAAATTGATGGCGATGATGGGATCCACGCACCAATTGACTAATGAAGGTAACAAAGAGCCATTTATACTGGTGATGGGACCAATTTTCTAATCAAGAAGACTTGGAAATACCTCCCAACTGCAATCTCTGATTTCAGGAGTCAATTGCACCCATTGAATTGCTTCTTGGAGATGTCCTAGATTTGGCCACTAGGATACCTTGCATAAAGTGTGGATCAGTGGTTCGGTATGCATGGTATAGTGTCATCTCCCTACAATGACCTGAGTAAATCGTAGGGGAGAGTAGGGAAACTATACTTTGGATTTCACCTCCTTGGTCCCAACACACTTCTGATCCGGGTTTCCTTTGAAAACTTGCTTATAGCAGGATTCTTGAAAGTACCCTATAAGTCAACAATGTTATGTTTCAAAATATCACTGATGAAACTAGATTGGTGGGCATTAATGGATGCCTAGCCCAATCAATCCCACCTAATTAAAATGTTGTTTTGTGACCTCTTGTGGAGGATTTTAGTTGGTTGGCAATTTATAAAGTTGATTTTAAGGGTCTTGAATTCACTTAGGGAGTGTAAGGGAGGTATCACAATTCCCTTCCTTTCTGATTCACCAAACTCACAAGAAGTGCGAGGTGAAGAGAAACTTGGAGTGGAAAGGTCTTTACATTCGTTAGTGTGTTGGGGTTGTTAGAAAAACAGGATTGCAGAGCAATAACAATAAACAGAAATGCAAATATAATCACACATACACATTACAAGAGAGACACAGATATATCGTGGTTCACCCAACTTGGGCTACGTCCACACTGAATTTTCCAGTCCTTATTATTATTACCGTCCAGCAAGGTGAATGGATACAACCTGCAGCACAACCGATGCACTTCCTCTTCTCTGTTTCACAGTCTCTCTCCTGATCTCAGAGATCTTTACAATGCATAAAACCTAATACATCAGCATACCTAGCCGTATTACAATGTCTTTATTTTATAAGCTAAATGCAATGGGAAAATACCACGGGATACCCAAAACCATGGGCCCGCAATACAGCTGGCGAAAATAGCCCCAAAAATTTTCTTCGGGGGCACTTCCCCTGAACCCCCGCCGGGGGACCGCTGGCCCCCGGACCCCCCAGCCAGGGGGTGATGCCCCCCCATTGGGGTGACTGTACAATCCACCTACATATCATATAAAACTGGGGTACAAACACGGCTGATACAATACAATCTATGAGACTAGAAGATCTGGCTCCACAACCAACAGGGGTAAAATTATGTTATTTAATTTCTCCAACGATTTAATGTCAACCTGGGGCTCATAGGATTGTGAGGTGCAAGCCCTATATGTGTAGGACTAAAGCTAGACTAGTTCTTCCTAATTAAATTTTCAATCTATGAATTAAACTCAACTCCAAATATATAAACTTAAATATTTCTTGAAATTAATGATCCTTTTTAGATTCCTTTCTTCTGCACTTTATTCTCATGAGTATTTATCAATAGCACTGCAGTGGAATGAATTCAGTTATTGAAATAATACTAGTATTCAAAGATACAAATGGGACTCTATTGGATTTAATTAATTTCTAATAGCTCTTAAATTTTCCAAACCACGCCAAAATCATGATAAACTGAAAGGAAATTTCAAATCAAAATTTGTAATATGACAATAATGGATTCCCAGAGCATGAAATATGTTGATATAAGGTATAATTGAAGATGGAAGTATTCGCGTGCCTTATAGGTCACTACTGCTCACAGTAATCTATTTCAAATAGACACTGTTGAGATCTCCTTTATGCAAATTACGTTATATTTCGATTGGAAACCATTAAAACAATTGTAACATTAAAGAAACTATTACAGCCTTTAGAAGCACACACACAAAAATAATTACAACAAATTCATAAATACAACACACCCAATAAGTAATGGAAGAGTGAAAAGTTGTTGAAGGGGCCCCTTCCTCCTTAACTGCACTCCACCTTGTAAAACTCAACTACATAAATTCAATAAACCGAGTGTAGAGGAAAAAGAAATATTCTTTCCATTGCTTCATAAATATTATAATAGAAGCATCAAATTCTCCAGAAAATATACCCTTTATTCACCTATGAATAAATATTTATAAATCATACCTCTATTGGACATAATCAGATCGAACCCCCAAATGGAGAATTCAAATTTTACAATTTTAGACAAAATCCCCCAAATCTGGAAATTCGTCATTTTGGGCAGATTTGCTTTATCCCCCCACCGATATCTCTCAAACTGAAGCATATTTGTAGAAAATGTCTACTTATCACTCAATTTGGTGGTTTTTGAGAAAAACTGATGTCTCAGAATCTTTAGATTCGCCTCCATATGCACGCAAATCAAGGCACAATATGGATGTCTGGAAAAACTGATGCTAAAAATTTGGGTTTGATTGGAATTTTGACTAAGCCTTAGAACTTCGCACATGTGAGATGGGTGTGATCCAATGGACATAGAACCATGCTGTAAGTGTCCTTAACCAAATCCAAGTTGCATATTTTCATTTAACAACCTGGAACTATCTTAAACTACTCCAATTACAAGTTTTCTGGAAAAACTTGTAATTATAGGTTTTACAAGTTTTCTGGAAAAACCTGTAAACACCTATTAGTTATCATTTTTCATTAGAAAAACCTACTCAATCATGTAAATATCAGGAACATCTCTATATATTGACCTTACATACCTTTGAGATCATAATCGTGAATGTTTGGAGGTTTAGAATGGAAAAAAGATAGAATATGAGGCAAAAAGGAAAAGTTTGCCAACACAAGCAATCAAAATCGCTACATAAAATGCATTAATTTTGAGGCCTAACATAGTGTGTGCTAGTGATGTAAACACATGTGAGGTAAGAAAATTGATTGTTGAAAACTACTTAGAAGAGTATACAGTAAATGGAAATGGAGATGAAATTTTAACTCTAAAATATGCTAAGGGTTCTTTGCAAACAAAGTGCTAATGAAAATAAAAGTGTGCAATGGAGTTATTCACACTTCTCACCCCTTTTTGATTCACCAATATCACAAGAAGTGCAAGGTGAAGAGCATACTTAGGGAGACAAGAGTATTTAGGTCCTTTCTGTTACACCAAAATGCCATCGCCCTTGTGCAAGTGTCGCAAGTGTTACAAGTGTCATCATCATGACCTAGTGTCGTCACCATGACCGTTGCAAGTATCGTCATTATGAACAAGTGTCATCATCATGACCGTTGTGATAATGTCGTCATCTTGACCATTGTGTAAACTCTTTGTTCTCACCCCTAACCTCATTCTGGTCTAAAACACATCCAACTGAGAGATTTCCCTGCCTAGTTGACCTCTTTGAGTAGGCTGTCGCACTTCTCCTTCATCTAGGGTGAGACATTGCAGTTCTTGGTCAGCTGGGGTGAGGCAGTGTTGCAGTTTGTCTTCATACAACGTGCGACGACCCCCCTCTATCGCTATGTGTCCTCTACCAAGGTGCGACGAGGTTGGTTAAAGTCTATTTTGGGGAGTCTCGAGGTCTTTCTAGAAGTTTGTTGAGGTGGATACCTATCCCTATGATCTAGGTGAGGTGGCATTTCGGTTCCTAAACTAATGGGAAGATCCCTTAACCATCTCCTCCTAATCCTCAACCTACCCAATCTCTTTAGCCTTATATAAACACCCACTCTCTCCATGAGAGGGGGGAAGGTCTATGGTATCCTTATGCTGATAGAATCCATACTGGTGATTGGGAAGCTTGTACCATCTTAGACATTTGGCTTGGACATGTTGGATGGAGGATGTGACGTTGAGGCTTTGGTTGTAGCTTCATCCTTTCTATGTAATTCCCACTTTTATACAGTTAATATAATCTCTTTCCATAAATTGTTGTCTTGTTGATGATGATGTTTAGAGTTTTCTTCCTTAACTGTTAACTTAGATCAATCATATGAAATGTATGCTTTCACTGTTTGTTAGTATCTATATGTTCAACAGGGTCTTGCAGCTGGAGATCTGATGATGCTGGAGCATTGGATCAACAAAGAGCAAAGGGATCTGCAAATCTAAGGTAAGCTATCTATCCACTAGTTTGCACTTCTATTGATCTAGGAAAGTAGATCTATATTCTGTTTGATTTTTTCTAGACTTGCATTAAGCTAGGGAGATCACGCCTTAGATTCGTCTTTGGTAGATTGTCCGTTAACAAATTTGGCAACCATACTGGGGAATGAACATAGTTTTAGTTGTCAATTTGAATACCATTTTCAATTGATTTCTTTTGCAAGCCATCCATAATCTTGTTTTCCTTACAAGCCTTGTTTCACCATTAGATCTTCACTTTGAAGAGTCCGATTACCTTCCTATGAGTTTGCACATCTCATTTGCAGACCAGTTCACTGCTCATTATCTAGAGAATTGGTTCATTTTTGAACTTAGATCTCACCTGTCGCACCTCGTAAGTGTACCCAGAGCGACATTGTGTTGTTTTTTTATCTCTGTTCTTTTCTTGTTAGTCTGTCGTCGCATCCCTTCCATTGGGGGGGCCATGAATCGTGCATCCTTTAGTCATTTTGACCCATCTCTGTTAAATTTTGAGCATTAATTCACAATACTCTAGGATCTTTACTGAGAGAATAACATATACAGTATATCAATGCATGGCAATCACAATAAGCATCACAAGAATCAAAAGCATGAGAGACAAGAGACATAGAGTTTCCGTGGGGAAAACCCTAAAGTGAAAAACCCCACAACTTCCTCAGAGATAGAGAGAGCAATGGCTCAACCAAATTACAACCAAAATACACTGAGATAGTCTCCTAGTAGCAGATGATCCTCCTCCTCACTAGTGCGCCACTTTCTGAGTGATAGTGAGATAATTTTTCGAGTGATCTAAATAGAGATCACCTGATCTCTATTTATACTAATCTGTTTACCCAGTGACCTTATGGGGCCAACTTGTCTAGCTAGGTACATCCACATTATAATATATATAATTCAGGGCCGACCCCACATGGTGGTCTAATAACCCATCGGCAAGTACACACACTTGCGACACTTGTTAATCCACATGACGACACTTCCTTATAGAGGAATAACACATCTCTAATAAGGGTACAATAAATATATATGAAATACATTCCAAAGTTACATATACATCAACACTCCCTCTTAACTAGGAAGGTATTTCTCGACATAGATCTGCTAGACAAGTCTTCTTCTCGGGATCATCATCATCGATGCATCGTCATCGTCATCGTCACTGCTACTGCTATCTCAACCAATCTCTAACTCTACTCGTCATAGGAAGTTCTACAGAGCCAGTCCTTTTTCATACTGGATGTAGGCCCACTACCTGCAGGTCTCCGTCATCACTGGCCATACTGTGGAATCCTCAAGACTTATTACGTGCGTCACAAAACCTCGAAAGAGCATCCCAGGCTGTTACGAGCACACAGCTCTACCTATAGGATCTCCCAGGGCCATATTATATGTGACCTCACCACAAAACCTCGCAAGAGCATCCCAGGTTGTTACGAGCACGCAGCTCTACCTATAGGATCTCCCAGGGACAGATTATATGTGGTCACCACAAAACCTCGCAAGATCATCCCAGGATGTTACGAGCACGCAGCTCTACCTATAAGATCTCCCAATGACAGATTATATGTGGTCATGGCAAAACCTCACAAGAGCATCCCAGGACTTATTACGGGCACACAACCCAACCTATCGGATCTCCCAGGGACAGATTATATGCCATAGGACAAAACCTCGAAAGAGCATCTGCCAAATATCCCAGGGCACGAATTACATGCTATAGAAAAAACCTTGAAAGACTATCTGCAGATCTCCCAGGGCCAAATTATATGTCCTCCTAGAGCAAAACCTCGAAAGAGGATTTTCCAGATATCCCAGGGCACGAATTACATGCCATAGGCAAAACCTCGAAAGACTATCTGCAAATCTCCCAGGGCCAAATTATATGCTCATCTGCACAACCTGATCCACAGCCATAGAGTATCAACATGATACTCACCATACATCATCCTGATGTACACATGATCATCCTGATCATCATCACTGCAACATCCTGCTGCTTGTCATCTGGAGCAACATCCTGAAGCTCGTCATCCACGATCATCCTGATCATATAATGCATCTACCTGATGCATACCAAGTATCTACCTAATACATATCATCATACATGATCCACCTGATCATACAATGTATCCACCTGATACAAATACAAATACATGATACATATCACCATACATGATCCACCTGATCATACAATGTATCCACCTGATACATATATAGATACATGGTCCAAGCATCCAACATGATGCATACAAAATACATACAAATGATCCTACTGATCATATCCAGCATCCAACATGATGCGTACATACATATACATATAAATGATCCAACTGATCATATCCAGCATCCAACATGATACGTACATATATATAAATGATCCAACTGATCATATCCAGCATCCAACATGATGCGTACATACATATACATATAAATGATCCAACTGATCATATCCAGCATCCAACATGATGTGTACATACATATATAAATGATCCAACTAATCATATCCAGCAGAAACCAGAACATCATCCTGATGTTCATCATCCATCGCTTACATCCACAGCCATGTGAAGGATCCTCCTTCCAACATGCTTGGAATGGCTTCAGCAAATGTGTCCATCACTTCTTCCTCGAAGTGTCCTCGACCTGAAGAACAACAAGCCTCTCCCTGAAGTACTCGAACTTCACCCTGGCTAGTGGCTTCGTCAACACATCTGCAATCTGCTCGTCCGTCGCAACATACAGGAGCTTCACAGCTCCTCTCTGCACCATATCCATGATATCATGATATTTGATCTCTATGTGTTTCGACCTGTCATGAATCATTGGGTTCTCGGACAGCTTCACACAACTCTGGTTATCACAAAAGATACCAGTAGCATCCAATGGGAGATCAAATAACTCAGACAGTAGCTTTCGTAGCCATACTGCCTCACAACTAGCTGAACAGGCTGCAACATACTCTGCCTCAGCTGTACTCAGTGCTACGTAGGACTACTTCCTGCTAAACCAAGAGATCACACCTGATACCATACTGAAGCAGCACCCAGATGTGCTCTTCCTATCTGCAGCACTGCCAGCGCAATCGGAATCAACATAACCCTGTAGGTTAAACTTTTGATTCACTTCATACTTGAGCCCATAATCCACTGTACCCTTCAGGTACCTCAGAACATGCTTTACAGCAACCGGGTGAACACTCCTCGGATCTGTCAAGAACTGACTCAATGTGTTCACAGCAAAGCAAATGTATGGTATTGTGTTCGTCAGGTACATCAAGGACCCAATCATTTGACGATACATAGAGACATCAACCGGCTCAGATGAAGCATCACATAGAAGGTTCAGATTCGATGCCATAGGTGTGGCCATGGCCTTGCAATCCATCATCCCAAATCTCTTCAGGATATCTACTGTGTACTTCCATTTACCAAGGAAGATCCCACCTGCACTCTGCCACACCTCCATACCTAGGAAATAGTGCATCATTCCCAAATCTTTCATATTGAATTCAGCAGCAAGCTTCCTCTTAGTATCTGCAATCAGTCTGTCATCTCCTGTTACAAATAAGTCATCCACATACAGCAGTAGAATCACAGGATTCCCTTCCTCAACCTTGTAGTAAAGGTTGGAATCCGCTTTACTCTTGGTAAAGCCCAAACTAGATAGGAAATTGTCCATCCTACCATACCAAGTTCTGGGAGCTTGTTTCAAGCCATACAAGGCTTTCTTCAATCTGCATACATATGACTCCCTATAATGTATTTCAAAACGGAGTGGCTACTCCACATATACTTCCTCTTCAACTACACCATTCAAGAAAGCAGTCTTGACATCCATCTGGTGTATTTTCCAATTCATAGTTGCAGCCAGGGCAAGTACTGTTCTGATGGAAGTATACCTGGCTACAGGTGCAAAAGTTTCTTCATAATATATTCCCTCTTTCTGAGAGAAGCCACAAGCTACGAATCTTGCCTTGTATTTCTCTACACTGCCATCTGCAGCATGCTTGATTTTGTAAATCCATTTGGAAGTCACAACAGACTTCTCTTTAGGTCTTGGGACAACATCCCAAACATCATTCTTCATTATTGATTGGTATTCCTCAACCATGGCATCCTTCCATTCTTTCTTTTCCGCTGCTTCTTCATAACTAGAAGGCTCTTTGTTCATAATGTCACAGAGTAAAGCAACATAGTTGGTATGTGATCTGGTTCTCTTCTTTGCTCTGTGTTCTTCTTCTGGAATGCCAAATCTTTCTACATCTTGAATGAGCTCTCTAGCCCATGCAGGTTTCCTATTGTGAGAGTTATCCTCACGGGGTGGATTTACAGGTTCTTGTGGATCTTCAAACTCACGAACAACTTCTGGAACTACTTCAGTCATGGTAGTGTCTTGAAATCTAGTTTCCTTAGGTTCTTCATAAACTTCGATAGGTGACTTCCTTGATTTGATGAATGCTGAGTTTTCATCAAATGTTACATCCCTGCTGACATCAATCTTCTTGAACCCTGGAAAGTATATTTTGTAAGCCTTCAAGCTTTCACTGTAACCCACAAAGATACCGTTCTTTCCTGAAGGATCTAATTTAGTCCTCTTTTCCTTTGGGACATGAATGTATACTGGACAACCAAATATTCTGAGATGGCTGACTTCAGGTTTCTTACCAGAAAATACCTCTTCTGGTGTCTTGTTGTCCAATATCTTGTGGGGTGTTATGTTTTGCACATAAACAGCTGTTCTAGCTGCTTCTGCCCATAGATGCATAGGTAGATCCTGGTCATGTAGCATTGCCCTTGCTGCTTCCATGATAGTTCTGTTCTTCCTTTCTGCAACTCCATTATGTTGAGGATTATAAGGAGCATTCAACTCCCTCTTAATCCCTGAATCACTACAAAGCTTCTTGAAGTCACCTGAGGTGAATTCTCCACCATTGTCGGATCTGAATGTTTTGATTTTCTTGTCAGTTTGATTCTCCATCAAGGTTTTGAATTCCTTGAATTTATCAAACAACTCATCTTTGTTCTTCAAGAAGTATACCCAAGTCTTCCTGGAGAAGTCATCAATAAATGAGACATAGTAAACATACCCACTCAAAGAACTGGATGACATAGGACCGCATACATCTGAGTGGATGATTTCCAGGATGTCATTTGCCTTGCTTTCACTGCGTGGGAAAGCCTTCTTAATGTTCTTACCTTTTGCACATCCTTTGCAAACACCTTCATGTTTGGTCTTGATTTCAGGAAGACCTTCTACATCCTTGCTTGCAATTGGAAGTGCCCTATAGTGCATATGAGCAAGTCTTCTATGCCAAAGTTCACTTGGTTGCATGGATTCATGGATCATGGCATGTTCAGGTTGACCCTTCAATTTATACAAACCTCCCTCTTGCTCTCCAATCACTACTGCATCATTGATTGTTTTACCCTTTGGCCACATTAGGACTTGGCCATCCACAAATGCAACCCTCATACCTTTTGCATCCAATGCAGAGATGGAGAGTAAGTTCTTCTTGAGCCCAGGTACATAAATGACTTCTTTAATCTTCAAAGATTTTCTAGAATCTAGGTTGTAGGAGGATACACCACTTCCTTTGATTGGGTATTGATAATCATCCCCAAGTTTCACCTTTTGGGGTGATTCATGTTCAGATAGATTCACAAAAGATTCCTTAAACCCAGTCATGTGTTTGGAAGCTCCACTATCAATCAACCAATCATTAAAACCATGGGATATGGTACTTGTGAGAGCAGAGATTAGAACATACTCTTCTTCACTTGATGAGTCAACATCACTATCATCACTTTCTGCCCTAGTCTTCTTCTTTGGAGGTTTATCATCCTTGGCAGCATGAGCATGAAAATTTCTTTTGCTGCCCTTCTTCTTCTTGTTGGAGTTGTTGTTATTATCCCTTTTGTTCTTGGGACAATCTGAAGCAAAGTGACCCTTCTCATTGCATGTGAAGCATCTTAGATCCTTCTTATTCTTTTGATATGATCTCTTGTGGCGAGAGTGCTCCTTCTTGGGATTGATTCTTTTGGTGTGAGCTGCAAGAGCTTGATCTTCACCTCCCATCTTTTCCTCACGAGCTATAAGTCTAGATTCATCTTGAGAACATTCTTCCCGCAATCTGTTGAAGGAGATCAACTTCTTCCTTGCACAAATTCCTTGAATAAAGAAATCCCATGACCTGGGTAGGCCATTTAGAGTGGTCATCACCACTTCACCATTCTCCACCATTTCATCCACTACTTCTAGTTGTTCCTTGATCTGGGAGACCCTTGAAAAATAAGATTGAATGGTTTCTCCATTCTGAAACTTTACTCCTTTCAATTGGTTCCGCAAGGTCATATTCCGATTTATGTTCTTCCCTTCAAATAGCTTGGTCAAAGAGTCAAACATCTCCTTGGGTGTCTTAAGAGAAGACACATGGGGTATGAAATGGTCTTTGATAGAATCAGCAATGATTCTCTTTGCCTTGACCAAGTTCTTCTTATGCAATACCTTGGTCTCTTCATCCTCTGGGATAGGGATGTCTTCTTTTATATATGAGTCCAACTCATTCTCTTCCAGGATTAACCCAATCCTATACTTCCAGGATCGGTAGTTATCAACCCCTTCAAGCTTGTCCTCAATCTTGGTGTGGAGAGACATCTTAAAGAGTACTTCAAATGGAAATAGAAAATATTTAGGTCCTACCACTTGAAATGCTAAAAACTGGATCTGGTCCCGGATTAGGGTTTGTCGAAAAAACCCTAAAAATTCAAAATGTGAATTTAAAATTTCTGAAAGGATAGAAAAATGCGCTTTGATGAGCTGATCAGCCTGGTGCATTCAGAATTTGATATCAGCAAAGTTTTACCCTTCAGATTTGACTTTTTGTCCTCCCGGGTTCACTAGGGAGAGCCATGAATTAGGGTTTGAGTTTCCCGGAGATCTACCCAGCCAAAAATCTCGATACAAAGCTCTAAACTTCGATTTTTGCAAGGATCTTCCAGCTGTGTCTTCAGATTCTAGAAATTCCTATTTATGTGGAAACCCTAATTTTTAGGGCCAAATCTGAAAATGCTCGAAATTGAATTCTGATTGGACAGATAGATGCGCCTTGATGAGTAGAGTCAATCTACTATACTGTTTTTCCAAAATCTATGGAGAGAAACCCAATAAACAAGAAACTCAAGTTTTCGTCATTGCAAAATGTCTTCTTCTCAGGTTAGCTCTGATACCATGTTAAATTTTGAGCATTAATTCACAATACTCTAGAATATTTATTGAGAGAATAACATATACAATATATCAATGCATGGCAATCACAATAAGCATCACAAGCATCACAAGAATCAAAAGCATGAGAGACAAGAGACATAGAGTTTCCGTGGGAAAAACCCTAAGGTGAAAAACCCCACAACTTCCTCAGAGATAGAGAGAGCAATGGATCAACCAAAGTACAACCAAAATACACTAAGATAGTCTCCTAGTAGCAGATGATCCTCCTCCTCACTAGTGTGCCACTTTCTGAGTGAGAGTGAGATACTTTTTCGAGTGATCTAAATAGAGATCACCTGATCTCTATTTATACTAATTTATTTTCCCAGTGACCTTATGGGGCTGACTTGTCTAGCTAGGTACATCCACATTATAATATATATAATTCAGGGCCGACCCCACATGGTGGTCTAATAACCCATCGTCAAGTACACACACTTGCGACACTTGTCAATCCACATGACGACACTTCCTTATAGAGGAATAACACATCTCTAATAAGGGTACAATAAATATATATGAAATACATAGATGAAATACAATCTGAAGTTACATATACATCAACAATCTCAAATTTTTGAGATCATTTTTTGGTTTGGTGTGATTGGCTTGTTTTAAAGACTTGAAGAGTGTGGGATATCCATGTCTTTTTTAGCCTCTCTTTCTTGGGTTATGCATCTTGTTTCCCTTACATGCTGAGCTATTCAATCATTTTTGGGAAAGATTGATTCTTTGTCTCCACTTTAGTTCAAATAAAAGTTTGATTTTGTCACTCTTTTGCTATATTCATGAATTTGGGAAACGTAAATATTCTTCTTACTTTATTTTTGATCATTTGATATTCTTGGTCTTACCATCATAAGAAGAAGAAAGGCTTCTTTTAGATTTGTGTGTATTGGAGTTAGATAAGATTGTTAAGTGCTTATATTTGTCTTGCATTTGATTGCAAACGTTTGTGGAATCCTTCTTTCCATAGCTTAGATGTGTCTTTTTCAAGTGTAAAAAAGATAGGAAATGAGTTAAAATTCTTGCATTTGGTAGATTTTGAGCCTTTATTAAATGTCTTTGAGTTATTTGGGTGCTTGCCGTTTTTCTTTGGGAATTTCTGAATGATTAGAAGTGTTGTAGATATTCTCTCACTTTCTGTATATAGATATGAAAAGCGTTTAGTTATCAAATTCCATTTTTGGTACATGCATTTGAAAATTGAAAGTGCTTCATTATTTTGCTTTATACGTTGTTAAGATTAGTTGCATCTTTCATTTTCTTTGCGCTTTTTAGCTGATTATTGCAGAAAGTTAGAGTTATTGCACTCTAGGAAGGAATTCTTCTTTTCGCTACTACTTAAGTACTTTTGGTTTGAAAGAAATAAAAATATCTCCTTACCTTAAGTAGTTTTCATTGAAAAGGAACAGAAAATGTGCATTATCATGTAGTTGAGGATTGCATTATGTTTACATTTATGTACTCACCTCATGCATCCACCTAACCGTACAAGATAAAATTAACACTAGCTTAGGTTAAAATCATTTAGTAACTGTGTGTAAGTTAGAGACGTGTTCCAACATCTTTAAGTGTGGCAGCTGTCGTCATTTTCGAACACTGTATCCCGGTGGTATTGTAGTCTTCCACATACTTATCAGTATATCGAGCTCCTTCACGTACCCACCAAGTACCATAATTCATACTTGGCATATATCGAAGGGTGTATCACGTACTCGATAGTATATCGAAAGGTCTCTTGCCGAACGGTTGTGCATTAGACATCACCACTCTGGATTTGAGCTCCCACGTACCTTGCGTATATCGGGAGACACCATTAGGATTCCTAAAACCAATTGAGTTAACCATTTGGCCGTCTTGGCAAAGAACTACACCGAGAATAGCACTCGGGGAGATTATCACGCACGTACTGTCCAGGTAATCGGGTATGCAGGCAATGGTACGGTCCCAATCCTCCTTGTCACGTCATATTGTTGGACCCTACAGTATATAGCAGTTTGCGATGCCTTGATAATCCTATGAGGTTCCAGACTTTGAATTGTAAAATTAGTCACAGCAGATCTAATGAACAAGTAAATCAATCACAATAGATGAACATAGAAAATATGGTGTAAAACTGTGCAAAACATGCATCAGTGCTCAATATCCCAATAACGGTGAATAATTACAATACAATCTGACTGAGCAATTCGAATTGCCTAAGGAGGTCATTCGAATCACTGAATGGAGTAGCTTGAATCCAACTAGAAGTCCTCATCATCAATCGGCGGTGGTCATCAATGCACAAGAACCAGTCATCCAGGTGTCAACCTGAGTCTAACTGAGTGTAACATGTGTAACTGAAGTGTGGAGCACTGACATAGGGAAGTGGGCTCAGTGGAGGGCGCATGGGAGGCTAACTGAAGTCAGAACAAGTCATCTAGTCAATCTGGAGGTCCAACGGAAGTGAAACAGTCAGTCGGAAGTGAAACTAGCCTCAAATCAGGGAGAATCGGAGCTAACTGAGTGTAACTGAAGTGGAACTGCAATGGTAGGTGAAGAAGTGCGCCCTTCTCTGGCAGTAGGTGAGAAGTGGGCGCCTTCCTAACTAGGAGGGCTAAAACTATGAAGTAAGTGGCTCCCGGGTGCTAGAATAAGGTGGCTAAGGTGTTGGAGGCATCAACCTGGTGACTGGGATGCATGCAAAGTTCCTGCAAACCCTAATTGCATGCAAGATCCTGAAAAAGATGATGTGGATATTCGAACACCCCCCCTCAAGCTAGACTATGATGTGCAAAAAAAATAATGTGGGGCCCTGGTTACTAAGACCAAAGGTCACCCCAATACAATAATAATCCAAACTAATAACAGTCAATAAACCGAGGAAATGGAGAAAACCTCATGAGAAAAATACCCCCCCTCAAAATAGATTGTAGCACACCAAAAGATTTAATTGCTCCAAAATCAAGTAGATATGTCTGGAGGTATCTTACTCTTGGGAGTAAATGGATCATGCTCCAAAAACATGTGCTTGAATTCTCCATCAGTGGATGCAAGCAAATGTGGAGACTTTATGAACTTACTCTTCATACCGAAAATGGTGAGAACAAATCTGAAAATATGAGGATGATCCTGGAGCCTGTGATTCGAACCAAGTGAGGTAGGAATAGCTCCAATCGGATCAAATAGATCTTGAAACTTGAACTTCTTATCAATAGAAGTTAAATCAGCTCCAAAAATAGATGAATGGTTTCTTGAGATCTCCTTTGAACCAACAAGGGTGAGATCAAAACCAAAATCAGCAAAAAGTCCATGAGAATTGAACTCAAGCGAATGGTAGTGCTCTTCATCTTCATTAAAAATATGAGAAACTTTGCAAATGATAGAACATAAGTCTATAGGAGGCATGAAATCAAGTAGGGCGAATGCTTCACCTCCAAAATCAGATTTTACCTCCAAAACTTCAAGTAGATCATTATTCTGCATGCCGACAAACTCATGTGAAAGAGAGGATTCAAGAACCTCTTCGGAATCTAGAGTATGAGCTTGTTTATCTTGCTTAGAATTCAAAATAGAATACTTTGAGAGAGTGAGTTTTGAATCTACAGTTTCTTCTTCATCTTGAACAATTGTTGAGGCCAAGACATGATTGGAAAGAACACATAAGGAGATCTCACTAGGCTTGTTTGTTCGGGTACACAGGGTACTACCAAAGGACCGAACACCAAGAGCAACCAATTCACATAAACAGATCACAGATCAACACACCGATGTTTTGACGTGGTTTAAACCCTCTTGAGGGAAACACTCCACGGCCCCGGCCAAATAGCTTCTACGAGACAATTTATTATGCAAAGAAATAAAGTTACAAATGAGCTTCTCATAATCGATCAACTAAACAATGACCCTCCATGCTCTTTAAATAGATATCATGGCCCAATCGGGTGTTAATCCATAGATCAAGGTTAGATTTGATCTAAGAGAAGTTGAGCCGTCAGATCACTCTATGTCGGGAACATATTGTGACCGTCGGATTAAGTATTTACAAATGCATACTAAAGAAACACACTATCCCTAACGGATATATTACACAAGTTGATCTTAACTAACTCCTAAGTGTCTAAATATCCTAACATCCCCCCTTAAGAAAAACTTGGGATAGGATTGAAGGATTTACAAAAGTGACATTATTAGGAGAAGGAAGGAGGCATTAGAGCCTATCCCCCCTTAATGACAAGTTCCTGAACTCCTAACATAGATCGAAGTTTAGAAAACTTCACTTCTGTAAGAGACTTGGTGAAGATGTATGCAACTTGATCATCTGTAGGGTAAAAGAGCACTTCAAGAACACGATCATGAACAAGATTTATGATGAAGTGCATATGTAGCTCAATGTGTTTGCTGCGTTGATGTAGAATTGGATCTTTGGCAAGCTTGATGGCACTTTGATTGTCGCACCAAAGTGGAGTAGGCTGCTGCTGCTCGAATCCAAACTCTGAAAGGATCTGTCGAAGCCATAAAGCTTCCTGACTGGCATTAACCGCGGCTCGATATTCTGCTTCTACTGAAGAAAGAGCAAGAGCTTGTTGTTTCTTACAAGCCCAAGTGATAGGTCCAGATCCCAGACTGAAAACATAACCTGCAGTAGACTTTCGATCATCAAGATCGTCGGCCCAATCTGAATCAGTGAAACCAACCAACAAAGGTTTCCCCCCTGTACTGTAATGAATCCCAAACTGAACTGTACCTCGAATATATCGAAGTATTCTTTTAGCTGCTTTCCAATGACTTTCATGAGGTGTCTGCATATAACGGGCAACACGTCCAACGACAAAGGAAAGGTCAGGACGAGAATGAGTCAAGTATAAGAGACTACCAACAAGCTGACGATATAAGGTGGCATCAACTTCAGGTGAAGTACAAGTGGCAGAAAGTTTGACTCCAGACTGGAAGGGAGAAGGGACTGGTGTACAATCTTCCATGTGAAAGCGACGAAGAAGGTCACACGCATACTTAGACTGAGAAAGAAAGATTCCTTTTTGGGTTTGCAAGACGTGGAGACCAAGAAAATAATGCAAATGTCTTAAGTCTGACATTTCAAAATTTTGTTTAAGACTAGATTTCACATGGGTTGTAAGTTTAGGGTCACTACCAGTAAGAATAAGGTCATCAACATATAGAACAAGTATGATGAGATGGTGTCCTACTTTCTTGGTATAGACATTGGGGTCTGAATGGCATCTAGAAAAACCAGTGTCGAGGAGAAAGTTATCCATTTTGGCATACCAAGCTCTAGGAGCTTGCTTAAGGCCATATAAGGATTTCTTAAGGTGGCAGACAAGGCTAGAGTTATTCTGAACATAGCCAGGAGGTTGTTCCATGTAAATTTCCTCTTGTAAATCACCATGTAAGAAGGAAGACTTGACATCCATTTGATGGAATTCCCAGTTGTATAAGGCTGCAAGGGAAAGAACAAGGCGGATGGAGTTCATTTTTGCGACGGGAGCAAAGATTTCATTGTAGTCAATCCCTTCAACTTGGGAAAAACCTTTGGCAACTAACCTTGCCTTAAGTCTTTCAACACTTCCATCTGATGCATACTTAGTTCTGTAGACCCATTTACATCTGACAAGTTTTCTTCCTTTTGGAAGTGGTACAATATCCCAAGTATCATTCGCCATTAAGGAACGATATTCTTCATCCATGGCTGCATCCCAATCTGGATTCCCTGAAGCTTTTGCAAAATTTTCTGGATCATGATTCTCAGAAACTTGAGCCAAAAGAGAAGAGGCTCACTAAAACTGAGAACGTGTTCGACGTTGATATCTAGGATCACCGGCAATATCACCAGCTGCTTCACATGTTGAACGGACCCATCGAGGAAACACTTGTGCTGGTGCAACTGGAGGAACATGAGCAGGTGGAGGTAGATTTTCATCCTCATTGTCATTATCAGAAACAGGAGTTGGAAACCTGTCAAGGAAGTTGGAAGAAGAAGAAGAAGGCACAAACGCCGAATCAGGCTCGCAGGCCAAAGATGGCACAGTTGCTAAGTTAGGCTCTCACGCCAAGAGATTTTCATCAAATTTAACATCTCTTCTAATGATTATATCATGAGAATTTGGTTGAAGAAGTCTATAACCTTTTACATCTTCAGAATATCCAACAAATATGCACTTTTCACTTTTAGGCTGCAATGCTTTCCATTTTTCATCCGGAATGTGAGCCCATGCTTCACTACCAAACACACGAAAGTGACTTACATCAGGTTTAGTTTTACTCCATGCTTCTTCCGGTGTTATACCTTGTAATGCTTTTGTGGGGGTGCGATTAACTATGTAATTTGCACAATTTATGGCTTCAGCCCAAAATTGAAGACTTAGTCCCTTAGATTGGATCATACAATTAGCCATTTCCTTTAAAGTGCGGTTCTTCCGCTCAGCTACACCATTTTGTTGTGGTGTATATGGAACAGTGTGCTGTTGTTTGATGCATTGTTCAGTGCAGAAAGTAGTGAACTGTTTGTTAACATATTCTCCTCCATTGTCAGATCTTAACTTAATAATTTGATGACCAGATTGTTTTTCAACAAGGGCCTTGTAGGCCAAGAACATGTTAAATACTTCGCTCTTAAGTTTTAGGAAATAAACCCGAGTGCGTCTGGTGTAATCATCAATGAAAGTTGAGAAATATTTGAAACCAGAAAAGGAAGCAGATGGAAGAGGACCACACAAGTCACTATGCACAAGCTCCAAGGGAACCGAGGCGTGCCAAGAGGCACGTTTGTCAAAACTGTCCCGATGATGTTTTTCGAGTACACAACCGGAACAAACACCATCCCTGCAAGATACCATTGGAAGACCTGGCACCATATTGTCTTTACATAGTTGTTGCAATGAGCGATAATTTAAGTGATCAAATCGCTCATGCCAAAGTTTGCTCAAGTTATCACTATGAGCAACAAAAACTGAAGGGAAAGGTGATGACCCAAAGTTGTTAAACTTGTACACCCTGGTAATATCATCAACAATTCTGGTAGCTAGGACCTATTGAGGATCTTGAAAATCCTTGATTACAACTTGGTGAGATGTAAAGGTCACAATTTTACCTTCACCAGAATGAGTGATCTGATAGACTGATAACAAATTGCAGGAAATTCTTGGAACACATAGTACATCACTAAAATGACCATTATCTATTGGAAATGTTCCAGCTCCTACAACACTTAGAGATCTATTATCACCAACAAATATTTGTTTGGTGTTACATTCATGCATAGTAGAAAAGATGGCTTGATCCTTAGCCATATGATAAGATGCTCCAGAATCAATGAGCCATTCATTTGAAGTAGAAGAAGAAGATGCATTATAAGAATAACCAGAAGCACAAAGTGCATGTACATGAGAGGTAGATTCTGAAGGCGAATCTAGGCTGATGTGGTGCTTCTTCATTGCTGCTTCCAAGGCTGCCATCTTCTTGAAACACTTAGATTCATCATGATTATCTTTCCTGCAATAGTTGCAATGACGCTCAGTCTTCTTGCCTTTTGGCTTGGATCCTTTGTCATTTTTTAAAGAAGGAGCTGACTGAGAGGGTTTGGGACCCTTGTTTGACTTATTATTGCGAAAATTTTGTTTCTTGGGAGGCTTGGACTTTTATTTCTGTTGGGACAATAAAGCTTTCCCATATGTATCTGCATTGTTGATTATTCCAAGATGAATGAGTTTATCTTGTTCTCTAATCAAGGAATCACAAAAGGATTCAAGACTAGGCTCTTGATAGCTAGCTGCTTTCAAAGATGCTTTCATGGAGTAAAATGTAGATACAAAAACAGAATATGCAGGTCCAAGTTTGGAAAGAATATGATAAATGCATTGTTTGTCTTCCCTCTCAATCTTACATTCTGCACATAAGAGTTTAAGAGTTTTGTACTTAGATAAATAATCTTGAATGCATGAAAAGTCACTTGGATTTAAAGAAATCAACTCATTTTCTAGTTGGTGACCTCGAATTTCATTGTGTTTACCAAACACAGATTCCAACTTGTCCCAAGCAACATTAGGTTCATCAATTCCAGATATGTGGAATCGCAAATCAGTAGAGATTGACATCCCAATCAATCCATGAGCTTCATCACATCTATTTGCCCATTTTATTTTCTTATCATCATCAGTGGGTTCTTTTTCTTTCCCTGGGGTAATTCTGAAAAGTCCCCTACTTCATAGAACATCCTCTATACGAGATTTCCATGAGAAATAGTTAGAACTGTTAAGTAGAATATCACAAGGAGCGGCCATTTTTGTAAATTAATGGCTATAAAAGTAGAAACCAATAGTCTAGATGTGAAGAGATCGAAAAAATACGCTGTTTAAAAAAAAACGGCACTGAAAACTGACTCTATATGATGAAGTTATGCTTGAACAAAGAAACTGTTGAAGATGTCCCCAATAGTGACGTGGCAGCTAGAGAATGTCCAACAAAAAAAAGAACCCCCCTCTTCCCAAGATGAACCTTTTGACAATCACTTTACAAGAAAGATGCTTTAAGTGAACCACTTTTGTAAAATAAGTGATTTCACTTTTACAATGATATTACTTTTAAATAGTGCAACAATAAAAAAAACTTAAGTGACTCACTTGTATTTTTTATTTTTTATTATTTAAGTAAGATGCACTTTTACAATAAAGTAACTTGAAAATAGAAATTGCATGCACTTTTTCTTTTAAAAGTAACTTCCTAAGACTTGAACTCAAGACCTATTAAGGAATAAAACAACTTTGAACCAAGTGAGCTAGATTAAAAGGTATGTAAAATATGAGAATGAGGAAGGGGTTTTTTTTTTTTTTTTACTCTTCTTGCTCGGTTTGCGTGCTTGCCCTTTTATCTGCAAAACACACCACAAATCGAAACAAAAAAAACTTTTCCACACTTGTGGAGTTAGATCTTGTTAGCTTGCTTGGAAAGTATACGTTTTCTCTCTGTTTCTGATTTGCCGAGATTGCGCAAGGTGCACGGTAAAGAGCATACGCAGCTGAGAAAAACCCTTTCCCTTTCTGTTTCTGATTTGCCGAGATTGCTCAAGGTGCACGGCAAAGAGCATACACAGATTGGAAAGCAACAATCTGAACCCAAAAAAAATCTAACAGTAAAAAATTGATAAAATATGAGATTTTTTCTTTTAAAACAGAAAATAAAAAAAATGCGTCACTGTAACATTATACCTTCATATCTGATGAAATATGCGTTTCTGGAGCAACCGGGAACCGTTTTTGATCAAACAAAAACTATTTCCCAATGGAAACAATGCTCCGGACGTAATGGAACACCTCCCATAGCCCAAAAATGCACAGAAATACCAAAACTAGAAACCATTTCGAGTTTCGGCAACAACAGTTCAAGATCTAGATCATAACCGGAAGCGACACTTCATAAAAGCTCTGATACCATGTTCGGGTACACATGGTACTACCAAAGGACCGAACACCAAGAGAAACCACTTCACATAAATAGATCACATATCAACACACCGATGTTTTGACGTGGTTTCAACCCTCTTGAGGGAAACACTCCACGGCCCCGGCCAAATAGCTTCTACGGGACAATTTATTATGCAAAGAAAGAAAGTTACAAATGAGCTTCTCATAATCGATCAACTAAACAATGACCCTCCATGCTCTTTAAATAGAGATCATGGACCAATCGGGTGTTAAGCCATGGATCAAGGTTAGGTTTGATCTAAGAGAAGTTGAGCCGTCGGATCACTCTATGTTGGGAACATATCGTGACCGTCGGATTAAGTATTTACAAATGCATACTAATGCATACTAAAGAAATACACTATCCCTAACGGATATATTACACAAGTTGATCTTAACTAACTCCTAAGTGTCTAAATATCCTAACATTGTTCTCCAAAAGGCTCACATGATCCTCTTCTTCCTGCTTTCCAAATTCTCTATCAAGTTGGACCCATAGATCACTTGGATTTTCAACAGTCTTACTGAGGTAGCGCATACAAGGAGACATAGCAAGACATATTGCTTCAAAAGCTCTGTCACAATCATTAAGCCAATCATTCTCCTCTTCATCGAAATCAAAAAATCTTGTATTACCAATGCACATATCAAAAAGACATTGTCTCTTCAAGAATGCAATCATCTTTGGTTTCCATTCATCATAGTTGAATGGAGTAAGAATATTTTGTGAAGAAGAAGTTTCCATCTTTGCATTAGCGAATGCACATGGAGGAAGTAAGAAACCTGCAAATCACACACAAACAAACACTATGTTTTCAGCCTTGCATGCACATGAGCGAATGCACATGAGATTTTGCATGTCGCTGCTGAAATATATTGGTGAGCAATTCACTCAATCTTCATGTACAACACCTGTAGAAAAGAGATCTTGTCCCTGCCATGGCTTTGATACCATGTAAAATTAATCACAACAGATATAATGAACAAGTAAATCAATCACAACAGATGAACATAGAAAATATGGTGTAAAACTATGCAAAACATGCATCAGTGCTCAATATCCCAATAAGGGTGAATAATTACAATACAATCTAATTGAGCAATTCGAATTTCCTAAGGAGGTCATTCAAATCACTGAATGGAGTAGCTTGACTCCAACTAGAAGTCCTCATCATCAATCGGTGGTGGTCATCAATGCACAAGAACCAGTCATCCAGGTGTCAATCTGAGTCTAACTGAGTGTAACATGTGTAACTGAAGTGTGTAGCACTGATATAGGGAAGTGGGCTCAGTGGAGGGTGCATGGGAGGCTAACTGAAGTCAGAACAAGTCATCTAGTCAATCTGGAGGTCCAACGGAAGTGAAACAGTCAGTCGGGAGTGAAAATAGCCTCAAATCAGGGAGAATCGGACCTAACTGAGTGTAACTGAAGTGGAACTGCAGTGGTAGGTGAAGAAGTGCGCCCTTCTCTGGCAGTAGGTGAGAAGTGGGCGCCTTCCTGACTAGGAGGGATAAAACTCTGAAGTAAGTGGCTCCCGGGTGCTAGAATAAGGTGGCTAAGGTGCTGGAGGCATCAACCTGGTGACTGGGATGCATACAAAGTGCATGCAAACCCTAGAATTTGCATGCAAACCCTAATTGCATGCAAGATCCTGAAAAAGATGATGTGGATATCTGAACATGAATCCACTCCTATTCACACAGTTTTCCTATTGGCTTAAGACTTGAGTAGTGTTTGATTTGTGTGGTACTTTAGAGACTCTTAGGAAGTTTAGATATGGAAGATTCTTCTGGGACTACCAACCAAGGCACCCCATTCCAGGGTATGCCATTTGTTATTCCCCCTTATGGAACTGTTGGTCCTCCCTTTATGGCTACATTGAGTCTTCCTAGATTGACGATAGGATTACCAGTATGGTTATTCTCCAATCTAGTTACATCAACTGCACCAATCATGTCAGACCTAGGACCTTCACCACATGAGCATCAATCTCATGGTGACCCTTCTCCTTCTCCATTGAAAGTTGAATCGACTTCCATCTCTTCCTCTTCTCCTACTAAAAAATTTGATGTTAGTAAGAAGGCGGGTGTGAAGAAGAAGAAAGGGAAGATTAAGAAGAAGAAGGTTAAGAAAGAGACCACACGTCAACCATCTGCCTTTGATGGCACTCATTCTATGAAAACACCTCATAAGCCAAAGTTCCCTTGCAAAATTTGCAAGGGTGATCACCTTCTCAAGAATTGTCCCGGTCTTTACCATGTGGCAGAAGTGTGGTCTAAAAAACCCAAACCGCTTGTATCGTAAACCTATAACCATCATGTTGATGATACTCCCTCGACCAATGACCCATTGGTGAAGGGTGGGAAGGGTAGAGCTGCAGACCCTTGTTGGCTATGTAAGGGCATGCATCGTACTTACCTTTGTCCAAGCATGGATGAAGCTTCACGGTGGTTGGAAGATATTACTAGTTCTCAACAGGTGCTTCCAACAAATGACAGTAAGTTGTCCCTCGACCCCCCACTGGTTGACCAAGTGATCAATTCAGTTTCATTTGTAATTGATCCCACTCTTCCTTCCGAGAGTGAAGTGATCGAGTCACTGTCATCTCCACTCGATCCCGCTCTTTCATTGGAGAAAGTCCAGACTGAAACAGTCACCCTGACACAATCTCCGTCTCATTCTTATCTTCCAAGTGAGAGTGAATTGGAAACCGCTGATGTTTTCCTAGTCAGTTCAGAATGTCCTAGGAAAGGAGAAACCCTGTCCATTTCTACAGGACCCCCTCTAACTACTGAGGTTATTTCCTTTGATTGGAATGGTTTAACAGAATCTCGTCTTCCTTCGAGTATTCCTTTTCAAATATCTATAGGAGTTTTTGATAAAGAAATCTTTCGTATGAAAGTTGATGAGGGAGCTTCTGTTAGTATTTTATCCTCAACTACTTGGCAAACTATAGGTTCCCCTCAGCTTGTGCCAGTAACTGACCAGATTTTGGCTTTTAATAAAAGTCCTACTGTACCTTTAGGGATTCTCCCACAATTACCTATCATGTTGAGAGGTAAAACTGTTTATGTCAATGTCATGGTTGTCCAAGGTCCTTTAGATTTCAATCTACTCCTTGGACGTGATTATGTCTATGCTATGAAATCCGTCGTGTCCACACTCTTTCAAGTGATGTATTTTCCCTATGATGCGAGGATTGTGACCATTGATTAGCTTTCCTAAATAACACCCACTCATCGCATGACTCCTAGTCATCAGACTTCCCTAAATGTTCCACATGTTTTAGTGGTTTCTTCCCCCTAAGGATGGGGGGTACGAGCACGGTTTATGTTATGTTTCAAGATCGTTAAAAAATGAAACCGAACACTCTAGCATAGTTTCCCTTTGGTTTCAAGCTTGCATAAAAATGAAACCAATCCATATGAGCATGGTTTATGTTATGTTTCAATCTCGTTAAAAAATGAAACCGACCACTCTAGCATAGTTTACCTTTGGTTTCAAGCTTGCATAAAAATGAAACCATCCCCTCGAGCATAGTTTTATTCCATTTCAAGCTCGTTAAAAAATAAGATGGGCCCCCTCGAGCATAGTTTTGTTCCATTTCAAGCTCGTTAAAAAATAAGATGGCCCCCCTCAAGTATAGTTATTGTCTATTTCAAGCTTGTGTAAAAATGAAATAGATCTCCCTCCCATCGATTCAAGTCTTTCACTAGAGTTAGAACTTGAACCTTCATTTCATCTAATTCTCGTTTTCATATCAGTAGTCAGGTTGGTAGTTGGGTTAGCAAGCATAATTTTCAAACGAAATGAAGCTTGGGGGGCATTTCATATGTTGTACTGCTAGCAATAATGCTGGGGGAACACTACCAGCCTCTGGATATCATGTTGGGAAGGAACCCGTCAATGGGCCTTAACCATGAGCATAGTTCCCTTTCTATGTTAAGCTCATTAAAAAATGAAATAAGTTCTCACGAGCAGAGTTCTAATCTTGTGTCAAGCTCATTAAAAAATGAAACAACTCCTTTCCCTTTTAGTCGAGTCTTTCCATTGACTTAGTACTTGAACCTTCTTTTCATCTGCCTAGGGGTAGCTTAGGTGAATGAAATGAAGCTTGGGGGCAGCTCTTCAACATCGGGAAATTATGTTGAAGTCCACTCCATCGCCTCTCCACACCACGTTGGAGCTAAGTCACTTACTTCTAGCAATCATGCTGGGGGCATGTACCAACCTTTGGATTTCATGATAGGAAGAAATCCACCACTGGGAAAATTTTCGAGCATACTTTCCTTTTTAGGTTTCGAGCTCATTAAACCATGAAAATTATCCCGAGCATAGTTCATTTTCTATTACAAGCTTGTTAAAAAATAAAGAAAACATCATGAGCATTCTTCCAACCTATCTTCGAGCTCATTAAAAACAGCAAGATGATATTTGAGCTTACTTTTCACTTTTTTCGTGCTCTGGTTAAAACATGAAAAGTGGTTTGAGCTTACTTTTCACTTTTTTCGTGCTCTGGTTAAAACATGAAAAGTGGTTTGAGCTTAGTTTTTAATTTTTCGTGCTCTGGTCCAAACATGAAAAATATTTTGAGTGCTTTTGATACCATTGTCGTGCTCATTAAAAATTTCAGTAAAAAGGTGTGTCATAGGTTTATCACTTTATCCGGCCTCGCTAGACTAATTACGGAAAATGAACTGTGCCAAGTTTACTTTTTCCTCTGTCATACTCAGTTATCAACCATGACAAAGTTGTTCATGGAGTCCTCTTTAAGCTCTTTTTAGACTCCTAAAGTAGGAAAATATTGCCAAGCGAACTTGATCTTTCATGCTTGTAAAATCATTTGAATGATCGTCTTTCTGGTGATATTTTACCCCTTTTTTCGGACCAGGAAGTACTATATACGAAAAAGGAATACTCCAACCAACCATGGCTGGAAGAGCCCTCTCCCGCGTTGTTTTACCCTTTTTCGGGCGATGAGGCTAATTTTACGAAAAAGGACCGTTGAAGTCTTCTTTAGTTCTTTTCAGACTCTCTAAACATGAAATGACGCCGAGTTTTCCTTCTTTGGACTTGTTAAATTTTAAACATTGAAGGGCCCATTATGGGACAAACCCCTCCTTTCCTAGGTTCATAAAATATTTGGGATTGGACTCATCTATGAGATGAGCTATACCGAGCATCTGGTTATCCTCATCAAGCTCATTAAAAAAGAAGTGAGGCACTCATCATTTATGATGGGGAAAAAGGAAATATTTTGTGTTACATCTTAATTATGGTAGTACATAGTCACTCTTGAACATGGCACTCATTTGCATTTGCATTAAGTACTTGGGTAATCCGTTTGTCTTCGAGTCCTATCAATTCCATGAGTTGCGTCACTCCTTTGGGTCAACCAAAGAATGCTTCCACCATCAGTTGCATTAGGGGTTGGTATCATTATCGTCATGTCAATACTGCTAAGTCATGCCATGCCCATGTTCAAGAGAACTTCATTACTCATTATCTGCAGTCAGTATACCTTCGATCACGTCGGTCTACCTTGAGTCAGTCTTGCACATCATTCTATCGTCCAATTTACTCCAAACATCTGTTGTCGAGTTTCATGTCGATGATGGGGGATTCATCATGGCCGTCCTTTGACAGGTTCATCCTCGTCGACTTCAAATTATCATCTGAGGATTGAACTTAGAAACCAACCAAGTACCTTGGCCCTGCATGCCTCAATGGCAGGTTACCTCACTTTCAACATGAGTTTACATCATTGACTCTTGATTGAAATATTTCATCCAGAATTCGACTTCAACTCATTTATTCACGCTTGATGGTATGTACTATGATACCTTGGGGATCATTAACATTAATGGTGATTCCCCTCGCACTTGTTAACGGTATACATTAATGACCGGTAATCTAGTGGTTTCTACCTTGTTCGACTCCAAAACATTGTAATCACATGGATAGATTCATATCATTGCGGGTTCAGCTTGAAGACCCTGGGGAAGTTCTTGCCTACCCAGGTTGCGATGGAGATTGTTTGAGATGCACATATCCACTTTGTATTGGTCGCGGCTGTGTTGTCAGTTCAGAGTTACACAGATCCACTTTTGTTTTGGTCATGGCTGTGTTATCATCTCATCATGGATCTACGATTGTGTCTAGTATCCATGATTGTGTTCAATTAGTCTTTACTATCATGGATCTATAGTGTATTGGTCGACAGCCATGTTTTGTGTTGTATGAGACTTGTGGATCTCAGGTCATTTCTGCAGCAACTCCTTCCAACTAGCAAGTCCTTGCCATTTTTCTTACTACAAATCATTTCACCTGTCTCATTCTGTCAGCTTCATGCTTTGGGGGGCATTCTGTTACACCAAAATGTCGTCGCCCTTATGCATGTGTCGCAAGTGTCGTCATCATGACCTAGTGTCATCACCATGACCGTTGCAAGTATCATCATTATGACCAAGTGTCGTCGTCATGACCGTTGTGATAATGTTGTCATCTTGACCGTTGTGTAAACTCTTTACTCTCACCCCTAACCTCATTTAGGGCTAAAACACATCCAACTGAGAGATTTCCCTGCCTAGTTGACCTCTTTGAGTAGGTTATCGCACTTCTCCTTCATCTAGGGTGCGACGTCGTAGTTCTTGGTCAGCTAGGGTGAGACAGTGTCGCAACTTGTCTTCATACAACGTGCGACGACCTGCCTCTATCGCTCTGTGTCCTCTACCAGGGTGCGACGAGGTTGGTTAAAGGCTATTTTGGGGAGTCTCGAGGTCTTTCTAGAAGTTTGTTGAGGTGGAGACATATCCCTAGGCTCTAGGTGAGGTGGCATTTTGGTTCCTAACCTAATGGGAAGATCCCTTAACCATCTCCCCCTAATCCTCAACCTACCCTATCTCTTTAGCCCTATATAAACACCCACTCTCTCCATGAGAGGGGGGAAGGTCTATGGTATCCTTGTGCTGATAGAATCTATACTGGTGATTGGGAAGCTTGTACCATCTTAGACATTTGGCTTGGACATGTTGGATGGAGGATGCGACGTTGAGGCTTTGGTTGTAGCTTCATCCTTTCTATGTAATTCCCACTTCTATACAGTTAATATAATCTCTTTCCATAAAATGTTGTTTTGTTGATGATGATGTTTAGAGTTTTCTTCCTTAACTGTTAACTTAGATCAATCATATGAAATGTATGCTTTCACTATTTGTTAGTATCTATATGTTCAACAGGGTCTTGTAGTTAGAGATCTGATGACGTTGGAGCATTGCATCAACAAAGAGAAAATGGATCTGCAAATCTAAGGTAAGCTATCTATCCACTAGTTTTCACTTCTATTGATCTAGGAAAGAAGATCTATATTCTGTTTGATTTGTTTTAGAGTTGCATTAAGTTAGGGAGATCAAGCCTTAGATCCGTCTTTGGTAGATTGTCCGTTAACACTTTCTTGTGTGAAAAAAGTGGATTCTACACTATCTTTGATCCTAAAAACATGTCAAGTTAACATGAACAAGAGAGGTCTTGAATACTAGTGACAACAATGAGGCTTGTTGAAAGTCTCAAGGTTTGTTACCTAAGTAAGGTTCGAGAGATGTGGACTCTTTAATCCCTAATATTAGTCTAGGTGGGATAATTATTATAGAATTAATGAAAATTATTGCAAGTTAGATTAATCTGGTTCATTAGTGAGCAACGATTAGGGCTGCAAGATTGTTGAATGTAGATAAAAAGAAAATCAAATGATTGTAGTGCGGGTAAACAACACTCTAGTGTGTGATAGCATGGAAGAATTAAAAATAGACGCGTGGTAGCGCACATAGAACACAGAAAAGGTCTGTGGTTCAGATAGAAGATTACTGCATGAGTAATGAACTGTTTATCTATGATAGTAGCACAGATATCGAAGGCATTTCCGCACATGTAGCATAGCCAAGAGGCCGAGATTCACGCTACTGTGTAAAAATTAAGTGTGGTGAACAGAGGGGAAACTTATGGATTTGGAGGTGGTAAACTTGATCTCCTACCAATGAAAAGCACCTGGAATTAATCACTCAGCATAAAATAACATATTTTAAAATAAATAAACAAAAATAAGTGGAGTCGCCATCAGAGCTATTGTGGAAAAAATGCACAAGGGTGCATCCGTCCCCTTGGTAAGGGGCTAAGCCTTATAGGTTGTAGCAAGGACTCAGTCCTTGGCTCCCCATGGGGGGTGAGTGAGTTATCCAAATGATCCTGCAAGTGGTTGCTAGTGAAATCTAAATAAATACAATTAAATTAAGCAAAATATAACAAAGAAAATGGGGGAAGAATGCAAACTCAAACAACCAAATGTTTGCAAAACCACTTTGTATTTCCCAATGGTCAAGCATGTACAACACATAGGAGGTGTAGGATTCAAGGGAATCCAACAATATCCCTTAGGTAGGTCCTTATTGTCCAAAATAAATGCTAAGTGGGTGAGAGAACAATGGAGAGAAACTATTTCCCCTTGGAGGAAGGTAGAAAGGGAGATTTGGAATGCTTTCAAATTTGGGAAGAGGTGAGCTATGAAGGATCTCTAACACAAATCCAACAAAATAACTTTTCTCTTGTTTCTCTCTACATGATGCATTTCAATGGCTTCCTTTTATAGGCCTAGAGGTGTCCAAGAAACAACTAGATCCAAATGTGAACCCATGCACTCCATGAACTAGTTCCAAGGTACACGAAGGGGGATATTTAATGCCAACAAGTGTGTGAGGAGCTAAATTTGGATTGTTGGAGATGATGGGGCTTTGAAGAGCCTTCATTGCATCATGAAAAGTAGGTGGTCCCTCCATTTTGACACCTACATGACTATCAAAGGAAAATCCACGGGAGTATCACGCGGGGACTAAACTGGTAACATGCATTGTAGCGCAGGTTAATAATGGTTTAGCCACGCAACTTCTTCTTTTGACTATTTTTGGGCACTTTTGGACTCATGTTTATTTTGGATTTATTGAGGATTATTTTGGTGAGATGCATTATATATGTTGATAACGCCTTACTCCAAGAATCGCCAAAATGTTGCATATGTGGATTTAGCTGGCATTAATAACCTCAAAATTTGTACAAAATGTGGGGTGGGTGATCATTCATTAGAATATTTCCCCATCATCCTCAAAAATATTATCAATAAGAATAAATTTAATATCTTTCCTAGTGTACCTAAGCATGAAGCACTAAATTCTAAAAAATTGCACATTATTATTAGACAAGCAACAAAGACTAGATAATTATTACTAAAATTCAATGTCAAGAGAATAATTATCCTAATCCTCATAAGTAGAGGGATATTTTTAATAATGCTTCAATTTTTTTAAGATATAGCATTTGAGGAAGATACTCCATAATCAAGAAATAAAAAATTTAATGAATTGTTGCAACTTCTCATAAAATAAGATGACATCTCTCAATTAATTGATTTAATGTACATGATAAGAAGTAATCTGTGGAATGATAATATTTCTAAAAAATTATTCTGACTAAATCACAAAGAAAAATTTGATATCGATCCATTGGTTGACCTTGAAGTCAAAGGATATTGTATCTCACAAGTTGTCCTCGACATCAAATCTTAAGCAAATATAATTTCCAAGACTACTTGGGGAAGACTAGGTCGATCAAAATTTTCTGAGTTGGGTATATATCTTAAGGTTATCGACCAAAGGTTAATTGAACCAATAGGAGTGTGGAAGAATGTTAATACTGCAATACTGGGCATCAACACTCAAGTTGATTTTGAAGTATTTGTTCCTAAAGAAGGTTCCAAATCCTTCCCTGTGCTAATTGGTTGACCATGGGAAAGAAAGATGAAGGCCTCTATATCATTAGAAAATGATAGAATAAATCTTAAAGGAGAAGGTAAAAAGGTCATTGTACCCATCTACTCATCCTAGGGAAAACCTTGGGCCAAGCTTGATGACAATGATGCAGATATAAGGTGAATCTGTCAAGTAATGCATAATAATGAAGACTCGGTCAAGCCTAATGAAAATGGGTAGATCCATATGGGCTCTCCCATGTTGATTGGAAAAAATCCAGACTTAGAATTATATGACTGATATATTGAAAAATATGAAGCCCAAGTATTAGAATGTTGGACGAATGAAGCTCTTCCTTGACACTCAGTGCAAAAATGTTTTCTATATCTGTAATTCCAAAAATATTTGAAGAGAAAGAAAGGGAGTATCTAACATTAGTACCAACTAGAAATGGATCGATTAATTTACCACCTTTTCAGTATAAAGAATGTGATTCTCCATATAGCCATGTCAACAAAGTCTATACAAATGTAAGAGGGAAAGGATAACTACAAATCTTAGTTGAAACATTCACGGGTCAAGCCATATATTGGTGGGACACTCATCAATCGCATCTTCATACCTATATGGAAACCTCATTTTACTTTGTTGAGTGATTCAAAGGAAAGAAGTTTATAACACATGCATAAATCCCTAAATTTACCAAAGGTTGAGATCCAATCGACCATATCAATAACTATGAAAAATAATGGAAAAGACTTAGTTACCACGATGAAAGGGCATGGCCACATATGTTTCCAAACACATTGGATGACTTGCTTAGTAAATGGTATAAATCGAGGAAGCATGAGGTGAGCTATTTAATTGCCTATCAATTAAGGAAAATTTCATTAAGGATTTTTCATTAACTTCCGTACAAGATTGTCTTGGAGAAGTTGTACAAGAGATTAATTTTTTATCAAACCAATAGAATGACTATTTGACACAATCAAGACTGCATCTATGCATTGATAGAATTCAACTTGCAATAATATCACGACCGACCAAAGAAAAATATTTTCCTCCTAAATCGTTTAGACTTACAAAATGATACTACCCTCGGGAAAAGTTTCAAATGGAAGATAGATCATCCTCGTATAGTCTATCTAGTTAAATCAACCATGAAAGTATCTACTAAATATAAATAAGAAGATGGATAGCTAAGAGAAAATTCTTCCCCCCCCATCGTTCACAGAATTTAAAGAAGGTGAACGACACATCAAAATACTGGGAAGGGATGGGACATAAAAATCAATATGAAATAAGTTGACATATCCATCAACAAAAGACACAAATTAGAACAAAATGGAGATTATTGGTCGGAGCAGCCGACAAAAAAGATAACGAATATTCTAAAAGAATACTAGGATGTGTTTTCCAAATATAATAAATATTTAAAGGGCTTGGTACAAGAAATAGGAGAAATGAAGGTAGATATCATGCTAGATGCAAAACTAGTCAAGAAGTGATCGTATAAATTGGCTCACAAATATAAGGATATAGTGAAGAAATAAATAGAAAATATGCTAGCCATTGGAATCATATATCCAGTCAACCAGTCAAAATGGACCATCCCAATGGTTTTCCATCCTAAGAAGTAGGACCTGAAAAGACTTCAGATTTGTGTTGACTTCAGAGGACTAGATAGAGTAATTCTTGCATGTCCATTCCCTACACCTTTTGTAAATGAAATCATCAATGAATTTTCCAGTCACGAATTTTACTCCTTCACATACAGATTTTTAGGGTACAATGAAGTTCCCATAGCAAAAGAGGATCAACATAAGACTACATGTGTGTGTGAATTTGGGCCATTCACATAAAAAGTTATGCCCTTTGGATTGAAAAACACACCTGCAATATTTTTCAGAATTGTGATAAAGTATATTGAGGAATTATTATATAAAACCATGGTTGTGTACTTCGATGACTGGACCTTATACACAATATTAAGAGATCATGTTTAGTGGCTTCAACTGATGTTAGAAATATGTATACATATTCAACTATCATTGGCTAGTATAAAAAGTGAGATATATGACTAAAAAAAAGACTAAAATTTGCATATAAATGACTATGTTTAGTCACGTGACTAATAGTCATTTATTGCTAGTCACTTATAACATGACTAAATACGTGAATAATTTTTTTTAGTCATTTATTGGTTGTTTTGATTGGTCAATTTGGTCGTATATTTAGTCGTTATTTTAGTCATTAATTGTTGTTAACTACTGTTGGGGGATTTATACCCTAATGACCTTTTGGGAGCAGTCACCACAAATTAGATACCCTAAAAGATAACACTCAACAATCATACATAAAATAAGTTTATAACATTTGTAGGAAAACTTCTTTCTCAAACAAAGATGCAAGTACACGAAAATAACCAACCTGGAATCCAATGTTTGATGAATATTTCCCCACTGTTAGCTTTAACCTTCCTTCCTATTTTCAAGATTCTACCTGAAACACAACAAGATCAAGAAGGACAAGAAATTACTGCTGCAAAATATATTTAATAAACCTACCATAAATTGCAAATATCCAAATTAAAAGAAGATACAAATCGCATATGAAATTCTGAAATTGGACAAAAAAGAGTGTTATTTTATATTGATAAACGACAGAAATACAAATAGGAATGTTTCACCTGATTTTTGAAGCAAGCACCATTCTAAAACTAGCTTTCTTGGGTCCTCCATCCAAAGTCCTTCATTCACCCACTCCTAAATCACTTGTGAAATCTATTCCCAAAGAATCTTTGTAATTCTTGGCACAATAAGGGCTTCTAATAGAGGCTGAGAAACAATATCTCAGATAAGGGAATATAATTTGCAGACAAAGGAACAAGGGTTTCAATATTAGCTTGATTTCAACAACATAAGGGTACTCTCTTTGATCTTTCCATCATCCTTTTTCGCCCTGCTTTTATTCTTTTATATGATAAGGGATCAGTTAGGGAAGTTATCAGGAGGTTATTTACATGAATAGAATGTTAAGGAATGGAAAAACCTGTCAGTTTCCTGAAAAATCACTTAATTTTCACTTTTTACATATATATATTTTTACCCTTAAATGGGAAGGTGCGCGAGATGGACACTGATAGGTCACATGGACGAGGGCTAATCGTGAGTAGGTTGCATACCTCTAACCAAAATTGGGTTTTTGAGAATATTTTCCAAGATAGGCTACTATATAAGGGAGAAGGGAAGTCTACAAAGAGGGAAAAGGATCAGATCAACCATCTTAGCGCATATGGGAATAGTGTGGCAAAAATAATTATAACAACTGATCATTTATTTAGTCATTTGTTTAGTCATTGACTGTTGTTAACTAGTCATTTATTTAGTCATTGATTGTTGTTAACTGGTCAATTTATTTAGTCATTAATTGCGGTTAACTGATCATTTAGTTAGTCATTAAGTGCAGTTAATTGGTCATTTATTTAGTTATTGATTATTTTTTACTAGTCATTGAATTTTGTAGATAGGGAACAGAGGAATTGAACCACCAACCTCCTTCCTGCAAGGCAGGTGCTCTTCCATTGAGATAACACCCTTAAATAGAAGAATCAAAGTTCACACTGAATCGAAGTTACAACTAGGAACCTAAACAAAATAAATTTTTGTTAATGATCCATAGATTATCTACCAACCAAATATTTGCAAAAACATAATTCCTAATTAAGGAAAAAAAATTATGGCATTCTTCATACTTTGATAGATGTTTTTTCTCAACCTTTATCTGAGCATTGTGATGGTAAGAATTAAGCTTAGTAACTAGTTTTGTGGAATCTTTTGCAGCATTCACATCAAGGACCTAAATTCCGTGAACAAAATAGAGATACATAAAATTGAGAACAAGATTAATATTGTGAACCAAAAATGTTTCAAACCTAGAAAACACTCAGCAGAGTTAGGAGTTACACCCTCACCTTTGGTATGATCAAAATAGATTCTGCAAACTCTATAATAGCAATTTTTTCCCTAGAACCTAGAGTGGTTACCAAGTTCTCCAAGTATACCGATAAAGCTACTTCAAAAACATCATCACTAGCAACTACTTGTATATCATCTAGATTAGGTCCCCCAGTTATATTAGGTCCACTATCTAGGGGTCGCCCCCCAATTGAAAAATGTCCACTTATAGGAGTGTTCCCAGTAATCATATGTTGACCACTAACCGTAGGTTGACCCGTAGTTAATTGTTGACTACTAACTAAGGGATTTTCTCCACTCAACTGTTGACTAACAAGTAGGTGATAACCTCCCCTCAAATTTTGAGGTGGGGGTGGTGGAGGTAGTGTTCCAGTAACATAGTTAATAGTAGCTTAAGGTTTCCCTCCGGTGGTTGGGGTCACATGAGGTGTTGACCAAATCTCCTGAATCTAATGTGTACTCATTGGGAATGATGGTTGAACTGGTTCATAATTGGTCAAGTTAGGTGTAGATATCCCTGGTGAAGAAAAATATAAAGAATGTATGGGGGAATTTTGTTCAAAAGATGGCACTTTTGGATTAGACCTAGGTGTCTCAATCTATCATCTAATTTGGTTACCGAACATAAACGTTCAATAGTCTCGTAAACAGGTGCGATAAAGATGTCATTGGGAATCCATGTAGGAAGCCTATGAAATGGAGTTTCCACCGTCTGAAGTGACTCAAAGTCGGAAACATGTTGACCTAAAGAAGTGTCGCAAAATGATGCAGTTGGACCAAAAGCTGTTGATATTGGGTCATCTTGGGGCCGACTGAAGATGCAGTCTGTGGCTCTAGGATTTCCTTCAATTGAATGATTAAAATTCATGTCATGTGAAGTAGGTTGTTCCATAATCAAAGGTCCCATAGGATCAGTGATAGGTGGAGTTGCGGGAGGTGAAAAGTTCTTTCCCAGTTCTAAGTTATAAGTGTCTTCTTCATGTGTCACAGATGTGGTAGTTTGATCCATAGTTTCTCCCGAGCTCTCCTCCTAATTAAGGGGATATTCAGGTGGCAAGTTTAAAATCCTGCAGGATCTTCTTAAAGGTTTAACAACCATGACTGGTTGAAGCAAAAATTCTCCTAATGGTCTTCTAAAGAAAAGGAAAATACACTCCAAGACCTACTCAAGCTATAGACGCAAGTAAACTGTGTGATAGATGGGATTCGATAGTTTGGAACCTCATGGGATTGTCAAGGCTTTGCAAGTCGTGATATACTACAAGGTACAATAGTTATACTTGACCCAATATTTCAGATCACTAACCGTGGAGGATTAGGACAGTACCCATGACCGTATAACCCGACTACCTGTAAGTACGTGCATAGTAGCTCCCCGAGTGTTGTTCTCGGTGTATTTCCATGCCAAGATGGCCAATGGTTAAGTTGGATGGTTAAGGGAATTATAGTAAGGTCTCCCGATATACACAAGGTACATGGGATCTCAAATCCGTAGTGGTTTTATCTAATGCACAACCGCACGACAGGAGCCTTCCAATATACTATTGAGTACGTGACGTACCTTTATATATACCCGAAGGTATGTGAAAGGACATTCGATATATCAACTGGTACATGGAAGAACTACAATCCCTCAGGATGCAGTGCAGGAAAATAACGACAACTGCCACACTTAAAGAGGTCGGAACACGTTTCTAACTTAACACACAAGTTTCTATACAATTTTAACCTAAGCTACCGTTAAATTTTATCTTGACGGTTAAGTGAATGCATGAGGTGCAGACTTGGAAATTAAAAAGATGCAAATATTTTATTTTTCTCTTCGATGAAAACTATTTAAAGTAAGGAGAAACCTTTTTGTTTTCAATAATGAAATGAACAAATGCTTTTATACTTTCAAAATCAACCAAAAAGACTCAAAAGCACTCTTTCAACAATCTAAAAAAAATGAATACCACACCAAATCCAAATGTTTTTTCCTTTTTCTCTTTTCAATTTAAGCGAATCTACGGAAAAATGAAAAGAAGAATTTTTTTTTTGAATGCAATAACTCCTATTTTCCAAAACAACGATAAAAAAGTGGGAGGAAGATAAAAAGTGCAAGAATTTTCACTATCTTTGGAATGCTTTGCAAAAGTTCAAATGCACTTAGAATCTTCAAGGAAATGACGAATAACTTTTCAGAACCAAGAAAATGCAAGCCAATAATACTCTTTTAAACTTTTCAAATATCTTTTAATACTCACTCCAAAGCATAAAAATTCTCTACGACAATTCCAAGAAACAAGCTCGAAATGAAGAAAATGAACAAATTTGATTTTCTAATCAATGTACTCAATAGATCTGAGAATTATACCACTTTCCAAACCTATATTCAGAAAATCACAGAATATGCTACTGGAAACTTTAATTGATTGGAAATTCTCAAAGAAAAATAATCACCCAAAATCTCAAAAACACACAAAATTGAGCAAAATCACAACAATCAAATATTGGAGGGATTAGAATTTAGATCGAACAAATCAGATGGCCTGATAAGGAGTCACATGAATGAGTGTGCTCATGGGGTATTTAAATTTCCCACAACAAGGGATACACCCACTTGACTAGCTAGGACTCAAATCAATACTCAAACTTTAGAAAATAAGCCAAGGATGAAGTATGTTGTTCCTAGGAGGTTCTGTAGCAATGAAGGAAAAACTCATAGAACTCAAGAAACCAAACCAAAAACCAACTTTGAGAACTTTTACATTGAGTGCCAAATAATGAAGGGCGAAGCACCCTGCAAGGGTGCATTCGAGCATTGGGAGACCCAATGACGCAATCTGCAAACTGGGTAACCACGTCAGCAATGCAGTTTGTAAACTTCTAGAGAGCATCAGCAACGCATCATGCTAACAGGTCAAGCACGTCATAATTATAGTGACACAAGTAGTGAACTTCCCAAGTGTGTCAGGAAATATCTAAGCAACACAAATAAAAATTCTCCAAGAATAAAAAAGGTAGAAGGCTCAATAAAGATCCTAAACAGATTTTGGATGGCCCATAAACTCTCTGAAGGTCAAAACCAAGTAGAAGAGGAAAATTGGAAAGAAATCAAAAGAAATAAAAAATGAAATGAAATCAAAACTAAGCACTACTCTCCCCAGTGTGGTCTCCAATTTTGATTATGAACAATCTATAAGAGCGGACTCAAATAGATCTCCCTAGTCTGAATGCTTCAAATCTATAAAAAAAGAGTACATAATACAAACAACTTTCCTAGATTGATTAAAATACATGATAATGAAATAAGTGGCTTACCTTATACATGCAAATATTTTCTCCTTGTTGATCCAAGTCTCGATCTTCAAATCTTAAGCTGCAAAACCAGTCAACAACATGTGGAAACAGAAAAGTGATAAAAGCACATGATTGTGAATCAATCTAGATCAACAGTCAAAGAGGTTAATCCTAAAAATTATTAACACAACAAAGATTATGGAAAGAGCTTGCATTAGATGTAATAATAAGAACTACAAAGAGAGAGGTGTTACAACCGATGCTTTGACATCGTAACCTCCTTCCAAAAATACTAGCCTCAAGATCAAATGCTTAGCCTCTAATGGATGAAGAGGATCTCCTAGAAAAGTTCCACCAGCATATAGGTAATCTATCCTTCTTCCCTTAAGAATGGAGAGGGATTTCATATATATATGGATAAAGGGATAGGAGAGATTGAGGATTTAGGGGAGAGGATTAAGGGATCATCCCATTAGACAAGGGGATCAAATGCCACCTTTCCAGATAAGTAGGGATAGGTCTCCATGCCATCCAAGCTTCGATAAGTCGCTCAAAGCTCCTCTTTATCCATTTTAACCAACTGCGACGCACCTTGCACAAGGGAAACATGCGTCAAATGGAGATCAAAGAACCTTGTACAAGATCACACTGTGCCACCGACGCACTCTGCTAAGGTGCAGAGCGCGTCATCTTGAACCTAACACACCTTTCCAAACAGCAAGGCGTGTCGGGGTGACAACATAAGGTTAAATAAAATGGAAACAACTGCTCTTCCAATTTTTTAGCTCATGGAATTTAGGGATCAGGGCATACAGAGAACACATAACTCATGATGATGAGATTTTGGTGTAACAATCATCGATTGCCTCATTAATTTCAAGTTGTAGAAGAGAACAAGATTTTGTAATACTGAAGGCATCCTCATGTAAGTGTCCAATTTTTTCAATAAACTTCCTTTGTTCTTCACACAATCTATTCAATTCCTGCTGAAGCTTATTGTAATCTCCCATTTTACTTGTCAATTCCGTTGTTGGAAGTTTTGTCAGACTAGTGAGAATTTTCCGCTCTTGGTCTTGTGCCATTTGTAGCTTCACATTCACTTCTTTCAAATATTCGTTCTCAACCAGATTTTTCCATATTTGAACACTTTCTTCATGTAATTATGTGCATCTTTCTCTCATAATTTTGAGATCCTCTATTGCATTTTTTATTCATTCTGATTCCTTTTCCATTTTTGAAGGTTTTTACGATGGTTGATTTTTTACTTTGTTTTGAATGGCTTCTCCTATTACCTATATCTTTCTTTCTGAGGATATGTCTTCATTCTTGTGAATTTCTGGAAGTATGTTGTATAATTCTTCTACTACCTTTTGTAAACTACTAGCATCATGCTGTGTATTTTCCATTTTGTGCTTTAGCATACTACCCTATGTCACTACTTCCTCTACTTTCTTTTCTAATTGTTCCATGTTCTGTGTAGTAAGATCTATTTCAATCCTCAACTATACACAATCTTAGGGCCTTCTTCTCCTTTTGACATGCATTCAGCTTATCCGCATCTGTTTCATGTCTTCTTCTAATTTCTTGTGTAGCAGATACATTTAGTTCATGTAATTCATCTGAGGTTAGCTTTGAAAAAATTAACTCTACATGTATTACCTATTTATGCATTTGATTAGAAAGTGTCATTGCTACAGATGTGATATCCACCTTTTGGTGTAACTCTATCTTTTTTAGTGACTTGGTGGAAAGATATGTTAGACTCATTTGAGTTGACTCATCCATTCTCAGTTCTTCCCCTCTTCTTTACCAGTTGCTTTAACATTCCAGATTGTTTATCAACCTTCTTCAATGTTTCTCTTTGTTGTGTGGAAATATTTTTAATCTAGTCCTTTGTGCTGATGTTTTCTATTTCCTCTTTTATTGCATTCCTTTTTCTGTGATGACTCACTCAAAGTATTCTGATGTCAGTGGTTGGTCCAAGTCAGGTTCAAATATCTTTGTTTTCTTATTTGAGGATTGTTACAACGTATTTTGACACCCTATGAGCATTTATACTATTTGGCCTCTGATATTCATTTCATGGACTCATAACCACTTTTTTCCCTTCAGGAACCCATTTTTCCCTATTTTTGTTCTTGTACGTGAGCTACTTTGTTGCAACTTGCGCATGCGCAGGATGTCCCACTACAGCCCATGTACATCGAGTTAAATGGTAATTTACAGTAAAAAACTCTATTTTTACTCCAAAAAATGGTCTTAGGGTGACCTTTGGCCCTCCATGTATCCCGAAATGACTCGATTCGACCTTTCACCTACCTTTGGAAGGCTATATATTGAGCTCTTATGGTACATGAAAGGAGGAGAAAGAGAGAGAAACGAAACTCTATTGGATTTTTGCCATAGATTGAGTTTACATCCATTGATCCTAGTTTTTGTGAAACTCTTATGTTCACCTACCAAACGCCTTCATAGTTTGAGTTTTGCATTGCATGGGGGATTGAAGTGGTGGAGACACAAGTGGAGGGACCTAGTTCTTGGTTCAGATGAGTTTCCGGCAAGAGGTTGTATCATGTACTTCTTGTTTCATTAATAGAAATACTCATTTTCTTGTCCAAATGATGTTGTGAATGGTTAATTAATATTGGGTACATTTTCTTATTATACCATGGACCATGCTATTGTTTATGCTAATATCTTTCGCATATTATATGCACTTGCTTGTATTTGTTGTTGAGACTATGATGCAAGTTCAAGTGTAGAGATTGGAAAGCTCAATAGGGATCTGCTTCGAACATCCAATTGAAGGTTGGTCATTTATCCACATCTTAGCATTTTCATTTATATATCATTGTATTGAGAATTGAGTTGATTTCTAGTAGTCATCTGCCTGTTGTGGTCTACCCCAATCCATAGGAATTTTTTCTCCGTAACAAAAATGGTGACTCCGTTGGGGAGGAACCTCCATTTTGGGGATTTTGGGCATTTTTCCTTGTTTTGAGTTTATGTTTTGTCGAGATTCTGTGTCATTGACTCGCTGTTAGGATCTGTATAAGAGATCTTGACTTTTCTGGGCTGTTTGATTTATTTTTGGTCCACTCACTTTTCCCTGTACGCGGATCAACTTTGCTTAGCCCGCATGGATGCGCTATTGTCTGTACAGTAGCCTGCGTATAAACACTATTGTTCTATGAATAGTTGCGTACAACTCCGAGATTGATTTGTTTTTTTTTATCTTTGGTTGTTTTTGGGTGAATCTTGGGTGTTCCTGAGTCTTACTAGGCCTGTATTCTGACTGTTCCATGTCTCTTTGTTGACCAGAAACTCCTAGTTCTTTAGTTGTTGAGATTTTTGGTTTTGAACCATTTTTTGTTTTTATAGCTCATTAGCTTGGACGAGTCTTACTTTTTGGGATCTGTTGGTTTTCTTGCTTTGCCTGCTCTGCATTTTTCTGAAGAGTTCTGATTCTGCTTTCATTTTTTCAGTCATCTATATTGAAAAAATACAAAAACATTGTTTTGCATTTTCCTTTCATTTATAAGCAAAAATACAAAAATATTTTCTTTATGTCATTGCATTTTGCATTTAGAGTGCTTGTGTTTTCATTAGGACTTGCTTGAGCATGAAATTGTAAAGAGATTGCATTGTTATTTTATGAATTATGAAACGTTGGTTTTATTGTCATTTAGTGGCATACTTTTTCCATTGAATAGAAGGGTCTAGTGTTTATTGGATGTGCATTTATTGAGTCCATTCACATCATCAGTTGCACGACCATATCCTTTGAGTAACCACAACCATTTAAAATTAACGCTTAATCTCAAATTGATTCGAAACGATTTTCTTATTTATAGGGTGCACCAAAACGCATAGGTTTAGAGTTTTGGAATAGATCATTGTGAGTTAACAATCCAAGACTATTGAACCAAACATTATGTGTCTGAACAGGGAGTGGTGAAACCCATGGTATATATCAGTGTTCTTAGGAAGCTCTACTCAAACCAAAGTTAAGCACGAGGCCACGGGAGGTTGGTTGCAGAGATAGCCCTCCAATACTAGCTGAACATGGGATATATTTCCAGGATTTGTTCGTGTTTGGGGACTCTTGGGGGATTTGACCCTCTTGAGTTTTGGGATTAGTTAGCCTACCCATAGGATGGATCCCACATAGGATTGTCCTCCTGATCATTGGTATACGTGTTTGCCTTAGTTGCTTTACCTAGGTATCACATAGGGTGCTTGCAGCAGTTATTCAATGAGTATCCTGAGTCAGATAGGGGTCGGACAACACAGTTGTTGTATGTATAGGGATTTGACCATGTGCACGTAGTGAAGTCCGAGGGCCCTTATAAATGATTCTGTTACCTCTGGTTATAGTTTGGGAGTCTCAACCCCCTCTTAGGCAAAACATACCGGCTGCAGTGTTGGGAGGTCCCTTGAGCCAGTCCTATTTGTGTGCATTTGGCTGTAGGTTTCTTTTAGGTGTATGCTATGTGATGCTCTAGTAGGAATTTAGGAGATGATTATTTGGTTGACTCTTTGAAGTCATCATGGATCGAGATTTGACCCTTCGTTCATCTCGTAGGTTGGCTGGTTTACCAGCTAGTGATCCATTGTAATATTTTATTAAGAGGCGTTGGAAGACTACCGCTGGTCTTTCATTTACATCTCACGAGATTCAGAGAGATCTTATCATGATTTCCACATCTGGCAGAGCTAGAGTCCCTGCGACTCCGTCTACTAGTCCAAAGCGAACTTCCCCTCCTCTCATATTCCCTCCGAGAATTGATTGGGTGGATAGTTCACCACACATGACTTCTCATGGGTCTGGGACATCCCATCCCACAAGCACAAACACTTTTGATGGAACATGGTCAACAGGTTATTTATATGGTTCATCCTTTGGGATGTCAGGTTATGGTTCTACATACATCCCTATGACCTCACACCCTTTTTCATTGGGTATGCCCGGCTATATGTCTACTGTTACTTCCACCGTGTCTAGTAGTCATGCTAGCTCTAACATTGGGATGGGGGGCACTACAACCCCTTTTACTGCATATCAGTTTGGGACTGGTCACATCCCTCCATCTACTCCGTATGTTGGAGGAGGACCATGTCCTATGAAAACCCCTCGTGTTAGTGTGAACCCATTTTCGTGTGGAGGTTTCACGATAGGTATGGGATATACAACCTACATTCCATCTTTTAACCTGCATACCTCTATGCATGTACCCTCGAATGCTTTGTAATATCCTTGGGAATATTCGACCAAGATATTAACTCAACTCAAAAAAATTTACAAATTTTACTAGTAAATTTTCTGTCAATTCCTTCGAATAGTGCAGGAGGTAAGTGAGAGGTACTGAGGTAAGGAATGAGGATGGTGGGATGAATATTTAATTCTGGAAAATGTATGAGGTTAGGTGCAGCATTAGGTCAAAAGGTTCATATCAGTGAGGTCCTATGCACCATGTACTAGTACCTTTCACTTTTCAACAATAGAGCTAGTATATTGCCTACTTCGAGGCTTCCTAGGTAGTTGGCATATGCAGACTAGAAAGGTGGGAGTTATGGGAATTAATGACAGATTTTATATCATTTCAATGAGTGTTGGTTATGTTCATGAAGGTATTTTTGTAGACTTGGGAAATTTTGGGAAGAATCGGGGTTTTTGGGCTCTCTCGGGATTGCTGAGCTAGTATTTTTCTTAACTTTCCAAGAAAGGACGAAAGGCTTCCAAAATCTGATTTTTAGGACTGATATGGATACTAGACTGAGTTAAGGACCAGATCCAACTTACAGAATGTAAAACGAGTGATTAAAATGGATTTAGTAGGAAAAGTGGTGAAACTAGTCTAGAATTGTCATCAATCTAGCTGGTCTTGCATTTTAACTTCACAAACTGCTTTTAAGAATTAAAAAAATTTCTCTGATATTAATTTCAACTCTTATATAACATATTCCATCCATAAAAATTGAAATCTGACATTCAAAACATTCCTTCTTTTATTAATGCTAGCTTCTCAAATCATGATGCCTCACAGGCTAGTTTTTTGTTACAATAGTGGAGAAATAGAGAAGAGAAGAAAGAAGTTACTTTGGATCCATAATGGAGGTCATTAAAATTCCATCTACTATTTATATGGATGAATTTTCTGCATTCTAAACATGCTGGTCTTCAATGGGCACCATCATCCACCAGTTCTCTCCTTTAGGGAAATCACCTCCAAACTGGTTGTGGGAGGAGTAGGAGTAAGAGAAGAGTGGAAACTCTCGCTGATCTTGGATTCTGGAATATAGAAGCAAATCATATCTACAAATTCAGCTGATAGAATTCACTGGAGGTCCTGAGAACATCTCTCCATAATTATCTTCTTCCACTGGTGTTCCTCCACTAAATCTAGCTGCAAATCTCCTTTAATGGTGGCCTCCTCTTCAATCTAACATTAGATCTTCATGGATGAATTGTACTAAATGTTACTGGCTGTAATATTGATTGCTGTACCTGCATAACACTCTCAGGAAACTCATGGATCCTTGGGACACATCACCCAAGCATAACTTGTTGAGGCACAACACTCAACTTGGAGGGCTCAGAGCTCTCACTCACAAATTCCAATAATGATCAAAAGTTCTTTCCTGGAGTTAGAAACATTGTTAAATAGATGATATGCCTTCTTCCTCAAGCTAGCCACATGTGTTGGTGAAGGAGGGCGCATTCCTTGATAGGAATGGAAACTTCTGTCAAGAAAAACTTGCCTTCTTTTGTCTTTCTCCACTCAAATTAGCAAGTGTGCTTTGGTTAGCTTTTCTGGTTGTTGCCATTCCTTTTCTGACTGCTTTTCTTGATTGTTCCACTTTATTTACTTTCCTCTTTTTCTGCTTTTGTCTGATTTTTCCAGATTTTTTCAGTTTCCTTCTTGGTTCCTCTTTGCCAACCTATCTCCACTAGATTCCTTAGCTTTTATGAGATTTACCACTTAGGCAAGTTTGGCCCACTTGACCAATTCGAATTTCCTATCCAAGTCATCAACAACTTGGAAAATTTATTAGCAATAAACATTTAAATGACAATAATACAAATAAAAAATAATTTAACTTAGCAGTTAATTAATTATCCAGTAATTAATTAATTATTATGGTGTAATTGCCTCAAAACTTCCCCAATTAATTAATTTATCAATTAATTATGAACTTAGACCCCTAGGGATAGGAGGATCCAAGTGGTGACCAAGGTCACTAGGGAGGGGACATGACAGTCCTCCCTTCCTAAGACTGCTTGTCCTCAAGCAGTTTCAAACCAGGGTGCTGCAAAATATTTTCATCTTCCCAGGTGGCATCTTCACTAGGCGACCCTTTCCATTGTACTAGGTATTCTTTAATAATTCTACTTCTCAGTTTCCTTTCTCTAACCTGCAAGATGTCTTCAGGTTATAGGACCATATGTCCTTCATCATCAAGGGGGGGCAGTATTTCTGAGACTTTAACTTGTTGGCCCACTGCCTTCTTCAAACATGACACATGGAAGACATTGTGTATTTTACTCTCTGCTGGCAGATCCAAATCATAGGCTACTTCACTCACTTTCCTTGTTATTTTGTAGGGCCCATAAAACCTTGGAATTAATTTTTCAGCCCCCTTTGTCTTAAGAGTGGTTTGCCTATATGGTTGCAGTCTCAGATAAACCAAGTCTCCTTCCTGGAAAGTTCGATCTGTTCTGTTCTTATCTGTATTGATTTTCTGTTGATTTTGTGCAACTTGCAAATTTTCTTTTAGTGTTGTGAGGATATCCTATCCCTCTTGCAGCCAATCCTTGTTTTTTGTGCCTTACAGTTTCCAAAAACTAGATCTGCAAAAGTGGCATACTCATACCCATACAAGGCTTTGAATGGGGTCATTCCAATGGACATGTGGAATGATGTGTTATAGCAGAACTCCCCCAAATGTAACTAGTTGACCCATGCCTTCTACTGCCCTGTAACATAGTTCCTGAGATAACCTTCCAGCCATTGGTTAACTCTTTCATTTTTCCCATCTTTTTGGGGATGGTAGCTGGTACAGAGGTTTAAACTGGTATTTACCAATTCAAACAAATATTTCCAAAAGGCACTAGTAAACTTACTATCCCTATCAATGATTATGATTTTTGACAACCCGTGCAATCTAAATACTTCCCTAAAAAAAAGTGCAGCAACTTGACTAGCATAAATAGTAGATGTGACAACAAAAAAGTGAGCAAATTTCGTTAGCTTGTTAACTACTACAAATATATTGTCTTTACCCTGGGATTTGGGAAAACCTGTAATGAAGTCCATTGATATGCTTTCCCATTTCTGTCCAGGAATTGGTAAAGGTTGAAGGAGACTAGCAGGATGAGTGTGCTCAACCTTATTCTGCTGACATGTAGTACACTTACTCATATGCCTTAGAACATCCTCCTTGAGGCCCTTCCAAGTGAACCTTTCTCTTAACTTCCGGTAAGTTTTGAAAATATCGGGATGGCCTGCTACTGGTGCATTGTGGGCAGCCATCAAAATCTGCTCCTTCAGCTTGGATTTAGGAGTTGGAAAAATTATGTTCTTATAATAGATGACATCATTGATAACCTAGTAATGATCTTTCTGATTTACTCTATCTAGCAATTCACAAGCAAATTGATTTCTACATATTCCTTAACTAGTTGGGCCTTCCAATCAGTAGGCACTTGCAACAAGGAAAAAACAGGTTTTCTAGAGAGGGCATCAGCAACTACATTCAACTTACCCTTCTTATATTCAATATCAAAATCATAAGATTGAATTTTGCTTACCCATTTCTGCTGCCTGTCAGTCAGCTCCTTTTGGGTTAGGAAATGCCTCAAGCTATTGTGATCAGTCTTGACTATAAATTTTCCTCCCACTAGGTATTGTCTGAATTTAGCCAATGCATGCATGATGGCTAACATCTCCTTATCATAGATAGAATACAGCTTCTCATGGGGCTGCAACTTTATGTTCTCATAAGCAACGGGGTGTCTATTCTGCATTAAAATCGCTCCAATGCCTTCCACTGAGGAATCACACTCCAATATAAAAGGTTGGCTGAAATCTGGAAGTGCCAGTATTGGGAAGCTATTCATAACTTCCTTCATTCTATTAAAATCTTTTTCATCTTCCTCATTCTAGCAGAAAGCTCCCTTCTGGGTAAGGTCTATCAAGGGAGAAGTGAGTTTGGAAAATCCCTTCACAAATTTCCTGTAGTATGTGCATAAGCCTATGAATCCTCTTAGAGCAATTATATTCTTTTGGCTGGGCCAATCTAGGATGGCTTAGATCTTCTCCAAGTGTACCTTGAATCCTTCTTTCCCAATGATGTGTCCAATATAGAGGATCTCCTTCATACCAAACTCACACTTCGACAGTTTGGCATAAAAGGATTGTTCTGCAAGTAGAGTTAGTACACTATCCAAGTGTTGCAAATGTTATTCCTGTGTCTTACTATAAATCAAAATGTCATCAAAAAATACAAGTACAAACTTATGGAGTTGTTTGCTGAAGATTCTGTTCATGCAAGACTGAAAAGTTGCTAGTGCATTTGTCAAGCAAAAGGCATGACCAAAAATTCAAAATGCCCAAAATGGCACCGGAAGGCAGTTTTCTGCACATCTTCACTTTTCATTCTGATTTGGTGGTAACCAAAACGAAGATCAATCTTGGAAAAATATTTGGCTCCATGCATCTCACCATCAGCTCATAAATCCTTGGAATAGGATATCTATTCTTGATGGTTTTTTTATTTAAAGCTCTGTAATCAATGCACATGCGCATTGTTTCATCTTTCTTTTTGACCAAAACCATCGATGAAGCAAAGGGACTTGAGCTTGGTCTTATGAACCCCATCTCAAGAAGCTCTTTGATGGTATTCTCTATTTCATCCTTGAATCTCTTGGGATGTTTGTAGGGATGTATTTTTATGGGAAAAGTACCAGGTTCCAGCTCTATCCAATGTTCAGTACCCCTATCAAGAGGCCTTCCATGTGGCAGATCTTCCAATGCCTTTTTGTGTTTTTGGAGCAGTTTTTGGATATATTTGGGATGTTGTGACACATCAATGGTGGTTCCTTTGGTAGTGATAAAACATTCAGCATCCCACTCTATGTCTCCATGCCTCAAAAAAGATCTCATACTATGTGCAGAAATCACTTGTTTCGGGTAGGTGTTAACACCTCTCAAAACCACTTGCTTACCTTCAGTATCTTTAAAGCACATTTGGGGAATCCTATAATTTACCACATGCTCACTAAGTGAGAACAACCATTGTACCCCCAACACAACATTAGTATCAGCAACATCAACAATGTAAAAACTATCAGTTACAGTATGGTCCCCAATAGTTACCTACAGCTTGGGAATCCATCCATTGCACTGCATAGTGTTGTTCTTCCCCAGAATAATAACTGTGAAACCCCCAAATTTTTCAGATTGGAGTTTTCTTCTCTCCACCATGGCTACATCAATGAAATTATGTGTGGCCCCCCCATAGACCAGCATTGAAACTTTCTTCCCTTGCACTACTCCCTTAAATCTCATAGTGTGGTAGCAGGGAACTCCACTCAAAACTGCAAATTTTGCTTATGTTTGTGTTGGTTCTTCTTCTTCTGTTGTATTATACCCTTCTTCTATTGGTTCTTCCACTTGTACTTCTGCACTCATTTCCTCTTCATCACTTTCATAAAATACCTCTATGTAGTGAGCTTTACCCTTTGCACATTTGTGCCTCGGAACCCATGGTTCCTGGCAGGAGAAACACAGCTTTTTCCTCCTTAACTCATCCCGATCTCGGAATGTGTATTCTTTCTTATTTGGGGCAGAATTATTTCTGAATGGTGGCTTTGAATTCTGAAATTTTGCAGGTGGATTAAACTTAGGTGGGTATCTGGTTCTTGGGATTGCATCTTGTAGATCCCTCGTTATGCTCATAGCTTCTTGCAAGGTGGCTGGTCGATAGCCTTTAACCAGCCCTTTCAAAGGTTCTGTTAATCCTTCTGTGAATAGTAGGATCAACCTAGGTTCTGATATATCAGTGGCCATCACTGCTAACTTTTGAAATTTTGATATATATGCTTCTGGAGTGCTAGTTTGTTTCAAATGTGCCAGCTCACGGAAAGATAGCTCAGGATCCCTCCTATCAAATCTTTCCACCAACCTCCTGGTGAAATCTTCATAGGACGCAACTAAATCATGTCCCAAGGTTCTCATGCCATGGAACCACCAATCACTGGCCTCTCCTTCCAAATGCAAAACTGCCATCTTGATGGCATCCTTTTCTGCCATGGGATGCAGCTGAAAATATATGTCTAGTTTCTACACCCAGCAACTAGCATTGCATTTTGCAGTCCCATCAAAGTAAGGTATCTGGACCTTACCCGCAGCATTCCTCTACTCAAAATTGTTTTTTGGCTACCTATTATATCCCCTTAGCTGATTTTTTAGGTAAATCTCAGAAAAATCTTTGAAAGTGAGATCTCTTCTGCACTCATCACTCAAGGTCAGATATACTGCATGCCTTTCCTCACAGGTAGCTACAGGTGCACCGGGTGCTTCTTTATTTTCCTCAAAGAAGGTAGGCATGGTTTTTCGAGGTTGATCTTTCAAATCCATTTTAAAGTATCTAGGCCTATTGTGTGGAACAGCCTTTGAAAAAATGGTTTCTGCAAATGTCTTTCTTTCACCATGGTGGGAACCACTAGCACTCCCTTTTGCCTCTTTGTGTGCAAACTGTCTACTAAGGATTTATTTAGTTTCTTGAGCATTCTATGCCACAGTATGAGTTATATTTTCTATCCCTCTAACCATTTTAATAAGCATTTGTCTAAACTCATCATTAGCTTCCTATTCAGACATGTCTCTATCCCTTGTATTTCTCCTTCTGTAGAATCTACCTCTTCTTCCCTAGTGTTTTTGGGGTCTTTTCCTTTAGTGCTAGGTGTTCTTCTTGAGCTCATCAACACAACAAGAGAAGTTTCAGAGGACCATGCTATGATACCACTGTAATATCCTTGGGAATATTCGACCAAGATATTAACTCAACTCAAAAAAAATTACAAATTTTACTAGTAAATTTTCTGTCAATTCCTTCGAACAGTGCAGGAGGTAAGTGAGGGGTACTGAGGTAAGGAATGAGGATGGTGGGATGAATATTTAATTCTGGAAAATGCATGAGTTTAGGTGCAGCAGAAGGTCAAAATTTTCAGATCAGTGAGGTCCTATGCACCATGTACCAGTACCTTTCACTTTTCAACAATAGAGCTAGTATATTGCCTACTTCGAGGCTTCCTGGGTAGTTGGCATATGCATACTAGACAGGTGGGAGTTATGGGAGTTAATGACAGATTTTATATCAATCAAATGAGTTCTGGTTATGTTTAGGAAGGTATTTTTTGCATACTTGGGAGATTTTGGGAAGAATCGGGGTTTTTGGGCTCTCCCGGGATTGCTAAGCTAGTAATTTTCTTAACTTTCCAAGCAGGGTCGAAATGGTTCCAAACTCTAATTTTTAGGACTGATATGGATACTAGACTGATTTAAGGACCAGATCCAATGACAGAATGTAAAGATAGTGATTAAAATGGATTTAGAAGGAAAAGTGGTGAAACTAGTCTAGAATTGTCATCAATCTAGCTAGTCTTGCATTTTAACTTCACAAACTGCTTTTAAGAATTAAAAACTCTGCTCTGATATTAATTTCAACTCTGATATAACATATTCCATCCATAAAAATCAAAATTTGACATTCAAAACATTCCTTCTTTTATTAATGCTAGCTTCTAAAATCTCGATGCCTAACAGGCTAGTTTTCTGTTACAATAGTGGAGAAATAGAGAAGAGAAGAAAGAAGTTACTTTGGATCTGTACTGGAGGTCATTTACATTCCATCTACTAGTTATATGGATGAATGTTCTGCATTCTGAACATGCTGGTCTTCAATGGGCGCCATCATCCACCAGTTCTCTCCTTTAGGGAAATCACCTCCAAACTGGCTGTGGGAGGAGTAGGAGTAAGAGAAGAGTGGAAACTCGCTCTGATCTTGGATTCTCGAATATAGAAGCAAATAATATCTGCAAATTCAGCTGGTAGACTTCACTTGAGGTCCTGAGAACATCTCTCCATAATTATCTTCTTCCACTGGTGTTCCTCCACTAAATCTAGCTGCAAATCTCCTTCAATGGTGGCCTCCTCTTCAATCTAACATTAGATCTTCATGGCTGAACTGTACTGAATGTTACTAGCTGTAATATTGATTGCTGGAACTGAATAACACTCTCAGGAAACTCATGGGGCCTTGGGGCACATCACCCAAGCATAACTTGTTGAGGCACAACACTCAACTTGGAGGGCTCAGAGCTCTCACTCACAAATTCCAATAATGATCAAAAGTTCTTTCCTGGAGTTAGAAAAATTGTTAAATAGATGAGATGCCTTCTTCCTCAAGCTAGCCACATGCGTGGGTGAAGGAGGGCGCATTCCTTGATAGGAATGGAAATTTATGTCAAGAAAAACTTGCCTTCTTTTGTCTTTCTCCACTAAGATTAGCAAGTGCGCTTTGGTTGGCTTTTCTAGTTGTTGCCATTCCTTTTCTGACTACTTTTCTTGATTGTTTCCACTTTATTTACTTTCCTCTTTTCTGCTTTTGTCTGATTTTTCCAGCTTTTGTCAGTTTCCTTCTTGGTTCCTCTTTGCCAACTTGTCTCCACTATATTCCTTAGGCTTTCTAAGATTTACCACTTAGGCAAGTTTGGCCCACTTGACCAATTCGAAGTTCCTATCCAAGTCATCAACCACTTGGCACATTTATTAGCAATAAACATTTAAATGACAATAATACAACTCAGAAATAATTTAACTTAGCAATTAATTAATTATCCAGTAATTAATTAATTATTATGGTGTAATTGCCTCAAAACCTCCCCAATTAATTAATTTATCAATTAATTATAAACTTAGACGCCTAGGGAGAGGAGGATCCAAGTGGTGACCAAGGTCACTAGGGAGGGGACATGACACGCTTTTATAATGCCGAACCCTCCCCCTATCTCTAGCTCATCGATTCCAATGAGTGGGAATATACCGTTTTCGTACGGCCATCACTCATATAGTTTCCCTTCTTCGAGTGGCTATATGGGAGCCCATTCTTATGGAGGTCATTCTTATGGATTTTACTCTAGTCCTAGTTATAATCCCAATCCCTTTCACAGAATCCCTTCTATGCACATGTCTTTGTATCATAACATGGGTGAGTGCAGAGGAGGTTATTATCCTTACGGTCACAGTCATGGATTCTATCAGAGTTCGTCGGCACCTCAAGTGTCGGCTACCATGAAAATGATCTCACCTTCGCAGAACCAGTCTCTTTTGGGAGCTTATAATCAAGCTTCACAGCCTCAGCTCCCATTTCTTGCTAGATTGAATCTACCCAATATTTCGAAGCTCGCGAATGATCCGGTGTGTCACGATCCTACATGGCCTCCAGTCCCTACCAAGCTCCCTTTTTACATTCCGAAGTTTGAGGGGAAGAATGGTGAGGAACCAGGTGATCACGTCACCACATTTCACTTATGGTGCTCCTCAAATTCCTTGAACCATGGCTCCATTTGTTTGAGGCTATTTCAACGCACCCTCATGGGGGTAGCGGCCAAATGGTATGTCGAGTTGCCTGGGGGCACATATAGAGGTTTCAACAATTTATCTTTGGTTTTCCTATACCACTTTCACTTGTCGGTTCGTTATGATACTGGCACTGAACTTTTTTCCACCTTTCGTCGAGACAAAGCCACGTACATCTCTGACCATATTAGGGAGTGGCACCGACGGAAGAGGATGTGAAATCCAAAATTCCTCCATATTTTTTGTTGGAGTGGTTCCTTAATTCTTTACTCCCTTATGTTTCGAAGGACATTTCATTGTTTGGTATTATGACTGAGGAACAAGCTATCTTTAAAGCCCAAAATCTAGACCTAGTCTATGCTCAATCTGACATCTTATATGACATTGTACCTGATGCATCATGGTCACGACATGATTCCAAGCCAATCCATGGAGCACATGCCAATGGTATTGTTGGCTCCACAAGTACTCGCCCTGTAGATTTGGTTATGAATCAGATGCACAATCTGTCCATTAGCCGATCTACCCCTCGACAGGCTCACACCTTGTCCATTTCCACCCAATCGTCGGATGTACACTCTATACAATCGGCGAACTCATCAGATAATGAGCAACATAGTGGGGAGAAAAAGTGGAAAAATAATTGTAATGGTGGGAATAATAGGAACAATAACAACCCTAAGAAGAAGAATGCCAACCCTCCTCAGGAAAATGGAAATGCTGGTGGGGACCGCAAACCTAGAAGTAAAGTGAAATTCCCTTCTAAGCTTTGCATGGAAGATCACCTTACACATTTTTGTCCTCGTCTTGAAGAATCTGGGAAGCACATTGCATAGGGCCCAGTTGTGATAAAGTATCGCCTTCCTCATCACCAAAACATGGCTTCGGGCACTTTGGTTGTCGGTAGTGGGAATTATGAAACTTCGACATCCTCTACCCCTACCGGTGGTTATGGATGCGTTAAGATGGTCAAATCAGAGGTTAGTGTTGCTACTCACTCTCGTGATTATGGATCTCCACAACCTTTGATGGGGAATGAGCCCCCTCCACTTGAGACCCCTTTGCATATCGTGAAGCCTAACTCTATGTCACAGATACCGAAAGGGGTTCTTAAATGCTCGACGCACAATCCCAATGCTTGAGCCTCCCAGAACTAATCCATTGTAGAAGATTTGGGCTAGACTCTGTGTTCCATGTTAGATCTCGAGGTTCTCCAGGCTTGTCCTTCTCAAAGGACCACCCTTTTATGTGCTTTGGGAGTCCAGGATCAGTCTAGTCCTGGTATTATCAAGTTCGATACTACTGATGTCCAGCCTCGATTTCCATATCATGTGGCTTTCCAAGTCCATGTTAGGTGCCTACAGAAAATCATTAAACGTACCATGGTTGACGAAGGTTCTTCTACGTCAGTTATGTCGTTAGCTTGTTAGAAGGATCTAGGTTTCCCTCCACTGCCGAAGTCTATGACCATGATGAATACATTTGATGGTCATTCGTTCAGGACGCATGGTATTATCTTGATCAGTGTCGTGTCCAGGAAGCATGAGGGGGACAACAGATCGACTGAATGAGTTAGATCTGTTATGGCGGAAGCTTAATAAAAAGAATGAGCAAAAGCAGGTTTATGCAATATAGATAAACACAAATACGCACAGACAATATGTAGGAATGCGAACTGTTCTTCTATTACTTGCAAACAGATCAAAACTGATTGATTCTGATAAGATGTATGTTACAATAGTTTACATGCTTATAAAGAAGTCTGAGACGCTTGGGTGTCTACCCATTACGTTCAGTTACAAAGAAGAAGTTAGAACGGTTCAACTGTTCAACCGTTACAGTCGACTAGAAGATAGAGAGGTAGTCTATCAACAGTCACTGGTCACATGTCAACATTGTTTGTCGATGTCGCGAATTGTGAGATTGTAGAACATGTCGAATATGCGGAACATGTCGCAGTATGTCGAAGTCGAGACTCGTCGGAGTTGTGTCGAAATCGAACCTGTCAAATTTGTCGAAGTCATGTCGAGTCGAAACTTGTCAAAGTTGTATCGACATCGATCACTTTCCAACTATGATGCGGATCAGACCTCCTTCCTTAAGAAACAATGGAACCCATTGTTTGCTCATGAAGGTGAGGAAACTTGTCGGTCACTTCAGTAACAGAGTACCACTTTCCTTGAGATGGGATCTGGCCTACCTTGGCAACCTAAAACAAGGGAATTGTGTTTATCCTTGTATGGCGTACTTGTTGTCCCACAATGGTGTCACAAGGAAGAGGCTCCTAAACATCTGGATGGATGTCTTCGGGTGTTACTATTGATAATTCGTTATGTTCCAACAAGGGTGCATGGTATGGTCGAAGTAGATCTGCATTGAAGACTGAATTCAGACCCAGGCATGCAAGAATGTCGAGCTGGAAAGCATTTTCACCAATCTGTCGAAGAATACTGTACAGACCATATCACAAAGGCTTGAGCTTCTTGAAAGAACTAGAGAAGCGCTCCTTCTTAAGATGTAGCCAAACCTTATCCCTAATTAGGAATGTATGAGGAATACGATGCTTGTCATGTCGGGCCTTAGCTTTCTCGTTTTCTCTATTTAACATATCATGTGCTTGCTTCTGGATGTCGCAAATCTATTCTCGAAACTTGACTACTTTGTTAACTTCTCGCTGGTTGTGGTCTATGTCGGAGTTTAGCTATATCGAGGAGCTGATCAAGTTGATAGGCACTGAGGGTTGAAATCCGTAACATATCTCAAAGGGAATATTTCCTGTAGAGCTGTGTTGAGCACGATTGTAACTATGTTGTATGTATGGAAGACTTTCATCCCATGTGCGTCGATGTTGGTGATTGTACATGTGAAGCAGTTGCACTACCAAGCAATTCACAACTTCCATCTGTCCGTTAGTCTGAGGATAGAAAGCTGTCGACAATGAGACTCATGTGTCCAACTATTACTAGATGGTCTTCCAAAAGATGTTGACGAATCTGGCATCTTTATCAGAAATGATGGTTGTGGGTAAACCAAAGTGTCTCCAAACATGTGTAAAGAAGAGTTGAGCGGTCTGTTGCGTTGTCGTGGTATTCTTACATGGTATGCGAATGGCCATCTTGGAAAATCGATCGACTACTACTAATATCGTGTCATGTTGATGTCTAGTAGTAGGATAACCCGTCAAGTAGTCCATAGAAATAGATTCCCATGGTCGACTAGGAACTGGTAGAGGTGTATACAATCCCTGTCGTCAATTAGGTGGCTTAGAAATGGCACAAACCATGCATGATCGAATGTACTTGTTGATGTCGGATTTAAGTGTAGGCCAGAAGAAATAATTCCGCAGAATAGCAAGTGTCTTTGCTACTCCAATGTGTCTTGCAGCCTTGTTGCAGTGTGCGTCCCAAATGAGCTGCTGTCGTTGCTCACCAGTCAGTACACAAAGGTTTCCAAGCTTGTATAGAAAGGTGTCATTCAGGAAGTAGTCGGAGTCTAAGGTCGATGACTTGTTAGTCTGTAACTGCTGGTAGACTGCTGAGAAGTCGTTGTCTTCCTCGTACAACTATTTCCAAGTGGTCGTGTCGTATCCCTGCATACTCATAACTGTCAAAAGGAGAGTAATGGGTGGTCGATTGAGGCAATCTGCAGCAGCGTTAGCCTTGCCTTTTTTATACTTAATCACCAACTGGAATTGTGCTAGGTAATTAATTCACTTGAGTTGTGATTTTGTCTGCAACTTTGATTGTGTCAGAGCAAACTGTAGAGGATTATGATCAGTGAGAATGACCATTTATTTGCCAAGGATGTAATGCCTCCATTGCTTGAGAGCTTGCACAATGGTGTATAGTTCTTTTTCGTACATCGAGTATCTTCTAGCTATGTCATTAAAAGTCTCGGAATGAAAAGAAACTGGGTGACCAGACTAAGTGATCACTGTGCCCAAGGCATAGTCCGATGCGTCTGTCTCAATCTCAAAGGGCTGATGCAAATTAGGTAACATAAGTACTGGTGCAGTGCAGATCCTGTGTTTGAACTGTTCAAAAGTTGCTTGATGTGTTTCTGTCCATTGAAAGGTAGTTTTCCCATTTCCCTTCATCGACTGATTCAAGGGCCAAGCTATGTGACTGAATCTGAGTATGAATCATCGATAGAAATTCGCCAAACCAAGAAAACTTCTTATTTCTTGAATGCTTCTAGGAATGGGCCAATATTTGAGGATCTGTACTTTATTTGGATCGACGTGAATTCCTACAGAGTTAATTACATACCCCAAATATTTGATGCTGGTCATCGCAAAAGAGCAATTTTCCATATTCAGGTAGAGTCGATGTTGTTGGAGAGTGTCGAGGACTTGCTGAATATGTCCGCCATGTTCTTCCCATGATCGACTGAAAATTAATATGTCGTCGAGATAGACAATAACCCATTTGCCGAAGAAAGGTCGAAGAAGGTTATCCATATGTCGCATGAAGGTCGCAAGTGCGTTGGTTAAGCCGAAAGGCATGACTAACCATTCAAACAATCCTTCCTTGGTATTGAAAGTAGTTTTCGACACATCTGAGGGCTCGATTGGAATTTGATGGTATCCTGACTTGAGGTCGAGCTTAGTAAAGAATTTAGCACCTTTCAGACAGTCGATAAGGTCATCTATCCATGGTAGAGGGTACCGATTCTTCACCGATATTTTGTTGAGAGCTATGTATTCGATGCACATGTTCCAAGTCCCATCTTTCTTCGGAACTAGGACGACTAGACTTCCATAAGGAGAGGAGCTTGGTCGGATTTGACCTTTATCGATTAATTCTTGGATTTTTCTACGAATCTCTTCATTTTAGAGAATGGATCTTCTGTAAACAGATGCGTTAGGAAAAGAAGAACCAGGAACAAATTCAATGGAATGTTTTACCTAGAAATTATGAGGTACTCCGTCCGGAGCTTGAAAGAGTTCTAGTACTCATCAAGAATATGATCGACTTGCTGCTTCTGTGGATAACTGCATTGGTCAATGACTCGACTTGTTGCTACAGTCTTCTTAGAATGTTGCAGCTTGATCGTGATTAATGCGAACTTCGGAGCATGATTGATGAGCTTCTTTGTCTGTTTGGAAGATATCAGTGCAACCATTGGTGTAGGTTGACGCTCTGGTATGCTGAACCATTGATTTCGGATTCTGACAATCACCTTCTGAGGCTGTGACTAATAAATTCCATGTCTATCCGAGAGGTAAGGTTTCCCAAACAGGGCGTTGGCTATGGAGAGTGGTGCCACATCATAGAGTACTTCATCTTCAAAAGGTTTTATGAAGTAGGCAAGTTTGCATTGTCAAGTGATCCGTAGTGCTTGTCCATCCTTCATCCAACCGATGTTGTAAGGTTGAGGATGCAGAGTGGTAAAAAGACCTAGTTTCTTCACAAGTTCTTTAGAAGCGAAGTTTTTCTGGCTCCCGTTGTCCACAATCAGATGTAATGGGTTGCCTTGGACCCATATCCATGTATGGAACAGGCACTCTCGTTCCTCCTCGTCGACGATAGTTGAGGCTACTGGAGTAGTCGAGGTAAAAAGGGTCGTTGCATCTAGATCAGATTCTTCCACTATCTTGTTGAACGCGTCGGAGGTTGACACTTTTGTAAAAAATGTCTTCCGAGTATTGCATTCGGATGTATCATGCAATATGAGTGGTGGTAATCGCACCATTTTTCGGTTGGCGGTTGTTTGCTACGTTCCCTCTTATGAAAAGGCCTCTTTCCATGATTTGGCTTTGGCGGTGTCGGCTGAGAATATTTTGACTTGTCGAAGTCAATTGGTGCCTTCTTGTCGGGTGGTTGTCCTGATGTTGGCTTTGTCGTGAAATGTGATTTTCCTTTCTGCTTGGTTTCCAGTTTGCTGGCGTAGTGGAATGCATCTGCAACCATAATGACATTCAGAAATTCCATATCTTGTTAGATGTACTAGGGCAATCCGCTAATGTACTTCAGAACAAGCAATTTTTCTTCTTCTTGGACACCAAGTCTAGCCATGAGTCAGTAGAAATCGTCGGTGTAACTCTGTACTGATTGGTCTTTCCATTTCCTTAGCTGCTGCCACTTCTTATACTGTTGCTCGAGGAATTTCGGCGGGTAAAATTTCTTTTGGATGTGTTCGATGAATTTATCCCATGTTTCGATGGGGTCTTCACTTTTCTCCATCTTTGTCGATAGGTTCTCCCACCAGCACTGCACAGAGGTTGACATCTTTAAGGATGCAATGGTGATCTTTTCAGCTTCTAAGATTTGATTTACAACGTAATAGGATTCCAATTGTAATACCCAATTGTCGACGGATTCCATGTCAATCTTACCTTCAAGATTCGGTATGTACAGATTCATTTGCACTTTGAAGGGGATGATTTTATCAGAGTGAGTTCTTGTCAAGGATCCTCCGGATGTTGAAGTGAATAGTAAGAGAATCTCATTGAACTGGGTGAACATTTCAGTCCATTGTCGAGCCAAAGCTTGCTCCATAAGCTGTGTTGTCTCGTCGGTTGCATGTCTATCGTCTGTTTCTTCTGTCATCTCTGGAGATCGCATATTCTTGGATTGTTGAAATTATGATCGAGTTTGAACTGGAATAAGTCAGGTAACTTCGAGATAAGTGTATACGCAGAACTTAGGCACGAACAAAACTGAGTGTGCTCTGATACCAATGATCTGTGCTATGTCCAAGAAGCACGAGGGGCACAACAATTTTATTGAATGAGTCAGCTCTTTTATGGTGGAAGGTTAATAAACAGAATGAGAAAAAGCAGGTTTACGCAATACAAATAAACACAAATACACACAGACAATATGCAGGAATGCAAACTGTTCTTCTATTACTTGCAAACAGATCAAAACTGATTGATTCTAAGAAGATGTATGTTACAATAGTTTACATGCATATAATGAAGTCTGAGATGCTTGGGTGTATTCCCGTTATGTTTAGTTACAAATAAGAAGTTAGAACGGTTCAACTATCCAACCATTACAGTCGACTAAAAGACAAAGAGGCAGTCTATTGACAATCGCTAGTCACATGTCGACGTTGTTTGTCAATGTCGCGAACTATGAGATTGTAGAACATGTCGAAGATGCAGAACATGTTGCAGTATGTCGAAGTCGAGACTCGTTGGAGTTGTGTTGAAATCGAACCTGTCGAAGTTGTCGAAGTCATGTCGAGTTGAAACTTTCCGAAGTTGTATCGACATCAATGACTTGCCAACTATGATGCGGATCATATCCCCTCCCTTGAGGTCTACTTGGGTGGGAAGACTGTGCCAATTGAAGTCGAGGTGGTTGATGCACCCATCGAATACAACCTTTTACTGGGCCAGAATTGGATCTATTCCATGAAAGCGATCGTGTCCTCTATGTTCAGAGTTATCTACTTTCCCCGTGAAGGAAAGATTGTGATGGTCGATCAGCTCAATTTTACTAGTTCCAATACCATTGCATCGCCAAGAACGAAAGTTCCTCATAACAAAAATTCTCAGCCGAAAACTGGGAATATTGGTGTAGGATTGTATTCCTCTTTGGTGGGATCTTTCGACTTTGTTGCACCAATCTCCTTTATAGGAATCATTTCCAATAGTGCCCCTTCCTCATTACATAGTGTACCATTCCGGACATCCTATTTTAATGATTCATGGAATTTACCTTCCACGAATTCCTCATCTAGAAACATTTCGCACATCGGGATGGCTATGCCCTTGTTTGTAGCTAAGTTTGCTTATCACGATATTCAACAAGCCACTAAGGAACTGGATCTCTCCTCTTCACGGACAAAAGAAGAATATCTCGTTATGCTTCTCGTGTGAGCAGTCGACTCATCTTTCTCACATGATTGCCTTGATGATGCTTTACCATCAGGTGAAGCTATTGTCGAGGTCATGATTGGCAATGACAAGCTTTGGGGGGATCTCCATCATAGATCTCATTTCCTTATCACCCTTGATCTTCTCAAACAAGATGAGTCTATAGTACAGTCTGCCATCTATTTGGATTTTGATCCAGTTGCAGTTGGGTCAAGCCCCGGTTTGACATTAGATTTTGATCTTCCTAATGTTGAGTCTTTGGACTCCCCTATAGATCCGCAAATCAGTGTTACTGCCGAGTTTGATTCTAGATATTTCAACTCCCGCGATGATGAATTTTTTCTTGCATATTCTTCCACGTCCTTCAACTTTGGTCTTCATCCTAATGTTGATCATTTTATTTGTAATACCTCAGGATTTGTTACTATAGAGTCTTCATTGGTGAGCTATGCCTGCATTATACCTAGGGTTGATAATAGTGAAGTTGAAATTATTTCTCCCATAGTGACTTGTATCATATCTGTCTTTACATACATTTTAGATATGATTTTGGTACTAATATTTCTTGGAGACAGGATTCTTAGTTGGACTTATACTTGTTTACTAGTCCTTTTCGACATTTGGTTTGGTCATGGTAGGCATATTCAGAACCTTGTGTATAGGTTTACGCCTTCCCATCGTTATGATGCATTTGAACCTTTTTCCATCCAAATTCACAGACACCCCTGAGTGTCCTTATCTTTCCCATGTTCCTTGCATTATGCATAGCTTTGTTCCATGCGCTTGGAACTAGTCTCGCGTGTCCCTGACACTCGTCTGCTCCCATTAGGAGCATTCTTCCATCTCTCCTTTGAGCTCATTAAAAACAGTAAGCAGGTTATGGGCATTCTTCCATCTCTCCTTTGAGCTCGTTAAAAATAGTAAGGAGGTCACAAGTTTACTTTTTTGGGATCGTTAAACCTTTACATAAAAGATTCTTATAAAGTCTTTTTAAGCCCTTGTTAGATGTTTTCAAATCAAACAAGATTGCCGAGTATACTTATCATTTCAGACATGTTAAAGTGTTTGAAGCGACATCCACTTAGGTATAATTTTACCCCTTTTCCGGACCTTGTGGATTAATACTCTAGTAATATGTGACTAGAAGAGTTCTCCTCTCATTTTTTTACACTTTTTCAGGTGAGGAGACTAACTTTAAAAAAAAGGACTCCCCATTTATGTTGAGTTGTGATTGCATTGCATTATCCTGCTTTCCTTTTGATCCTTTTTCCGGCTCTCTCTTTTCGCAGTTATTATCCATGTGCCTGAGCACTTTACCTTTCGAGCCAAGCAAGGCCTCCATTTATCTTTCACAGCTTGATGACCCTTACCTTGAGGGAACACCCCCCTAAGTGTCCACATCCTGCACATGCCTCCTTCCATTGATCATAGGTATGTTCCACTACTTGGAACTAGTTTGCTTGCACTTGACACTCGTTCCCTCACCCGTTGTACTATAGGCAATGTTAGTATTTTTCAAGTTTTGCTAATATGAAAAATAAAATAAAAAATCATATAACTGAAAAAGCTGGATGGGAGAATATGTACTACTTCTTATTGGCAGCTGTTGTGTCTCCTTTGAATAGAGCATTCATTTCCACTCCATTCATCATGAGTCAGGACATTAGTAATACCTCATGAGTTGTACGCGTTTCTCAGATCTTACTCCACCGACTGGTTAAGCTTCCAGTCATTATGGAGCCTTTGTTGATGCCTCCTACGTCGTAAAGTATTATTATCATCTAGTCATTGAGTCTATGTTGGTTGATTCTATCCACCTTCTCATGCTCTTGTTCAAAGGAAGTCTTGAAACCAGAGTCAACCACTCCTCACATCTCTTGACTATTGCATGTCGACCATCCCATACGGTTCGATCTGTTAGTCCGATTTCTTCCAAATCTTTCGGCGTAGCTGGTTACCTCGTGCTGGCTGATGGGGGATTCATTAATGCCCTCTTTCCAACGAGTTTCATTCCATCGAATCCAATCCATTTATTCTGGAATTGAGACATAGAGTCCGTTGAGTACCCTGAGGCTTGCAGTCATTAGTGGTAGGTTCTCTCGCCATCGAAAGTTGGGGATTCATCAATGCCTACTTATTGATGGATTCATCATAGTGTTAAACCTCAACACCTTTATTCACACTTTGATGAATGTACTACGTGCCTTGATTCCCATTTTCATTATTGGTGGGTTATCTCGCGTCTGTTAATGGTATACATCAATGACCGGTAATCAGATGATGCCACATCAGGTTCGATATCAACACCTTTATTTGCTTGATAGGGCATGCACCATTGTTGATTTGTGTAGAATACCTCCACACTTCAGTGTCATTCAATATGATACTGGTGATCATGATTATTCTTATGAGAGATCAGTCTCATACATCAGCAGTTTGTACCTTTAGTTTGCATCATCTGTTTCCTCTTCAGTAGGAGACCATATCTTACTGTATATCGGGTCATGGCTATAATCACTTATGACATGTATTCACTATATACTGCCTATTTATGGCCATTGTTTCAGATTGACATGTATTGTACCGATATGTATTCTAAGAGATCATTGTATTATGACGAGTGGGCTACTCCTTCCATTTGTGTTTCCATCACTCCCCTTCTAATATTTATAATGTATTTCGGCCATCGTAGTACCTTCTATGACCTCACACATTAGGGGGCATCTGTTACAGCATATTTTGCCACCCTGTGAGCATTTATATTATTTGGCCTTTGATATTCATTTCATGGACTCAGAACCACTTTTTGCCCTTCAGGAACCTAGTTTTTCCTATTTGTGTTCCTGTATGCGAGCTGCTTGCAGCAACTCACACATGCATAGGTTGTCCCACTATAGCCTGCGTATATCGATTTAAATGGTAATTTACAGTAAAAAACTCTATTTTTACTCCAAAAAGCGGTCTTAGGGTGCCCTTTGGCCCTCCATGTATCCCAAAACGACTCGATTCGACCTTTCACCTACCTTTTGAAGGCTATATATTGAGCTCTTATGGTACATGGAAGAAGGAGAAAGAGAGAGCATTGAAACTCTATTGGAATTTTTCCATAGCTTGAATCTACTTCCATTGATCCTAGTTTTTGTGAACCTCTTATGTTCACCTACCAAACTCCTTCATAGTTTGAGTTTTCCATTGAATGGGGGATTGAAGTGGTGGAGACACAAGTGGAGGGACCTAGTTCTCGGTTCAGATGAGTTGTCGGCAAGAGGTTGTATCATGTACTTCTTGTTTCATTAATAGAAATACTCATTTTCTCGTCCAATTGATGTTGTGAATGGTTAATTAATATTGGGTACATTTTCTTATTATATCATGGACCATGCTATTGTTTATGCTAATATATTTCACATATTATATGCGCTTGCTTGTATTTGTTGTTGAGACTAAGCTGCAGGTTCAAGTGTCGAGATTGGAAAGCTCAACGGGGATCTACTTCGAACATCCAGTTGAAGGTTGGTCATTTATCCACATCTTAGAATTTTCATTTATATAACATTGTATTGAGAATTGAGTTGATTTCTGGTAGTCTTCTGTCTGTTGTGGTCTACCCCAAGCCATAGGAAGTTTTTATCCATAACAAGGATCCTTCACCTTTAGCCATTTTTGTTCTCTTCTTATTCTGCTGCACAAAATCGGTAGATCCTTCTGGATTATTCTTCTCGTTTGTTGTTTTAGTTGGTTGTTTCTATTGCTCCACTTCTTACTGTTCAGTTAGTGAAACCCTCCATTTTGCATCCCAATCTTGAATAATTTTTTCAATTTCTTCTTCAAAGAATATGAATCTAGTGGGCCACCATCATTTGCTTGAATTCCTTTTTACTTGTACATAGGTATGAAGCATTCCGATTTTCAAACGCATGATTCCTTTGTAGGTTTAAAAAATATGAAGAGAAATCCATGGATAATTTTTTAGGAGAAACCTGATTTTGTTGCAGTACATGAAAAAATTGATATTGTTGTCTTTTTCCCTTTCCTTATCTTCAGAGACCCACATGTTTGCAAACCTTGCAGCTTGAAAGGTTTTTCTATTACTATCGAAGAATTGAATTCCCTTGGGTTCCTTCCAACCATTGAGAGCAACACAAATTAACAACTAGGTATAGTGAAAAGGATTACCTTTTTATTGAGCTTCCAGAAAATCTTCAAGAAATTCGTTCAAAAGGAAGGTCGACCAATTCATCTAGATGCCTTCGACACATTTTTCTGTTGCTGCATTTATTACCGTTGAAACCTGATCCTAGAGACTCTTTTGAAACAACTTGCATGCCAGTAATTGTGCAATAAACCTTACATCTTCATCCTTTATCTATGCAACTGAGAATCCTTTGCTTGCTCGTTGGGTTCCATATTTTTCATCTATCTTCTTACCCAAATCCTTTTCTTGGATTCTGCTCATTACATGACTTACGTCCTCTCCGACTGAGGTCTATCCCATAATTTCTCCTATAACCTTAACATTGATTGAGATAGGTTTTCTTAGCCATAAGAAACCATCATGTACCGGTGATAGAAACAACTTGGCACACATATTCACTTGTGAAGATTTTCCAAAATGAGGTATCTCAAGTAGATTTAGTATACCAATTTTTGAAAGTTCGTATTCCCATTCTTTGAGCACCATCACAGTCAGAATCCTGGGATCTAAGCTTTCCTTCCTATCCATATACTGATCCATGGATAACCCAAGAAATGTTTCTTCATCAATAACATCAGGATCTGCAAATGTAAACTTATGTAGTGAGCCATGCAAATTCTCTTCAACAAGAACGCCTTTAGATCTCATTCGATCCTGCAATTGGGTGTCTTCTACTTCAGGCAATGTCATACTTGGTGCATCAGGTTTCTGGACCAGGATATAATAACGTTCGGATTTTTCAATCTTCTCAGAGTCTTTTGGCTTCATCATGAATGAGTTCTTGGTTCTGCATTTTCTTCTGGGTGTCAAGATATTCAAAGGTTGATTCAACAATCAATACCCTTTGTTCTCAATAGACGCAGTGATTTAGAATGATCCTTTTCTCAATTTATAATCACCCTCATTAATGATCTTCAATCTTTCCAAGCTTATCAGGGTTAGGTTTATTTCAAAAACCGAAAATCATCAATTTGAATTGGTTTTTTGTTCAAATTCACTTAACCACTTCTATTATTAATGTCATTCATGCCACTACTCCACTAACTCGTGAATGTTTCTCCTCATTGTCACAATTTACGATGTTGCATGATTCCTTACTACGATGGGTCCTACTAATGATGTGTTAGTTTTGAACTGAGCTGGAGATAGATGTGTCCCCCAAGTCCTTTCCTTTTGGTGTAGAATCCTCTTTCTTTCTCCAAACCCTTTTACAACAGTGAATTTGAATTTCATTGATGTTGCCTTCAATTTTTGACTCATATTTTTTGTCAGTCTTCTTTATCCATTGTTTCATAGTATTCACTAACTTTTCATAGTCCAATGTCTTGTGACCAATTTTTTTGCACTTATAAAAAACACATTGCTGCAACATTTTTCAATATGTCTAGTCACTGTGCATTTCACACATTGAGTGATTTTGCATGGATTCATTCCTTTTGTTTGCGCAGTATACGGGTTCATCCTTCTTAATTGTGTGGGTTCCTCCACAGTCTTTTAATGGTTGTCTTCGAAGCCTGTGCCATTTTTATTGTGAGAGAGTCTTTGCTTGTTGAGAATCTCATTTAGTACCTCAGTGATTTTAGAAAAGCTTTCTGTTATGATGACTTGGTATTGTTGTTGATGTATATGTAACTTCGGAATGTATTTCATATATGTATATTGTATTCCTATAGAGATGTTATTATTCCTCTATACGAAAGTGTCGTCATTTATATTGTAAGTGTCGTAACTTATACTTGATGGGTTATTAGAGCACCCTATTGGGGGTCGGCCCTGTCAGCATTATGTTATGTGGTTAAGTTGATGCCAACCTAGTAAAGGTTATTAGGCAAGTCAAGTCAAGTATAAATAGAGTGGGTGAGGCACTCTATCTGATCATTCACTTTCTCACTCATACACTCATTGGAGAGTGTCGCACTAGTGGAGGAGGAGAAGCTGTTGCTAGGAGACTATCTCTTATTCTTGGGTTTTGTATCATTGCTCTATCTATCTCTGAGGAAGTTATTGGGGTTTTTCACCTCTATGGTTTTCCCCAAGGAAACTCTGTGTGTCTATTGTCTCTTGTGATTGATTCTTGTGATTGATATGTTGTACATGTTATTCTCTCAGTTAAGATCCTAGATCATATTGAATTGATGCTCAAAAATTAACATGGTATCAGAGCTAACCTGAGAAGAAGACACTATGTAGTTGTCGAAGCTAGGGCTTCTTGTTTATTGGGTTTCTCTCCACAGATCTTGAAAGGAAGTAGGGTATTTTGACTCTCCTCAGCAAGGCGCATCTTTCTGTCCAATCAGAATTCAATTCTGGGCACTTTCATTTTTTGCCCTAAAAATTAGGGTTTCCACAAAAAGTGGAATTTCTTAAATCTGAAATCATGGCTAGATGTGCCTCATAAAAATCAAATTTTAGATCTTTGGATCGAACTTTTTGGTTGGGTGAAGCTCGGGGAAAATCAAACCCTAGTTTGGGGTCCTGTCTAGTGAAGCCGGAAATTAGGGCTTCTGCCAACGTTGGAATTTTTGAAATCTGAGACCATGGATGGATGCTCCTTAGAAAAATCGAAGTTTAGAGACCAAGATCAAACTTTTTGGTTGGGTGAAGCTCCGGGAAAATCAAACCCTAATTCAGGGTCCTGTCTAATGAAGCCGGAAATCTAAAAAGCAATTTTGAGGGGTGAAAATTGGCAGTTTTCAAATTCTGAGTATACTAGCTTGATCAGCTCATCAAGGCGCATCTTTCTATCCTTTCAGAAGTTTGAAATTCAAAGTTTTAATTTTTAGGGTTTCTCTGACAAACCCTAATCCAACACCAGATCTAGTTTTCAGCAAATCAAGTGGATTGGGAGTTGGACATCTACATAATTGAAGAGGTTCCTGTCCCAGAGGGAGAAGATACTAAGTCCTTACACAAGAGGAACTTGGTCAAGGCCAAGAGGATCATTGCTGATTCTATCAAAGACCATCTCATACCACATGTGTCATTTCTGAAGAAACCTAAGGAGATGTTTGATTCCTTGACCAAGCTATTTGAAGGGAAGAACATAAATCAGAAGATGATCTTGAGGAATCAATTGAAGAACATCAAGATCCAGAATGCGAAGACCATGCAGTCTTATTTCTCAAGGGTCTCCCAGATAAAAGAACAAATTGAAGTTGTGGGAGAAGATATAGAAAATGGAGAAGTGGTAATGACCACTCTTAATGGCCTTCCTAGGTCATGGGATTCCTTCATCCAAGGACTTTGTGCTAAGAATAAACTTATCTCTTTCAGTAGGCTGTGGGAAGGATGCTCACGGGAAGGAGCTCAGATCGAGAAGAAAAGATGGGGAATGAAGATCAAGCTCTCATAGCACATACCAAGAAGAGGTCACTTTTCCTCAGATTGTCCTAAGAACAAAAGGAACAACAACAACAACTACTACAAGCAATCTAACAGGTATGACTTACAGGTATGTTTTGAAATTTGTTCATGATTAAGTTTATAATATGATTGTCCTCATGTTATTGAGTTTAGTAACAATCTTGTTTATTTTTAGACTTGTCTTATCACCCTAGTAAAAGTATGAATGCATGATAGAAGACATTCATTGATTCGGGCCATGACACTTATGATTGTATTATGATTGTACTAATGCATTGTTCCAGTAGTTCTTGCAAGGAAACAAATATTGAGAGGTAGTCCACCCAAAAAACAAACAAAGATGTATACTTAGGTTCCTACACTTAGGTTGTGTATTATGCATATTAGAATAATTACATTAATGAACAAGTATACTACTAATACGCATGTAATGGGTAAGTGGCCTATGGCACTGTACAACATTCCATTGCTACTTATCTAGAATGAAACCTCTTTGCTGACATGTTGGGAGTTGTGCACACTCTTAACAATGTTTTGGTAGAGATTGGAAAGCATCTAGAAAGTTACGGGATATGGATAAATGTTGTATTGAAGCATTGTCTAAAATAATTGCATGACTATATGACATATTTCTTTATGTGTAAGAATTTGTTCTGAAAACTATGAGATGTATCAAATCATGCAATTTAACTTGTCTTGTAGGAAATATCATATACTATCACCTACAAAATAAGGACTACAACATTTGTTCCAGCAACAAAGTTTAAAAAAAACTATATATCGAAAATACTAAAGAAACTGAAGTTCCCAGGATTCGGGATGCAGTAATGGAAGAAATCCATGATCGAGGAATACCAGTAGATCATGAAGAATGATGTTTGGGATGTGGTCCCAAGAACAGAAGGGAAGTCTATTGTGACTTCCAAGTGGATATATAAGATCAAGCATGTTGTAGATGACAGCATAGAAAAAAAAAATACAAAGCGAGATTTGTAGCTCGTGGCTTCTCCCAGAAAGAGGGAATAGACTATGAAGAGACTTTTGCTCCAGTAGACAGATACACTTCCATCAGAACAGTACTTGCTCTGGATGCAGTGATGAAGTGGAAGATACACCAGATGGATGTCAAGACAGCTTTCTTGAATGGTGTAGCCGAAGAGGAAGTGTACATGGAGCAGCCACTCGGTTTTGAGACATATGGCAGGGAGTCATATGTGTGCAAGTTGAATAAATCCTTGTATGGCTTGAAGCAAGCTCCTAGTACTTGGTATGGTAGGATAGATAGCTTTCTATCCAGTTTGGGCTTTACCAAGAGTAAAGCGGATTCCAACCTTTACTACAAGGTTGAGGAAGGCAATATAGTGATACTACTTTTGTATGTGGATGACCTGTTTGTTACAGGTGAGGATGGATTGATTGTCGATACCAAGAGGAAGCTTGCTACCGAGTTTGAGATGAAGGACTTGGGGATGATGCACTATTTTCTAGGCATGGAGGTGTGGTAGAGTGAAGATGGAATCTTCCTTGGACAAGGGAAGTATGCAGTAGAGATCCTGAAGAGGTTTGGGATGATGGACTGCAAGGCCATGGAAACACCTATGGAATCGAACCTGAAGCTTCTGTGTGATGCTTCATCTAAGCCGGTTGATGTTACGGTGTATCATCATATGATTGGGTCCTTGATGTACCTGATGAACACAAGACCATATATTTTCTTTGCTGTGAACACATTGAGCAGGTTCCTGACGGATCCGAGAGGTGTTCACCTGGTTGCTGTAAAGAATATTCTGAGGTAACTGAAGGGTACAGTTGATTATGGGCTCATGTATGATGTGAATCAAAAATTTAACCTGGAGGGTTATGTTGATTCAGATTGGGCAGGCAGTGCTGCAGATAGGAAGAGCACTTTTGGGTGCTACTTTAGTATGGGATCAGGTGTGATCTCTTGGTTTAGCAGGAAGCAGTCCTGCATAGCACTAAGTATAGTCGAAGCAGAGTATGTTGCAGCTTGTTCAGCTAGTTGTGAGGCAGTATGGATGAGGAAGCTACTGTCTGGGTTATTTGATCTCCCATTGGAGGCTACTGGTATCTTTTGTGACAACCAGAGTTGTGTGAAGCTGTCTGAGAACCCAGTGTTCCACGACAAGTCAAAGCACATTGAGATCAAATATCACTATATCAGGGATATGGTGTAGAGAGGAGCAGTGAAGCTCCTGTATATTGCGACGAATGAGCAGGTTGTAGATGTGTTCACGAAACCACTAGCCAGAGTGAAGTTTTAGTATTTCAGAGAGAGGCTTGGTGTTCTTCAGATTGATGACACTTTGAGGAAGAATTGATGGACACATTTGCAGGAGCTATTCCAAGCATGATGAGAGGAGGAGCCTTCCCATGGCTATGGATGTAAGCGTAGTGTTATGAGCATCTGGACGATGCTTCCGTTACTGCTTTGGATATGTATCAGGTGGATACATTGTATGATCAGGATGATCATGGATGACGAGCTTCAGGATGTTTCTCCAGATGATATGTATCAGGATGATGCTATGATGATGATCAGGATGATCATGTGCTGATGTACATCAGGATGATGTATGATGAGTATCAGGTTGATGCTCTATGGCCATGGACAGGTTGTGAATATGAGCATGTAATTTGACCTGGGAGATCCAATAGGTTGGGCTGTGTGCCCGTAATCAATCCTGGGATGCTCTTTCGAGGCATTGCTCTGGGAGGACATCTAATATTGCCCTGGGAGATCCGATAGGTTGGGCTGTGTGCCCGTAATAAGTCCTGGGATGCTCTTTCGAGGTTTTGTCCCATGGTATGTAATGTAGTCCTGGGAGATCCGATAGGTTGGGCTGTGTGCCCGTAATAACTCCTGGGATGCTCTTTCGAGTTTTTTCCATGACCACATGTAATGTAGCCCTAGGAGATCTGATAGGTTGGGCTATGTGCCCGTAATAAGTCCTAGGATGCTCTTTCGAGGTTGTGTGGTGGAAAATCCTATATTTGTTCTAGGTCACATCCAGTATGAAAAAAGGACTGGCTCTGTGGCGGAAATCCTAGATTTGTTCTAGGTCCCATCCAGTATGAAAAAGGACTGGCTCTGTGGCGGAAATCCTAGATTTGTTCTAGGTCCCATCCAGTATGAAAAAGGACTGGCTCTATGGCAGAAATCCCAGATTTGTTCTAGGTCCCATCCAGTATGAAAAAGGACTTGCTCTTTGGTGGAAATCCTAGATTTGTTCTAGGTCACATCCAGCATGAAAAGGGGTTGGCTTTGTGATACATCTAGCATGAAAAAGGGTTGACGATGTGATACATCCAGCATGAAAAAAAGGCTGGCTCTGTAGATGATGAAGACCTACAGGCGGCAGGCCTACATCCAGTATGAAAAAGGACTAGCTCTCTAGAACTTCCTATGACGAGTAGATCGGAGATTGATTGAGATAGCAGCAGCAGTGACAATGATGACGATGATCCAGAGAAGAAAACTCATGCTAGCATATCTATGTCAAGAAATACCTTCCTAGTTAAGAGGGAGTGTTGATGTATATGTAACTTCGGAATGTATTTCATATATGTATATTGTATTCCTATAGAGATCTTATTATTCATCTATATGGAAGTGTCATCATTTATATTGTAAGTGTCGTAACTTATACTTGATGGGTTATTAGACCACCTTGATGGGGTCGGTCCTGTATAAGTCATGTGGGTTAAAGGGTTATTACACCACCCTATTGGGGGTTAGCCCTGTAATCATTATGTTATGTGGTTAAGTTGAGGCCGACCTAGTAAAGGTTATTAGGCAAGTCAAGGAAAGTATAAATAGAGTGCAGGAGGCACTCTATTTGATCATTCACTTTCTCACTCATACACTCATTGGAGAGTGGGGCACTAGTGGAGGAGGAGAAGCTGCTACTATGAGACTATCTCTTATGCTTGGGTTTTGTATCATTGCTCTATCTATCTTTGAGGAAGTTATTGGGGTTTTTCACCTTTATGGTTTTCCCCAAGGAAACTCTGTGTGTCTATTGTCTCTTGTGATTGATATGTTGTACATGTTATTCTCTCAGTTAAGATCCTAGATCATATTGAATTGATGCTCAAAAATTAACAATTGTAACCTTTTTAGTTCTTCCTCCCTTTCCTATGATGGGTTTCGTTGTTCATCAAGCAATTTATCAAATTGAAAATTCTTTTCTTTGAGAAAGATAACCGCTAGTTGACTTGCTTGAAGATGTTCTTTATTATCATGTTATTTCTTAAGCTAATATTTTAGTGACATAACTTCTTTAGTATCTTCTTCCTTTTTTTCTGCAACCCTTCCTAACTCTTATATTATGAGGGTGATCTCATTTTTAAGCTTCTAATTATCTACGCATAACTTCTTTAGCTTGGTTTCCAAGGTCTTGTTTCTTGATCTTACATTTTGGCTGGCCTCATTTACTTCCTATAGCTAGTCAGTGAGAGTTGTTACCAATTCCTTAGATTCTGCTTCTTTCTTCTTCGAGAGATTTACTGTCTTGGTTTCTATATTCTTGACTTATTCTATCATCTTTATTTGTGTTAGGATAATATCTCTTTCTTCCGTGACATAGATATTTTCTAAACAACCGTCCTCCTGTAACCATGGTGATTTGCTTAGAGAACCTTCTTTCTCATAATTGGGAATTGATCTATCTTCCAGATGTTAATATGTTACTGAAGAAACCTTCTCTAATACCAATTGTTGGAATCGATTTAATATTGAGAGGGGGGTGAATCAATATTAGCACATTTTTAGCATATTTTTACCTTCTTTAAATAGATTAGTCCTTACTTTATCTTTATCTTCTATTATGTATCAATAAATAATCATTCACACATATAAGCACCACATCATCAACACATAAGACACAATATTTTTATGTGGAAACCCAAATCGTAGAAAACCACATAATGTTTCTTTATAGTTTGAAAGAATACGTTCAATGAAGCACCAACTTCCTGTGTTTACCAGCACTAATTGGAAGGAGGCACCAACCCCCTTTGTTTTCTCCAGCACCAATTGGAAGGAGACACTGACCCCCTGTCGCTTTGTTTTGTAGGCACTAACCTGAAGGAAGATCCAAATCCCTATCTCCTTGCCCCGTCCAACCGCCCTAATGTAAGTAGATTTTACTGCCTTGTTTATCTTCAACTCTATGCACCTCCTCGGGTCTTCTGATGATTATTTTGTTGTGCACTACCTTCGTATGCAGACTGTACTCTATCATTGCACTGCATACATCACTTGAATTCTCATTCCTCTCAGTTCAACCTTCCGTTGATGACTTACTTCTTGTATTATGTGCTATGCTAAATCTGCAGTATGTGCTTTTGATTTTCATTCTCTTCTCGGTGACTACAGTGATCAACCGATACTGTGCTTTCTACTGATATTTTGCTAGTCAATGTGAAGCACTAGTAACAGATGGAACTATGCACATTTTGATGTGTCCATTCTAATAAAATGATACAGTTGCTCAAAAAATCCACGATGTCCTGTGCATCAAATATTTGATCCGTTCAGTTTAACGCACTTGTCTCAGATCATCTGCATCATGATGCGCCTGTCAAGTTCTGTTGTTGCACATCATATGAAGTCTTCAAATTTGCACACTTTCACTTTTTTTCTTATACATCAGCTAGACATTTGCACGATATCTGATAAAAACTGGTTATGTCTCTGCGCTTCTTCCTTTACAACATTTGTGACTATCGATGTGTTGATTGCATAACTATCCTTTGAGATATCCATCACTTGCGCATTCTTCAGTATGTCTTCCTTCGGTGTTTGCACAATTGTCACAGATATACAACATCACTCTGCACACCATCAAAACTTCATTCTATTGCATGTGCTCATTGGTCTCTTCGCTAGATCATCTATTCTATCCACAAGCCCCTTGATGCACCGAAAAACAAACTGAAATGTTTACACAAAAACCCTTGTGTTCTTGCTTCCAAGATTTCTTCTAATATTCAACTTTCATCTCTACTTATACATGTCTTGCATAGATTGTATGTTCACAAGTTAGTCGTGGCATCTCTTCTTCTATACTTCACGGATTGTGCATATGCCACATGTCATCATATGTGCTATTGGTGTGTCATCTTAGATGCATCAAGTGCCCTCAAGGTCCTTTATTTCATTCTTGATGTACCACTACCTTATGGTATGTGCACAATCTTCTACTTCATCTTGGTGTGATCAATACTTGTGCTATTCCAACCCTTGTCAGTAATGCGCCCTTGTGATATCAAAACTTTGCGTAAACTATGCATTCTCTGACTTCTATTTGGTAGGACTTTAACTTATGCCTTTTCATCACTTGTGGTATTTTCACACTTTCTATTTGTCGTTTGTGGAATTTGTGCATATATTAACTTCAGTCGTTGTATCATTCTAAGAGTTCGTGCATGTTCCACTCACTGAAAACATTGGCTATGCTTGCGCACTTTCAGGATTGTCCATCCATATGTTGCTCCTTTATTCCCATGCACTCCCAACCATCAACCAATCAACGCTTAGGATTGCTTGCATACTTGCACCATTTGTTCAACCAACTCTTGGTTTCTTGAGCATATGTACCATGGTCCAACCAACTCCTTCAATTTGCTGCCATGAGAGAGTATGAATTGGTGGACTTGACTTATACGCAAGGGCCACATGATGTAGGATCCATTACTTGTGTTTCTTCTTGAATTGGATCTTCATGAAGCATATTTTGGATCTGTATGATGTATCATTTTATTTACTTCTTCAAACTTGTGCTACAAGATGTATCCTTGATGCACTCTTAGATATACTCCAAAGTTGCTTGAGTGTTGTATCCTTGATATACATCTTTAGAAATAATGCACTTTTAGATCTACTCCAAATTTGCATGCATATATGTCACTTTCATCATTTGCGCATGGAATTTTGGTGTTCATGATTTCTTTATCATGCGCATAGACTTCCTCAAAGTGGCTTCTTTGTATTTATGCTGTAATGTTGTATCCACTTTGACTTAGATTGAAATCAATGACTCATACTGAATCAGTTGACATCCTCTTTGATATTGGATGATAGTCACACACTTGACATTACTAACAACCAATGCTCAACAATCTTCTCACTTGAATGACAGTTAAACACTTGAAATCTTCTTCAGTCAAACACTTGACATCAATGACAACCAATGCTCAAGGTAAAGTAATTTTTTTTCTTTGTCAAGGTAAATTAAAAAGAGATATGATGTTGAAGTATGCCTAATGCATATGTATTACCTTCTACAAATTTCTTCCATTCCTAGTGCTTCAAGATACTGATATATGCTTTCAAATAGTTTGTCAAGATCAACCTCAAATATGGTATTTTGAAGAACCTATATAATATGTACATGAAATCAACTTATTTATCTACATCAAATGAATTTTAGGAGCATGAACATTAGTGGTTCGAACTTCAAATAACCCACCGCTTATACAATTTATTACCTTAGTCAGCTTGATGTGGCACTTAACAACAAGGTTAGATAACTAGTGGCTTCTCATTGCATCAACATCCCTAGATGCTGAGGAGGTCCATCTAGATGGGTCTAGTAGCTATAGGAGGTGAATTAAAACTACAAATGTATAAGTCCTCTTTGCATTCTCCTGCACAAAAAATGAAAATTTTCTTGTACACATTCCTCGTTTTCTAGAGTTTGATTTGAATAAAATAAGATGTTTAAAACGTAAATTCACATAGCTACATTAATAGAAACGCAAGTCTAAAAAACTCTCACTGAGATATTTAGCATAATCACATTTAGTGCTTTTAATAACTAGCTACCATCATCCTCTAATGGAACCCTTTCACCCAAAAGCCATAGGAGAAGCTCAGTGATAAGATTATGCAAATTTCTCATTTTCACCCTATGGGAAACCTTATTTATTTGGAATGTGTACATATGTAAAGTAGACATTTGAACAATGAAGCAAATATCCACCCCCCCAAAGAAAAAAAACAAATTGCAGGTAGAAATAATTTAAAGGGAATGCACTTTACCTGCATTAATTAGTGTGTTTAAGACATATTTACATGACCTTGAAGATGCACCAAAAAGAACTAAGTTGAATATCTTATCTACCTAAATATATAGTACAAAATTCAATCAATTATAATGGTCCTACAACATCAGTATGCTTATTTTGATATGACCAACAATGCCAGAGATTCTAAGTGATGAAAAAACTTAATCTACCGCACAAAATTTTATAAATACACAAACCTTTGTCATTATGCATAACACAAGACGGTTGGCATCATTTACAATATTATCCATAGTTGTGCTTTTATAATCATTATTAGATTGAATCATCTCATGGTAGAAACACCACACTCAGAGAAGTGTTTTAAACAAAAAACCCAAGTTCTCTCCATCATAGTTCCATTAGAATGTGATTCATGAAGAGATGGAATATATTTAATGGAGAAAGAACATAAAATTATCTGAATAATGATATCAATGCAGAAAGAATGTTACCAATGTAAACAATAATCACATTTCTTTGCTTCCTAGAAACAATATCATAAAGCTCCAATCATGAGATGAAGGCCCCATAAAGGTAGGAAATTCTATATAAGTTTAGGATATATGCTCTATGAGTGATAAATCAATGTTGGGATATCTGAAATCTCACAAACAACCTGATTTGGTGATCCATAGTCAATAATATCAACTGCTTCATTCCAATTGGATGGACCCATTGATAATGCAACGGAGCCACTAATATGTTGATCAGTAAAATCCTCAAAATGTCCATGATTATGTGAATTATGAACAGAATAAGAAAAAAAACAAGAGAAATGTCATCTACTCAACTGTTTAATTGAGAGAAACGATATAATTCAATAAAAAATATGCAACTCTATAATTTTTGAAAATCAGAAAGGATACATTATCACTTTCAAATTACAAATGCAATAAATTTTAGTGTTATGAAACAACACAACATTTAATTGAAAGATATAAAAAAGTTCATGTTCTGAATTTCAATAGCATTTCTTTTAATTCATTTGAATATACTCATTTCAAATCATCAACCTTGGAAAAATTGGAGTAGAGTTAGGCCTCATAATAACATCGCCACTTTGTTTAGTAGTTTCAACCTGTAAATTACAATACATATTAAGTAAAATACTATTTAAATTCCCAGATCAAATGTCAAAACCAAAATATAATTATCTATGTTCTATACCCATTGTATAAACCACACAACCATGATGAGACACATAATTTAATCTCTACAGGTTTGAATACATGTAATCATTTATATTTGAACCAAGGAATAATGCACTCAAGTACTTTTGTAGACACTGTGAAAAGATTTTCATTTTTGGTTCCCTCTTGTTAGATTTTGGGGTTACTCCAAAAGTTTTTACACCATAGTTGAGGATGCCTTCATGTGATGAAAGGTGCATGGTGTGTTGACTACCCTTGGTTGTACCATGATGTACATATATAATGGAGATAGCATATTCATGGATTGATATGTCTTGAGTTGATGCTTATGTGGTGCACTTACTTAGGAGGTTGGAGACCTATATGTCTTGGTGACATTCTTCATGGGACGTGCATAATAAGGATTTAGTTTCTTTCTTGGGAGGAAAACCCACTTGAAAGGATCACTAGGTATCTAAGGGGAGGGTGTTGAGCCTTGGGTAGCACAAACACACCTGGTTTCTTTCATGGAGGTTTGTGCTTCACTTGAGGATGCTTGGGTTGAGGATTTTTCATAGAGGTGTAGTGGACCTGGAGGAGCACATGGATTAGGAGGTAGCATTGGAGCATTGAATACCTTTGGGGAGGAGCATTTGACCCTTCTTGTGGGGTTCTCACCTTGGGACCCTTTCTTGGTGGACATGCATACCTCGGAGATTGACATGTGTCATGTGCATACCTTCAAGCTTGACATTTGTAGTGTTTATCTTCTTAGGATTCCTTGTGTATTTAGTTGGACAGTGGTAAAATATATATTGCTGTAATTTATATTTTAGATTCAATAATAAGGTTGAAAGTTCAAAGGAAATAGAACCAGGAAACCTTAAGCTTGGGGTGGAATTTCTGAATTTGCATTAAGTATGGATTCTTGAAATTTGAACACCTACTCTTCAAAAGTGGAATGCATATAGTAAAGTTGTCTGTGATACTCAAGGATTATTTTTGATCTTTGTGATACAGTCTTCTTTTCTGATTCAAAAGTAATGTGCCTCTAGTTTTTTTTTTCTAGGTAACATATACTAGGGAAAACCTCTTGGTTACATCCCCTCATTTTGAGAATGGTACCCAGGTTAAACCCTAAAGTATTTAGGGCACAAGGCTAGGTCAACAAATTATGAATAGATCATATATATTTCATCAACAACTACTCACTAAGAGAAAACATGTCACAAAGTTGAATTTGAATTTGGGTGGGAAGGGTAATAATTTTCCTTACAAACACTCGAGCTACACCCAATTGACATGCATCCAGTTATCACTGCAAAACATATGTAATAGAATTTTGAATTTTCTTTTCACAAATAATACAAAATTACCTAACAACACCATGAGGAATCTTAGTGTCCCAAGAGATTTCTGATTTCTAACATAAACTAGCTGGGTATTTTACTTTTGGAAAAGCTTTGACAACTTACAATGCAAAACAACAAGGATCCACATTTTTTGAAAACTGCTAAGAAATGTCCATGTAGAATATATGGTGATTAATATTATTTGCTATGGTGGAAATATAATTATATATAAATATTATGATCAAATATAGAGACAAAAGGAACTGTATGTTTCTCCTCATCAGTCAATTCTACTAAAATTCTACAACATAATTGGGCATTTGTGGAAAACATTAGTGGGATTATTAGTTGTTCCTTATTATTCATCATTTAAGGATTTGCATTTATGCTATAATTTTGTTAGTTTTTTTGGGTTTGAGTTGGTTCTTAATGCTCAAGTGTCAAATGATCTTTAGGATAGGTGGATTTGCAAACTTCATAGTGTTTGATCCCTTTGTTTGTCTTACAAGCTATGGGTATTTGCATGGTTGGTTATCAACTATCCAATGCCCAATTTCCCATGTGGCTAAGAGTGGGCTAACATATGAACTTTTCCTAGTTTGTGGTAAATCAATGTCAGTGAAACACATCTTTTGGGACTGCCCATTTGCTAGAGATTGTTGGTAGGACATTCATGGCAATAATACTACATGAATCTCTTGGAATTAAAATAAATTGAAATTTTTTTATAAGAAATAATTTTTCCCTCCAAAATATTAGTGTGTTTACATTACCCAAAGGTCACATTGTAATCACATAAAAAAAGGGTTAATAAAACATGCTAAATGTCATAGAAATTTTTTACATGGATGACTTCATGAAAGTTCATATTTTCAAGTCTTGAGTTTGGGTCAATTAAATTCAATTATGTCTCAAAAGGATTATAGATATTGGATTTATAAACATTAACATACCTTTCTTCACCCTAAGATGAACCACAAACCCCAAAACAATTTTTGAAATTAAAAAAAAAAAAAAACGTTTTGCAGAGAATGGCCACTCATAGGGCCATTGTTATCAACAAACAACACAATTTCTTCCTATGAAATAAATCGAGGTCTCATGTGGTTGCAAGGAAACCAAATATAATTCTTGGCTTGATGTTGCTTGTTGTGTTGAAATATAAAGGAGGTCACTGTTAGGATATTCCTATACTCCATCCTAGTCCTACCAACATTTTCATTATTTGCAGTTTCAGTCTTGCATGCATTTCTGCATGCAGCATGCATTCTACATGCATGCATGCAATTGCATGCATCCCAGACATCAGTCCCACACCTAGCCCTTAGTTATCTAGCCCCGGGGAGCTTCTCACGGATGAGTTTTAGCCCTCCTAGAGCTTAGTGCGCCCTTCTTCCTTGATTTAAGGAAGCCACTCGTCCTCTCTCACCTACCACTCAGTTGCACTTCAGTTATCTTTAGTTCTTTCCTTGATTTAAGGAAAGATTGATTCTCAACTGACTGTATCACTCCGATGGACCTCCAGTGAGACTAGATTTCCCATTCTGACTCCAGTTAGCTCCTCATGTGCCCTCCACTAAGCCTCCTTCATTCACTTAGTGCTAGTTACACTCAGTTACACCTACCATACTCAGTTAGACTCAGTTTGACTGATGGTTGACAGTTACTTGAGCATTGATGACTCCACTGATGATGATGAAGACTTCCAGTTGTGCTCCGATGAAACTCCATTGATCTTTTGATCTCTCCATGAAGGCTAATTCGAATTGCCACCTTGGCATTCGAATCCTCATGCATTGTATTATTTATTTTTCTATTTGTGATTAATGAATTAGTGTGTGTGAAGTTATTTTGCTTCTATCCGAGTTCTACTGCATTATTATTACGTTGCTCATTTTACTGCATTGACCACTCTTAATCTTATTCCTAAATTCTTTCATTGTGAGGTATACATCGGCTCTTAGATCTGATGTGAGGATTTTCACATGGTATCAGAGCATGTTGAGAGTTTTGTTTATCTCCATTCCTGAGAGTTTTTTGCAGGTTATTATCCAGATTTCGAGTGTAGCAGTTGCAGCAGTTTCTGCATTTTTGCAGCAATAGCAGTTACAGATATTTTCTATTGTTTTTGCAGGTCTTCTACAGCTTCCATGTTTTTAGAAGAAATACCTCCTCTTTATCTATTCGACTATGATGAATGGAAACCAAAAATGATAGCATATTTGAAGAGACATGATCTCTTTGATTATTGTTTTGAAAGAGAGTTTGAATCCTCTAAAGAAGAGAATGACTGGTTAAATGAAGGTGAAAGAGCCATTGCAGCCATGCTGTATGCTATGTCTCGATGCATGGTATTCCACTCCCTTGATGTTGAATCTCCAAAAGAGCTATGGGTCCACCTAGATGAAATATTTGGTAGACAGAATGAAGGAATTGGTCCAAACCCTTTCGAGAGCAAGACCAGTGATGCATTCTCTCTCCTTGATGGTCTCTCAGATCATGAATCAGTATCAAACATATCTCATATTGAATTTGTCCACAAAGAAGAAGAATTTGTAGATTCTACACTCATTCCTTCTATTTCGAATTCTGTTCCAGCTCACACTAGAAATTGCAGAGGTTCCTAAATCCTCTCTTGCACCAGAGTCTGTTGGTTTGCATCATGATCTCATGAATGTTTCGGAGGTCAAATCAGCCATTGGAGGTAATGCATTCGCTCTCCTTGATTACTCACCTCTTATTTACTATTGTAAGATTATTATTTCATGCTCTCAGAAGGTTATTGAAGATGATGGCCATTGCCATTCACTTGGGATAATTTCTCATGCATTTACTGGTTTAGATCTCACCTCTAATGGTTCAAAGGAGATCTTAAGCAACCATGATTCAAGTCTTGGATCTGATTTGGATTCCAAGCAATTATTGATATTTGATGGTTCTTTTGGGCATAATCTCACCCATGATGGTTCAAAGGAGAAAACAAAAGCCTATCTGCATATTCATATATTTGATCCTAACTCAGCTGATTCAAATCACAGGTTCAAGGATCATCATCATACTTTTGGATTTTTTCTCATCACATTCGATATGAAGAGCAAGTACAAGCACATGCTTTTTGAGCATGAACCACTTCTTCCCATGAAGAAGATACCTTCAGACATATGACCAAGCATCACACCTGCTTTATTTTGGAGCATTTATTTTTGTGTGTGCCTTACAGTCTATTTTGAGGGGGGGTATTTTTCCCATGAGGTTTTCCCCATTTCCTCAGTTTATTGACTGTTATTATTATTCACTTTATTGGGTGACCTTTGGTCTCAGTTACCAGGGCCCAAGATGGATTAAGGGGGGGTGTTAGGATATTCCTATACTCCATCCTAGTCCTACCAACATTTTCATTATTTGCAGTTTCAGTCTTGCATGCAGCATGCATTCTGCATGCATGCATGCAATTGCATGCATCCCAGTCATCATTCCCACACCTAGCCCTCGGTTAGCCAGCCCCAAGGAGCTTCTCACGGATCAGTTTAATCCCTCCTAGAGCTTAGTGCACCCTTCTTCCTTGATTTAAGGAAGCCACTCATCCTCTCTCACCTACCACTCAGTTGCACTTCAGTTATCTTTAGTTCTTTCCTTGATTTAAGGAAAGACTGATTCTCAACTGACTGTATCACTCCAATGGACCTCTAGTGAGACTAGACTACACATTCTGACTCCAGTTAGCTCCTCATGCGCCCTCCACTGAGCCTCCTTCATTCAATTAGTGCTAGTTACACTCAGTTACACCTACCACACTCAGTTAGATTTAGTTTGATTGATGGTTGACAGTTACTTGAGCATTGATGACTCCACTGATGATGATGAAGACTTCCAGTTGTGCTCCGATGACACTCCAGTGATATTTTGATCTCTCCATGAAGACTAATTCGAATTTCCACCTTGGCATTCGAATCCTCATGCATTGCATTATTTATTTGTCCATTTGTGATTAATGAATTAGTGTGTGTGAAGTTATTTTGCTTCTATCCGAGTTCTACTGTATTATTATTATGGTTCTCATTTTACTGCATTGACCACTCTTAATCTTATTCCTAAATTCTTTCATTGTGAGGTATACATCAACTCTTATATCTGCTGTGAGGATTTTCACAGTCACCTTCAACAAGAAATGGTGTGGAGGGCATGGTTGTGTAAGATGGCCAATGGAGGTTTCATCTACTTGCGAATAGAAGTAACACAAAATTCACAAATGAAGATAATATAACCAGGTCTAATTTTTACCTATATCCTTTAATGAAGATGAAAGATACATGTCGTAGGAATCCAAGAGAGTGCTACTCAACTTAAAAGAACCTACACACACCTACACCTTATGCAATGCATATTTTATACCAATCTCCAATACAACAAAATATCTTACCTCAATTTAGGGTTTGAAATGGATAAAATCTGACATCTAATTATTGGAAGCATTTATGCACCTTCTTACTTAGGTCACACAATAGATGATATGCAATAGATTGATTAGATTTCCCTTTGAATATTTTTGGCACCCAATTTCTTTCCCCCAATTTTTCTTTCCCTCAATCTCTTTGCCACTGCTTAGCATAAAATAGAGTTCAAAAAACATTATGGTTTGAAACCCATTGCCTAGTTAACCTTTAATGGGCCACATAGAGGGATCCTGCTACATATTTCTCAAATAATCTTTGTGGTGCTACTTGGTATTTCCGCATGGCCAATTATCCAACTTATATTATTTACTTTTGGATCAAATCTTAGTCCTATTAAGGTACTTAAATATGATTTGCAGCCATCTTTTTTTCAAAACATGTAAAGTTTTCATTGCTCAAACATTAACATTCTCTACATAGATAATTCTAAACCTTGATGAGTGCAAACAACCTAATCTATAAAACAACGTTACCTATACATCCTCCATTACTTATATAAATCAACTTGAAAGAAGGCATGTGAAAAAGGAAATGCGTGACTTAAAAATGTGACTTCTAGATGAGGGAATCAAAATATCATATTGCTTAAAAGTTGATACTGTAAAGACAGAAAGAAGAAGCTCTTGAAACTTCAATAACAAATTTATATAGAATGTTCATTAAACTAAATGTTTATAACATGTGATGAAAACATTACCTTTGTTGCATCTTCCCTCAAACCCAATAAAGATAAAATTGATAGGAATGGGTGTTGATGTATTTGTAACTTCAGAAGATATTCACTTGTATATTGTATTTGTACTTTATTGTATCCCCAATGGAGATGTATTATTCCTCCAATTGGAAGTGTCGTCAGTTGTACTTGCAAGTGTCGCAAGTATTATTGTAAGTGTCACAAATTATATTTCATGGGTTATTAGACCACCTTGTTGGGGTCGGCCCTGTATGAGTTGTGTGGGTCAAAGGGTTATTAGACCACCCTAGTGGGGGTCGGGTCAGTCAGCATTATGTTAAGTGGTTAAGTTGACGCCGACCTAGTTGAGTAAAGGTCAAGTGAAAGTTAGTGTATAAATAGAGAGTGTGTCTCTCTCATTTTACACATTTCCATTGTTCACTCACTTTGCATTAGTGAGAGAAGAGGAGGATGTGAACAAGTGGAGGAGGAGCATGCTGCTGTAGATATCTATCTCTTGGGTTTTATCATGGTGATCATTTTATTGATGCTTATTCTATCTCTGAGGAAGTTGCGGGGTTTTTCACCTTCTTGGTTTTCCCCAGTGAAAAGTTTTGTGCCTCTTGTCTCTTGTCTCTTATGCTTGATATGTTGTACATGTTGTTCTTTCAGTTAACATCCTAGATCAGAATGTATTAAATTCTGAAAAGCTAACAATGGGAAGGTATATAGCATCCACTAGAGACATCTTCAAGTAAGCTACAATTGTGCATGTAAAAGAATTACTAGTACAAGTTAACAATAGAAAGATGGATTTCATTATGGAATTGACATGCTTCCACTAGGACATACACAATACATAGATAACAATCCTGGTTCAACTTCCCTTTCATTATAGGAGGCTCCACAAAGCAACTTCGTAAATTTTAGATTAACGTAAATCTTCTACAATACTTCCTTCACAACTCTTCCACCCTGTGATATAGCATGTCTTGACTTGTCTACCAAGTTATTGAACTAGATAAAAACACCACTTTATCAACTACAAGATCCAGGCTCACAAAAAATAGTACCTTCCATTGTGTAGTTCACCAAAGCCATGTTTCCTGAACCAACAGATTCTGAACTTTCAAGGTCCTCAAATGCTGCAAATAGGATAGCCACAAAAAGCATGGAAAAAGCATTAGTGCATGAGTGCCTATATATATACACACAAATATACATGTAAAATTCCCCCATTCATATTGATAATTGAGGTGCAACTGGATTACTAGTTTTGTAACTCAAGAAAACTGCTACAGACAATGGTATCATCTTACCCAAACACCTTTGGTAATGGCATATGGGACACATACTGGAGAATTTTTTTTCATTAGGATCAATGGGTTTGAGTAGTGGAATATTTTTTCCAATGTACCTCCCAAATCATGCTAGGGTATCTAATAAGAAATAAGGACGTATCATAGTATTTAATAAATGTTCCTTCCCAATACATCTAAATAAATCTTGCTTGTGTCATGGTTTCAGGAATTGGTAATGAGTTCAACTCCAATGTATCAGTTATCTCAAACAATTGTCTCTGTTATGAACCAAAGGATTTGATTGTTTTGAAAAAACTATGCATAATTAGCGGTTGAGTTGTACACTTCCATGTAAAGTTTAGTCTATTGATAAAAAACAGATGTTGATTGTAGTTTTACTAATTGTGAAAAGCATTCCTTGTAATATAATTGTGCTTACATCAACCCTATAGATTTGATTTTAGTTGTACTTTCTATTCCTATTGACCTATATGTGGGTGTCATCTTATCTGAAGCTTGGGGCACGAGGTTCAGTGTCTTTGGGAATGTTTAAAACTTCACTAGCCTTAAAAAAAAAATCATATAATCGGAAGTAGGTTCATGACTATAGGCCACTGCTATCACGAATCTCTGGATTCCATGAACAATAATAGGATTCCTTGACTTATTTTTCAAGTGGAAAACCCATTATCCTAAAATTCCTATGCATTTTTCCATATCACTTCTTAGCAATATTCACATGCACTAAATTGTTGATGTATATGTAACTTCAGAATGTATTTCACCTATGTATATTGTACTCCTATAGAGATGTTATTATTCCTCTATACTGAAGTGTCGTCATTTGTATTGACAAGTGTCGTAACTTATTGTGATGGGTTATTAGACTGAGTTAGACAAGTCGGCCCTGCTAGGTTATTGGGCAGGATAGGTCATGTATAAATAGAGATCGGGAGATCTCTATTTTGATCATCTCACTATTCACTCCTACATCACTTGGAAAGTGGCGCACTAGTTGAGGAGGAGGAGTAGCTGCTAGTAGAATACTATCTCTTGTACTTGGGTTGTATCATTGCTCTTTCTATTTCTGAGGAAGTTGTGGGGTTTTTCACCTTTATGGTTTTCCCCAGTGAAACTCTGTGTGTCTATTGTCTCATGTGATTGCTTGGTGTGATTTATATGCATTGTTATACTTGATATGATGTACATGTTATTCTCTCAGTAACGATCCTAGAGTATGTTGAATTAATGCTCAAAAATTAACATGGAATCAGAGCTAACCAGAGAAGAAGACATTGTGCAATGGCAGAAACTAGGGTTTCTTGTTTATTGGGTTTCTCTCCATATATTTTGGAAAAGCAGCAAGGTAGATTGACTCTACTCATCAAGGAGAATCTTTCTGTCCAATCAGAATTCAATTCTAGGCACTTTCATTTTTTGCCCTAAAAATTAGGATTTCCACAAAAATAGGAATTTCTGAAATCTCAGGACATAGTCGGAAGCTCCTTGGAAAAATCGAAGTTTAGAGCTTTGGATCGAACTTTTCGGTTGGGTGAAGCTTAGGGAAACTCAAACCCTAATTAAGGGTCCTCCCTAGTGAATCCGAGAAGACTAAAAGGCATTTCTGAAAGGTGAAACTTTGTAGTTTTCAATTTCTAAATATACCAAGCTGATCAGCTCATCAAGGCACATCTTTCTATCCTTTAAGAAAATTTGAAATTCACATTTTGATTTTTTAGGGTTTCTCTAACAAACCCTAATCCGGGACCAGATCCAGTTTTTTAGCAAATCAAGTAGTAACACCTAAATCTTTTATATTTTCATTTGAAATACTCTTTACGATGTCTTGCCACACCAAGCTTGAGGATAAGCTTGCAGGGGTTGATAACTTCCGAGCATGGAAATATAGGATTGGGTTAATCCTGGAAGAAAATGAGTTGGACACTTACATAAGTGAAGAAGTTCCTTTCCTAGAGGGAGAAGAGGCTAAGGCCGTACATAAAAAGAACTTGGTCAAGGAAAAGAGGATCATTTCTGATTCTATCAAAGACCATCTCATACCACATGTGTCATCTCTGAAGACACCCAAGGAGATGTTTGATTCCCTAACCAAGCTATTTGAAGGGAAGAACATAAATCAGAAGATGACTCTACAGAATCAATTGAAAGGGGTAAAGCTTAGGAATGGAGAGACAATTCAATCCTATTTCTCTAAGGTCTCCGAGATCAAGGAACAACTAAAAGTTGTGGATGAAGTGATGGAGAATGGTGAAATTGTCATGACCACTCTAAATGGCCTACTTAGGTCATGGGATTCCTTTATTCAAGGAATTTGTGCAAGGAGAAAGTTGATATCCTTTAGTAGACTATGGGAAGAATGTTCACAAGAAGAGGCTAGGCTTGTAGCCCGAGAAGAAAAGATGGGAAATGAAGATCAAGCTCTCACATCTCACACCAAGAAAGGCAAGTTCAAGAGAGATCCATCTCATTTCAAGAAATATTCATACCACCATCACAATAAAGAGAGGAGAATATGTTTTACATGTAATGAGAAGGGACATATTGCTGCAAATTGTCCCAAGAACAAAAAGGACAACAACAACTTCAACAAGAAGAATAAGGGAAACAAAAGGAGGTACCATGCTCATGTTGCTGAGGATAATGAACCTCCCAAGAAGAAGGCTAGGGCAGAAAGTGATGCTTCATCAAGTGAAGATGAATATGTTCTAATATCTGCTCTCACAAGTACTATCCCTCATGGATGTAATGATTGGCTTAGTGATAGTGGGGCTTCCAAACACATGCCTGGGTTTAAAGAATCTTTTGTAAATCTATCTAAACATGAGTCACCCCATAAAGTGAAACTTGGGGATGACTATCAATATCCTATCAAGGGAAGTGGTGAAGCCTCCTACAATCTAGACTCTGGGAAGTCTTTGAAGCTGGAAGATGTTTTATATGTACCTGGGCTCAAGAAGAACCTACTCTGAATATATGCATTGGATGCAAAAAGGATGAGGGTTGCATTTGTAGATGGCCAAGTCTTAATGTGGCCAAAAGGTAAAACTATGGATGATGTAGTAGTGATTGGAGAGCAAGAGGGAGGATTGTACAAATTGAAGGGACAACCTGAACATGCCATGGTTCATGAATCCATGGAGACAAGTGAGATTTTCAATAGAAGGCTTGCACATGTGCACTATAGAGCACTACCAATTGCAAGCAAGCTATAGAGGGACTTCCTGAAATCAAGACAAAGCTTGAAGGTGTTTGCAAAGGATGTGCAAAAGGAAAGAACATTAAGAAGGCATTTCCAAGCAGTGAAAGCAAAGAAAAAGGAATCTTGGAGATTATCCACTCTGATGTATGCGGTCCGATGTCATCCAGTTCTCTGAGTGGGTATGTATACTGTCTCTTTCATTGATGATTTCTCTAGGAAGACTTGGGTTTACTTCTTGAAGAACAAAGATGAAGTGTTTGATAAGTTCAAGGAATTCAAAGCCTTGATGGAAAATCAAACTGATAAGAATATCAAGACATTCAGATCCGATAATGGCGGAGAATTCACTTTAGGTGATTTCAAGAAACAATGCAGTGATTCGGGGATTAAGAGGGAGTTGACTACTCCCTACAATCCACAACATAATGGAGTTGCAGAAAGAAAGAATAGAACAATCATGGAAGCAACACAGGAAATGCTGCATGACCAGGATCTACCTATGCATCTATGGGTAGAAGCAGCTAGGATAGTTGTATATGTACAGAACAAAACACCTCACAAGATATTGGAAAACAAGACACCAGAAGAAGTCTTCACTACTAACAAACATGAGGTCAGCCATCTCAGAATATTCGATTGTCCAGTATATACACATGTTCCAAAGGAAAAGAGAACAAAGCTAGATCCTTCAGAAAAGAAGGGTATCTTTGTGGGGTAGAGTGAAATCTCGAAGGCTTACAGAATATACTTTCCAGGGTTCAGGAAGATTGATGTCAGCATGGATGTAACATTTGATGAAGACTTAGCTTTCATCAAGTCAAGAAAGGCACCTATTGAAGATCATGAAGAACCAAAGGAAACAAAATTTCAATATACCACCATGACTGAAGCAATTCCAGAAGCAGATCATGAGATTGAAGATCCACAAGAACCTGTAGATCCACACCGTGAGAAGGACTCTCACAAGAAGAAACCTGCATGGGCTAGAGAGCTCATTCAAGATGTAGAAAGATATGGCATTCCAAAAGAAGAACATAGATCAAGGAAGAGAACTAGATCTCATACCAGCTATGTTGCCTTACTCTGTGACATTATGAACAAAGAACCTTCCAGTTATGAAGAAGTAGCGAAAAAGAAACAATGGAAGAATTCCATGGTCGAGGAATATCAGTCGATCATGGAGAATGATGCTTGGGATGTAGTCCCAAGACCTGAAGCGAATTCTGTGGTGATTTCCAGATGGATCTACAAGATCAAGCATGCTGCAGATGCTAGCATAGAGAAATACAAAGTGAGATTTGTAGCTCGTGGCTTCTCTCAGAAAGAAGGAATTGATTATGAAGAGAATTTTGCTCCTGTGGCCAGATACACTTCCATTAGAACAGTACTTGCTCTAGCTGCAGTGATGAAATGGAAGATACACCAGATGGATGTCAAGACATCTTTCTTGAATGGTGTAGTAAAAAAGGAAGTGTATGTGGAGCAGCCACTTGGTTTCGAGACACATGACAGGAAGTCATATGTGTGCAAGTTGAAGAAAGCCTTGTATGGCTTGAAGCAAGCTCCTAGGACTTGGTATGGTAGGATGGATAGTTCTCTATCCATTTTGGGCTTTACCAAGAGTAAAGAAAATTCCAACCTTTACTACAAGGTTGAGGAAGGCAATCTTGTGATACTACTTCTCTATGTGGATGACCTGTTTTTTATAGGAAAAGATAGTTTGATTGCCGATACCAAGCAGAAGCTTGCTGCCGAGTTCGAGATGAAGGACTTGGGGATGATGCACTATTTTCTAAGCATGGAGGTGTGGCAGAGTGCAGATGGAATCTTCCTTGGACAAGGGAAGTATGCAGTAGAGATCCTGAAGAGGTTCGGGATGATGGACTGCAAGGCCATGGCCACACCTATGGCATTGAACCTGAAGCTTCTGTGTGATGCTTCATCTGATCCGGTTGATGTCACTGTGTATCGTCAGATGATTGGCTCCTTGATGTACTTGACAAACATGAGACCAGATATTTGCTTTGCGGTGAACACATTAAGCCAGTTCCTAATGGATCCCATAGGTGTTCACCTGGTTGATGTAAAGCATATTCTGAGGTACCTGAAGGGTTAAATTGATTATGGGCTCAAGTATAATGCGAATCAAAAGTTTAACCTGCAGGGTTATGTTGATTTTGGCTGGACATGCAGTGCTGTAGATAGGAAGAGCACATCTGGGTGTTGCTTCAGTATGGGATCAGGTGTGATCTCTTGGTTTAGAAGGAAGCAGTCCTGCGTAGCACTGAGTACAGCCGAAGCAGAGTATGTTGCGGTTTGTTCAGCTAGTTGTGAGGTAGTATGGATGAGGAAGCTACTGTCTGAGTTATTTGATCTCCCGTTGGATGCTACTGGTATCTTTTGTGACAACCAGAGTTGTGTGAACCTGTCTGAGAACCCGGTGTTCCACAACAAGTCGAAGCACATAGAGATCAAATAACACTATATCAGGGATATGGTGCAGAGAGGACCAGTGAAGCTCCTATATGTTGCGACGGATGAGCAGGTTGCAGATGTGCTGACGAAGCCACTAGCCAGAGTGAAGTTCGAGTACTTCAAAGAAAGGCTTGGTGTTCTTCATATTGATGACACTTCGAGGAAGAAGTGATGGACACATTTGTAGGAGCCATTCCAAGCGTGGTGAGAGGAGGATCCTTCCATGGCTTTGGATGTAAGCGCTGGATGATGGGCATCAGGACGATGCTCCATTTACCGCTCTGTATATGCATCATCTTGGATGCTGGATATGATTAGTTGGATCATGTATATGTATATGCATCATGTTGGATGCTTGTTATGATCATATGGATCATGTATATGTATATGCATCATGTTGGATGCTTGTTAGGATCATGTGGATCATATATTTGTATATGTATCAGGTGGATACATTGTATGATCAAGCAGATCATGTATGATGATATGTATCAGGTAGATACTTGGTATGCATCAAGTGGATGCATTGTATGATCAAGATGATCATGGATGACGATCTTCAGGATGTTGCTCCAGATTATATGCATCAGGATGATGCTATGATGATGATCCGGACTGATCATGTGATGATGTACATCAGGATGATGTATGGTGAGTATCAAGTTGATACTCTGTGGCCGTGGACAAGTTGTGCAGATGAGCATATAAGTAGACCTCCGAGATCCGATAGGTAGAGTTGTGTGCTCGTATCAGCATCGGATGCTCTTTTGAGGCATTGCTCTAGGAGGACATATAATATCACCCTGGGAGATCCGACAGGTAGAGCTGTGTGCTCGTAACAGCATGGGATGCTCTTGCCAGGTTTTGTGACGCACGTAATAAGTCCTGAGGATTCAACAGTATGGCTAGTGATGATGAAGACCTGCAGGTGGTGGGCCTACATCCAGTATGAAAAAGGACTAGCTCTGTAGAACTTCCTATGACGAGTAGATCATATATTGTTTGAGATAGCAGCAGCCGTGACGATGACGATGATCCAGAGACGAAGACTTGTGCATCTGTGTCGAGAAATACATTCCTAGTTAAGAGGGAGTGTTGATGTATATGTAACTTCGGAATGTATTTCACCTATGTATATTGTACTCCTATAGAGATGTTATTATTCCTCTATACGAAAGTGTCGTCATTTGTATTGACAAGTGTCGTAACTTGTTGTGATGGGGTATTAGACCACCGAGTGTGGGTTCGGCCTTGATTAGTATAACCATGGGTTATTAGACTGAGTTAGACAAGTCGACCCTGCTAGGTTATTGGGCAGGACAGGTCATGTGTAAGTTGAGATTGGGAGATCTCTATTTTGATCATCTCATTATTCACCCCTACATCACTCAGAAAGTGGTGCACTAGTTGAGGAAGAGGAGTAGCTGCTAGTAGAAGACTATCTCTTGTACTTGGGTTGTATCATTGCTCTTTCTATCTTTGAGGAATTTGTGGGGTTTTTCACCTTTATGGTTTTTCCCAGTGAAACTCTGTGTGTCTATTGTCTCATGTGATTGCTTGGTGTGATAGATATGCATTGATATGCATTGATATGTTTTACATGTTATTCTTTCAGTAAAGATCCTAGAGTATGTTGAATTAATGTTAAAAAATTAACATGGAATCAGAGCTAACCTAAGAAGAAGACATTGTGCAGTGGCAGAAACTAGGGTTTCTTGTTTTTGGGTTTCTCTCCACATATTTTCGAAAAGCATCAACGTATATTGACTCTAGTCATCAAGGAGAATATTTCTGTCCAATCAGAATTCAATTCTGGGCACTTTCATTTTTGGCCCTAACAATTAGGGTTTCCACAAAAATAGGAATTGTTGAAATCTGAGGACATAGCCAGAAGATCCTTGGACAAATCGAAGTTTCAAGCTTTGGATCGAACTTTTTGGTTGGGTGAAGCTCCGGCAAACTCAAACCCTAATTCAGGGTCCTCCCTAGTGAATCCAGGAAGACTAAAAGGCATTTCTGAAGGGTGAAACTTTGCAGTTTTCAATTTCTGAATATAATAAGCTGATTAGCTCATCAAGACGCATCTTTCTATCCTTTCAGAAAATTTGAAATTCACATTTTGAATTTTTAGGGTTTCTCTGACAAACCCTAATCCAGGACCAGATCTAGTTTTTCAACAAATCAAGTGGTAAGACCTAAATCTTTTCTATTTTCCTTTGAAGTACTCTTTAAGATGTCTCACCACACCAAGCTTGAGGATAAGCTTGAAGGGGATGATAACTTCCAAGCATGGAAATATAGGATTGGCTTAATCCTAGAAGAAAATAAGTTGGACACTTACATAAGTGAAGAGGTCCCTGTCCTAGAGGGAGAAGAGGCTAAGGCGTTACATAAAAAGAACTTGGTCAAGGAAAAGAGTATCATTTTGGATTCTATCAAAGACCATCTCATACCACATGTGTCATCTCTGAAGACACCCAAGGAGATGTTTGATTCCCTAACCAATCTATTTGAAGGGAAGAACATAAATCGGAAGATGACTCTACGGCATCAATTGAAAGGGGTAAAGCTTCAGAATGGAGAGACCATTCAATCTTATTTCTCTAAGGTCTCTCAGATCAAGGAACAACTTGAGGCTGTGGATGAAGTGGTGGAGAATGGTGAAATTGTCATGACCACTCTAAATAGCCTACCTAGGTCATGGGATTCCTTTATTCAAGGAATTTGTGCAAGGAGAAAGTTTATCTCCTTCAGTAGACTATGGGAAGAATGCTCACAAGAAGAGGCTAGGCTTGTAGCCCGAGAAGAAAATATGGGAAATGAAGATCAAGCTCTCACAGCTCACACCAAGAAATTCAAGTTCAAGAGAGAGCAATCTCACTTCAAGAAATCTTTACACCACCATCACAATAAAGAGAGGAGAATATATTTTACATGTAATGAGAAGGGACATATTGCTGCAAATTGTCCCAAGAACAAAAAGGACAACAAGTTCAACAAGAAGAAGAAGGGTAGCAAAAGGAGGTACCATGCTCATGCTACTGAGGATCATGAACCTCCCAAGAAGAAGGCTAGGGTAGAAAGTGATGCTTCATCAAGTGAAGATGAATATGTTCTAATCTCTGCTCTCACAAGTAATATCTATCATGGATGTAATGATTGGCTTATTGATAGTAGGGCTTCCAAACACATGACTGGGTTTAAAGAATCTTTTGTAAATCTATCTGAACATGAGTCACCCCATAAAGTGAAACTTTGGGTTGACTATCAATATCCTATCAAGGGAAGTGGTGAAGCCTCCTACAATCTAGACTCTGGGAAGTCTTTGAAGCTTAAAGATGTTTTATATGTACCTGGGCTCAAGAAGAACCTGCTCTCCATATCTGCATTAGATGCAAAAGGCATGAGGGTTTCATTTGTAGATGGCCAAGTCTTAATGTGGCCAAAAGGTAAAACTATGTGTGCTGCAGTAGTGATTGGAGATCAAGAGGAAGGATTGTACAAATTGAAGGGACAACCTGAACATGCCATGGTACATGAATCCATGGAGCCAAGTGAGATTTGTCATAGAAGGCTTGCACATGTACACTATAGAGCACTACCAATTGCAAGCAAAGCTATAGAGGGTCTTCCTAAAATCAAGACAAAGCATGAAGTTGTTTGCAAAGGATGTGCAAAAGGAAAGAACATTAAGAAGGCATTTCCAAGCAGTGAAAGCAAAGCAAAAGGAATCTTGGAAATTATCCACTCTGATGTATGCAGTCCGATGTCATCCAGTTCTCTGAGTGGGTATGTATACTATGTGTCTTTCATTGATGATTTCTCTAGGAAGACTTGGATTTATTTCTTGAAGAACAAAGATGAAGTGTTTGATAAGTTCAAGGAATTCAAATCCTTGATGGAAAATCAAACTGATAAGAAGATCAAGACATTCAGATCCGACAATGGCGGAGAATTCACTTCAGGTGATTTCAATAAACTATGCAGTGATTCAGGGATTAAGAGGGAGTTGACTGCTCCCTACAATCCACAACAGAATGGAGTTGCAGAAAGAAATAATAGAACAATCATGGAAGTAGCACGGGCGATGCTGCATGACCAGGATCTACCTATGCATCTATGGGCAGAAGCAGCTAGGACAGCTGTATATATACATAACAGAACACCTCACAAGATATTGGACAACAAGACACCAAAAGAAGTCTACACTAGTAAGAAACATGAGGTCATCCATCTAAGAATATTCGGTTTTCCAGTATATACACATGTTCCAAAGGAAAATAGAACAAAGCTAGATCCTTCAGAAAAGAAGGGTATCCTTGTGGGGTATAGTGAAAGCTCAAATGCTCACAAAATATACTTTCCATGGTTCAAGAAGATTGATGTCAGCAGGGATGTAATATTTGATGAAGACTTAGCTTTCATCAAGTCAATAAAGGCACCTGTTGAAGATCATGAAGAACCAAAGGAAACCAAATTTCAATATACCACCATGACTGAAGCAATTCAAGAAGCAAATCATGAGATTGAAGATCCACAAGAACCTGTAGATCCACCCCGTGAGAAGGACTCTCACAAGAGGAAACCTGCATGGGCTATAGAGCTCATTCAAGATGCAGAAAGATATGGTATTCCAGAAGAAGAACACAGAGCAAGGAAGAGAACTAGATCTCATACTAGCTATGTTGCCTTACTCTGTGACATTATGAACAAAGAACCTTCTAGTTACGAAGCAGCAGCGGAAAAGAAAGAATGGAAGGATGCCATGGTCGAGGAATACCAGTCGATCATGAAGAATGATGTTTGGGATGTAGTCCCAAGACATGAAGGGAAATATATGGTGACTTCCAAATGGATCTACAAGATCAAGCATGCTGCAGATGGTAGCATAGAGAAATACAAAGCGAGATTTGTAGCTCGTGGATTCTCTCAGAAAGAAGGAATTGATTATGAAGAGACTTTTACTCCTGTGGTGGAATACACTTCCATTATAACAATACTTGCTCTGGCTGCAGTAATGAAATGGAAGATACACCAGATGGATGTCAAGACAGCTTTCTTGAATGGTGTAGTCAAATAGGAAGTGTATGTGGAGAAACCACTTGGTCTTGAGACACGTGACAGGAAGTCATATGTGTGCAAGTTGAAGAAATCCTTGTATGGCTTGAAGCAACCTCCTAGGACTTGGTATGGTAGGATGGACAGTTTTCTATCCATTTTGAGCTCTACCAAGAGTAAAGCAGATTCCAACCTTTACTACAAGGTTGAGGAAGGCAATCTTGTGATACTACTTCTATATATGGATGACATGTTTTTTACAGGAGAAGATAGTTTGATTGTTGATACCAAGAGGAGGCTTGCTGCCGAGTTCGAGATGAAGGACTTGGGGATGATGCACTATTTTCTAGGCATGGAGGTGTGGCAGAGTGCAGATGGAATATTCCTTGGAAAAGGGAAGTATGCAGTAGAGATCCTGAAGAGGTTCGGGATGATGGACTGCAAGGCCATGGCCACACCTATGGCATCGAACCTGAAGTTTTTGTGTGATGCTTCATCTGATCCGGTTGATGTCACTGTGTATCGTCAGATGATTGGGTCCTTGATGTACCTGACGAACACGAGACCAAATATTTGCTTCTCAGTGAACACATTGAACCAGTTCCTGATGGATCCCAGAGGTGTTCACCTAGTTGATGTAAAGCATATTTTGAGGTACCTGAAGGGTACAATTTATTATGGGATCAAGTATGATGCGAATCAAAAGTTTAACCTGCAGGGCTATGTTGATTCTGACTAGACATGCAGTGTTGCAGATAGGAAGAGCACATCTGGGTGCTGCTTTAGTATGGGATTAGGTGTGATCTCTTCGTTTAGCAGGAAGCAGTCCTGCGTAGCACTGAGTACAGCCAAAGCAGAGTATGTTGCGGCTTGTTAGGCTAGTTGTGAGGTAGTATGTCTGAGTTATTTGATCTCCCGTTGGATTCTACTGGTATCTTTTGTGACAACTAGAGTTGTGTGATGTTGTTTGAGAACCCGGTGTTCCACAAAAGGTCGAAGCACATAGAGATCAAATAACACTATATCAGGGATATGGTGCAGAGAGGAGCAGTGAAGCTCCTGTATGTTGCGACGAATGAGCAGGTTGCAGATGTGTTGACAAAGCCACTAGCCAGAGTGAAGTTTGAGTACTTTGAAGAGAGGCTTGGTGTTCTTCATATTGATGACACTTCGAGGAAGAAGTGATGGGCACATTGGCAGGAGCCATTCCAAGTGTGGTGAGAGGAGGATCCTTCCATGGCTTTGGATGTAAGCGCTGGATGATGGGCATCAGGACGATGCTCCATTTACTGCTCTGTATATGCATCATCTTGGATGCTGGATATGATCAGTTGGATCATGTATATGTATATGCATCATGTTGGATGCTTGTTATGATTAGATGGATCATGTATATGTATATGCATCATGTTGGATGCTTGTTATGATCATGTGGATCATATATTTGTATATGTATCAGGTGGATAGATTGTATGATCAAGCAGATCATGTATGATGATATGTATCAGGTAGATACTTGGTATGCATCAGGTGGATGCATTGTATGATCCGGATGATCATGGATGACGAGCTTCAGGATGTTGCTCCAGATGATATGCATCAGGATGATGCTATGATGATGATCCGGATTGATCATGTGATGATGTACATCAGGATGATGTATGGTGACTATCAGGTTGATACTCTGTGGCCGTGGACAAGTTGTGTAGATGAGCATATAAGTAGACCTGGGAGATCCGACAAGTAGAGATGTGTGCTCGTATCAGCCTGGGATGCTCTTTCGAGGCATTGCTCTGGGAGGACATATAATAGTGCCCTGGGAGATCCGACAGGTAGAGGTGTGTGCTTGTAACAGCCTGGGATGCTCTTTCGAGGTTTTGTCCTATGGCATGTAATGTGTCCTTGGGAAGTCCGACAGGTAGAGCTGTGTGCTCGTAACATCCTGGGATTCTCTTGCAAGGTTTTTCCATGACCACATGTAATGTGTCCTTGGGAGGTCCGGCAGTTTGAGCTGTGTGCTCATAATAACCTTGGATGCTCTTGCAAGGTTTTTCCATGACCACATGTAATGTGTCCTAAGGAGGTCCGACAGGTAGATCTGTGTGCTCGTAACAACATGGGATGCTCTTGCAAGGTTTTGTGGTGGGTTCACATGTAATATGTTGATGGGAAATCCGACACGTAGAGTTGTGTGCTCGTAACAACCTAGGATGCTCTTGCCAGGTTTTGTGGCGCACGTAATAAGTCCTGAGGATTCCACATTATGGCCAGTGATGATGAAGACCTGCAAGTGCTGGGACTACATCCAGTATGAAAAAGGACTGGATCTGTAGAACTTCCTATGATGAGAAGATCAGATATTGTTTGAGATAGCTGCAGCCATGATGATGACGATGATCCAGAGAAGAATACTTGTTCTAGCAGATCTGTGTCGAGAAATACCTTCCTAGTTAAGAGGGAGTGTTGATGTATATGTAACTTCAGAATGTATTTCACCTATGTATATTGTACTCCTATAGAGATGTTATTATTCCTCTATACGGAAGTGTCGTCATTTGTATTGACAAGTGTCGTAACTTATTGTGATGGTTTATTAGACTAAGTTAGACAAGTCGGCCCTGCTAGGTTATTGGGCAGGATAGGGCATGTATAAATTGAGATCAGGAGATCTCTATTTTTATCATCTCATCATTCACTCCTACATCACTCGAAAAGTGGCGCACTAGTTGAGGAGGAGGAGTAGCTGCTAGTAGAGGACTATCTCTTGTACTTGGGTTGTATCATTGCTCTTTCTATGTCTGAGGAAGTTATGGGGTTTTTCACCTTTATGGTTTTCCCCAATGAAACTCTATGTTACTATTGTCTCATGTGATTGCTTGGTGTGATTGATATACATTGATATACTTGATATGTTTTACATGTTATTGTCTCAGTAAAGATCCTATAGTATGTTGAATTAATGCTAAAAAATTAACATGGAATCAGAGCTAACCTGAGAAGAAGACATTGTGCAGTGGCGAAAACTAGGGTTTCTTATTTATTGGGTTTGTCTCCACAGATTTTGGAAAAGCCTCAACATAGATTGAAATTACTCATCAAGGAGAATATTTATGTCCAATCAAAATTCAATTCTGGGCACTTTCATTTTTGGCCCTAACAATTAGGGTTTCCACAAAAATAGGAATTTTTGAAATCTGAGGACATAGACGGAAGATCCTTGGCAAAATCGAAGATTCGAGCTTTGGATCGAACTTTTTTGTTGCGTGAAGCTCCGGGAAACTCAAACCCTAATTCAGGGTCCCCCCTAGTGAATCCGGGAAGACTAAAAGGCATTTCTGAGGGGTGAAACTTTGCCATTTTCAATTTCTGAATATACCATTATGATTATCTCACCAAGACCCATCTTTCTATCCTTTCAGAAATTTGAAATTCACATTTTGAATTTTTAGGGTTTCTCTCACTAACCCTAATCCGGGACTAGATCCAGTTTTTCAGCAAATCAAATGGTAAGACCTAAATCTTTCCTATTTTCATTTCAAGCACTCTTTAAGATGTCTCACCACAACAAGCTTGAGGATATGCTTGAAGGGGCTGATAAATTCCAAGCATGGAAATATAGGATTGGGTTAATCCTGGAAGAAAATGAGTTGGACACTTACATAAGTGAAGAGGTCCCTGTCCTAGAGGGAGAAGAGGCTAAGGCCTTACATAAAAAGAACTTGGTCAAGAAAAATAGGACCATTTCTGATTCTATCAAAGACCATCTCATACCACATGTGTCATCTCTGAAGACACCCAAGGAGATGTTTGATTCCCTAACCAAGCTATTTGAAGGGAAGAACATAAATCGGAAGATGACTCTACGGAATTAATTGAAAGGGGTAAGGCTTCAGAATGGAGAGACCATTCAATCCTATTTCTCTAAGGTCTCCGAGATCAAGGAACAACTTGAAGCTGTGGATGAAGGGGTGGAGAATGGTGAAATTTTCATGACCACTCTAAATGGCCTACTTAGCTCATGGGATTCCTTTATTCAAGGAATTTGTGCAAGGAGAAAGTTGATCTCCTTTAGTAGACTATGGGAAGAATGTTCACAAGAAGAGGCTAGGCTTGTAGCCCGAGAATAAAATATGGGAAATGAAGATCAAGCTCTCACAACTCACACCAAGAAAGGCAAGTTCAAGAGAGATCCATCTCACTTCAAGAAATCTTCACACCACCATCACAATAAAGAGAGGAGAATATGTTTTACATGTAATGAGAAGGGACATATTGCTGCAAATTGTCCCAAGAACAAAAAGGACAACAACAACTTCAACAAGAAGAAGAAGGGCAGTAAAAGGAGGTACCATGCTCATGCTGCTGAGGATGATGAACCTCCCAAGAAGAACGCTAGGGCAGAAAGTGATGGTTCATCAAATGAAGATGAATATATTCGAATCTCTGCTCTCATAGGTACTATCTCTCATGGATGTAATGATTGGCTTATTGATAGTGGGGATTCCAAACACATGACTGGGTTTAAAGAATCTTTTGTAAATCTATCTGAACATGAGTCACCCCATAAAGTGAAACTTGGGGATGACTATCAATATCCTATCAAGGGAAGTGGTGAAGCCTCCTACAATCTAGACTCTGGGAAGTGTTTGAAGCTGAAAGATGTTTTATATGTACCTGGGCTCAAGCAGAACCTACTCTCCATATCTGCATTGGATGCAAAAGGCATGAGGGTTGCATTTGTAGATGGCCAAGTCTTAATGTGGCCAAAAGGTAAAACTATGGATGATGCAGTAGTGATTGGAGAGAAAGAGGGAGGATTGTACAAATTGAAGGGACAACCTGAACATGCCATGGTACATGAATCCATGGAGCCAAGTGAGCTTTGGCATAGAAGGATTGCATATGTGCACTATAGAGCACTACCAATTGCAAGCAAAGCTATACAAGGTCTTCCTGAAATCAAGACAAAGCATGAAGGTGTTTACAAAGGATGTGCAAAAGGATAGAACATTCCAAGAAGTGAAAGCAAAGCAAAAGGAATCTTGGAGATTATCCACTCTGATGTACGCGGTCCGATGTCATCCAGTTCTCTCAGTGGGTATGTATACTATGTCTCTTTCATTGATGATTTCTCTAGGAATACTTGGGTTTACTTCTTGAAGAACAAAGATGAAGTGTTTGATAAGTTCAAGGAATTGAAATCCTTGATGGAAAATCAAACTAATAAGAAGATCAAGACATTCAGATCCGATAATGGCGGAGAATTCACTTTAGGTGATTTCAAGAAACTCTGCAGTGATTCAAGGATTAAGAGGGAGTTGACTGCTCCGTACAATCCACAACAGAATGGAGTTGCAAAAAGAAAGAATAGAACAATCATCGAAGTAGCACGGGCAATGCTGCATGAGCAGGATCTACCTATGCATCTATGGGCGGAAGCAACTAGGATAGCTGTATATGTACAGAACATAACACCTCACAAGATATTGGACAACAAGACACCAGAAGAAGTCTTCACTGGTATGAAACATGAGGTCAGCCATCTAAGAATATTCGGTTGTCCATTATATACACATGTTCCAAAGGAAAAGAGAACAAAGCTAGATCCTTCAGAAAAGAAGGGTATCTTTGTGGGGTACAGTGAAAGCTCGAAGGCTTACAGAATATACTTTCCAGGTTTCAAGAAGATTGATGTCAACAGGGATGTAATATTTGATGAAGACTTAGCTTTCATCAAGTCAGGAAAGGCACCTGTTGAAGATCATGAAGAACCAAAGGAAACCAGATTTCAAGATACCACCATGCCTGAAGCAATTCTAGAAGCAGATCATGAGATTCAAGATCCACAAGAACCTGTAGATCCACCCCGTGAGAAGGACTCTCACAAGAGGAAACCTGCATGGGCTATCGAGCTCATTCAAGATGCAAAAAGATATGGCATTCCAGAAGAAGAACACAGAGCAAGGAAGGGAACTAGATCTCATACCAACTATGTTGCCTTACTCTGTGACATTATGAACAAAGAACCTTCCAGTTACGAAGCAGCAGCAGAAAAGAAAGAATGGAAGGATGCCATGGTCAAGGAATACCAGTCGATCATGAAGAATGATGTTTGGGATGTAGTCCCAAGACCTGAAGGGAAATCTGTGGTGACTTCCAAATGGATCTACAAGATCAAGCATGCTACAGATGGTAGCATAGAGAAATACAAAGCGAGATTTGTAGCTTGTGGCTTCTCTCAGAAAAAAGGAATTGATTATGAAGAGACTTTTACTCCTGTGGCGAAATACACTTCCATTAGAACAATACTTGCTCTGGCTGCAGTGATGAAATGGAATATACACTAGATGGATGTCAAGACAGCTTTCTTGAATGGTGTAGTCGAAGAGGAAGTGTATGTGGAGCAGCCACTTGGTTTCAAGACACATGACAGGAAGTCATATGTGTGCAGGTTGAAGAAAGCCTTGTATTCCTTGAAGCAAGCTCCTAGGACTTGGTATGGTAGGATGGACATTTTTCTATCCAGTTTGGGCTTTACTAAGAGTAAAGCAAATTCCAACCTTTACTACAAGGTTGAGGAAGGAAATCCTGTGATACTACTTCTATATGTGGATGACCTGTTTTTTATAGGAGAAGATAATTCTAATGTTGATACCAAGAGGAAGCTTGTTGTCGAGTTCGAGATGAAGGACTTGGGGATGATGCACTATTTTCTAGGCATGGAGGTGTAGCAGAGTGCAGATGGAATCTTCCTTGGACAAGGGAAGTATGCAATAGAGATCCTGAAGAGGTTCGGGATGATGGACTGCAAGGCCATGGCCACACCTATGGCATCGAACCTGAAGTTTTTGTGTGATGCTTCATCTGATCCGGTTGATGTCACTGTGTATCGTCAGATGATTGGGTCCTTGATGTACCTGACGAACACAAGACCAAATATTTGCTTTGCGGTGAACACATTGAACCAATTCCTGATGGATCTCAGAGGTGTTCACCTGGTTGTGGTAAAGCATATTTTGAGGTACCTGAAGGGTACAATTGATTATGGGCTCAATATGATGCGAATCAAAATTTTAACCTGTAGGGCTATGTTGATTTTGACTGGACATGCAATGCTGCAGATAGGAAGAGCACATATGGGTCCTGCTTCAGTGTGGGATCAAGTGTGATCTCGTGGTTTAGCAGGAAGCAGTCCTGCATAGCACTAAGTATAGACGAAGTAGAGTATGTTGCGGCTTGTTCGGCTAGTTGTGAGGTAGTATGGCTGAGGAAGCTACTGTCTGAGTTATTTGATCTCCCGTTCGATGCTACCGGTATCTTTTGTGACAACCAGAGTTGTGTGAAGCTATCTGAGAACCCGGTGTTCCACGATAGGTCGAAGCACATAGAGATCAAATAACACTATATCAGGGATATGGTGCAGAGAGGAGCAGTGAAGCTCCTATATGTTGCGATGGATGAGCAGGTTGCAGATGTGCTGACGAAGCCACTAGCCAGAGTGAAGTTCGAGTACTTCAGAGAGAGGCTTGGTGTTCTTCATATTGATGACACTTCGAGGAAGACGTGATGGACACATTTGAAGGAGCCATTCCGAGCGTGTTGAGAGGAGGATCCTTCCATGGCTTTGGATGTAAGTGCTGAATGATGGGCATCGGGACAATGCTCCATTTACTGCTTTGTATATGCATGATGCTGAATGCTGGATATGATCAGTTGGATCATGTATATGTATATGCATCATGTTGGTTGCTTGTTATGATCAGATGGATCATGTATATGTATATGCATCATGTTGGATGCTTGTTATGATCATGTGGATCATATATTTGTATATGTATCAAGTGAGTACATTGTATGATCAAGAAGATCATGTATGATGATATGTATCAGGTAGATACTTGGTATGCATTAGGTGGATGCATTGTATGATCAGGATGATCATGGATGATGAGCTTCAGGATGTAGCTCCAGATGATATGCATCAGGATGATGCTATGATGATGATCCGGATTGATCATGTGATGATGTACATCAGGATGATATATGGTGAGTATCAGGTTGATGCTCTGTGGCCGTGGACAAGTTGTGCAGATGAGCATATAAGTAGACCTGGGAGATCCGACAGGTAGAGTTGTGTGCTCGTATCAGCCTTGGATGCTCTTTCGAGGCATTGCTCTGGGAGGAAATGTAATAGTGCCCTCGGAGATCCGATAGGTAGAGTTGTGTGCTCATAACAGCCTGGGATGCTCTTTCATGGTTTTGTCCTATGGCATGTAATGTGTCCTTGGGAAGTCCAACAGGTAGAGCTGTGTGCTCGTAACAGCCTAGGATTCTCTTGCAAGTTTTTTCCATGGCCACATGCAATGTGTCCTTGGGAGGTGCGACAGTTTGAGCTGTGTGCTCATAACAACCTTGGATGCTCTTGCAAGATTTTATGGTGTGACCACATGTAATGTGTCCTTAGGAGGTCCGACAGGTAGAGCTGTGTGCTCGTAACAGCGTGGGATGCTCTTGCAAGGTTTTGTGGTGGGGTCACATGTAATATGTCCCTGGGAGATCCGAAAGGTAGAGCTGTGTACTCACAACAGCCTAGGATGCTCTTGCCAAGTTTTGTGGTGCATGCAATAAGTCTTGAGGATTCCACAGTATGGCCAGTGATGATGAAGACCTACAAGTGCTGGGCCTACATCCAGTATTAAAAAGGATTCGCTCTGTAGAATTTCCTATGATGAGTAGATCAGATATTGTTTGAGATAGCAGCAGTTGTGACGATGCCAATGATCCAATGATGATGATCCAGAGAAGAAGACTTGTGTTAGCATATCTGTGTCGAGAAATACCTTCCTAGTTAAGATGGAGTGTTGATGTATATGTAACTTCAGAATGTATTTCACCTATGTATATTGTACTCCTATAGAGATGTTATTATTCCTCTATACAGAAGTGTCGTCATTTGTATTGACAAGTGTTGTAACTTGTTGTGATGGGTTATTAGACCACCTAGTGTGGGGTCGGCCTTGATTAGTATAACCATGGGTTATTAGACTGAGTTAGACAAGTCGGCCCTGCTAGGTTATTGGGAAGGATAGGTCATGTATAAATTAAGATCGGGAGATCTCTATTTTGATCATCTCATTATTCACTCCTACATCACTCGGAAAGTGGCGCACTAGTTGAGGAGGAGGAGTAGCTGCTAGTAGAAGACTATCTCTTGTACTTGGGTTGTATCATTGATTTTTCTATCTCTGAGGAAGTTGTGGGGTTTTTCACCTTTATGGTTTTCCCTAGTGAAACTCTGTGTTACTATTGTCTCATGTGATTGCTTGGTGTGATTGATATGCATTGATATACTTGATATGTTTTACATGTTATTCTCTTAGTAAATATCCTAGAGTACGTTGAATTAATGCTAAAAAATTAACATGGAATCAGAGCTAACCTGAGAAGAAGACATTGTGCAGTGGTGGAAACTAGGGTTGCTTGTTTATTGGGTTTCTCTCCATAGATTTTGGAAAATCATCAATGTAGATTGACTCTAGTCATCAAGGAGAATATTTCTGTCCAATCATAATTTAATTCTAGGCACTTTCATTTTTGGCCCTAACAATTAGGGTTTCCACAAAAATAGGAATTTTTTAAATCTGACATAGATGGAAGATCCTTGGCAAAATCAAAGTTTTAAGCTTTGGATCGAACTTTTTGATTGGGTGAAGCTCCGGGAAACTCAAACCCTAATTCAGGGTCCTTCCTAGTGAATCCGGAAAGACTAAAAGGCATTTCTGAAGGGTGAAACTTTCCAGTTTTCAATTTCTGACTATACCAAGCTCATTAGTTCACCAAGATGCATCTTTCTATCCTTTCATAAATTTGAAATTCACATTTTGAATTTTTAAGGTTTCTCTAACAAACCCTAATGAAGGACCAGATCCAGTTTTTCAGCACTCAAGTGGTAAGACCTAAATCTTTTCTATTTTCATTTGAAGTACTCTTTAAGATGTCTCACCACACCAAGATTGAGGATAAGCTTGAAGGGGCTAATAACTTCCAAGCATGGAAATATAGGATTAGGTTAATCCTGGAAGAAAATGAGTTGGACACTTACATAAGTGAAGAGGTCCCTATCCTAGAGGGAGAAGAGGCTAAGGCCTTACATAAAAAGAACTTGGTCAAGGAAAAGAGGATCATTTCTGATTCTATCAAAGACCATCTCATACCACATGTTTCATCTCTGAAGACACCCAAGGAGATGTTTGATTCCCTAACCAAGCTATTTGAAGGGAAGAACATAAATCGGAAGATGACTCTGCGGAATCAATTGAAAGGGGTAAAGCTTCAGAATGGAGAGACCATTCAATCCTATTTCTCTGAGGTCTCTCAGATCAAGGAAGGAACAACTTGAAGCTGTGGATGAAGGGGTGGATAATGGTGAAATTGTCATGACCACTCTAAATGGCCTACCTAGGTCATGGGATTCTTTTATTCAAGGAATTTGTGCAAGGAGAAAGTTGATCTCCTTCAGTAGACTATGGGAAGAATGTTCACAAGAAGAGGTTAGGCTTGTAGCCCGAGAAGAAAATATGGGAAATGAAGATCAAGCTCTCGCAGCTCACACCAAGAAAGGCAAGTTCAAAAGAGAGCCATCTCACTTCAAGAAATCTTCACACCACCATCACAATAAAGAGAGGAGAATATGTTTTACATGTAATTCGAAGGGACATATTGCTGCAAATTGTCCCAAGAACAAAAAGGACAACAACAACTTCAACAAGAAGAAGAAGGGCAGCAAAAGGAGGTACCATGCTCATGCTGCTGAGGATGATGAACCTCCCAAGAAGAAGGCTAGGGCAGAAAGTGATGCTTCATCAAGTGAAGATGAATATGTTCTAATCTCTGCTCTCACAGGTACTATCTCTCATGGATGTAATGACTGGCTTATTGATAGTGGGGCTTCCAAACACATGACCGGATTTAAAGAATCTTTTGTAAATCTATTATAACATGAGTCACCCCATAAAGTGACACTTGGGGATGACTATCAATATCCTATCAAGGGAAGTGGTGAAGCCTCCTACAATCTAGACTCTGGGAAGTCTTTGAAGCTAAAAGATGTTTTATATGTACCTAGGCTCAAGTAGAACCTACTCTCCATATCTGCATTGGATGGAAAAGGCATGAGGTTTGCATTTGTTGATGGCCAAGTCTTAATGTGGCCAAAAGGTAAAACTATGGATGATGTAGTAGTGATTGGAGAGCAAGAGGGAGGATTGTACAAATTGAAGGGACAACCTGAACATGCCATGGTACATGAATCCATGGAACCAAGTGAGCTTTGGCATAGAAGGCTTGCACATGTGCACTATAGAACAATACCAATTGCAAGCAAAGCTATAGAGGGTCTTCCTGAAATCAAGACAAAGCATCAAGGTGTTTGCAAAGGATGTACAAAATGAAAGAGCATTCCAAGCAGTGAAAGCAAAGAAAAAGGAATCTTGGAGATTATCCACTCTTATGTATACGGTCCAATGTCATCCAGTTCTCTATGTGGGTATGTATACTATGTCTCTTTCATTGATGATTTCTCTAGGAATACTTGGGTTTACTTCTTGAAGAACAAAGATGAAGTGTCTGATAAGTTTAGGGAATTCAAATCCTTGATGGAAAATCAAACTGATAAGAAGATCAAGACATTCAGATCCGACAATGACGGAGAATTCACTTCAGGTGATTTCAAGAAACTATGCGGTGATTCAGGGATTAAGAGGGAGTTGACTGCTCCCTACAATCCACAACAAAATGGAGTTGAAAAAAGAAAGAATAGAACAATCATGGAAGTAGCACGGGCAATGTTGCATGACCATGATCTACTTATGCATCTATGTGCAAAAGCATCTAGGACAGTTGTATATGTATAGAACAGAACAGCTCACAAGATATTGGACAACAAGACACCAGAAGAAGTCTTCACTGGTAAGAAACATGAGGTCAGCCATCTAAGAATATTCGGTTTTCCAGTATATACACATGTTCCAAAGGAAAAGAGAACAAAGCTAGATCCTTCAGAAAAGAAGGGTATCCTTGTGGGGTACAATGAAAGCTTGAAGGCTTACAGAATATACTTTCTAGGGTTCAAGAAGATTGATGTCAGCAGGGATGTAATATTCGATGAAGACTTAGCTTTCATCAAGTCAAGAAAGGCACCTGTTGAAGATCATGAAGAACCAAAGGAAACCAGATTTCAAGAAACCACCATGACTGAAGCAAATCTAGAAGCAGATCATGAGATTGAAGATCCACAAGAACCTGTAGATCCACCCCATGAGAAGGACTCTCACAAGCTGAATGGGCTATAGAGCGCATTCAAGATGCAGAAAGATATGGCATTCCAGAAGAAGAACACAGAGCAAGGAAGAGAACTAGATCTCATTCCAGCTATGTTGCCTTACTCTGTGACATTATGAACAAAGAACCTTCCAGTTACGAAGCAGCAACATAAAAGAAAGAATGGAAGGATGCCATAGTCGAGGAATACCAGTCGATCATGAAGAATGATGTTTGGGATGTAGTCCCAAGACCTGAAGGGAAATCTGTGGTGACTTCCAAATGGATCTACAAGATCAAGCATGCTGCAGATGGTAGCATAGAGAAATACAAAGTGAGATTTGTAGCTAGTGGCTTCTCTTAGAAAGAAGGAATTGATTATGAAGAGACTTTTACTCCTGTGTCCAGCTACACTTCCATTATAACAGTACTTGCTCTGGCTGCAGTGATGAAATGGAAGATACACCAGCTGGATGTCAAGACAGCTTTCTTGAATGGTGTAGTCGAAGAGGAAGTGTATGTGGAGCAGCCACTTGGTTTCAAGACACGTGACAGGAAGTCATATGTGTGCAGGTTGAAGAAAGCCTTGTAAGGCTTGAAGCGAGCTCCTAGGACTTGGTATGGTAGGATGGACAGTTTTCTATCCAATTTGGAATTTACCAAGAGTAAAGCAGATTCCAACCTTTACGACAAGGTTGAGGAAGGCAATCCTGTGATACTACTTCTGTATGTGGATGACCTGGTTTTTTACATGAGAAGATAGTTTGATTGTTGATACCAAGAGGAAGCTTGCTGCCGAGTTCGAGATGAAGGACTTGAGGATGATGCACTATTTTCTAGGCATGGAGGTGTGGCAGAGTGCAGATGGAATCTTCCTTGGACAAGGGAAGTATGCAGTAGAGATCCTGAAGAGGTTCGGGATGATGGACTGCAAGGCCATGGCTACACCTATGGCATCGAACCTGAAGCTTCTATGTGATGCTTCATCTGATCCGGTTGATGTCAGTGTGTATCGTCAGATGATTGGGTTCTTTATGTACCTGACGAACACGAGACCAAATATTTTCTTTGCGGTGAACACATTTAACCAGTTCCTGATGGATCCGAGAGGTGTTCACCTGGTTGCTGTAAAGCATATTTTGAGGTCCCTGAAGGGTACAATTGATTATGGGCTCAAGTATGATGCGAATCAAAAGTTTAACCTGCAGGGCTATGTTGATTCTGATTGGACAGGCAGTGCTGCATATAGGAAGAGCACATCTAGGTGCTACTTCAGTATGGGATCAGGTGTGATCTCTTGGTTTAGCAAGAAGCAGTCCTGCGTAGCTCTGAGTACAGCCGAAGTAGAGTATGTTGCAGCTTGTTTGGCTAGTTGTGAGGTAGTATGGCTGAGGAAGCTACCGTATGAGTTATTTGATCTTCTGTTTGATGCTACTGGTATCTTTTGTGACAACTAGAGTTGTGTGAAGCTATCTGAGAACCCGGTGTTGCATGACATGTCGAAGCACATAGAGATCAAATATCACTATATCAGGTATATGGTGTAGATAGGAGTAGTGAAGCTCATGTATGTTGCGACGGATGAGCAGGTTGCAGATGTGCTGACGAAGCCACTAGCCCTAGCGAAGTTCGAGTACTTCAGAGAGAGGCTTGCTGTTCTTCAGATTGATGACACTTCGAGGAAGAAGTGATGGAAACATTTGCAGCATCCATTCTGAGCATGGTGAGAGGAGGATCCTTCCACTACTTTGGATGTAAGCGCTAGATGATGAGCATCAGGACGATGCTCCTGTTACTACTCTGTATATGCATCATTTTGGATGCTAGATATGATCAGTTGGATCATGTATATGTATATGCATCATGTTGGATGCTTGTTATGATCAAATGGATCATGCATATGTATATGCATCATGTTGGATGCTTGTTATGATCATGTGGATCATATATTTGTATATGTATCAGGTGGATACATTGTATGATCAAGTAGATCATGTATGATGATATGTATCAGGTAGATACTTGGTATGCATCAGGTGGATGCATTGTATGATCAGGATGATCATGGATGACGAGCTTCAGGATGTTGCTCCAGATGATATGCATTAGGATGATGCTATGATGATGGTCTAGATTGATCATGTGATGATGTACATCAGGATGATGTATGGTGAGTATCAGGTTGATACTCTGTGGCTGTGGGCAAGTTGTACAGATGAGCATATAAGTAGACCTGGGAGATCCGATAGGTAGAGATGTGTGCTCATAACAACTTGGGATGCTCTTTCGAGGAATTGCTCTGGGAGGACATATAATAGCGCCTTGGGAGATTCGACAGGTAGAGCTGTGTGCTCATAACAGCCTGGGATTCTCTTTCGAGTTTTTGTCCTATGGTATGCAATGTGTCCTTGGGAGCTCTGATAGGTAGAGATGTGTGCTCGTAATAGCCTAGGATGCTCTTGCAAGGTTTTTCCATGACCACATGTAATGTGTCCTTGGGAGGTCCAATAGGTAGAGCTGTGTGCTCATAACAGCCTGGGATGCTCTTGCAAGGTTTTTCCGTGACCACATGTAATGTGTCCTTGGGAGGTCCGATAGGTAGAGCTGTGTGCTCGTAACATCCTAAGATGCTCTTGCAAGGTTTTGTGGTGGGGTCACATGTAATATGTCCCTGGGAGATCCGACAGGTAGAGCTGTGTGCTCGTAACAACCTGGGATGCTCTCGCCAGGTTTTATGATGCACGTAATAAGTCTTGAGGATTCCACAATATGGCCAGTGATGATGAAGACCTGCAGGTGGTGGGCCTACATCTAGTATGAAAAAGGACTGGCTCTGTAGAACTTCCTATGACGAGTAGATCAGATATTGTTTGAGATAGCATCAGCCGTGATGATGACGATGATTCGATGATGATGATTCAGTGAAGATGATCTAGAGAAGAACTCTTGTGCTAGCAAATCTGTGTCAAGAAATACCTTCCTAGTTAAGAGGGAGTGTTGATGTATATGTAACTTCGGAATGTATTTCACATATGTATATTGTACTCCTATAGAGATGTTATTATTCCTCTATGCGGAAGTGTCGTCATTTGTATTAACAAGTGTCATAATTTGTTGTGATGGGTTATTAGACCACCGAGTGTGGAGTCGGCTCTGATTAGTATAACCATGGGTTATTAGACTGAGTTAGACAAGTCGCCCCTACTAGGTTATTGGGCAGGACAGGTCATGTATAAATAGAGATCGAGATATCTCTATTTTGATCATCTCATTATTAACTCCTACATCACTCGGAAAGTGGCGCACTAGTTGAGGAGGAGGAGTAGCTACTAGTAGAAGACTATCTCTTGTACTTGGGTTGTATCATTGCTCTTTCTATCTCTGAGGAAGTTGTGGGGTTTTCCCCAGTGAAACTCTGTGTGTCTATTGTCTCATGTGATTTCTTGGTGTGATTGATATGCATTGTTATACTTGATATGTTGTACATGTTATTCTCTTAGTAAAGATCCTAGAGTATGTTGAATTAATGATCGAAAATTAACATGGAATCAGAGCTAACCTGAGAAGAAGACATTGTGCAGTGGTGGAAACTAGGGTTTCTTGTTTATTTTCTTTCTCTCCACAGGTTTTCGAAAAACAGCAAGGTAGATTGACTCTACTCATCAAGGAGAATCTTTATGTCCAATCAGAATTCAATTCTGGGCACTTTCATTTTTGGCCCTAAAAATTAGGGTTTCCACAAAAATAGGAATTTGTGCAATCTGAGGACATAGCTGGAAGCTCCTTGGAAAAATCGAAGTTTAGAGCTTTGGAACAAACTTTTTGGTTGGGCGAAGCTCTGGGAAACTCAAACCCTAATTCAGGGTCCTCCCTAGTGAATCGGGGAACACTAAAAGGGATTTCTAAAGGTTGAAACTTTGCAATTTTCAATTTCTAAATATACCATGCTAATTAGCTCATCAAGGCGCATCTTGCTATCCTTTCAGAAATTTCAAATTCACATTTTGAATTTTTAGGGTTTCTCTAACAAACCCTAATCTGAGACCAGATCCAGTTTTTCAGCAAATCAAGTGGTAAGACCTAAATCTTTTCTATTTTCATTTGAAGTACTCTTTAAGATGTCTCACCACACCAAGCTTGAGGATAAGCTTGAAGGGGCTGATAACTTCTGAGCATGGAAATATAGGATTGGGTTAATCCTGGAAGAAAATGAGTTGGACACTTACATAAGTGAAGAGGTCCCTGTCCCAGAGGGAGAAGAGGCTAAGGCCTTACATAAAAAGAACTTGGTCAAGGAAAAGACAATCATTTATGATTCTATCAAAGACCATCTCATACCACATGTGTCATCTCTGAAGACACCCAAGGAGATGTTTGATTCCCTAACCAAGCTATTTGAAGGGAAGAACATAAATTGAAAGATGACTCTGCAGAATCAATTGAAAGGGGTAAAGCTTCAGAATGGGGAGACCATTCAATCCTATTTCTCTAAGGTCTCTGAGATCAAGGAACAACTTGAAGTTGTGGATGAAGTGGTGGAGAATGGTGAAATTGTCATGACCACTCTAAATGGCCTACCTAGGTCATGGGATTCCTTTATTCAAGGAATTTGTGCAAGGAGAAAGTTGATCTCCTTCAGTAGACTATGGGACGAATGTTCACAAGAAGAGGCTAGGCTTGTAGCTCGAGAAGAAAATATGGGAAATGAAGATCAAGCTCTCACAGCTCACACCAAGAAAGGAAATTTCAAGAGAGAGCCATGTCACTTCAAGAAATCTTCACACCACCATCACAATAAAGAGAGGAGAATATGTTTTACATGTACTGAGAAGGGACATATTGCTGCAAATTGTCCCAAGAACCAAAAGGACAACAACAACTTCAACAAGAAGAAGGGAAGTAAAAGGAGGTACCATGCTCATGCTGCTGAGGATGATGAACATCCCAAGAAGAAGGCTAGGGCAGAAAGTGATGCTTCATCAAGTGAAGATGAATATGTTCTAATCTCTGCTCTCATAAGTACTATCTCTCATGGATGTAATGATTGGCTTATTGATAGTGGGGATTCCAAACACATGACTGGGTTTAAAGAATCTTTTGTAAATCTATCTGAACATGAGTCACCCGATAAAGTGAAACTTGGGGATGACTATCAATATCCTATCAAGGGAAGTGGTGAATCCTCCTACAATCTAGACTCTGGGAAGTCTTTGAAGCTGAAAGATGTTTTATGTGTACCTAGGCTCAAGCAGAACCTACTCTCCATATCTGCATTGGATGCAAAAGGCATGAGGGTTACATTTGTAGATGGCCAAGTCTTAATGTGGCCAAAAGGTAAAACTATGGATGATGCAGTAGTGATTGGAGAGCAAGAGGGAGGATTGTACAAATTGAAGGGACAACCTGAACATGCCATGGTACATGAATCCATGGAGCCAAGTGAACTTTGGCATAGAAGGCTTGCACATGTGCACTATAGAGCACTACCAATTGCAAGCAAATCTATAGAGGGTCTTCCTGAAATCAAGACAAAGCATGAAGGTGTTTGCAAAGGATGTGCAAAAGGAAAGAACATTCCAAGCAGTGAAAGCAAAGAAAAAGGAATCTTGGAGATTATTCACTCTGATGTATGCGGTACGATGTCATCCAGTTCTCTGAGTGGGTATCTATACTATGTCTCTTTCATTGATGATTTATCTAGGAAGACTTGGGTTCACTTCTTGAAAAAAAAAGATGAAGTGTTTGATAAGTTCAAGGAATTCAAAGCCTTGATGGAAAATCAAACTGATAAGAAGATCAAGACATTCAGATCCGACAATGGCGGATAATTAACTTCAGGTGATTTCAAGAAACTATGCAATGATTCAGGGATTAAGAGGGAGTTGATTGCTCCCTACAATCCACAACAGAATGGATTTGTAGAAAGAAAGAATAGAACAATCATGGAAGCAACACAGGCAATGCTGCATGACTAGGATCTACCTATACATCTAGGAGAAGAAGCACCTAGGATAGTTGTATATGTCTAGAACAGAACACCTCACAAGATATTGGACAACCAGACACCAGAAGAAGTCTTCACTGGTAAGAAACATGAGGTCAGCCATCTCAGAGTATTCGGTTGTCCAGTATATACACATGTTCCAAAGGAAAAGAGAACAAAGCTAGATCCTTCAGAAAAGAAGGGTATCTTTGTGGGGTACAGTGAAAGCTCGAAGGATTACAGAATATACTTTCCAGTGTTCAAGAAGATTGATGTCAGCAGGGATGTAACATTTGATGAAGACTTAGATTTAATCAAGTCAAGAAAGGAACCTATTGAAGATCATGAAGAACCAAAGGAAATCAGATTTCAAGATACCACCATGACTGACGTAATTGTAGAAGCAGATCATGAAATTAAAGATCCACAACCACCTGTAGATCCACCCCGTGAGAAGGACTATCACAAGAGGAAACCTACATGGGCTAGAGAGCTCATTCAAGATGCAGAAAGATATGGAATTCCAGAAGAAGAACACAAAGCAAGGAGGAGAACTAGATCTCATACCAGCTATGTTTCCTTCCTCTGTGACATTATGAACAAAGAACCTTCCAGTTACAAAGAAGCAACGGAAAAGAAAGAATGGAAGGATGCCATGGTCGAGGAATGCCATTCGATCATGAAGAATGATGTTTGGGATGTAGTCCCAAGACCTAAAGGGATGTCTATGGTGACTTCCAAATGGATCTACAAGATCAAGCATGCTGCAGATGGTAGCATAGAGAAATACAAAGCGATATTTGTAGCTCGTGGCTTCTCTCAGAAAGAAGGAATTGATTATAAAGAGACTTTTTCTCCTGTGTCCATATACACTTCCATTAGAACAGTACTTTCTTTGGCTGTAGTAATGAAATGGAAGATACACCAGATGGATATCAAGACAGCTTTCTTGAATGGTGTAGTCGAAGAGGAAGTGTATGTGGAGCAGCCACTTGGTTTCGGGAGACATGACAGGAAGTCATATTTGTGCAAGTTGAAGAAAACCTTGTATGGCTTGAAGCAGGATCCTACGACTTTGTATGGTAGGATGGACAGTTTTCTATCCAGTTTGGGCTTTACCAAGAGTAAAGCAGATTCCAACCTTTACTACAAGGTTGAGGAAGGAAATCCTATGATACTACTTCTATATGTGGATGACCTGTTTTTTACAGGAGAAGATAGTTTGATTGCTGATACCAAGAGGAAGCTTGTTTCCGAGTTCGAGATGAAGTACTTGGGGATGATGCACTATTTTCTAGGCATGTAGGTGTGTCAGAGTGCAAATGGAATATTCCTTGGACAAGGGAAGTATGCAGTAGATATCCTGAAGAGGTTCGGGATGATGGACTGCAAGGCCATGGCCATACCTATGGCATCGAACCTGAAGCTTATGTGTGATGCTTCATCTGATCCAGTTGATGTCACTGTGTATCGTCAGGTGATTGAGTCCTTGATGTACTTGACAAACACAAGACCAGATATTTGCTTTGCGGTGAACACATTGATACAGTTCCTGATGGATCCCAGAGGTTTTCACCTGGTTGTTGTAAAGCATATTCTGAGGTACCTGAAGGGTACAATTGATTATGGGCTCAAGTATTATATGAATCAAAAGTTTACCCTGTAGGGTTATGTTGATTCTGACTGGAAAGGTAGTGGTGCAGATAGGAAGAGCACATCTCGGTGCTGCTTCAGTATGGGATCAGGTGTGATCTCTTGGTTTAGCAGGAAGCAGTCCTGCGTAGCACTGAGTACAGCCGAAGCAGAGTATGTTGCAGCTTGTTCGGCTAGTTGTGAGGTAGTATGGCTGAGGAAGCTACTGTATGAGTTATTTGATCTCCCGTTGGATGCTACTGGTATCTTTTGTGACAACCAGAGTTGTGTGAAGCTATCTGAGAACCCGGTGTTCCATGACAGGTCGAAGCACATAGAGATCAAATATCACTATATCAGGGATATGGTGTAGAGAGGAGCAGTGAAGCTCCTATATGTTGCAACGGATGAGCAAGTTGCAGATGTGCTGACGAAGCCACTAGCCAGAGTGAAGTTTGAGTACTTCAGAGAGAGGCTTGGTGTTCTTCAGATTGATGACACTTCGAGGAAGAAGTGATGGACACATTTGCAGGAGCCAGTCCGAGCATGGTGAGAGGAGGATCCTTCCATGGCTTTGGATGTAAGCACTGGATGATGAGAATCATAATGATGCTCCAGTTACTGCTCTGTATATGCATCATGTTGGATGCTAGATATGATCAATTGGATCATTATATGTATATGCATCATGTTGGATGCTTGTTATGATCAGATGGATCATGTATATGTATATACATCATGTTGGATGCTTGTTATGATCATGTGGATCATATATTTATATATGTATCAGGTGGATACATTGTATGATCAAGTAGATCATGTATGATGATATGTATCAGTTAGATACTTGGTATGCATCAGGTGGATGCATTGTATGATCAGGATGATCATGGATGATGAGCTTCAGGATGTTGCTCCAGATGATATGCATCAGGATGATGCTATGATGATGATCCGGATTGATCATGTGATGATGTACATCAGGATGATGTATGGTGAGTATCAGGTTAATACTCTATGGCCGTGGATAGGTTGTGCATATGAGCATATAAGTAGACCTAGGAGATCTGACAGGTAGAGTTGTGTGCTCGTAACAACCTGGGATGCTCTTTTGACGCATTCCTCTGGGAGGACATATAATAGCGCCCTGGGAGATCTGATAGGTAGAGCTTTGTGCTCGTAATAGCCTGGGATGCTCTTTCGAGGTTTTGTCCTATGGCATGTAATGTGTCCTTGGGAGGTCTGACAAGTAGAGTTGTGTGCTCGTAACAGCCTGGGATGCTCTTGCAAGGTTTTTCCATGACCGCATGTAATGTGTCCTTGGGAGGTCTGATAGGTAGAGCTGTGTGCTCTAACAGCCTGGGATGCTCTTGCAAGGTTTTGTGGTGTGACCACATGTAATGTGTCCTTGGGAGGTTCGACAGGTAGAGTTGTGTGCTTGTAACAACTTGGGATGCTCTTGCAGGGTTTTGTGGTGGGGTCACATGTAATATGCCCTTGGGAGATCTGACAGGTAGAGCTGTGTGCTCGTAAAAACCTGGGATGCTCTTGCTAAGTTTTCTGACGCACGTAATAAGTCTTGAGGATTCCACAGTATGGCCAGTGATGATGAAGACCTACAGGTGGTGGGCCTACATCTAGTATGAAAAAGGACTGGCTCTGTAGAACTTCCTATGACAAGTAGATTAGATATTGTTTGAGATAGCAACAACCGTGATGATGATGATGATCCAGAGAAGAAGACTTGTGCTAGTAGATCTGTGTCGAGAAATACCTTCCTAGTTAAGAGGTAGTGTTGGTGTATATGTAACTTCGGAATGTATTTCACCTATGTATATTGTACTCCTATAGAGATGTTATTATTCCTCTATATGGAAGTGTCGTCATTTGTAATGACAAGTGTCGTAACTTGTTGTGATGGATTATTAGACCACCAAGTGTGGGGTCTGCCCCGATTAGTATAACCATGGGTTATTAGACTGAGTTAGACAAGTCATGTATAAATAGAGATAAGGAGATATTTATTTTGATCATCTCATTATTCACTCCTACATCACTCAGAAAGTGGTGCACTAGTTGAGGAGGAGGAGTAGCTACTTGTAGAATACTATCTCTTGTACTTAGGTTGTATCATTGCTCTTTCTATCTCTAAGGAAGTTGTGGGGTTTTTCACCTTTACTGTTTTCTCCAGTGAAACTCTATGTGTCTATTGTCTCGTGTGACTGCTTGGTGTGATTGATATGCATTTTTATACTTAATATGTTGTACATGTTATTCTCTCAGTAAAGATCCTAGAGTATGTTGAATTAATGCTAAAAAATTAACATAAATTATCATCAATAATATTTGGGTTATTTCCAAAAGTGTCTGTTATACATGGTTGATAAGTAATGGTGATTTTTTTTGTTTGTGATTAATGAATTTTCACTTACCCATGAGCCTTTGAGGAAAGGGATTAACCCTTCACAATTAGGCACCTACCCCTCCAAAACCTGACAAATCATTTGCGATTCTTGGTATCTATAGTTTTCCATTTGATTTCAATTGACTGGATAAAAACCTTCTAGTTGAAAGATATAGGCAATAACAAAACACAATTACTTACTATTGTAATCACTTGAGGATTCATTTGCCACATTTCCCGTAGAACCTGACATCTTCTCCAACTGAGAATGCATGCTAGTCATATGTTTTTTCTCTTGGATTTCCATTGGTTTTAATCAATCAAAAGGTAAGTTTATTTGCAAAGATTCACCAATATTTCCACATGATACTTGATCATATTCCCCAGCAATATCTTCCCCAATACAAATATTCCCAAATATGTTCCTTTGAGACATGATTGTAAATTTGTAATATATATATTGAAATTTATATACATTGCTCTATACACCTCAATAAACAACATGCCATGTTAATATTGATGTCTTAGAAGTTGCTTTATAACAAAACTTGTCTGATCTTCCAACTTTTCCAAATCATTGATTTGCCCACAGAGTGATGCCCTTCCAAGGTGATGTACCCTTCCTCTAACCACCACACAAGAAAATCACTACCTTCTCAAGGTGTACTCGACTCCTAGATGATGAACAGCCCCCCCCAAAGTGCACTCAACCTCTAGTAAGTGAAACAATGCCCTTCCAAAGAATCTCGGCCCTTAGAATGAAGAACTTGACCCCCTTTACCTTTTCTGCCAGTTGCAATAGAGGTGTGAACTCTCTAGACAAGTGTGCCCTCTTCAAGTTCCAAAAATACCATGTAAATATCCTCAAACTTGCAATATGAATCTACCTTCTTCTTCTGCAATGAAGCACCAATAACAAAGTAAGAGACCCACAAAAAAAATGGGACATTACAATAAGTGGCAAGATCGATTCGCTAAGGGCATTGTAGCATTCCTCAGTAAATACTTTTCCGCCCCTAAATCTGAAGAGTATTCAAAGATTGGCCATGGAACTTCTGACTTAAGCTTAATTTTAACATCATGATCAGAGAATTGCACCCAATTGAATCCTTGGTCGAGCATATCTTCTGCACTTTTTTTCCCAGTTTCTTCCCCCAATTTTTATTTCCTTTTATGTGAATTTAATTTTTTCAAATTTCTCAATATTATTATATTTTATATTATATAATATATTTGTATATTAAAAACATATTAGCCATTTTTATTTGTGTGACTTATTATTTAGTTGTATTTTTTATCCGATAACTAAATTAGTCATTTAGTTTAGTAATTTTTAGTTGTGTTCTCAAATTTAGTCATATTTGGCTTAAAAACACTGTCGTGACTAACTTTTTTAGTCACGTAGTCATTTAGTTGTCAATTTCTACTAGTGATTGAATATCAAGAAATGTATCTTTTCCACCCCCATTGAAATACTTTTGGGCCACATTTTTTGCAAAGAAGGAATCAAGGTCAACTTGGTAAAGATCAAAGTCATCCTCTACTTGAAGGCGCCTGCGAACCCTAAACAAGTTAGAATACCACTAGGACATATACGGTACTACAAAAGTTCATTAGACACTATTCAAATATGGCATTCCCCTGGAGGAGCTGCTCAAAGTAAATGTTGAGTTTACATGGACACAAGAATGCACAAAATAATTTGAAATTCTTAAATGCATGCTAGTTGAATCCCCGATCCTTTGATTCCCAAATTGGTCAAATAAGTTTCATGTCCACATCAACACATTGGGTATTGCAGTTGATGCAATACTGAACCATCTTGAAGACGATGGGATCTACTATTTGAATGCCTATGCTAGTCGAAATCTAAACAAAGCTGAATGAAATTATTCAACTATAAAGCGAGATGGAGTTGGTATGATTTTTGCTCTACAAAATTTTCGTCATTATTTATTGGATAACCCTTTTTTCTTTTTCACAGATCATCAAGCCTCAGTATTTGGTTAATAAACCACTACACCATAGATGAATATGTCGTTGGATCTTATTATTTCAAGAATTTGAATTTGAGATAATAATTTGACCAGGGAATTCCAATGTCGAACCAAGTCACATGGAAACTAGAGAAGAATCTATTGGAATAGATGATGAATGGCCTAAAACCCACCTCTTTAGAGTTGAAGCTATGCTGACTGAAATATAAAATATAACACAATTCTTGGAGGAAGGACAAGCGTCGGAAAGGACATCCTAGAAGAAAAATAAAATATTAGCCATGAAAGTAGCAACATACACTATAATTAATGGATTATTATAGACGACATAATCCATCGGTGTGTCCTTGACCATGAAAAATATACCATTATCGACGAAGCACACTCAAGACTAGTAGGAGGACACTTTCAAGTCGACACAACAGTTAAGAATATATTGCAATTTGGATTATGGTGGCTAACGCTGAATAAATACTAAATTTTTTTTATCAACAAATGTGATAAATGCTAGTGAGTGGGTCGATCACTCTGTTGGAATGAAATGCCACTAATATCAGTTGTTTCAAGAAAATAGTTTAGGTTGATGAAAAACTAATAAATAATAAAAAGAAAAATAAGGAAAACGATGAAGGAAATAAAAATTTCCTCCCTTACGTATAAGGCACCACAAATAAGTTGGCTAAGACACTAATAAGAAATAAATTCAAAGTCTTTTTCACCCCACCCAACATGATCGGGAAAATGGTGTATTATTTGAAAGACCCAATCGAATCTAGTGCATATAAAGGTGTCTACTTCATCCCCTGTTCATGTGGGAAAGTATACATTGGTGAAACGAAGAGATCCATGGAAACGAGATTCAAAGAGCATAGTTCATACTTAAGGCATAGAAAACTCAAGTAATCAGCATTAGCAGAACATTCACACTTAACTCGACACCAGATTTGTCTGGTGAACGCTACATTCATCGCAAGGGAATAAAACCTAACAAAATGAAAAGTAAGAGAGAAAATTGAAATTAATATGAACCAAAATTTTCATAATAGAGATGATGGCACCAATATCAGTGACACATGGAAACCACTTCTACACTCGTGTAAGTAAACAAACAACCATTATTAAATAGTCAAACAAATTAATCAAAATAAGTTACTAGATATCTAAGATATTAATAAAATCGATATATTATTAAAAAAATTGAGTAATCATTAAATAAACTTTGAAAAGACGACATCTCACATTATTAATATCACATTATAATACTTATCACGATAACAAATTTACACATATATACAAGATCTCGGGCAACTTAATTTTTTTTCAAGATTCAATTGTCCCTTGATGATGATCCCAGAGTAGGGATCAAAACATTGATTTTCTCGATAAAAATACACTTCTCATATTGCCACTTATTATCAGTTAACCTAATCCTAACATTTGAAATATGGGCCATCGAATTTTTCAATCCATTCTTGGTACCTAGTTGGAAAACAAGTGCCCAATACATAACTACCATAGTCAGATATGTCACAAAATGGGCAGAAGAAGAACCCGTCGAAGCATGTTCGAGTGAAGTTGCAGCAAAGTTTATCTATGAAAATACCGTTACACTATTTGTATGTCCCCCCACATTAATTAGCGATAGGGGAACACTTTTTATTAATAAGACTAGAGAAATATTAATTAAAGAATTTATGATAGACCATCACAAGATTTTAGCATATCACCCTGAGACGAATGGTGCTATCAAAGCATTCAATAAGACACTTATGAAAGGATTAACAAAAATTTGCAATATCGACAAGAATGACTAGGATGACAAAATTTTGGCTATCCTATGGGCATACATAACATATTATAAGATATCAACTAGACATACACCCTTAAAATTAGTCTATGGTCAGGAAGCAATTGTACCACTTCATTTCAAACAAAAAGACCCAATAATCACACAAGTACTGTATTTGGACACTGTACAGGCTACCTAAGACAAAGTATTTGAGCTGTAAAAACTTGAAGAACAAAGACTAGTTACTATTCATCATCAAGAAGTCCAAAAGCAACAAAATTAAGCCTGTCACAACAGAAACATAAAGAATAAGGATATCTCAGTCTGAGATCTAGTGCTCTTGTATGATATAAAGAAAAAAGAATAGCTAAGAAAGATATAAATTGCACGGATGGGCCCTTATATGATTGAATAATTGAAACATAATGGATCTATCCAATTAAAAACACTCCAGTATCGAGTCTTCACCAAATTTGTTAATGGAGCTCAACTCAAAAGATATCGAATATAAAGAGGCACCTTGTTGACTAGTGGTCGTATCACCACTAGTCAACCGTCGTGCCCCTAGGTTTATATATTGTTAATTCCAAAGCATAACTAACTTCTTTAAAAAAAATATAACTTACGTAGCATAGATCAAATATAAAAAGGGAACTAAGACATGGAACTTGGAAGGTGATAAGTACTTCAACACATATGGTAGTTGAATGGGAAGAGGAGGAAATGGGAAATCACAAGTATGCAACAACCAAGAAGTAGTATACCTTCACTTAGTACCAACTATAAGAAAAAAAAATACAAAAAGGATACGACTAATCCATCTACTAGAAAATAGGAAACCAAACCGATGAAGATGACTCCCCGCTGACCGAGGAATGAGGAGACCAGTCAAGAAGCAAAGCATGGAAAAGACCATCGTCAAGACCGTCGAACATTAAGTGAACTGATTGGACCATGAACCAAGATTATAATAGAAGTTTCATCAGGCATGTGAAGTGGTTGTCTTGCACAAAGATCACAGTTAATAAACTCACTATGCACAAAAAATGCTCTCTGATCTCCGTGGCTATAAATACTCCAACACTAGAAGATTGTTTGCAAAGTTTATATTGTGAATTGGAGAGAGCACAATATATCCCGAAAACCATTGAATTATAGCCATATATCTTGACCATTGAATACCAACAACCATAAATGGCACCCAATAAAGACATAACATCAATAAAAACAAAGGCAACTAAATAAAAAATAAAAGTACATTAGGAAAAAGCATCATTAACGCCCCTACAAGCTCGATTGAATCACATAAAGAAATCCAAAACGAAGGAGCATAATTGGGGAAAATAGTACATAGAGCTAAGATAATGGGGAATCAAGGACAACAAGTGGATTGATGAATCTAATAATCTATCCTTAGCCAAAATTATCCATTACCTGAACACTTCGCTATTGGCCAACCATGGAAATATGAAAGACCTAATAGCCAAGTTCATAGTGAGCAGATACCATGATGGAAAAATTTGGTTAGATGAACCCATAGAAATAAATGATTTCCTCATCTCCAATATCACTATTCTACCAAGCAAAGGGGCACCAATCCCCATCACAACTAAGCACATGGAGGTAGTTGTAGAATTCATAGGAATACCAACATGAAATAACTCAAAAGGTATGATCATCAATAAATTTACTTACCTATTGATCAAATGGAAGACAGTCATAATATCACTCTATCTAACAAGTTCTAGTCAACCATCCGACTTGAAGATTGAAATGTTAGAGGCGGTGAAATATATAGAATACGAAACTAATATATTCAACTAGGCCGACCACCTGGCTGCAATAGTTAAAACTAATTGTGAAACATATCAAGAAACTGGGTAGGCAATTCGGTTCCCATCGTTGCTCATATGAATTTTTATGGCGAAGATTACCCCAGTTAGTGAAATGACATTCACAAACACAAAACCACCAATAATGAACAATTTCAATATTTTGCACCTAAGGGATCACCACTTGGTCTAAAAAAATCCAGATAGTAAAGACTAAGTGCAATATATGGAGGGTTCCCCAGGAAATCCATTGTAGCTTACCCCAATCGACACACATCCAACTCGACCTCGACCATATTAGGGTTTGGCATTTATAGGGTATAGGAGGAGATGTCCAGTAGCTCAACTTTATCCAAATATACAAGACTTATTCAATGATCTTTCCAGGAAGTTGACTATTGTGCTACTTGTTTCAATTTTGTCTTGGTATTCACAGTTGAAGTTGTTGCAAGCCCTCCTTGAAGGCGAAGCTAAATACCAGTATGAAACCTCCTCATACATCACCACTTTCTTCCCAGATGATGAACCTCTGGAGAACCTCCTAGCAATTCTCTTGTCGTCCAACCAAAGGAAATAACCAATCATCGAACCGACTGCAAAAATGAATAAAGAAGATGAAGAGGAACCATTGATTAAATAAGGATTTGAGCACGAATTCAATGATCCATTCCTAAAGTAAAAACTTGACCAAGTCATCGAGCAAATGCTCACATTCCAACATAATGTCAAAGGTAATTCCACTCAATGACAATGGAAGAAAAGCAAGCTGTTAATGACATCTACCACTGAAGAGGACCTAGTAGGGATACGAGAGTAGGGGAAGTCTATCATAATTGAAGAATCTAGAAACAAAGTCACCACTGAGTTGTATATCCATAAAAACTTTGTAGAACAGAGAAGAGCATCCCCGTCAGGAGCAAGAAAGGTGACCATTCCACCTTTACCTGCCCTACATAAAAATTTAAAGTTAACAACAAAATCTCATGAGGAGGAGCTGGTCCATGTTTCAAATGAATCCCTGCCCCCTTCTCTGACTTGTCTAGAATAAGAGCATTCCTCGACTACAACATCAACTCTTTCCTACATAACCATAACAACCAAAGTTACTAAAATTCTGGGTACTCTGTCGCACATATTCCCTGAGTTAAGTTAGTTAACCACGATCTTCAGTATTGGAAGGAATAGCATGCCAAGTCAGTTGGCCATTTTTCCTCTGTCTCCATCTCAAATTTCCAAACAATCAACAAAAAAAATTCAAAATTCCATCCATCAAATCCTTTCTCTAGTCTTCCCTTTTATCTACTGCAAGTTCTTCACCATCCATCCTTTTACTTCTACCATCGACCATTCCCTTGCCATTTTAAATACCGCTATGATTCTCACATCATCCCCATTACAAAATTTACCCCCTCCATGTCCAGTCCCTATGAATACCACAATCGAAACATTTATTCACTCAACTAATCCATTTACTACCCCATCAACTTCTCTATCGACTAGTTCCTTATCCACCATATTGATGACCGCAGTGCTGACCACATCATCGACTTCCATATCAAACATTAGTATGACCCCTATCCTAGTCATCATATATGTTCCCTCGACTAGTACCATCCATATTCCCTTGACTTTAACCATCTTAACTACCACAATGTCGATGATAGTCACGACCACCCAACTCTGACTACCTCAGTTGCTCAGCACACAACTCCAACCAGTGGAGCAAGCTAACCTAAGGGTTTGCGCAAAGACGAAAAAATAAATCAAAACAAAACAAAATATGATACAAGGATCTTAGTAATAGTACAAAAAATGACTGACACTTCAATCACAACAAGAATTTTTGTACTAGCTAAAGCATCATATCAGTAGTTAGAAGAATTCATAAAAAATGTTAATAAAGAATGAAATAAAAGATGGACCGACACCAATAAAAATATCAAAGATATGAAGAATGAGAAGGAAAACACTTGGAGAGCATGTTCATTAGAGATATAACAAATTATTGAACTGATAGAATCCCTCAACCTTAAAGAACCCTTGATATATAGAATCTAGAGACTCTTTGGGTCCGTGTAACGGTTAACCTGTCTACAACAAGTATTACCAACAAAATCAACAACAGTAATACGAAACCAATCTACTTATGGCCAACCAATTTAAATAGTTTGAAGAATGAGACATGCAGCTAAAGGAATAAAAGGTCCATATGACTAGATCAGCCCTGGTACTGAATAGCTGGTATTCATATTATGGGAATATCTACATTGAAATACAGACCATGAAAATGACTATCTTGGAGTTATACACAAGGAAGAGCACAATAGATCCAAAGACTGCTAAAATTTAGAGGCACAAATTACAATGGAACAACAATTCCTCGTAGAATTGTAGAATAAGGAGCACCAATGGTTGCATGAAGCTAAGAATGCATAGGGAAAAGTCAATCCACTAACTAGCCGTATATACAGAATAATATGGGTTGGAGAGCTTCAACACCAATATTTCGGTCCCAATCTTTAGAACATGGAGGACATACCATTTCCAAAGAAATTGTTACGACTATCAGAGATAACCACAGTCAGTACAAACATCTAGTCTATCTTAGCCGACTTGAAATATTTTCATTGATGCCTCATCATTTCTGTCACTTCCATAGTTGAAGCATGTGTTGAAGCGACTCCACCTGGTGCAACATCTAGTTCTCAACATCCCTGAAAAACTATAAACTTTTTGTAATTTTGTAAATTTTTGTAAAAATCACATCTACATGTTATGTTTGGGACAAAGAAGGATTTTTGGGTGTGGGATATGTTGGAGGAGCCTACTTGACAATTAGACTAGGTCCTCCCAACCGACCACCTAATGGTTAGCTCATTCTAGTCGAGTCGATTAGGTCGACTACCAGACAAATATATATAGTTACAACTATCTAACCGATTGTATAATTCATATATATAGGATGTTAAGACATAATGATATATAGATGATTAACCCCTTTTGTACATTATGGCTCTATTATATAATAGAAGACTTGTTGCTGGTGGGACCATTACTCTTATTATTTATTGCTCTCTTTATGTATGCATGTTCTCATACATGATTATCTGTTATAATGCACTACTAGTAACCTAATGTAATCTTGTAGATTTCAACACATGTCCATTCAATGCTTTCCTTCCACTCCAATTATTAAGTGGAGTTACATCCCATGTTGTGTAGTTTGAGCACGTTGTATCTTCTAACCAAAACCTAGTTGACATTTCTTTTTCTTGAAGTAAAATATTTCCACCTTAATCATCCAATTTTTATGCTAAGCAATACCATTTTGTTGAGTACTGTATGGCATTTTATTTTCCATGAGATGCCATTCTATGACAAGTATCCCTCAAAGGCATGACTCACATATCCTACTCAATTATAAAATACCCTCAATACTTCATAGGTTGACCCAATTTCTTTTCAACGAATTCCTTAAACTCCTTGAATTTTTAAAGAAATGTATCATTTCTCTTCAATAAATATACCATCTCCATGATTTCTTATGTCAACTTGATCTTCATGATCCTTATCATGGTCTCTCCCATGGATTCTTTCTTGATTTCCTTCCAAACATCTTTGTGTATAGTTTTTTATGCCATTTCCTTTAATGAAGTGAACTTATTACTTATTCCTAATATTTACTTCATAAAGCAATTTCTCCCATTATCTAATTAATAAGGTGAAAAAAGAATCAAAATTATAATTCTTACCACGTTCCTTCCTTGAAGTCCAATTTTTGAATAATGTGGAATAGAGAGCATCATAGGGTGATTATAATTTATCAAATATCATTCTATTAGTTTCCCTTCTTTCTTTGGGAAGTATTTTCCAGGTTCTCCTAGCTTCAACCTAAACTCCTTTACATGATTGATATAGTCCTTGATCTTTTCGAATGAGAAGGGTTTGAGAGAAATCAATTTTTTTTTCAAGTTGCATAACCTAACTTTCATCAACCTTGTCTAACTACTTCTTCAGCTTCTTTTTCACTTCATTTAGGAAGTTTCTAGATGGAGGTGGTCATTAACCATACACCTTCATCCTTCTAGTAAGTTATAATTAACCATGAACTTTTCACATTCATCTTTAGGGTCAAGGACAACAATTTTGGTAAACTGCCAAAGAACATTGCTTTTCAACAAAGGATCCGTAACATTTTCCCACATACCATAATTGTTCCCATTAAGCATTATAAAATACTACTTTGAAACTCTATTTCTCTTGCAACATAGTGATCCAAAATCCCAGAACTCGAAACTGCAAGTTGATTCTTTCTACAGATTTGAGTTCTAGGTGTGCAAAAGCCATCCATAGTCTTCGTGTGATGTGACAACCTCCAACAATCCTTGTAATAATTAGAACCAAGATAAGACATGCAATCCTAGGATTAGAAACCATGTTAGAAATCATAGGTGCATTACAACAGAATACATAGAATCCAAGTAGATATTGTAGTGTTTAGAAAGATTGTTATGACATCACAACACAATGAGTATAGTCTTCATCACATCGACACAACAAAGAACACATTTCCTTCACATTAATTTTAATGCTCAATGTATGAACATATATTTATAGTTCTATGTTACTTGAGTGCATCACCAATATTATATTAAATAAGGTTGATTTTGTTGGGTTTGATCACCCAAGGTGGTCTCATTTAGCTAGTCAAAATTACTTTTATCATGCCAAGTTGGTTCTGGTCAACCTAGTCAGAACCACTCAATTGACACTTAGGGTACTAGCCATTAGAGGAAATTTGGGGTCTAAAATGGGCCTTATAAGAAAATGTACCAACCATAATTTCTTTATAAGTTGGAATTCAAGAACCAATAGAATTTCAATAAAATGAGTCACCATAATGGTTGACTTGAGATATTTGTCATAAAAAAACTACTTTTTTTGTTCGTATTTTCAACATATATCCCTGTGTTTTTTTTCAAATTTCAAGCGGGAGCACTCGTTGGATGCGGAATTAAATTCCGAATCCAATGAGTGCTCCCACTCAAAATTTGAGTAAAAACACAGGGAGATATGTTGAAAATACAAACAAAAAAGTAGTTTTTTTTCTTTCTTCCTCCAAAATTAATAAATATTATTTTATTATTTTATTATTTTCCTTAGGAGGCCCATTTTAGACCTCAAATTTACTCTAATTCCGAGACCACTTAGTTGGAACTCAATTTTCTAGTTAATATCACTCAATTGGTGCTTAGTTTCATAGTTAATACCACTGAGTTGGTGATTAATTGGTCCTAGTCGACTTGGATGTGACAACTCAATCAATCCTCACTTGAACACTTAGTCATTATTCAATTGATCACTTATACTTAAGTTGGGTTTATATATTTTAATAGTTGGTACCTAATTCATTTCATAATGGCATTGACATAAAATAGTTTTTACTCATGTTCCCTCTTTAACTAGCAAGAGATGAACCAACTTCTTACCAAAGTAATTGTATTGGTTGCTTGAAAGGTGGGGGGGTGTGAGTATTTATTTTAAGTTAATCATTCTTCCCAATCACTCTTGACATGAAAAATTGTTTACCATCAAAATCTATATTAAAAATATCTTGTCATCGTAGTGCCTTTTACTGAAAGCCACTAAGATTTAATATTTATGTTAATCCAAGAAAACCTCATAGGGAAATCCAAGGGATAATTTCCCACATTCATGGATGACATATTTGGTAAAATAATTAGTGTAGAACAGTTCATCTCATTTAGGGAGATTTGAACAAGTAAATGGCCAACTCAAAACTAGCAAAATGCCCAATGACACTTCACTACATTTTGTGAATGGTACATAGTGTAAATCTGTCCCCACTGATCACAATACCTAACTTGATAGGGACATCAAGTGTGGCACTCAACAAAGGTAGCTAGCTTGGGGATAGACCCCAAGGTGAGCTATACTTATGAAGGAACGCAAGGAATTACATAAATACACATAAACGCAAAGATGCGGTAGAAATAAGACTTCATGTCATTAATATCACATAACAGAAATATGTTTTACAGACGGAATGAAAATAAACTAGCTAGGGCACTGGTAGCTTATCTCTGAGAAGAGACGTGGTGGCCACCGGCCTCTGAACTCTGAGTTCCAATGGGGCTCAAAGCCTATCTATTATTGAGAAACAAAGGAAAACCCTAAACATCCAAAAACCTAACCCTAGGAGATGAAAATGCCAAACTATGGGCCCCGTTGGGTTAAATTGGTACATCAATTTCCCGGCGTCGTAAATTTGGCATACGATCTCCATTTGACACACATGATACCTCACTGGAAATATCTATCCGAGGACTAAACTGATGACCACATAATTCGATTCATCAACTCACATCTGTAGAATGAAGCTTTTCCAAAAAACGTCGTTTAGGGCCTCAAAACAGCTCCGTAGGACCCGAAAAAACTGCTAAAAATAGTCAGTTGTGCTATAATTAAGGAAACTAAAAGAATTGAAAGAACAATGTTGGGGCCCCAAGTGGATTAAGCGGGTGGACACCAATATCCACCTGGATCATGCCTCCCCCCTTAAGAAGCAATGGTCCCCATTGCAAGGAGTTCCTCCATGTTACGAGGAAACTTCTACTGAACTTGGTCCCTGGTGAGCCACTTGCCTTGGTGCAGGAGTTGGCCAGCTTTGACAACCTAATACAATTGGATCTGTTGCTGGCGAGTGTTCTTGATTTGCATGTCCATGATACGATCTGTGTTGGCTTGTTCCCTATAGTATGGGTTTAACTCTGCTGTTGTGAGTTGTTCTGCATTGTCGAAGATGTCCAGTAGAGGTGGAAAGTAGGGTCGAAGGTGGTCCACATTGAACACTAGGTGCAGACCAAGGAATGGTGGAATATTGAGCTCGAAGGCATTGTCCCTTACAACCTTGGTGATAGTGTATGACCCATATCGAAGCGGGCGAAGCTTACAGTAGGGTCCAGCGAGGCGCTCCTTCTGAAAATGTAGACACACTTTGTCGCCCACCTGGAAGTTGTGTGGCACCCGATGTTGATCATGTCGCTACTTGTATTTGGCATTGGTTCTGTCCAATATGTCATGAACCTATTGGCGGATGTGTTGAATGTGCTCTATGAAGTTGTTTTCCTTGTCAGCTTCCGACTGGACATGAGCCGAATCAGCCTGAGTGACTGCAAATGGCATGGCTATGTCAATGGGACATAGTGATTGGAATCCCAAACCCACCTAAAAGGGGCTGTGGTCGGTTGAGTTGTGGAGAGATCGGTTATAACTGTGTTGTACATAGGGGATGCTCTCATCCCATGCGCATGGATGCTTTGAGTTGTACATGTGCAGAATGTGTGATCATCCTATTGACGACCTCTGTCTGGCCATCAGTTTGGGGATGGAAAGTTGTGGACTTGGTGAGCTTGGTCTCCAGCATTGACCAAAGCCTGGACCAAAATGTACTAAGGAACCTGTTATCCCAATCTGAGATGATAGAACAAAGGACAAAGCCAAAGCAAGGAGGCCTAGGATAACCCGCCAAAACCGCAAGCAAAGAACAACATTGCGAAGCTAAAGAAGGACACGGGAAAGTGGTGTGAGTTTCATAAGAGCTCCACGCACAACACAAGTGAGTGTCAAGCCAAACAGTCACTGGTGGTCGATCTGAAGACTTCTGAATCAGATGCATGCTCCGACTCCGAACCATAACCCGAAAAGGGTAATGACAAGGGGAAGCAAATTATCGATGCAGATCCCAATGCCACTATTGCCACCACGAAGGTCTGAAAGGAGGAACCGGAAGATCCACAGGAGGGGGGCACCTCTTCCATTCCCAAATGTGGGTAAAGGGTTCCCCACTGCGATTCATTGTCGACAGTGGGAGCCAAAAGAACCTCATTTCAGAAGAGTTCGTGAAGTGGTTGGGCTTGCCGACCACATCACACCCACAACTGTACACCATTGGGTGGCTTCACCAAGGACAGGATCTCCGCGTCAGCCAATAGTGTCCCCTTCCCTACAGCATCAAGCCCTTCATGGATGAGGTATTATGTGACATTGCTCCTCTTGATGTTTCTAATGTATTATTAGGCCAACCATACTTGTGGAAGCGACATGCTGTGTATGAGTCCCGACATCGCGTTGTTATTGTTACTCTGGAAAATAAGTTGTACAGGATACCGGAGGTAGCGCCACCTCCCGCCATCTCTTTGGTTACTGCAAAACAATGCAGTAAGCTCATTTCCAAAATGGGGAAATTTGTTTTCCTGGTAATCCACCCTCAAGGCAAGAATAAGACTGTGGCCACAACCTCCAGACATATCTCCTCTGCCCGATAATAACAGATGGACAAGGTCGTGGAGGAGTACGGGGACATCTTCACCTCACCCGCAGGGGTGCCTCTGCATTGTCAGGTCAAGCACCCCATTGATCTGACCCCAGGTGCATCGCTGCCCAATGGACCAATATATTGGTGCTCTGTTATGGAGAATGACGAAATCAAGAGGCAGATTCAGGAGTTGTTGCAGAAAGGGCACATCCGACCAAGTTCATCGCCCTGTGGGAGCCCGATCGTGTTAGCGCAAAAGAAGGAGGGGACTTGGAGACTTTGTATTGACTATCGGGCGCTGAATAAGATCATTGATCCAGACTTATGAAGGAACGCAAGGAATTACAGAAATACACATAAACACAGAGATGCAACAGAAATAAGACTTCATGTCATTAATATCACATAACGGAAATATGCTTACAGACAATGGAAATAAACTAGCAAAAGCACTGGTAGCTTATCTCTGAGAAGAGATGTGGCGGCCACCGACCTCTGAAATATGAGTTCCAATGGGGCTCAAAGCCTATCTATTATTGAAAAACAAAGGAAAACCCTAAACATCCAAAAACCTAACCCTAGGAGATGAAAATGCCAAACTATGCACCCCGTTGGGGTAAATTGGTACATCAATTTCCCAGCATCGTAACTTTGGCATACGATCTCCATTTGATGCACATGATACCTCATTGGAAAGATCTATTCGAGGACTACATTGATGATTGCAAATGTCTATTCCTTGACTCACATTCACCAAATGAATCTTTTCCAAAAAATGTCGTTTAGGGCCTCAAAATGGCTCCCGAAGTTTAGGACCCGAAAAAAATGCTAAAAATAGTAAGCTATGTTATAATTAAGGAAACTAAAAGAACTGAAAGAACAATGTTGGGGCCCCAAGTGGAATAAGTGGGTGGCCACAAATATCCACTTGGATCACAAGGCCTCCTACATGAATCTCAATGCATGCAACCACCTTAGATTACCCAACTATGTATATATATATATAAATAGATATGATATCAAGGGGTTATTTGAACCAATTATGGTCAATGTTTATGAGAATTTGGCTAGTTTTGTGTCAACATGTGCTTGGTTGGGATCCCCTTGTGTTAAGTGAATTAGTATATGTTTACTAGTTTCCTTGGAAGGTGTTCCATGCTACACACACACACACACACCCCTAAGCTCAAGGAGTTAGTTGAATTGCTTGTTGCCAATGTTGTTGGGAATTTGGTTAGTTCCATGTTGACAAGTGCATGGTTTGAATGCCCTTGGGTGAGATGGACTAGAATATATTGATGAGTTTACTAGGGATGTTATCCATGAGAAAGCATCCTTTGGGTTTCTCCGCGAATACACACACACACACACACACACACATATACATACACACATATACATACATATATACATACATACATATACACGCACACACACACACACATACATACATACATACATATATATATATGTGTGTGTGTGTGTGTGTGTGTGTGTGTGTGTATGTATATATATAAATATATATTCGAGGGTTTAGCTGAAATGCTTGTTGTCAATTTTGTTAGGCATTTAACTAGTTTTGACTAATGGATTTACTAGGGATGTCATCGATGAATGTGGAGGAATCATCCCTTAGGTTTCCCCATGAGGTTTTCCTTGGAAATAAATACATATGTGTGAGTGTGTGCACATATATAGCATTAAGTGTTAGGTCAATTGGTTGGGACCATCTTCTAAAGGCATGTTGCTAATGGGGAGATCATAGGTTCTAATCTAGTAGTGTCCCATGGGATTACTAGCGTCAATATTGGTGGTCAATCTCCCTTCCATAAAAAAAATCTACGGAAAGAGGGGGAGTTCTCCCTAAGGTAAATTAGTAAACTTTAGGTTTTGGTAGCCATTGCATTGATATTAAGCCTTTGGGGGTTAGTAAGCTTGGTTTGTTCCTCAAAATACGTGCACACACATACTGAAGCATATATATATATATAAGGGTTAGCTCAAATAATTTTTTCCAATGTCATTTTGGCTAGTTCTATGCCATTGAGTGCTCGGTTTGAACCCCCTAGGTTAAGTGCACTAATCTACATGTTTGCTAGGGATGCCATTTGCAAATGTAGGAAGTATGATTGGGTTTGACCGCAAGGTTTTCCGTAAATGCAGGGAAGTGCTTGGAAATTTCCCCATGAGGTGTTTCTTTGAACACACACACACACACTTTGAATCCCAAAGGGGTTAGCTCAATTGATTGTCACTAATTTCATTGGGCATTTAGCTAGTTCTGTGCCAGTAAATGCTTGATAAGAGATGCATTAGTATATGTTGATGAGTTTACTGAGGTTGACATCCATAAATGTGAGGACACATCCCTTAGATCTACAGGTTTTCTCAGAAAAAATATATATCTTAACTAATACTTAATATTTTTTATTATTATAACTTTTTATTTTTTTCCATTTTAATTTATAAACCAAACATTATACATCTCATCCATATTAAATTACAAAATACACCTCACTTCTCTCAATATAACTATTATACCCACTCATTATAAGAAAAAAACATCGATAAAAATAAGAATCCCTCACTTTCTCAATGATATGCCTAAGAAGTTCCATACATAAAACAAACTACAACATGCCAAAGTATAAGTATATCATCAAATCCAAATGTTAATATATGTGGAAACAAAATCATACCACATGTTGGTCAATGAGTGATTGGAAGGGTTGATTGTTAAACTACCTACCAAGATATTACATGGAAACCTACGAAAACATGTTCGAAGCCCTATGAAAGATGACATTTTGTTGGAAATGCAATAATGAAGAAAAAACAAAATAAATGAACCATCCAAAAAAATAATTGTTGTATGTAAACTCGTTTTATCATAAAAATGTTTCAAACATACCACAAGTCTTTATTTGTATTTTTTATCCCGTACAATGTTCATGGTGTTAATGCCTATATTATTTGGACCGACTTAAAAAAAACGCCATCTATGATTTGTTCGTTGGTCTAATATCGTGATTACTAATATATTTTTTAAATATTTAATTTGTATAACTATTGATTTGTGTTGTCTAATAAAGTTATTATTCATGTTTTTAAAATATTTAATTTAAATAATTATTATTAATTTAAATAACAACTAATACTGTAAAGCTAAATATTTTTTATTCATGGATACAAAATTATAAACCCAGACTTCACATTAATGTAATACCTTAATATTACCTTAACTTAAATTACCTAATTTATTTTTAACCTCGTCATTCTTGAAAAGACTATAAGGTGAATGAAAAATACTTTCTAACCACTATCGTTGTGTTTTGTCCCTATGACTTTAATGAAAGTAACTCATATCTAAACGAATTGTGTGTATGTCCAACGACAAAGAATTAGAATTATATTAATTTTTGAGGATGTCATGCGATATCTTTTAGTTGTTGACTTTTGAATTATGCTCCAAGTTAATGTTTGGGTGTAGGATGTGAAGTGTGGAAAGGGATTATATATTTGATCAGAATTTTATTGTAATTTAAGTTGTGTATACGGTGTAACTGTATTTTTAAAAATATTATTTAATTTTAAATTAATTTATTTTTTACATATATTATATTAATTGAATTTTTTATTTTTTATATCTCCAAATTACAAAAAAATATATTTTTAAAAATATTATTTAATTTTAAATTAATTTATTTTTTACATATATTATATTAATTGAATTTTTTATTTTTTATATCTCCAAATTACAAAAAAGATATTGTGAGAAAGATTTTTTTGGATCCAGGGCAATAGGATTTTTTATCATGCAAAAATCATATTGGAAGATTCTTTTTCACAATCATTCATTGAGAACTAATTAAAAAAAATATTATATTATTAAATATTTTTTTATAATTTTTATTTTTATCTTTTATCATTACACATTGATTTTAATAACTATTAATAATGAATTTATCTATCTTAATTTTTTTATATTTTAAGTAATTTGATTCCTCTCGGTATTTAATAGATACAGATTATGATTTTTTATACACATGCACACATGATGATGATGATAGTTATTAGCATCCACTTAGACCAACTTTGTTTTATTGGACCTTAAGAAGGTAAGGAGTCACTTGATTTTCTTTAAAATTTTATTTTTATGCTCGAAAAACTTTAAGAGAAGCATTCCTAAATCCCCATAGTCGTGATGAGTTACAAGGTTAGGAAGGTTGATATTGTAGCAAATATTTGGAAATTGTGCTCTAATGTGGGTGTACACTTGACATTTTATGAGAAAGTGATTTTCATCTTCAACCCTCTTTGTGTCACAAAGATAAAAAAAAATCTTTGATCCCATGGCGTTTTAGGAATTGTCCAATGCCCTGTTTCACTATGGAGCTTGTGAGAGTTTATTCTTATTTTAGCAATGTTGATTTTCTTCTTTACGCTAATTAAAACATATAGATACTTTTGATCTTCTAAGTTATGGTCGATCACCTCCTTATAATATCTTAATTTTCTCTTATCATCGAACTCTTTATTACACCACATCTTCTCCTTAAATGTAGATGTAATAATACTTTTAATACTATCACTATTAAGCATAGTGACATCTTCCTTGACTCCCCAATGATTTAGCCATGATTTGATGTATTTATGCCAACCTTACTTAAGTCATGAATGGTTTTGTATTGTAAGAAAAACCTTATAAAGCCTCTTGTCTCACATGTTGTTTATCTTGTTTTAATCAAATAAATTATAATTATTATATATTTTGTTTTGATAAAAACAATTATCTTCTATTAAAATGTAATGTCCCCATTCAAATAAATCTCAAGAAGAGAAAATTCCGTCAATCTACTAGTTTCCTAGGTTGGGGTGGAAACATTATATTTGGAATAAGGGAACTATAAAACCCCCAAATGGACATTAGCTTAACAAAATATATTAAATGGGGAATAAATAAATATTTAAGATAGGAAAATAAGGTGGCACTTGGTCATGAGGGCACATTGGAGGTGTGGGGCCCACTTAAGCAAGATTCCCCATGCCACATGGCATCTCACTCTCACCCATTCGAATCCAAGTTGGAGTCCTACGTTCTTGGGGGAGTTGGAAGAGAATAATACTTGGCATAACTCAATGAGGGTCGAAATTGAGAGAAAGAGTAACTCCCATGGAAGAGGAAGAGGCATCTTGGAGCTATTGGGACACTTGGGCTAGATTCCCTAGCTTCTGTGACAACAATGATGAAGATGCTATGACACTTATGACACAATATATGACATGTCAAGGCTAAAAATAGCCTCCAAGAGGGCACACAAGGGAGTTAGGGCAGCCAAAGAGTCATCCATTCGAATTGAGTGAAGGAGGAGGCTAGGAATTGATGGACAAGTGGCACACATTGGAATCACTTCCCAATTCGAGATGGCATGAAGCTCATGGAGGGAATTCTAACCATGGAAAGCTTGGGAAAGTAATAAAATACAAGAACCAAGAAGGAGAGTGGCTTTTTATCATTTCTCATTTTGCAAATTGGAGAGCATAGCTTGTCCATGCTAGTGGAGTGTTTACTCTACTTGCCTTAGTACCAATTTCGGGGGTGAAAGATTCCAATCCTAATAGGAAATTGGAGAGGCCATTCAGACCTTTCATTTGGAGCTACAATGGATTCATTTGTTGTAGGTTGAAGCTACAGGGCAGCTCGTGATATTTTCTCCTTCAACTTGTTCCCTTCTCTCTCACACATTTCTCTTCATATTTTGGCTCTTGGAGGAAGGGCGCACATGGTAAGATGTTGATCTCTTTGTGAGAGTCCAAGATACACCATTTATTTTTAATCTGATATATTTATTGTTTATTTGATGCTCAAAATATCCTCAGGTAGAAATACCAAGTGAAACTATGTAAAAATACCAAACAATGCATAAATGGTGCCATTTTCCCTATATCTTGTTGTGAGAGCTTGAAGTTGCTTTATTTCGATTTGTATTAGTTCATATTTGTGATTTTTATGATGTGTGGAGATTAATTAATGTACTGAAGAAGTTTCATATACATTACATAATCCTTTGGAACATAAATCTCAAATTTCATAGCAAGTGGTGAAGTTTCCTATCATTTTCCCCTATGTGAAGACATGTCCACAAACCTCTGATTTATGGGAGTTGAAGCAGCTTTTACAAACTGATTAATGATTCATTTGGGTTCCCATTGAATTCCTTTAACTAATACATGTCTCTATTCTAAAATTTGGGAGGTTTGTACTGCATTTGGGAAGCCATTAGTGACCTCTACCCTTGGGGGTTTGAACCTCGAAATTGCTAGTAAAATTCTTCAATTTCTCCTGAAGTTAAATGAATGTTGCAGAAGTATTTTGAGAGTATCCAAACATCTATTAGCATCATTTTTATGTATCAATACCTTTCAAATACCTTCAGACCCAATTTGGAAGCATTTGGATCCATTTGGGAGCACTGGAGACATAACTAGCCTAAGGGTCGAATTGGCCAAAAATTGCAATTTTTCCAATTTTTCCAATTTTTCCAAATTTATAAAAAAGGGACACTACATAAAAGAAGCTTAAACACTACTTTATAGTTATAAGTAATTGAAATATATCAGTGTTGAATATTAATTATCTACATAGATTATATGAAGGAATACGATACATTAATTATTGTTAGAAACTTTATTGAAATTTTGGTTCTAACATTTAATTTTTTTATTAACATTAAAATTTCAATGTTTTCATGATTTTTTCTTTTATAAAAGATGAATATAGATATTTAGAATTTAAGGCTATAAAAATTTACAATTTTTATGTAGAAGACATTTTCTTTATGAGATATAGTCTCACACCACTATTACAAATTCCTAGTCTCTTGCTCCAATAAAACCATATCATGTGTTTGTACCTTCGCCTTACTTTACCAATGAAAATTGGTTTGTTCGTCTTTGTCATGTTTTTTCGCTTCTCGTGTTGTTCATCCACCTATGATGTCGAAGCAACATCACAAAACGCTATGGAACTACTACACTCCATCACATGAGACAACGATAAGGACTTGATAGATGATCTCATCACCGAAAAAATGAAAAACATCAAAACACATATACTCAACTAAACCCCCCTTATCTTCTTCATATTGCTTTCCGCAATTACAAAAAAAAAAAACTATAAATTAATTATATATAGTTACTAATCATTGGATCATCAATTATTTGTACTACCAAGCTGCCATGATCTCCAATGTTATTATATGCAAACCTATAATATCCTTGTTAACAAAAAAAACCTGTAGTATACCATGATTATTATTGTATAGTTGTAAGTGTATAGAAAGTAAGAAATATCAAGTGTTTCGTCTGCTAGGGTTTCATCTTAGAGATCTATGGTGTTCATGGCCATGGCCATGGTTTTTGGAATAATGGATATTACTGAGGTTTTTACATATTTTTGAGGGAATGATGTTCTCTGTCATCTAGTTTATCTTTTTTCATTTTTTTCTAAGCATAGGATGGTGTATCTATAGTTTTTGTACTTCAAATGTTGGTTAGTTGGTTCAACACTTCTTTTACGTAAGTTTCGATAGTTTTAAGGATTTTTCTGTGACGTCTATAGCCTTGGGATTCTTGAGCTTTTTTCCTCTGATTAAGGACTCTTGTCCCAAGATAGGGATGATGGAAGAAATTTTTTCTCTCTCTCACATGAGGGAGGATATCCATCTTTCCAACAAGGAGAAGTTGACAAGTTTATCGGGCCTCTCTCCCTCAGTAGACGCTCGTTATCATTCTCCATTTGCATCAAAGAACCCGAATGAAGTGGATTGGGCTAGAGACCATCGATCAACGAGCCAAGATATCCCATGTTCAAATGAACACAAGGGTATAGCACCAATGTGATCTCATAAATGTATCAAAGGAAAAAGGACATAGCTCAATCTTTCTTTAGGGGTGGATGTTCCTCTAAATGTAGTGATACCTTTATTCGAAAGGGCTCTTGTCGGTATATTTGGAGGAAGGTTTATGGAAGGTCAAACTTACCGGGAATGGGATAAGGAAACTTGGACTCCTTCTGTTGGATATTACCCTAATTTTTTCTCCCTAACTCGTGGTTGGATTTGGGTCTCAGTTGAATACCCTGAGGATGTTTCAAAACTTATCTCGGGCACTTAGAAATGGGGTTTAACCACCATCTCCCTCAAGCGTTGGATGCCTTTTTTTTATGCCCGTAGTGCCAAGGCATATATCCAATCTTCCTGGGTGAAGATCCCATGCCTTCAGGTGGAGCTATGGTCACCTATCATATTAAAAAAAATAGGGGATGCTATTGGATATTTCCGTGAAGCAGACCTAAGTTTTTATAAGACTGGTATTATGTCGACAATGTCCTTCGGGAAGGACTATATGAAGATATGACCATCTCTATTGGCTCCTTAGTGCATCTTCAACCACTGGACTACACGGGTGTCCCATTTATATGTAATCGTTGCCATGTTTATCAAAACATGGTGAAGTATTGTAAGATTCCCTTCATGAAGTCAATATGGAGGAAAAGACAATTTCTAGGTAGTTCGGTAGCTCCTTTTTATCACAAGTATATTTTGGATGATAAAAATGGTGATCTACAGGTGGTCAACCGAGAGCTTGGTTTTCTTTCTAGTCATTCTAAGACTGAGGTATCATTTCAGGAGACATTGAGGGTGGATAATGGAGACACATGATATTTGATTCACTCAGTAACATCTAGTCCTGATCACACAAAGTTCCCATTCTCACAGAAGGACATATATCCAGCTGTGTCAATGACTATGGAGGATGTGGTGATTCAGGAGGAATCATCTCTGTCACCCTTGGATACTCCTCTTGATGAGCAAAGTGGTAAGGTATTATCCACTCTATATTTTTCTTATCCATAGACGATTTTCAAGATTGATAATGATAGTTTTTCCATAGTGGCAAACATTGTTTTCCGACCTCCCGCCCCTCTGGAACCCTCTCTTATGGGGGATGTTTATTTTATATTACACACATCATGTGTCCTCTCGAAGGATTCTGATTTACCAACCTCTGAGTATTATGTAGCTGATCATTCCATTACTCTCCCCTCTATTTCACTACCTTTATCCCCTTCGCCATCCTTTCTATCTCATGTTCAGATTCAAATCCGTATTTTTATCTTAAATGCTACTAATTATTCTAGGGTGGTATATTCCTCATAGGGTTTACTTCATCTCTTCCTTGGAATGAATGAATGCACATCCCTTGTCAACCATAGAGTTTCTCATGATGCAATGGTGAAGGGCTCCTTCTCTGAGTCGAGAAACCACTCATGTTTTCTCAGATTTTGCAAGGCCAAAAAGGATAAGAAAGATCCCTACTCGAGATGAGAGCTTCACCCTTTCTCACCACCCTCTCCTTCGAGACTTAGGGGTAGGGTATGGATGATAGAATCATCCATGGAATAATATTTCTATGATATTTAAATCAACAGACTAAAAACTATGAAAATGATTCTCAGAGATAGAAATACTAGTACTAGAGGAGGCCCCCATGATTATTTTATCCATCAACTACTGAGGAATGGGGCTAACCTAAAAAAAGGTTGGCCTTCACCATTTAATTGGCGTTCATCATCCTACTGTTATTCTGCTTCAAGAGACTTTGTCAAGTGGGGACCTTATCATATCTGATCTAAGATCATTTTTACTTGGTTCAGATTTCTTGGTTTGTGATGCGATGGGAAGTGCAGGAGGGCTTATTACTGAATGGAAATCCAATCCCTGTTTATGCACTTATAATTGGGCCTTTTTCTCTAGGCTGGGAAATATCCTATTATTTCGAGAATTTAGACAAGACATTAACATTATCAATCTTTATGGGGCAAACTCTTAGAGGGTCATGTATAGGGAGAGACTTTTCCATTATGGTATCCTGGATAGAGATGAGCTAATTTTGGGAGGAGATCTAAATTTTTCCTTTGGTGAGGCCTAGTCCTGGGGCCCCAATTCCCACAAATATTCATTCTTTGACTACTTCATCATAATACTTGAAGATATTTCTATTTATGATATTCCTCCTTTAAAACTTAGACCTACCTAGTTCAATATGCATTCGGGTCATGATAGAATGGCCAAGCGATTATATTGCTTCTTAGTTAACAAAGGAATTTTATAGGCTCCAATGTGCATTAAACAGTGGGTTGGGGAAGTTGGGATCTCTGACCATTTTCCTTTTATGATGGAGCTTTTGGATGCTACAAGAATTCCTTCCATTCTTTTCAAGTTTTTCTCTTCTTGATTGGATGAAGAGGAATATTGCGATATGATTTGAGCATCTTGGATTCCTTTTGCTATAAATTCTCATCCTTTAGCTAGTAGGCATTTTCAGCATAACCTAATGAGGATAACGCATAGATTGATCCCATGGGAAGTAGAGAGAAGGAAACTATGGAGGTTGATTTAAGTAGGATTGAACATACTTTGGATATATTTCATGCATCAAATCATGAGGGATTCTCATCTATTGAACAAAAACAAGATATTGTGGATCTAGAAGCACATTAGAGGAAATTTCTTGAGGAAAAGGAATCCTTTTGGAGGCTTAAGAGCCATGCTATATGGCTTCAATAGGGAGATGAAAGCACTATTTTTTTCCACAACCATATGAATCATAGAAAGTACTAAAATTCAATATGGCACCTTGATAAGGAGGACGAATCACAGGTTACTAGATTTAGTAATTTGGCAGCAATAAGGCTTTCTCACTTTAAACAAATTTTAAGAGAAGAAAAACATGTATATATAGCACATATGATGCGCACAATGGCTCTCTTCCCCGAATATGTGAATGATGAGAAAAAAATTCTATCATGCAAAGATTAAATATTGAGGAAACAAGGGGGGCTATACACTCTATGCAAAAATATAAGAGCCCCGGACCTGATGGATTTCCAATGGAATTTTTTGAAGATTTTATGGAATTCTTCAAATATGATCTCCTTGTAGTCATAGAAGAATCTAGAGCTACTGGAAATATCCCGAGGGTTTTTAATTATACTTGTATATCCTTGATTTCTAAAACATATAAGCCTACTTCCTTTAATTACTATCGGATTATATCCTTATGCAATTTCATCTACAAGCTGATTGCTAAAGTCATCGCCAAGCATATAAAAGGTATTCTATCATCAACTGTATCAAATGAAAAATTTTATTTCCTAGAAGGAATAAAAATCCAAGATGCCATAGTCACTACACAAGAATTTATTCACGCCACTAAGATTCACCACAAACCTGCTTTCATCTTCAAAGTGGACTTCTCCAAGGCTTACAATCGTACAAACTAGACTTACATCAGATTGGTCCTTTTACAAGTTGATTTCCCATTGGATTTTGTTAACTAGACTCTTTCATGTGTTAAATATGTGTCCTTCGCAATCCTTATGTATAAATTCTATATAGGTTCAACACCATGCAATAATTTTAACAAGCTAGGATCTAGAAACAAAGTAGTCCTCACCAAGAATTTACACAGAGATTAGCATAAATAAGAAGAAATATTGAATTAGAAACATATGACATAGAGCTCAATTGGAATAAACACCATCATCTGATTATTCAATAATATCAATACAATATATAATACATCCCATAGGGAAAATTAGATATCCTTGGAGGCAATTCGAGTAGCTCACATGTGCATGATTATATTTGATCAAATCTCCATCTATGGTAAGTATCAAACTCAAACTCATAGTTGATGGTCACGAATTGGATAGGTGAACCTAGGTAGACTATAAGTGATAAAAAATAAACCAGTGAGTGACTTTTAGGAGAAAAGGAAGGAATATACTGAGGAAAAAAAGTGGCAAACTTGCCCAAGTCATCCTAATGCTCCTAGGTGTCATGTCCCCAACTAAATGATTTTCATATAAATAATTAAATTGTCCTACCCAATTCCTAAGGTTTATGTGGAAGAATTAAAATATTGACATTTAACCCCAAGGTCTATAGTTTCTCATGAAAATTCAATATGCTAAATTGATGGTGAAAAAATAGGCCAATAAATTATGGAATAAACGTTAAATGCTCCAAAATGAAGTGGCATTAGGTCCTAGTTGGACTTGGGGGCGCATAAGTGGACATGTGGGGTCCACGTGAGAGAATATTCCTCCTTTAAACATGGATCCATCCCCAAATTCGAGTTGGAAGGGAAGAGGTAACATTCATGAAGGAAGAGGAAGAGTCATAGGGCTAAAAATAGGCAATGACAAATTCTATGAAAACTGAGACAAGTATTATGACACTTATGACAGATTCCATGACACCTATGACACTTATGACAGATTCTATGACATCTATGACAATGTAAGAGCTAAAAATAAACGAAGAGGGAGCATGAGAAGAGTTACACATATCCAAACATTCAAAATATTCCCCAATTCGAATTCATGGAGGAGTTGGAGACAAAAGATGAGCCAAGTGTCATGTGGGGCCAATGAAGGGTCATAACCCCCACTAATTCGAATTTCATGAGTAATTAGGAGATAATTTGAGTTATAAGGAGTTAAATGAGTCAAATAAATTTATTAAAAGGAGTCCAAGTCGAAATGGAGTAGCTTTTGGTCATTTTTTATTTGCATCTTTGCAAGTTGTAGAGCTTCACGCTTGTCCTTGCACGATGGATGTTCATCCTCCCTGCCTTAGTACCAATTTCGAGGGTTCAATATTCCCATACAAGTTGGTTGATGGAGAGGCAATTAATAAATCTAAAAATAGATTCATGGATATGTTTTGATTCAGGTTCAACCCCCATTTGAGTTCAAGTTCATATTATCTCTTCCTTCTCTACTATCATTCTCCTATCTTTCTCTCAATGTTCATGTAAAGTGAGATAACACACTCTTTGTTTCATATAGATAATGGAAGGTTGTTATTTCGACCTTATGAACTTGTTAATGGATTCATATATATGTAATGGATAGATCACTAGAGCCACATCTCAAAATACTAAGCACTTCATGTACTATTTCTCCAATTAACATTTATATTCGAGCTAGTTTCCTCTTTCTCTCAATGTCATGTAAAAGTGTGATGGCGCACTTCGTGTTGCATCTAGATAATAAAGGATTTCTATTTAGACCTTTTGGACATGTCAGTTTCTTCATAAATCTGTAATAGACACATCATTAGATCCACATCTCGAAATCCCTTGGACCATATAAGAAAACTCAAGCAAAAACCACCATTTGGAGCCATTGCGCCTTTGTATACATTTATGAAATTGTGAGAATTTATATATCCGTTTTGCACCATAATTCTTCATATTTTTGTAGATATTTGAGAAGCATATTATTTAATTTACATGATACATAAATTTTATGCAGACCCCTTTTTTCATTTGCTTAGAATTCCATGTAAAAATCTCTGCTATATTGCTCATAATTTCCAAGCAATGAATGTATTTTGTAACCTTCTGTTTTAAGAGTGCCTTAGCAAGCTATAAATCTGAATCAATGCTGCACCTAGGTTTTTTTCGAGCTCCTTGATATGATCCAAGTATATTTTCTGAAATTTGGGAGGTTCGTACATAATTTGGGAAGCCAAAAGAGTCATCTACCCTAGGGGGTTTTAACATCGATTTTCCTAGTATTTTTGCCTTTCATTCTCCAGTTGTAAATGAAAGTTTCTGAATTATTTAGAAAGTGTACAAGAATATAATATATGCATTAGTGTGTCCTAATACACCTCAATCCACTCTAGACATAATTCGAAACCATTTGGGATCATTTGGGACAGTTTGGGGTTTCACTAGTACAAGGTTTGAAAATTGGCCAAATCGGGTAAACTTTCAAATTAGGGATATTACAGTGGTATTAGAGCATGGTCCTTGCACCTGTGAATTAATATCATACATTAAAGAATAATTTTCAGCCATGTATTACTATTATGATGACTCCTATGATTACAATGCTTATGAGCAGTATGAAGATGATTGTGAGCAATATGAAGAAGAATGTGAATGGTATGAGGAAGAGGTTCCATCATGCAACAATTCTTACAATTTAATAAGGAATGAAGGTTATTATTATGACCCTATGTATGATGAAGATGTATGTGTTGAACCACCAAAGGATAATTCTATGAATGAATTACAAAGATTGAGAGCAACATGTAAAACCTTTCCCCAACAATATCAAGCATATATTGATCTGTATTAGGGAGATACACAAAAGGCCATTCCTTTTGAAGACTTTGTTGATTGGGTGTTTGAAAATAGGCCCAAAAATGAATATTTGTAGTTAGTGAATAAAGTTCTATTCCCTTCTTGCAAAAGACCGTGGAGAGCAACTCATATATGTTTGAGTGAAAATGAGGAGCGAAATGAGGAGACCCATGAGCCACCTAGTTCTAAAGGTGGTGAATTAGAAGAAGCATTAAATGAAGAGGATTGAAAGTAACTCCCAAGTCAATCTAAAAAATATGAAGAAACATCACATGAGCATGAAGAATATTCCATTGAAATGAATATCATTCTGAGACACACTCTACTTTGGATATGAATCAAAGAGCATCTACTGTTGGATGTTTGAACTATGAAGGAGTACCTACTGATGGGTTCTCACGCCTCTATGTTGGTGAAATAGATATCACTTTTGAAAGTGTTGCTGCAAGCCAAAGTTCCATTAAGAATGAAAATGAAGGCCTTGTAGCAGTTGAAGAAGAACCAAGATCAACTTCCCCATCACCACTTGAGCTTAATGAAGTTGGTCCAAGCAGAAAGTAGAAAGAAGAGGAGGTCCCTCTACAAGAGCCTCTTTTTATTGAAGGGTCATCAAATATGAATGAAAAGAAGATCCAAGAGACCCTTAGCACACTCCATGGCACTCAAGAATTGGTGTCAAATTCTTTTTGGAGAGTTTCTTCATTGAAGGATCCATCCTTCCTAGAAGACATGGAGAAGATTCAAAGAGCAATGTGCAACATTGAAGGTAATGTCATGTCTTTGCTTTTTGATAGAAACAATTTGGCTGAGCTTAATGAATGATTACATGGAGCATACTTGAATAATAATGAGGATATTTATAAGCTCAAAATTAAAAATGAGCAACTTCTTGATAGGTTTCAAGATACTTGTTCTTCCTCCCATGTTTTAGATTGTCAAATGGTAGATTGCTTGGAGGATTCTCATGACATGATGGATCATGAGAAACATGGCAACTTGCATGTGCTTGATGTGTTTGAATATGATATTGATGAGGGCCAAGAACTTGTTGTGTTGGAAAAGGAACTTGAGTTGCCTCTTGGAAATGGTTACACACTTTTTGAAGAAGTGTACGATTCCACTACCTTGGAACCAACCTATGAGGAAAGCTTTGCACTTATGAGGGAGTTGCATGATCCTACCCTTATGGAGCCTTCACATGATGACACTTTTGCATTTTCTGATCATTTGGGTGAGTTGGTTCATTCTCCTACATCCTACACTTCCATATTTTGCAGCATTCATCCTAATGAAGTATGGGTGAAAGTTTTCTTTTTGAAGGTGCCACATGAGGTATCACCTACCCAATTTTTGAGAATAATTATTTTCTACTATTATCCTTTTTGCAAAAATACTTTGTGTTAAATTATAATTACAAGTTTTGTAATTATGACCAATTAGGTCAAAGATGAATGTAATGACTCATTATTATTATTTAATAAATAAAAATGGGATACAAACACTCAAGAAAGCTGTTACAAGAGTGTCCACTGGACCACTAGGAGGAATGGAAGCTGCTGGAAGGATTGGGACAGATGGCAGCATTTGCACTCTACCATTAGCTGTTGGTATGGGACAACTCCCCCTAATTTTGTGGCATTTCCCACTCCAGGTGGAGGGAGGTGAGCAGGTAGCTCACTAATGACCAATTAATTACAAAAAAGACCTAGGCAGCCTATAAAGGGAAATTCGAATTGAGCAAGGAGCTCTTAGAATGTTTTCTGCAGAAACATTCCTCATGCTCATCAGGTGATGGCTGAGAGATTCAAATAGGGAGGCTGTGGAGAATGCAAGTATAAGTCTGCAAATATTATGAGAAGGACAAACTAGAGGTGCTGGTCCAATTACTCACTAAGCCTATAAGGCTGGATAAATTCCTTGCTCCTACAAGTAGAGGTCCTAAGTTGCAGAACCTTCTTCCTCATGGTGGATCAGTGGACAGGCTCGGGGGTCCTAAGGCAGACATCTTGGCTGCTTGGGAGCAGGTTGGGTGGAACAAGCTTCTTGAGTGATTTGTTCCTCCCATCACACTTAGGTTCTATTCTTTTGTGTTTCTTTGTCAATCATATGAATGCTCTCAGAAAATGGCTTAGTAATATTATTAATGATCAAATGGTAGTAAAATGATAGATCCTAACTAATTTAGATTTGCTGAACTGATAAAATGACTCCTCTGCATTTTTCCCCATGCGTGGAGCTACATCGTACTCCAGTACAAAGAGATAGCATTAAATTTGTTCAGTTAAAAGTGAAACCTAGCATGCATCTAAATATCTAAACCAAAGAGACCACCCATGCACAGACTTATGTTCCTCATGCATCTTATATTTTAGCAGTTGTAGATTAGATCCTTGCATGGATTGTTTTTATTGTTCAAATTTGTATGCTGAACAACCTACCATAAACTAGTCATAGCAGTAGGTTCTTTTCTAATTTCTAAAAGTGAACATTGTGTTAACAACTAGGGTTTACCGGTCTTCAGTTATTTCTTCAAAGAAAACAATATCAAGCATTCTGTTTAACCACATACTCATTCTTTTACTGTTATTTGAAGTTGACTAATCGTTATAGAAATTCTTGTCATCATTGTATTATTATTTTGTGCAAAAAAAAAGGAGTACTGCATTGTTCTTTCATTTTCTCCAGAGAGTCCAAATTGGACTAATACAGGGAGACATAATTAAAATAGAAAAACTATTATATTCATAAGCAATTAAATTAACCGACGAATGCATGGTCGTTTTCTTGTTTTCTGTATTATCAACTGTACATGACATAATTTACATCGCAGAATATCATGTTGTTAAAAGCAAGAAAAAACATAGCATTATTGAATTGACCGAGCATGTTACAGTATCTCTACACCCAAACCAGGGTTGACCTGTTCTCATCACATTATTATTTACAAACATTTGAATAGATTCCAAATCAAATGTTTCATTACCATAGATGATCTAACTGTAGAATCAAGATCTATTATTCATGTTTCCTTAAACATCATTATAGACCAGCAGACTTCATTAACATCGAAAGCTAGGGTTTAGCAATTATCACATTTGTATTCAAACAAAACCAACACCTTCCTATTCTCGGCTTAACCCATGTATGCACAGATGCAATGTAAGCCAAGTAGATCACTTTCGGCTTATAGCCACTATTTAAATAAACAACTTAAAACATGCTTTCATTTACAGATTGGAAAATGAGAGTTTGAAAACACCATACATAGCCATTAAATCCTAAACAATTATCATTTCCATTTAAATTAACGATGGTTGCATCCTATAGATTTCCACATTCTTTTACTGAAGATTCCATTCAAAACCCAATGCTATTTACACACACAGCTAATGCCGAAACAAAATTACAGTCAACGTTTCTCTTCCCTTTAGCTTCACACTTGATCTTCCATCAACACAGAAGTACCAAAACGACAAACATAAAACGTTAAAGCTGTAAGACTCTTTGCAAACACGAGGGTTCAACCCTACCAAGATCGTCGAGCCAACAAATGGCCGGCCATACATTTTAAACATTTACATCATCTACACTATCAACAAAACTTAAAACAGTAATGTTTCCCCAAATGCTGCAGGAGAGACAAAACCACTGCCGTGAAGGCGTGCTACCAACACCCTGCTCATCAAGTCCGATCCAGGAGAACCACTAGGGATGGATACCACCGAAGCTTACCGGTGGATTCGCTATAGTTCTTCTCCCCATCAACTATTTCGGCACCCTACTGTTCGCCGAGAGCTACCTGCCGAACAACCATACACTGAGTTAAATATCAATCTTGAAATACGGTGCATGCAACAAAGGAAACCTTAAAACCGTTGGGAATTTACTATACCTAAGTCATGACAGAGGCTTGAAGAAGCCAACATCCATCCACTGCGAAGGAGAAACACTCAGCTTGAAGGCCACACTATGTGCTACCTTCCGAAAACTTACAACCCAATTGAAACCCCAGACTTTCAAGCTACTACAATGCCAAACTAATGCACTCATCCAACCTATGGATTGCCACACCATTTAACTCCAAAATCGGCCTCCATTGATGGCTTTCACCTACAGTTTGAGGACTGATGCCGGTATCAAGATCAAACCCGAGGAAGGATAGAAAAACATCAAAACCCTAAGTGCCTCTCGGTCGGTTGGCCTCACCTCCCAAACCCTACCACTGAAACAATGACCAAGAAAACATTACAAGAATCCATAAGTTATGTTAGGGTTCATCTCAATCCCAATGCACAACCATCAATGACAGAGATCTAATTTCATTAAGACACGTTGGAGGGTGGCAGAAGTAGTATTAAATTACTCATCTACCTCCCGAGCCACGAAGTTGACAATTCTGTTGACACTAGGGTAGGAGGCCTGTTACAACTCAACATTTCCAAACCTTATCACACGCTAAACATCCACCACGACGTGCACGTAACATTATCCTTAACACGGTGGCTAGGAAATTAATTGCAAACCCAATCATTTACTACACCCTCGACTTCATACACAGGATTTTTGCAGTGCCATCATTCTACCTGCCAACCATATAGATCAACATTAATAGCATCGACATATAAATAATATCAAGGTATAACGTTCCCGGTAGCATATAATAAAGGTCTTCTATGTTCCATCTAACCAATTTCGAGCACATTCATAGCATATGAATATCCACCTAGGTCGCGATCAATCATAGGGCATGGATTGACTCCACCTCAACATATAAAGTTTACTATAAAGTTCATCATAAGGATCATTATAAAGCTCTTAAAGCTTTGTTCACATCATAAGTTATATGAATACACCCTCAGGGTATGGTTGCCACCCAAGGACCCATCGCATATATTGCATGGTAGGGTATTAATGTTTAATGCATCACCATTTTAATTGCCCAGGTAATAGAGACTAGAACCACCTTATCACTCTTTCTATAGTATGCTTAGGACCATGTGCCCTTGTCCTAAAATTGTCACCGTCAAAATTTATAAAAGAATTATCTTAATAGCCGCAAGTCATTCATGGAATGACCACACGTAAAGTCATAGACACCTAACGAAAACATTCATAACAAGCACACCCTGATATTGACGATATCTACAGTCTTTGAGATAGCCAAGTTCATCTTACAAATTGGAAGGAAACCATACCTGTAGCGTCGAAACCATAAGCAGTTTTTATTTATATCACGGTTATTAAACACTCTGAATTTTATCGCTATCTCTTACCTGCGAATCTGCGCATGAAGGACGAGTACAATGCTTTAGCTGAGTAGCTAAGTAAGCCTCGGGGCACCTCGTGGGACCCCTTTCATCATCATCCAGAAAATTTAAACTGTTAGCACTTGTCAAGAAGAATTCTGTTTTCCAAATGCATCACAATTTTCAATCATTCCAGCATATAAATAAAGAACATAATCATTAATTGGATTCATGACGTGTCGCCGACACGGTACACCATCAGAAGACAAAAAGACACAGCCATTAAATTGTTTCCTACCAAATGTCGCATTTATTAATTACTGCTTTATTAATTATTATTATTTCCGTATTTTACAAATATTAGCTTTTAATGGCGATTTAAATTTTTTTAATCTTTATGAAAATATCGGTATGTTACATGAGGAGTATAAAAATCCTATCTCCCCTTTTGAGGATGACATGACTAGAGCACTTTAATCTTTACATTTACAGCATAATCCTTTGTTACTTTATGATGGTACACATCTACATGGATGCACTTATGATTTTCACTTGAGTCACTGGAAGACTCATGATTTTTCTTGCTCCTTGCTTAGTTCAATTGATGTTGGAGGAACTTCATCCAATACTTGGGTGAAGAGATATATGATTGGAACACATTTTTATTTGCAGCAACATCCTTTTTCATTTCTTTATGATGCACATATCCATGGATGCATAAATGGTACGTCTTCTATGAGCCCCTTGAAGGCTCATTGTTTTCTTTGCTCCCTAAGTGGTTCAAATTTTAGTGAAGGTTCTTCATTCACTTCTTGGATGAAAGAACACATGGCTGATTATTTTGTTGCATATTACATTATTTTGGAGCAGCATGGACATATTTTCTTGTGGTATGATTCCTACTCTTTTGGTGATGAGACATGGGACTTTCACCCTTGTCCTTTGAGCTTCAATTGTCTCACTCTTGATTCTTGTGTGCATTTGGCACATGAAGACTATCTGGTTGATTGGGGGAGACTTGTTTGCATTCAACCTCACTTTGAGGATATGTATTTCATGATGGAGAGTCTCTCTTGGTCTCGGCCCAACCTTGAAGAAGTTCATATTTTGATGCAGGGGCCCTCAAGGTTTCAATTGTGCATTGGAAATGTCGAACTTCGAGTGTGGTGGTATGATCTTTACATCCTTCCTTGCATTTTTCATAGTGATGAATTTTTATTGTTGTTACTAATGTTTGGAAAGATGGAGATGAGACAATGAGATCCTGGCATTCTTTGGAATGTTAGTTTTCCACATGTGACACTGCCACTCAAATATTTGCAATAGTAACGTAGTGGGATCTAGGAAATATTTTTCCTACAAATTTTTGTGGTAGAGCATGCCTATCTTTTGGAATGCAATACAAGCAATGGGATCCTAGAGTTGCTTGGGTTCATATCACTTGGAGCAACAGTTCGATTGTTGGTTTGAGAGAGAAAGCCAACCTTCAATTGTTTGATTTCATCTTTGCAAAGCAATGTTCCAGTTTCCTATGTGGGAGACCTTTTGAGAGATGGATTCAATATTCACCTGCTTTGTGTTCATGGAATTATATACTAGAAATTTCACACCATGCATGTATCAGGATCATCTGGGACCCTGGGATAATTTTTGGTCTCATTGGTTTCAATTTTGGGGGGAAACAAGTAGTATGGGAGATTGAGTCACCACTTGAGAAGGTGATTGTACTCAGAGTAGTGCAGCAACAATCATGGTGGTTACTCTCTAAAATTTTCATGGAATCTTGAAGACACAAAGTTTGGAAACTCAGTGGAAACTTCAAAGAATTATACAGTGAGAAAAAGGGTTGAAAGTTCAGAAAGGGTTTCCAAAATATGAAAGAGGACATGAGTGCCACTACTCATATTTTTGGAAGGAAATTTTTGGAAAGGAAGTAAGTTCTTCAACATCCATGTTTGAAATTGCTTGAGGACAAGAAATATTGGGTGGGGAGGACTTTCATGTCCCCAATTAAATGATTTTTAGATAAATAATTAAGTTGTCCTACCCAATTCCTAAGGGTTATGTGGAAGAATGAAAACATTGACATTTAACCCCAAGATCTATAGTTTCTCATGAAAATTCAATATTCTAAATTGATGGTGGAAAAATAGGCCAATAAATTATGGAATAAATGTTAAATTCTCCAAAATTAAGTGGCATTAGGTCCTAGTTGGACTTTGGGGTGCATAAGTGGACATGTGGGGTCCACATGAGAGAATATTCCTCCTTTAAACATGGATCCATCCCCGAATTCAAGTTGGAAGGGAAGAGGTAACATTCATGAAGGAAGAGTAAGAGTCATAGGGATAAAAATAGGCAATGACAGATTCTATGTCAACTATGACAAGTATTATGACACTTATAACAGATTCTATGACACCTATGACACTTATGAGAGATTATACGACATATATGATAATGTAAGAGATAAAAATAGACCAAGAGGGATCATGAGAGGAGTTACACATCTCCAGAGCATCCAAAATATTCCCCAAGTCGAATTCATGGAGGAGTTGGAGACAAAAGATGAACCAAGTGTCATGTGGGGCCAATGAAGGGACATAAACCCCACTAATTTGAATTTCATGAATAATTAGGAGATAATTTGAGTTCTAAGGAGGTAAATGAGTCAACTAAAGTTATTAAAAGGAATCCAAGTCTAAATGGAGTAGCTTTTGGTCATTATTTATTTGCATCTTTGCAATTTGGAGAGCTTCAAGCTTGTCCTTGCACGGTGGATGTTCATCCTCCTTGCCTTAGTACCAATTTAGAGGGTGCAAGATTCCCATCCAAGTTGGTTGATGGAGAGAAAATTAAGACCTATCAACAGAGATTCATGGATATTTTTTGATGCAGGTTCAACCCCCATCTTATTTCAAGTCCATATTCTCTCTTCCTTCTCTACTACCATTCTCCTATCTTTCTCTCAATGTTCATGTAAAGTGAGATAGCACACTCTTTGTTGCATATAGATAATGGAAGGTTGTTGTTTAGAAATTATGAACTTGTTAATGGATGCATAACTATGTAATGGATATATCATGAGAGACACAACTCTAAATACTAATCACTTCATGTACTATTTCTCCAAGTAACATTGATATTCGAGCTAGTTTCCTCTTTCTGTCAATGCCATGTAAAAGTGTGATTGCGCACTTATTGTCGCATATAGCTAATGGAGGATTGATATTTAGACCTTTTGGAAATGTTATTTGCTGCATAAATCTGTAATAGACATATAATGAGAACCACAGCTTGAAATACCTTGGACCATATAAGAAAATTCAAGCAAAAACCACCATTTTGAGCCATTGTGCCCTTGTATACATTTATGAAACTTTGAGCATTTATATATCAGTTTTGCACCAGAATTATTCTGAGTTTTGTAGCTTTTTGAGAAGCCTATTATTTAATGTGTAATTGTACATGAGACATAAATGTTATGCATACCCCTTTTTGCATTTTCTTAGAATTCCATGTAAAAATCGATCTTATATTGCTCACAATTTCCAAGCAATGAATGTGTTTTGTAACCTTCTGTTTTAAGAGTGCCTTGGAAAGATATAAATCTGAATAAATGATGCACCTAGGTTTTTTTGGAGGTATTTGATATGATCCAAGTGTTTTTTCTGAAATTTTGGAGGGTCGTACAATATTTGGGAAGCCAAAAGAGTCATCTACCCTTGGGGGTTTTAACATCGTTTTTCCTAGTATTTTTTCCTTTCATTATCCAGTTGTAAATGAAAGTTGCTGAAGTATTTAGAAAGTGTCCAAGAATATAATATATGCATTATTGTGTCCTAATACACCTCAATCCACTCCATACATAATTCAAAACCATTTGGGATCATTTGGGATAGTTTGGGGTTTCACTAGTCCAAGTTTCGAAAACTGGCCAAATTGGATAAACTTTCAAATTAGGGATATTACACTAGTTCATCCTAATCCAAGTGAAAAGAAGGAAAAATATGCCTTCAATAAAAAAATATGGATAAAAGAAGGATGAGGGTGGTTTATCTTAGAAAAAAATAATAAAAGTAAAAGTGGGGCGCTATAGTGGATAAACTATCACAAGGTGGATAAATTATGCACTAGGAAGCCTAACACTAACATAGTCTAAATCACTAGGAAGCAAAATTATTTGATATACTAAGGTCTAGATGGTTAATTTTTTCTAACACCCCCCATTAAGCCTGACTTATGTGAGTGAAATATCAAAAATATATAGGGCCCAAGCGACAAAGGGTTATGGTCACCCTTTACAATTTATTTGTCCAACAACCAAGGTAAAAGAGGAAAACCACTTGGGAAAAACCTCCCATCTAAATGGGAAACACACCAAAAATAAACTTCCCCAAACTCCAAGTAGGTGTGAACTTGATTATATGTCTAGACGAATCTTCTTCTTGGGAAGAAGTGGAATGTGCTCAACTTAATCAGGAACATAAACAATTGCATGATGGACACTGTAACCATGTAGAGCAAATGAGATCCACTGATAGAAGAGTGAATGTAGGTGCTCATTAGACTTAAACTTCCTAATATTAGGTCCAAATGAGTCTTCATGAGGTTGAGAATCAATCCCAAGTGAATGGTGGTGTCCTCCATCTTATGTGCAAATCTAAGAACAGGTGCTAATCATAATCGTGTAGTGGATAGGAAGCATGGTAGTGAGAGTGAATGCAACAACTCCATACTGAAATTCAGCCTCCATAGCATCCAATAACACACCAAAAGTTGAAACACAATTCTCATGGGGAAGAGAGGAATTGAATTCCTCTTCATCTTCTAGAGAAGGCTCGGGGTGTGAATGATCTGCAACAACTGGATGATGATCCTCATAATTCAAAATAGAAGAATCATGAGAGAACAAAGGGGTGTCTCCAACTTCTTTAGGGAATGTGCTAGAAATCATGTAGGAACTTGTAAGAACCTGGAAAATGTAAATGAGAGTGAAACTAACAACTTCACACTACATACTGTACCTCCCAATAACCAATAGATTACCATCTTGCACACTAGTGAGATCACTGGAAGGAGATGGATCTTCCAAAATAACTGGCATAGGATCCTCATGAGTAAAATTAAAAATGAAAAAAAGATCATCGCACAAATTTAATTGAAATATTTCCAATTGCATGCCATACATCTAAAATGGAATTCATATGTGAAGGTTTTATACCCCTAGTAAAATATATTTTAATCCAACTTCTAAATACCCCCATCTTTCCACATGTCCAATTTCTAAGGTTACGGTTATTCTTATGTGCTTTTTCCTTCTCATTTCTTTTCCTAATCATTCAATGATATTAAAACTATCTTGGATATTCCAATGGTTGGCTCACCAAAACAAACATACAACTATATCAACTACATTGAGACTATGCTCCACTACTTGAATTTTCTTTTGTATTTGTAATGGTTTAAATAGGGAATAAAAATTAGAAAGCAAATTCTCACACTATTGTGACATAAAAAATATATATAATTTAAAAATATAGATACATTGGAACACAAATTTTTATCTTAGAAACCCAATATGATAAAATCATCAAGAAATGAAAATTTGTGCCTTTCATATTTTTAAATTATGGATTTTACAATAAAAATTACAAAGCTACCCAAGCTTGATGTGAATCTATCTGTTTTCTTTTATAGTCATCTACATGATCTCTCTCTCTCTCTCTCTCTCTCTCTCTCTCTCTCTCTCTCTCTACTTATATAGTGTCTCCTCCACACTTCTAATCATACTATGAAACAACAATGTGTTAGGAGCCAATGTCAACCCTTCTCTTTAGTTTGTTAGTATATTGTTGTTGGACGCATATGCTTTGTAAGTCGTCTCGAGTATTTTTTGATCCATAGTTTGTATTATTGTTGTTGGATGCATATGCTTTGAAAGTCGTCCCGTAGTATTTGTTGATCCATAGTTTGTACTGGCCCATGGTTTTGACCCATAGTATTGGCGCCTAGACTTAGTATATAAGTTTGTGTTGAGGCCAATGAAGACACCGTGAAGTTATTTTGTATTGAGCTTGCTCAAAGGAGGTTGCCCCCTCGAAGTGGCATGTGATCAATAAAAGTATTATGTGATCTGATATATCGTGTATTCATCAATTAATTGTTGCAGGTTCTTCTCATCTGGTATCAGAGCACTTTCTTGGGCTCGTTGGGTGAAATTTCTGCCAAATTTTTTTTCACATCTGTTGCAGGTTCGGATCTGGGAATAATCCCTATCCACTTAACTGTGGGAAGTACTTGAGCATAAGCCCTAAAACTCATTGTGAGGAGTACCACAGGAACCCCAAAGTAGCTGGCCCATTGAGAGGACCTTCCAGGGAAAATGGAAACGACCCCTACCTGATTCACTAGTTCCCACCCGTGAGGTAAACCAAGAGCTATCGTTTGTGGCAAAGCGGTTATAAGTTTTACCTGAGCCATGGAGTGAGGGGTACTACCCCAATACGCAAGTCGTTAGACAACATTGGTGGCCAATTGAATCCCCTGCACCGTTAGGAAGCCGAGCATACCTGGGGTCCATATCTATTCTCAGCTAAAAAATCATGGATTTCCTCTGTCCAGATCCATCTGTTGCCGATCACTTCTGCGTCATTGCAGATCCATCTGTTTCTGATCACTTCCTCGCCCTTGCATATCCATCTGTTTATGATCACTTCCACACCATTACAGATCTATCTGTTTCCGATCCCTTCCACGCCGTTGCAGATCCATTCATGAAAAAAAACTACTTTTTTCGCCATATCTCCCTTCATTTCACTCTGTTTCCCTTGAAACTTCCCCAACACCCCTGTAATCCCATTCTACATATTTCATTCTTGAGGACCCTATCCCAAATTCCACTTACCAAAGCCAAAAATCCCACATTTGTCTATTTTTAGGGTTTGCCATAACTTCTTCGACTTTCACCCAATAGCATTCAAATTTTACCATAGAATTCCTTTCCTAATTCTACTTCTTTGTCCCTCTCTACCAAATTTTCTCATTCTTTCACCCCGCTTCTGAAATCCTCCTTTTCTGCTTCCCTGTCCATTCGACAGTGTCCAAAACCTAGTCAAACCTAAATTACCCTTCATATTTTTTCCCAAATCCATATTTTCCTTTACTGAAATAGTTTATGTTTTTGTTTTTCTACCCACTCAAAAAAAAAAAAAATCTCCTGGTTATGGTTGTCACCCGCGTAGGAGCACAAACCATGGAGGAACCACTTGCAGCCATCCAAGCCAAACTCCAGGATCATGATGACAAATTTCTCGTCCTCCATTTTGAGCATTCAACCATGAACAACAAACGACAGTCTGAGTCTTCATCAGACAATGGGTTCTCTTCTTCCAACAATTTTCGTGGTCCGAAGCTTGATTTTCCTCGCTTCAATGGTACTGATCCGATTGGAACGATCTATCGTGCAAAACAGTATTTCAGTCTGCATAATACTTTTGATGTCAACAAAGTTCCACTTGCATCCTTTCATTTGGAACAAGAATCTCTTCAATGGTACCGTTGGTACATCAAGGCTCATGAAGAGCCAAAATGGCTAGATTTTTGCTAGCTCCTTTTGCAACGATTTGGTCCTAGTGCTTTTGATGAATTCATAGGAGCCCTAACTAAACTTCGCCAAATTGGCACTGTGAGAGAGTATCAAACCGAATTTGAGAAACTAGCAAACCACACCTAAGGATTGCCTGATGACTTCTACCAGAGTTGTTTTATCAGTGGTCTAAAGGATATAATCCGCTTTGAGGTCAAAATGTTTTGTCCCAACACAATGATGGAAGCCCTAGGGTTGGCTAAGTTGGAAGAAGACAATATTGCAGCCCAACAATGCTCCAAACCCACTTTTGTTCCCTTCTGAAATATGGGTTCTCAACGATCTCCCATCCAGCCAGCTCCTCGACCAACTCCTATCAAGCATTTGTCTGAAACAGAGATGCAGGCATGCAGAGAAAAAAGGATTTGTTATAATTGTGATGAGAAATTCACTCGGGGACATAGACGTGTTCATTAAAAGCTCTATCTCTTGGATGTGGATTCTCCGCCTGCCTCTGAAATTAGTGAAGAAGCTCCAGATACAATGGATGCTCAGGTCGACATTCAGGATCGTCCTATTGACCCTCAGTCTCAAGACAACCAGCCAGAGATCTCTCTCCATGCTTTAGCCGGAATCACCACCCCCCAAACAATGCGGGTTAGGGGTTACTTCAAGAAGCTTCCTCTTACAATACTCATTGATTATGGTAGCACTCATAATTTCATTGACCCTCGGATCGCCAAACAGGATGATTGTTTTATCCATCCTTGCTCCAACTTTGAAGTCATGGTTGCCAATGGGGGCACCTTACCTTACAAAGGGAAGTGTCGTAATGTGCATATCTCTATGGGAGATTATAACCTGCGCTCTGACATGTTTTCCTTGAACTTAGGCGGATGTGATGTGGTTTTGGGTGCTCAATGGCTATGCACACTTGGCCCCATCTTATGGGATTTTGTTGAACTTTGGATGTAGTTTTCCTCCAATGGACATCATCAGTTCACATTGCATGGAAAAACTCCTTAAGAAGAATTCACATGGTGTCATCGCTCAGATCCATTCCATTCAGATGCAACCATCAACGGTCTCCACTACTCCTTTGGATCTACAACAAATTCTGGATCGATATACAGGTGTCTTGGCTGAACCAGTGGGATTGTCACCTTCAAGGCCAGAGGACCATTGTATTCAGCTCCTTCCTGGAAGCGTTCCTCCCAACATTAGGCCCTATCGCTACCCATTTCACCAAAAAACAGAGATTGAAATTCTCGTTTGGGACTTACTGAAGCAAGGTATTATTCGCCCAAGCACTAGTTCCTTTTCTTCACCAGTTCTTCTTGTCCACAAAAAATATGGGTCATGGAACCTCTGCATTGACTTCCGAGCACTTAATCACCTCACCATCAAGGATAAGTTTCCAATTCCTATTGTTGATGAGATTTTTGATGAGCTTCATGGTGCTCAATTTTTCTCCAAGTTGGATCTTCGTTCTGGGTATCATCAAATTCGGGTTCATGAGGATCATATTCCTAAAGCAGATTTATGCACGCATGATGGCCACTATGAGTTTTTGGTCATGCCCTTTGGCCTCACTAATACTCCTTCCACATTCCAGGCCTTGATGAATAAAATATTCCGGCCCTACTTGCGGAAATTCATTCTGGTATTCTTTGATGATATCCACATCTACAGTAAAACATGGGATGAACATCTCCAGCATCTGGATCTTGTAATGCAACTTTTCTCTGACCATCATCTCCACGCCAAACAGTCTAAATGTGTTTTTGGACAGAAGGAATTCGAGTATCTCGGGCACATTATCTCAGCACAAGGGGTTCGCGTGGATCTTGCCAAAATCACTGCCATGAACAATTGGCCACATCCTCAAACACTCAAGAGCCTTCGTGGTTTTTTGGGGTTGACTGGCTACTACCGCAAGTTTGTCAAGGATTATGGGAATATTGCAGCTCCATTAACTGCTCTATTGAAAAATGATGCTTTTACATGGACACATGCTACTGAGTGTGCATTTGACAAACTGAAACAAGCAATGTGTACTACACCTGTTCTAGCTATGCCCAGTTTTTTCAAGCCCTTCACTATTGAGAGTGATGCTTGCGGCAATGGACTTGGTGTTGTTATCCTTCAAGATGAACACCCCATTGCATTCACCAGCAAAAGCCCTTTCATGTAAGAATTTAGCTGCCTCTACATATGAGAAGGAAATGATGGCTATTTTGCATGCAGTACAGAAGTGGCGACCATACCTATTAGGGAATCATTTCTACATCAAGACTGATCACAAGAGTCTGAAATATTTCCTAGAACAACGTGTATCCTCCCCAGCACAACATAAATGGGTTAGAACACTCATGGGTTATGACTATGAGATCACTTACAAGAAGGGTAAGGACAATATTGTGGCGGATGCTCTTTCTCACACATTTGATGACCAAGGTTCTCTTTCAGCTATTTCTATGCATGTTCCAAATTGGTTGCAATCTGTTCCACAGGGCTATGTCAATGACTCTTCATTATCTTAAATAATCCAATGCTTGGCTAACAACCCTTCTGTTGTACCACATTACTCTTGGGATGGTGCTTCCCTGAGATACAAGGGTCGTCTGGTGCTTCCCCAGAGCACAGATATTCAACAGGATTTCTTCTATGAACTCCATGCTTCTCCATTGGTAGGTCACTCTAGGTTCCTCAAAACGTATGAGCGGGCACGGTGTAACTTCTTTTGGCAGGGCATGAAAAGGACAATTCAACAGATGGTGGCTGAATGTGATACCTGCCAGCGCAATAAGGGTGAAACGACACTCCTTCCGGGATTGCTCGAACCCTTTCCCATACCTACATGGATTTGGACAAATATTTCGATGGATTTCATTGAAGGGATCCCTAAATCTGGAGGGAAGACAATGATTTTGGTTGTGGTTGATCGCCTCTCCAAATATAGTCATTTTTGTGTTCTCAGCCATCCCTATACAGCCTCCTCAGTCGCTCAAATTTTCCTAGACCATATCTTTCATCTTCATGGAATCCCTTCTTCCATTGTCTCGGATCGTGATGCGACTTTTACCAGTCATTTTTGGACAGAACTATTTCGCCGCACTGGCACCAAACTGAAGATGAGTTCAGGGTATCACCCACAAACAGATGGTTAGACTAAAATTACCAATAAATGCTAGGAAACGTATCTTCGTTGCTTCACCTCTGAACAACAACATCAGTGGGAAAAGTGGCTCCTTCTTGCTGAATGGTGGTACAATACCTCTTACCACACTACCTTTAAAATGACTCCATATGAAGCAGTTTATGGTCAAGCACCACTAGTTCTTCTTCCATACATCTCCAGCAGTTCACTAGTTCAGGAAGTTGACACGGTCCTTCAAAACTGTGATCAGATTCTTCGCATTTTGCGAGAAAATATTCACATGGCAAGAAATCACATGAAGCAACAAGCCGATCAGCACTATTCTGAGCGCACTTTTGAAGCAAGTGATATGGTTTTTCTTCGTCTCCAGCCTTACAAGCAATCCTCCCTAAAATTAAAAGGGCATCATAAGCTCGCTCCAAATTTATATGGGCCATATAGGATTCTTCAGAAGATTGGGTCCGTTGCGTATAAATTGGAACTTCCTCCTTCTTCCCGCATTCATCCAGTATTTCATGTCTCTTGTCTAAAGAAAGTTCTTGGCACCAACATCAGAGGACAAACTATTTTACCAAAACTGGATAATGAAGGATCCATCCTTTTGGAGCCAGAGGTTGTCCTCAGTAAGCGCACTCATCAGCTTTGCTCTCGCTCTATCACCGAGTTCTTAATTCAGTGGCACATAATGCAACTAGAGGATGCTACATGGGAACCACTCCTGCAGATTCAACAACAATTTCCACATCTAAAACTTTGAGGAAAAATATTTTTCTAAGGGGGATGGGATGTTAGGAACCCATGCCAACCCTTCTCTTTACTTTGTTAGTATATTATTGTTGGAGTCATATACTTTGTAAGTCATCCCGTATTATTTGTTGATCCATAGTTTGTATTATTGTTGTTGGATGCATATGCTTTGTAAGTCGTCCCGTAGTATTTGTTGATCCATAGTTTGTATTGGCCCATGGTTTTGACCCATAGTATTGGCGCCTAGACTTAGTATATAAGTTTGTGTTGAGGCCAGTGAAGGCACCGTGAAGTTATTTTGTATTGAGCTTGCTCAAAGGAGGTTTCCCCCTAGAAGTGGCCTGCGATCAATAAAAGTATTATGTGATCTGATATATCGTGTATTCATCAATTAATTGTTGCAGGTTCTTCTCACAATGACAACTAAATAAAGTGAAATTATTTTCCTCCTTCACCTAGATTTTGATAGCTAGAATATGGGTTACCTTTATGGTTTCATAAACCCCCTAGAATCTGTGTGATGCTTTTATAATTCTCTAGTGAATTCCTGTACAATACTATCTCTACATGTGTGAATTATGGTGATTTGACATGGATAGAACTTGGATATTCAAAGAATAATTGGAACATTACTTTTCCAAGGGCATAAAATTTTCATATAAACTTTTTTTGATGTAAATAAACCATCATTGGAAATCTATTGATGAGTCTAATATAGAAACAATTCCTAGGAGCTAGTTCCACTTCCCTAGTGTTCAAGGCCGAAAAATTTCACTTCTTTGAATCTCAAATGAAGGACTTACCATTTTTTTACATTAATGTAGTCTTTTAGGATCTAACCTAAATTGATTCTTTAATTAGGTCCAAATTTCCCAACTCTAGAGCATAAATAATGTCATATGGTAACTATGTAGATCCATTTCAAGGCTATCCCTCCACATTTTTGGTCTCCAAAATATTTAATTTTGAAGGAGACAAGGAAAAAATTCCTTTGCTTTCTCCTTGGATTACTTTTTGGCTTTGGATAGTAGTTGACCCTTCAATCCCACCTACAAAGTCTCTTTTTGACCACTTTTTTCATTTTTTGTCTTCTTATGCAGAACTATATCCTTTGGTCTACCTATGCATCTAGTGTCCAATCTTGTATGGAAGGTAAAATTTGGTCCTCTTCATTCTAATTGAGCATTGACGACTCATAGAGTTTTAGGTTCTATGAATTTACTACTCCGTAAATGTGCAAGTGGTAGATTTAGCCTATAAGCATTATTTCCAAATTTATCCAATATCTTGAAAGATCAATATCCTAAGGATATGTTTTGTTTCTTGATCTATAAGAGGTTTTATTACTAAGGTGAAACCATATCTATATCCTACTTACAAGGTCTTTTCAACCCTATGTCAATCATGCTTGACCTTGTATTTTCCTTAGATTTATTCAATTTCTCCTAAACATGTAATGTTAATGTAATTGTAACTTCAGAATGTATTTCACCTATGTATATTGTACTCCTATAGAGATGGTATTATTCCTCTATACGGAAGTGTCATCATTTGTATTGGCAAGTGTCGCAAGTGTCACAACTTGCATGTGATGGATTATTAGACCACCAAGTGTGGGGTCGGCGCTGATTAGTACTACCATGGGTTATTAGACTGAGTTAGACAAGTCAGCCCTGCTAGTTTATTAGGCAGGTCAGGTCATGTATAAATAGAGTATGGGAGGCACTCTATTTGATCACTTCATTATTCACTTCTACACTCTCCAGAAAGTGGCGCACAAGTGAGGAAGGAGGAGTAGCTGCTAGAAGGACTATCTCTTGTACTTGGGTTGTATCATTTCTTTTTCTATCTCTGCGAAAGTTGTGGGGTTTTTCACCTTTATGGTTTTCCCCAGTGAAACTCTATGTGTCTATTGTCTCATGTGATTTCTTATTGTGTTTGATATGCTTGATACGCTGTACATGTTATCCTCTCAATAAAGATCCTAGAGTATGTTAAATTAATGCTAAAAAATTAACATGGTATCAGAGCTAACCTAAGAAGTAGACACTATGCAATTGCGGAAGCTAGGGCTTCTTTTTTATTGGGTTTCTCTCCATAGATATTCAAATTCAGTAGGGTATTTTGACTCTCCTCAGCAAGGCGCATCTTTCTGTCCAATCAGAATTCAATTCTAGGCACTTTCATTTTTGGCCATAAAAATTAGGGTTTCCACAAAAAATAGGAATTTTTGAAATCTGAGGACATAACTGGAAGCTCCTTGGAAAAATCGAAGTTTAGAGCTTTGGATCGAACTTTTTGGTTGGGTGAAGCTCCGGGAAACTCAAACCCTAATTCAGGGTCCTCCCTAATGAATCCAGGATATTGAAAAGCATTTTTGAAGGGTGAAACTTTGCAGTTTTCAATTTCTGAGTATCCCAGGATGATCAGCTCATCAAGGCGCATCTTTCTATCTTTTCAGAAGTTGGAAATTCACATTTTGAATTTTTAGGGTTTCTCTGACAAACCCTAATCTAGCTCCAGATCTAGTTTTCATCAAATCAAGTGGTAAGACCTAAATATTTTCTATTTCCATTTGAAGTACGATTTAAGATGTCTCACCACACCAATCTTGAGGATAAGCTTGAAGGGGCTGATAACTTCCAAGCATGGAAGTATAGGATTGGTTTAATCCTGGAAGAAAATGAGTTGGACACTTACATAAGTGAAGAGGTCCCTGTCCTAGAGGGAGAAGAGGCTAAGGCCTTACATAAGAAGAACTTGGTCAAGGCAAAGAGTATCATTGTTGATTCTATCAAAAACCATCTCATACCACATGTGTCATCTCTGAAGACACCCAAGGAGATGTTTGATTCCTTGACCAAGCTATTTGAAGGAAATAACATAAATCGGAAGATGACCCTGCGGAACCAATTGAAAGGGGTAAAGCTTCAGAATGGAGAGACCATTCAATCCTATTTCTCTAAGGTCTCTCAGATCAAGGAACAACTTGAAGCTGTGGATGAAGTAGTGGATAATGGTGAAGTTTTTATGACCACTTTGAATGGCCTACCTAGGTCATGGGACTCCTTCATCCCAGGAATCTATGCAAGAAAAAAATTGATCTCCTTTAGTAGACTATGGGAGGAATGTTCACAAGAAGAAGCAAGGCTTGTTGCTCGAGAAGAAAATATGGGGAATGAAGATCAAGCTCTCACAACAGACACCAAGAAAGGAAATTTCAAGAGAGAGCCATCACACAACATGAGATCTTCTCATCAACATTATCATAAGGAAAAGAAAGATCTCATATGCTTCACTTGCAATGAAAAGGTACACTTTGTTGCAGATTGTCCCAAGAAGAAGAAAGACAACAACAACAACTTCAACAACAAGAAGAGATATCATGCTCATGCTGATGAGGGTGATGAACCTCCCAAGAAGAAGGCTTGAGCAGAAAGTGATGATTCATCAAGTGAATATGAATATGTTCTAATATCTGCTCTCATAGGTACCATCTCTCATGGATGTAACGATTGGCTCATTGATAGTGGGGCTTCCAAACACATGACTGGGTTTAAAGAATCTTTTTCAAATCTATCTAAACATGAGTCACCTCATAAGGTGAAACTTGGGGATGACTATCAATATCCTATCAAAGGAAGTGGTGAAGCCTCCTACAACCTAGACTTTGGGAAGTCTTTGAAGATGAAAGATGTTCTATATGTACCTAGGCTCAAGAAGAACCTACTCTCCATATCTACATTGGATGCAAAAGGCATGAGGGTTGCATTTGTAGATGGCCAAGTCCTAATGTGGCCAAAGGGTAAAACTATAGATGATGCAGTAGTGATTGGAGAGCAAGAGGGAGGATTGTACAAACTGAAGGGACAACCTGAACATGCCATGGTATATGAATCCATGGAGCCAAGTGAACTTTGGCATAGAGGGTTTTCTCATGTACACTATAGGGCACTACCGATTGCAAGCAAAGTTGTAGAGGGTCTTCCTGAAATCAAGTCAAAACATGAAGGTGTTTGCAAAGGATGTGAAAAAGGAAAGAACATTAAGAAGGCATTTCCAAGTAGTGAAAGCAAAGCAAAAGGAATCTTGGACATTATCCACTCCGATGTCATCCAGTTCTCTGAGTGGGTATGTATACTATGTCTCTTTCATTAATGATTTCTCTAGGAAGACTTGGGTTTACTTCTTGAAGAATAAGGATGAAGTGTTTGATAAGTTCAAGGAATTCAAAACCTTGATGGAAAATCAAACTGATAAGAAGATCAAGACATTCAGATCCGATAATGGCAGAGAATTCACTTCAGGTGACTTCAAGAAGTTATGTAGTGATTCATGGATTAAGAGGGAGTTGACTGCTCCCTACAATCCACAACAGAATGAGGTTGCAGAAAGAAAGAATCGAATAATCATGGAAGCAACACGGGCAATGCTGCATGACCAGGATCTGCCTATGCATCTATGGGAAGAAGCAGCTAGGACAGCTGTATATGTGCGGAACAGAACACCTCACAAGATATTGGACAACAAGACACCAGAAGAAGTCTTCTCTGGTAAGAAACCTGAAGTCAGCCATCTTAGAATATTTGGTTGTCCAATATATACACATGTTCCAAAGGAAAAGAGAACAAAGCTAGATCCTTCAGGAAAGAAGGGCATCTTTGTGGGGTACAGTGAAAGCTCGAAAGCTTACGGAATATACTTTCCAGGGTTCAAGAAGATTGATGTCAGCAGGGATGTAACATTTGATGAAAACTCAGCCTTCATCAAGTCAAGGAAGACACTTGTTGAATATCATGAAGAACCAAAGGAAACCAGATTTCAAGACACTACTATGATTGAAGCAATTCCAGATGTAGACTGTGAAATAGAAGATCCATAAGAACCTATAGATCCACCCCGTGAGAAGAACTCTCACAAGAGGAAACCTGCATGGGCTAGAGAGCGCATTCAAGATGCAGAAAGGTATGGCATTCCAGAAGAAGAACATAGAGAAAGGAAGAGGACTAGATCTCATACCAACTATGTTTCCCTACTCTGTGATATTATGAACAAAGAACCTTCCAGTTATGAAGAAGTAATGGAAAAGAAAGAATGGAAGGATGCCATGGTCGAGGAATACCAGTCAATCATGAAGAATGATGTTTGGGATGTAGTCCCAAGACCTGAAGGGAAGTTACTTGTGACTTCCAAGTGGATCTACAAGATCAAGCATGTTGCAGATGGCAGCATAGAAAAGTAAAAAGCAAGATTTGTAGCTCGTGGTTTCTCTAAGAAAGAAGGAATAGACTATGAAGAAACTTTTGCTCCTGTAGTTAGGTACACTTCCATCAGATCAGTACTTGCTCTGGCTGCAGTGATGAAATGGAAGATACACCAGATGGATGTAAAGACAGCTTTCTTGAATGGTGTAATCGAGGAGGAAGTGTATGTGGAGAAACCACTTGGTTTTGTGTTAGGAACCCATGCCTTTACTTTATTAGTGTATTGTTGTTGGACACATATGCTTTGTAAGTCATCCCGTAGTATTTGTTGATCCATAGTTTGTGTTATTGTTGTTTGGTGCATATGCTTTGTAAGTCGCCCGTGGTATTGTTGATCCATAGTTTTTATTGGCCCATGGTTTTGACCCATAGTATTGGCGCCTAGACTTAGTATATAAGTGTGTGTTGAGGCCTATGAAGGCACCGTGAAGTTAATTGTATTGAGCTTTCTCAAAGGAGGTTGCCCCCTCGAAGTGGCCTACGATCAATATAAAAGTGATTCTGAGTTCTGTTATTTCTGATATCTCGTGTATTTGCATTAATTAATTATTGCAGGTTCATCACATTTTGAGACACATGACAGGGAATCATATGTGTGTAGGTTGAAGAAAGCCTTGTATGGCTTGAAGCAAGCTCCTAGGACTTGGTATGGTAGGATGGACAGTTTTCTATCCAGTTTGGGCTTTACTAAGAGTAAAGCAAATTCCAACCGTTACTACAAAGTTGAGGAAGGCAATCCTGTGATACTACTTTTGTATGTAGATGACCTGTTTGTTATAGGTGAAGATGGATTGATTTCTGACACGAAGAGGAAGCTTGCTGCCAAGTTTGAGATGAAGGACTTGGGGATGATGCACTATTTTCTAGGCATGGAGGTGTGGCAGAGTGTAGATGGAATCTTCCTTGGACAAGGGAAGTATGCAATAGAGATCCTAAAGCGGTTCAGGATGATGGACTGCAAGGCCATGGCCACACCTATGGCATCGAACCTAAAGCTTTTGTGTGATGCTTCATCTGATCCGGTTGATGTCACTGTGTATCGTCAGATGATTGGGTCCTTGATGTACCTGACGAACATGAGACCATATATTTGCTTTGCAGTGAACACATTGAGCCAGTTCCTAACGGATCCGAGAGGTGTTCACCTGGTTGCTGTAAAGCATATTCTGAGGTACTTGAAGGGTACGGTTGATTATGGGCTCAAGCATGATGCGAATCAAAAGTTTAACCTACAGGGTTATGTTGATTTGGACTGGGCAGGAAGTGCTATAGATAGGAAGAGCAGTTCTGGGTGCTGCTTCAGTATGGGATCAGGTGTGATCTCTTGGTTTAGCAGGAAGCAGTCCTGCGTAGCACTGAGTACAGCTAAAGAAGAGTATGTCGCAGCTTGTTCGGCTAGTTGTGAGGCAGTATGGCTCCGGAAGCTACTGTCTGAGTTATTTGATCTCCCACTGGAGGCTACTATTATCTTTTGTGATAACCATAGTTGTGTGAAGTTGTCTGAGAATCCAATGTTCCACGACAGGTTGAAGCACATTGAGATCAAATATCACTATATCAGGGATATGGTGCAGAGAGGAGCAGTGAAGCTCCTGTATGTTGCGACGGATGAGCAGGTTGCAGATGTGTTGATGAAACCACTAGCCAGAGTGAAATTTGAATACTTCAGAGAGAGGCTTTGTGTTCTTCATATTGACGACACTTCGAGGAAGAAGTGATGGAAACATTTGTAGGAGCCATTCCGAGCACGGTGAGAGGAGGATCCTTCCCGTGGATATGGATGTAAGCGCTAGATGATGAGCATAATGACTATGCTCCAGTCACTGCTTTATGTATGCATCATGTTGGATGCTCTGTATAATCAGTTGGATCATGTATTTATGTATGCATCATGTTGGATGCTTTGAATGATTAGTTGGATCATGTATTATGCATCATGTTGGATGCTAGATATGATTAGTTGGATCATGTATATGTGTATGCATCATGTTGGATGCTTTGTATGATCAGTTGGATCATGTATTTGTATATGTATCAGGAGGATACATTGTATGATCAGGTAGATCATGTATGTTGATATGTATCAGGTGGATACATTATATGATCAAGTGGATCATGTATTTGTTATGTATCAAGTAGATACATTGTATTATCAGGTAGATCATGTATGATGATATGTATCAGGTAGATACTATGTATGCATCAGGTGGATGCATTGTATGATTAGGATGATCATGGATGATGAGCTTCAGGATGTTGCTCCAGATGATGTATGGTGAGTATCAGGATGATGCTCTGTGGCCGTGGACAGGTTGTGCTTGAGAGGACATGTAAGACTTGGGAGATCCGATAGGTTGGGCTGCATGCCCGTAATAAGTCCTGGGATGCTCTTTCGAGGGTTTGTCCTGTGACCACATGTAAGACTTGGGAGATCCGATAGGTTGGGCTGTGTGCCCGTAATAAGTCCCGGGATGCTCTTTTGAGGGTTTGTGGTGGTGATCACATGTAAGACCTAGGAGATACGATAGGTTGGGCTACGTGCCCGTAATAAGTCCTAGGATGCTCTTTCAAGGGTTTGTGGTAGAGATCACATGTAAGACCTGGGAGATCCGATAAGTTGGGCTGTGTGCCCGTAATAAGTCCTGGGATGCTCTTTCGAGGGTTTATGATGAGGGTCACATATAAGACCTGGGAGAGCTGATAGGTTGGGTTGTGTGCCTGTAATCAGTCCTGGGATTCTCTTACGAGGGTTTGTGACACACGTAATAAGTCCTGAGGATTCCACAGTATGGCCAGTGATGATGAAGACTTGCAGGTGGTGGGCCTACATCCAGTATGAAAAAGGACTGGCTCTGTAGAACTTCCTATGACAAGTAGATCAGAGATTGATTGAGATAGCAGCAGCCGTGATGATGACGATGATTTAAAGATGATGATCCAGTGACGATGATCCAAAGAAGAAGACTTGTGCTAGCAGATCTGTGTTGAGAAATACCTTCCTAGTTAAGAGGGAGTGTTAATGTAATTGTAACTTCAGAATGTATTTCACCTATGTATATTGTACTCCTATAGAGATGGTATTATTCCTCTATACAGAAGTGTCGTCATTTGTATTGACAAGTGTCGCAAGTGTCGCAACTTGCATGTGATGGGTTATTAGACCACCAAGTGTGGGGTCGGCCCTGATTAGTATTACCATGGGTTATTAGACCGAGTTAGACAAGTCGGCCCTGCTAGTTTATTGGGAAGGTCAGGTCATGTATAAATAGAGTGCGGGAGGCACTCTATTTGATCACTTCATTATTCACTTCTACACTCTCCCGAAAGTGGCGCACAAGTGAGGAAGGAGGAGTAGCTGCTAGGAGGACTATCTCTTGTACTTGGGTTGTATCATTTCTCTTTCTATATATGAGGAAGTTGTGGGGTTTTTCACCTTTATGGTTTTCCCCAGTGAAACTCTGTGTGTTTATTGTCTCATGTGATTGCTTATTGTGTTTGATATGCTTGATATGTTGTACATGTTATTCTCTCAATAAAGATCCCAGAGTATGTTGAATTAATGCTCAAAAATTAACATGTAAGTGTATATGTTTGAGCTTATCTATGAAGTTTTTTGACTTAAATGCATCACTTGAGGTTGTTTCCCCTACTTCAAGTTGTCCATATACAATATATAATGGTGATGGTGGAAAATAGCCAAAATTAATTTTGAAAGGGGACTTACTAGTGGAAGTGTGGACAATCATGTTACACGAATGTTAAATATAAACCAAAATGTTGATGCAGGTCCTTGGGTGCTTCTCAATGTAATCTCTCAAAAGATGAAGCAATGTAATATTAAGCATCTATGTATGAACATCAGTTTATGAGTAAAAGGCAATGGATCTCATAATTGTAGTACCCAATTTCCCCCACATTGACGTCCACATGTACCAATAAAGATAGTATATATATTAGAAATGATACTCATTGGAATTCCAAAGTGCATCCCTACCCTTTCAAAGAACATGGTTGTAGATTATTATCCTTTGGATAGTATTTTGGAAACCATTAGGATTCACATAATATTAAACATGTATCCTACCACTTATAGGTATTCATGACCTCTTCTTGTCCTTGGAAATCCCCCAACAAATTCCATGGTATGCTTTCTTATGGATTGGAAGTGGATTGTATAGTATTTTCTTCTTGTTACTTAGATTGTTGGTACAACGAAAAATACAACCTCTTATAAACTCAATTACTTGTTCTTTAATCTTGGGCCAATGAACATACCTTTGCAAGATAGACACAATATTTTCAACACCAAAACAACCAATAAAGTTGGAGGTGTGAGACTCTCTTATCAGTTCTACTCTTTCTTCCCTTGGTATATATAATTTTCCAATCCTGTAGAGTAATCCATATTGGAGATGGAAACATCAACTTGTTTTTGTTTTCCTTGTAGTTTTAGACACACCCCCTCAAAGTCCTCATATTATGCATACTCTTCTTTGTATGCTTCATGCAAGGTGAATGGCTCCATGGGCACAATGACACCTAGAGCTATGATATTTTGTGCTAGTTGGATAGCAAATCGACCAGCTTGTTAGCAATTCCCTTGTTATATTTTATTATTGGAATTGACACAGACATATCATCCATTTAATGTCACGTATCCATTAACCTTCATCAATTGTCAAGGGTACGGGGTACCTTAGTTTCACCTCTAAATTTTTCCTCTAATGTTAGTAACATCATTCTTAATGTTTGACTATATATATTATTAGTGGAAGCAAGTTGCAAGAACCTTAATTATTTAACGACAATACCAACATGAATTCTAGTAAGCATACATCCATAGATTTAATAATTTATTCCATACATAGAATTGAAAAATCTAAAAAAGAATCAAATGCATAACATATAATAAAATAAATGACATTCCTTTAACAAAACTATAGACATGGCATTCAAACACACATTCAAACACTTATCTTTATGAAACTAGTCCTCTAAATGGATGCAAATGAATGGCATTCCTCCCAACCTCAGTCAATATTTCACTTAATCTCTCTATGATAGACACCACTCTTGAGATGATGCTATCATTCCGCAAGGGTGAAGTTCCTATTGTTCCTATTTAACCCACAGTTTTGATAAATCTCTAGTACAAAACCCCCTCTACAACTACCCCAATCGACCAACACCCCCCCTCGCTCCCTCAACTTGCATGACACCATGAATGTGGTCCCCTTTTGTACAAGTAGTCATTCAATCTATCCCTATTCCATTCCAATGCTCTAGCATAGTCTAGTTAGGGAATGTAATTGATGGGAACTCTAGGAATTCTTAGCTATAGACATATATGTTTCCTATAACACCCTATTTTTTACCCTTGAATGTAAATGTGTGTGTAATGATGAAGTGGAAGGAGCAATATATTTATGGTCTAGGATGACCAAATATTTTGTAATGATATACATTTATATATGATATAAAACCCCTAACAACTTCCAATGAATAAGGATGAGAAAAATACGGGGGGCTATGATTCCATAAGTGAGAAAAGTGAAAGAGGGAAAATGGGAATAAGCCTATTGAGTTATTAACCTAATACTTAGATGCTGACTATAAACCTTAGCTAGTGATACATTCCAAGGTCCTTAAACCCATGGTTATTTTTTTTGTTTAATTAACCTTTATGTTTTATTATCTTAATCTTGGGATTAAAAGAGGAAAGCATGGGCTCCTCATGAGGACCACAGAGGAAGTTGAGAACATGCAAATATAATGTGTAGATATTGTAATTTCATTAATTCATTCATGATATTTTTTCTTATATGGGATAAAAAGGGACTGCACTTTCATGGAAGTTTATGTTAGTGTAAAAGGATTTGTTGGTAATGATTATGGTTGCAAGGTGAGAAAAAAATGGTCTATGCTTAAGAATCCATGTTGTCCCGACAATGAGACTCCTTGGACAACTTGTTTTGGAGCACTAGAAGGTAATTGGGATAGCTTGGACAACTTGTTTTGGAGCACTAGAAGGTAATTAGGATAGCTTGAGGGATTGTGTGTAGAGAAGGGAATCCCATTCCTAGTGTTTTGTAGGATGAGGGGGAAGAGTGTCAGTTGATTGGGATAGTTGTAGATGGGATTTCTAGCCCAGTGAGTTTTGTGAATTATGGGTTGAGTAGGAGGACATACAATCCAACCTTAGGGACTTCAACCTTGTGGAATGATAGCCTCAACTTGGGGGTTGCCTATGTCATAGAAAGATTAAGTGTGATAGAGTTCCTAAGGTTGGTAGGAATGTCCTTCATTTGAAACTAGTTGGAGGAGAAGTTTCCATAAAGATAAGTGTTCTAATTATGCTATTGATTGTTTTGATTATATTGCATCCTTGCATTTATTTATTTTATAGTTTGGGAACTCATGTGGGTATGAGTTTAGTTAATATAATCATGGTTGTATGCATGGTAGAATTGCATTCATTGTATGGTTTGTAAATAAGATTTAATGATGATGTAAATAAGAGTTAATGATGATGGTATCAAAAATATAATTCAATGGTGAAAATTAATGTACCCCATAGCCTTGCTAGCGGATAAAGGTTACTAGGTAGGTGACATAGTAGGATCAAATCCCAACTACAACCTTGGTCTATTGTGGGTTGAGGAAGTGAACAGTTGATTGGAAAAATTGTAGATATGTGTAACCTATTTGAAGAAAATCCTCCATGAGGACTATGTTGATTTTTCAAGTTTAATATGCATAATATGAGTTAAAGATTAATTATGGTAAGCTAATCCAATACTAAGTATTTGGGCTTGCTTATGGGTGAAGTTATATGATTATGAGAAGTTGGTGGTGAAATTCCATGGAGTGCAAGTTCTTGTATTTTTCCAATGGGAAATTAAGCCTTAAATTTTAGTGGATTTTGTTGGTAAATGTTCCTATAGTAGGATGTGAGGTCAAAGGAGAAATTCTAGGCAAGCGTAATTTGGAAAAATAGAGAAATTTGGCTAAATACGAAAATTTGTAACTAACATAAATATGACCTTGGTGCTACAAGGAAATCAATCATCAGAATGACACCATATCTTGTTATCATAAAGGATTGAGACAATGGGGAACTCTAATCAATGATGGAAGAGTTTTTGATGAGGTAAGTTGTTGTAAAAATGACCAAGTCCAAATTTTGTTTTGAAAGCTGCTATATATAACTTTCATGCTTTGAACAAATTGACCATCAAAGATAATTTTCCCATTCATATCATTGATGACCTTGTATATGAGCTTAAGGGTTCCCACTTCTTCACCAAACTTTATCTTTTCTTAAGTTATCATAAAATTTGCATCAAGGATACATATATTTGTAAATCTTATTTTCACACTCATGAAGGCCATTATGAGTTCTTGGTGATGACCTTTTTCCTTTACAATGCACCCTCAACTCTCTAGAGTCTCATGAACACAATATTTATGCCCTTTTTGCATAAATTTGTCTTTGTCTTCTTTTATGAAAACTTGATCCATAATAAAACTTGAAAATACCATTTATTCCATGTGGATTAGGTCTTACAACTACTTGAGGATCATTAACTCTTTCTTAAAAGGATCAAATGTGCCTTTGGTTTCCTTGAAGTGGAATACTTTGGCCATATTGTTAGTTAGGAGGATGTGCATATGGATCCAAATAAAATTGTTTCAATGAAGTATTGGCATCGCCCTAAACTCTTAAAATCCTTATAGGTTTTATGCCGGGTCTCACTGTTTATTGCAAAAATTTCATTTGGAAATATGATAAGGTTGTAGTTTCTCTCACAACTTTTCTCAAAAAAAACCTTTGACTTGAATTGATGCCACAATAAAGGATTTCCAAGACTTAAAGGTCAGTACTCAAGCAAGAAGGAAAACTATTGGCTTTTACTAGCAAATAACTATGTGAGTGGCACTTGGGAAAATCAACTTATGAAAATAGATGATGGTCATATTGCATGTTGCAGACACATGGAATACATACCTACTTGGGAAACATTTCCATATCAAAATTGGTCATATTATCCTAAAATAATTTTTGGAACAAAGAACTTCATCCTTTGAGCAACAAAAATGGGTCACCAAAATGTTGGAATATGACTATGAGATAATTTACCAGAAGGGAAAGGAGAAGATGGTAGTAGATGCTCTCTTGAAAGTTTGAATAATAAGGTTCCCTCTTTTCCCTCTCCTTCTTAATCATGGACTAAATGAATGACATCCACAATGAATTATTGACACATCCCACACTTTGTAGGATGATCCAACCAATTCAACATGAACATCATACATATCCAGGCTACACTTGGCACCATGATGAGATTTGTTATTAAGGATGTATATATTTTCACAAGAATTCAACATTGAAATAATGGATTTTATATGAGCCCCTTTCATCTCCCATGTCCAATCATTCAATATTTCATAAAACATATGAAAGAATCAAATGATCATTTTTCTAGGAAGGCACGAAGAAGGACATTTGCACATTTGTGGTAGAATGTGACACTTCCCATAGACACAGATTTGATATAGTGAAACCTCTATGTGAACTTCAACCACTTCTAATTTATACTATAGTAGGGATTGACATTTCTATGGATTTCATTGTGGGGTTACCAAATTTTGGAAAAATTCTATAATCATAGTTGTGGTTGATCGCCTTTCCAAATATGCTCATTTTTGTTCCCTACAACAACATTTCAAGGACTCTATCATATATCAAGTCTGTGAAAATCCTCATAGCAGATCTAAGAGATGATGTGTACGTCACAAGAGTAATTATGATTAAGCAGGAAAATAGAAGAAGAGTGAACAATACAGTATAATGAGCAACAGAATAATATGGTACAGTAGAACTCAGATAGAAGCAATAATACTTCACACACACTAGTTAATTAATCATAATATGGACAAATAAATAGTACAATGGTAGAGAGGATTCAAATGCCCAAGGTGGTAATTCGAATTAGCCTATCAGAGTGATCATAAGATCAATAGAGTGTCATCGGAGCACAACTAGGTGTCCTCATGATCATCGGAGCACAACTGGAAGTCTTCATCATCATTAGTGGAGTCATCAATGCTCAAGTAACTGTCAACCATCAGTCAAACTAACTCTAGTAGGTGTAACTCAGTGTAACTAACCGTAACTGAGTGTAACTAAGTGTAACTGAGTGTAAACTGAAGACAAATGGACTGGTAGGTGAAGAAGGGCGAGTTGCTCCCTAAAATCAAGGAAGAAGGGCGCATTAAACAATTGGAGGGATAAAATTGAATAGTGAGAAGCTCCTGGGGGCTGGATAACTGAGGGCTAGGTTTTGGACTGATGATTGGGATGCATGCAAACCCTAAAGGTGCATGCATGACTGAAAATGTAAATGATCAAAATACTGGTGGGACTAGGATGGAGTATAGGAATATCCTAACAAAGTCTTCATGGATAATATCTTCAAACTTTTGTTGTAGTCTATTATCACAGACTATGACTTCACCTTCACTATAAATGTCTGGTAAAAATTGTTTCAGCTCTAAGGCACTCAACTGAATATTAACACAAACTATCACCCCCTAACTGATGGTGAAACTAAAATTTTCAATGAGTGTTTGGAAGTGTATTTGTGATGCTTTACTTTAGAGTGGAAATCCCAATGGGCTATGTGGTTACCTTTAATGGAATGTTGGTATAATACAAATTATCATACTACCACTTGAATGAACTCCTTTGAAGTTTTCTATGGCCAAAAACGCCCCTCGGTACTATCCTACTTACCAGGCATATCTAAGGTACAAGAGGTCGACAAAACACTCACAACCTAAGCTAACATTATCCCCATTCTAAAGGATAATATGGTAATGGATCAAAATAGGATGAAGCAATAGGATTATAAACATGATTTTATGGGACCTATAATATCCTCAAATGTATTTTCCCCATGGCTTACAAATTGGAGTTACCTAGCCACTCCATTATCCATCCCATATTTCATGTCTCTTGATTGAATAAAGTGGTTGGCCATCACTGTCATATTCAAACTAGCCTTCTAGAATTTGATAATGAAGGTTCCATTTGGTTGTATCCCGAGGCCATCCTCAATAAATGGGAATGTTGTTTCCATCATTGCACCATCCAAGAGGTGTTTATCCATTGGAAAGGTAAACTGCCTGAGGATGCTACATGGGAACCAATTAGAGATGCTTCAACAATTTCCACATCTCCAACCTTGAGGACAGTGCTATTTTTTAAGTGAGGAGGTCATGTTAGGGTCCTACCATAAATCCCTTGAATAGATAGGTTGTTATGTATTAAGGCCATATATATTAAATAAGGTCCATAAAGTAGATATAGTGTGGAATCAATATTTGTAAGAAGAATTGATAAAAGGTTCTACCTACTAGAGTTCCTTCACTAAGAAGGATTACTAGAAGGTTCTACCTACTAGGAAGTTCTTTCACTAAAAATTATATAAAGGAGTAGGATCAATGCAATAATGCAACAAATAAAATATTAATATATTGAATAACATATAATAATATAAATAATAAAATAAAACATAACATTAATAATATTTTACTAAGGGACATAACCCTTTGGTGAATAGTCACCATATAATCCCTATATATGCGACTACATTCTCATTTTAAATATCATATTTATATCATCTTTTTATATTCTTTGTCCATTCATGCAGCATATGTGTTATTTACACTGGTTATTTGTATAAGAAACAATTTTATTGTTTCATTGGTATCAGAGCTACGTTCATGATCCAGGCCTTTGGCCATATTGTGGTTTTTAACTGATTATCCTAGGAATTCCCTAAAATTGTGGTAGTTGACCAAGTAAAAGAAGAAAAGATAGTAAAAAAAAAATGAATTTAAAAAAGAAGAAGAAGAAGAAAAAAAATTGAAAAGAAAATGGCAAAAAGAAAGAAAATAAAAAAAGAGAGTGGGAAAAATAAATAAAAAGAAGAAAGAAAGAAAGAAAGTTAAAAAAAAAAAAGTAAAAAAATAATAACAAAAAACAAAAGTAAAAACAAAGAAGTAAAAGAAGTAAAGAGAAAAGAAAATATAGAAACCACACGTGGTTTGGTTTATTGGAAGCATTTGTGAAAGCTAATAATAAAGTTGAATATAAAATATAGAAGTGCATAAGAAGTCTTACGGATACAAAGGAACAAGCGAGATTTGAACTTGGGTGGGGTAGGTAACAATTAATCCTCCCAACCACCCAATCTACATTCAATTATAAGAGGTCTTAAGGGGAAAAGAAGACAAAAAGGGCATCAAAATAAGATTTTTTACAAGAAGAACCATATTGATATATATATATATAATTATTATTATTATTAAATATTTTAATAATAGTAATATATATTCTGGGGAAAATTTAATTATGGAAGATTATAATATACCATACAAGATAAAAAAAAATGTCTTTATTTGATATATCTTTGGATAGGAAGCATCATAAAATGGAGTCTCATGACGAAAACAAGGAATATTCCTGCAAACTTTTAAAAAATATGCAAATCCCATATTAAAACTTATGGGTTTATTCAAGTAAAATCTGTCTGCATCGCTATTTTCCCGACTACCAAGAATAATTGCATAAATGTTGACCTAGAAAACCAATTAACGCTTTCAGAATCATATATAATTGACAATAACACAATTCTTTCTGATGAGAAATATGAGCTTAAGAAACTACAACTATCTGTTGATGATTTCAAAGTCCTAACTCAATTCAGTGTCGTTTCAGTGGTATCAGTGGATCAAGACAAGGTTGATATAATTTTAGGGTCACCTTGATTAGACACATTGGGTACCTTCATGTTCAACACAAGGAAAAACTTCTTAACATTTAATTACAAAAAGAAGAAAGACACATTCTAGGATGTTACACTGAAATCAAGTTCAGGAGTTGTGTTGTCAGAAGACTTCACAAACATCTCGAAGGTGCTTTCACAAGAAGATCATAAATCCATACAAAAGATGCAGGAAAAATTCAATATGGTCACCATGGACAAAGAAGAAGAGATATCTCATCTAAGAGATCATAATCAAAAACTGCTTCTTCAAACCAAGAAGGCGAAGGATAAAGCACAAGACAATCAAAATATAGAAGAGGAGAATCAGGATCTTCAGAAGAAACTAGTAAAAAATATCGAAGAGAATGGTCACCTTAATAAGCATAAACACAATCTGTTGGATCAGATTCAGAAGCTTAAAGATGATGAGAAATCGCAAGAAGAAATGATGAGGAACCTTAAGAATGATAAAGATTCATTGGAAAACAAATTTGGAGCAAATCTAGAGGACATCAAAACCATCGGGCTCAAAAATCCAAGTTGAGGAAAAAGAAGTAAATACAAATCCAGTCCTCTTCAAAGTTCAAAAGGAAGCCAATCTAGTAAAAAAAACAACAACTACCCCTTATCGACACCCAAATTATAAAAATCAGTTTGACCAACGATAGGGCCAAAATGAACATAAACAAAGGAGTTATGATTTTAGAAAAGAAAGAACACAAAATCAAAAAATGAAGAAAAAAACAAGTTCCATCCAACAAAGTGATCAACAAAAAAATCCAATGAAGATAGATCTTGGATGGACCACTTCGCAAATGATGTGACATTTTTTCTTAGGAATTCGTACCTCATATCGTTTCGTTTCATCAAGTTTCGCAATTACTAACAAAAATATCGAGAGATGACATTGCAAGCAAGAAATCAGATGTAAGCCTTGTCTTCAATAAGCTTTGAGGAGAAAGCTTCCCTTAAGGGGAAGGCAATGTAACAAATAAAATATTAAAATATTGAATAACATATAATAATATAAATAATAAAATAAAACATAACATTAATAATATTTAACTAAGGGACATAACCATTTGGTGAATAGTTACCATATAAGCCCTATATATGCGGCTACATTCTCATTTTAAAAATCATCTTTATATCATCTTTTATATATTATTTGTCCATTCATGGAGCATATGTGTTATTTACACTGGTTATTTGTATAAGAAACGATTTTATCATTTCATGATGTCATGTGAAGTATATTTTAATTGGATTTCTACTCATTTGGAGGTTTCCCCCTCGAAGAGGCAAGTGAAAAAAAATTATTTCATCAATAAAGGTATTACTATTGTGATATTTGGTTATCTACTGTTGATGTATATGTAACTTCGGAATGTATTTCATTTGTATATTTTATATATATTTATTGTACCCTTATAAGAGATGTGTTATTCCTCTATAAGGAAGTGTCGTCATGTGGATTGACAAGTGTCGCAAGTGTGTGTACTTTCCGATGGGTTATTAGACCACCATTTGGGGTCGGCCCGGAATTATATATAATATAATGTGGATGTATCTAAGTAGACAAGTCGGCCCCAGTAGGTCACTGGGCAAAAAGGTAAGTATAAATAGAGATAGGAGATCTCTATTTTACTCACTCGGAAAAGGTAACTCACTCTCTCTCTGGAAAGTGGCGCACTTGTGAGGAGGAGGAGGATCATCTGCTAGGAGACTATCTCTGTGTTATTTGGTTGTATTTTGGTTGAGCCATTGCTCTCTCTATCTCTGAGGAATTTGTGGGGTTTTTCACCTTAGGGTTTTCCCCACGGAAACTCTGTGTCTCTTGTCTCTATGCTTTTGATTCTTGTGATGCTTGTGATGCTTGTCATATTATGATTGTCATGCATTGATATACTGTAGATGTTATTCTCTCAGCAAAGATCCTAGAGTATAATGAATTAATGCTCAAAATTTAACATGGTATCAGAGGTTAACTGAGAAGAAGACATTTTGCAGTGACGGAAGCTTGTATTCCTTGTTTATTGGGTTTCTCTCCACAGATTTTTGAAATTCAGTATAGTAGATTGGATCTACTCATCAAGGCGCATCTATCTGTCCAATCAGAATTCAGTTCCGAGCATTTTCAGATTTGGCCCTAAAAATTAGGGTTTCCACAAAAATAGGAATTTCTGGAAACTGAAGGCACAGCTGGAAGCTCCTTGCAAAAATCGAAGGTTAGAGCTTTGGATCGAGATTTTTGGCTGGGTAGATATCCGGGAAACTCAAACCCTAATTCAGGGCTCTCCCTAGTGAACCCGGGAGGACAAAAAGGCAATTTTGGAGGGAAAGACTTTGCTGATCTCAAATTCTGAATGTACTAGGCTGATCAGCTCTCCAAGGCGCATCTTTCTATCCTTTCAGAATTTTGAAATTCACATTTTGAATTTTTAGGGTTTCTCTGACAAACCCTAATCCGGGACCAGATCCAGTTTTCAGCACTTCAAGTGGTAAGTCCTAAATCTTTTCTATTTCCATTTGAAGTACTCTTAAAGATGTCTCTCCACACTAAGCTTGAGGATAAGCTTGAAGGGGCTGATAACTTCCGAGCCTGGAAGTATAGGATTGGGTTAATCCTGGAAGAGAATGAGTTGGACTCATATGTGAAAGAAGACATCCCTATCCCAGAGGATGAAGAAGCCAAGGCATTACACAAGAATAACTTGGTCAAGGCAAAGAGAATCATTGTTGATTCTATCAAAGACCATCTCATACCCCATGTGTCTTCTCTTAAGACACCCAAGGAGATGTTTGAATCTTTGACCAAGCTATTTGAAGGAAAGAACATAAATCGGAAGATGACCCTGTGGAACCAATTGAAAGCAGTGAAGTTTCAGAATGGAGAAACCATTCAATCTTACTTTTCAAGGGTCTCCCAGATCAAGGAACAATTAGAAGCAGTAGATGAAATGGTGGAGAATGGTGAAGTGGTGATGACCACTCTAAATGGCCTACCTAGGTCATGGGATTCCTTTATTCAAGGAATTTGTGCAAGGAAGAAGTTGATCTCCTTCAGTAGACTTCGGGAAGAATGCTCTCAAGAAGAAGCTAGACTTATAGCTCGTGAAGAAAAGATGGGAGGTGAAGATCAAGCTCTTGCAGCCCACACCAGGAAAGGAAAGTTCAAGAAAGAGCCATCTCACTCCAAGAGATCTTCACATCAATTCAAAGAAAGAAGAGTATGCTTCACCTGTAATGAGAAAGGACATATTGCCATAAATTGTCCCAAGAGCAAAAAGGACAACAACATCTCCAACAAGAAGAAGAAGGGTGGCAAAAGAAGGTTTCATGCTCATGCTGTCGAAGATGATGAACCTCCAAAGAAGAAGGCTAGGGCAGAAAGTGATAGTAATGATGACTCATCAAGTGAAGAAGAGTATGTTCTGATCTCTGCTCTCATAGGTACCATCTCTCATGGTTGTAATGATTGGTTGATTGATAGTGGGGCTTCCAAACACATGACTGGGTTCAAAGAATCTTTTGTGAACCTATCTGAACATGAATCACCCCATAAGGTGAAACTTGGGGATGATTATCAATACCCAATCAAAGGAAGTGGTGAAGCCTCCTACAACCTAGATTCTGGAAAATCTCTGAAGATGAAGGAAGTACTTTATGTACCTGGGCTCAAGAAGAACTTACTCTCCATTTTTGCATTAGATGCAAAAGGTATGAGGGTTGCATTTGTGGATGGCCAAGTCCTAATGTGGCCAAAGGGAAAGACCATAGATGATGCAGTAGTAATTGGAGAGCAAGAGGGAGGCTTGTATAAATTGAAGGGACAACCTGAACATGCCAAGGTGCATGAATCCATGGAGCCAAGTGAACTTTGGCATAGAAGACTTGCTCACATGCACTATAGAGCACTTCCAATTGCAAGCAAGGCAGTAGAGGGTCTTCCTGAAATCAAGACCAAAAATGAAGGTGTTTGCAAAGGATGTGGAAAAGGTAAGAACATTAAGAAGGCTTTCCCAAGCAGTGAAAGCAAGGCAAAAGACATCCTGGAAATCATCCACTCAGATGTATGTGGTCCTATGTCATCTAGTTCCCTGAGTGGGTATGTTTACTATGTCTCATTTATTGATGACTTCTCCAGGAAGACTTGGGTATACTTCTTGAAGGGAAAAGATGAGGTGCTTGATAAATTCAAGGAATTCAAAACCTTGATGGAGAATCAAACTGACAAGAAGATCAAAACATTCAGATCCGACAATGGTGGAGAATTCACCTCAAGTGACTTCAAGAAGCTTTGCAGTGATTCAGGGATTAAGAGGGAGTTGACTGCTCCTTATAATCCTCAACAAAATGGTGTTGCAGAAAGGAAGAACAGAACTATCATGGAAGCAGCAAGGGCAATGTTGCATGACCAGGATCTTCCTATGCATCTATGGGCAGAAGCAGCTAGAACAGCCGTATATGTGCAGAACAGAACACCCCACAAGATATTGGACAACAAGACACCAAAAGAGGTCTTTTCTGGTAAGAAACCTGAAGTCAGTCATCTCAGAATATTTGGTTGTCCAGTATACACTCATGTCCCAAAGGAAAAGAGGACTAAACTAGATCCTTCAGGAAAGAAGGGTATTTTTGTGGGTTACAGTGAAAGCTCGAAGGCCTACAGAATATACTTTCCAGGGTTCAAGAAGATTGATGTCAGCAGGGATGTAATATTTGATGAAAACTCAGCATTCATCAAATCAAGGAAGGCACCTACTGAAGTTTATGAAGAACCTAAGGAAACAAGATTTCAGGACACTCCCATGACTGAAGCAGTTCCAGAAGTTGTTCGTGAGTTTGAAGATCCACAAGAACCTATAGATCCACCCCGTGAGAATAACTCTCACACGAGAAAACCTATATGGGCTAGAGAGCTCATTCAAGATGCAGAAAGATTTGGTATTCCAGAAGAAGAACATAGAGCAAAGAAAAGAACCAGATCACAGACCAGCTATGTTGCTTTACTCTGTGACATTATGAACAAAGAGCCTTCCAGTTATGAAGAAGCAGCAGAAAAGAAAGAATGGAAGGATGCCATGGTTGAGGAATACTAATCAATAATGAAGAATGATGTTTGGGATGTTGTCCCAAGACCTAAAGAGAAGTCTGTTGTGACTTCTAAATGGATCTTCAAAATCAAACATGCTGCAGATGGCAGTGTGGAGAAATACAAAGCAAGATTCGTAGCTTGTGGATTCTCTCAGAAAGAGGGAATAGATTATGAAGAAACTTTTGCACCTATAGCCAGGTATACTTCCATCAGAACAGTACTTGCCCTGGCTGCAGCTATGAAATGGAAAATACACCAGATGGATGTCAAGACTGCTTTCCTGAATGGTGTGGTAGAAGAGGAAGTATATGTGGAACAGCCACTCGGTTTTGAAATACATGACAGGGAGTCATATGTGTGCAGACTGAAGAAAGCCTTGTATGGCTTGAAGCAAGCTCCCAGAACTTGGTATGGTAGGATGGACAGTTTCCTATCTAGTTTGGGCTTTACCAAGAGTAAAGCGGATGCCAACCTTTACTACAAGGTTGAGGAAGGGAATCCTGTGATTCTACTACTGTATGTGGATGACCTATTTGTGACAGGAGATGACAGACTGATTGCAGATACTAAGAGGAAGCTTGCAGCTGAATTCGATATGAAAGATTTGGGAATGATGCACTATTTCCTAGGTATGGAGGTGTGGCAGAGTGCAGATGGGATCTTCCTTGGTCAAGGGAAGTACACAGTAGATATCCTGAAGAGATTCGGGATGATGGATTGCAAGGCCATGGCCACACCGATGGCATCGAATCTGAAGCTTCTATGTGATGCTTCATCTGAGCCAGTTGATGTCTCTATGTATCGTCAGATGATTGGGTCCTTGATGTACCTGACGAACACGAGACCGGACATTTGCTTTGCTGTGAACACATTGAGCCAGTTCTTGACAGATCCGAGGAGTGTTCACCTGGTTGCTGTAAAGCATGTTCTGAGGTACCTGAAGGGTACAGTGGATTATGGGCTCAAGTATGAAGCAAATCAAAAGTTTAACCTATAGGGTTATGTTGATTCAGATTGGGCTGGCAGTGCTGCAGATAGGAAGAGCACATTTGGGTGTTGCTTCAATATGGGATCAGGTGTGATCTCTTGGTTTAGCAGGAAGCAGTCCTGCGTAGCACTGAGTACAGCAGAGGCTGAGTATGTTGCAGCCTGTTCAGCTAGTTGTGAGGTAGTATGGCTACGGAAGCTACTGTCTGAGTTATTTGATCTCCCGCTGGATGCTACTGGTATCTTATGTGATAACCAGAGTTGTGTAAAGCTATCCGAGAACCCAGTGTTTCATGACAGGTCGAAACACATAGAGATCAAATATCACTATATCAGGGATATGGTGCAGAGAGAAGCCATGAAGCTCCTGTATGTTGCGACGGACGAGCAGATTGCAGATGTGCTGACGAAGCCACTAGCTAGGGTGAAGTTTTAGTACTTCAGAGAGAGGCTTGGCGTGCTTCAGATCGAGGACACTTCGAGGAAGAAGTGATGAACACATTTGCTGAAGCCATTCCAAGCATGTTGGAAGGGGGATCCTTCACATGGCTGTGGATGTAAGCGCTGAATGATGAACATCAGGAGGATGTTCTGGTTTCTGCTTGGATATGATCAGTTGGATCATTATATGTATTTTGTGTATGCATCATGTTGGATGCTGGATATGATCAGTTGATCATTATATGTATGTATGAATGCATCATGTTGGATGTTGGATATGATCGGTTGGATCATGTGTATGTATTTTGTATATGCATCATGTTGGATGCTGGATATGATCAGTTGATCATTATATGTATGTATGAATGCATCATGTTGGATGCTGGATATGATCGGTTGGATCATGTGTATGTATTTTGTATATGCATCATGTTGGATGCTGGATATGATCGGATGGATCATGTGTATGTATTTTGTATGAACGCATCATGTTGGATGCTGATGGATACATTGTGTGGATCATGTATCTTTGTATGATCAGGTAGATCATGTATGCTGATGGATACATTGTGTGGATCATGTATCTTTGTATGATCAGGTAGATCATGTATGCTGATGGATACATTATGTGGATCATGTATCTTTGTATGATCAGGTGGATCATGTATGCTGATGGATACATTGTGTGGATCATGTATCTATGTATGTATCAGGTGGATACTTGGATGATCGTGGATGACGAGCTTCTCCAGATGACATGCAGCAGGATGTTGCAGTGATGATGATCAGGTTGATCATGTGTACATCAGGATGATGTTTGATGAGTATTAGATGATACTTTATGGCCGTGGATCAGGTTGTGCAGGAAAGCATGTAATTTGTGCCCTGGGAGATTTGCAGATGGTCTTTCGAGGTTTTTCCTATGGCATGTAATTCGGTGCCCTGGGACATCTGGCAAATGCTCTTGCGAGGTTTTGCTTGGGAGGACATGTAATTTGTGCCCTGGGAGATCTGCAGATAGTCTTTCGAGGTTTTGCCTATGGCATGTAATTCGGTGCCCTGGGATATCTGGCAGATGCTCTTGCGAGTTTTTGTCCTATGGCATGTAATTTGCTCCTAGGAGATCTGGACAGGATGAAAAAGGCCTCAGATGCTTCAGCCAGGTTTTTCCATGACCACATGTAATTTGCTCCTGGGAGATCTGGACAGGATGAAAAAGGCCTCAGATGCTTCAGCCAAGTTTTGTGGTGAGATCACATGTAATGTGCTCCTGGGAGATCCGACAGGTAGAGCTGAATGCTCGTAACAGCCTGGGATGCTTCAGCCAGGTTTTGTGATGGGTCACATGTAATGTGCTCCTGGGAGATCCTACAGGTAGAGCTGTGTGCTCGTAATAGCCTGGGATGCTGCAGCCAGGTTTTGTGACGCACGTAATGAGTCCTGAGGATTCCACAGTATGGCCAGTGATGATGAAGACCTGCAGATGGTGGGCCTACATCCAGTATGAAAAAGGACTGGCTCTGTAGAACTTCCTATGACGAGTAGAGTCAGAGATTGGTTGAGATAGCAGTAGCAGTGACGATGATCCAGAGAAGAAGACTTGTCTAGCAGATCTGTGTCAAGAAATACGTTCCTAGTTAAGAGGGAGTGTTGATGTATATGTAACTTCGGAATGTATTTCATTTGTATATTTTATATATATTTATTGTACCCTTATAAGAGATGTGTTATTCCTCTATAAGGAAGTGTCGTCATGTGGATTGACAAGTGTCGCAAGTGTGTGTACTTGCCGATGGGTTATTAGACCACCATTTGGGGTCGGCCCGAAATTATATATAATATAATGTGGATGTATCTAAGTAGACAAGTCGTCCCCAGTAGGTCACTGGGAAAAAAGGTAAGTATAAATAGATATAGGAGATCTCTATTTTACTCACTCGGAAAAGGTAACTCACTCTCTCTCTGGAAAGTGGCGCACTTGTGAGGAGGAGGAGGATCATCTGCTAGGAGACTATCTCTGTGTTATTTGGTTGTATTTTGGTTGAGCCATTACTCTCTCTATCTCTGAGGAAGTTGTGGGGTTTTTCACCTTAGGGTTTTCCCCACGGAAACTCTGTGTCTCTTGTCTCTATGCTTTTGATTCTTGTGATGCTTGTGATGCTTGTCATATTATGATTGTCATGCATTGATATACTGTAGATGTTATTCTCTCAGCAAAGATCCTAGAGTATAATGAATTAATGCTCAAAATTTAACATCTACAAGTGTATATCACTATGATAATTTTGTCTTTTCGATCTGAAATATTTCGTTATTATGTTATTTCTACTCTAACTTTCTTGTTCTACTATTAAGTTACATAACACAACTCTAGGCACCAAATTAATAGAGAAATCAATGTCTCTTTTTGGTGGTAACCTTGGTAATTATTCAAACACATCTGAAAGCTCTTGTAATACTAGAAAGTATTCAATACTTGGGTTTTTACATTTTGGTGGCTCTTCCACATGAGATACATACAATTGGCAACCTTTTTTTCAACATATTTTTAATTGCATAGATGAAATATCCCTTATACAAATAGGCCTTGGAACACCTTTCACTATGTTTTGTTTCCTTCTTCATCAATACAAGTAAAGGTCTTGTTATGGAAATATATTACCACATGATGTGCATCTAACCAATTCATCCCAATAAGAAAATCATATGAGCCAAGTGGTATTATGTTCAAATCTCATAATGTATTGAGTCCATTCATATCTAATGGACAACGCTTTACTAACTCGTTAATTTTCCTTTTGTCCCAGTATCCAACTAAAAAATCCATAATTTATCATGATTACTTCTCTTCAAATGAAAACTTTCAACCAAATTAGGAGCAATATAACTATGAATTTCTCCGATCAATTAAAATGGAAATAGGTTGATAATTGGGAATCTTACCTTCAACCTAAATCATGTTAGACTAGTGATCTTCATGTTGATTGTCCAAGGTTGCATAGATTCTTCAAATGTGTATGGCCACATATTCCATTGTAGTTTCTTCTTGAATGTTGTTTACATTCCTAATTATTCATTCTACTCGAGGACAAACTCTATACAAATTATCTCTTCACATCCCAATTATTTTATTGGTTTACTTCTTCTTTTTCCTAAATAATTTAACATCTTGGGTCCATTATGAGTTGGATTAATGTGTTGATATGAACTTGGATTTTTCATGAAGAAAGGATGTTTAAATCATTTTTTTATTTTGATCCTTCTTTTATTTTTTCTTATCTCACTAAGATTTTTGAAAAACTACCTTAGCTTTGTTCTGAACATACATGTATTTTTCCTTATGAATTGTCTATTCAAGAGTCTTTGGCTCATAAAACTAAATTTTAACTATGTAGAATGTAGGGAAACCACTTAGGAACCTCTATATCTTTACCTCCTCATCCTTGATAAACCCAACATATCTCAACAATTCTAAAAAATTTCTCTTGTATTATTCCATGCTTATATTCTCCAAATTGAGTTCAAAGAACTCCACCATCTTATTGTCATAGTAATGTTCATAGAAGTACTTTTGTTGAAAATACTTTCTGAATTTCCTCCATGATATCCTTTTTTCATTGATATGTTTCACTTGATACATTTGGTCCCACCTTATTGAGGCCTTTCCTTGCACATCGTAAATAGAAACCTTGGTTTCCATGTTAGATGAATATTTATGCAATTGGAGATACTTCGTCATCCCCAATAACCAGGATTCAAAACCTTCTCTCTTATTATTTTCACCATCAAAATTCGGTGGCTTAATCTTTCTAATCTCCCCTAAAATCTCTTCTTGTACAATATGTCTTTTTTTTCTATGATTCGAGACATTTCCGGAATACTCCTTGATTCTTCATATGTATATGACTTTCTAGTCACAAGATATGGTGAGTGGTGATGTTATGAATCTTGGTAACACTTCTAGAGTGATTGGATCTTTCATGGGAAATCCTAATCTGATATTCTGTGATGCCTTTCTCATGAGATGAACCTAATCAAATATTCATTTTCTTTTGCATCAGATTTAAGCTTTTCATTATCCGAGTGTTCAAGTGATTTCATTGTTCCTATTCCCTTAACATTATTTCATTAACATATCTATAGTATTGAACCTTCATATTCAAACTCTTCATTATTTTCACTATCTCTAAAGGTTAAATACTTTTGTTGTTCCCATTAGATTTGGTTTCTTTATTACCCACACTTATATTCAAACCTCTAACTTCGACTTAATGGATGTATGTATTTTTCCCTTTTTCCATATTGATCTAGATACTGTGATTTAAAATTATCCTTGATGTAAATATGTATTTGAAAAGTGTTAATACAATTCATTTTTTATATATACTTCATTTCCAAAATTCTATAAAAAACCATATATAGAGGCATTTTCGAAAACTACCCATTTGACAGATTTTTGGTCAAACTAGGACTACAAGCCCCCTTTCCCATCTCATATGGAAATATATGAAGTAATTATTCATAATATAATTATTTTTATCTATTATCCTATTGATTATATTTCCAATGAATATAATTATACTCAATTATGGGCTCGAAATTGAAATTTGCAATCCTCCAAAATTAGCAATTTTGCCCAATTTTTGCACTCTTTTTGGAGGTTCACTTTTTCTTAGAGACCAACTTATTCCAACTATAGAATAAAATATAGGAAGAACAAAAAAAATATCAAGAACTAATAACACCTGTGTTTGCAAGTACTCAACAACTTTCGGATCATTGATATGATGCTATGGTCAATTTCTACACAATTTTGGTACTGGAAGAAATTGGATACCCAGTCTAGAATATTTACTTCTTGACATATTGAGCTGAATAATGAAGCTCATCATCGGGACAAGATACTTATTTAAGAATATCTCACGTTTATATAACAATCAATTGCTTTATTAATGATTCCTTAATGCCAATTTTTTTTTTAATGATATTAATGGGTCGGCTTATGAGGGAAAATATATCATTATTTGTTTATTTTAATATTTTAATTTTTAATGCTATTAATTTTTTTTAATGATAGGGTTCCATGATTTCTTAGAATCCATCCATCATCAGGATTCATATTGTTCGGATGTCTTTCAATTTCTATAGCCTCACGGACTCGTCTCAGCGTGTAAGGATCTATATTAACGATGACTTCCGCATTTTTTACGCAAATGTGGTGCTTTGAGATCATTTCATGTTCCATAAGAGAATATTTTTATGTTCGACCATGGATGATGCCACCACTATGTTCTTTTGCTATTTAATGGATGGAATAGCTTGTATATCCAATTTATGCCTTTCCATAATTGCAAGGGATCGAATAAGCTCCCTTGTTCTTTTTTGGGTCAATTTGATCTTTAGCATTGTCCAATATCCGTCTTAAGGAATTTGGAGTGAAGGAAACCCCTTTTTTTTTTTTTCTTTCGTAAGGTCCTTGCTATCTTGTCAGTTGCTCCCTAGATATGGGGAAGTTTAATAGTTTTAAAGGTGTTGTCCTTTTCATCTTTTTCTTTATTTATTCCTAATATGTTTTTATGGATTTTCTTATTTTCTTCTTATTGTATCCATTTCTTGTAATATCCCTCATTCTGATCCGTAGGCTATTTTGGATGTAATGTAAATATTGCATAAAATGAAATGTGTGTTTTCCTTAATGTGAAGCTCAAGGCCAAGGCCCCACTAGTGGATGCTTAGTTTTATTTTCATAGGAAAGTATTTGATATTTTGGTAATCCATGTGTTGTTAAGACATGAGTTATTGTAAATCATACCATGTAAATAAAATACCAAGGACTAGCTATGGTTGCAACAAAATGAGGAGGATTTATGTATCCACTAGGGAGAGGTGAGGGGGTGTGGGATGGAACCCTAGGCTACCATATGTCACTTAGAGAACCACTTTGACCTGTCCTAGCTGCCATTAATGCTATTGTAAGTAAGTGGGTGAAGAACGTTGTTCATGAGGTTGATAGAGTATGGCACAACCCTGAAATCCATAAGGAAGGGTATGGAGCTCTGTCTTGCTTGTCCCGTAATCCACCCCACCTTGTGGAGAACGCATTCCTCATTCCCAGACCTTAGTTGATCACACAAGCATCAGTCAAACAAATACACGACCAGCAGAGCCAAGCCGTGAAGCAAGGAAGAGAAATCACAATTTGGGGGAAGGTCACGATTTCCAGAGCGGAGGTTGCTCAAAAATCTGCATGGGAAAGAATAAACCACTTAGGGATCCACAGACTGGAACTCATATGCGATTTGGAGAGTGTTAGATGACTGAGAACCCATATAGAAACCCAGTTCTATTAGCCCGAAATTGTGGGCGCGGGACAGAGCTTCGACTGCAACGTGGGAGGGATTTGAGTGTGGAATTGCAGTGGGAAGGAGATAAGAGGGTTTGGACTGCATAGTATAGTCAAATAGGGCTCATTTACCATGATTTAGGAGTCAGGGCCAACCACACTTACCCAGGTCAGTGTTAGGGGACGAGGCGCCCTAGGGACTATGTAGCAGTGAAGGGGACCTTACCTAGGCTGAGAGTGGGGTGATGGGGGTGCTTTAACCTATATGAGATCATTGGGATATGCCCACAGCTCTTTGGAGGAGCTTATTGAGCTATAAAACCCTTAATTTCCTTCCTCATTTGCTTGACAATGTTAACTATGTGTTGGATGCCTTGATGGACTGCGAACCAAGCTGTGAATGAACCTGAGAGGGACTTCTTAGTGGATACATAACCCCAGCTCGGGGATGATCTTTGATTGCTGAAATAATACAGGTTGGGCAGAGATCTATGGTTGGGTTGGAACTTTGCAGCCCACAGCCAGTTTGCTTGGGGAAATTAATGGAAAAGATAAGTGTTCCTTGTGTTAAGTTATAACCATTTCATGTGTTTTCTCCTTGCAACGATTAATTAGTAATGACTATTATTGATGGCAGATGTGTGTGTGAATAAGGTCTCATTTCACTATGTGTTAATACGGCTAATTGCTATTGTGTGTGTCAATTGAATTGTTCTTGCACCTTTACATGCTTATCCTTATGTTGATACTTATATGTAATCATGTTTGAGGAATATGACTAAGCCCTGCATGTTTTCATCACTCTTCCTAGGAGAAACATGTGCATGTATTCCATTTTATGTGTGTAGATCATGTTTCATTCCTTGTGTTCATGGAGTATGCTTATGCATATTTTCAATCCCCTTTGGTAATGCTTTTGAATTGTCCTTTAACGAATTACGGCTAAGTATGGTAAATGTGTAGGAAAATCCAGTTTGGACTTGGGAAAGGAAGTAGACAGCCCCCGCTGTGTTTAATGACACCCTGTGGATCAGATGAAGGAGAGAAGCCATGGCAGAAGTCAAACAGAGTTCCTTGCAGAAGGTTAATGATGTGTTGAGGTAGTTTAGGCCAGATTTTAGTGGGAAAAATTACAAGGTTAGAGGACTCATATTTGGTAGGGGAGCATACTAGTGGATAGAGCTCTCCAAGAGCTTTCCAACGGTACCGGCCTTGTCCAATTTTTCCCAAGGAAGGAGGAGTTATCACCCTCAGAAATTGCAGGTGAAGTTGTTGGTGAAGCGGTATGTAGTCCCAACCTTCTGCATCCGCAATGTGGATTGCAGATTGCAGAGTTCGGGGACTGATTGTTGGGGTTGTGTGGCTAGGCTTCCACCTTTCCGCATCTGCAAAGAGAATTGTGGGTTGCGGAAGTCGGGAGGGTGAGTCCAACAGAAATGGTGCCCGGGATCCCCGAATTTCCGCATCCATAAAGCGGGTTGCGGATTGCGGATTGCAGGAGGTCGGATTCCATGGGGTTGGTGCATTTGGTTTCTGCCTTTCTGCATTCCCAATCGTATTGCATATTGCAGAGTACGGAGGGTGGTTTTCCCAGGTTGGCAAGATTGGTGTTCCGACATCCGACTTCCGCAACGCGGATTGGGGAAGTTGGAAAGGAGAATTCACCGGAGCTGAATATTTGGGCTTCCACATTTCCGAATCCGACATGCAGATTGCGGATTGTGGAAGGGATTTCGACGGATCAGGGAATTAAAGGTTCTGACATCCGACTTCCGCAATGCAGGTTACAGTTTGCGGAAGTCAGAGGGGAGAAATTGTCGGAGTTGAAATTCGTAACCCGACTTTCGATTCCTAATTGCGGCTTGCGGATCGAGGCTTGTGGAACTGCAGATTGCGGACTGATGATCATCATGGGTTCTGAGTTGCGCAGCCTTTGAATTGCTTGGGAAAAAGAAGAAAAAAATTAGCAGGTGATTCAAGGGTTGTCTCCCATTGCCTCTAAAGGGCACTGAGGTGACCGGGGGACGTGACAGAGATAGGTAATGATGACAGTCAAGTTGAATGTATTTATCTATGTGCATCTTCTTACTTTAAACTTGTTGTTATAACGTTTTTTCATGGTTCTTGGTGAGAAGGACATCTAGTAAAGGAATATTATCTTCATTTTCTATCTCCATTGTGAATTTTATGTCTTCTAACTGGTTGTTCACCAAAAATTCTTTAAGTCTTTCATTTTTCATGTGGCCATATGAAGTGCGTGTTATCCACATACCTTTTCCATTGCAATGGTTTCATTTGAGAAGTGACGATGGGCATATCTTCGAAGTATTCCATATAAATGTTTTCCTTAATTGGGGAAAGTGGGGATCCCATTGCAACACCATTTGTCTATTCATATATGTACCCTCAAAAGCTAAAATATGTAGATATTAGACATATTTCCATAAGATCTGATGTTTCCAAATAATAGTGAAATCCTTAATGATATAATTTTGGAATTGTTCACTTTGTCCTTTTTGCACTTTCTCCAGACTTACAGTTTTTGGAAAAAAATATGTTATCTTTCAAATGGAGCAAAACTAAGAAAAAATCACTTGAACAATTTTTTTCATACCATAGAGAAGATATAATGTTGAGTAAATAATTTTTTTTTTTAGTTTTGAAATATTGGGTCACTTTTCCTTCCTCCAAGATTACGCAAAATCTCCAAAAAGTCTCCTCGAATAGTGTATTTTGGCCTGTTTCTTCATATATACTCCAAACTCCCTGGAAGTTGGCCAAATTCTCCAATAGGTATCTCCATGCTTAGTCATAAATTATACCGCCCAAATTTAATCATTAACAAGGCTTATGTCAAAGAGTAGGGTTCGAGACTTCAAAATTCACTAATCCTTTATTTTCGAAAATCTAGCATTAGATAGGCCAACACACCTGTCTGGCATAATTGTAGTGATCCTCATTTAATACCCACCCCTAAAATTTCATCAAATTCTAGCCGAATATTCTCCTGTCATGGATTATCTATTTCTCACTTTCGATGCTTTCTCCCTAAACAATTAGATGATTCTAGCAATAACAATTCTAATTCCGATCAATTCTGGCATTTTCCTTATCTAAATTTTTATTTCCATTGACTAGTTTTGTACATTTTACTCCATTGGGTTTGTTACCAAAATCCTTCATTGAAAATATTCACACTTCATTCATCCCATATTTTTTCTAATGATTTCAGTTTGATTACTAGTTTTAATAATAATTATGATGACTAATTTGATATTTAATCAAATTTTTAGATTTTTTCAATTGAAACTAATTATGCTTAATTCATAGGAATTTTCCTACTTCTCACATTCTAGAACTTTTCAGATGACTGAATTATAAAGGTAAATCACTTAAAGTCAATTTTATTTCACCGAAAATCATTGTATCTTCTCTTATCGTGATTATTGATCTCCAACATGCTTAAGAAAATCTCTTTGACTACTTGCAAGGTCATTTCCGATGGTTATTTTTGTGTTATTTAACACAACCATTTTATTTTATTCCACACGTGAGACTTTCCAATCAGATATCTCTTGGATTCTTCACATCATAAACCTATGTATAATGCATTCAACATTATTTCGATACCTGACACAGGAAACATCTCGATGACAATATAGGACACATGTTCCACGAGCCTTGTTTCTTGAAGAACATAACATCTGGGGAAGAATAAGGGATGGTACTGGGTGGATGACACCAATAACTCGTAAATCTTGAATGATATTTTCAATTTTATTTTTTTGGGAAAATGGTTGGTGATATGTGCATACATTGGGTGGGAGGCTTCCGGGTATGAGTGGAATGAAATGATAATTTTCATAAGGAGAAGGGGGTATTTCTTTGGGATTTTCAAAGGTGGATGGGTGTTTGTTAAATATTAATTAGATTTTCGAAGGAATTGGGAAGGGGTTTTGTTGGCCTGATTTTATGACCGAGGCCAACGAAGGAGAGATAGCCCACACAGGTCGTTTACAGCAACTTTCGATGTGTTTGAAATAACTAACTCTCACAGGAATCAAGGCCCTGCTGCCTCTAAGATATACTCCCCAGAAAAGGAGTCTCTCAATCTGGTTGTATAAATTCCTAAAAATGTAACTAGAACCCTAAGATACAACCTAACATAACTAGAGAATTAATGCAAAAGATAGAATAAAGAAAATGACCTCCCTCTTTCATGACTAAAGTTTTCTCTAATCGAGTTCTGCTAAGGACTATCAAGAACAGGTGAAATTTCAATCGGACAGTAACTATATCCCCATGACGGTAAATTTGAAGAGTCTTCCTGATACAAGTTAGAATCACCTGGCTTTTCGATTAATAGTGATAACGTGCCCTTTGAAGACGGGATTCATTAATAACCAATTCATTTATGTTTTATTTGCCAACTTTCTGTTTCTGCGAATAAATAAAGCTGCTGAGTAATCCAGGGTGAATTAATTTTAACGATATGGCGGCCAAGATAATGCTTTTGATGCAAAAAGAAAGGCAATCTGTACACTTGTTATCTTTCAATAATCTTCTCTTCCACGCATAGACACCTATTCATATGAGCTGGAGTTCTGGAAAAGTCCAAATAAAAAAAATACCTGCAGTATGTGTTATTAGTTCTTCCGTAATTTGTGGAAACGATCTAGAATAAATTTATGCGTAAATAACTCATTCTATTGTTGCCGGAGATATTGCTCATTGGAAGCGCGTCAAATTATTCCATGTAAAAAGCATCTAATGGTGTTTATTGCGTGAACATCTCATAATTCAGTTACAATTTGCTTGGGTGAAAATCATGACCAGATTTATGTCTTCAAGCTGGCATCCACGTAGTCTCTTCTCGATGCAAACTTCCCTTTGTAATAAAAAACGAATGGTTTGGGATTGGAGCTTTTAGGGTTTCCCGGCGATGGCGATGGCGGATAGCAACAGGGTAGGGTTTCCCAGGATCTACGGTTAGAAATTGTTCTCCAACGACAGGGTATGGACGCCGGTGAAATGCTGTGTGATGTGGTGGGCTGATTGGCGTTTTGTTTAATACACTGCTGGTAGCGGAATAGGCTGTGGTTTGCCGGACTTGTCAACGGTATAGCAGCTGTGATTACACACTTAAAACGGTAAGCCATTACGAAACCTGTGCCGTAGTAATATGCGCCGGTAAAAGCTGTGCTGTTATCATTTGTTTGAGCTGCGAGATACCAGTTTTGGGGTTTTTCCGAACCGGGGTCATTGGAACATTCCTGTCGTCAAAAAAGGGCGTGGACCACCGAATATACCTGCTATTATTCTATCTTTTTGTCTGCCTGTGGATTTGGTTACCATTTCAACTGGGTGTCAGGGGATTTTCGCCGTTAAAGGCTCGTATGCTGCCGTATGTTTGCCGATATGGGTGAAAAAGGGCCGGTAAACAATCTACTTGGGGAAAACAACACGGAAATGTTGGACTACCAGCTTGAGGAGTCCGGTATGTTCAAACCGGATTCTGTTTTCAAAAACCAACTATTTGAAAAACGTGAGGCAACCTCCAATGGGCGACAGGTGGCGCATAAGAGACATCTGGACATAGGGAAGACACCTGGGGAAGCCACTGGCTCTGACCCATCTGTGGGTAGTGCAAGGGCTAGAATGGGACGTGGCGTGGGTGACCGGCATGAGTCGTCATCTCGTGCAAACAGAAGAACATTGGGTAAATATTTCAGCAGGCCTGGTGAAGCGTGGATGACTGTTGGCAGGGATATCGGTCTTGAAGAGATAGTGGAGTTCAACATGACTGTGCTTGTTGGTAAATTCTCTTACCATGCCATGAACCGCCGAAATGTTGTTAAATGGGTTGAGGAGTTGTGGAACCCCATCCTGAAATACACCCCACAGGTTTTTGCGCTGGCATGTGGGTGGTATGGATTTAAGTTTCAGCAGGAGGCACATTGCACTCGTATTCTGGACGGCTTGTGGTTATATGGAAAGGGGAGCTTAATGCTCCAGAAATGGCAGACAGATTTTAACCCTGAAACTTCATCGGTGCGGTTGAGACACCTTTGGGTTCTATTGCCAGGTCTACCACTGGCTTTGTGGAACCGTGGGGCCTTTGAGGCCATTGGAAACCGTCTTGGGAGATTCTTGCATGTGGAGGAGGAACACCTCAATGGTTTCGACCGTCGGATGGGGCGGATGTTGGTTGAGGTGGACATTTCTATTGGTCTTATTGATGTGCTGCACATCAACTGGCGTGGTCGACAGCTGACCCAGATCATTGACTACTGGGGCATTCCCTTCCATTGTTCGAACTGCAAAGCGGTGGGTCACTTATGGCGTCAGTGCACGGCTCCAGCTTCTTCTGGACGTATCATGGATGGGGGCCCGTTTTGGTCATCTGATGACGGCAGTGATATAGAAATGGATGAGACAGGTGCACTCGACGGCTTCTCCAACCGGGTACTCAACCCTCTTGCTCCGGATTCGTCGTTATTCCGTAAGTTAGAACTTCAAGACCCTAAGTTTTTCCATTCTCTTGATGAGTTGGATATCTCTCTTATTAATGCTTTAGACTTGAACAATGGAAATAATGGTAACTACATGAGACGCAGCAATAACATGGATTCCTATTCATCTGAGAATGATCTGCAAACAAATCAAAATTCTGAAAATGATGATCCGGTTTCTGAGACTGAGTTGTTAGACATGTTGAAAAACCCCAGGCCCATGAATAACTTATTGAATAATTCTGTAAACCCCTGTCCTCCTATATCTGAGGTCCCGACTGTCATTGTACCCACCGACTCTGAGACATCCTCCCCTATCCTTGATGGTGTGAAGCTATGTGAGGAGACTGTGATATGCACTGACAAGAATACCAATGACCCGGGTGCGGAGGGTTTGGGGACCCATGGGCTCAGTCCGATGAATGTGACGGGGGTGGAATGCCAAAATGTGGCTATAAACTTACCTATTGAGCCGGGGGGGAATTCGTTACATATTCCAACTTACTCTGATGTGGTGAAGAAAGCTCCCATACCTACATATTACAGGAATAGGGTGGTTGTCTCCAGCGAGCCAACGGCAAGTGAATTGGGGGAAACTTTGGATGTGAAGGTATCTGCCCAGGTTGGGGGGATATCTAACACTACTTCTGCAAATATGACTAAAACACCGGGTGACATATCCATACATAAAGGGGCGTGGAGGGGTGGCCTTGCCCCGGATTTCTCTCCTCTAAAAACTAGAAGTGCCAGAAAAAACAAAAAGGTCATCCAGGGGGGGACTGAGGAAGATCCTTGCATAATGAAATCCCCCAACTCTTCTGATACCCGGGCTCTTAGAGGAATGAAAGCCCTTGCGAGGGTTAAGAAATGATTTTTTTCTCTCTGAATATCAGGGGGGTGGGGGGCCTACCCAAACAACTGGCCCTCAAACGTGTACTGGAAATTACAAAACCTGATTTGGTACTGTTACAGGAAACTATGGTTAGTGGGGAAAAAGCTAGAACTTTTTTTAACAAAGTCAAGCCGGGATGGATGAGTTGTACAGTGGACGCGGCTGGACTTTCGGGTGGTCTTTTAGCGGCTTGGAATCCTCAGGTTTTGAGGCTTACTCCTACTCATATTTCACTTGGGATTTTGCTATCTGGAAACTTCAGGGGTGCGGAGAAAAATATAAACATTGTAAATTGTTATGGACCTTATAACGATTGGGAGGCTTTTTGGAATCTAGCTGTTTCTGATGGGTTGTTGAACCTAGAGAATTTAATTATTGCTGGGGACTTAAATTTCACCTGGGGGGATAGGGAGGTTTGGGGGGGTTTGGCCAGGAGGGACCCCCTGGGCCCCTTCTTCACAGATTTGTTCAGAAAATTTTCTCTGGTAGATGTGGCCCCACGACCGTTGGCACCAACATGGTCAAATGGCAGATCGGGGGAGCAGCTGATACAGAAACGTCTAGATCGTTTCCTTATATCGGAATCGTTGCTAGCATGTTTCCAGAATTATAGATCCTGGATGCATCAAATTAAAATCAGCGATCACCTACCTATTATACTGCAATTTGATGATGACCCTTTCAAAAAATCCTTCCCCTTCAAATTCAATTCCACATGGCTTTCTGAGGAGGAATACATAATGGGTGTAAGGAATGTGTGGACTCAAGCTGATGTATCGAGGGAGAGGTCTGCCATGGATAAGTTGGTGGAGAAACTGAAGGTGTTAAAAGATTACACAATAAAGTGGGAGAAAAACAAAAAAGCCTTGATGGGAAAGGAACTTAAGGAGATTGAACTGGAAGTGGAATACCTGATGAATCGAGGGGTAGATCCTGGATTAAATGCGATGGAGCTCTCAAAACTCTCCACTTTGGAGTGTCGAAAAATGAAAATTCTTCTGCTGCAGGAAGAATCCTGGAGATTGAAGAGTAGAGCTATCTGGCTTAAGGCTGGGGATATGAACACCAAATTTTTTCACCAGTTTGCGGATTCCCGAAGGATGCAAAACTCCATTTGGGACTTGAATGATCATTTGGGTCGGCGGATTCGAGGGGAGGAAAATTTGATGAATGAGGTTGTACATCATTTTAAGGCATATTACTGTGATCCAAAAAACACTACACTGGCTGAACAATTTAAACTTATCAAGGAATACCCACGTATGTTTAATGATGAGGAGGGGGACAATGTCTTCCTGGATATCACTCTGGGAGATGTGGAAAACACTCTGCGTGGGTTTGCTAGAGACAAATCTCCGGGTCCGGATGGATGGATGGTTGAGATTTTTATACATTTTTTTGACATTATGGGGGAAGCTCTCCGGATGGCGGTGGATGAGTCACGGAATCTGGGCATTATCTCTGGCGCACTAAACTCTACATATCTGGAACTCATTCCGAAGACATCCCATCCTAACAACTATGATGAATTTAGACCGATTGCTTTATGCAATCTGGTTTATAAGATCATTGCTAAAATTATTGCTGATAGAATTAAACCTCTGCTCTCTAAACATATTTCCATGGAACAGTATGGATTTCTTTGTGGGCGGCAGATCCATGATGCTGTTGGTGTGACACAGGAAATTTTTCACACTATAAAACAGCGGCGCATTGATGCACTCATACTTCAATTGGACCTGGTAAAAGCATATGATAAGGTTGATTGGAACTTCATGAGACTAATCCTCATTCAGATCGGCTTGCCATGGAGAGTAATGAAATGGATTATGGCATGTATTAGCTCTGTCAATTATGCTATCCTGATCAATGGAATTCCTACCGATTTCTTTAAAGCATCCCGGGGCCTTCGACAGGGCTGCCCGCTTTCCCCTCTGCTTTTCTTGCTGGTCATTGAAGGTTTGAGCCTCTCCATACACAAGGCTCGCCGGGAGGGTGGGATAGTTGGCATTAAAATATCAAGGGAGATTTCTGCCACACACTCTTTGTTTGTGGATGACGTTATGCTCTTTGGTATGGGTATATTGGCTGAATGGATACAATTCAAGAAAATACTTGATCTTTTCTGCTTGGTTACTGGCATGATCATCAGCTATATTAAATCTTTTTTCTTGAAACACTCTTTGGCAGAGGATGTGCAGCAGTCAATCAACAACATCCTGCCATTGAAATTCAATGATATTGAAGCTGGTACTAAATACCTGGGTTTTTTCATCAAGCCTACTAAATATTTGATAAATGATTGGTCATGGCTTGTCAGGAGATTTGAATTGCGAATTTGTCACTAGAGCTATAGACATCTTTCACTGGGTGGCCGGCTTATATTGGTGAAAGCCGTGTTGCAGAACTTGGGTGTATATTGGTTCTCGTTGTGCAAGATTCCTCGTACCATCCTGAACCTTATTAGATGGAAGGTTTTCAGCTTTTTATGGTCGGGTGGTGAAAACCAGGTGAAATTTCATCTAATGAAATGGAAGGTATTGGCTCGTCCCTGGTACTTGGGCGGATGGAATATTAAGGATATTGAATTGTTTGTTATGGCCCTGCACGCAAAGAGTCTTTGGCGCGTCCTCTTTGACCAATCAATCTGGGGAAGGATCATCCGAACCAAATACCTGCGGAATATTAAGGTGTCTAAGTGGTTACGTTTAAACTGTCCTTCAACTATGGGTGTCTCCAATATCTGGAATGGTCTGCTGAGTGCCTTCAGGATTATTGTTCACTGGATTGCCTGGATGCCGGGCAATGGACGTGACATTAAGTTGGGACTGGATCCGTTTCTGGGGGGATCTTCGAGGCACACTCTGTCTGTGGAATTGAGGTCACACCTCAATGCGAATGGCTATTTCTCTTTAGCACATGTGGCTGGATGGTTTGGGGATGGTCGACCTCAGTGGATCACGGCTTCACAACTGGGTCTCACGGGTTCCTTGAGCACAGAATGGAATGAGTATATTAGGCCGTTATACCATTCTAATATGAGGTTATCCAATGTTCCTGATAGATTAGTTTGGACGTGGGATGTGGCGGATGGTAATGTTTTTGCAAGATTGGCATATGATGCATTATTTGCTGATTATCAGATTCTGACCCATTGGTGGGATAAAACTATTTGGAAACTTGTTTTGCCCCTCAAAATCAAATGCTTTGTATGGCTTGCCTTGAACAACCGGATTTTAACTTGGGACAATCTCTGTCGGCGAGGAATCTGTGGTCCGGGATGGTGTACCCTTTGCTGCACACAGGAGGAATCGGTGGACCACCTATTCGCTTCATGTACTTTCATAAGGGAACTCTGGTCCATTGTTGCAATCAAAGCTGGAATACATTTTCAGTGGAACCTCTGCACACTTAGTGATTGCCTCGTTGCTTGGTCTCGTCATGCTGCTGGGACTTCTGAATTACCATATTTTATGATTTGGGAGGTATGGAAAGCTAGAAACCTGCACATATTTGAGAACTGTATTCCTTTTAGGGATGGGCTATGTTTAAAATTCTTGCTGCACATCATGAATTTATCTCTATTCACGGAGCTGCTGGGGGCAGCGGTAGACCGGTTGGGAATCGTCGTCATGCTCCTCCTGTGCTGATATACCCTTGCGGCTTCTTTGATGGTGCTGCTGTGGACCGACTTGGGGGGGGTGGGGCGGGTGCCGTTATTCACATTTCAAATGATGTCTCCATCCATACTTGGCTTAATTTGGGCTTTGGTTCAAACACCAGGAGCGAGTTATGTGCCCTTTGGCTACTTCTCTTCTGGGCTCGCATGCGAAAGATTACTGCACTGGTGGTTTTTGGCGATTCTTTATCTGTTATCTCTTGGGCAAGAGGCAAGTCCCCACTAAATATTATGCTCCTTAAACATTGGATGGATGCGGCCCAGTCGCTCATCCATGATTTTCAACACATTCATTTTGAACATGTTTTCCGGGAAGCAAATATGGAGGCGGACATGCTATCTAAGAAGGCACTTTCCTCCGAGGCTGAGGTCATCATGTGGCAAGAATGGCGGGCGGATATTCTATTTTCTCAGGGATCTTATCATCTACACTAGTCTTGATACTTTTTGATCTAGTTATTTCCTTTATATGTTATTATGATGTTTTTTGTAACTTATATGGTGTGCGGTACATACTTACATGCTCTGTTTAGCTCTATGTGCAGATTTCACATAAGGGTTGGCTCCAACTCCTTGTTGGAGGTTATATACTTCCATTTTTGCGGCACTATTGACGGATGATATTGATTGTGCTTTGATATATTTTGAACTGTTGGATATTAGTTTATATTTTTGATGGTTTGACAGCTGTGGCTGTCTGGACACGAGTTCTTTTTATTGGTTGGACTATGATGCTTCTGGTGATTGATGAATCCGTTTCTCCTTCGGGAGGGATTCTTGATATATTTTGTAGACCTTTGACATTTATTGTGGACCTTTTCTGAGGTTGTTTTTGGCACATCTGCCATATCTGATTGACATGTCACATATGCTCTTCCGAGCTGGATGGTGAGCAGTTTGTATATTTCTGCCAGTTGGATTTATTTACTATTTCGTATATTAATAGTAAGTTATATTTTTCTGTGAAAAAAAATAAAAAACAAATGGTTTAATAACAAAAGAGATATTTGAAAAACATGCTCCTTAATAAAAATGGATATAAGACCATCCTGCCAAAAGGAAAACAGAGATTAATACCAAATTAATAATTTTATGTCCCTTTTATAACTATAAAACGGTTTCAAAAATAAAAAAGACTTTGTTTACTTCAATCATTCATTCCTTGGGCAGATACCATTGAAAATCTATAATCCATCCACTCCTAAAAAATAAAAATAAAAAAAGGGCCATGAGCTCTCATATACCTCAACGTGAATATAAATATTTCAAATATGGAAATCCACAATATTAAGGTATTATTTTAGTATGTCACATATTAAATTTGTAACCAAGCTCAAACTCTTTTAGATAATGATAAAGAATGATAAAGTTTTATTAGTCATTTTAATGTGCTTTGATAAAATCAATTTGTAATGAATGTATAAAATAGTTATAAACAAATTTATAGGTTTATTAAGAATTTGGAAAAATTAATTTTAATATTAAAAATAATATTATATTTCAAAGTTCTCTTATAGAATAAATTTGGTTTCATATTCATATTAATATAAGTATGTATTTGGAATAAGAAACAAAAATATTATAATCTATAGTTTATTTATATTCCAATAAAGTGCAAATCAATTTATTTTTTCAATTATAAAAGATGAACAAAGTCACACCAAAGCATGTATTTAACTAATAAAACCTCAAATAAGAGCATGTAATCATTATCAAGGAATTGATCAAAATTAATCATATCACCAAGTCCCTTTATTATCAACACCAAGCCAAAAGGAAAGTAGCACAAGGAGTGATGGATCAAAGAAAAGAAGCCATAGAATCACCTATCAAACCAAGCAAGATAAAATAGAAGAAAACCAAATACTAAGTATTTACAAAATTCTAATGGGGGCCCTTTGATTTTGGAAAAATCAAGGGGAGTTGTTGGGGTGCCAACAGGTCTCAATACTTGAAAGGTATGGAATTGATCCACAATGCCTAGATGGCCCTTTTTAAGAAGATTTTCCATATGGTATAAAATGATAACCTATAGACATATGACTATGGTATCTTTGAGAGTGTAGATATGCACGACCCATTAGAAACTCAATGAACTAAAATCCATGGTGATAGGGCCTAATGTTTGTAACCATTCAACACCCAAGACAATATCACAACACCAATGTCAATAGAAAACATGTGGGTTTTGAGGGAATAATCACCTAATTGAAGCTTCACATTTTCACAATGACCACTACATTTAATAACTCCTCCATTTGCAATCATGTTTTGGAATTTTTTAACAACATGGATAAAGTAGTGTGTTTCTTGGGATATTTGACAATGAATTGTTCGACTACACATGATAATTCCAAAAGACCGAACACCTAGAGCAGCCACTCACACAAATAGATCACATATCAACAGACCGATGTTTTCACGTGGTTTAAACCCTCGAAAGGGAAACACTCCACGGCCTGATCCAAATATCTACTTGAGGCAGTTTATTAGGAAAAATAAATAAAGTTACAAATAAGATTCTCATAATCGATCAAATAGCAAGTGACCCTCCATGCTCTTTAAATAGATATCATGGACCAATCGAGTGTTAAGCCACAAATCAAAGGTAGTTATGATCTAAGAGAAGTTGAACCGTCGGATCACTCTATGTCTAGAACATATCATGACCGTCAGATTAGATATTTACAAATGCATACTAATGCATACTAAAGAAACACACTTTTCCTAACAAATATATTATAAAAAGTTGATCTTAAATAACTCCTAAGTGTCTAAATATCCTAAAATCCCCCCTTAATAACAAATTGGGATAGGATTGAAGGATTTACAAAAGTGACACTATTAGGAGAAGGAAGGAGGCACTGGATCCTATAGCCCCTTAATGACAAGTTCCTGAAATCCTAACATAGATCGAAGTTTAGAAAACTTTGCTTCTGTAAGAGATTTGGTGAAGATGTCTACAACTTGATCATCTGTAGGGAAAAGATCACTTCAAGAATGCGATCATGAACAAGATTTCTTATGAAGTGCATATGTATCTCAATGTGTTTGATGTGTTGATGTTGAATTGGATATTTGGTGAGCTTGACGGAACTTTGATTGTTGCACCAAAGGGGATTCAGATGTTGTTGCTTGAATCCAAACTCTGAAAGGATCTATGAAAGCCATAAAGCTTCTTGATTGGCGTTAACTGTTGCACGATAATCTACTTCTGCTAAAGAGAGAGCAGGAGCTTTTTTTTCTTACAAGCCCAAGTGACAGGTCCAGAACCAATATTGAAGGCATAACCTAGAGTAGACTTTTGATCATCAGGATTGTCAGCCCAATTTGAATCAGTGAAAACAACCAACAAAGGAGTCCCCCCTGAACTGTAATGAATCCCAAACTGAATTGACCCAAAATATATCGAAGTATTCTTTTTTCTGCTTTCCAATGAATTTCATGGGGTGTTTGCATATAGCGGGAAACATGGCCAACAACAAAGGAAATATCAGGACGGGTATGAGTCAAGTATAAGATACTACCAACAAGCTGATGATATAGGGTGACATCAACTTCGGGTGAAGTGAAAGTGACGGAAAGTTTGACTCCAGATTGGAAGGGAGAGGGGTTTGGTTTACAATCTTCCATGTGAATGTCATGTCCCAAAATTTTTCTTTGGGTCACAATGGCCTAACCCCCTTGGCCATATTCATGATAGTTTTCAAATTCATGCTAAGGGTCAAATAATTGCCGAGAATGATGTCCAAGTTAGTAATAATGTAAAATTAGATTCAAAGGGACAAGGTGGTTCACATTAAGAGAAAAATTCCCAATTAAAATTTTGTAATATTCCCATCCAAATGAACTATCATGGAGGAAAATTACTAGTTCCCTAGGTTGGGGGTGGAAGCATTAAAAGTTGGAGTAAAGGAGCTACACAACCCAAAATGACCTTAGAATTACAAATTCACATTAAATTGGTCAAAAAAAAAATAATAAAAATAAAATAAGGTGGCATTGGATCATGAGGGCACATAAGAGGTTGTGGGACCCACATGTGGCAAGATTCCCCACTACACTTGGCATGATTCTCTCACCAATTCGAGTTCAATATGAAGGGTAACATACTTGGGGGGATTTTAAGAGGTATTCTTCATGGCATGAGTCATGTAAGGTCGAATTGGAGTGGAAGAATAAATCCCATGGAAGAGGAAGAGGCATCTTAGAAGAATTGTGCCACTTGGAGCTAGATTACCTAACTCCTATGACAACAATGATGAAGATTCTATGACGCCTATGACAAAGTTAAGACCTTATTGATGACATATGACATATATGGCATTTCATGGATAAAAATAGCCTCCAAGAGGGCACACAAGGGAGTTATGTAAGCCAAGAAGCTTCCCCGTTCGAATTGAGGGAAGATGGAGACTAGGCCCATTGTTGGACAAGTGGCACACATTGGAATATCTTCCAAACTTGAGTTTGAATGATTCTCTTGGATGGAATTCGAGCTAAGGAGGCCTTTGTAATTTTATAAAAGAAAATAACAAAGAAATAGAGCATATTTTGATCGTTTCTCATTTTGCAAATTGGAGAGCATAGCTTTTCCATGCTAGTGGAGTGTTTACTCTACTTGCTTTATTACCAATTTAAAGGGTGAAAGATTCCAATACTAATTGGAAATTGGAGAGGCCATTCATAACTTTCATTTGTATATACAATGGATTTTTTTTTACATATTGAAGCTACAAGGCAGCTCATGATTCTTTCTTCTTCAACTTGTTCCCATCTCTATCTCACATTTCTCTGCATATTTTGTCTCTTGGAGGAAGGGCGCACATGGTGATATGTTGATATATTTGGGAGAGTCCAAGATACCCCATTTATTTTTAATATGATGTATTTATTATGTATTTGATGCTCAGAAGAACCTCAGGTCAAAAATCCAAGTGAAATCATGTAAAAATGCCAAACTATGTATGAATGGTGCCATTTTCCCACATAGCTTTTGCATAGCGCACTTGTTGTTGCACGTAGTTAGTGAAGGAATGCTATTTCGAATTCATGGACATGTTAGCTGATATATATCTCTGTAATAATCATATAATCAGATCCACATCTCTAAGCATCATGTATTCCAAGTGATATTTAAATTCAAGGAAGAGATTCGAGCCATTTTCCCATATATCTTGTTGAGAGAGCTTGAAGTTGCTTAGTTTCGATTTGTCTCAGTCAAAATATGTGATTTTATTTCTGTATGAAGAGACATTAATGTATGGAATAAATCTCATGAACATTATACAATTCATTGTAAAAATGATCTCAAATTTCATAGCAAGTTTTGGAGTTTTACTAGCATTTCCCCCTATGTGAAAGCATGTTTACAAATCTCTGATTTATGGGAGTTTCAGAAGCCTTTAGGATCTAATTAAGGATTAATTTGGATTCCCATTTAAGTCCTATATCTATTCCATTTCTATTTTCTGAAATTTTGGAGGTTCGTACTGCATTTGGGAAGCCATTAGTGACCTCTACCCTTGGGGGTTTGAACCTCAAAATTACTAGTAAATTCCCTATTTTCTCCTAATTACAAATTAATGTTGCAGAAGTCTCTTGAGAGTTTCCAAGACCCTCTTAGCCTATTTTTTTATGTCCTAATAGCCTTCAAACACTTTCATTCCCAATTCAAAATCCTTAGGATTCTTTTGGGAGCCATCTACCCTTGGGGGTTTCAACATCGATTTTCCTAGTAATTTTGCCTTTCATTCTATAATTGTAAATGAAAGTTGCTGAAGTACTGAGAAGGTTTCCAAGAATATAATATCTTCATTAGGTTTTCCTAATACACCTCAATCCACTCTGGACATAATTCGAAACAATTTGGGATCATTTGGGACAATTTGGAGTTTCACTAGTCCAAGGTTCGAAAATTGGTCAAATTGGGAAAAATTCCTATTTGGGGACATCAAAGTGGTATCAGATCATGGTCCTTGCACCTATGAATTAATATCATACATTGAAGAATAATTTGCAGCCATGTATTACTATTATGATGAATCCTATGAGTACAATTCTTATGAGCAATATGAATATGATTGTGAGCAATATGAAGCAGAATATGAATGGTATGAGGAAGAGGTGCTATCATGCAGTACTTATTACAATTTAACAAGGAAATAGGGTTATTCTTATTACTTTGAATCTAATTAATATGAGTGTGTCACACTACCAAAGGATAATTCTATGAATGAATTACAAAGATTAAGAGCTGTTAAATTTTGAGCATTAATTCACAATACTCTAGGATCTTTACTGAGAGAACAAGATGTACAGTATATCAATGCATATCAATCATAACAAGCATGTCAATCATCACAAGAATCAAAATCATGAGAGACAATATAAACACACAGTTTTCGTGGGGAAAACCCTAAGGTGAAAAACCCCACAACTTTTTCAGAGATAGAGAGAGAAATAGCTCAACCAAAGTACAACCAAATACATAGAGATAGTCTCCTAGTAGCAGATGATCCTCCTCCTCACATGTGCACCACTTTTAGAGTGAAGGAAGAATTAGTTTCTGAGTGATCCAAATAGAGATCTCCCGATCTCTACTTATACTTGTTCGGTTTTCCCAGTGACCTTATGGGGCCGACTTGTCTAGCTAGTTACGTCAACCATATATTACATAAATCAGGGCCGACCCCACACATGGTGGTATAATAACCCATTAGCAAGTAATACACTTGCGACACTTGTCAATACACATGAAAACACTTCCATATAGAGGAATGACACATCTCTATAGGAGTACAATAATATATAAATGAAATACATGGATGAAATACATTCCGAAGTTACATATAAATCAACACTCCCTCTTAACTAGGAAGGTATTTCTCGACACAGATCTGCTAGCACAAGTCTTCTTCTCTGGATCATTGTCATCGATGCATCGTCATCGTCATCGTCACTGCTACTGCTATCTCAACCAATCTCTGAATCTAATCATCATAGGAATTTCTATAGAGCCAGTCCTTTTTCATACTGGATGTAGGCCCACCACCTGCAGGTCTTCATCATCACTGGCCATACTGTGGAATCCTCAGGACTTATTACGTGCGTCACAAAACCTCGAAAGAGCATCCCAGGATGTTACGGGTACACAACTCCGACCTGTAGGATCTCCCATGGCGCTATTACATGTGACCCCACCACAAAACCTCGAAAGAGCATCCCAGGATGTTACGGGTACACAACTCCGACCTGTAGGATATCCCAGGGCACAAATTACATGTGGTCACCACAAAACCTCGCAAGAGCATCCCAGGATGTTACGGGTACACAACTCTGACCTGAAGGATCTCCCAGGGCACAAATTACATGTGGTTATGGAAAAACCTCGAAAGAGCATCCCAGGATGCTATGGGTACACAACTCTGACCTGAAGGATCTCCCAGGGCCCAAATTACATGCCATAGGACAAAACCTCGCAAGAGCATCCCAGGATGTTACGGGTACACAACTCCAACCTGAAGGATCTCCTAGGGCACAAATTACATGTCCTCCCAGAGCAATTTCTCGAAAGAGTATCCCAGGATGTTACGGGTACACAACTATGACCTATAGGATCTCCCAGACATGCTCATCTGCACAACCTGATCCACGGCCACAAAGTATCATCCTGATACTTACCATACATCATCCTGATGTACACATGATCATCCTGATCATCATCACTGCATCGTCCTGATGCATATCATCTGGAGCAACATCCTAAAGCTCATCATCCATGATCATCCTGATCATACACTGCATCCATCTGATGCATACCAAGTATCTACCTAATACATATCATCATGATCCACCTGATCATACACTGTATCAACCTGATACTTAGATACACACTGTATCTACCTGATACATATCAATATACATGATCTACCTGATCATACAATGTATCCACCTGATAGATATACAGATACAAGGTCCAAGCATCCAACATGATGCATACATATATAAATGATCCAACTGATCATATCCAGCATCCAACATGATGCGTACGTACATAAATGATCCAACTGATCATATCCAGCATCCAACATGATGCGTACATACATAAATGATCCAACTGATCATATCCAGTATCCAACATGATGCGTACATACATATACAGAGCAGTAACTGGAGCATCATCCTGATGCTCATCATCCAGCGCTTACATCCATAGCCATGTGAAGGATCCTCCTTTCAACATGCTTGGAATGGCTTCTGCAAATGTGTCCATCACTTCTTCCTCGAAGTGTCATCAATCTGAAGAACACCAAGCCTCTCTCTGAAGTACTCGAACTTCACTCTGGCTAGTGGTTTCGTCAGCACATCTGCAATCTACTCGTCCGTCGTAACATACAGGAGCTTCACTGCTCCTCTCTGCACCATATCCCTGATATAGTGGTATTTGATCTCTATGTGTTTCAACCTGTCGTGGAACACCGGGTTCTCAAACAGGTTCACACAACTCTGGTTGTCACAAAAGATACCAGTAGTCTCCAGCGGGAGATCAAATAACTTTGACAGTAGCTTCCGAAGCCATACTGCCTCACAACTAGCCGAACAGGTTGCAACATACTCTGCCTCGACTGTACTTAGTGCTACGCAGGACTGCTTCCTACTAAACCAATAGATCACACCTGATCCCGTACTGAAGCAACACCCAGATGTGCTCTTCCTATCTGCAGCACTTCCTGCCCAATCTGAATCAACATAACCTTGCAGGTTAAACTTTTGATTTGCTTCATACTTGAGCCCATAATCAACTGTACCCTTCAGGTACCTCAAAATATGCTTTACAGCAACCAGGTGAACACTCCTCGGATCCGTCAGGAACTGGCTCAATGTGTTCATCGCAAAGCAAATATCTGGTCTCGTGTTCATCAGGTACATCAAGGACCCAATCATCTGATGACACATAGAGACATCAATCGGCTCAGATGAAGCATCACATAGAAGCTTTAGATTCGATGCCATAGGTGTGGCCATGGCCTTGCAATCCATCATCCCGAACCTCTTCGGGATATCTACAGTATACTTCCCTTGTCCAAGGAAGATCCCATCTGCACTATGCCACACCTCCATACCTAGGAAATAGTGCATCATTCCCAAGTCCTTCATATAGAACTCAGCAGCAAGCTTCCTCTTTGTATCGGCAATCAATCTGTCATCTCCTGTTACAAACAGGTCATCTACATACAAGAGTAGAATCACAGGATTTCCTTCCTCAACTTTGTAGTAAAGGTTGGAATCTACTTTACTCTTGGTAAAGCCCAAACTAGATAGGAAACTGTCCATCCTACCATACCAAGTTCTGGGAGCTTGCTTCAAGCCATACAAGGCTTTCTTCAATCTGCACACATGTGACTCCCTGTCATGTGTTTCAAAATTCAGTGGTTGCTCCACATACACTTACTCTTCGACTACACCATTCAAGAAGGCAGTCTTGACATCCATCTAGTGTATCTTCCATTTCATCGCTACAGCCAGGGAAAGTACTGATCTGATGGAAGTGTACCTGGCTACAGGAGCAAAATTTTCTTCATAGTCTATTCCCACTTTCTGAGAGAAGCCACAAGCTACAAATCTTGCCTTGTATTTCTCTATGCTGCCATTTGCAGCATGCTTGATCTTGTAGATCCATTTGGAAGTCACAACAAACTTCCCTTCAGGTCTTGGGACAACATCCCAAACATCATTCTACATTATTGATTGGTATTCTTCGACCATGGCATCCTTCCATTCTTTCTTTTCCGCTGCTTCTTCATAACTGGAAGGTTCTTTGTTCATGATATCACAGAGTAAAACAACATAGCTGGTATGCGATCTAGTTCTCTTCTTTGCTCTGTGTTCTTCTTCTGGAATGCCAAATATTTCTGTATCTTGAATGAGCTCTCTAGCCCATGCAGGTTTCCTCTTGTGAGAGTTGTTCTCACGTGGTGGATCTATAGGTTGTTGCGGATCTTCAATTTCACGATCAACATTTGGAATTGCTTCAGTCATGGTAGTGTCTTGAAATCTAGTTTCCTTAGGTTCTTCATAATCTTTAACAGGTGTCTTTCTTGATTTGATGAATGCTGAGTTTTCATCAAATGTCACATCCCTACTAACATCAATCTTCTTGAACCCTGGAAAGTATATTCTGTAAGCCTTCAAGCTTTCACTGTAACCCACAAAGATACCCTTCTTTCCTGAAGGATCTAGCTTGGTCCTCTTTTCCTTTGGGACATGAGTGTATACTGGACAACCAAATATTCTGAGATTGCTGACTTCAGGTTTCTTACTAGAGAAGACCTCTTCTGGTGTCTTGTTGTTCAATATCTTGTGGGGTGTTCTGTTCTGCACATATATAGATGTTCTAGCTGCTTCTGCCCATTCATGCATAGGTAGATCCTGGTCATGCAGCATTGCCCTTGCTGCTTCCATGATTGTTCTATTCTTTCTTTCTGCAACTCCATTCTGTTGTGGATTGTAAGGAGCCGTCAACTCCCTCTTAATCCCTGAATCACTGCATAGCTTCTTGAAGTCACCTGAGGTGAATTCTCCACCATTGTCAGATCTGAATGTTTTGATCTTCTTATTAGTTTGGTTCTCCATCAAGGTTTTGAATTCCTTGAATTTATCAAATACTTCATCTTTGTTCTTCAAGAAGTAAACCCAAGTCTTCCTGGAGAAGTCATCAATGAAAGAAACATAGTAAACATACCCACTCAGAGAACCGGATGACATAGGACCGCATACATCGGAGTGGATGATTTTCAAGATACCTTTTGCCTTGCTTTCACTGCTTGGAAATGCCTTCTTAATGTTCTTTCCTTTTGCACATCCTTTGCAAACACCTTCATGCTTGGTCTTAATTTCAGGAAGACCTTCTACAACCTTACTTGCAATTGGTAATGCCCTGTAGTGCATATGTGCAAGTATTCTATGCCAAAGTTCACTTGGCTCCATGGAATCATGCACCATGGCATGTTTAGGTTGTCCCTTCAATTTATACAAGCCTCCTTCTTGCTCTCCAATCACTACTATATCATCGATAGTTTTACCTTTTGGCCACATTAGAACTTGGCCATCCACAAATGCAACCCTCACACCTTTTGCATCCAATGTAGATATGGAGAGTAGGTTCTTCTTGAGCCCAGGTACATAAAGGACTTCTTTCATCTTCAAATATTTTTCAGAATCTAGGTTGTAGGAGGCTTCACCACTTCCTTTGATGGGGTATTAATAGTCATCCCCAAGTTTCACTTTATGGGGTGACTCATGTTCAGATAGATTTACAAAAGATTCTTTAAACTCAGTCATGTGTTTGGAAGCCCCATTGTCAATAAGCCAATCATTACAACCATGAGAGATAGTATCTGTGAGAGTAGAGATTAGAACATACTCTTCTTCACTTGATGAGTCATCATCACTTTCTGCCCTAGCCTTCTTCTTTGGAGGTTCATCATCTTCGGCAGCATGAGCATGGAACTTTCTTTTGCTGCCCTTCTTCTTCTTGCTGGAGTTGTTGTTGTTGTTGTTATCCTTTTTTTTCTTGGGACATTCTGAAGCAAAGTGACCCTTCTCATTACATGTGAAGCACCTTAAGTCCTTCTTATTCTTTTGGTGATAGTGAGTGGATCTCTTCTGTTGAGAGTGCTCCCTTTTAGGCTTGCTTCTTTTGGTGTGAGCTACGAGAGCTTGATCTTCATTACCCATCTTTTCTTCTCGTGCCACAAGCCTAGCTTCTTCTTGAGAGCATTCCTCCCACAGTCTACTGAAAGAGATCAATTTCTTTCTTACACAGATTCCTTGAATAAAGGAGTCCCATGACCTCGGTAGGCCATTCAGAGTGGTCATAACAACTTCACCATTGTTCACTACTTCATCCATAGCTTCAAGTTGTTCCTTGATCTGAGAGACCTTGGAGAAGTAAGATTGAATGGTCTCTCCATTCAGCATCTTGACTCCTTTCAATTGATTCCGCAGAGTCATCTTTCGATTTATGTTTTTCCCTTCAAATAACTTGGTCAGGGAGTCAAACATCTCCTTGGGTGTCTTTAGAGATGACACATGTGGTATAAGACGGTCTTTGATAGAATCAGCAATGATTCTCTTTGCCTTGACCAAGTTCTTCTTATGTAATATCTTAGCCTCTTCATCCTCTGGGATAGGGACCTCAGAGCTGATGTAAGAATCCAATTCATTTTCTTCCAGGAATAACCCAATCCTATACTTCTAGGCTCGGAATTTGTCAGCCCCTTCAAGCTTATCCTTAAGCTTGGTGTGGTGAGACATCTTTAAAGAGTACTTCAAATGGAAATAGAAAATATTTAGGTCTTACCACTTAATTTGCTAAAAATTGGATCTGGTCTCGGATCAGGGTTTGTCAGAAAAACCCTAAAAATTCAAAATGTGAATTTCAACTTTCTGAAATGATAAAAATATGCGCCTTGATGAGATGATCATCCTGGTATACTCAGAATTTGATTTTTGCAAAGTTTCACCCTTCAGAAGTGCCTTTTAGTCTTCTCGGGTTCACTAAGGAGGACCCTGAATTAGGGTTTGAGTTTCCCGAAGATTTACTCAGCCAAAAATCTCAATCCAAAGCTCTAAACTTTGATTTTTCCAAGGAGCTTCCAGCTATGTCTTCAGATTTAAGAAATTCCTATTTTTGTGGAAACCCTAATGTTTAGGGCCAAATCTAAAAATGCTCAGAATTGAATTATGATTGGACAGATAGATTCTCCTTGATGAGTAGAGTCAATCTACTATACTGCTTTTCCAAAATCTATGGAAAGAAACCCAATAAACAAGAAACCCTAGTTTCTGTCACTGCACAATGTCTTCTTCTCAGGTTAGCTCTGAAACCATGTTAACTTTTGAGCATTAATTCACAATACTCTAGGATCTTTACTAAGAGAACAACATGTACAATATATCAATCATAACAAGCATGTCAATCATCACAAGAATCAAAAGCATGAGAGAAAATAGACACACAGAGTTTCCGTGGGGAAAACCCTAAGGTGAAAAACCCCACAACTTCCTCAGAGATAGAGAGAGCAATAGCTCAACCAAAGTATAACCAAATACACAGAGATAATCTCCTAGTAGTAGATGATCCTCCTCCTCACATGTGCGCCACTTTCCGAGTGAAGGAAGAATGAGTTTCTGAGTGATCCAAACAGAGATCTCCTGATCTCTATTTATACTTGTTATGTTTTCCCAGTGACCTTATGGGGCCGACTTGTCTAGCTAGGTACATCAACCATATATTACATAAATCAGGGCTGACCCCACACATGGTGGTCTAATAACCCATCGACAAGTTAACACACTTGCAACACTTTTCAATACACATGACAACACTTCCATATAGAAGAATGCCACATCTCTATAGGAGTACAATAATATATAAATGAAATACATGGATGAAATACATTCCGAAGTTACATATACATCAACAAGAGAAACATGTAAAACCTTGCCCCAACAATACCAAGCATATCTTGCTTTGAAGGAAGATACACAAAAGGCCACTCCTTTTGAAGACTATGCTGATTGGGTGTTTTAAAATAGGCCCAAATATGAATATGTGGAGTTAGTTAAGAAAGGTCTATTCCCTTCTTGCAAAATACATTGGAGAGAAAATCATATGTGTGTGAGTGAAAAGAGCAGTGAAATATCTGAAGCTTCATGGAATGCATGTGTTTCCTACTTGAAGAGAGTTTTTGGGTCTTCTTCAAAAAGAGGTTCCAAAGATATTGATCCTAAGGAAACCAAGGTGAAAAATGCATCAGCTTTCTTGAAGGAGCGAAAGGAGGATACCCATGAGCCACCTAGTTCTAAAATAGGTGAAGTAGAAGAAGAAGTACATGAAGAGGATCAAAAGTCACTCCCAAGTGACTTCGAAAAATATGAAGAGACATCACATAAGCATGAAAAATACTCTATTGAAAATATTGAATATCATTTCGATACACATTCTACCTTGGACATGAATCAAAGAGCATCTACTGATGGATGCTTGAACTATGAAGGAGTACCTATTGATGGGTGCTCACACCTCTATGTTGGTGACATAGAGATCACTCTTGAAATTTTTTCTGCAAGCCAAACTTCCATTGAGCATGAAAATGAAGACCTTGTAGTAGTTTAAGAAGAACCAAGATCAACTTACCCATCACCACATGAACTTAATGAAGTTGGTCCAAGCAGAAAGGACAAAGAAGAAGAGGTCCCTCTACAAGAGCCTCTTTTTCTTGAACGGTCCTTAAAGATGAATGAAAAAAATATCTGAGAGACCCTTAGCATACTCCATGACACTCAAGCATTGGTGTCAAATTCTTGTTGGATAGTTTCTTCATTGAAGGATCCATCCTTCCTTGAAGTTATGGAGAAGATTCAAAGAGAAATGTGCAACATCAAAGGTCATTTCATGTATTTTCTTTTTGATAGAAAAAAATTGGTTGATCTTAATGAATGCTTACATGGAGCATACTTGAATAATAATGAAGATATTCATAATCTCAAAATGAAAAATGAGCAACTTCTTGATAGGTTGCAAGATACTTTTTCTTCCTCCTATGTTTCATATTTTCAAATGGTAGATTGCTTGGAGGATTCTCATGACATGATGGATCATGAGAAAAATGGAAACTTGCAGGTGATTGATGTGTTTGAAGATGAGCTTGATGAGAACCAAGCACTTGTTGTGGTGTAATATGAACTTGGGTTGCCTCTTGGAAATGGCTACACAAATTTTGAAGAAGTGTATGATTCCACTACCTTCGAACCAACCTATGAGGAAATTTTTTCCCTTTTGAGGGATGTGCATGATCCTACCCTTATGGAGCCTAAAAATGATGACACTTTTGTATATTCTGATAATTTGTGTGAGTTGGTTCATTCTCCTTCATATTACACTTCCATATTTTGCAGCATTCATCCCAATGAAGTATGAGTGAAAAGTTTATTTTTGATGGTGCCACATGAGGAGTATGAAACTCCTATCTCTCCTATAGATGTTGACATGATTAGAGCACATTCTTATTTACATTTTCAGCAGCATCCTTTTTTACCATGTGATGATACATATCTTCATGGATACACCTATGATGTTCACTTGAGTCACTTGAAGACTCATGATTTTTCTTGCTCCTTGCTTAGTTCAATTGATGTTGGAGGAACTTCATCCAATACTTGGGTGAAGAGATATATTATTGGAGCACATTTTAATTGGAAGAAACATACGTTGTTATTTCTTGATGATACACATATTCATGGATGCACAAATGGTACTTCTATGATCCCCTTGAAGGCTCATCGTTTTCTTTGCTCCCTACTTGGTTAAGATTTTAGCGGAAATTCTTCATTCACTTCTTGGATGAAAGAATACATGGATGATTATTTTGATGCATCTTACATCCTTTTGGAGAAGCATTATAGGACATGGGATCCTCACCTATGTCATTGGAGCAGATTTGATTGGTCACTTGATGCTTGTATGCACTTGGCAAATGGTGGTCTACTTACTCGGAGGTACAAGCAATTTCATGATTCTTTGATGAGGCACCTCCTTGATGTACATTTTTATTATGTTGTTATGTAATTTTATGATCTATATTTTGTACTTATGATGTTTGGAAGAATGCATACAAGGAAATGGGATCCAAGAATTCTCTTTCCTGATGGTATGGGATGGAGAGCACTCCTAATTGTTGGAGTGCAACACAAGTAATGGGACCCTGGAATAATTTTTAGTCTCATTGGTTTCAATTTTTGGAGGAAAAAATAGTATGGGAGATTGATTTCCCACTTAATAAGGTGATTTTAATCAGAGTAGTGCAACAACAAGCATGGTGGTTCCTCTCTAAAATTTTCATGGGATCTTGAAGACTCAAAGTTGGGCAACTAAGTGGCAACTTCAACGAATTATATAGTGGTATCTGAAAGGGTTTCCAAAATATGGAAGATGTAAAGAGTAATTGTGCAAACTTTGTTTTGATGGATTTAATTAATATCTTGGTTTTTAGTGGTGATGTTACAAGGGATATCACTATGAAAAAGAAAACCCACACCTCCTTGCTTTATGAAAATGCTCACAATAGATCCAAGAGATGATGTAAACCTCACAATGAAAGAATTTAGGAATAATAGAAGAAGAATAGAGCAATAGAACATAGATCCAAAGGAGCTCAGATAGAGGCAAAATAATTACACATGTTACATTAATATGAATAGTAAAACAGTAAATATACAATGCTCAGGATTCAAATACACTAGGTGTGATTCGAATTAGCCTGCATGGATAGATCCAAAATCAATGGAGTGTCATCAAGCACAACTATAAGTCTATCTCATCATCGGTGGAGTCATCAATGCACAAGTAACTGTCAACCATCAGTCAAATTGAGTCTAACTGAGTGTGGTAGGTGTAACTGGCACATGGAGGCACTAACTGAATGAAGGAGGCTTAGTGGAGGGAGCATGAGGAGCTATCTGGAGTCAGAAGGGGCAGTAAAGTCTCATCGGAGGTCCATCGGAGTGATACAGTCAGTTGAGAGTTAGTCTAGCCTTAAATCAAGGAAAGAACTGATGATAACTCACTAACTGAAGTACAACAGGAGTGGTATGTGAGAAAAGGTGCCCTTCCCAAGTGGTGGGTGAGAAGTGGGCGCATCACTGGCTACAAGGGCTCAATCTGAGTGGAAATAAGCTTCCAAGTGATGGAATACTAGGGAATAGGTGATGGAGGTGCCAACCTGATGACTGGGAAACATGTGGATGCATGCAATACATGCAGAATGCATGCTGCATGCAAGACTGATAATGAAAATAACTGACAGGTTGGTAGGACTAGGATGGAGTATAGGAATATCCTAACACCCCCCCTTAATCCATCCTGGGCCCTGGTAACTAAGACCAAAGGTCACCCATACAATCAAATAAATGATAAAATAAGAACTATCCATAAATCGAGGAAATGGGGAAAACCTCATGGGAAAAATACCCCCCCTCTAAAGAACAGTAAATAACTCAAAGAACCATCATACTAAGCAGAAAAGAAAGAAGCTTTCATCAGTGAAAGTTTTTGCAAAAAACTTGACAAGCTGATCCTCTGTAGGATGCCAAAGCAAGTGCGAGATCTGGATCTGGTCTTCTGATGTGCCTCCCACTGTGTAGAAGATGTATTGGATGAAGCAAATCTTTCAGGAATACTTTCTGCAACTAGAACGAATGGATCATGATGAGTCTTCCCAAGGGATGGAAGAGAGAACCCCATCATCATGCTACATCTCTCATGGAGAGGTAGATGGCATAATTCAAGGTTGGCATGATGCTGAAATCTGGTAGTTCTGTGAGTAGATGGATCCTCAACTGTGTTCTCAGTAGCTGCAAGGACTGTGTGAGCCCATGTTGGCCTTGTCTCTGGATTGAGAACATGTGTTGGTTCTGGATCTGAATCTGAATGTTCTTGAACTTTGATCTCAACATCAATATCTTCATCTTCATCTTCGTTAGAAGAAGAGTCACTTGAATCTTCATCAGATTCTTAAGGAGTAGGAAGAGAGAAGGGAAAAAAATGAGAGAACTCATATGCCTTGGAGGCATGATTTGCAAACCCTTTCGCTATAGTCTTCCCAGTATAGATCTTTGTAATCTCAACTGTGTTGGAATCAAAAGTCACCTTCTTAGGTGATCCGGTGTGAGTCATCTGATATACAGACAACAAATTTGTTGTCAAGGAGGGAACGAATAGAACATTCTTGAACTTGCCATGCTCCATATGTACTGTACCCAATCCTTTGGCAGAGATCTGAGATTTGTCTCCCATGTGAATAGTAGGCCCATCTTTTAGATCTAAAGAGGAAAATGATTCTTCAAAGGAAACCATGTGGTTGGAGGCTCCAGAATCTATGAGGAGGGCCTTTGATTGTGAAAAACCAGCCATCAATGCATGGCAATCCTCATGACCATCACATCCACTTCCAGAATCAGACATCTTTGCATCTTTTGGAATAGAAATTTTGTTCTATTCAAGAAGCTTGGTTAGTTGGTCTATTTTCTTGTGCATGCAAGCTTTCTCAGGATGGTATCCTCTCTTGCAGTAGGGACATTCAAATCTCTTATTTTTTTCCTTCTTGGAGCTGGAGACTCCTTTTGATGGACTTGACTTATCATTCAGCTTGGATTTAGATGACTTCTTATCCTTGTATTTTTGCCTCCCTTTCACATTCGTCTTACTGGCTTCTCCAACTAGAAGAGCTAGATGTTTGGAGGTCTTGATGACACCCATTTGAATCAATTTGTCCTCTTCTTGAATGAGAGCTTCAGTAAAGGCTGTTAAGGTTGGAAAATTCCATCCAGGGATTGAAATTCGCCCAGAATGGAAGGTAGATACAAAGACATGAAATTGAGATCCAAGTTTTCTCAAAATGGAGAGAACCAATTTCTCATCACTTTTAGTGATGCCACAATGCTTGCATGGAAAGACCAATTTCTGAAATTTTGAGAAGAATTCTTGAATGCTCTCAAAATTGCTAGGTTGTAGGGCAACCAATTCATTTTTGAGAATGTGGCCTCTTAGCCCATCTTGTTTGCCAAAGAGACTCTCCAATTTTGTCCATAACTCATTTGGAGACTTCAATTCTTCAACATGAAACAATAGATCTCTAGACATATGAAGGCATATGAATCCAAAAGCTTCATCCATTTTATTTAGATGCTTGGTTCTCTCTACAACTGTATGTGGTATGGCATCTTTTTCAAATACCATTCTATTTAGCTATCTATTACACAAGTGTAATTTCATCTCACCCTTCCATTCGAAGTAATTGAAGGGAGTGAGGATCATAGGAGAGGAAGGAGCATTCGAATTGCTCATCTTGATTGCTGGAATGAGTGCAAAAGTGAAACTGCTGATAATGCTGCTGCAACTGCTGGAACTTCAAAATACCTACAAAAAACTCTCAAGAATGGAGGTAGAATATACTCTTAGATGGATCTGATACCATGTGAAAATTCTCGCAGTAGATCCAAGAGATGATGTAAACCTCACAATGAGATAATTTAGGAATAATAGAAGAAGAATAGAGCACTAGAACACAGATCCAAAGGAGCTCAGATAGAGGCAAAACAATTACACATGTTACATTAATCTGAATAGTAAAACAGTAAATATACAATGCTCAGGATTCGAATACACTAGGTGTGATTCGAATTAGCCTGCATGGATAGATCCCAAATCAGTGGAGTGTCATCAAGCACAACTAGAAGTCTATCTCATCATTGGTGGAGTCATCAATGCACAAGTAACTGTCAACCATCAGTCAAACTGAGTCTAACTGAGTGTGGTAGGTGTAACTGGAACATGGAGGCACTAACTGAATGAAGGAGGCTCAGTGGAGGGCGCATGAGGAGCTATTTGGAGTCAGAAGGGGCAGTCAAGTCTCATCAGAGGTCCATCGGAGTGATACAGTCAGTTGAGAGTCATTCTAGCCTTAAATCAAGGAAAGAACTGATGATAACTCACTAACTGAAGTACAACAGGAGTGGTAGGTGAGAAAAGGCGCCCTTCTCAAGTGGTGGGTGAGAATTGGGCGCATCATTGGCTACAAGTTCTCAATATGAGTGGAAATAAGCTCCCGAGTGCTGGAAGACTAGGGACTAGGTGCTGGAGGTGCCAACTTGATGACTGGGCAGCATGCGGATGCATGCAATACATGCAGAATGCATGCTGCATGCAGAAATGCATGAAAGACTGATAATGAAAATAACTAACAGGATGGTAGGACTAGGATGGAGTATAGGAATATCCTGGAAACACACAATTGTAGTACATGAGTGCCACTACTCAAAGTTTTGGAAATAAATCAGTTTCTTCAACATCCATGTTTTAAATTGCTTGAGGATAAGAAATATTGGGAGGGGAGGATTTGCCATGTCCCAAAATTTTGCATTGGGTCACAATGGCCTAACACCCTTGGCCATATTCATGATAGTTGTCCAATTGATGCTAAGGGTCAAATAATTGCCAAGAATAATGTCCAAGTTAGTAATAATGTAAAATTAGATTCAAAGGGACAAGGTGGTTCACAATAAGAGAAAAATTCTCAATTCAAATTTTTTAATATTCCCATCCAAATGAACTATCATGGAGGAAAATTGTTGGTTCCCTAGGTTGGGGGTGGAAGCATTAAAAGTTGGGTAAAGTAGCTACAAGACCCAAAATGAACTTAGACTTACAAATTCACATTAAATGGGTCAAACAAATAATAATAAAAAGAAAATAAGGTGGCATTGGATCATGAGGGCACATAAGAGGTCGTGGGACCCACATGTGGTAAGATTCCCCACTACACTTGGCATGATTCTCTCACCAATTCGAGTTCAATATGAAGGGTAAAATACTTGGGGGAGTTTAAGAGGCATTATTCATGGAATGAGTCATGTAAGGTCAAATTGGAGTGGAAGAATAACTCCCATGGAAGAGGAAGAGGCATCTTAGAATAATTGTGACAGTTGGAGCTAGATTCCCTAACTCCTATGACAACAATGATGAAGATTCTATGACACCTATGAAAAAGTTTAGACCTTATTGCTGAAATATGACATATATGAAATGTCAGGGATAAAACTATCCTCCAAGAGGGCGTACAAGGGAGTTATGGAAGCCAAGAAGCTTCCCCATTCGAATGGAGGAAAGATGGAGACTAGGAATTGTTGGACAAGTGGCACACATTGGAATCTCTTCACAACTTGAGTTGGCATGAGTCTCTTGGATGGAATTCGAGCTAAGGAGGCCTTTAGAAGTTTATAAAAGACAAGAACAAATAAAGAGAGCATATTTTTATCATTTCTCATTTTGCAAATTGGAGAGCATAGCTTGTCCATGCTAGTGGAGTGTTTACTCTACTTGCCTTAGTACCAATTTGGAGGGTGAAAGATTCCCATCCTAATTGGAAATTGGAGAGGCCATTCAGACCTTTCATTTGGAGCAACAATGGAGTTATTTTTTTTCATTTGAAGCTACAAAGAAGCTCTTGATTCTTTCTTCTTCAACTTGTTCCCATCTCTATCTCACATTTCTCTGCATATTTTGGCTCTTGGAGGAAGGGCGCACATGGGGATATGTTGATATATTTGGGAGAGTACAAGATACCCAATTTATTTTAAATTGATTTATTTACTCTGTATTTGATTCTCATAAGAACCTCAGGTCGAAAATCCAATTGAAACCATGTAAAAATGCCAAACTATGTATGAATGGTGCCATTTTCCCCCGTAGCTTTTGCATAGCGCACTTGTTGTTGCACATAGTTAGTGAAGGACTGCTATTTTGACTTCATGGACATGTTATCTTATATATATATTTGTAATAATCATATAATGAGATCCACATCTTGAAACATCATGTATTCCAAGTGATATTTGTGAAAATCCTCACAGCAGATCTAACAGCTGATGTATAGCGCACAAGACAGATTAAGCAGGAAAATAGAAGAAGAGTGGATTGTGCAGTGTAAAAGAGAAGCAGAATTATGATACAGTAGAACTCAGATAGAAGCATAATAACATCACACTAATTCAATAATCATAATATGAACAATAAATAATACAATGGAGAGGATTCGAATACCAAGGTGGTAGTTCGAATTAGCCTGCATGAACGCATCATTAGATCAGTACTGGAGTGTCATCAATGCACTGGTAGCTGTCAAACTGAGTCAAGTAGATGTAACTGAGTCTAACAGAATATAACTAGTCTTAACTGGATGTAACTGAATCTGTCAATAGTCAAAACAAATAAACTAGTCTCTCTAGATGTCTAACAGAGTGTATCAGTCAATTAACAAGAAACTAACCGAGTGCATTCAGTTAACAAGAAACTAACTGAGTGTGCCACTGGTGGTAGGTGTGGTGGGTGAGAGAGGGCACACTTCACATGTGGTAGGTGAAAAGAGGGCGCATCACTGACTAGGAGGGATGGAACTGAACATAAAGAAGCTTCTGGGGCTAGCAGACTAGGGACAAGGTACTGGGAGACAGGGCTACTAATGAATGGGATGCATGCAATTGCATGCATGCATGACTGAATGCAATGCTAGTAGGACTAGGATGGAGTATAGGAATTATATCCTAACACCCCCCTTAATCCATCTTGGGTCCTGGTAACTGAGACCAAAGGTCACCCAATACAATGAATAATAAAGAATAGTCCATGAAACAGGGAAATGGGAAAAACCTCATGGGAAAAATACCCCCCCCTCAAAAGAGACTGTAAGGCACACCAAAAAATAAATTCTCCAAACTCAAGAAGGTGTGATGCTTGGTCATATTTCTGGAGGTATATTCTTCTTGGGAATAAGTGGTTCATGCTCCAAAAACATGTGCTTGTGTTCTCCTTCAGTGGATGCAAGAGAATATGGAGACATGTGCTTGTACTTGCTCTTCAGACCGAATGTGATGAGAACAAATCCAAAGGTATGAGGATGATCCTGGAACCTGTGATTCGAATCAGCTGAGGTAGGATCAAATCCATGAATGTGTAGATAGTCTTTTGTTATGTCCTTTGAACCATCATAGGTGAGATCATTCCCAAAAGAACCATCACATGATAGTGGTTTCTTGGACTTAAAATCAGCTCCAAGACTTGACAAATGGTTTCTTGATATCTCCTTTGAACTAGCAGGGTGATATCAAAACCATGATATGCATGAGAAATGATCCCAAGCGAATGGTAATTCCCTACATCTTCAATGAACTTCTGAGGGCATGTACAAATGATCATATAGTAGTACATAAGAGGTAAGTGATCAAGGAGAGCGAATGCATCACCTCCAATTGGTGTTTTAACCTCCAAAACATTCAATAGATCATCATTATGCAAACCAACAGACTCTTGTGCAAGAGAGGGTTTAAGAACCTCTTCAGTTTCTAAAGTGTGAGCTGTCTTAGAATTCGAAATAGAAGACATTGAGAACATGAGTGTTGAATCTGCAAGTTCTTCTTATTTTTGGACAACTTCATTATGAGATATGTTTGATACTGAATCATGATCAGAGAGATCATCAAGGAGGGTGAATGCATCACTGGGCTTGCTCTCCAAATAGCTTGCACCAATCCCTTCATTGTGTTTTCCAAATATTTTATCTAGATGGGCCCATAGCTCTTTTGGAGATTCAATAGAATCATGGAAGTTGGATAACATACAGCGAGACATAGCAGTCAACATTGCTCCATAGGCTCTGTCACCTTCATTTAACCAATCATTCTCCTCTTAAGAGGATTCGAACTCTCTTTCAAGACAATAATAAAAAAGACCATGTCTCTTCAAATATGCTATCATCTTTGGTTTCCACTCATCATAGTTGAATGGAGAGAGAGGAGGAATTCCTTCCATATTCATGGAAGCTGTTGCAGAAGACCTACAAAAACAATAGAGAATATCTGCAACTGCTACTGCTGCAAAACTGCAGAAAACTGTTGCAACTGTTGCTGCACTCGAAATATTGGTAATAACCTACTAAAAAAATTCTCAGGAATGGAGATAGACTATACTCTCAACATGCTCTGATACCATGTGAAAATCCTCATAGCAGATTTAAGAGCTGATGTATACCTCATTAGAAAGATTAAGCAGGAAAATAGAAGAAGAGTGGACAATGCAGTGTAAAAGAGCAACAAAATTATGATACAGTAGAACTCAGATAGAAGCAGAATAACATCACACTAATTCATTAATCATAATATGAACAAGAAATAATACAATGGAAAGGATTCGAATACCAAGGTGGTAGTTCGAATTAGCCTACATGAACTCATCATCAGATCAGTAGTGGAGTGTCATCAATGCACTGGTAGTTGTCAAATTGAGTCAAGTACGTGTAACTGAGTCTAACAGAATAACTAGTCTTAACTGGATGTAACTGAAGCTGTCAGTAGTCAGAACAAATAAACTAGTCTCTCTGGATAACAGAGTGTATCAGTCAATTAACAAGCAACTGACTGAGTGAGTCAGTTAACAAGAAAATAAATTATTGTGCCACTTTTGGTAGGTGAGAGGGGGCGCACTTTGGTAGGTGAAAAGAGGGCACATCACTAACTAGGAGGGTTGGAACTGAACATAAAGAAGCTTTTGGAGCTAGTAGACTAGGGACAAGGTGTTGAGAGATAGGGTTACTGATGACTAGGATGCATGCAATTGCATGCCTGCATGCAAAAATTCATGCATGAATTAATGCAATTCTTGTAGGACTAGGATGGAGTATAGGAATATTCTAACAATATTTACATTCAAGGAAGAGATTTGATCCATTTTCCCATATATCTTGTTGAGAGAGCTTGAAGTTGCTTAGTTTGGATTTGTCTTAGTCAAAATATATGATTGTATTGCTGTATGGAGGGCCATTAATGTATTTGATAATTATCATTAAAATTATACAAGTCATTGGAACAATTATCTCAAATTTCATAGCAAATTGTGGAGTTTTACTAACATTTCCCCCAATGTGAAAGCATGTTTACAAATCTCTGATTTATGGGACTTGAAGCAGCCTTTAGGATATCATTAAGGATGAATTTGTATGCCCATTTAAGTCCTATAAATATTCCATGTCTCTTTTATGAAATTTGTGAGGTTCGTACTACATTTGGGAAGCCATTAGTGACCTCTACCCTTGGGGGTTTGAACCTTGAAATTACTAGTAAATTCCCTATTTTCTCCTGATTACAAATGAATGTTGCAGAAGTATCTTGAGAGTGTAAAAGAACCTATAAGCCTCATTTTTATTTCCTAAGAACCTTCAAACACTCTCAGTCCCAATTCGAAATCCTTAGGAGTCTTTTGGAGCCATCTACCCTTGGGGGTTTCAACATCGATTTTCCTAGTAATTTTGCCTTTCATTCTCTAATTGTAAATGCAAGTTGATGAAGTACTTAGAAGGTTTAAAATCATATAATAGATGCATTATGGTGTCCTAATACACCTCAATCCACTTTGGACATAATTCAAAACCATTTGGGATCATTTGGGACAGTTTGGAGCTTCACTAGTCCAAGGTTCGAAAATTGGCCAAATTGGGAAAAATTCCAATTTGGGGACATTATAGTGAAAGAGACAAAGAAGGTCGCAACCATACTTAGACTGAGAAAGAAATATTCCTTATTTGGTTTTCATTACTTGGAGGCCAATAAAATAATGCAAATGTCCGAAGTCTGTCATTTCAAAATTTAAGACTGGATTTCACATGGGATAAAATCTTAGGGTCGATACCAGTAAGAATAAGATCATCAACATAAAGAACAAGGATGATGAGATTTTCTCCTACTTTCTTGGTATTGACATTAGGATCAAAATGGCATCTAGAAAAACCAATGTCAAGGATAAAGTTATCCATTTTGGCATACAAAGCTTGAGGAGCTTGCTTAAGGCCATATAGGGATTTCTTAAGGCGACATACAAGACTAGAGTCATTCTGAACATATCCAGGAGTTTTTTCCATGTAAATTTCCTCCTGCAAATGCCCATGCAAGAAGGCAAACTTGAAATCCATTGGATGGACCTCCCATTTATGTAAGGCTGCAAGGGAAAGAACAAGGTGGATGGAGTTCATTTTGGAAACAGGGGAAAAGGTTTCAATGCAGTCAATTCCTTCAACTTGGGAAAAACCTTTGGAAACTAACCGTTCCTTAAGCCTTTCAACACTTCCATCTGAGGCATACTTAGTTCTGTAGACCCATTTACATTTGATGAGTTTTCATCCTTTCGGAAGAGGTACAAGATCTCAGGTATCGTTCACCATTAAGGAACGATATTTTTCATCCATAACTACATCCCAATCTAGATTCCCTGAAGCTTATGCAAAAGTATCTGGATCATGATTATCTAAAAATGGATCCAAAAGAGAAGAGGCTCGCAGGAACTGAGAACGTGTTCGTTGTTGATCTCTAGGATCACCGGCAAGATCACCAACTACTTCACATGTTGAACGGACCCATAGAGGAAGTGGCTGTGCTGGAGGAAAATGAGGCGGAGGTGGATTTTCATTCTCATTGTCATCATCCGAAACTGGAATTGGAATGCTGTCAAGGAAGTTGGGATTTTGTTGGTTGTGGAGCCAGATCTTCTAGTCTCATAGATGATATTGTATTAGCCGTGTTTGTACCCCAGTTCTATATGATGTGTAGGTGGACTGTACACTCACCCCAGCGGGGGGGCATCGCCCCCCCACGGGGTTCCAGGGTGGCCCATCCCCCCTGGCTGGGGGATTCGGGGGCAGCGCCCCCGAGAAATGGGGGTTCGGGGGCAACGCCCCCGAAGAATTTTTTTGGGGCTGTTTTCGCCAGCTGTTTTGCGGGCCCATGGTTTTGGGTATCCCGTGGTATTTTCCCATTGTATTTCCCTTATAAAAGAAGGACATTGTAATATGGCTAGGGTTGATGTATTAGGTTTTATGCATTGTAAAGATCTTTGAGATCTGGAGAGAGACTGTAAAACAGAAAAGAGGAAGTGCAGCGGTTGTGCTGTAGGTTGTATCCCTTCGACTTGCTGGACGGTAATAATAATAAGGACTGGCAAATTCAGTGTGGACGTAGCCCAAGTTGGGTGAACCACAATATATCTGTGTCTCTCTTGTAATGTGTATGTGTGATTATATTTGCATTTCTGTTTATTGTTATTGTTCTGCGATCCTGTTTTTCTAACACATAACTACATCCCAATCTAGATTCCCTGAAGCTTATGCAAAAGTATCTGGATCATGATTATCTAAAAATGGATCCAAAAGAGAAGAGGCTCGCAGGAACTGAGAACATGTTCGTTGTTGATCTCTAGGATCACCTTCAAGATCACCAACTACTTCACATGTTGAACGGACCCATAGAGGAAGTGGCTGTGCTGGAGGAAAATGAGGCGGAGGTGGATTTTCATTCTCATTGTCATCATCCGAAACTGGAATTGGAATGCTGTCAAGGATGTTGGGATTATAAGAAGCCACACGTGCCAAATTAGGTTTGCAGGACAAAGATAGCACAAACATCGAGTTAGGCTCATAGGCCAAGATATTTTCATCAAATTTTACATCTCTTCTAATTATTATATCATGAAAATGTGGATGAAGAAGCCTATAACCTTTTACATTTTCATAATATCCAACAAATATGCATTTTTCACTTTTAGGCTGCAATGCTTTTTGTTTTTCATCTGGAATACGAGCCCATGCTTCACTACCAAACACGTGGATGTGAATTACATCTGGTTTAATTTTACTCCATGCTTCTTCCAGTGTGATATCTTGTAAATATTTAGTGGGGGTGCGATTAACTATATAATTTGCACAATTTATGGCTTCAGCCCAAAATTGAAGACTTAGTCCCTTAGCTTGAAGCATACAATTATCCCTTTCTTTTAAAGTGCGGTTCTTCTGTTCAGCTACACCATTTTGTTGTGGTGTATATGGAACATTGTGTTGTTATTGGATTCCTTGTTCAGTGTATAAAGTAGTGAAAATGTTGTTAACATATTCTCCCCCATTATCATATCTTAACTTAAGAATTTGATGACCAGATTATTTTTCAACAAGGGCCTTGTATGACAAGAACATGTTAAATACTCCGCTCTTAAGTTTTAGGAAATAAAACCAAGTTCGTCTAGAGTAATCATTAATGAAAGTTAATAAATATTTGAACCCAAAAATGGAATCAAATGGAAGAGTACCACACAAGTCATTATGCAGAAGCTCCAAGGGGGCTGAGGCATGCCAAGAGGCACGTTTTTCAAAACTGTCCCGATGATTTTTTTTTAGTACACAAATGGAACAAACACCATCCCTGCAAGATACCATCGGAAGACCTATCACCATATTTTCTTTACATAGTTGTTGCAATGAGCGATAATTTAAGTGACCAAATCACTCATGCCAAAGTTTGCTCAAGTCATCACTATGAGCAACAAAAACATAGGGAAAAGGTGATGACCCAAAGTTGTTAAACATGTACAACCTGGTAATATCATCAACAATTCCAATGGCTAGGACATGCTTAGGATCTGTAAAATCCTTGATTACAACTTGGTGATGTGTAAAAGTTATAGTTTTACCTTCACTGGAATGAGTGATTTGATAGACTAACAACAAATGTAGGAAATTCTTGGAACACATAGTACATCACTAAACTGTCCATTATCTACTAGAACTATTCTAGATCCTACAACACTAAGAGATCTATCATCACCAACAAATATTTGTTTGGTGTTACATTCACGCATAGTAGAAAATATGGCTTTATCCTTAGCCATATGATAAGATGTTCCAAAATCAATGAGCCACTCAGTCGAAGTAGAAGAAGAAGATGCATTATAGGAAAAACCAGAAGCACAAAATCAGTTGGATTTAAGGAAATCAATTCATTTTCTAGCTGGTGACCTTGAGTCTCATTGTGTTTACCAAACACAGATTCCAATTTTTCCCAAGCTTTATCTGGTTCATCAATTCCAGATATGTGGAATCGTAAATCAATAGAGATTGACATCCCAATCAATCCATGGGATTCATCACATTTATTGGCCCATTTTATTTTCTTATTAGCATGAATGGGATCTGTTTCTTTCCCTAAGGTAATTCGATAAAGTCCCCTACTTCATAGGAAATCCTCCATACAAGATTTCCATGAGAAATATTTGGAACTAGTAAGTAGAATATCACTTGGGGCGGCCATACTGTAAAATGAAGGTCATATACATAGAAACCAATGGTATGGATGCAAATATCTTGGAAAAATAGGTTGTTTAAAAAACATGGCATTGAAAACTGACTCTAGATGAGGAAGTTATGCTTGATTGAAAAAATGGTTGCAGGTGACCCCAACAGATACAAGGTAGGAAAATGATTGATCCTGTTAGCACTGGAGTTTGTACTTAACCAAAATTTGAAAATGGTATAAATTTTTATGAAATATGAAGGAACTTATCCAAGGTCAAGGCAGTGAAATACAAAAGAAGTGATTAATAACAGATGATGATTAAATCAATAACTAAAAATTTGGAGACTAAGTGAATAATCATACAATAAACCATGTTTAAAGGACTAACACTTGAGAGACATATCTTCCAAATATCATATAAAAAATATCATATATAGAAAAACATTCCGGATATGAAACATAGAAAAGCACACTAACTCAAAAGCATTTCAAGATAAATACTTTATCAAAAAATGAAATGATGAGAAAGGGAATTAAACAAATTAATAGCTTTCACTAAGATAATGAATAAAACTAGCTTATATATATATATATGAATCCAAAATATAGTCTCCAAAATAGTTACAGAGAATCAATCATAAGAGCTTCATGAAAAAATCCTGATATCATTTAGACTTTTTCCAGAAAAACCACCTCCCATATTACAATTAATGTTCTCCATTTTATAGTTACATAGGAGTTTCAAAAACAGTTTATCAGATCCACTTCTCAAGGATTGAATTTGAAAAAGATATTTGTAAAATTAACTACTTTCTAAAAATAGCAACTAACTCCTAAAATATATTCTTTCTTGAAGATGTCTTGATGAGTCATCTCAAAACTAACTGAAATGTGCACATCTATCTTCTAAATCAAAGTTGACATGTTGCCTCGACCAAAACTGTGAGTCCATCTAATGCTTGAGATATTTTCTGTATTCGATCATGCTCTGCTTCCATCACCTGAACTCTATCTTGAATTTATGTGTTTTGTTTTGTCAATATTTCATTATGTTGCTGAACATTCCTCTTTATTTTCATTACTTCCTTTGAAACTGTTATCAATTCTTGATATTTATCATCAATTTCTTCTAAATCCATTCTCAATCTTCTATTGGATTTCATGAGTTTATCGTTGGAGTCATTTAGATATTCATTTTGAGATTTGTAACATTTCAGTGATATTTTAAGCATTTCAATTTCTGATAACATTTCCATTGGTGCTTGATGTGAAGGGATTTCTACCCTTTGACTTGGAATATGTTCAACATGTTCTCCAACCATTAATGACTTCTGAAATTTCTATGTGCCTTGTTCATCAACATCTTCTTTTAGAATCCTGGTACTGATAGGTTTTGAACTCATACCTATTTCAAAGGTTTGAACCTTTTCCTTTCCTTTAGCTTTATGATTTTCTTCAAGAATTTTTGGACAATGTGTAAGACCCTTTTCATTATTTTCTAAGATCTGTGCCACATTCTTAACTTCAAGATCTTATTCACTTGAAGAATATTCAATAGTGGTTATCATATCCTTTTTAAACTTAGGATCTAAAACAACTTTTATGTTCATCCTTATTTTATTCTTAGGTCTGGTTCTTTGCCTTATTTGAGTATTCAGAGGTTCTAAGAAAGGGGAAACCAGAATTTCAACATTAGAGGAAAAATATTCAATCATACTGTCCTCTGTGACTTTTTCTTTCATATCATTAGGGGTATCTGGAGTTAACATGGCCTCATATTGTGATACATGAATCTGCTCTTCTTGATCGAAATTTTGATGAACTAGTTCTATAATTGGTTCACCCTTCAAACTGCATTCTTCTTCAGATTTTTCTGGTGTCTTCTTTACTTTCTGTTTCTACTTCCTGTGAGTATCCTATCCCTTATGAAATTTTTGTTTACTTCCAGAAACCCTTGTCTTTTCTCCACTGATCTGAGCATTTGGACTGTCATGATTCTCAGGTTTTTCTGGGTCCAAACCTGACCAAAATAAGAAATATTGCCAAGAACGATTTTTCTTTCGAATTCAGTCAACACCAGTTATTTAACTAACCCATGATGGAAAATTGATTTGTTAGTGTAATCAGGATGATTCTTGACTCTAGTGGCCATCTTAGCAAGGATCTTGAATAAGTAAAAGGGTAAGTTCAATTTTGATTTCCCATTTATGTGAAGAAGAAATCTCAGGTGATACATGTAAATCGTAGGAAACTTGCCTTCACAGGTGATATAGCATTATATAATAATTAAGACATCTCTACATTTCAGCTTTACTTTGCTCAGATGTATTCCTTTATTCCAGTCTAGAGATTGATATCCAGGTAATAGATACAGGTCAAGTCAATTTCAAAGGAATGTTTCTTTAAAAAATGATCCCCTTCAACGGGAAACCATGTTACCTATACAATAGAACTGTTGCTGATTTGGATATTCAAAGTTTGAAAATTAATAGATGAGCCTATGAAATTCTGGGCAAAAGAGTGGGTAACCTCAATATTGTAGCGTGTAATTCTTTTGAATAAAGAATACCATTCGGCGGTAATGAACAACTTGGCGCATTTAGGAAGCTCTTCTTCCCATTTCATATTGACTGGCTCAAATCTACATATATTACCACTTATTTTCTTCATATTGCTAGACACATGCTAGATAAAAAAAAACTCTAAAAAAACTCGCGCCTGATTTAGGATAGATGTTGCATACTATCAGAGCCAGCGAAATGAGAAAATTAGGGCCAAAATTACAACATATTAGATGCAATTTTCGGAATGTATAGCATGTTTGACATGTGTGAAATAATGTCCGTCATCAATGATGAATAAAACAGTTCTTTAAACCATCATATTATAGAACAGCGTCGAGCCACTAAACCTCATTATTTGATATTCCGACAGCGCCAGCCTATGTAACCTCCATGTATTACGCTGTCGGAATGTGTCAAATGACCATACTTAAGAATCATGGGAAAACCTTCATAAAATGAATTAGCACATATGTAAAATCACTCATTAGAAGACTTTAGGAAGATTTTAAATATCTATAAGCCCGTTTATAATTCATAACCCTACAAATGCATAAATATAAATAAGAAAATAAAAATAGAAAAAGGTCTAGAAACTATGATTTAAACTTATAGATAAATTTTTTGAAGAAATAAAAGAAAAGCAATATAAATATGGATGGAAAAACAAGGGAACAATTCCAGTGCTAACATCTGGCTCCAATTGGGAGATGGAGTCCTCCCTGCAAGCCTTCAAGAACATGTATATTAGTTGCCTTCTTGGAATTGAAATCTGATTCTTGCCAAAACTATAACTAAAACTGTAATTATGTACAAATCCATTAGGATAGAGTCTTATTCAATAAAAACTGGCACTGATATATACAATGAATGAGAAGACTAACATATTTAGTAGATATACAAAAAAATTAGAAACCGCCCATTGATTAGGCTTGAAAGTTCCTCACCTTCTAGGTTTTGCAGCAAAAAAATATTATTTCCCAAGTTTTGAAATTTTGGAAGGTCCCAACCACAAATTGTCAAATTTCCCATGTTTTCCTTTTTCATCTCTGCGTGCATCCCATATGAGCACCATATCACCAAGAAGGAAGGTATCTTCTTTAACTTTTTTGTCAAACCTCTCCTTTACCTTATTTCTGTATATTTGTGCATTTTCTGCAAATGCTTCTCTTTCCTGCTGTAATTCAATCAGTAGAAAAATCCTTCTCTGAATTTCAATTGGTTCCTCTTAACTATCCTGAAAAAACTTCATTACTGGAATACCCATCTAAACAGGGAAAATAGTATCAGTTCCATAAACAAGCTGAAAATGAGACAATCCTATTTCTTTTTCAGTACTTATCCGATCTACCCAAAGAGCATATTTCAGCATGGTGTCCCAAGACCTCTTATTCTAAGATAACATCTTCTTAATACTATTAATGATATTCTTATTTATGGATTCTTCCAGCCCATTTCCCTGAGGATAGTAAGGTGTGGAATGTTTGAGTATGATGCCATTTCTTTCACAGAAATCAGTCATAGCTTTAGATTTAAAATCCTGAGCATTATCAGTTAGTATTTTTCTTGGATAACCAAATCTACTTAAAATATTTTCTTGGAGGAAATTGATAATGACTTTATCAATGGCATTTCTATTGGGAATTGCCTCTACCCACTTGGTGAAGAAATCAATGGCTGTTAAGATCCATTTATGTTGTACACTAGAAGGAGAGTTAATCTCACCTATGAAATCTAACCTCGAATATTGAAATGGAGAATCTATTGCAATGGGCTTTAATGGAAAAGACTGGAGCTTTTTTTTTCCTACAAACTTTTGGCATTGCATACAAGCCTTGACTTGAGTATAAATATATGGGAATAAAGTAGGCCAATAATAACCTGCTCTTAAGATCTTAAAGGTTGTAGCTTTCCAATACTTATGACCCCCACATGCACCTTCATGTGATTCTGAAATGACCCAATCGATTTCATATTTATCCAAACATCTAAAAAGTATCCCTCCTGGATCTCTCCAATACAATACTTGATCAACCAAACAATATTTTGTGGTTTTGAGCTTTAATGATCTGCATTCTTTTTTATTTAAATGAGAAGGACATTTCAAACACAAGAGAAAATAAACTATGTCACCATACCAAGAAGATTCAACATATTTGTCCAAAATGTGCTCTTTATTTTGTTATGTCTGCAACTCATATTTTGTTGATTGATTGGCTACCAAATGAAGGCTTGATGCTTCACAATTAGAATCTTCTAGAAGTCTAGCCAAACCCTGTCCTTTCACGAGTCTAGTAGGCCTGATTTCAACATCATACTCCATGATTTTATCTATCCAATGTCCTATTTTCCCTTCACTATCAGGTTGTACTAAAATATCCTTGACTGCAGCATTAGGTACATAAGCTATGATCTTAGAATGCAAAATGTAAATAATAATAAAATTCAAAGCTTTGACCAATGCATAAGCCTGTTTTTCCAATATACTATACTTGAGTTCAGAATCCCTCAAGGTCTTACTAAAGAAATAAATGGGTTGTTCTAGGCCTTCTGAAATTTTCTGCAAAAGGACTGCTGCTATAGTATCTTTGGAAGCGAAGGAAAAGGTCAAAAAGTATTTTGAAAAATCTGGACTTACCAACACTAGAGCCTCAGTGAGATCCTGTTTTATCTTTTCAAAGGATGATCTAGATTCAACTGTCCATTTTAATTCTTGATCTTTTTCAACATTGTTGTTATTTGCTTGATGATATCTTCAAAATTAGGAATGAACCACCTTAAAAAATTTAGCTTTCCAACAAAATATTGAACATCCTTCTTACTTATTGGAATAATGATCTTAAGAATAGATTTGACACATTCAGGATCTATTTTAATTCCATCAAGTAAAACTATATGGCATAAAAGCTTTCCTTCTTGCACAAAAAATGGAATTTCTTAGTATTTAAAGACAATCCATATTTTTCTTCGTTTAAGTAATGTTTGCTTAAGATGTTTGAGGTGAGCTTCATCAGAATTAGAAAAAACTGTGATATCATCTAAATAAATCACCACAAACTTCTCCCTTTCTCCAACAAAAGCTATATCCATATCCCTCTAAAAGGTTGCACCTGCATTCATGAGTCCAAATGGAATTTTGTCGTACATGAATGTTCCCCAAGGAGTAGTAAAAGATATTTTTTCTCTATCATATGGATGCATAGTAATCTGATTATACCTTGATAATCCATCAATCATTGATATCCTTTTAGCACCAACCACTTTCTATAAAATATGTTCAATCTTAGGCAATGGATAATTATCTTTATGTGACGACCTATTCATATTTCGAAAATATACACAAAGCCTTATTTCACCATTTTTCTTACGTACTGGCACTAAATTTGCTACCCATGAAGAATATCTAAGAGGTACTATTATATTTGCATCCAACCGTTTTTCAACCTCTTTTTCAATAATTGGTAACAATGTTGGATTGATTCTTCTAAGCTTATGTATGAAAGGTTCAGTATTAGGCTTCAATGGAATTTTGTGTTGAATAATGCTAGTGTCATAGGTCTTCATATCTTTGTAAGACCAAGCAAAAATATCAACAAATTCTTTTAAAAGTTTGACATATCTATTTCTTTCTTCATTTGAAAGTGCCTTAGATATTTTAACCATTTTAGGTTGATCAATAGTACCAATATTACAACTCAAAACATTTTCTTCAGAAGAGTGCATAGTAAGCTTCAATAAGGTTTCATCTTTGGAAAACAATATTTCAAGAGGAACAAGACCTTTTGGAATGAAATTTCCTTTTAATTCAATTATTTTGTGATCAACAATTGAATTTTTAGAACATGAAGCACTATCATCAAACTCATCATCTTGATCTTGATCAATCAATGAAGTGGAAAACTCACCTGTCAATTCCAAAAAAAAATTAATTTCTTGATCATCATGAAACACCTTCCATTGCTTGATGTTATCTAGAACTGAAGGTCTGTATTTAACCTCAATTGGATACCTGAGCTGAGTTTGTTTCAGAATTATAAAATAGGTTGCTGCCAAATCCAAAGAGTCTTATGTTTGGTTATGATCTCTGGGAATGAAGGATATATTAAAAGCTAAAAATAAATTATCCACAAGATCACATACCTCATTTCTATAAACTTTCAATAGCTCCTGTTTTACTTGATAAACATTTTTTACTTGCTAAACCACTAACTTGGAGTTGCCAAAAACAACCAACTGTTGAATTTTCAAATCTTTTGCAGCCCTTAGAACAAGAATCAATGCTTGATATTCAAATGTATTGTTGGTTGTCTAGAATTCCAATTTATACATAAGATATATTATCTCACCTGCTGGAGAAATGAGTACAATTCCTGCCCCTGCTCCTTCTTTGGATGATGAATCATCAAAGTACATTTGCCATAAACTATCCTGAATTTCAATACTGTGTTGAACTGGTACTTATTTTTCCACTTGCAAAATACCACATGTATCATCATCATTCAAATGCAGCATAGAAGACCCATATCCTCTTCAATGGCGTAAATTGTTGAATTAATGCAACTTTAAAGAATATTCTACTTGTACTTTACTATTGTAACTCCATCGGGGTTGTTTTACCTCTGTTCAGGGATGTCATTATTATATTTGGTCATGTAAAAGTCATGAGATAAAACATCCATTGTACTTCGGGTCATTAGTACCCAAAATAATGTAATATAATATTATTTGAGTATTTCTAGGAGAGGTCGGCCTTATCAGTTAAAGTGAGGCCAACCTAGTTAGGTTATTTGTCAAGTGAAAAGTAACATATAAATAGAGAGTGACTTCCTCTCATTTATACCATTCACTCATTCATGCATTGCACATTAGAGGAGAGAGACAAGTATGCGAAGGAGGAGGAGGATTGGATTGGCATATTTTGGTGAGTTCAGTTTTTTATTTTGAGAAATTTTAATTTTTGGTTATTCCCTACTCTTCGGGTTGAGATGGCACCAAGCACTAAGCTTGATGAAAAGTTGGAAGGCATAGAGAGCTTCCGTGCTTGGAAGTATAAGATTGGACTCATTTTAGAAGAGAATGATTTTCAAATTTTATTAAATAAGTTGTACTAGAACCCGCAGAAGCTGAAGCCAAGGAAAAGCATAAGAAGGATATGATTAGAGCCAAGAGTATCATAGCAGATTCCATCAAGGATCATTTGATTTCACAAGTTTCCTCCAAGAAAAACCCAAAGGATATGTTTGATGCCCTATCAAGGATGTATAAAGGAAGGAACATCAATCAAAAGATGAATTTGAGAACCCAACTCAAAAGCACGAAGATGAATCAAGGTGAATCTATCCAAGATTACTTTACTAGGGTTTCTTAATTCAAAGAACAACTAGAAGCAATTGGAGACAAGCTTGATGGAGATGAACTTGTGATGACTGCTCTCAATGGTCTCTCTAGACCTTGGGACTCTTTTATCTAGACTATGTGTGCAAGAAAGGAAATTCTACTATTTGAAGTAGTATGGGAAGAATGTGTCCAAGAGGAGGCTAGAGTGGCAAATCGAGAAGCACTACTCAGAGATGAGGATTAAGATATAGCTACCCATACTAAGAGATGAAAGGGAAAGCCTCATTTCAAGAAGGAAAATCATAAGGAGTTTCATCCTCCTATGAAGTTTCAAAAGTATAAGAAGGGAAACTACAAGCGAAGAGACTTCTCTTATTATCAATGTTTCTATTGTGATAAGATGGGACATATTTCCAAAGATTGTGTAAGAAGAAGACCAACAAAATACATCATGCTCATTTTGCCGGAGATGAAGAAGAAGAAGAAGAAGGACCTCCCAGGAAGCTACCAAAGGAAGAAATCAAAGATTATGTTTTGTAATAGTGGTGATTCAAAGCACTCTCTCAAGCTTGATTGAGGAACTATGATGATGGAGTAGAGATCACCATCAGACATTCCAGTAATCCCTGCAAGGAAACAAGGATCAAAAGAGATCCTACCAAACAAACAAAGATAAGTATTTGAATTGTCATTTCATCAAATTGTCTAAATGATAGTGTCTATTTGTGTACACGTTTATTTAGTATGTTTGTTATGCATGTTAGAATGTTTGCAGTGATATGCATGTTATGGGTAAGTAGCCTATGGTGCTATACAACATTCCATTTCTACTTATCTAGAGTGAAACCTATTTGATGACATATTAGGAGTAGTGCACACTCTTAATAATGTAATGGTAGAGATGGAAGGCATATAGAAAGTTACCATATGAATGTAGGATGCGTATGAATGTTGTGTTATCATTATGACAGTGTGACTTATGTTTTATGCATATGTTTTGGAAACTATGAAATTTTTCTAACCATGTTACTAAATTTGACTTGTAGGAAATATCGTGTGTACTCTCCTACAAGAAAATAATGATGAGACTTGTTCCAGAAAACAAGTGACGATGGTTCAAATATAAACAAGACTTATAAAATCAAGCATAGGAAGTCGACTATGACGAGATGTTGCTATAGTAGCCATACTCATGGTGTAATCAAAATTGTAGAAGAAGATATTGAGCAACCTCCAGGACTCAGAGAACCACATATATGCAGATTGAAGAAGAATTTGTACAGGATTAGAAGTCACCCATGGATAGAATGATGAGATCAAGGATCACCTAGAGTGATGAGACATCAACCTTTGATACAAGGTTGAAAATGAGAAGCTCATAGATGGGTGCAAGAGAGAAGTTGCAACAGAGTTCAAGATCTTGGTATCCAGTGACTTAGAAAAGATGAAATAAATGGATATACAAGATAAATGTATTGTGGCTCGTGGATTCTATAAAAAGGAAGGAATCATGAAGAGACATTTTATCACATAGCAAGGTACACTTCCATTAGAACCATCATGGAATTTGCAGCCACGATGAAGTGGAAGTTACACCAGATGGATGTGAAAACTACATTCCTGAATGGTGTCATTAAAGAGGAAGTGTACATAGAACAGTCGTGAGGTTTTGACGTTGAAGACAAAGAGATGCATGTATGCAAACTGAAGAAGGCTTTGTATGGATTGAAGCAAGCTCCAAGAGATTGGTATGGGAGAATTGATAGTCTTCTGATGAGCTTGGGATTTACCAAAAGTAAATTTGATCCTAACCTTTACTTCAAGGTTATGGATGATGAACCAATCATATTATTGCTATATGTGGATGACTTGTTCCTGATAGGGAATAAGAAGCAAATATCAGAGTGCAAGAAGAATCTCGCTGCAAAATTCGAGATGAAAGACCTTGGCTTAATGCATTATTTTCTAGGTCTTGAAGTATGGCAGAGCCCAGAGGGAATCTTCCTTAACCAAGGGAAGTATGTAGTAGAAATCTTGAAAAGATTTGATATGTTGGAGTGTAAAGCCATGGACACACCCATGGATACCAACTTGAGGTTATTATCTGATACTTCGTCAGAATTAGTTGATGTGACTCTATACAGGTAGATTATTGGGTCGTTGATGTATCTGATGAATACTAGGCCATATATAGGATTTTTTGTGAACACCTTGAGTCAGTATCTGGTTGAGCCTAGACGTGTTCACCTTGTAGTTGCAAAGCATGTGATGAGGTGCCTAAAAGGTACAATATAATATGGTCTCAATTATTCTATAGATCATGAGTTTAGACCGTATGGGTACACAGATTCCAATTGGGAAGGAAGTGTCTCATAAAGGAAGAGAACTTCAGGAGGATGTTACAGTCTGGGGTCATCCATGATCTCATGGCTAAGTGGGAAGAAATCCAATGTTTCTCTCAGCACTGCAGAAGCAGAGTATATTGCAGCCAATTCTGTCAGTTGTGAAGCCATATGGCTTCGGAAGTTGTTATCAAATCTATTTGATCTGGAGTTAGATACCACAGTGATTCTATGTGATAACCAGAGTTGTATAAAGATGACATAGAACCCTGTGTTCCATGATAAGTCAAAACACATAGAAATATGGTATTTATACATCTGTGATATGGTGTAGAAAGGAGCTATTAAGCTCCAATATGTGAGCACGGATGAGCAAGTTGCATATGTGTTGAATAATCCTATGTCTCATGTGAAGTTTGAGCACTTCCGTGACAAGCTTGGTGTAGTCCATAAGGACTTCCCTCGAAAGGGGGAGTAGTGTTGATGATGTTGAGTTGCAGTGGGATTGATTATCCCTATACAGTGATCCCGTAATTCCGAAAGGAAGGATAGTATTAAATGTTGATCCTAAGTTGCAGTGGGATTGATCATCCCTAGACATTGATCCCATAATTCTGAAAGCAAGGATTTTCTTAAATGTTGATCCTGAGTTACAATGGGATTGTTCATCCCTAGACAATGATCCTGTAATTCCGAAAGGAAGGATAGTCTTAAATTTTGATCCTGAGTTGTAGTGGGATTGATCATCCCTAGACAGTGATCCCGTAATTCCGAAAGGAATGATAGTCTTAAATGTTGATCCTTAGCCTAAATCCATAGTTCCGAAAGGAAGGATTGTCTAAGATGTGAGTGTTGGACTGAATCCTGAGTTCTGAAAGGAAAGATCACCAGAGTTGTTGGACTGAATCCATAGTTATGAAAGGAAGGATTGTCCATGATCCCAGTTTTGAAAGGAAGGATCACCAGATTTGTTGGACTGGATCCCGAGTTCCGAAAGGAAGGATTGTCCATGATCCTAGTTCCGAAAGAAAGCATCACCAGATTTGTTGGACTGAATCCCGAGTTCCGAAAGGAAGGATTGCCCATGATACCTAGTTCCGAAAGGAAGGATCATTTGTGTTGTTGGATTGAATCCTGAGTTCCAAAAGGAAGGATTGTCCATGATATCAATTCTGAAAGGAAGGATCACCAGTTTTGTTGGAATGAATCCCCAGTTTCGAAAGGAAGTATTGTCCATGATCCCAGTTCCGAAAGGAAGGATCACCAGTTTTGCTGGACTGAATCCCTAGTTCCAAAAGGTAGGATTGTCCATGATCGTAATTCTAAAAGGAAGGATCACCAGTGTTGTTGGATTGAATCCCTGGTTCCGAAAGGAAGGATTGTCCATGATCCCATTTCCAAAAGGAAGGATCACCAGAGTTGTTGGACTGATTCCCGAGTTCCGAAAGGAAGGATTTTCCAGGATCCCTAGTTCCAAAAGGAAGGATCATGAGTGCTGCAGGTGATGATGATCCTGATGATATTATAGTACTGTAGATGAGGATGCTCCAGTACTGAAGATGAGGATGCTCCAATGCTACTCCAATACTGAAGATGAGGATGCTCTGGTGCTGCTGAAGATGATGTTCCAATGCTATAGATGAGGATTCTCCAATGCTGTAGATGATGATGTTCCAGTACTGTAGATGAGGATGCTCCAGTGTTGCAGATGATGATGCTCTAGTACTGTAGATGAGTATGCTCTAGTGCTGTAGATGATGATGTTCCAGTACTGTAGATGAGGATGCTCCAGTGCTGTAGATGATGATGTTCCAGTATTGTAGATGAGGATGCTCCAGTGCTACGGATGATAATGTTCAAGCCTCGTGCTGCAGATGATGATACTTTAGCTCTATACTGAAGATGATGATGATGTTACAGCAAACTGTTCTAGTTGCTGATATTTGATGATGTTGAATAACTTCCAATGATTTATATATGTATCAACCAATGTTCCATGATGCCCCTCCTCCCTCCGATAATGTTGTGTAGAGTTACACATGTTGTTGTTGTTGTCAGTAGAATACCCTTCTTGTTAAGGGGGAGTGTTGAATTAATGTAACTTCAAAGAATATTATGCTTGTACTTTATTATTGTAGCTCCGTAGGGGATTTTTTACTTATGTTCGGGGATGTCATTATTATATTTGGTCATGTAAAATTCACGAGGTAAAACCTCCATTGTAATTCAGGTCGTTAGTACCCAAAAGAATGTAATATAATATTATTTGAGTATTTCTAGGAGAGGTCGGCCCAGTCAGATAAAGTGAGTTCGACCTAGTTAGGTTATTTTTCAAGTGAAAAGTAAAGTATAAATAGACAGTGACTTCCTCTCATTTGTACCATTCACTCATTCATGCATTGCGAGTTAGAGGAGAAAGAGAAGGGAGGAGGAGGATTGGCTTGGCTCTAGAGTTTGAGTCATTTGTCTCTCTTATTTGTGAGACTTATTTTTGGGAATTACTTTGATCATCTACATCGAGGAAGTTCTTGCTAGGTTTTCTTACCCTTGAGGGTTTCCCAGGATATATTGTTTTGTGCTTTGTGATTGTGTATCTTTTAGAGATCCTTATTATGCTGCTATCGTGAATAATGTATTGAATGCTAATGAAGTTGGAATTTAGTCTATAGTAGCATATAATCTTAACATAAGTTGGGTGATTCGTCGGATTATCATTATCACTTACCAAATAAGCCAGCTGCATTTCTCTATATAACCTTCTATTTCTCCTCCAAACATTGGGATAGTTGCATAAGAAAGGTCCATCTGCAAAGTTCCTCCTACTCTTTTTTCCCAAGATCTTGACAACAACATACTGAATTTAGGTGCAATATCTGCAATAACCGCATCCATTATGACACTTTTCATTGGTAACTGAGTAAGACTGACAACAAGGTCTTTAATGAATCCCAGACACTTGACTGCTCTTGAATCAAAACCAAATAAGCCATGATAAGGTTTGGTAATAATTAACCCTAGGGATTCCATTACAGCTTTGGGCATGAGATTTTGGGAAGCACCAGAATATAATAGACAATTATGTAACATATTTTCATGGACTGTGAGAGTGACATAGAAAGGTGGAGGAAAATTAGTTTTATTTTCATATTTATCAGGTGAGGAAGGACCAAAAGTAATAGTGGGATGTTCATCTTGCAGGTTAACAACATCATAAGGGATTTGACTGGTTTGTGAATTTAACAGGGATTTTGATCTTACTAAGCTCATATTCAAAATTGAATCCTTGGACATTTTTACTAGTTTCTTTAGCTTCTACAAGCTTGTTTCTACTGACCTGTTGATTCTGCTTCTTTTCAATAGAAGAATCGGATGACTGCTTGACAGAAGTAACCACTTTTTTCTTAGGAATTTGAGAAACCTGTTTGGTTCCAGATCTTAAATTATAAGATTTCTTAGGATCTGTTTGATAAACACTAGATGAACATATAGGATTGAGATAATTTTGTAGATAGGAATCTTCATCAAAATATATAGAATCTTGATAGTGAGTTTTAGTAATAAAACCTCTAGGTGATTCCTCTCCTAGATGGTTGATGTCTTGATCTAGCTCTTCCAATTCCAATTCCTCAACCTCTTCAACTTCATATAGCAAGTTATTTTGGAAAGGAGGTTGTATTATTTGATCATCACTATTTCTCCTTTCCCTTTGATCGTCATTATTTCTTCTCTCTCTAGGTAAAAACATGGGAACAAAAGGGCGTTTGAACTGATTGGGATTTCGATAATCTCCCTCTTGAGCAGGTTTATTCTGAGTTTTGTCCATTTCCAGCCTACTATTTTTTGAAGACAAATTTTTAATAATGTTGGTCATCTCATCCATCCTACTATCTGATGCTTTTATCCATTAAGTATATGGTACCATTTATTTTTTATTTTTCTTATCATCCTCATGATATTCTAATTTATCCCTAAGCTTGCTTGCTTCCATCAAATTGGATTCTACCTCCAAATCCGCTTCCTGCATGTGTGCAAGAGTGATAGATCTTCTTTCTCTTAATAAAAAATAAAACTCATCATCAAAAGAATTTGCATAAGTAAGTTTTGCAGATGTCTCAGTAAGTTTAATTTCTGCAGGAATCTTACTATACATTTTGTTGAAATGTTTGGTAAATTCAGTAACTATCTCACCTTGTTTCCTTTTTAGAGCTCCAAACTCAGTTATATAGTAAAGGTAGTCGTTGGTATCTCCCCATTGTATCATGAAAGCTTCTTCCGAAGCTGTGATCCCATCTATAGAATTTGTTGGAAACTCTCTAAACCATTTTCTTACCTCCCCATCTAGGCTTTGAACAAAAAATCGCATCCAAACATCCTGATGTTCAATATTATGATGATCAGCATAACTAAAATAAGCATTCCAATGTTCTTCTGCTGTGACTTCACCCTGTCCATTAAACCTCGGGAGATACTTGTAATAATCACCTACAGGAAAGGAATTAAGAGGTTGAGGTAAAACTAAAGGGGCATATCTGGTACCCACTATGGCATCCATTCTATTGGGGGGCTGACCAGGCAAATTTGGGGAAATATGATTTTGTGGAGAAAGTGATGGTTTAACCAAAAAATGACTAATTAGAACTTTACTTGTGAGAGATGTATAAGGTGATAACTGAGGTTTAAACTGTTGAGAATTTAGAAGTTCCTCTTTTATTTTTGTGGATGACAAAGGATTAGTATAGAATTCAAAATTATCAAATCGAGTAGTAGGGATTAAACTCTGAAACTGAGGAATAGTAAGATGTAAATCCCGCTTCCTTTTTTCCTCAAAAGTTGACAAGTCTAAAGAAGGAAAATTCTAATTGAACACACCTAAAATTTCTGGAGCTGAGGAGTACTGAAATCTACTTGATGATGTAGAACCAATATTTTGTCTGGATTCTCTCAAAATATGCTCTGGATATGGAATCCCTAAATGTAATAGAGATGTAGGATTTCCCCTGGTTCCAATCCTCTTGGGATCCAGAATTACTTCTTGAAGGACAGGTGAAAATGTAGTCTACAAAGTTGTATTGATCTTGTTCACCTTCAAAATCGGACTTAAAGATATTTATACCCAGGGAAGATTTATATTTTTCGTTTCTCCATCCCTGGAAACGAGTCCAAAAGATGTTTGCATTGGAGTTTGTACTTAGACTACGAAAGTGCAAAGCAAGAACATCTAAAACCAAAATTTGAAAATGGTTGAATTTTTTATGAAATATGAAGGAACTTGTCCAGGGTCAAGGCAGTGAAATACAAAAGAAGTGATCAATAAGAGATGATGATTAAATCAATAACTAAAACTTTGGAGACTGAGTGGATAATCATACAATAAATCAGGTTCAAAGGACTAACACTTGAGAGTCATATCTTCCAAATATTAGATGTAAAATATCATATATAGAAAAACATTCTATATATGAAACATAGAAAAGCACACTAACTCAAAAGCATTTCAAGATAAATACTTTATCAAAAAATGAAATGATGAGCAAGGGAATTAAACAATTTAATAACTTTCACTAAGATGATGAATAAAATTGGCTTATATATATATTAATCCAAAATATAGTTTCCAAAGTACTTATAGAGAAACAGTCATAAGTGCTTGATGAAACAATCCTGATATCATTTAGCCTTTTTCCAAAAAAAACACATCCCATATTACAACTACTATTCACGTTTTTATAGTTACATAAGAATTTCAAAAATAGTTTATCATATCCACTTCTCAAGGATCGAATTTGAAAAAGAGATTTGTAAAATTAACTACTTTCTAAAAATAGAAAACTAACTCCTAAAATATATGTTTTCTTAAAGATGTCTTGATGAGTCATCTCAAAACTAATTTACGGGTGCACAACTATATTCTGAATCAAAGTTTACATGTTGCCTCGGCCAAAACTGTGATTCCATCTAACGCTTGAGATATTTTCTATATTCAAGCATGCTCTGCTTCCATCACCTGAACTCTGTCTTTAAGTTCTATCTTTTGTTTTGTCAAACTTTCATTCTGCTTCTAAACATTCCTCTTTCTTTTCAGTACTTCCTTTGAAAATGTTATCAATCCTTGATATTTATCATCAATTTCTTATAAATCCATTCTAAATATTATGTTGGCTTGCATGAGTTTATCGTTGGATTCATTTAGATATTCATTATGAGATTTGAAACATTTCGGTGATCTTTTAAGCATTTCAATTTTTGATAACATTTCCATTGGTGCTTGATGTGAAGGGCTTTCTACACTTTGACTTGGAATATCTTCAACCTGTTCTTCAACCATTAATCGCTCCTGAAATTTCTCTATGCCTTGTTCATCAACATCTTCTTTTAGAATATTAGGACTGATCAGTTTTGAACTTATACCTATTTCAAAGGTTTGAACCTTTTCCTTTCCTTTAGCTTTATGATTTTCTTCAAGAATTTTTGGACAATTTTTAAGCCTCTTTTCAATATTTTCTAATATTTGTGCCACATTCTTAGCTTCAGGACCTTCATCACTTGAAGAATATTGAATGGTGGTTATCATATCCTTTTTAAACTTAGGATCTAAAACAACATTTATGTTCATCCTTATTTTATTCTTAGGTATGGTTATTTGCCTTATTTGAGTATTCTAAGGTTCTAAGAAAGGGGAAACCAAAATTTCGACATCAGAGGAAAAATATTCAATCATACCTGCCTCTGTGAATTTTTATTTCATATCATTAGGGGTATCTGGAGTTAACATGGCCTCATCTTGTGATACATGAATCTGCTCTTCTTGATCTGAGTTTTGATGAATTGGTTCTATAATTGGTTCACCCTTCAAACTGCATTCTTCTTCATATTGTTTTGGTGTCTACTTTACTTTCCCTTTTTGTTTCTTGTGAGTAGCTTGTCCCTTATGAAATTTATGTTTACTTCTAGAAACCCTTGTCTTTTCTCCACTGATATGATCATTTGGACTATCATGATTCTCAGGTTTTTCTGGGTCCAAACCTTACCAAAATAAGAAATGTTTCCAAGAACAATTTTGCTTTCGAAGTTCAGTCATCACCAGTAATTTAACTAACCCATGATGGAAAATTGATTGGTTAGTGTAATCAGGATGATTCTTGACTCTAGTGGCCATCTTAGCAAGGCTCTTGAATAAGTAAAAGGTTAAATTCAATTTTGATTGACCATTTATATGAGGAAGAAATCTCAAGCGATACTTGTAAATCGTAGCAAACCTGCCTTCACAGGTGATATATCGTTGTATAATACTTAATACATCTCTTCATTTTGACTTTACTTTTCTTAGATGTATCCCTTTATTCCAGTCTAGAGATTGATACCCAAGTAATAGATACAGGTCTAAGTCAATTTCAAAGGAATGTTTCTTAAACCAACCATCCCCTTCAACGGGAAACCTTTTTTCCTCTACAATAGAACTCTCTCTCATTTAAAGAATCAAAGTTTGAAAATTGATAGATGATCCTTTTAAATTATGGGCAAAAGAGCGGGTAACCTCAATATTGTAGCCTATAATTCTTTCAAAGAAAGAATACCATCCGACGGTCATGAACAACTTGGCGCATTTAGGAATCTCTTCTTTCCATTTCAAATTGACTGGATCAAATCTACAGATCTTACCACTGATTTTCTTCATATTGCTAGACACATGTTGGATCAGAAAAACTATGAAAAAACTTGTGCCCGATTTAGGACAGATGTTGCATACTATTAGAGCCAGCGAAATGAGAAAATTAGGGCCAAAATTACAACATATTAGATGCAATTTTCGGAATGTATAGCATGTTTGATAGGTGTGAAATAATGTATGTCACCAATGATGAATAAAATGGCTCTTTAAACCATCATATTATAGAACAACGCTAAGCTACTAAATTTCATTATTTGACATTCCAGCAGTGCCAGTCTATGTAAACTCCATGTATTACACTGTCGGAATGTTTCAAATGAAACATACTTAAGAATCATGAGCAAAAATTCATAAAATGAATTAGCACATATGTAAAATCACTCATTATAAGACTTTAGGAAGATTTTAAATATATATAAGCCCAGTTATAACTCGTAATCCTACGAATGCATAAATATAAATAAGAAAAAAAAATAAGAAAAAAATATAGAAAAAGGTCTAGAAACTATGATTTAAACTTATAGATAAATTTTTTAAAGAAATAAAAGAAAAACAATATAAAGATGGATGGAAAAAAATGGAACAATTATAGTGCTAACAGATCCAACTGGAAAAAAAAGATCCCCCCTTCTTCCCAAGCTTAACCTTTCAAACTGGCTTTACAATAATGTTGCTTAATGTGAACCACTTTTGTAAAATAAGTGGAGTTTTACTTCTACAATAATGTTACTTTAAATATTGCATGCAACAAACTAAAACACTTTAAGTGACTCACTTTTATAATTTAAGGGAGATGCACTTTCACAATAAAGTAACTTAAAAAAAGAAATTACATGCAATTTTAGAAAAGTAACTAACAAGAAGACTTGAACTTAGGACCTCTTATTAAATAAAACAACTTTTAACCAAGTGAACTAATATTAAAAGGTACATAAAAGATGGAAAAGAGGAAGTGTTTTTTTTTACTCTTTTGTCTCGAACTTTGTGCTTGCCAAAAAAAATTGCTTTGCCTACAAATCGCTTCACATAAACCGAAACAAAAATAAGAAAAAAAAAATGCCTCAAATTTGGGGTTATAACTCGTTATCTTGTCCGGGCTGTATATGTTTCTCACTGTTTCTGCTTTGCCGCAGTCGCACGAAGTGCACGGCAAAGAGCATACACAATGAAGAAAACCATTTTCCTTTTGTTTCTGATTTGTCGAGATCGCACAAGGTGCAGGGAAAAGAGCATACGCAAAAAGAGAAAGAAACAACCCGAAACTAAAAAAATACTATCTCTAAAAATAAAATGAGAAAAATATTTTAAATAAAAAAACGTCATTGTAACAATATACCTCTAGATCTGATGAAATGCAAGTATCTTGGGAAAATAGAAGCCTTTTTCGATGAAACGAAAAGTTTTTCCCCACTGGAAATGATGCTTTGGAAGCAATGAAACACTTCTCATAGCCCAAAAATGCACAAAAATTTTAGAACCAGAAACCCTTTCATAGCTTTGGCAACACTGTTCAAGATTTGGATCACCAATGGAAGCGGCTCTTCAAAAAAGCTATGATACCATGTTCGACTACACAGGATAATTTCAAAAGACCAAAAACCTAGAGCAGTCGCTCACACAAACAGATCACAAATCAACACACCGACGTTTTCACGTGGTTTAAACTCTCGAAAGGGAAACACTCCACGGCCCCAGCCAAATAGCTACTTGAGACAGTTTAATATGCAAAAGAAAGAAAGTTACAAATGAGATTCTCATAATCGATCAACTAGCAAGTGACCCTCCATGCTCTTTAAATATATATCATGGACCAGTCGAGTGTTAAGCCACAGATCAAAGGTAGTTATGATCTAAGAGAAGTTGAATCGTCGGATCACTCTATGTCTAGAACATATCGTGACTGTCGGATTAGATATTTACAAATGCATACTAAAGAAACACACTTTTCCTAACGTATATATTATAACAAGTTGATATTAACTAACTCCTAAGTGTCTAAATATCCTAACATGAATAAATTTAAGACAATGACCTTGCGAGTTTTGAGGTATCCAATCAATTTGAGGGTTTGGGGAGCATAAATACTAGTGTTTTGTCTCCCCTAAATTTTCATATTAAAAAAAGATGAATGCTAAAGAGGAAAGGGGATTTTACTTGACATTGTAAACTATTTTCAAGTTAATTGAGAATCCAAGGTTGTCCAACTTTTGGAGACTTATTATCATGTTTGTTATTGTGCGTAACTATGCCTTTACTTTCTAATGCTAGAGTTGATGTAATAATGATTGTTTTTCTTGTATACATTTCAAATGTGTCTATAATTTATTCTTACTACTATTTTTCAATAGTTTCTAACTCATGAATGTGAAATTAATTTCACTTATTCAAATAGAATCTGACCTTCCTTCATTGTTGATAATTCATATATTTCTATTAGTAATACATAGTAAACTATTTTTTGTTTTAATGGTTTAAATAGCTGTTGATTTCACATTCACTCTTCATTCTTAAAATATTATAATCTAGTTGTTTATTTTTAGTACTATATTTTGTTTTGGATATAGAATGTATATCTTAATAAATCAACACAAAATCCATTTATTAGTAGTCAAGCCATCAAACCAAAGGACTTTTCTATCCTAAACAGAGAGAAGGTTGATTGGGCCTTAACTTTGAGTGAACTCCCTTATTTTGACAATGTAGATTTGTCTATATCACCATGTACCTAACCAAATAGAGTTACTAATGCTCATTGAATCTAAAAATTTAATTTTGGGCACTTAGGACTCCATAGGTGGAAGTAGATGGGATCTCCATTGTTCCCTATAGTTGCTAAGATATCCATGGATAATTTTGAAGCTCTATCCCTTAATAACCATCATGTCAAAACTATGTTTGAACGGTATATGAGAAAAAATTTCATCTAGCCCCATGAACATTCTTCCCTTAAAATCTTCGAATACCATCTCAATATCTTATCCCCACATGCCCAATTTACAATGGAAATTTAATAAGAAAATTTTCTTCATTTTTTAGATGTTATTGTGACTCATTAACCTGATGGTTCCATCTCCCATCAAGTTTTTCCAAAAAATAACTCATATCGATAGATACCTCCACACCCATTCCCACCACCACCCTACCGAAAAATCCGTTGTCCTAAAAAATCTCATTTCTAGATCTATTTGAATCTACGGCCCCAACACCTAAACAAAGAACAATCCAAACTCACTAAATATGTTCAAACAAATGGTTATTCTCTTTCTCAAATCAAAAAATATTTTTGAGTTGTTCTCCATCCTAAACCCCCCAAAAATTGATCCTCTTCTCCCACTCAAGTCCAAATTTCTCTCACTTAAATTCACATCATCATTAACTGATTATCCATAATCTTGGCTAAAATTAATATTAAAACTCTCCTTAAACCTCACAAATCCCTAGAACAATTATTTAGAACCATTAAAGAGAAATCAAATCCAATCTTCTTTGAAGGTGTCTATCAAACTCCCTTCTCTTGTGGAAAAATATATATTGGGAAAACTAACTAGTCAATTTAAACTCTCTCATGGAACATATATTTTATACCTTTCACAAACACCTTTCAAAAACTACAATCGTCGAGCACTCTCATAACACTACGGCTTGGATTTTCTTCAACCAAAATAACATATTGGCTTCTATCCCTCATTTCTCTTGTTGCATTATTCGAGAAGCCCTCAAAATTGATAAATATCCCATCAATTTTAATCAAGAAAATGGTCATAAATGGAGCCAATCCTAGAAGTATCTAATCCATCAACTTCATCAATGATTTTCAATCTATCTTCTTATTTTTTAGTTCCATCATGATTAATCACCTCCTATCTTATGTTTCTCCATATTGCAATATTTATTCCCCTTTGAACATTAATCTTTTTATTCAATATATAATCTTTCTTTTATAACAATTTCTCCCTTTAATTGTTTTTTATCCATTATTTATAATCTAATTCTTAGATTTCATGTATGAAAATATTAATAATTAAATTTGACCTTGTCTCACATATATTATTTTATTATTTTTTAATTTATTCTCTATTCTTCATCATATAGTTTTCCTTTGATTTATTTTATGATATTTACTATATCTAATGCTATTATTATAATTAAAGTTGACTATTTATCCATTAAGGCATTAATTTATTTCTAATTTATTTCATTTATCATTTTAGAGTCAAATCCTACCCACTTTCCCATATTTTTATTAATGTATTGTTTATTACATAATAATTAATTTTTCTCTTTCAGAATCTATAAATTTCATACGATCACTTTCACTTTCATAGTAAATTTTCAAACCCTTTTTCCTTTAATGATGGGTGAAATGTCCACTCAAAACATTAAAAAAACATTTAAATTTAATTATGGAAGTTTTCATTCTCAAATATTGGATTTAATTCATTTTAAACTATGTTTTATGAATTATTACATTCTTTTAGACATTTCTCACATGCTCTTACCTTTTTAAAATAGTCTTTAAACAATGTAGGCCACCATAGCCTAGTATTTCTTTAGTTGTTATGTCTTCTTAAAAGTGTCCACATGTTACTATGTTTTCTTCATTTATTAGCTATTATATTTATGTTGGATGGACACATCTTCTCATATTCCCATCCATCCTTATAATGTGCAATTTTCCTCACAAGATTTTGAATCTTAATCATTCTGGAGTAAGATTTTTCTTTGTGCAACATTTGATTCTTGAGACACTTTCCCTTGTTGAAGAAAATAAATAAAAACCCCATGTATAACATGTTGACTCTTGTAAAAAAAAGTTATCATCAGGATATCTCACTCTCATTGTTTTCCTCACAAAATTTTGAATCTTAATCATTCTGGAGTAAGATTTTTCTTTGTGCAACATTTGATTCTTGAGACACTGTCCCTTGTTGAAGAAAATAAATAAAAACCCCCATGTATAACATGTTGACTCTTGTAAAAAAAAAGTTATCATCGGGATATCTCACTCTCATTGTTTTCCTTCTTTTTTTATTTTATATTCGTGATAAGTGATAAATCCAACATGTGTTTTTCAAGTTTTTCCAAAAAGCTCAAATTCTTACTCATGGAATAGCATCAACCGCCTACTTATTCTTCTCTTTAAAACGGATTGAGTCAAAATGTATTTCAATTCTTGGTGCTCAATGTAAAAATTGAATTTATTTACTAGTAAATAACGTTTGAATATTTGCAAGGTATAAGTCACACCTAGAGTTTCCCTTTATATATTGATGGGAGATTTATTCTAGCATATTTGATTAGATAATCCATCCCATTTTCTCATAGTTGTGTCGGCATAGATTTGATGGTTGTTCATGATGCATATCCATGTAAATGAAAGACTTTGTTTCAAATATATCTCAATATGGGTGCATTTTTTATCATGTCCTTCAGTTTTTCAAATCATTTTTTGGCATTTTGCTGTTCAACCGAATGCTAGTATTATTTTTTTATGAACATCTCAATTGGGTAGGGTATTTTAGCATATCTTTTGGAAAATAAATTGCAATATCCTTTGTGGCACAAAAAGGATTTGACCTTAGAGGGATGGATGGGAGGTAATAACTCTTTTATGACTTTTACATTCTCATGATTTACCTTAGTAACTTCCTTTGAAACAATATGCCCTAGCAGTTTCCAAAAGGGTTGAAAGAATTGGCATATTTTAAGCTTTAATGAGACTCTTGTTTCTCTACATATGCTCAACATCATTCTCATATTTGCTACATGGTTTTTCAAACAACTAAATAGTTTCCAATCATTTAGGTATATCTTCAAGGATTTATGAAATATTTTTTTTGAAAATATCCATAAGGATTCTACGAAAATATGTCTGTGTATTCACAATTCCAAAACGAATCTTTTTGTATGAAAATGATCCCCATTTTATTGCAAATGTATCGAGTGGTTGGTAATTTTTATCTCATGGAAACTAGGTTATAACCCAAGTACCCATCCAAGAATGAGAAGATCTCATTTCTTTCTATTTCTTTTATTTTTTCTTTAAAAATGTGTTGGAAAGGGGTCTTTAACAATTACATGATTTAATTTTATAAAATCTATACATTTTCTTAATTTTACATTTTTTAATTTCACTATCACAATAGGTGATACCCATTCACTTTCTTGTATCTTATAGATCACCCCTACATTTATCAATTTATTGAACTCTTCATGTATTGTTGCTTTGTATCAAGATTCATTTTATAAGGACATTGTCTTACTAGTTTTTCCTCAACTTGTATTTTAATATTAAACTCCCCAATTATTTAGGTACCCTTTCCAATCATGGTAGTTATATGAAAATACATTGACAAACTTTGTGAATAAAGAAATTAGTTTTACTACCGTTTTTTCATCCCAGTAGTTCTCAATTACTAAATTCTTTAGTTAATCTCCTTCCTTTGATATGTTTCCCTTTCTTACTGGGTCTTTGGTTCATTGTATATTTTTTATGTATGTTGGTTTTATGTTTATTTCCATTGTGTAAAACTACTTGTTTATGTCTCGGTGAGGTTTGTATTTGTCTTTTTCTTCTATCAACATGCTAAATACCATATGTCAATTTCTTGTTGATTATGTTCTCTTGCAAATTTATGCATCTTTGGTAATATTTCCTATAGGGTGGGACTTTCATCAGTCACACCTAGAGATTCTTTTCTTGAGTTTAGATTCCAACTTTGTTATTATTTTTATCATTTTATTTGTTTTTTTTCTATTTTCTATAAGTGTTTTCCCTAATTCCATCTGATTTATTGTTGGTATTGCTTTGTTATAAAATTTTGGGTTAGTTGTCCTCACATGTACTAGAATGGAATCTAGTAACCTTACGATGAACCAATCTATTTTGTGTATTTATGATACACATACTTTAGTTTCCCAATCAAATGTGTAAGTTGGGAATCATACATGACAATGCTTTCTCCTTTCAAATGTTTTATTTCCTTGAGTTGTGAATATGTCCATGGAATTTCTTATGTACACATATACCTAAAGGAATTTTTGGAACATTTCTATCCTTGTGAATCTAAATTTTTTCTCATCCTTTTAATACCATAACAAATCTCTTCTTAGTGTACCTTTAAAAATGTCCCAATTATTTATCAAATTTACCTTGTAGGCTTCTTGCCAAAGAGATTCTAGGATAAATATATGGTCTTCTCCATTTTCGGATCCATCAAATAATGGTATCTTTGTCATGCATTTACATGCCTTTTCCATGGTCTTGTTTGTTTCATCAGATATTCTCTTATTGGTCCTTTTGATTCTATCTTCCTCTCTATTTTTCCAATTTAAGGATCCCAATTGATCATTTTAAGATCCTCTTCATGCTATCTTCTTTCGTTGTTTTGGTTTTCTAGATTTGCTTCCTCTTCCTATTGTCTTCTTTGATTGTTTTGTTTGGGTGTCCTATAGGCCTGGATGTGAATTACAATTCTTCTTGGTATGATCCTCGTTTATTTTTTTATTTTTATGCAATGAGAACCGTGTCCTCCCTTTTTTGTATGTGATTTTCCCCAATCTACTATTGGAGTACAATCATCAAGTTGTTCTATCTTGATGTTTAGCAATATGATTCTTCCACTAAGGTGTAAAGAAAGTGTATTGAACAATAATATTGTTTATATAATTCATAATCCATATGTGCATCAATGTGTATGTTAATTCTAGTTAAACCACATAATTATTCAAGACACACTCAGGAAAAGAGTTATAGTATGTGCACCATTGCACATAGTAAATTTAGGTTTACCAATGTTGAATAAGTAATAAAACACGAACCGGGGGTGGCAGGTGCGGGTGGGGTCTTGTTTGACCCCGGAGGAAATAAAATTGAATCTATCTCGTGGGGACTAGGAATCAAGACAAACAATGAAGCAGAATGGCTCGCACTCGTCCTATCTTTCAACATGACATCCTCCCTCAGCATCGGCAATCTCAGAGTTTATGGGGACTCCAGACATGTCATTCAAACAATCAGAAGGGGCGCCACCCCACTTGGATCTAGAGCTTACAGGTACATGCAAAGAATAAAATCTTATCCTCTCTTTTCCCAGTCCTCTTTCTTTCATATCCGTCGATCTAACAATAAGTTAGCTGACGAAGCGGCCAACAAAGGAACTCTGCTTGACATTGGGCACATGGAGAACACAAATGGTGCCTTGGATTTTCACTTTATCCCTTAATCCTTTTCAATGGTTAAAAACTATATGGTTTTGAGTTTCATGGGGTTTAGTGGATTGAGGGTCCCCCTCCCCCCATTCCCGTCCTCCTCCATAGTCAAGGTTTTGCGTGCCCCTGCCACACGCCCTCCTCTCCTCAGCGCATGGCACCCGGGACCTCGTGGAGTTGTCAGCTCCCACGAACTGCATTTAAATGGGCCAACCGCCCCTCCCATGCTGCATAATGTAATGGCTCGTCCTCTCCACTGTGCGATGAACAGGCTCTCCCTCGGCGACTCGGGCTCTCCTTTCTCCCGTCCAGGACTGTTATACCACCACAGGGCGGGAAATATGCAGAACATTATGGCGGCCATTGCCGCGCTGAGCCGCACTATGGTCGACATTAAGCTGTCTGTGCGTAACACCTACAATGAAGTTTGCACAAATGTAAATCAAAATGCGGAAATGGCCAAGGATTTGAGTTACACAGTGAACCAGCTCGCTTGCCAGGACTCTAGAATCGACGACCTGGAGCGCAACCTGTTCGAATTGATGGGCAAGGTGGATAATATGCAGGAGGATATAGCAGTGCTCACCGGGAAATCGCAGGGAAGCTGCGTCCATGGCAGTCTGACGGTCAACCAGGAGATTAAGCAGGAAAAGCCGGATGCGGCTTCTGTCTACCTCAAAAATTATGGATAATTTGAAGTTTCTGCTCAGGTTCCTCTTTTTTTGATGTTTAAAAACTATGTTTTTCTGTAAATACCTAAATCAGCAGTTCGTCAGGGTCTATCCCTGCTCTACTATGAACAGTTTTAGTCAAGTTTTGTTTAGAACTCATATAGGTTTTTGTTTAGAGCTCATAAACACTCAAGCTCTTGTTACTCTGTCAAATTTTTGGGCAAACTTGTAATGAATGGCTGTGCACAGCCTCTATATATATATCTTTTTCCCCTGTTCTTGTTAAAAAAAAAAGTAATAAAACACGAAGACACATAAACACAGTGCATATAATTATTCAAGGCACATAGGTGCACATAGTTATGGCATGTGCACGATTGCACATAGTAAATGGATAATAAAACACCAAGGAATTTGCAATTGGAACACAATGGTACCCTTATATGATGCTTGTGCACTATGCCATTATGATAAAGGAATGGTGCAAATGCAATTGGAAGGTTTTTCTTATATACATTATTAAGTTGTAATATTTGTATAATATTTTTAGAAAATATAAAATAAGTATTCAATTACAAAATCAATGTTATTAAATATTAATAAATAAATAATAATTATTTTCCATAAAATTAATCATTATAGAAATGTATAATGTATTTAAATATATATGTGATATGCGACATCCAAAATCAAATGTTTTTTCATTAATTAAATTAATCAAGATTATATTAAAGTGAAAAAAATGTTTCGAAACACTAAATTAATGTAAAAATGTTATTACATTAATTCATACAAATTTATTATAAATAACATTTTCTAATGTTTAATAATCTCATTATATAAAGAAAAAATATATACAATAAACAAAAAAATCAAAACTATAAAGATACAATTCTAATAAATAATTTTGTTTTAACAAACATTTTAAAATATGTAAATTGTATTATGTAATTATATTCATCTATATTAAAAATGAGTTGTTTCATTCATAACTAATTTTGTTTTAGCAAACATTTTAAAATATGTAAATTGTATTATGTAATTATATTCATCTATATTAAAAATGAGTTGTTTCATTCATAACTTTAGTTTCTTTGTTTGCTTGAGAAACTTTCATCGCTCAATCTTATGGGAGAATTTCTTATATTCCATCCCTTCGATAGGTTGTTAATGTATTAATTATAGTGTTTATATATTAGTTAATGTATTAGTTATAGTATTTATATATTAGCTTGAATTTATGTTTATATAAATTACTTAGAAATCAATATTAACTATATTATTTATAATAGAATATTTATAATTGTGAAAATTTGTATGCTTTTATTTATATACTTATTACAATAACATTGTTTCATAAACAATGCATATTGTATCAAATCCTTTGTTCATGTTGGATCCTATCAATTTCGATTTCGAGGTGGGTTTACTCCATGCTTTAATTTGAGAAGTTATTTGTTGTATTATTATAGCTTCTTACAAATTGCTCAAACATTGTTTAGTACTCCAATTTATATTGACAATCTATATTTAGTCAATTGTTAATAAAAAATTATGATGGTTCTTCTTTGTATTGGAGAACTTTGAAAATATTAATAATCGATTCTAAGTTATTTATAATAAAAAATCAACATAAATTTTAAATTAAAAAACACATTAGAAAATGTACATATTTCTTATAAATTTTGAGATCAATCCATTCTTCTTTGTCACTGTCTCTTATGATTGGAATGAGTTCATTTTGGACATATTTCCCATAACATCAAAATAATTGAAATTCATTAGTTTATGCACATGTATGAAATATATCCAATAAACAAACATAATGCATACATATTGATTAGATATATCTAGAAATCAATCATTGCTTTTTTTTTCACATGTTGACATGTTGGCATTAGGTTATGTCTTCCACACATCAATTATTCTTATTTATTTTACAATCTCTCTTTACAATATTTAACCATCCCTATTAATATATTTGATAATCATTGCATTCTTGATCTTTAATCTTTTTTTTCCCTGGAAGAAAAATCACAGTCTATTATTATTAAAATAAACTATTTTCTACAAAGATCATGAGTGGTCTTACTTTCAACCAGACTGGCACTTTGATCTTTGCATACATAAGCAATAAAAAAACTTGTAACCATTTTTTCAAAAATACATGTCTATCAAAATGTTCATAAAAAAAGTATCATTGATCACTTACAAAGTTGTAGTGACTCATATGGAAAGATTCTATCCAAGTTGACATAACAAAAAAGTATCTATAGTGCCTTCAATCCAGAAATCCCCAAAAGGAACCTGGATCCAATGCTCTCTCCACATCGTTGATCCTCTCCCACCCCACTTATGCAAGACACCCTCTTCAAACAACATATCTCTTTTTGAGAGGTGATCCGCAGTTGTGTTCTTTTCATGATATACATGATGAAAAAAGGCATGATGGAACATATCCAATAGTCTTATAATTTCCTCATATAGAGGGATCAGATGGATTTTTGGGGCTTCCTTCTATATTTCAACCAATCAATGACCAATTTGGAGTCGCCAAATATTTTAATATGGTGCACCCTGTAATGCACTACTAAATTAAGAGACAATTTTAAATCATGTAACTTCTCCTTGTCAGTAGTAACCTATTCCAAACCAACGACAAATGAGATCTAATGGGTATCTGAAAGATGTAAAAGGCCTCCTACACCCGCAACAACAGGATCCTGTAATGCTGCTCCATCAAAAAAGATCCATGGAATAATTTTATCAATAGTTTCTATCACAATTCTTTTAGAAGACTATTGTGGAGGAACCTCTGAGAATAGATTCAAAATTGCAAGTCTTCTTGAGGCAGATATTTGTTGTTAGATCTTCTTATCCTTGATGATTGCCCGATTCCTTGATGAACAAATGCACCAGATGATTATCACTGGAAGAGAAATATATTGTCCAAGAACAATATTTGAAAACCAATGATGAAATTCCTATAGGGTAGACCCTCCCCCCATTCGAATTGAAATCCCTTAAGTATGATAGATGATCCCACACTTTCCTCGAATATAAACATGTAAGGAATAAGTGGCAATAAATAATCTTTAATCTTTCCTAAAAACAAAATAAATAAATATTAAAGCCATATGGATGAATTAATATTACGAAGAGGTCAATATAATATGCACATTCAAAAATTTTAACTACAAATTTAGGGATTTTTTTTTTCAAGCCGAAAAAAAAACTTGATATTCTTAAGGAATCAAAGTTACATCATATGCAGACGAAGAGAAATGGCTTAGACAGCACATCCTCAAAATCTAGTAACCCACAAAGGACATATACTTAACTGCTAGCAGCAAATGCATAAAGACTACAATCCAGAAAAGTGAAGAAATACACAGCACTTAATAAACCTTAATACAAAATAACAAAATCCAGAAAAACATATCCCCCAATATACCAAAAAACCTCCAAAAAAGAAGAAGTGGCGATTTGAGCAAGAATCAAGTACAGGGTCGATTTAGAACAACTAGTAGGATCCTTCATCCGAAGGAGCATTATCCAACCATTCCTCATAGTGGAGACAACCGTCCATATGTCCAACCGCCACCTCAGATAACCTATCTGCATCGTGATTGAATTCCCGGTAGATGTGTTTAAAGGAGATCAATTCGAAAGAATCCTTCATATCCTGGATTTTGTACATCCACTGTCAGAGTTGAAGAACATTTAGAGAAGACTTCCCTGTAATCCAGTTGATAATACATAGGGAATCACCTACCACTTGAAACCTGGGGAGACTTTTCTTCTAAGCAATCCACAAGATACCCCATAAGGCTAACAATTCCCCCTGGTTGTTAGTGCCCAAACCGGCTCCCATCCATAAGTATATTTTATGCCCCAGCTTGATGTGTAAGACCATGCCCACCCCACATAAAACATCATGTTGAGCCTCATCAAAGAAGCCCACCAAAATATCATAATTAAAGCACAAAGGAATAAGAGCTATGGACTTAGAATAACCCTTCTGTTTGAAGTAAGCCTTGTATAAGGAAATAGCTTTTGTGGCAGCCCATGACTGATTAGGAGAAATTACTTCAAAAATATCCTTGTTCCTGCAGTGCCATACCTCCCAGATAACAAATAAGGGAAGGTCACTGTAATGTGACTCCCTACCAAACCAACTGCGCAATGTATCCTGAAAGCTATCACCATTCCAGTCGTCCGTAAAATTCAGTATTTCTTGACAATATTTCCAGACAGTCTTGAAGAATGGGAAATGGATAAAAAGGTGTGACACCGATTCCACATCATTAGTACAGAGTGTACAATAGCCAAGTCCTATGAAACTCCGCTTGAGAAATTGTCCCATGTGAGGACCTTATTTTCTAGGCACAACCATAAAAAACAACACAGCTTCAATGGTATCTACTAGCTCTAAATTTTAGAATGACACCAACGGGGTTCCTTCTCCACCTATTCAGACACAAGGAAGTCATAAGCACGATTAGCTGAAATAACGCCATTTGAATCTTTCCAGTCCCAACCCAATTGATCGGGCTCATCCTTTAAGCGAATTTTGACATCCTTCAATCTTGTATCATAACAAAGCAATTCAGAGGCTTCACAACCAACAAGACCCAAGTATTCCGGTTGAAGCCATAAAGAGGAGAAATCGTCCTTATGGATACCAGAATAAACCTGGGATAAGACCTCAATATTCCTGGAATGAAGTGATCTCAAAAAAGTCGGGGATAACTGGAAATCATCCTGCAACCCCATAATCGGATCGATGCCTATATGAGCCCAAATACCGTGGCCAACATTCCAACAAAGTCGTTTCTTCAAGATCGGGAGAGTTTTACATAAGCCTCTCCAAATAGCAGATGCATTAGGGAAAACAGCAGGAGAAAAACGTATCCAAATAAAGGGTAGCATAGACCTGAGATATTTCCTTATAATGATATCACTCCATAAGGTAATGCCAAAGAGAGCACACCACAGAGTTTTAGCCCCTAGAGCATCGACAAACCAGACCAAGTGTTTAAGACCCCAACCACCAATGTATTTCGGAAGTGAAATGTGCTTCCAGGAAGAGAGATGAATTTTAGAGTGAGTAGAATTTCCTGCCCAAAGACACTAAAACATACGTTTCCTGATTCCATCCAATATAGCCTTTGGCACCAATGCCATGGACAACCAATAAACCGGAATACTCTGGAGGACATAGTTAATTAAGAATAATCTACCTCCTAAAGATAAAAACCTGTAAGTCCAAGTGTTAATGCATTTCTCCACACGCCGAACAATCCAATAGCAAGACAAAAAAGCTTTAGGATGTCAGAAAAATAGCTCCAGTCCTGTATGGAGCCCCTTCCAAAGATCAATACGTCATCTACAAAAAGCAGATGTGAAATGGAAATCCCCGAGGACAGTTGAATACCAGAAAAGTTTTTATCCTCTTTAGCCAACTTTAAAAGGAGACTAAAACCTTCGATGACCATCAGAAATAGTAAAGGAGAGAACGTGAAGCCCTGTCGCAGGCCCCTATCCCCCTTGAAGCACGCAGCGGGGTGTCCAATGACTAGCACAGAAAAATTTGCACTAGAAACACATCCAATGATCGAATTGGTAGCTTCATATGGTATACCAGACTGGAGAAGAATGAACCTGAGAAAAGTCCAGTCTACTCGGTCAAATTCCTTCACCAGGTCCATTTTCAGTATAATAGCCTTCATCTTCTTCTTCTTAATCGAATGAATGCATTCTTGAGCCACCCCAATGGCATCCAGGATCTGACGGGTGGAGAGAAAGCCAAACTGTTTTTTAGAGAGACCAACATCCAAGTAGGGTTTGATCCAGTTCAAAATAATTTTCATTATAATCTTGTAGACCAGGTTACATAGAGAGATAGGTTGATAATCATTGAAGTCGTAGGGCTTATCCTTTTTAGGAATGAGGGTGATGAATGTAGAATTGAGTTTACCTAGTACCACGCCCTTGATCCTAGATTCCTACACAAATATGAGGATATCTTCCCCTAAGAGATCAAAGAAATGGATAAAGAATTCCACCGACCAACCATCCAGCCCCGGGATTTTTGCCTTTTCAAATTGGTCTAGAATAGAATGAATCTCATCCAATGTGACTTCCGCATAAATCGAAGTGCCATCCTCATTAGGAAAGATGAATGGACAGTTACCAACCACTTTCAACTATTCAAGTAATGACTCACTAGCCTCCGAGGTATAAACAAACTTGAAAAAATCCACAGCTCCTCATTCCAGCGAAGATTGGTCCCGCAAAGGGCACCCATCAGTATTGCTTAATTCCCAATTGGAATTAATATTCCTTCTCATACTATCAAAATTCTGAAAAAAACTTTGTATTCTTATCTCTGCACTGAATCCAGAGATCCCTGCTCTTCAGGCACCAGGCTTCTTCTTCTTGGAGCAATATCTTCTATTTTTTTTATTCCAGATGAGACCGGTAGGCCATTAAATCAGCAGAGAAAAGACCATCCAAATTCAACCCCAAAGAACATAGCTACTGCTCAATAGAAACTAAGTCAACCTACTTTCTATCTCTCATCTCGTTATGCCATCGAATGACATCCAATTTCAAACTCTTAAGTTTATAGAGTAAAGAACCCATGGCCAAGTTGAAAGGCTTAAGGGAGTACTTCTTCCATTGTGTATGAACCAAAGCACAGAAATACTCTTCAAGGAGCCAATGATGATTAAATTTGAATGGGTAGCTCTTTTTAGAGACATTCACATCAAACTCCATGAAAACAGGTCTATGTTCAAAGATACCAGTAGAGAATGACCACGACCTGAATTTACCAAGACAATAACTTAAATCCTCAGTAATTAGGAACTAGTCGAGCCACTTCGCAACACCAAACTTACCCGATCGGCCATTGTGCCAAGTAGGTACCATCACAGCCGGAGCAACATCAATTAGTTTAGCTTCTTCGAATGAAGCCATGAAAAAATCAGAAAGGGGGTCCTCTTGTTGTCCCGAGCCCCAAGGAGGATAAGGTGAAATTCAGGTCCCCCACAAGGATCAAGGAAGGGTCATTACGACATCCCTTCGAGAACAGGTTTGCCCAAAACTCCCTTTTCTGATTGTATGGACCATAGAGATTCATAACCCTAATCGTTCTATCCATATTAAGAAAGGAACCCTCCAAAAGTATGCCCCCATCGACCGAAAAGGAGACAAAATGGGAAGAGAGGGGGTTCCATGCAGACAAGAGTCCCGCCGAAAGACCAACAACATCACGAGCACTACAGTGCCAGGAAGGGAAAATTTTAAGGAAGACATCACAAGCTTTAAGAGAAGAGATCATGGTTTCCTGTAAGAGAACAAGATCAAGTTTTGAAGAGGTAATTAACCTCTTTAGGGTAGTTTGTTTGGATCTACTGCCAAAACGTCGGATATTTAGGGTTAGTATCAACATTAAGGAATCAGATCCAAAGGCACATCTTCTCTAAGGACCTCAAGGTAGGACATAACCGAAGACGGACAGTTCAAAACTCTACCAACAGCTATCACTTCAGATAAGCGAGGGTTAACAAAGGAGGGAGAGGACTCGACTTTGCAATGCAGAGGACTGTCCAACAACAACTTTTTCCCCTTTTCTTCCATGTGGTAACATTTTGGAGCCGAATCGAGGGTATAGGGAGGATATCCTCAGTCCCAGGAAAACTCGAGAAGATCGATAAACTAACACGCTGAGAATCCCCACCCTATGATTCATGGAAGACTTGAGTAGAGGAGAGTGTGTTAAGGGAATCACCCAATATAGAGACACCGGGAGGGGAAGCAGGACAAACCCCCATGCCATCGATGGGAAGAGAAGATACCATCGGTCCAGAGGAGTCCAAGGGAACGTGAAAAGCAGTTGGAACATCTGGTGAAGGAGCCATAATGGGGTCGGAAGGAGCTGAATCCACCATCAAACCCTCAAGCAAGGAGGACTTTATGTGTGCGATAGACAAAAGCTTCTTAAGGACTGGAAGGGATTCGATAAACTTACCCAATAAAATCGCGGTTGAGGAATAGTCCATAGGAACCGCCATTTGAGAGTTAGAATCCTTTGTGTGGGAAGACTCCGCAGAAAGTTCGGGAGATTTAATTAAAGAGTTCTCCAATACACCGGGGCAGGAATCCCTACAATGTCCAGTCAAGTGACACTTGAAGCAGCGAAAAGGGAATCGCCAATAGTCCAGGAGCTTAGTAAACACCCCATCCTTCCAGTGGAACTCAATTCCATCGGGAAAACCTATGGAAACCTCCATCTCCACCAAAACCCGAGGTTCTCTCCTATCGGTAGCGATGAGAATAGATTCCTCAACTAAAATGAAGCGATCCAGAGCGTTTGCCACAGTCATAAACCCACCCAATGACCAACGGTGTAAAGGAAATTCCGGCAAGATTACCCACAGATGCCGCTTAGCTGGCTTTTCAGTTTAAGGGTTAAACCTTGAATGCCATCTGGAGAAGACAATGGACCCCTTCCCAATGACCCAAAACTGGCTTTCAATCAAATGTAGGCTCTCCTCTGTTAGAAAATGAAAACTAAACCAGTCGTTGATTAATTCATTCACCCTAGTGATGTATTGAATAATAGGTTTCCAAAAGATTCCCATCCAGTTAACGATCTCGGAGCAAGAGAGACGAATAAAATCAAAATGCCCCAGAAGGGTACGCTTAGTGATCCCTAACACCATATCAAAGGTAATGCCGCTTCCCAGCACACAGGACAACTTACCTTGTTTAACCTGTTCCAACGATTTTCTTACAACAACAAATTTAGGTATCAATGATAACTGTAAGCATGAATTCTATAGTTTTCGACCAATCTGTAAAGTTTTCTTCCACAAATATCATAGAATGCACATATCCCCTGTGTACTTATCTCTACACTAAAATCTCTTCTATGATGATCCATGCTTTCTCATTGAACTTTTGTTGCAACAATTTCAACTTTTTAGCCATACTTTCACAAATACATTTTCACAAATACATTTTCACAAATAGAAACAATCATAACTTCCTCATTGCAAATCCAAATCAAGCATAAGATATACCTATTTTAAGCTAATATTATGTATTTTGCAATTGAAAAGTCGAACTTAGGTTCTTTGTCATCTCACATTTTATTTGAGTGATGTTTTTAAACCACATAAATTTCCGAATAAATTCGAAATTTACAATTATGTTAAGGAAAATATAGTAAAAAAAATTAATAAATTGTTCATAATTTTTTTGGACCTAGTTTTTCTATTTTCTCTATTATTTTATTAAACAAGACAAAAAAATATTAATCGACTAAGTTATGATACCACTATACAATTTACTTGTAACCAAAATTAACACTACACTTACCAATTATTGATAATAAAAAATAATAACAAAATACAAGTTGTGGAACACATACACTTAGGGTTGCATTGCAAGTACAATTCCTAAACTATGGATAAAGACATCTTCTCTATTAAAAAATAAATGTACTCAAATAAGTAATAATTGATGAATAATAGATTGGATTATCACAAGTGAGGGAAAATAACATATATGTCATGTGACCTTTACAGTGGTGAGATGATAATTCGTCACCCTTTTTTTTTCCAACAGAAAAAATCGTACCATTTTTATTCATACAAATCAAAGGGTACATGAAAAAGCTTCAGTTCAAGATTTATAGAAAATAAATCTCCAAGTCTTGAAACCAAGATCATAGCAAAAAGTATCTTCTAATCATCACGAAGGAAGTCAGCAAGATCACAAGATGCAAAAAGAAATTCAGATTCCAGCAAATTTTAGTGCATACATCCAAAAACTTGATACAACATTTACTCTAAGAAATTCATAAACCCATGATCCAGAACTTCTTCCCAAAATAAGACACCAAAAATCATCAGTCAACGCTTTCTTTGATAATTTATTTGCCAGAAGATTGTGTTGCCTGAAGATATGCTGAAAGGATATGTTTCTGAAATGCTTGATGGTCTTTTTGATCCTTAAGCATCAGTGGGTGAGTGCTAGAACTTTGAGATCAAAAACATCCTGAGCCCATTCAATTGTGACTCTAGAATCTCCATAGATTTTCAAGTCATCCAAGCCAAAAATACTTGCCACTTCAAGGATACACCATAATGCAATTAATTCTGCTTTCATATTGGTGCCAGTCCCACAATTCATCTTCAGCGAAAAGTGATGAAAAGCACTCAGGTAGATAGCTCCCCCAACCACACATATGCCATTTTGAGCAGTTTCATCGAAGAATAGAACCGGGCAGTTGAAAAGAGGCTCAAAAACTCCAATACGCTTGAACACCAGCAGCTTCATTTCTTTGAAAAAAGACTTATATAGAGAAAGTATACGTTCAACCCCATTCTATGCTATCGGATCCAAGCCTTCAAAGACTGATTTGTTTCTTATATGCCAGATTATCCAAGAGATGAATAGTGGTAGCACAGGGTGCAGTATGCAGCTTCTAATCCACTGTAAAAATGAATTCTCAAAAGACTCGGATCCCCAATTCATTGAAATATTCAAACCCGTACAGACTTTTGTCCATATATCCCGTGTAAAATTGCAATTGACTAGAATATGTTGTGTAGATTCAGCATCAAGTTTACAAAGAGTGCATCTATTTGGGCCGCTCCATCCCATTCTTAATAAAGCATCCCATGTTTTCAGCTTTTCCTTTAAAGCAAACCAACCAAAGCATTTAAGCTTGATTGATACTTTCCAACTCCACAGCTTCTTGAACCACCATTGTTTAGGACAATAATTCCTGGAATTTATAATGAAATTATAGGCTGATTTGGTAGTAACTTCACCTGAGACCGGATTCCCTACCCATTTCAATACATCCTTTTGTTGTGAGAGTTTGCAACCTATAGCATCAAGCCGGGATAAATAGTTGTCCCATTCTCTCTTGAGATAGCTCTGAAGCCCCATGTCTTTCCCTTTAATCCAGTAAGAAGAACTATTTAAATAAACATAGTTTCTCATTCTGTCCAAAGTTGTAAAATTCCTATCTCTGAGAAATTCCAACAATTCAGCTGAGAGTGTGTATTCTTCATCCAGTCCAAGAATTGGATCAACACCAACGTCAACCCGTTGGCCTAATCCCACCTGCCAAGCCACATCATTTCCTAGCCAATCAAAGAAATTCATGAATCCTTTCCATATCGCAGAAGTATTCCTTATCCTCTTTACTGGATTCCCGATCCAAGTTAATATGTCCTTATTAATATATTTCACCTGCAATACATTGGACCATAGAGAGGATCCAAACAAACCCCGCCAAAGACTCTTCAAACAAAGAGCTTTACCAAACACCTCCATGTTTTTCACCCCCCATCCACCATATTTCTCTGGAATGGTGATAAATTCCCACTTTGCCATAATTAGCCCTTTTCGGTCCATTCCACTTGACCATAGAAAATTTGAGCAAATCCTCCTTATATTCATCAATACCGAACTGGGAACTTTGTATAGAGATAGCCAGTAAATCGGGATACTAGTAAGAACAACTTTAACTAGAATAAGATGGCCTCCAACAAAAAGGAGTCTATGAGTCCAACTTTTAATTCTATTTTCCAACTTCTTAAAGAGCCAAGACCAATCTCTAACTCTGTACTTGTTCGGCTTTAAAAAGTGGCCCAAATATTGAAAGCCATCAGCTAAACTTTGTACCTTGTAAGGTAATAAATTCTGCAGATCCATAATTTGAGATTCATCCATATTATGCTGATACAAGATAGATTTCTTCTCACTTACTTTCATCCTTGATGCACAGCAAAAGTAGGAAATATTGTCTCTGATACACCGCCATTCACCAATGGATTTAGAACCAACAAGAAAAACATCATCAACGAACAAGAGATGAGAGACAGATAATTCTTTTGATAGTTTTATCCCACTAATTAAACCATCAGATTTTGCTTTAAGTAAAAGCCTGCTAAAGCCATCAATAACCAAGACAAAGAGGAGAGGTGACAGAGGGAATCCTTGCCTAATCCCTCTAGAGAATTTAAAAAACCTTGAGGGAACACCATTTACAAGAACTGCAATATTTGTAGACATTACACACACCATAATCCATCTCAGCATTAATGGTGACAATCCAATTTGAATCAGAATAACTCTGAGATAGCACCAATCCACTCGGTTATATGCCTTTTCTAGATCCATTTTGAGAAAAACAGCTTTGGAGTTCCGAATTTTTACAGTATGAATAATCTCCTGCGTAATACCTACTGCATCCAGAATCTTCCTGTCACGAAGAAACCCAAACTGAGCAACAATAATAAATTTTGACAAACCAGGTTTAATTCTCACTGCAATTATCTTTGAGATTAGCTTGTAAATCAGATTGCATAAAGCAATAGGCCTATAATCCCCAAAGAAGGAAGTTTTATTACATTTTGGAATTAAGGTCAGAAATTTAGAATTCAGTGCTCTTGAAATAACCCATTGATTCTGGAAAACTCAACCATAGCCAGAATTTCTTCACCCATTATATCAAAGAAATGGAGAAACAATTCCACTGTCCAGCCATCCGGCCCAGGAATTTTCTCTTTTGCAAAAAGTTTCAAAGTGTCTTCAATCTCTTTTAAAGAAACTGCCTGTTCCAGGTCCAATGTTTCCTGAGGACTAAAGAAAGTAGGAAAAAGACAAGCAATCTCCAACTGCTTTAGCAAGTCACTATCTCCAAGATCCTTAAAGATGTTTCCAAAAAAATTAACTGTTGCCTCCTGAAGCTTATATTGTCCAAAGATGTAGATCCCATCATCTCCCTCCAAATCCCAAATAGCTTTTTTGTTTCTATGCTGGGAAGCGCATGCATGAAAAAACTTAGTGTTTTTATCTCCCAACTCCAGCCACAAAGCTCGTATTTTTAGTCTCCATTCTGCTTCCTCTTGTTTTAGAAAACTCTCCTTCTTAACAATAAGAGCATTTAGTAAACCTTGATCCCCCTCATCATCCAAGCCCTCAATCTTTCTGAGAAAAGCTTTTTGAATTTGTGATTGTATATCTACATACTCCCGTAGATCTCTTGATTTCTTAATCTTGATCCAAGATTTGACCACAGACTTCAATTCTCTGAGTTTAAGAACAAACCTATCCATTAGGTTTAAAGAAAAGTCTTGCCTCGGGTCCAACCATGACTGTCTAATAGTCTCGCGGAAATCATCAAGCTGAAGCCATGTATTATTAAACTTGAAGGGTACATTCCTTGGACAAAGAGAATCATCATATTGAAGGAAAATGGTCCAATGGTCTGAAAAAATATTATCTCGCACCCAAGATCTGAACCGTTGAAACGACTGCAACAGAGGCCGAGCCACCAAAAACCTGTCAATTATTTTGTGAATGCTTGCCTTACCAACTCTACCATTAGTCCAAGTTGGCACAATGGAAGCTGGGGCTACATCCACCAAATCGTAGCTGACTAACAAATTAGAGAAATACTCTGCTAAATCATCAAAACAGGCTTGAGGACCCCATATCTCGAAAGAATTTAAGGAGAAATTAAGGTCTCCTGCAACAATAAGGTTATGAGTATTAAGAAGGCCAGAGGATATAAGGCGGTCCCAAAACACCTTTCTACAAGCATACAGTCCATAATAGTTTAAAATAGACAAAGCACGATTCTGGTGTAAACATCTACCATGCATCAAAATCCCCCAATTTGTTTTAAAGGTTTTGAAATGAAAGAGACACGGATTCCATCCCACGATCAACCCACCAGACATCCCGGCTGCACTTATAGCTGAGAAATCCCAATCTGGGCATAAATTTGCTAATTTAATGATAGCAACACTATCAACACTCATTGTTTCCTGTAGGAGCATGATATTCGGGCCAGTAGCAGCTAACAGTTTAGACAAAGTCCTAACCCGGGCAGCTTTGTCTAACCCTCTAACGTTTAATGAGAGGATCAACATTAATCACCACCACTAGAGGGATGCACTGCTCTTAGTGCCCTGGGGTTTTGACCACTTTCTAAAGCATAGGAGGCTTCATCTAGTCTAACAGACAAAGGAATAAACACATCACCCACTGACTCAACAGATTTTGCCACACCCGACTTCTTCCCTTTTCTAATAGTGACATTTTGAAAACGAAGACCCACTGAGGGTAGGACCTCAGATTCAGGTGGGGGATTCTTTGAGTAAATCAAAAGGGGAGACAGTTGAGGTTCACAGCTAGGTAGGTACCCACTTTCAGCAAGGACCTCCCGTTCGTCAAAGGAAAGAACCTGGGAAACATTATATGAAGGAGCAGCAATGTCAGGGTTTTCAGGCTTTGAAGCTTGTTCAAAATCCCCCTGAGTGGAAAGAATGGAGCCACGAGTACCTTCAATCAGATATGGCCCACCCGATGCAGATAAATTTAGGGCCACCTCCCCTCTAGAGATACGTTGGTTCAGGGAATGCTCTATATCCTCATAGAAATTTAATTCAACTTTTGAAATACCCTTATAGGGAGTTTTGTCCAGAGACTTACCTGATGATGACTTCATTGTCATAGTTTCATTTGTAGATGGAACAGGGGATAGAAATGAATCATCATTAGCCAAGTGAGCAATGGGGGCTGCCCTCAGTACAAGCGGACAATATGCATAGGTGTGGCCAACTTCCTGGAACTTAAAGTAATGGAAGGGAATCTTGAAATAGTCCAACCTCTGGCAGAATGACCGAGACCCCCAGCTGATATCGACTTCGGCAGGAAACCCTAGCCACATATCAAACTCGACCATAATTTTTACAGCTCTACGATCAAAGCCAAAAAGTGCATTCCTATCCAGACTGATAAAATTCCCAACCGAGTTGGCAAGAGCAATAAAAATGCTTTCCGACCAAAGCTCAATAGGGAACCCAGGCATTATCATCCAAAGATGCCGAAACCTCTTCCTGTCCTTAAGCGGATCGAATCCCACATACCACCTCTTACGGCACAGAAAACCATTCTTGAAGAGCCAAACCTGCTTCAAAATTTCCTCAACATGTTCTCCAGATGGAAATGTGAACAAAATCCATCTGTTAACCAGCAAGTTAACCCTAGGGGCCAACCCACACAATGGCGTCCAGTGGTCATTCACCCAAGAAACAATGTCTTCCCGGCTTCCACTCGAAAACTCCATGCGGCCAACAACCCCCTGCGAAGCCAGTAGCTTTACTCTATCAAGGTTAAAATCCCGATTTATTTCAAAATGTTCACGACGCTCCTGAACTTTGACAGTCTTAGACCGTCGTCTAGCCTTTTCCTTCTCACCACACAGATTAGGGTTAACACGGGAAGGTCGAGCTTGCAGCTTAGCATCGTTTTCCGAACTACCAAGAAAGGATTGATGAGCCATTTTAGATCAAGACCCCCACCACGTGGCCCCAAAGGCCAAACCTAAGACTGTTGGAAAGGACAAGTACCGCCACTTGTCGAAAAGAAGGGTAGCCACCAATAAGGGTGAAACCCTAAAAAAGCTAAGGTAAAAGTAGAAAGGCCTCCAAAATAACCAAACCACATCTAAAAACAAAAAACCCAGAAAAAGTAGGACCACAGGTGTCAAAATCCGCAAATAAAGGTCAGGTTTTTGGAGCTGTAGACAGAATCACATTCCCACTTATTTTTATCCTTGGTTGGTACTATAGATAGCTGCAAAACTATCTAGAACTCCAAGTTTCTACAGCTTCAAACAAAAACACGACTTACCGCACGCAGGAAGCCCCAATCTCTAGCAAAACCCTAACCCTCCAGATCTCCATCTCCGATAATTCGTCACCCTTATAGTGACGGTGAACAAATGAAAAAATATTGAAGATGCCTTGTGACGGTGAAGGGCGTTGATGATTACTTGATGATTACTTGAAAACATGGCAAAGCAACTTTGAGAACTTTGATAATGGCGTTGAAAACATAGTGTACTTTGCATAGAGTGTCCATTAAGTTCTATCAAAGTGGTTAAAGGTAGAAATGGAAGTTAAAAAAGTGTAAGAATATTATCTAATATTATATATAGTTGTACTTTTGATTGACACAAGAAATATATACTTGTACTTTTGATTTAATGAAGAAATTTGGATCGTAATATTTAAACATTAACATTAATAAAAGTGCACTCATATATTATTGCATGGAAATATATAAATATATAGTATCATTGATAGTTTTTTACTATTACTAGTAGTATATGCTTATTGTACGATAAGATGTGGAAGTCTTGCAAGTACATAGGGTATGGATATTAATGACAAGTTGAAGAAGAGAGCGCAGGTTAGGAGTGTAGGTTAGGGTTTCGGGCTAGGGTTTCAGATGGCGGTTTGCGGTGACATTGGTTGCTGTCGTCAGGGAGTTTTGGACAAGGAATAAATTCGGGTGAGGCGGTCGCAGGTTATTTTTTCCCTTTCCCGACTCGGTGGTTTTTTAAGATGGGTATTTTCCGTCTATTGCCTGTTTTCTTGTATTAATCGGGGGGTCATTGAAATACTTCTCATACTCATTATCTCACCGACGGCTTCTTTGTTCTACAGATTTTTCCGTTTTGGGTGGTTTGTTGTTAGTTCGGCGACCGGTATTTTTTGTGGTCTCTAGGTTCGAGCCTGTTCTGGTGGTAGTTTGTAGTTTTTAGTATTTTACGATCACAGAAAACCTTTTCTGAGGTGTGTATGTTGGTGGGTATTGTGAATACGACAGCATTCACATATGTTGTGGGCTCTATGTCGGTTTGCACATTAGGTAGCATGCTATATTGGAGATCAACGCACAAGTGTCCCTATTTTTCATCCTTTTGGTTCCCTTCACAAGGGTTGTTTTCTATCCGGTTCCATATTCGGGAAGTGGTATCGTGGTTGAACGGGTTCCTCTGTGTCCCGATTTGTCATCCTTTTGGTTCCCTTCATGAGGGTTGTTTTCTCTCCGGTGCCATATTCAGGAAGTGGTATCATGGTTGGTCGGGTTCTTAGCCCATTTTTTTGGGCTGTCAGGCCTTGTTTTTTCTGAGACATGGGGGAGGCACAGAATTTGGTGGGTCCCATTCAATTAATCCGGACGAACATGGAATTCTGGTTCGAGGAAACTGGTATCATGAAGCCAGCTGCATATTAAAGGGAGTTGTTAAACGGTAAGAAGGCGATATCGATTAGGAATGTGAGTTCCAAAGAGAATGCCGTGACATGTGGTGGGAAGGGTCCTTTGTCCAAAAAGGTGAGGATAACAGATGGCAGTTCCTCCGGCATCCTGCCGGCCTCCAACACTTCTCATCTAGTCAACAACTCACATACAACTGGTAGTGGGGGGGATTCATGCACCTTGGGGGGAAAAGACCTTCTGGCGGTTCCACGCACCATCAAAAATAATAGTCATATGAACTTGCTCAATAAACGTCCAGGCGAACATTGGTTGAATGTGGGTCGTGATTTGGGCCTTGCATAGCTGGTTGAGCTCAATATGACCTCATTGGTTGGGAAATTTAGTTACAATGCTATGCATCGTCGTTACATTGTGAAGTGGGTTTCACGGACTTGGGCCCCTATTCTGGATTATACCCCGCGGATATCTATCCTTTCTAAGGGATGGTTCGGATTCAAATTTCGAGAGGAGGCACATGCCTCGTTGATATTGGAAAAACTGTGGTTGAAGGGATCGGGAAGTCTCATGCTCCAGCCATGGTATACTGATTTTGACCCGCGGCGTGCAAGGATAAAGCTTCGACATCTATGGATCTTACTGCCTGATTTCCCTCTGGCTTTGTGGAACTGGGAGGCCTTTGAGTTAGTTGGTAACAGGTTAGGTCGTTTCCTACATCTCGACGAGGATGTGCTGAAGGGTGTCGATAAGCACATTGGGCACATCCTTGTGGAGGTCAATATCTCCCTCGGCCTGATCGACGAGCTGCACATTGATTGGAGGGGACGACAATTTACCCAGATTATCGACTATTGGGGGGTCCCATTCAGATGCTCAAATTGTAAGGCGGTTGGCCATTTTTGGTGGGATTGCAAGGGCCCTTCAGTCGGTTTGGATTCTTCACAGTCCGTAGACGATGAGACATCTTGGTCATCGGATGCATGTAGCAACAAATATTTGGATGTTGCGGGTCCTTTGGATGGCTACTCCAACAGGGTCATTCCTCCTTTGTCGGTCCCTGTCGATTATATGGGTAAGCTTCAACTATATGATCCTTCTTTCTTCCATTCATTGAATGAATTAGAGAAATATTTCATTATATCTCTTGAATTAAAAAAAGCTGATTTGGACCACAAAGTTATTGAAAATGTTTCAGTTCCTCCTTCACCTATGGTGCCCAACCTGGAAATTCCCATTAGCTCGGAGGGGTCCTCACCGAGGGATAACTTATCTAGTGATGGTAGGGGATCCAATTCTCAGTCGCGGGGTGAGACTATTCATATTTCCTCTGATATTGAACCCATTGTTTCGGTGAGTCGTGGTGGCGATTCTATGGACGGGGATACTCTTCCCCTTGTTTCTTCTTTTCCTATGGATTTGGTTTTAGTGTTGGATTTGGCCCAGGATTGTGAGTTCACTCCTTTGGAACAATTTCGTTGTATTCATGTGCCTTCCTTTTCGAAAGTTGTTAAAAAAAAACACTATCAAATTTCGACAAAAATAGTGAGGTGTTGCCGGATTTGGGTCCCAATGTAATTTCGTCGATGAATAGTTCTTTTAGGAGCAAGTCTAGTCATGGGGCTCGGGAGGGGGGCTTGGCTATGGAGATTTCACCTCTTAAAGCATGAAGCGCCCGTAAGGGTTCTATATATAATTCTATAGTATGTAAGTTGTAGGTTTCGCTAGGTAATGATGTGGTTTCTTCCTCTTCAGATTCCAGGGCACTTAGAGATATTAAAGCCCTTGCTAGGGTTAAGAAATGATCTGTCTCTCCTTAAACATTCAGGGAGTTGGGGGCCTCTCAAAATAGCTATCCCTCAAGCAAATTCTGCTAGTTAACAATCCAGACTTAGTTATGCTACAGGAAACAATGGTCTCTGAGGAAAAAGCTAGGGTTTTCTTCACTAAAATCAAACCTTTTTGGAAGATGTGTGCAATTAGTGTGGTTGGTTTGTCTGGCGGCCTACTAGGGGCTTGGGATCCACAAATTTTAGACCTTCATCCCTTTGTAACCTAGGTTGGGATTCTGCTCTCAGGTATATTGGTCGGTGTAGACCGGGAATTAAATTTCATCAATGTGTATGGGCCCTATTCTAATAGACATGTTTTCTGGGACCTGGTATGTGCAGATAACTTGCTCAATTTGGAGAATTTAATTCTTATTGGGGACCTCAACTTCACGTGGTCGGTTGGTGAAGTGTGGGTAAAATATGCAAAAAATGATGCTTTGGGGCATATTTTTAGTAATATGTTCACATCTCGACACTTGATGGATATTGATACTATTCCTCTTTCGCCTACTTGGAAGAATGGTATGAATGGGGATGATTTCATTTCAAAGAGACTGGACCGTTTCCTTGTGGCCGAGGATCTAGTTTCATCGTTCTTGGATTCAACAATGTCACATTAGTGATCATCTCCCTATCTTTCTCCAGTTCAAGTTCAATGACAAAAAGGGAAGCTATCCTTTTAAATTCAATTCTATGTGGTTAAAATATCAGGACTTCCGAGTGGAAGTTTCTGCCTTTCGGTCTTCTTTGAATGTGGAGCCGGGGGTGTCTGCTATGGGATGCTTGGAAAAAAAATTGATATGCCTTAAGAAATTCACCATCCGGTGGGAAAAAAGAAACATTTTTTAATGATGGAAGAGCTCTCATGGATCGAGCGGGATATTGAAGTCATCCTCCCAACTTATATGTTAACTTCTATTTCTGGACCGGACTCTATTCGATTGTCACATTTGGAAAAGAAAAAACAGGATTTTCTAAGATTCCAGGAGGAAATGTGGTGACTGAAAATTCATGCTCTATTGATTTAGGCTAGGTATAACAATACAAAATTTTCCATAAATTTGTTGACTCCAGGAGAAATCAGAATGCTATTTCGGAACTCAATTATACTGTTGGATCCAAGATATCATATGTTAAAGACCTTCACTCAGAGGTGGTCCAACATTTTCAATATATATTCATGGACCCGAAAGCATCTTCGTTACTGGACTAGTTCAAAGTAATTAAGGAATATCCCAGGCTATTTTCGGATGAGGAGGGTGATGCAATCTATGCCCAGTTAATCTCACTGAAGTGGAAAATACACGCAAAGGTTTCTCCAAGGATAAGAGCCCTGGCCCGGATGGTTGGTCAGTGGAACTATTTCTAGCCTTCAATGATATTATGGGACATGACATTCTGAATGCGGTGGAGGAATCCAGGATGAATGGTGAGGTCTCTAATGCGATAAATTCTACCTTTTTGACACTTATCCCTAAGTTCTCTCATCCAGTGGATTTCAATGATTTCCGTCCTATCTCGCTCTGCAACCTAATCTACAAGGTCATTGCAAATATCATTGCTGTGAGATTGAAGTCTGGATTATCCAAATACATCTCTAAGGAATAGTTTGGTTTTGTTCATGATCGTTAGATTTTGGATGCGGTTGGGGTGGCACATGAGTCTTTTCACTCTATCAAAGCAAAACAACTTGAATCAATTCTCTTGAAATTGGACTTGGTTAAGGCATATGACCGTGTGGACTGGTCATTTCTGAGATTAATCCTGATTCAGATTGGACTCCCTTGGGTGGTCAGTAAATGGATTATGGGTTGTGTCTTATCAATTAATTTTGTTGTTATTATTAATGGTGTGCCCACTTACTTCTTCAAAATATCTCGGGGGTTGAGACAGGGTTTCCCTCTCTCACCCTTATTATTCCTTTTGGTTATTGAGGGACTCAGTAGACTTATTCACTTAGCTCGTGGGGAGTAGAAATTTCAGGGTTTAAAAATTGCTCCTCACTCTGTGGTGACCCACACTCTCTTCGTGGATGATGTCTTGTTATATGGTGGTGGTTCACTCACGGAGTGGACTCATTTAAAATGGTTATTGGATATCTTTTGCAAATCCGTGGGTATGCTCATTAGTAATGAAAAATATTTTGTTTTATTTTTTGATGTGGATGTGGATGTATTTGAGCAGATTAGGAACCTGCTGCCTTATAATGTACAACCATTGGAAAACGGTACAAAATACCTTGGATTTTAGGACAAATAAGTATCAAGTGCAGGACTGGCATTGGATTTTAATAAGATTCGATAAACGGATTTTCCACTGGTGCTGGAGATGGTTGTCACTGGGTGGTCACCTTACCATGGTTAAACTAGTCTTGCAGAATATGGCGGTGTATTGGCTCACTTTGTGCAATGTCCCTGTGTCTATTGTGGATGGAATCCGTAAGAACATTTTTAGTTTTATCTGGGGTGGTGGGGATGCTAAGCGACATTATCATCTGGTTGGTTGGAAACAATTGGCTCAGCCTTTCCATTTGGGTGGCTAGAACATTAAGAATATGGCACAGTTTGGGAAAGATTTAAAATCCAAGAGTCTTTGGAGGGCCCTTTTCTCGGACTCTGTGTGGAGTGTGATCATCAAAGATAAGGACCTTAATAAGTGTTCAGGGATCCAATGGTTCAAGAATGGGCCTCCGAATATTAGAGGGGTATCAAAAATTTGGAAGGGTTTACTGGGATGTTTCAATATTATTACTTCACGGCTTTCCTGGACTCTGGGGAATGGTCATCAAATTCAGTTGGGTGAAGACCCAATTCTAGGGGGTCCGACAATGTTTTTTCTCTCTCCTAAACTTATGTTTTTTTCTGAGATCTATGGGATATTACACTCTGAACTAGATTTCTATTTACAATCCTGTGCGAAGCTAGCAACATTCTTGGATCTCGGCGTAGCAGCTGGGTATTTCGGGCTCTATGGGGATGGAATGGTCCGATTACATTATTGGGCTTCAAAGAATTAATCTTCAACTTTGTGAGAAACCTGACAATGGGGTGTGGTCATGGAACACTAAGATGGGAGTGGTTATGGCTCAGTTGGCATATGACTTTCTTACCTCGTCGGATTCTCCTATTCTTCATAGCTGGTACAAATTGGTGCGGTCACTAAACACTCCTCTCAAGTTGAAATTCTTTGTCTGGATGGTGCTAGATAATCGAATCCTTACCTGGGATAATCTCTTAAAAAGGGGTGGTTGTGGCCCGAATAGATGTGCTCTGTGTGGCAGTGGGGAGGAATCAGTCAATCACCTATTCTTCACGTGTCCATTCTCCCAGGCCATTTGGAAGGATTGTTGTTCCAGGGTGGGTGTTTCCTACAGATGGACGCAGTTTTCCTTTGCGGAAAATCTCAGTGATTGGTCATCTTCGCGGAGGTCTATTTTAACTCTGCCTGTTTTTGCGGCCTGGGGCATTTGGAAAGCCCGTAATCATTTAATCTTTGAAGGGTTGTATTCTCAGCACTACTGGCTTAGTCGCTACAATATGGCACCGTTCTTTGAAGCGGTTGGGTCATCCACTCCAACTCGGTCGGACCCACGCACATCTCCGCCAGCTGAGGAATCTTGGCCCTGGGGTGCCTTGGATGGGGCCTCTCAATGGGGCTTGCAGGTTTGTCGTGCAGGGGCGGTTATACACCTAGCTTCCAACCATTGTATCAAAACTTGGTTGAATTGTGGTATGGGGTCGAATACTCGTAGTGAGCTCATTGCAATTTAGCTTCTCTTGTTTATTGAAAATGGTCAGGACATTCCTTTGATACGTATTCTTGGATACTCACGTGTGATCATTGGATGGGATCGGGGTGTATATTCACTCAAGGTTCTTCAACTCGACTACTGGCTCCAAGATTCGCATAGGCTGATCAATTATTTTGGGCAGATCTCCTTTGCTCATATTTTCCGGGAATTTAATTCTCTAGCGGATGATCTCTCCAAGCGGGCTCTATATTTCCCTGAAGGCACTATATTTGTGGAGGAATGGTGTGATGGCATCCTTGTTGATCATTCCTCTATGGCATTTCTTTGCTATTGAGTTTGGCTCCTTTTGTTACATGATCTTGGTTTCTGTCATCCTACAGGTGTATAGTTCCTTTGCAGATTGCGGTCTTTAGGGCCTTTCTGGTTCTTTTTGGTTCCTTTCGCGATCTATGTGGGGTGTCTTTGGCTACTTCAGAGTTTTGTCCAGTGTTAGACAGGTACTATGTTTTGGTCCTATTTTTCTTATGTTTCGGTGACTTTGAGTTTAAAGTCCTGTGTGGACTCCTATGTCTGTATTCGGTGTTTATGTATGTATTTCATGTTGATTATGACAGTTGTCAGTTCTAGAACATTGTATCTCACTATACTATTTTTAATATAAATGGTATGTCTTTTTTCTCGTGAAAAAAAGTACACAATTTAAATTTGAGTAAACTAAAATGGAACATGGAAATCTTACAAGTAAAGTATATGGGAGGAGTACTACTTGATTGGCTCATATATAGCCAAGAAAGTTGGCCAAAGAAACAATGGTAAACTTGCTTAATTGTATAGTAAAACCATAGGATGATTATGAGATAAAAATATTAGAAAATGTTATATAATAGAAGAGTCCTTTTGAGTAATAATGTGTTCTTATAAAGTTAGAACAACATTATGTGAATTGCCTTGCCAAGTTTAAGAAAATATTTTTATCATTTACTTTTACATTATATTTTTTTAAAGTATTTAGCTTGAATGATTTCTTATTTCTTTTATTTATGTTTTTAGTTTAAAAAAATTCATATACATATTTATATTTTGAAGGTATAAGAAAGACATGTAAAATCAAATAGAAATAGTACTAAGTTGAGCAATAATATTTGGTAATTAATTATTGATGGTTTCCAACATATAAAAATCGAAAATTATAAATGGTTTACAGTTTTGTTATGCATATTCGTTGAATTCTTGGTTTGGAGATAATTAGAGAATTTTTTAACATATTGTTGTCAGTGAAATTTCTCCATAAATTTTTTGTTGTTGAATACTTCTATGAGAGTGTGGATACTTTGTAATGTATTATAACCATATCTTAGTTGATGAATGATACATTTAGCATGCATTGGAGTGTGGGTTTTTTTTCTCCTCAAAGACTTTTCCCCAAGAAATCACAGTTTAATGGTTGTATGTTTCTATGTTGCTTATTATTACAACTCTGTTTATTTAGTTTCCTTCATTGTATTCTATCATTGGTTAGTGTAGAAGTGTATTCTACACCTATGCTTCCTTTCAAAATATACATAACATTATAGATATGCCCAATTGCATTCATTATGCTCAAAATTGGATGGCTACACATAAAGTTAGCTATTGTGTTAATAGGACATAAACTATTTGTGTCAATTAGGTGTATTGGTCCATCATTTTGGATCCTTTTTCATCGTCAAATGAGTCCCATTTTAGCCATACTTTTTACCCATCTACTATTCCTCCTTTTTCCCTTGTTTTTGATAAATTAAAAAGGATTTAGAATTGATCTTGCTAATGACATTGTGTACATTTCAGCTTCACTAACCCAATTGAGTTCTGTAACATGCTCTAATATTATCATACCCGTGGGAATCCTGTGGAAAATCGGTGACATGGATTTTCTTCTAGCATCGCTAATAGGGTTGTAAGTTCTTTTATTTAGTTCCGGGATCGTCGTGGACAATGAGATCAAATAGTCAAAGTATCGGTCAAATTCCCTACCAAGCAAATGTTTCCAACAGAAACCAAGATTCATGCTATTAGGGGGGGAATTTATATTTGCATAGAATATAAATTTTATGTTTGGTGTGTTTAGTTTTCTCCGTGAAGGATTATTTTACAAAGAGGAGTGGAAATAGTAAGATGCAAAGATGAACTCACTACAAAATATTTGTGGTGTAACAACAAACCACATTCACTTTAGTGAGTTTATACAAAGCTTCGTCGTGTATTACACTAAATGAATAGAACTACAAACAATAAAGGTAGATTTTGTAAAACCAAAAAAGTAGATTCTAAATCTCTTGCTACTTCATTTTATATAAGAAAAACCCCATCTACTAACTTATTGGCTAGAATAATATCAAGAGTAGAACATATAGGTAGAAATCCTTCAACAAGAGAACTCAAAGGCAGGAGATCAAGCAAGGACATAATTACAAAACCAATCATAACTCCTACAATTGAAAAAAAATGAGATACTAGAAGAAAACGTTAAAGAGAATTCATTGATTGAACATGTTGCCCCTTGAGATGTCCTAGGATAAATTTAGTACTAGGGAATGATGATGCTCAAATTTTAAATATTTAGAGTTGAATCTGTATTGAATGAGATATATATTTTTGTATTTTTTGAATCTATTTGCATGTAAACAATTATGAACTATCTTGGATGCATGAATTGATTTCAGAGGAATCTTATGAAGTGTATACAGCACTGTAGATCTAAATGAAGGTGAATTTTAGCAAATAGAATGAATTGGAGATGTAAGAGGTTCCTATAGGATAAAATCTCTTACACTCAGTGGAAGCAAAATGTCCTGAGATTTTATGTAAAAGAATTTAACGATTTATTACAGAATGTGAACATTTCACGAGTTTGTATGGATCAAATGGTGACATGAAATACACAGAAAAAAAAAATTAAATAAACCTTTAAGTACTGTTGGATCATATGAACATCTTAAAACTGGAACAAAGGTCAAAACAATGAAATCTATGTTACAATTTCAACATTCAGCCATACATTTACATCAATGATACAAACATAGGTGAATCTATTGCTCAAGATTTAATTATCTCTCATGAAAAGATACATAGAAAGTGAATCATATATGGAAACAATTGGAAGAAGACACAATTACAGAGGAAAAAATATCTACTACACTCCAAAATATTTATCTAAGAAAGGTTCTTACATCAAAAACAATTACAACGATTGAGTAATTCTAGAGACCCTCTCAAAATGCCAACATTGATTACTGAGCTCGAGTGGTATTTTATAGCCCCCAAAATTTGTAACTATTTTCTATTTAGTATAAATGATTTCTAACAACCTTTTAGGTCTATCACTTTAACTTTAATTGCATAACTACTTAAACAGTCCATTTCCATTATTCATTTCTTCTTACTTGTCCTTTTTTTGGCTCCTTTAGGATGAGGTGGATTCCCTCTCATTTTTCCTCCTTCTTTCCCAACTAATTGTCCAACTGGATGTAAAACTGGTTGCCCCATTGGCCTGACAGTTGTCTTCCCTAGGAACTAATGCATCATCTAAATATTGGCTTGTCCTATTGGTGGCATAAAAGCTTGAGGACTTGTCTTCCTTACTAAATGGCCCCGTACTTGGCATGATCTATCTTGATGTTTTACCTTGGGGTGGAAAAATCAAATTATGATACATATACACTAATTTCCATTCTTTACCTATAGGATAATGGTGTTCTTTCAAAGCCTCCAATCATATCTCAACATTTGTAGTATTTTCATATGATATCGGCTTTAGTTTTCTTAACATATTCTTAAGAAGGACCTAGATCTCAAATTCATCTTTTAGCCCATAAAACACTTGATCACCACTTATCTATCCTTCTAGTACATCAAATTGTAATATACCAAAATATACCTAAAATTATAGATATTCCCAATTGCATTCATTATGCTCAAAATTGGATGGCTACACATAAAGTTAGCTATTGTGTTAATAGGACATAAAATATTTGTGTCAATTGGGTATGTTGGTCTGTCATTTTGGCGCCTTTTTCATTGTCAAATGGGTCCCATTTTAGCCATCCTTTTTACCCAACTACTATTCCTCTTACCATATTTTATTGTCTCCCTCCAAGAAAGTGATATTGCAAACTTACAAGGTATTCTATTTGTTAATTTTGCTAGTTTCCCTTGGTTTTTGATAAATTAAAAATAATTTAGACTTGGTCTTTCTAATGATGGTGTTGATAGTTCAACTCTGGTATCCCATTTGAGTTCTGGTAACCTGCTCCAATACTAACATACCCATGGGAATCTTATGGAAAATCAGTGACATGGATGTTCTTCCAACATCGCCAATATGGTTTTATGTTCTTTTATTTAGTTTTAGGATCAACATGGATAGCGAGATCAAATAGTCAAAGTATCAGTCAAATGCCCTACTAAGCATATGTTGCAAACATAAATCGAGATTCACACTAGCAAGGGAGGTCATTCCCATGCATTTCATGTCATGTGAATGACATAAGGTTTGATTTTAGATATTGTTTATTGAAAATAAACCAATCGAGTTATTGTATAACTATCATTTTCTATTTTTGAAGTCTTGTCGAATTTTAGACAGGGGCATTGGTTAAGCGATCCCTTGATATAAATATGCATGTAATCAAATGATAAAGGGAATCTATCTAGTGTGTTAGCATTAGTTTGATGCTAAGATTGCGACTCTTGCTTGTGTAGTTTCAAACCTCTTTTATATGTTATCAATGTGATGATGATTCGAAGGAGAGTGTGATTTCATTCTAGTTTTGTGAGTTTTCTTAGCAGCACCATCTAGTTGAGAGGGCCCCTCATCCTAGGATGATGAGAATCTAGAAAAATATGTCGAAAGATTCTCTTATCATCTCTAAAAGTACAAACTTCATAGTTTTAATAAAGATACAATCAGGAGTATCTTTTTTAAGGGAATACATGAGGAATTTATAGATGTCCTTAATCTGATGGGATTTGGCAGTATTTCTAGCTTACCTTTTGTTTATATTTTTTTTATATTGCAAAAAAATAATCAAGGAGTTGAGCAAAACCTGGTAAGGGCCCATGAGACCCCCTGTAAAGGATAACTAACTTTCAACCACAGGAGGAGTTACTAGGGAAGAACTGGAAAATCTACTTGAAAAAATCAAAATTGTTATCATGGGCATCTTAAGCACACACTTGGATACATTAAAAAATAAAAAAACATAAGAGGAAGAAAATGCAACCTTATATATTTTTTGTTCTAAATTCAGATAAAGCATCCTCTAAAATATTTTCCATTGAATAATGTTCATATCTTTGGTTTATGTGCAAATAAAAATACTACTGAAGAGTGCCCCTTATTTACTGGACTTAAGGCTATTCCGAAAGGAGTAAGTGAGGCAATTGAATCACTCTACTTTGTCACACAAAAAAGGACATGGAAACCAAGAGCACTATCTACGTCGCAAAACCCCTCATCACAATTTTTTCCATCATATTCAAATAATTCATATCCTCAATAATGGAATGTCCCCGTGCCTTTGCAATCGTGGTCTCCTCAACAAAATAAAAAATAGCCTTGGAAACAAGGATGGAAAGGGAATTATTATGGTAACATGCCACCCTACTCTCCACCAAAACAATTTTCAATTCCCTACTCACAATATTCTCTCTCGATGCAACAAGCATATCCTCCACTACAAGCACAAAACATGTTCATCGCAACCTTACATTGCATAAGCCCCCTTGGCCTATAATTCCACAGCCTCAATTAAAATTACCTACAAATCAAATCCCCCTTTGACCTACTCAACTACCTCCCCATACAATCCATAAAAACAACAAAAAATTGACTTAGTCTGTTCTTAACAATGAGTTGTAGACCTTTCCAACTTACCTAATCTCCCTGGTACTAGTGCACAAGATATTCATTTGAGATCAGGAAAATTCCTTCAGAAGAAAAACTCTTTTTTCATCATTGAAGAAGAAATTGAGGATGAAAATCCTAAACAATCATACAATGATGATCACCACGATGATGTGTCTCTCCCATTAAAACAAACATATTCCTCTCTACAATCAAAGCAACCCCAATCATCCAACGCTCCTCCTTACCTGGAAATATTAACCTTGAAAAATCCTCCCATTCACTCTGAATTCAAAAACCAATTTATGCAAAAACCATTAGGGAATTATGTATTAAGAAACCTAGAAGGAAGAGAAAAGATCCCCCTAGAGTTCAAGTTGTTGCTAAATTAGTTGAGCTTATGTATGATAAATTATGAATGGAAAAATATGTTGAACTAGGCAATCTTGTGGTTATTATTTTTATCATCAACATTCTGATTGAGAACACCTTAATTGACTTATGGGCTGCCATCAATATCATGACTACTATGACCATGGAAAAACTATAATTGGATAGCCTTTGACCCACACCCACAGTAATAGAACTAGCAAACAAATCCCAAGTCAAGCCTATATGTGTTCTATATGATATAACTATAGCCTTATATTCTTGGGAGTACCTTGTTGACTTTGTGTTTATACAACCTAAGTCTAGCATGGGTGTTCATCCCCTGATTCTAGGAATACCTTGGTTGGATATTGTCAATGTTTTCATTGGTTGTAGATCTAGAGGAATTACCATATCCAATGAAATATCCATGAATAAACTTGCCTTGTATCCACCAAAAATACCTTTAATAGAAATCCCCTTTGGGACAAAAGACCCTTATGAAGATGGAGAAATAGTACAACTCATTTTGACTATTGAACAATCTAGAGAATTCAAGGATCAAACCAAAGAATATTTGCGTAGTCATTTCTTCTTTAACACAGATTGTACTCAATCCTCTGAATTTCCTTCTCCATATGATCACATCTTAAGTGTTGATTTTCAAGAAAATTGTTATTTAACAAGATTTCCATCTTCTTCAAAATATGCACTGACCATCAATTCCATTACATAATCTTATAGCACTCCCAGTGAAATTAGTCAAGGTAAATGTTTAAGCATCAATTCCCAACTTGACCAAAATCAATGGGAGCAATTAATCAAAGTATTGCATGAACAATCTGGTTCATTTGCATGGGACTATAAAGACATGAGAAGCATTCATCCTAACATCCATATACAGCATATCTATATATAGGAAAATGTTAGGCCTATTAGGAAACCTTGGAGGCGCATGAACCCTTCCCTTAAAGGCATTATGAAAGATGAGTTACAAAAACTACTTAATGCCAATTTTATTTATCCAATTTTTTTATAGTAAGTGGGTCTCACTTCTTGTAATTGTACCTAAAAATAATGATAAATGGAGGATTTAAATATTCTTTAGAGAGCTTAGCAAGGCCAATATGAAGGATTACTTTCCCCTCCCATTTATTGATCAGGTTTTGGACAATTTATCAGCTAAGAAGTACTTCTCTTTTCTAAATGGTTTTAGTGGTTATAACTAGATTTAGATTGCACCAAAGACCATGAAAAGACCACATTCACATGCCCATGGGAGATATTCTATTATAGATTTCTACCTTTCAAATTATGCAATGCTCTCGCCACATTCCAAAAAGTGGTATTGGGTATCTTTTATGATTTAATTCACTAATTCACTATTTATGATGACTCTTTCATAGAATCACTTGAAAATCTTTAAAAAAAATTGATTAGATGTTAGTAAACTGACCTTTCCCTGAGTAATGAAAAATTTCAAATGTTATTAACAAAGGGCATTGTCCTTGGTCTCCATATTTCTTGTATAGGTATTAAGGTGGATCTAGCAAAGATTGAAGTCATCACAAAGATTCTAGCACCGAAATCTCAAAAAGATGTAAGAAGTTTCCTAGGTCATGTTGGCTATTATAGAATATTCATGGAAAAATTTTCCAAGATTGATGCAACTATGTTTAAATTTCTCACAAAATATGTTGATTTTTCTTGGGACTCACATTGTCAAACTACTTTTGAAACTTTAAAAGAAAAAAATTCTAGAGCACCAGTTTTGAGGGGACCAAATTGGTCTCTTCCCTTTCATATTTTCATAGATGTTTCTAACAAATCCCTTGGAGAAGTCCTAGGGAAAAAGGAAAATTCCGCCATTTACTTTATTAGTAAAAAGATGACACCCACTAAATTCAATTACATAGTTACTGAAAAATAATGTTTAGGAGTTGTGCATGCCATCAACAAATTTAGGCATTATGTAACTAGTTATGAAGTCTTCATTCACACTGACCATTCTTCCATTAGGTACTTAATGAAAAATACAATTACTAATGGTAGCATAACTAGGTGGCTGTTGTTACTACAGGAATTTAATATCATTGTTTTAGATAGACTTGGAAAAGGGAATCTAGTTGCATATTTCCTTTCTATAATCTATAATGAAGGTGAAATAAGTCTTGTAAATGATCATTTTCGATATGAGCATTTATTTTCTATGTCTACTAACTCTCCTTGGTTTGAAGATATAGAAAATTACTTGGCCACAGGGAAGTTACCACAACACCTCTCACCTAGAGAAAAGCATATAATTGTCAAGCTTAGTGCCACCTACTCTTGGATTAGAGGAGATCTCTTATGTACATGGCCAGATCTAATCATTTGAACATGTGTACGATAATATCAAATGTTTGATATATTGAAAGAATGTCATGAAGAGCCATGTGGAGGCCACTTTGCTAACAAGAGGGATGGTTACAAAGTCCTTCACATAGGGTACTATTGGTCCATGCTCTTTAGATATGATAAGAAGTACATCAAGAGTTGTGATAGATGTCGATGGATTGGATGATTGTACAAGTAGACGAGATTCCCTTACAACCACATGTACTTATTTATACTTTTAAAAGATGGGATATATACTTTGTAGGGCCAATATCTCCCATGTCACAAAAGAAAAGGTATATTTTGGTTTTCACTGATTACATTACTAAATGGGAAGAAGTTAAATATCTTTTACCAGATAATGAAAAAACAGTTGCAAATTTAATTATGTTGCTTAATCTGTTATAATTTCACTCATTTTGGTTTTCGAAGAGAAATTGTAACATATAAAGTACCACAGTTCACATTGAATTGTGTTCAATCCATTACCCAACAATAACAAATCAAGCACCAAAAGTCCTCTCCATACCACCCTCAGGCCAACAGACAGGTGGAATCCACCAACAAAGTTCTAGAATCCATTTTGACAAAGACAATTCAATTACATCATGAAAATTGGGTAGATGGACTCCCATAGTAATTTTGGGCATACAGGACCACTTGGAAGAATACCACCAGATACACAACTTGGGATTTGGTTTATGGGAAACAAGTTTTTCCTCCCATTGAATTTTTAGTGAATACCCTCGGGACTGCGGTTCAGTTGGGGGTGAATATTTTAGAGGCTTACAAACAAATAGTGGCACAATTTAATGAATTGGATGAAATATAGAAGGATTCCATCCAACATACCCTTATCTAGTTACATAGAGAAAAATGGAACGACACATTTATTAGAAGGAAGAAATTCAAGTAAGGTGATCAGGCTCTTCTCTTTGACTCAAAATTCAAGAATTTTAAAGGAAATTCTACTACAAGTTTGTTAGGCATGTATGAATTTGAAACTAAATTTGATAATGGTTTAGTAAGGATTAAGACTATTGATGAAGAGCAATTTTATTTTGTGGTTAATGGTCACTAGGTGAGACTATGCCATAATCCTATGTCCAAAGAAGAATTTGTTCATGATCTTTTGTAGCAATCAGAAATGGATATTTTAAGTATATTGGAGAATCCAAAGAGTTTCCACATTGGGAATTCAATGCCATGGGGGATTTGGGGGTCACCAGGTATGATCAACCTACTTCAATGGAAGTATTGACAAGGTTTCCATAATTTTATGCATGTAAGCATATATTTCGAGAAGCAGGATGGTATCCATTTTTTAACTTCCTAGGATTCCCTCCATCTTCAATAAACTCTATGGAAACAGGTCCTCATATAATTTCATTAGAGCTTCAATCTCAGAGAGGGTCTGCTTGTCCCAATAATATCCTATAGACATTATTTTTGAATGCTCTTCGGTTATGATGTTTAGCTTCCACAACTATATAGGTACTAAATACAAAGCACTAAGATCATATGATTGTGCATCTATGACATTCAGGGATCCCATTGATTCTTGAAAGAATTAAAATTATTTGACTATTTTTTGCATGCCACTTCTGAAATCTGATTTATGTTTGATGCTTGTTTTATTCATTCATAGAAGTTGGTACCCCCATTAATGGATTGGAGAGTGATCTCTTTCCACTTGAAATTATTTTCCTTTATTTTTCTTTATATCACCAATAGGTTGGTATTTTTGGTCAATGCTTATCCCGAATGGACCCATCCTACTTGATCAATAAAAATTTCCAGGTCGATAATGACCATGTCACCCAAGCGTTTGCAGAGAATTTTTATGGTAATTAGGTCTCTTTGGTTGGTGACTTAATCATGACATTCTATGAAAAATTGGTATCCCAAGCCATTAGCTTGCCACATTCGACAAGGGAGAAATTATTCAAAAAAAAGAAAATAGAACAGGGAATTTGGGACCGATTCTTGTTCCCAACTTAACAAAATGTAAATTGGGAAAAATGCATGCCAAGAACATGGATAAAAGAGGAATGGAGAAACCCACTATTCATTCTACAAAAGTACCTAGCATGTGAAGGGAGGTATGGAATCACATTTCTATATCACATATATCTCCTCTTACATTTCAAAGCTAATGAAAAAATTAATTTTCCTTTTTACCTCTAGAAGAGTTTATATAAGATTTCTAAGCACATACAAAAACCCTAGAAACTTGAATTGTAGTTTGTATCATCATGGATTGATTAAAATTATGATTGTGGAAGAACTGAGCAAAAGGAATGACACCTGGGATAACTTATTACACTGAAATGGGTTCTAGACAAGAATTAGTGTGGACGAAATAGGGAATCAGGTTTAAAAGCTATTAACATGGATGATGTCAGTGATAAATATGAGTGAAAACCTCGGCTCTCCTAGAGATGAGGGTTTCATAATTCACAGAGGAGACCCTAAAAATAAATCTCTAAGGTGAAAGGAAAAGAAAGGTGATAAAAAAGGGGATACTCCATATTCATTACCAACCTTATGTCGAGTTACAAGGAGTATGGTGAAGAAAACTAGGGATTCAAATATCTGAAGTTCATCACCAACTCCTCAACAAAGTACTTTAGCGAAAACTCAAAATGACATAGTGCATGAGTGGAATGAAAAGGAATCCACGTATATTTTCAAGATACCCAAAAGGAGGAGAACGTAGTTCTTTGAATCCCAAATTAACCCACATTTTCATCTATAGAAGATAGATCATGTTGATCTCATCGAACATGTTTCCCCAGCATTCAATGATTTCAATTGTACAGATGTCAAGTCCCCTCCCATCAAACCGAGACAGGGAGAGAACATGGCACTAAAACTGGGCATCTAGCCCCATATCCATTAAGTTAAACTCATTGATAAGAAGTAAACATATACATATGCATAATGTAGAAACACGGCGGAAATAAAATCATGTTTAATATCTAACATGCATTCAACATGATTCATGACATCCATTACATAAAGACATTAAATAATACATTGCAGAATTTAACACAAGAGAGTACTTATCTTAAAACAAAGTGGCCCTGAGCAACCAGCTATGCATCTGCAACATTCCACCCAACCATAGGCCAGTTGTGCTTATCAATCTCTTGATACAAATGCCACCCCCTAGCTGGGCATGATTTCTACAAGGAAAAAGGGAACAGGAGACTCACACATAGCCAAAATACACCAAAAACAACCAAGCCAATCCACAATTAAGTTTATTAGGCTACTAAGGCAAAGGAAGGGAATGAATTGCTAAGCTAGTGAGCTTAACACAGAGCCATGGATACCTCACCAGATCTATCTAGCTTGGCACCCACAATGCCTACACACCCCACTCAAGGAAGTATTCCCTTCACCAATACACAGTCCCTCAGGCCATACATTCCATTCCAGAGTTGTCCAAGGTGTGCATAGAAGAGTAGCCAACCCTTTGGATATTTCTGAGAGGTTCCCCCACTAGGTTTATCAAGCTAATTCTGTCCACTACCACTCCAAATTTCTTGCTCACAGGTTCAAACCAAAACAGGGATGCACAAAACAGCAAAATCACAAGTGTTGGGCATGTAGAAAAACGTTTCTACAGTGGGATGCCTAGAATGGGGTTTTCATTGGCTTTAGAAAAATGTGGGAAACCCAAAACGAAATGGGAGAAGGGGGAAACAACCCTAGGAGAGAAAATCGTTTTCAGAAAAATGTTTATGGGCATTCAATGGACACAAATGGCCTCCATAAACCCCAAAATCGTGGCTCCCTTCCTCCCATCCATTGTGCAAAACAAAAACGAATTCCCAGGCATGGAAAATGCAGAAAAAATGGTGAAAAACGTGATGGGGAAATCCCAGCTATCTCAGACTACGTGAGAGAGCAAAGTCCATGGGTGAAAGATGGCTTTGGGCACCATTTCATGGGTGTTTTCTTCCCCAAGAAGCAAAAATACGATTTTCCATATTGATGGCTTGCCCATACACGAAATTGACTGCCATACCTCTTCATTCCCAAGGCATTAACTACCTTAACCAACTCTTGGAAGAATTAAATGATTGGGTGCATAAGTCAAAATAGGTAGTTGGTGGTTTATGGGTTTTCTCAATGAAATTTGGCTTAACACTATTGGCTCAAGGGTTTGAAGAATTTCCCTCCCTATTCCTTATAAAAATCATGCCCCCATCTCTTTGTTACATTGCATAGCTAGTTGTGGGTATTTCATTAAAATTCATATTTACATGATGTCTTAATTTACATTGTGCCTAGCTAGCACAAGAACCATAGGCATCTATTTTTAATTGTCGATACATGCAAAGCTAAATCGATGGCGGTGCCTTGGCCTTGATCTCCTCACCATGATTAAATAACGATATTTACATCATTTACAATTTTAATGCAATAGGGTCAAAATCAGGATATTACAACAGAGTATCCAAAACAAGTCAAACATCCTACGCCTTCTAACTCCTATCATGTAGTCTCCTTGAAATTGAAGAGGAAGAATAGAAAGATTAAGAGACTAAGGGAAAGAACTCAAGGATTTCACTATGTTATATTGATATGTCAAGAATGAAAATGAAATATTAAAGAAGCAATATGAGAAGCTACAGAAGGCCCATGAAAAACTATCATCCAAGAACAGGAAGATACCCAAGCTTGCAAGGAAATGGTGTAAGAAGATTAAAGTGTTAGTAATGTAGAACAAAAAAATGAAGAGGAAGCTGAAATAATGAAGGGATAAGTATCAATCCAACCTAAATATATTAATAGATTCTTCCAGGTATTGTTGAGGTTAGGAAGCTGAACAATTTTTCTCAATTTTGCTCAGTTTTGAGAGGTCACAAACTTCCTATAACAATTGCATGGGGACATGCAAAAAGACATGTGTGGGGGATATGTTGTTGTGTCATTTTGGCACTTTTTTCACCATCATATGTGTCCCATTTTGACCATTTTATCCATCCTTTTTATCGAACTACTATTCCTCTTACCTTATTTTCTCGTCTCTATCCAAGAAAGTGATTGTGCAAGCACACAAGGTATTCTAGTTGTTTATTTTTCTATTTTCCCTTGTTTTTGATAAATTAAAAAGGATTTATACTTAGTCTTGCTAATGATGGCATTTATAGTTCATCTCTGCTAAACCAGTTAAGTTTCGGTAAACCATATCCAAGATTATCAAACTTGCAAGCATCTAGTGGAAAATCAACGACATGGTTTTCTCTTCTAACATCCCCAATATGGTTGTATGTTGTTTTATTCAATTCCAGGATTTTCATGGACAATGAAATTGAATGGTCAAAGTATCATTCAAATTCCCTACCAAACGTTCCTTGCCAATAGAAATTGAGATTCACACCAGCAGGGGAGGCCACTCCCATGCATTTCATGTCATGTGAACGGCATAAGCTTCAATTTTAGATATTGTTTGTTGAACAAGAGACCGACCAAGTTATTTTACAACCATCATTTGCTATTTTTGAAGTTTTATTGACTTTGAGATAGGGTCATTGGTTACATGACCGCCTGATATAAATATGTGACAAGCATAGTTGTCATTAATGACAACACATTAATGACAAAGGTTAAATTGATGACATGGAAAAGGTTAAGAGGTTGAACAAATGACATGGACAAAGACAGTGCTGAAGACATGACAAGGTCGATGACATAGCAAGCAAGCATGATATGATGACAAAACAAGAAAGTGTTGATGACATGGAAATAGGAACTTGGCAAGCATAACAAGCATAACAAGCATGAAAAATGACATGAAGAACATGGATAAGCATGACAAAGATTAAGGACATGGCAATGGTAAATGATAAAGACATCAAAGGACATGACATGGCTTGATGATGTGGAAGATGCATTAAGGAGGACAAGGATAATAAGGAAACAGAGAATGACATGGAGAAAATGCATGATGATGATATGTAGAATATAGATGATAGACATGGCAAGAAAGCACAATGACTTGGAAGACAAAGGCAAGCTGGAAAAAGATAAATGAATGGAAGCATGACAAAAGTAGATGACATGGACACTTTGCGGGCAACCAAAATATCCCTTGCAAGCATGCCTGTGGGCATTTGAAAGACACATTGTGGGAATATTCAAAGGAGCTTGCGAGCATTTTATCAAGGCTGTGCAGCCCTTGCAAGCATCATAGGAAGACCCTTTGTGGGAATTTCTTAAGGACATGACAAGGTGTTTGTTCCAGCCCTTGCGGGCATTTACATAATCCCCTGTGGAAATTTTCAAGAAGTCCATGCCAGAATTTCAATGGAGCATATGTGGGCATCTCATAGAGCCCCTTGTGAGAATATTTATAAAGTCCCTATGGGCATTTTGAAGGAGTGCTACGGGCATTTCCAAAGGCCCTTGCGGGCATTTCCAAAGGTCAACTGCGAGCATAAATGAAGGCCCTTGTGGGCATTTTCCAAAATCCCTTGCGGGAATATTATAGGCCCTTGCGGGAATATTTGGAGACATATGCAGGCATAACAAAGTCCCTTGCGTGCATTTGCTGGAAGAGCATGAGGGCATATCTTGGAGCACTGCGGGCATCATAAAGGGCCTCTTGCAAGCATAATCAAGGGCATGTGCGGGCATATGGAGCAAGAGTTTTTAAGTGTTGATGGTGTGGAAAAATGGTTAAATATATATATACATATTTTTTAAGAGGATAATATGGAAATGATGTAATAAAGTCGGCCACCCAAGATAAATCTAAATTGATTTAAATTATTTAATGATGAACTAAAAATCAAATTGACATGTTGGCCTCCAGAATTTTTGGAGAAGGAAAAGTATAAATAAAGGACAAATCTTTATTTTGAAGGGGTGAATTTCATGGATAAGATGAGTATGTGAGAGATCTGATTTTTGGGTGAGGTCTGAGGAAAATTTCGGGGGCAGCATCAACAATATATCAACAGCAGCAGCAATGAATTAATTTTTTATATCTCTAATTTATGGATTAAAATGAGGCAGCAGTAATGGCATATTGATGACAGGTTGTGGACATGTTGAAGACATGGACAACATGATGAAATGACCGTGGACAATTGATGACATGTATGAAGTGTGTATGGAAAGAATGAAGATATGTTTATGGAAAGAATGATGATAGAGTGATGATGTGCTTGTGGACAGAATAATGATATGGACAGAATGATGATGATGTGTTTAGTTGATGACAGTGATGACATGTGACTGATGAAATGTAATATGATATGATTGTGTATGTAAATACAACCTGGGTCTTGTACCTATTTTATTAGTTGGATCTAAGAAAAGACCAAGCTGAATCTTGGAATAGTAGCTGGTGTTTCTCAATCAGTTGTAACTGATAAAACCCCACGGTTGTAGTCGATTGAAGAAATATAAAAAGATTACAAATCTCATATTGTGTTGTGTCTCTAATAGTGTGAATTGATGCTATGAATGACATGTTTAAGTTTGATGGTTACTGTTGTATAACTTAGTAAATGATGAAATTGTTAAAGTGACATTGTTGAATGATATGTATGTTTAAGTATTGAAGAAGTTGAAATTGGTTCTAAAGAGCTAGCTCACTTATTCACCCCCCTCTCAATGTGCCATTGTGTCCAACAATATGTGCATGTAATCAAATGTTGAAGGGAAGCTAGCTGGTGTGTAATTGTTTGTTTGATGATGAGACCGTGACTCTTACATGTTTATTTTCAAACCTATTTTATATGTTATCAATGTGATGTTGATTCGAAACAATGTGTGATTTCATTCCAGTTTTGTGAGTTTTATTAGTAGAACCATCTAGTTGAGAAGGCTCCTCGGCATAGTGATTGTTGTTTTAATATTGCTAGATTATATTGTTTTCTTATGTTTATTTTAGTTCATATGTGATTGATCTATCTACAGGAAGTCATAATGTTTTATGGGCGTGTATATAATACTATGTTTTATATGTTTATAACTTTGCCATGTGTATGCAATTTAAAGATTTATATATGTACATGCCAACCAGCTTATAGAGTGTTGATTTAATTGCATAAGTGTTTTCATTTCCTAGCATTTGGTAGATTTGCAACGTTTTGCTTGAGATTTCAAAATTAGATTCCATCACATGTTTATGAATACTTAGTATGGTGATAGCTACATAGTATTGCTCATAATTACTCCTTGTTGAATGAATCACAAACATACATAGTTTCAAGAACATTTTGGATCAAATAAGTAGAGTGGAAGATTGAACTAGGTGCCTTAAGTGCTTGTGGATTTAATAGATAGTGGAGTAACTGAACATAATTCTATGTTCTTTCATTTTAGTACTTCTATTTCTTTTATCATTTTTTGATAGTAATAAAATTACGTCCTACTAATTGAATGATATGAATATAAGTTTCTTTCTAGATCCATAGGATGAATAGAGGCTATTATATTAGGATATGAAATATTGCAATCAATAACTAATTCATCATTATTCAGAGCTATGAATAAGGATCCAGTCCAAAGTTTATTAAGTATTCATATGAGCATAAGTGTTTTCATTAAGATTGAATTTTGAGAAAGTGTTATTTGGAGTTTGGTTAGATATTAGTGACGAGATCCTAATATCAAAAATAATATTGTATTAAGTTTGACCAAGACATCAACAAGAGTGATGTATCTAAACCTTTTACTTTAATCATCAACTCAGGGATTTGTACAAACTTATGAGGGTCCTACACAATATATGCAACTATAAAGGAACTAACTTTATATAGTAGTATGTGAATCCTAATTTGATTAATCGAAATCACAAAGTTTCTAACTATCATAAATAGTAAAAGTAAATCAACTTTAGCCTAGAGGTTGCTAAAGCACAAGTTCTTACTTCCCTACTCGGCATCCATTTCCTTATCAACAAAATCAGATATAAGTACTAAGAGATTTATCATTCATGTAACGACCTTTAGTGAAAACATTCCCATAAATCTTCCACAATTTACGAATACAAATAACTTCAACCTAAATCATTCATGCAAGTGATCACAACAGGAACAAGTCTCTATTTCTACCAAGCATGGATAACCAATATCTTTGTGTGATAAAAACAACTTCTCACTTGCATTCGTATTCAACAAAATAGATTGATAATTCCTACGGACAACAAACTAAAAGTGATGTTTAATTCAGGAAACAAAGGAAATTCTACAAAATGGCGGAATTGTACAACAACTACTTTGTGTTACAGAGAAAAACTTCCTATGGCTCGGGGTAGACCACAACAAACAGATGGACTTGAGAAATCAACTCACTTCCCAACATATGCTATATAAATGTAAATGAGGATAAACAACATAAAGGTTCTACCTCAATCCAGACGTCTGATGAAGAATTTCATTGAGCTTTCGAATCACGACACGTGAACCTACATCTTAGTCTCAACAATAAACGCAAACAAGTGCATATGAATAGAAGAGTTCAACATATACAATAGCATAATCCATGATATATATAAGCAAATATACCCAATGATAATAAATGGTAATTCACAATATAAATGGACAAGAAAATGAGTATTTCTATTAATATGAACAAGAAGTACAAGATACAACCTCATGTCGGAAACTCATCTGAACCAAGAACTAGGTCCCTCAACTTGTACCTCCACCACTTCAATCCCCCATACAATGGAAAACTCACAAGTAAAAGAATAAATCCTTCATAAGATATGAAAGAGTTTGGGAGGTGAACATAAATGGTTCACAACAACTAGGATCAATGGATGTAGACTCAAGCAATAACAATCAAGGAAAAATTTCGATAGAGTTTCAATGCTTTTCTCTTTCTTCCTTCCCTGCACCACAATGGCTCAATATATAACCCTCCAAAGGAAAGTGAAAGGTCTAATCGATTCGTTTCAAGATACATGGAGGGACAAAGGTCACAATGGCCTCTTTTTTGGAGCGAAAAATAGAGATTTTACTTTCATTTACCAAAAAGTCAATGTACACTGGTTGTAGTGATGCAACCAACGTATACACGAGTTGTAATGAAGCAGCTCACGTATAGGAGGAAAAATAGGGGAAAAGGGTTCAAGGAGAACCAAAAATATGGTTTTGAGTCTACAGATGGATAGGGGAGGCCAAGGAGTGTGAATGCTCCGAAGGTGGCAAAATACAGTGTAATAGATGCCCCCTAATGTGTGAGGTGAGAGAAGGTACTATGATGGCCGAAATACATTACAAATCTCAGAAGTGGAGTGATGGAGACACAAATGGAAGGATTATCCCACTCGTCACAATACAAAGATATCTCTATGTACATATCGGTACAATACATAGCAATCTGATACAATGGCCATGAGTAGGAAGTACATAGTGAATACATGTCATGAATGGTCATATCCATGACCCATATACAGTAAGATTTGGTCTCCTGCTGAAGAGGAAACATCTGATGCAGATTGATGATACAAACTGATGATGTATGAGAACAATCTCTCATAGGTACAATCACGATCACAAGTAGCATACACTGGATGCCATTGAAGTCTAGGGTATTCTACACAAACCATCTATAGTGCATGTCCCATCAAGTGAATAAGGGCACTGATGTCGAGCTTGATGCGACATCATCTGATTACCGGTCATTGAGGTATACCGTTAACAAACATGAGATAACCCACCAAAGATGAAAATGGGTACCAAGGCACTAAGTACATTCACCAAGTGTGAATAAAGGTGTTGAGGTCGAACACTTGACGAATCCATCAATCAAGGGACATTAATGAATTCCCAACTATCGATGGTGAGAGGACCTACCACTGATGACTGCAAGTCTCAAGGTACTCAAAGGACTCTAAATCTCGATTCCAGAATAAATGAGTTGGAGTCGATGGAATGAGATTCGCTCGAAGGAAGGCATTAATGGATCCCCTGTCAGTGAGCACAATGCAACAGCTAAGATGAAAGATTTGGAAGAACTTGGACGAACAAGCCGAACGAACCAAAAACCAGGTGCGTCTCTTATGTGTGTACAAGATGCAAGTAATGCACAGAAGAGACCTCTTGAATAGTAGCCAATGATGAATACTACTGACAGGAGTGAGGAAACCACCAATAGGGTCTAATGGAAACCAAGACACAACACGAATCCCAATGTGTGAATAGATATCTTGACATCGAACACAAGGGAAACCACTTAGTCAAGGGGCAATGATGAGATGCCACTTTCTAAGTTCAAGGTCACCTACCAATGATGAAAGTAGGCCGAGGTTGCAAGGTGGAACATCATATGTGATCGAACTCGACTCATAAGGGATGGTCGACATGCAATAGTCAAGAGATCTGAGGAGTAGCCAACTCTATTTTCAAGACTTCCTTTGAACAAGAGCATGAGGAGATGGATAGACTCAGACAACATAGACTCAAGGACTGGATACCGATAATACTTTGTGATGCATGAGGCGTCAACAAAGGCTCCATAATAACTGGAAGCTTAACCAGCCAGTGGAGTAAGATCTGAGAAACGAGTACAAATTCCTAAGGTCATACTAATATCCCAACCCACGATACATGTAGTGGACATGAATGCTCTGTTCAAAGGAGACACGACAGCTGCCAATAGAAGGTAGTAAAATTTTCCCGTTCGGCTTTTTAAATTATATGATTTTATTTTTGTCTTTTTCATATTATGAAGCTTGAAAAAGAATAAAATTGCTTATGATACAATGGTAAGGGAACGAGTGTCATGGGAAAGAAAACTAGTTCCGGGCAATGGAACATACCTATGCTCAATGCAAGGAAGCATGTGCAGGACATGGACACTCGAGGGGTTGTTCCCTCAGGGTAAGGGTCATCAAGCTGCAAAAGATAAATTAAGGTTATGCTTGGCTCAGAAGGCAAAGTGCTTAGGAAATGGCTAATAACTGAAAAAGCAGGAGCCGAAACAAGGCTCAAAAGCGAGCAGGATGATGCAATGCATCCACAGCTCGACATAAATAGGAAGTCCTTATGGGAGATAACCAAACTAAAGATAAAGTAGAGTATGAGTCTTCATCACAATGTCATGGAGAGACTACAAAGGACTCCCAATCCTAAGGAAAAACAACTGCATGGGTGTCATAAGACATAAAAAGGATCTAACTAGGGCACCCATGATCAGACATTACCTACCGCCAAATAACGACACTTCTAAAAAAGAATGAAGGTTCTGTGTCAGTTAAAAAGACGGGTCACACCTAAGCTTTATCAATATGGTCATAAGGTCAATGCACTAATGCAGGCGTAATGACATCCTAACCTATATGATGGGTGTAGAAAATACCTGTTGAAGGCCTGAAAAGGTTCAAAATCCACTCCCGACACAAAAAACTGCTCAAAAAGATACCTCAAAATGGTAAAAACCAATATAAACTATATAAAAGTGGGTAAGAAGAAGTAATAAATAGTAAAAAGAACCATTTTTACCATACCATTTTCATTTTTACCCAACATAGTGCATTTTGGTGGTTTTTGCACTCAATTTTCAAGCGACAATTCCGGGAGCTAGGAGTAACGAAATCGCGAGTCGTCAGGACCAGGTAAGAGCCCTCATCCTTCCCTTCAAATCTATGGTTTTCAAATTTTTTTTAATGGTATATTTTTAATCTTTTTAATTATTTTATGCCCAATTTGCGTTGTACGCGGGCTATGGTTTATCAGGTTGCGTGTAGGGCTAGGTATATGCTAGAAAACCAAACGTAACCTACATATACACACGACTATCTCTGAAACAGGCCGCGTATAACACCATGGGTAATGTTTTTTACAATTTTTTCCATTAAAAATTCTTTGATTTTTCCATAGGATGGTGCTAGAGTGGAGGGAGAGGGAACATGATGCAATTGATCATCAAGTTGGAGGTGATTTGGCCGCCCAACAAGCACTACAAGATTGTGGTTTATACAAGTTTTGGAGTATCGGGGGTTTAAGGTCCCAAAACTGATTACTCACTGCATTGGTAGATTACTGGGACCTGAAAGCTCAACATTTTAACTTGGATGGACAACCACTTCCACTGGAGTCGGAGGACATATACTTTATTACCGGCTTATTCTGTCGAGGAGAGGTGGAAAGCCTCAAATCTCGCAGCATAGGGGGAGGAGTCACAATAAGTGACTATATTGATAGATACTATGTTGATGGCACCCAGAAAGTGTGTAGCTAAGTCCCTATAGAGGGTATATCAATCCTGAGCATGAAAATCACCATCCTCACTCTCGGGACGATAGCGAGGTCTGCTTCACTTCACCAAGCCTCGAGGCCATTGATATTCTATGTGTCCGAGTGCTTGAGGCCTATGGTATATGAATGGTGTACTACACTACTAGGTACAATGAAACACTAGCTGACAGAGTGCAAGTTGGGGCACAGTAAAAACTTTAGCTTCAGGAGCATATTATGTAGTTTCTTCTTTGAGAGGGTACCAGGGCTTAGCCCAAGGGTGGAATTCCCTCCTCATAGTCTCCAAGATCCTGCTCAAACCCAGTGGGTAGAGATACTGACACGACAGGGGGGTGTTCGACTAGCCTCTCCATATATAAATGAGTTCTTCCACCGGTGGTGGCGACAGGTGATCACCATAGATGATTATCCCTATGAGGGGATTGACTATAGAGGGGATCTAGACATGCCACTTCCACCAGGGATCGCGTTCAGAGACATCGGTAAGACACTCTTTTTAAGTTTCAAATATTTTTTTTTGTATTTTTGTCTTAAGTAAAAGAAAAAATATTTTTGGTGTGATATCATGTATTAATGATCGACTGTTTACTTGCATACTTGGGTCCCCGAAGTCCATAAGGTTTCCCACGACATCGTCGTAGAGGGAGGGGTGGGGATATAGTAGGTGCAGCAGTGGAGCTCACACTAGAGACTATACAAGTCAACCTGACTAGCATGACCACTAGGGTACCTGTGATCAAGGTGGAGCGCCTCCTTGAGGCGATGCAGAGGCATGTAGTGGGGGGTACCAGGTACATGGGTGCGGTTGCTCTGGCTTATATCCAATGTCGTGCACTACTATGTAGAGACTCATCCTGTCGATGAGGCGAGAGTTCCACGTAGGGCTTAGATGCCATGGGGTCCCATTTTTTGTATCGGATATATGTATATTTGAGATCTACAAGCTCTAGTTTTGTACTATGACATCACTTTTTGATAACGAAAAAAAAAACCTATGAATTTTTCAACTCTACTATATTATGTGTACAAATGTATGAATGTTAAATGTGTGATTCATTGCTTCTTTTAATTATGTGACAAGTGTCAATCTAGGACATAGTTAGCGTATGCATCAACATATGATTAAAACGTCTTGGAACATGAATATAAGTAATAAAATCAAAATGGCGTTCCAAGAGTCTTACCCTTAAGAATCTCCTTAGTAGTGTAGGATCCCTCACACAGTACTGGCCGTTTAACTGATACACAATCAGTTGTGAATCCAGGAGGACCTCTAAAGACTGGATACCATGAGAAATGGCATCATGAAGCAACTCAATAATGACACTATACTCAGCCACATTATTTGATGTAGGACCAATACAAGCACCTCCTGAAGACACAAGCTGATTATTGGGCGAGTAAATAACCCACGCAGCAAAAGCTAATATCTGCGTATGATGATTGGCCCCATCCGCGAATCCTAAGAGCACAAGAGATTCTTCTGACATCTGTCAACCAAAAGGAAGTGAATCAGCAGACTCGAAAAAACCAAAGGAAAGCTAAACTATGTATAGAAACTATACAATAGTATACCAAGTATCAGCTCAAGCAAAATACCACTTGATACAGAGCCCATTTCTAGGCTCCTTCAGGACGTTCCCCTCATAATATTCTAACACATAGGCTCCTTTCTCAAGGACGTGCCTCACTATGTAAGGATCATGCCACATCAGGTTAAAATTTCCTGCCCCCAGGGGTTTCTTAGCTTGGTCATAAAGAAGAACCAAGTCACCTTCAACATACTGCCGGGGACAGACAAACCTATCATACTGGGCCATGACACGACGTTTGTTGGAATCTATTTCCATGGAGGCATCCCGACGCTGCTCATCAAGATGCTCGAGGTGGACTAAGCGTTGCTCTACATCCAGAGTATTAGGAAGGAGTTATATGGCTATCTTCAAAGAGGGGATATCACATTCAAACGATAAGATGGACTCCACACCATGAACTAACTAAAAAGGTGAGAAACTGGTGGAAGTATTTACTGCGGTTTGATAAGCCCACAAAGGAAGATACAACATGATATGCCAATTATTCTTGATTTGTTGGATGGTCCTTTGGAGAATGGACTTAAAAGACTTATTGAATGCCTTGACCTGGACATTTGCTTGGGCATAATATGAAGATGAGTGATCCTGTCTAAACCCAAGTGTTGGCTGCTTTCTGGACAGACCCGGGTTTTCAGGATGCGCAGCAACAAACACCCCTTGGTGCACTGGCCCTCTCGGCAACGAGCTGCGCAGCAGCCCGAAGTATCACCCGAAGTGGCTATGGGGGGGCTAAGGAATCAGGCTTCCTTAACCAAGGCGATGTGGAGATTCTAACCTTTTCCCTTATGTTCTGGGAGGATTCCTCAGAGTAGAACGTCTTACTCTTCCGCAGACCTCTCAGCGCGACAGTGAGGAAACCCTTACCAGCCTAGCTGCGCGGTATCTCCACACCTGCGAACGAAGTGTTACAAGCTACATCTGACTACGTATCATCCTTGGCCTTGCACCACAGTGCAGTAACACACTCCTCAAGTGCTGCAGTGATAGCGTCTTGCAGGCCCCTTCGACGCTGCACAAGTATAACTTCTAAGGGAGCTCCAAGAACTCACTTTACATATTCATTCATAAAGTTAGCAAAAGATTCACGTAAACATAGATAGTAAAAAATAGACATGCATTCATGTAAACATCACCATAACAACAAGATTTATGCAGGTCGCCTCCACGGGGAAATCTCATTCACGGGAACTGTATTCTATATTAACTCAAAATGGGAATTACATAGTACGCTGCGCACACAGCTGTAGCCTTAGATCTTTCTGGGAAACTCCACGCACACAGCTGGGAGCCCTTCTCTTAGATCTATTCTCTTCTTCTACATGGATTACAATGACTCAGACATCAACTTAGACTGTCTGCAACTCAGTCGTCAACTTACAATGGCCTTCTAACCAATCTATCTCTGACCCATCTAACATCTAACTCATCCAATATCTAACCTTCTTCCCTTTACAATTACACATATATATAGGTGGCCTTGAGGGTCGCACCTTTACAAAACTGTGGGCCTTTCCCATCATTAATCCCCAAAAACCCTAACCGCGGACATGGCTAGGTGTACTATAGGCGCCGCTTGCAGTCATGTCGCTGCTTCCCGCAGACTCCGTGATTTTCGGTGCAGATTGCGGGTATGGGCGCCGCTTCATCGTTCACTGATCCTTGTCCTTCGCCTTCAATGCTTTGGTCCGTTGCTCTTCCTTGGTTAGAGCAACCATAACTTCTTTACTTAGCCTTAATGAGGGTAGCTGAGCCCTCTATTCCGTCGCTTCATTTATTGTGGTAGCTGAGCTTTCTACTCGGCCACATTCACTCTCCTTTGACATGTGCACGCGAGCTCCGTAATTTTCGGCCCGTAATCTGCACTGAGCTCGTCCATCTGGCGCCGTACTGCACACTGTTCACTTCTGCCCAAAATTGGTGCTTACTCAAAACTTAGCATTCTTTTCCTTCAACACTTGTGCTTTTTCCTCAAAATTCGCAGCTTTACTATAGCTGCGGCCTATGCTCCAACACCAAGATTAAGCGATAATTCAGCCATCATCTTGTTTTGAAAGTGGCTACCATGGTCAGTGACAATATCTTTCGGGATACCAAACCGAGCTATGATCTGATTGAACATGAAGTGGGCTGCTGTTTCACCATCGGCTTTAACGGCCGTCATGGTCTCACCCCATTTGGTAAAGTAATCTACGACCATTATGATATGACGATGTCCCCCAGCCGAAGTTGGGTTACAATCCATGAAATAAACCCCCCATTTGGTGAAGGGATCAACGGTGATGATCGGATAGAGAGGGGCAGGATGCGAATGTATATTTCGAGAAAACACCTGACAAGGGTGGCATCTCTTTACAGTGTTAATAGAATATTTAAAGATCGTAGGCCCAAAATAACCCGCTCGCAAGATACGCTGGGCTGTCGCACACCCAGATAAGTGACCACCACATGCCCCACTATGGCAGTCATTCAACACTAACTCTGCCTCTTCAAGAGTCAAGAAATGACGCAGCAGAGAGTCCTTTCCTTGACAATACAAAGTCTCACCGATGATGACATAATATTTGGCATGATTTCTCACACGTCATCGCTCATCTCGCGAAAGATGCGAAGGGAACTTCAAAGTCCGGAGATATATAATGATGTCTCCATACCAAGGTTCTGACGATGAGATAAGGAATAAATTCTCATTGAATAATGAGTCCTCATGGACCACTTCCTCATCAAGTCTAGGAAAATCTGACATCGGCTTTGCAAAAACCAAAGATTTCACTGACTTTTCTGAGGCAAAATCGAGATTGAATTCCTGAAGGATGACAATCCATTTATTATACTCCCCCCCAATCAAATGTCATGTAATAACAAATTGAAATGGATTGACATGTGCTATAACCGTAGTTTTCCTAAGAAATATGTAGTGTCTTAATCTCTAGACTGCATGAACAGTCGCAAGGGCCAGTTTCTCCACGTGAGAATACCTTAGTTCAGCGTCTACTAGGTTTCGACTCAGATAATAGACAACATGCTCTTGGAGCATATCGTCTTCCTGAACCAAGACCATACCAATCGTGTCTTGAGACGCGACCACATAAAGCAAAAAGTCTCTCACATAGTCGAGTGAACTAAGAAGAAGGGCCAATACGAATGCTTTCTTAAGAGCGTCGAAAGACTGCTGGGATCGCTCATCCCAGATAAAAGGGGTGCCTTTCTTCAATAATCGCATGAAACCCTTAGTAATACTAGCATAGTTCACGATGAAATGACATAATAAATTGGCCTTCCCTTGGAGGCTCTGAAGTTGAACCAAATTATGTGGGGGAGGCAACCGAAGTATTGCCTCAACCTTCAATGGATCGACTCTAATACCCTCCTTCAAGACTACAAACCCTAGAAGGCGACCAACTTTCACGCCGAAGATGCACTTGTTTGGATTCAAACGAATATTATAATGACGACATCTCTCGAATATAAGATGGAGGTGACCTGGGTGATCCACTCTATGATGAGAGTGAGCAGCAAGATCATCTAGGTAGGCTTCCACTATATGCTTAAGATCATGAAAAGCATAGGTCATGGCCCCCTGAAACGTAGCTCCAGCGTTTTTAAGGCCAAAGGGAATTTTTCGGTATGTGAAAGTAACACAAGGACATATAAATGCAGTTTTATGTTGATCCTCAGGTCTGATTTGGATCTGATTATAGCCCGAAAATCCATCCATAAAAGAGAATACTTCGCTTCCTGCACACTCATCCAAGATTTGGTCTATGAATGGGGTGGGGAAGTTATCTTTAGGACATGATTTATTCAGATCGCAAAAGTCAGTGCACACACAGATGGTTCCTTGTTTCTTATCCACAGGAACGGGTTTGGATACCCATTCAGTAAGGCGAACTGGGTAGATGAAACCATCCTTAAGCAGTTTCTCTACCTCTTCCTTAATGGTGACTGCCTTCCTAGGATTAACAACACGAAGACGTTGTTGAATAGGCTTAACATGGGGGTAAGTCTTAATCTCGTGTTCGACAATACTGGGTTCAATACCTAGCATATCCTTGTATGAATAGGAAAATACATCCTGAAACCCTTTGAATAAATTGGTGTAAATACGGGTTTCCTCAAGGGAACAATCAACACCGACGTATACATTTTTTACTTTTCTGGGAGTACAAAAAATGTTGATCGGGATAGTAGGGGAGATATTAGCCATATTTCCCTCTGCGTAAATGCCATGCGACTCCAAAAGAACCACAGGGTGACCAAATTTCTCGGCTAGAGTCGATGGAAACTCATCTTGCTCAATAAGATCAAGGTTGGGAAGGAAATAAGATCTATGATGGAGGTCCTCCCAAGGCTTGTCATTTCCCTTCATGGCCTCTATAATGGCTTCATCCAAAGGTAAAGTACCATCAAGGAAGTCATGTGAACAAGACAAGTCAACTTCCCACGCAGGCAATGTAACGTGATCTTCTTCTTCTGTCCCTGAAGAAGAGAGATTAGGCTCTGCAATGACTAGATGGATAGTGCGATATGCAAGATTAGTTGCAGACAAGGGCATAGCCATTTCGATGTGCAAAGAATCTCCTGACAGGGAACTCATGGAAGGTCGATTCCACGGATCACTAATGTACGATGTCTGGAATGGTACACGATTCAACGATGAAGGAGCATCATCGAAGATGGTTCCTATAAAGGATATTGTTGCAGGAAAATCAAAAGATCCCATCAAGGAGGAATATAATCCTACACCAACATTCTCAGTTTCCGGCTCAGAATTATCGATCTGAGGGACCACGGGATTGGAACTAGTAAAGGATAGTTGATCTATTAACACAATATTTCCTTCGTGGGGAAAGCAAATGACTCTAAAGACAGAGGATACAATCGCTTTCATAGTGTAGATCCAATTTCGACCCAGTAAAAGGTTATATTCAAGGGGAGAATCAACCACCTTGACCTCTATAGGCACGGACTTCCCACCCAAGTGGACCTCAAGGGAGGGTATAATACCATGCGGCCTGTTACTGGACAATCTACCGAAAGAGGACTTAAGGTGTGATATCCCTAGTTCAACATGAATCTAGAACAAGTGAGACAGAATATGAAACTGCTTTCCTAGATCTAGTTAAAGATCGAGTGATTAGATGTCTTACCTTTTAGAATCGTAGATCCTTTCTCCTTGATGTTGTTCCAAGCTCCATGGTTGTTAGATCTTAGCTCCAAGACCTATCAAGACATACAGAACAATACAAGCAGTAAAACAATATCTAAACAGTAATAGATCTAAGTAAACGGTTAAGCAAGTAAACTACACAAACATTATTAACACAACAACATTAGGTGGAAAGAGTTTATATTACTGTATTAAAAGGGGGAAGTACAAAAGAGAGATGATTACAACCAAAGCTTAACGCCACAATCCTCCTCCAACAAGCCAATGCCAAATCCTCCAAAGGAGGTATAGGTCTCCCACTAGATGAGTAGAGATCTCCTAAGCTAATTTCACCAGCATGCAAGTACTATAGACTTCCTCCCTTTGGAATGGGAATGAGATTCATATATATAGGACTAAGAGGATAGGCTAGGTTGATATATAGTGGGAGAGGGTTAAGGGATCCTCCCAAAGGGTTAGGGAACCAAATGCCAGCTCCCCTATAGGTTAGGGATAGAGATCCACACCACACACCTTCGAGAAATGGCTCAAAGATGCCTTTTTATCCATTTAACTGACATCGTCGCGGGCTGCATAAAGGTGACCTGTGACGTCGCATGTTGCACAAGGGTAACCTGCGATGAACTTACTAAGGCATATGGAAATAGGTTAGTATATCTTCCAATTTTATGTCTTAGTCATGGGGACTTTAGGGAGGTTTACACTGAGTCTCAAGGTGGCAATATTTAGGTGTAACATAATTCCCCCCAAAGCATGAAGCTGTTGGAACTTGACAAGTGAAATGCTTTGACAGAAATAATGGCAAGGACTTGTCGGACGGAGGATGTCGCTGCAGTATAACTAACTCTGATAACACAGATGTCTTGCATGAATCACAACATGGTTTCCGACCAATACATTGCATATCCATGGTAGTAATGACCGACTGAACAAAATCATGGCTACTAGACACAAGCGTAGATCCATGATGAGACGATAACACAGCCACGACCAATACAAAAGTGGATCCGTGTAATATGACTCAAAACAATATCCATCGCAACCTGGGTAAAACATGACTCCTCCAGGTCTTCAAGCCGAGCCCGCAATGATACGAATCTATCCATGTGATTACAAATGTCTTGACGTCGAACATGGTAGAAACCACGTGATTACTGGTCATTGATGTATACCGTTAACAAGCGCGAGGAAAATCACCATTAATGTCAATGATCCCCAAGGTATCATAGTACATATCATCAAGCGTGAATAAATGAGTTGAAGTCGAACATTGGATGAAATCTTTCAATCAAGAATAAATGATGCAAACTCATGTCGAAAGTGAGGTAACCTTCCATTGAGGCATGCAAGCCCAAGGTACTTGGTTGGTTTCTAGATTCAATCCTCGGATGATGTGTTGAGGTAGACAAGGATGAATCCATTGAAGGAGGTCCATGATGAAACCTCCATCAATGACACAAAATTCGACAACAGATGTTTGGAGTAGATCGGATGGTATAATAACATGCAAGACTGACTCAGAGTAGACCGACATGGTGGAAGTTGTACTGACTGCAAATAATGAGTGGTGCATGTATTCTTGAACATGGTCATGGCTTGATTTGGAAGTATTGACATGATGAGAATGATGCCAACTCCTAATGCAACTAATGATGGAAGTATTCTTTGGATGACCCAAAGGAGTAACAAGACCCAAGAAGTAGGTAAAACTCAAGGACAAACGGATCACCCAAGTACTGTATGCAAATGCAAATGAGTGCCATGTTTAAGAATGACTAATGCTGCCATTGGTAAAGGTGTAATACAAAAACTTTCCTTTTTCCCCATCATGACTGATGAGTGCCTCATGTGTTTTTGACGAGCTTGATGAGGGTAACCAGATGCTCGATATAGCTCATCTGATAAATGAGTCCAATCCCAAATATTTTTCGAACCTGGGAAAGGAGGGGTTCTCCCATGGTCGTCCCTTCAACGGTGAATTTCAACGAGTCCATAGAAGGTAAAATCGGCGTCATTTCATGTTTAGAGAGTCTGAAAAGAACTAAGGAAGACTCCAAAGGTCCTTTTTCATAAAGTTATCCTCTTCACCCGGAAAAGGGTAAAACAACGCGAGAGAGGACTCTTCCAATCATGATTGGCTGGAGTATTCCTTTTTCTTAAGTAGTGCCCCTGGTCCGAAAAAGGGGTAAACTATCACCGGGGAGACGATCATTCAAACACTTTTACAAGCGTGAACGCATCAAGTTCGCTTAGCGATCTTTTCATATTTAGAGAGCCTGAAAAGAGCTTAAAGAGAGACTCCGGGGGGTTCCTTTTTCGTAGGAGTTTAACGAACCCAAAAAAGTGATAAACTATAACTCGGTGACTTATTCTCATCGTTTTACGAGCAGGAGAAAGAACAAAGAGTAAGCTCGGTGTCATTAGTAATTGAATTTAATGAGGGAAATAATGACAAAAAGACACTCAAAAAAGTTGTTCATACCTGATAATACTTATGAGATTATCATCACGATGAAAAATGGCATTAATTAGGCACTTAAGTTCTCCTACAACTCAAAGACTAGGTAAAAAACAGTTAACCAAGCGTTTAAATGCAATAAATAATCCATATTATACCAAAAAACCCACTAAAGTATCAAATTATAAAAGGAATATTCCATTTTTTGTTATAAAATGGGTGAAATAGTGAAAAGAAATTACTATTGTTTTTTACGAAGTTTAGAGAGTGTGGAGAGCCATTTGGAGCCAAATTTCAACTGCTGATTCCGGGAGCTGCGGTCCACCATTTCACGAGCCATCAGAAGTAGGTAGGCCTAAACTCATCTTTGCAACTTTTCAGTGGATTGGTTTCATGTTTTTTGCTTAATTTTCAAGGTTTTGAGTTGTTTTGTTGGGGGCAATGCGCCCACGGGTCGTCGCAATCCCTCCTTATAGGAACCGCAACGGCCATGCACCATCGCAAGTCCCACAAGGACAGTTTGCGATGATGTCACACTGTCTGCAAAGACATCCTACGACGGTGGAAACGTCCAACTACAACTCATTTCCCAACCCAAAAGAAAACGTTTTAATGCATGTGGTGAGTTCTAATGATGCTTATTTTTACTTCTTGACAGGTTCACAGTGGTAAACATGGTTCTTGAGTGGAGAGAAAAAGAACACAAGTTGGATGATGCTCAATTCGAAAATGACCCTCAATGCATCGCTGCATTGAGGAACTGTGGACTTCTCAAATACTTTCGAGTGTTGGGCATGAGGGCCCAAGTTCAACTACTAACACATATGATCCGATGTTGGTATCCCACGCAACAACACTTCAAGATCAAGGTGCATACATTGAGTATAGATTTCGAGGACATCTACTTCCTGATGGGATTATCCCGAAGGAGAGAATCTATATCTCTTACCGGGTCACGAGGAGGTGATAGGACCATGGATGATATGATTACTCAGTACTGCACTATAGGCACTGCGGCTATTAGTGGGAAGATTCCCATTAAGGAGATTCGAGACCATCCTTTGCGTTTCGTGCTCTTCACCGTAGTGAGGGTGGTGGGGAGTCAGTCTGCTCATCTTGCGAGTAAGATCCAGTTGATGTATGAGAAGGAGTGCATGGCTCCTCGGGTATTCAACTGGTGCGAGGGACTCCTTACCAACCTCCAGGGTCAACTTACCAAATGTCGATGCGGGGCGCTGAAACAATTTGGATATGGGTTCGTGGTGATATATTTTCTATTGGAACGGGTACCTCATCTGTGTCCACAGGTGGACTTGGATGACCGGGATTCCAGGGATCCACATATGATTCACTGGGCAGAGGTGATGGCCCGCCATGGTGGCGGGGGTCCCATCATAGGTTATGGCACCGGGTTCTTCACTTGGATGGAGGGACATCTCCTCATGATTGAGGATTACGCTTACAGCGGGACATACTTCAAAGGTGATCCTGACCTGGTGCTTCCCGAGGGAGCACAATGGGGTGACATTGGTAAGAACAACAACTTTTGTGTTTTTCATTTTATATATTTTATGATTTTTTTAGAGTAGTGCTGATAACTTGGTGTTGTGTGCAGATGTGGGTCCGTCATGCCCAGTCAGAGTCTCTCTCATCGCGAGGAGGGAGAGGTGACATAGCGCGAGATTCTACTGAGGAGGTAGAGGAGGTCTATGAGAACCTCCAGAGGCTGACACTGGATATCCTAGAGCCTGGTGTTCATGATCTACCTCGGGGATACCAGAAGTACACCGTCAGGGTGTCTACCTATTTTGGCGCGTTGTTGGCTAAAGTGGAAAGGGTCGTAGTTTGCTTTCATGGGCAGCAGCCAGGAACTTCAATACCTATGGCTGGGCGACCTGAGGCTTAGGCTCATGTTCTGCTTATGTATACTAAAAGATTATGAGCTTCAAATTTTTTAGAGACCTACTGAGAGCTAGTATGCTTCAGATTTTGTATCAGCACCATCATTTTGATTTATATATATATACAGACATTTTCGACGTATTTATACATTATGTGTTCTATGGATGATAATGTGATCTTGTTTACATGTTTTCTTATACAATGGATGATTTACATATTATGAATGCTTTTATATTTTATGAATATGTCATGTGTGTGCAATGTAAAAATCTAGAATGAAGTTGGCCATCGAGTCAACAACTGTGTTCATGTCTCATGGAATGTGTAGGTACTGAATAGATTCAAAGGAACTTTCTAGAAGATGAACTCGTCTGTAGAGACAGAGTAATGTAGGGTTGCGGATAGCATAAATCGGGTTAAGATGAGAGACCAATAGTTGCGAATCCAAATAGATAAAAACATGATCCATACCCAAGGAAAGAGCATCGGTCAGGGTTCCAATGACTTCCTGATATTCTGCGGCGTTATTGGTCATGTATCCTAGACAATTTCCTCCTGAGATGACAAGCTCGTCGGTGGGAGAATAAAGAACCCAGCCTGCCGAGGCAAGGTTATGGGTATGCCGGCTAGTACCGTTCGCGAATCCATAGCAAGTTTCCATCTGCACATGCAAACAGAACATGGTATAAGAAACAAAGCAAGACCTAGACACACTAAAAAAAAAGCGTCACACCACACAAAACACACATGGCATGTACAGTATATACAAGATGTCTATGCGTGAAAATTCATGCATAGTACTTCTTCAGGTAGAGCCCGTTGCGGGGCTCACCCAAGGATATCCCATCGTATTTCTCTAGTTTGTACGCTCCTTTTTCTATAACATGTTTCACTATGTATGGTCCATGCCACATGGACTCGAACTTACTTGCCCCTAGCTTATCGTTCCTTTGGTCATATGTGAGGACCAAATCACCTTCATTATAGACGCGAGGATCGACCGACCTATCATATTGTGCTTTGATGCGCTTCTTATGTGCCTCGTTGGCAAGAGCAGCATCGCGGCGGGTCTCGTCAAGTTTTGCTAGGTAAAGGAAACATTCTTCCTCGGTGGTGGTGTTCGGAAGAAGTTCGACTGTGAGTTTGAGTGATGGAATCTCGCAATCTATTGGTAGGACTGCCTCCAATCCGTAAACTAACTGGAACGGTGTAAATCCGATGGAATTCTTAATAGAATTCCGGTATGCCCATAGTGCGGAAAAAAGCATGTTGTGCCAGTTGGACATGTGCATACCTAGCATGCATTGAATCATGGTTTCCAAGACCGTGTTAATGGCCTCTACTTGTCCATTGGACTACGGGTAGTAAGGTGTTGAGTTTTCATGACAAAAACCCAATCTGGTGCTCAGCTCATCGACCATATGGTTCTGAAAGTGAGATCCATGGTCGGTGACTATGGCTTGTGGAACTCTAAACCATGAGATAACATGGTTGAACATGAAGAGTGCGGTGGTTTTTTCGTCATCAGTGTATGTAGGCATAGCCTCGGCCCACGTTGTAAAGTAATCCACAGCTACTATGACGTAACCATGCCCCCCACCGAGGTAGGCTTATAGTGCATGAATTCAATGCCCCATTTTGCGAAGGGGCCACCAAAAATAACCGGGTGTAATGGGGCTGGTTGGGTGCCCTTTTTTGTTTGAAAATGCTGGCATGGGGGACATTTTTTAATGGCCTCAATACAATCTTTGAAGATAGATGGCCAATAATATCCTGTGCATGGTATCTTTTGGGTCGTAGCCATCCCAGAGAGATGACCGCAACAAGCCCCATAGTGACAGTCATTTAAGACGTGTTCAGCCTCCTCATGTGTTAGACAACGTCGAAGAATGGAATATATACCATGGCGATACAAGGTATCGCTGACGATCAAGTAATACTTTAGCATATACGACTACGGTCGTCACGAGACAGTTGGGGCATGAAACGTTGGGTTTGGAGATATAAGGTAATATCCCCATACCACGAGTCAGACGTGCTGATGAGGAACAATGACTCGTCCGGAAGAGAATCATTGGGCTCAGATCCTAAATCAACATGAGGAAGATTGCAGATGAGCTCAGTGAACACCAAATACTTCTTAGACTTAGCTTTCTCGAAGAGGAGGTCGAAATCCTGAAGTATCACGATCCAGTGTGAATACTTTCCCCCAAGTACCTGACGTGTTAGGATGTGGTACATGGGGTTCGAGTCAACGATGATGGTGGTGGTGCGGAGCAGTATGTAATGACGAAAATTTTGGACGGCAATGACTACCGCGAGAGTGAGCTTCTCGACATGTGAATAACGGGTTTCAGAGTCAATAAGACCCTTACTTAGGTAGTAGATCACATGCTCTTGCGCGTTGTTGTCTTCCTGTACCAATACCATGGAAATCGTGGTGGTAGAAGAAACAAGGTAAAGGATATAATCCTTATAGTAATTGGGTGGTTGGAGCACAGGGGCATGCGTAATGACATGTTTCAGACTATCGAAGGACTGTTGTGCTTGATCATCTCAAATGAACGGGATGTCCTTCTTGAGTAGTCTCATATAACCCTGCGTCTTTTGCATGAAATTACAGACAAAACGCCGTAGGTAATTTTCCTTCCCTTGCAAACTTTGAAGTTTCGTGATATCTGTAGGAGGTGGGAGAGCAACGATGGCTTCCACCTTCAGGGGATCAATGCGGATCCCATATTTTGAGACAATGAAACTGAGGAGGCGTCCTGAATCGACGCAAACAATACACTAATGAGGGTTCAAACGGATGTTATACCATCTGCATTTGAGGAATACTGCCGTTAGATGATCAATGTGGAAGTTGTGCTGCCGTGAATGAGCGGGGAGATCATCAAGATAAGGTTCCACAAAGTCCTTCACGTCATGAAAAGCATATGACATGGCCTGCTGGAATGTGGCACCAGCATTTTTAAGACCAAAAGGGATATTGCAATAAGAAAACCTACCCAAGGGCAGATGAAAGTTTTTTTGTGTTGATCAGCTGAGTGGATCTCAATTTCGTTGTCACTGGAAAAGCCATCCATGAACAAGAAGATGACACTTCTGGCACAATTGTCTATGATCTGGTCGATAAAGGGAGTGGGATAGTTGTCCTTAGGACAAGTTTTGTTGAAATCCTGATAATAAACACAGACACGAATGGTGCCCTGCTTCTTAGCTACAGGGACAACATTTGAGACCCATTCTGTTAATGGAACAGGGTAAATGAAACCGGCCTTCAAGAGCTTTTCAATTTCTGCCTTAATCGCCGTAGTTTTCCTAGGGTGTACCAGTTGGAGCTTTTTCTGGACTGGTTTAGCATTAGGATAGGTTTGTATCTCATGCGAAACAATAGCGGGGTCTATCCCGGTCATTTCCTCGTAGGACCAAGCAAATATGTCTCAAAATTGCTTGAACAAGGCCGTGAAAGTAGTAATTTCCGCAGGGGAACACTTCTGGCCTAAACGAATGTGTTCCACTACACCAGGAGTAACCGATATGTCTACTAGAATGGTAGGTTCGATGTTGTCCAAATTTCCCTCAGTGTCTATATGACATGTGAGTATCGGGGATTGGGGGCAAGGATAGACATCCGGCGTAAAAATGGTGGTGATGCTATTCTCCACAGTATCCAATGGGGTAAGGAAAGACGATCGATGGTGGATTTCTTCCCACAGAGGGTCATCCCCACTCATAATATCCATAATGGACTCGTCAGAATGAAAAGTCTTTAGCAGTGGATTGGGTAAGGACGACTTCCATTGTAGAGAACAGGATGTAGATGCCACAACCAAGTGGTTCTCTGGTGTTGACTGGATAGCCTCTTAAGTGAGTTCAACGGGTGAAAGAGGCAGGGTATCTCCAATTAGGTGCAAGGTGGCTTTGTCAGGTACGAGCCATGCATCGTTAGAGTTGGGGAAAGATGAAATCTCAGAGGAGATCATGTTCACCATGGAAACATGGTTAGGGGGATCCGAGGTCGGAAAAATGTCCATAAGAGATGAATCTTTTATGAGGCCTACCCGTATGCTCTCATATGGTTGTGAATATTGCTTGAGTAACGGGACATTATTGCCGGTATGAGTAGCAGTTTCCTATGTACATAAGTCTAGTTGGTCGACAGTGACAATTCGTCCTTGGTGGGGGAATTGCACAATACGGAAGATAGATAATGCGACCGCAGTCGGCATAAAACTAATTATGACCAAGTAAAAGCTTATAATCTAAAGGGGCGGAAACCGCTTCTACATTAATGGTTGCGGTCTTACCCCCCAACTCTACTTCCAAGGCCTATAACAGCCCATGAGGTTGGAAACCATGACCGTCGAATGCTTTCAAGGTGGTGGGAGAACGCTTTAACTCGGGAGAACCAATGGCTCTCCAACACGAAATCAACATGACCGAGGTAGAGGCACCTTCGTCCAAGACGGTACAATGGATTTTCTTCCCAGCAACGTTCGTTGCAACTTGGAATGCAAGTTGGTGGGAAATCCTCGGTTTAAATTACTTGAGTCAGAACATGATTGTATTAGAGGAATTCAGATCAACCGTGCCAATGGAAACGAGAAGAGTCTTATGCTAGTTGGGACAGTTCTGCAAGACTTCTAGCATCGAAATAGCACAAGGAGCTTGTGCCAAGTCCTCTACAATATTGTAGTTTTGAGTAGCCTGAGCATTAGGATTGAAAATGGATTTTCGAATCATGCTCTTGGGCGGACGCAACACTGACCCTATAGAAGGATTCTCAATGGTGAGAGAAGCGTGTGGTATGGTGACGTCGGCAATAGAAGTGGAATATTTTTCAGTATTACTTCCAATGGGTTCCTTCTGAGGGACTGATTCATACGAATGTGAACGTGTGTTCAAGTTAACCATCTCTCTACGCATCATGAGAACATGCGCGGTGGAGGATGCCTCTCTTTGGGAAGGAGAGGTTTGGGTGATTAGTTGTTCATTCTGAGTGGGGAAGGGATCATTGAGAATTGCGGTAGTAGATTTTCCTTTGAGAAACTTCTGAAATTCATCTTGGTGAGGACATTCCTCAGAGAAATGGTCACCACCGCATAGTAAACAAGGATACCTCAACTTCCTCTTCTGTTTGGTGTCTTCGGGGGTGGGCTTGGCTCCTGCTGATTGGAAGATTTATTAGGTTTTCCCTTGTTTTTCTTCTTACCAGTGGACTTCTGAGACGAAGTTGATTGAACATAATTCACCTCTTCAGTGGAAGTAGGATTGGGTGACTTGGTGGTGTTGTTTCCATCCTGTGGTGATGATGGGGAAGAACCCTAGGGGTTCGACGATCCACCAATTTGAGCAAAAGGATGGGAGGTAAGGGAACCAATGATGCCATTGGCCTGTGTTCCCTTAGGAGGTTTCGTAGGGTCATACGTAGGGAGAGGTGCATCGGGAACGATTTCATACAACGTACCGGATTGAGCATAGACCAAGTCTAAGTAATGGGCATGAGAAATATCATGTTCCTCAGTGACGGCCCCTCCCATGGCCACATATCAAGCTACGACAGGTAAGAGAGACTTTGTGAACCAGTCAGCTAAGAGTTGGTCTGGAATATGAGCCTTAATGAGACGTCATCTCCTCTGCCACTCATGGATATGATCTGAGATATGAGTGGTGGTGTTTTGACAGAGCGCGATCGGTAAGTCCATACCAGTCTCATAGTGAATGGGAAACTGGAAATGGGTCAAAAATGACATAGCAAGAGAGCGGAAATCTAGAAAAGAATTGGGTGGTAGTTCAATATACCACTTTGCAGCTGGGCCGGTGAGAGTCCATTGGAATAACCTAAGATGGATCGAGTCATCCATCAAGGAATTGGATGAACACCATAAGTGGTATGTCATCACATGATTTTTTGGATCCTCAATGGGTTTGCCATCAAATTTGGGAATATCTTATGGTAGTTTCATAGGAATTGGTGGCCAATTGTATCCATGGAAGATGGGGTCATTAGTCAGGCGAGACAGGTCGGGTAGATCCAACGTAGCTAGAAAAGGCAGTTGTTGATTCAGCTGCGAGTACTGATAGTACTGATATGGCATGTATGGACCAATGGGACCTTGGATTGACTAGTTGTAGGGTGTTCCCGGAGGAAACTAGTCGTAAGAGGGTGTGCTACCCAGACCATATGTAGGTATGCCGCCATAATAAGGTGGGGGTCTACCGGCGCCATCGGGATAGGATGGACCTCCACCGCCTCTGCCACCCTGATAGGATGGGGCTCCACTACCTCCGCCACTAGGATAGGATGGGCCTCCACCACCTCCGTCGGGAGGAGGTGGTGCTCCATCTCTGCCACTGGAAGGGTGTAGGCCTCCTCCGTCACCTCCACTGGGATAGGATGGTCCTCCACTGCCACCGTCGGAAGGGTGTGGGCCTCCTCTGCCACCTCCACCAGGATATGATGGTCCTCCACCACCAGGGGGGAGGGTGGCCCTTCGCCTCCACCTCCATCACCCTGAAGGGGGTGGCCATGGTTTCCAGAATGAGGGGGTCCTCCTCCAGAAGGTAGAGGTCTGCCTCCTCTGGAATTGTGTGGGGTCCCGCCACCTCCGGAAGGAGGTGGGGGGGGACCAAATGGGGGTGGTGATACTTGAGGGATGGTAGGTCGGGTCCATGTTGTAAAACATTTTGATGCCCCCATAGAGTGTATGGATTTTCGGGATAAGGTATCCCGTAGAGTGCGTTTCCGGGATTGAATTGTCTTGACATAGGGTTAAGATAGCTTGGATACGCTTGACTCCATGGTGGTTGGTTTGACTGGGATGGTCCCCCAACATGGGATAAGCCCATGGTGGAAGGTCCGGCGGGTAAGGAACCTCCAACAGAAGGACCGATGGGAACTCCGCCTCCGGTATTATGGTTAAGGGACAGGGGTTTCCCCCTAGCAGCAATGTGCTTACCACGAATCAAAGGTTGACCCAAAACGGGTTGTTGATTATCTACGATGGGATTAACATTACTCGTAAGGAAGGTAGGGGGTAAAGAGTATCCTCCCCTCAAGTTTTGGGGTGGGGGAGGAGTGGGTAATGTTATCGTAGTAGTAAAGGGAGTGTTGGACTATTGTCCTTCAACAAGTTGATTCATTGGAGGTATAAAATTGGTCTCCTATCTAAGGGGTGTACCTGCAAGAAGTGAGGGTTGACCAAGTTCATAAGTGGGCACATTGTCGATGGATGGTTCCGGTGAATCATAAGATAAAGTGCGAATCGGGATCTGTCGATATGTGGGTACCTTCGTGGCTTCAGACCTTTGTGAAAAACTTTGTCTTCGAATTTGATCACCCTTGGAATGCAATTGTTCCAAGCGAGCATGAAGGGGTCCGAAAATATCTTTGGGAGTGGGTCAAGAAGGTGGGGATGTAGTGACAAAATGAGCCACTTGTTGACCTAGAGAGGTGTCCCAAAAGGGTGAAACTGGACCAAATGCAGCTGATACAGGGTCATCCTGGGGAGGATTTAACCATTCCAACGATCCAGGCTCTCTTAGTAAAACGAGAGGTAGGTCTTATGAAGTGGAATTTTCTGCCTCTTCACCCCTTGGGGGGTTGGAGGTGGGTGAATTTGGAGGGAAAATGTGTGCTCCAATATTCAAAGTAGGGTTTTCTGCTTTAGGTGACACGAACGTGACATGTGGGTCCATTCCTACCTTCGAAATTACCTCCTGGTTAAGGGGATATTCGGGTGGTAAGTTCAAAATTCTGCAGGACCTTCTCCAAGGAAAGTCAGCCAGAGTGATTGAGATAGATTTTCTCCTAGAGTATTCTAAACAAAAGAAAAGCAGTCCAGAAAAATATACACAAACTAAGGCCATAAGAAAACTTATGTGATAGGTGTGGATTCAAAAGTCTGGAACCTCATAGGATTGTCAAGTCTTCGCAACTCGCTATATACTGCAGGGTCCAATAGTAAAACGTGATAATGAGGATTGGGACCATACCCTTTCCTAAATACCCGACTACCTGGATGGCACGTGCGTAGTAATCTCCCTCAGTGTTTTTCTCGGTGTATTGCTCTGCCAAGATGGCCAAATGGTTGACTCAGTTGGTTTCGGGAATCCTAGAAGTGTCTCCCGATATACGCAAGGTACGTGGGAGCTCAAATCCATGTTGGTGTTGTCTAATGCACAATTGTACGACACGATACCTTTCTATATACTACCGAGTACATGAAACACCTTTCGATATACGCCAAGTACGTGAAGTTCCTTTTGATATACCCTAAGGTACGTGAAAGAGCCTTCAATTTACTGGTTGGTACGTGAAAGAGCTTCAATATACCGGTTGGCACATAGCAAACTACAATACCCTCGGGATTCAGTGCAGAAAAATAATGATAGCTTCCATGTTTTAAGATGCCGGAACACGTCTCTAACTTAACACACAAGTTACTAAAAATTTTACCCTAGTTCTACCGTTAATTTTATCTAGACGGTTAGGTGAATGCATGAAGTGAGTACATAAATGTAAGCATAATGCAAGCCCTAACTACATGAAAAAATGCACTTTCCTTTTGATGAAAAATATGTATGGGAGGGAGAAATCTTTTCAAGTGGTTTTACGAAAACAAACAAAACTTCAACAAATCTCAATTCTACCAAATTTGACAATGAAAGTACTTTTTTCGTTTTTCCAAGCAAAACATGAAAATCAACAAGCATCAAAACCAAATCTAAGAATTTTCTTTTTATCTTTTCGAATCAAAGAATGAAACTAAGTGATGAAAAGAGAGAACTTATATCTAGATCACTCTAACTCTTCAAATTTCAGTATGATGGATTAAAAACATAAGAAACCAAAAATGCATACAATTCTTTCAAGCATGGAATCACTTTTGCAAAAACTTGATTTCACTTGGATTTTCATGAAAATGAATGGCTCATAATTCATGAAAAAACACAAATGATTAACTTTCCTTTCAAACTTTCCAAAAGACTTATGAATGATTTCCAGTGCATGAACCAACTTCTACAACAATTTTCAAATGCACTTGAAAACGGGAAAAATGAAGCACTTTTAATTTTTCAATGATATGCCAAGACTACAACTTGATAGCAATGATGTTTTTAAGTATGAATAACTGAAAAGAAAGATTATTTGTAGCACTCTAAACACTCAAAAATTCTCAAGAAAATGACAAGCACTCATATGAACTGAAAACACTCAAGGCACTCAACAAACAATGAGATGCAAGCAAAGCTAAGTAACACGTGCAAAAAGAGGTCTGGGATCGGATCAAATACAAAGATTAGATCAGGTGAGGAGAGGAGGGAATTCAAGGTCAAGTGGATGAAGGTGGGCGAGACTAAAGTGTCCACCACTACCGAAACTCAAACTCATCCAAAATGGAGCCCAAAACCACTCTGAATCAAACCAAACAAAACCAAACACTAGCAATGAAACATCAAAAAGGTCCCTGACTGGAAGATACAGTGTAGAGGAGGTCTGTAAGGAAAACCAACTCAAAGGTTGGTGAGGAGAGAACCCAAGCACAAAACTAGACTTCTCGTCACAATCTCTGGTCAAGCTCAAAGCGCCTGTCGCAGGTGGAAAACAGGTAAACTGCGCTGATGGCGAAGGATGTAAAATTGTGCAGTGCGACAACGTCGCAAGTTGCATGGCAACAAACTGCGCCTGATAGGGGAATGTCACTCTGGATATACTACCTAGGTGCGATGGGCGAGATCCATATGCAAGGCTGAATAGATCTCCAAATATGATCAACCAAAAGGATTGACAATCAAACACATAGACCTAAAGGAAGTCAATAGAATCTTCAAGGAAAAGATCTGGTGGTGAAAGAGGCTAAGGAGGCAAAAGAAATGGCTCACAAAGAAATCAGAGAAAATGAATGTCAAACTGAAACTTGAAACAATTGATTGTAATTCCCCAGTATGGTCGCCAAACTTGTTACCGGACAATCTACCGAAAGGGGACTTAAGGCGTGATCTCCCTACTTCAACGTGAATCTAGAACAAGTGAGACATAATATGAAACTGCTTTCCTAGATCTAGTTAAATATCGAGTGATTATATGTCTTACCTTTTAGAATTGTAGATCATTTCTCCTTGATGTTGTTCCAAGCTCCACGTTCGTTAGATCTCAACTGCAAGACCTGTCAAGACATACAGAACGATACAAGTAGTAAAATAATATCTAAACAGTAACAGATCTAAGTAAACGGTTAAGCAAGTAAACTACACAAACATTATTAAAAAATTTGGTGGAAAGAGTTTATATTACTATATTAAAAGGGGGAAGTACAAAAGAGAGATGATTACAACCAAAGCTTAATGTCGCAATCCTCCTCCAACAAGTCAATGCCAAAGCCTCCAAAGGAAGTATAGGTCTCCCAAGATATGAGTAGAGATCTCCTAAGCTAATTTCACCAGCATGCAATTACTATAGACTTCCTCCCCTTGGAATGGGAATGAACTTCATATATATAGGACTAAGAGGATAGGGTAGGTTGAGATATAGTGGGAGAGGGTTAAGGGATCCTCCCAAAGGGCTAGGGAACTGAATGTCAACTCCCCTATAGGTTAGGGATAGAGATCCACATCACACCTATGAGAAATGGCTCGAAGATGCCCTTTTATCCATTTAACTGACATCATTGTAGGCTACATAAGGGTGACCTATGACGTCGCATGTTGCACAAGGGTAACCTACGAAGACCTTACTAAACCCTATGGAAATAGGTCAATATCTCTTCCAATTTGATGTCTTAGTCATGGGGACTTCAGGGAGGCTTACACTAAGTCTCAAGGTGGAAATATTTAGGTGTAACACAGCGTGAAAGAATGACCATCAAATACAGTAAGCATGGTCATAGAATTTGACAACGAAGGAGATCCAATAGCCTTCCAACAAGCTAAAGACATCACTGAAGTGGAAGCACCTTCGTCAACGATGGTACGCTTAACGATCATCTCTAAACACCTAACATGAACTTGTAAATCCACATGATAGGGAAGCCGAGGCTGAACATCAGTAGTGTCAAACTTGATTACATTTGGGTTATAAGGATCGAGGACTCCCAAAGCACATAGAAACGCGTTCTTTTGCGAAGGAAAATCCTAAAGAACCTCAAGATTCGACATAGCACATGCGGTTTGGCCCAAATCATCCACAATCGAGTAGTTGTGGGTGGCTCGGGAATTAGGATTATGTGTTGAGCGCTTGAGGACACCTTTCGGTACTCGCGGCATAAGGTTGGGCTTCTTGATATGCAATGGAGTCTCGGGTGGAGGGGGCTCATTCCCCAAAGAAGGTTGTGGAGATCCATAATCACATGAGCGAATAGCAACACAAACCTCTGATTTGACCATGTTTACGCATCCAAAAACGTCGTCATGGGTAGAAGAAGTCAAAGTTTCAATAGTCCCATGACCGGTGATGGGAGCACCAGAAGCCATATTCTGATGATGAGGAAGGGGATTCGTCAACACAATTGGGTTTTGTTCGATGTGCTTCGATGATTCCTCCATGCAAGGACACAAATGTATAAGGTGATCCTCAAAGCAAAGATTACAAAGAAACTTCACCTTACGCTTGGGCTTGTGGTCCCCACCAGCATTTTCTCCATCCCGATGAAGGTTTGCGTTCCCTTTCTTATTCTTATTGTTCCCACCCCTACGGTTATTCTTCCCCTTATATTTCCCACCGGGCTGCTAGTTAATGGATGGGTTCGCCGATTGTATAGAAAGTACATCGAACAACTAGGTGAAAATGGACGAGGCGAGAGCCTGTCCAGGAATAGATTGGTTAATAGACAGATTTTGCATCTAATTCGTGAACATATCTATAGAACGAGCACTTGCAGAACTAACAATGCCATCAACATGCGGTCTGAGAGCAGACTTGGGCTCATGTCTTGATCACGGTGCATCAGGTATAATGTCATACAGAATCCCAGACTGAGCATAGACCAGGTCTAAGTGATGGGCTCTAAAGATGGCTTGTTCCTCACTCATAATTCCAGACAATGAAACATCCTTCGAAATATAAGGGAGCAAAGACTTGAGGAACCATTCTAGGAGAAAGTACAAAAGAATGTTGGCTTTTACTAACCTCTTCCGTCGGTGCCACTCTTGAATGTGATAAAAAATATGTGTGGCTTTATCCTGACAGAAGGTGGACAAAATTTCGGTGCCAGTGTTGTAACAAACCAGCAACTGAAAGTGATCTAGAAAAACCAAAGCCAAATCGTTGATGCTCTTATACGTGCCCCTAGGAAACTTGACATTCCATTTCGCGGAAGCCCCTGTAAGGGTGAGTTGAAATAGCCTCAAACGTATGGAAACATGGTTTAAGGAGTTCGAGGAGCACCATAGATGGAACGTGGTGACGTGATCACCTAGATGCTCACCCTTCTTCCCTTCAAACTTTGGAACATTAGAAGGGAGCTTGGTGGGGACTGGGGGCCATGTATAATCATGAAACATCGAATCATTCATGAGTTTATAAAGATCGGGCAAGTTCAACCTAGTGAGGAACGAGAGATGAGGCTACAAAGCTTGAGTACAAGCTCCCAAGAGAGACTGACTTTGCGAAACCAAGGATGAGACCGTGTACATTGAGGTTGACACCTGAGGTTCCAAAGAACTCTAGTAGAGCCCATGGCCCTGACCAGAAGGATAATATGTTCCTCCATCCTGACTCGTATAAGGATACACAGGCACGTGCATAGAATGGGATCCATAGGGGGGAATGGAATAAGGGTTGAAACAGGATGAATAATTAGAAAATTTACCTCCATAAGAAGGGGGGTACCATATATCCACTCGGCTTGCAAAAACCAACCAAGTAAGGGACATCAGAAAATGGTACGCTCCCACCCCAGGGACCTGAAGAACTAGGAGGAGGATTCAAAATCATATAAGCATTTGTGGGCATAGGCACATGCATAGAGGAATACAGGTTAACGGATGGAATATAGGTCGTAGATCCAATGCCTACCGTGAAACCTCCACTTGAGAAAGGATTCACACTAACACTAAGGGCTGACGAAGGAGGAGGCCATCCTCCAACACTCGGAGAAGAGGGAGGGATGTGACCACTCCCGAACTGATAAGATGTAAAAAGGGGTGTAGTGCCCCCAACCCCAACGCTAGAGATAGTATGACTACCGGACAGGGAGGAAGTAACAATCGACATAAAACTGGACATACCCAACATAAAAGGGTATGAGGTCGTGGAGAAGGATGCAAAACCAACACCTGACAGACCCGTATATGAACCATACGGATGACCTGATGACCATGTATCATCAAACAGGTTCCTACTAGTGGGTTGAGATGTCCCAAACCCATGAGGAGTGATGTGTGATGAACCTCCCTCCTGTCCAGTCCTTGGAGAGTACGTGTAAGGATGGGAAGTTCTCTTTGTGCCAGCAGACAGAGTCACAAGGACTCCCAACATGCCAAATGCAGAACTCATAGTGGGAGCTCTCTGAAGCTCGTAATATGTGAATAAAGGATCAGCAATAGTCCTCCGACATCTCTTGCGAAGAGATTAGAATGGATTACTAGCTAGAAAACCAGCCAATCGACGAGATCGAGGGAGAGTCGGATCTCGATCCATGATGACCTCAAAGAGTAAACAAATAAGCATCTCCTAACGGCCTACTAAATCGTCACAGAGCACACAAGCATCTCATAACGGCCTATTAAAGCGTCCCCTAACGGCCGGTATGTCTTTCCTAGCAAAGGCATGAGACTCCCAAACTATAATCAGAGGTAACAAAATCAGTTATAAGGGCCCTCAGAATTCAATGTGCGAACACAATTTGTTGTCCGACCCCTATCTAACTCAGGACACTCACAGAATAACCACTGCAAATTTCCTATGCGATACCTAGGTAAGGAAACTAAGGTCACCATGTATAGTCAATGCTCAGGCGAATAGTCACAGGTGGGATCCGCCGTATGGGTAGGGTAGCTAAGCCCAAAACTAAAAAGGGTCAAATCCCTCAAGATTCCCCAGATACGAACAAATCCTGGATATATCTCCCACGTTCAGCAAGTATTGGAGGGATATCTCTACTTGCTTAACTCTGGTGTGAGTAAAGCCTCCTGAGAACACCGATGTATACCATGGGTTTCACCACTCCCTGGCCAGACACATAATGCTTGTTTGATAGTCTTGGATTGTTTACTCTCACAGGATCTATTCCAAGACTCTACAAACTATACTTGTTGGTGCACCCTAGAAAATAAAAATCTTTCTAATCAATTTTAATTAAGCGTTAATTTTATTGGATGTGCTTACTCAAAGGAATATGGTCGTGAAAATAGTGATATGACATGACTCAATAATATGCACACCTGAAAACACTAGACTCGTCTATCAATAGAAATATGTATGCCACTAAATGACAGTCAAACCAAAGTCTCTTCTTCAAAAATAAAATGCAATCTCTCTATAATATTTCATGCCCGATCAAACCTAATGAAGTCACAAGCACTCAAATGCAAAATGCAAGTACAAAAAGCAATTTTTTTGTATTTTCAATATAAATAAATGAAAATGCAACTAGAATCAATACTTTTCAGAAAAAGAATGTAGAGAATGCAGTGTAGATAACCCAACAAACCCAAAAAAGCAACACTTAGCTAAACTAGTGAGCTATAAAAAAGAAAAGTGGTTAAAAAACCAATTTCTCAAAAAAAAGAAAGAAAGACTCAGGAACACCCAGAACTCACTTAGCAACAACAAAACACCATAAACAAGGTTAAAACGGAGCTGTACGCAATTGTTTAGTGAACAATAGCGTATGTACGCAGGCTAGTTAACTAACAATAGCATGTATACGCGGGTAAACCACAGCAAAGTCGCGTACAAGGCAAGATAGGTGAACAAAAATGAGTAAAAAGGCGAAGAAACTCAGGATTTTTCTATATAGAACTTGACAACCTACCAGCGACACAGAAACTCGAAAGAAAAACGAACCAAAACAAGGAAAAATTTCCCAAAAGACCCCAAATGGAGGCTTCTCCCCAACGGAGTCGCCAATTCTATTATGGAGAAAAACTTCTTATGGCTCGGGGTAGACCAAAACAGACACATGGACTCGAGAAATCAACTCACTTCCCAACATATGCTATATAAATGTAAATGCGCATAAACAAAATAAAGGACCTACCTCAATCCGTACTTTTGATGAAGAATTCCATTGAGCTTTCGAATCACAACACTTGAACCTGCAACTTAGTCTCAACAATAAACGCAAACAAGTGCATATGATATATAGAAGAGGTCAGCATATACAATAGCATAATCCATGATATATATAATCAAATATACCCAATGATAATAAATGATCATTCACAATATAAATGGACGAGAAAATGAGTATTTCTATTAATATGAACAAGAAGTACAAGATACAACCTCCTGTCGGCAACCCATCTGAACCAAGAACTATGTCCCTCCACTTGTGCCTCCACCACTTCAATCCCCCATACAATGGAAAACTCGCGAGTAAAAGAATAAATCCTTCACAAGATGTGAAAGAGTTTGGGAGGTGAACATAAATGGTTCACAACAACTAAGATCAATGGATGTAGACTCAAGCAATAGCAGTCAAGGCAAAATTTTGATAGAGTTTCAATGCTCTTCTCTTTATTCTCCTTCCATGCACCACAATAGCTCAATATATAACCCTCCAAAGGCAAGTGAAAGGTCGAATCGAGTCGTTTCAAGATACATGGAGGGCTAAAGGTCACAATGGCTGCGTTTTTGGAGTGAAAAATAGAGATTTTACTTTCATTTACCAAAAAGTCGATGTAGGCTAGCTGTAGTGATGCAACCAACGTGTACACGAGTTGTAATGAAGTAGCTCACATATAGGAGGAAAAATAGGGAAAAAGGGTTCAAGGAGAACCAAAAATATGGTTTTGAGTCTATAGATGGATAAGGGAGGCCAAGGAGTGCTAATGCTCACAAGGTGGAAAAATATGGTGTAACACTCTGTGAAACTAAAATGTATGTAAACAATAAATCCAAACTAACAACATAAGTCCCCGCACTTAACCTTAGATGGGCCCTAATCCAAGGAAAGAAAGGAACGCAAAGAAACGCAGATAGAATTTTCATTAAACTGTAGAAAGTATCATGAACGTCATCAAACTTGTTTCAGATAATCGCTATTACAACAAAATGTATTGTCATATAAAAAATGAGCACCCCCCCATCTAGCTAATCTATCTAGCTTAAACAATAACTATCTAAATCTTAAAAAATAATATAACTCCTAGTCTACTAAAGTGTGCATCATGCACTGAACTACTGATCATGCAGAGAGTTATATTATGGATGAATTAATATTAATAAAAGGTCAATATAATATGCACATTCAAAAGTTGTAACTACAAATTTAGGGATCTTCTTACAACAACAAATTTAGATATCAATGATAATTGTAAGCATGAATTCTATAGTTGTCGACCAATCTGTAAAGTTTTCTTCCACGAATCTCATAGAATGTACATATCCCTTTTGTACTTATCTCTACACTAAAATCTTTTCTATGATGATCCATGTTTGCTCATTGAACTTTTGTTGCAACAATTTCAACTCTTTAGCCACACTTTCACAAATAGAAACAATCATAACTTCCTCATTGCAAATCCAAATCAAGCATAAGATATAACTATTTTAAGCTACGATGATGTATTTTGCAATTGAAAAGTCGAACTTAGGTTCTTTGTCAACTGACATTTGATTTGAGTTATGTTTTTAAACCACATAAATTTCCGAATAAATTCAAAATTTACAATTATATTAAGGAAAATATGTTAGAAAAAAATCGATAAATTGTTCATAATTTTTTTGACCTAGTTTTTCTATTTTCTCTATTATTTTATTAAATGAGACAAAAATATTAATTAACTAAGTTATGATACCATTATACAATTTACTAAATTAACATTGCACTTACCAATTATTGATAATAATAAATATATATATATATATATATATATATATAACAAAAGCTATGTCACCTATACACTTAAGGTTGGAATGACTATGGATAAAGACATCTTCTGTATTGAAAAATAAATGTACTCAAATAAGTAATAATTGATGAATAATAGATTGGATTATCACAAGTGAGGGAAAATAACATATATTTAATGTGACCTTTACAGTGGTGAGATGATAATTCCTCACCCTTATAGTGACGGTGAAAAAATGAAAAAATATTGAAGATGTCTTATGACGGTGAAGGGCGTTGATGATTACATGAAAACATGGTAAAGCAACTTTGAGAACTTTGATAATGGCGTTGAAAACATAGTGTACGTTGCATAGAGTGTCTATCAAGTTCTATCAAAGTGGTTAAAGGTAGAAATGGAAGTTAAAAAAGTATAAGCATATTATATAATATTAGATATAGTTGTACTTTTGATTAACACAAGAAATATATACATGTACTTTTGTTTTACTCAAGAAAATATTGGATAGTAATATTTAAACATTAACATTAATAAAAGTGCTTGCATATATTATTGCATGTAAATGTATAAACATACAATATTGATAGTTTTTTACTATTACTACTAGTATATGCTTATTGTACGACAAGGTTGGGAAGCCTTGGAAGTATACAATTTAAATTTGAGTAAAGTAAAATGGAACATGGAAATCTTACAAGTAAAGTATATGGGAAGACTACTACTTGATTGGCTCATATATAGCCAAGAAAGTTGGCCAAAGAAACAATGGTAAAGTTGTTTAATTGTATCCTAAAACCATAGGATGACTATGAGTTAAAAAAATTAGAAAATACTATAAAATAGAAGAGTCCTTTTGAGTAATAATGTGTTATTATAGAACGATGTGATCTGAAGCCTTACCAAGTATAAGAAAATAGTTTTATCATTTACTTTTACATTATATATATATTTTTAAGTATTTAGCTTGAATGATTTCTTATTTCTTTTATTTATGTTTTTAGTTTGAATAATTTCATATTTTCATATATATATTTATTTATTGAAGGTATAACAAAGATATGTAAAATCAAATATGAATAATACTAAGTAATTAAGGTTGATCAATAATATTTGGTAATTAATTAGTGATGGTTTCCAACATATTAAAATGGAAAATCATAAACGGTTTAGGGTTTGAAATTTCTCTTGTTTGTTGTTGAATACTTATATGATAGTGTGGATACTTTGTAATGTATTATAACCATATTTTAGTTGATGAATGATACATTGAACATGCTTTGGAGTGTGGTTTTTTTTTCTCTCCTCAAAGAATTTTCTCCAAAAAATCATTGTTTAATGGTTGTATGTTTCTATGTTGTTTATTATTACAACTCTGTTTGTTTAGTTTCCTTTATTGTATTCTGTCATTGGTTAGTGTAGAAGTGTATACTACACCTCCGCTTCCTTTCAAAATATACATAACATTATAGATATGCCCAATTGCATTCATTATGCTCAAAATTGGATGGCTACACATAAAGTTAGCTATTGTGTTAATAGGACGTAAAATATTTGTGTCAATTGGGTGTATTGGTTTGTCATTTTGGCTCCTTTTTCATCGTCAAATGAGTCCCATTTTAGCCATCCTTTTTACCCATCTACTATTCTTCTTACCATATTTTCTTGTCTCCACCCAAGAAAGTGACATTGCAAGCTTACAAGGTATTATAGTTGTTAATTTTGCCATTTTCCCTTGTTTTTGATAAATTAAAAAGGATTTAGACTTGATCTTGCTAATGACAGTGTAGACATTTCAGCTTCGCTAACCCAATTGAGTTCTGCAACCTACTCCAAGATTATCATACCTGTGGGAATCCTGTGGAAAATTGGTGACATGGATTTTCTTCTAGCATCGCCAATAGGGTTGTATGTTCTTTTATTTAGTTCCAGGATCATTGTGGGCAACGAGATCGAATAGTCAAAGTATCAGTCAAATGCCCTACCAAGCAAATGTTGCCAACATAAACCGAGATTCATGCTAGTAGGGGAGGCCATTCCCATGCATTTCATGTGATGTGAATGGCACAAGGTTCGATTTTAGATACTATTTGTTCAAGAAGAATCCAACTGCTTGTTATTGTATAAATATCATTTGCTATTTTTGAAGTCTTGTCAACTTTTAGACAAGGGTGTTGGTTAAGTGACTCTTTTTAAATCTTCATAACTCTTCTGCATGTCCTGTGTTGCCTTCAAATTCTACCTGATCTTAACAATCTCTTGTTCCATATCCCTGATCATCTCTAGTCCAAGCACTACCCTGTTCACTGGGTTGTCCCAATTCACTGGAGTCCTGCATCCCTTTCCATACAATACCTCAAAAGGATTCATTCCCAATGATGCTTGATGTCCATTATTGTATGCAAATTCTACCAAGTGTAGGTAGTCCTCCCACTTGGATGGTTTTTCCATCACATGCATCCTTAGCATGTATTCAAGAACCCGATTCACCCTCTCAGTTTGACCATATGTTTGAGGATGATATGGTGTACTAAAGTTCAGACGAGTTCCCAATTCCTGAAATAATCCCTTCCAAAAATTGGAAGTGAATTTTGCATCTCGATCAGAAATTATTTCCTTGGGAAATCTATCCAATCTGAATATCTGCTTCATGAATATATTGGCTATGTAATTTGTCTTATGAGTGGACTTGATTGGAATAAAGTGAGCTACCTTTGATAGCTTTTTCACCAATACCATAATTGAATCATGCTTCCTCACTGTCATTGGCATACTTGTTATAAAATCCATTGAAATTGCTTCCCACTTCCATTCTGGAATAGGCAAGGGATGCAACAATCATGCTGGATGTTGATGTTCTTCCTTGACTTGTTGGCATTTTTTACACCTAGCAATGTATTTTTCTATGTCCTTCTTCATCCCATGCCAAAAATATTGCTTTCTTGCTGCTATTATAGTCTTTTGATATCCTGGGTGTCCAAAGTATGGCATTTGATGTATTTCATCCATCACTACCCTCTTCAAATATGCACAATTTGGAATATATAGTCTGGTACATTGATAAATGAGAACATCATCTTCATCAAGTTGATATACTGCACATGTTTCATCCACATTTCCCTTCTGTAATTTTTCTTTGACTTGAAGGTAAGCTTCATCACTAGTTTGAGCTTCAAGAACTCTTGCTTTCAAATCTGATTTACACATACTTATTGCTGCAACATGGAATTTTCTGCTAATAGAATCTGCAACCCTATTCTCCTTACCTTTGGCATGCTTAATTTCAAAATCAAATTCACAAAGAAATTCGATCCATCTAGTTTTCCTAGAATTCAGATTTGGTTGGTCAAAAAAATATTTCAAGCTCATGTGGTCTATTCTGAACTCAAATCTTCTTCCCAACAGATAATGTCTCCACCTCTTGAGAGAATGAACTATGGCTGCTAGATCTAAATCATGTGTGGCATAGTTCTTTTCATGCTCTTTCAACTTTCTTGACTCATAGAAAATTTCAAATCCCTCTTGCATGATCACTCCACCTAACCCTTCAATGCAAGCATCTGTGCACACTACAAAATATTTCTTTGGATCTGCAATTTTCAAAATAGGAGCGCTGGTAAGCAATTCCTTTAGTTGCTGAAAGCTTTTCTCACATTTTTCAGACCATACAAACTTGATATTCTTCCTCTGCAATGATGTAATTGGATGAGTTATTTTGGAGAATCCTCCAATGATCCTTCTGTAATAGCCTACAAGACCCATAAAAGATCTAACATTTGCAATATTCTTTGGAGTAGGGCAATCCATTATGGCTTCAATCTTTTCTAGATCTACTGCAATTCCTTCTTCTGAGATGACATGACCTAAATATTGTACCTTCTTTTGATAGAATTCACACTTGATCAACTTTGCATATAATTGGTGTTCTCTAAGAACTTGCAACACCATTCTTAGATGTTTATTATGCTCTTCTTCACTCCTTGAATAAACAAGAATATCATCCAAGAACACAATCACAAACTTATCCAAATATTTGTTGAATACACTATTCATGAGACACATGAATGTAGCAGGTGCATTGGTAAGACCAAATGGCACCACTGTGAACTCATAATGGCCATATATTGTCCTAAAAGCTATCTTGTAAATGTCTTCTTCTTTTGTCCTCACTTGATGATCGTCAGACCTTAATTCAATCTTTGAAAACACTCTAGCTTCCTTCATTTGATCAAACAAATCATCAATTCTTGGTAATGGGTAATTCTTCTTGACTGTCACTTTATTTAGCTTCCTGTAATCAATACACAACCTTAAATTCCCATCCTTTTTCTTGACAAATAACACTAGTTCTCCCCAAGGAGATACACTCAGTCTGATATACTCCTTTTCCATTAATTCTTGTAGCTGCATCTTCAACTCTACCAATTCTGGTGTGCTCATTCTATAAGGAGCTTTGGAAATTGGTGTTTCCCCTGGAACAAGATTGATGGAAAAATCAATATCTCTCTTTGGTCGCAGTCATGGCACTTCATCCGGAAACACATCTTGGAACTCTTGCAACAACTAAAAGTCTTCTATCCTTGGTCCCTTATCTTCTAATGAATTTGATATGTGAACTACATATAATTGGAAACCCTTCTTCTAAAACTTTTTCAACTACAGGGATGAAATCTTCCTTACTGAAACTTGCTTGGGAATTCCTCTTACCAACCTTGGTATTCCCTCTGCATCAATGCATTCAAGTACATTATCATAGAAATATATCTTGGCTCTATGCCTTTCCAACCAATCCATACCTATGAGGGCATCGTAAGATCCTAATGGTAGGACATTCAAGTTTACCTTTGTGAGGAGCCCATTCAACTCCATGGGGAACTCCATCACTACTTCACTCACCTTCATCTTGGTACCTATGGCTAATTGAACTAGCCAAGACTTACTATGATTCACTTTACTAAGAGAACAACCTTCAACCACCTTAGGAGACAGATAACTATGAGTGGATCTTGGGTCAATCAAAACATAAATAGATTGCTTAGCAATCTTACCTTCAACTTCCACCACCGTAGATTGGTGATCTTCCTGATGATCATCCAATGTTGCCTAAATTTGAGGTGCTTCCCTTGCCATATATTCCACTGTAGTTGCTTCTTCTAAGTTTTGCAAGCTCTGGGGATTATCCCTCCGATGTGTACAATATATAATCATGTGGTTTCCTCCACATCCCCAACACTGAAGTGGTTCTTTTGATGTTTTTTATGTTGCTACTGCTGGATTGAATCCTCTTTTTGCTTGTTGTCCGTGTGGAAAATTTATGGGTTGATATCTAAATGGTGGCTTGAATCCATTTTTCCTTTGTTCAAACCTCCCTCTTGTATTTCCTGTCCATGTTGGGTGAACCTCTGATTTTCCTTTGCTCTGCTCATAGCAATGCATTGCCATCCTAATGGCTTCATCAAGACTTGGTGGATTGACAAACTCAATCTTATTTCTGAAATTTTGAGGTAGATTACCAAGGAAACATTGGATCTTTACCCTTTCATCCTTGATGTAATCTACATACCTCAACAAATTCAAAAAATTGTGGACATGCTCTTCCATGGAATTTTGTCCCAACCTGAGTTCATTGAACTCTTTCTTCTTATTATCATAATACCTAGCTTATAGGTATTTTTCCTTGAAGTACCTTTCAAACCGCTCCTAGTTGATCCTCTTCACTTGCATGAGGTGCTCCCACCAAATTGAAGCTCTACCACTTAGATTGTAAATGAAAATTTTGGCCTTTTCATTTCCTAAATAATCATGCATTCTAAAATACTTCTTCATTCCAAGAATCCATGCCTCTGCCTCTTAGCTAGTCTTACCTTCTCCCTCAAATGTGGGAGGCCTTGCCTTCCTAAATTCTCCCTATGGGATCCCTCTGAATTTATTTATTTTCTCAATTCCGCTAGAAGTATGCCTTGGACCTCTTTGAGAATCTTTGGAGTCACATGACCTGCTGGAAAGAGATCTTGAGGAGGGTATTTTGTGCTTTTTTCTCACAACACTCTTTCTAGGGTTTGGAGTCCTATTCCTATAATGGACTCTAGAGAGACTACCTGCATCCTTCCTTATTTGCCCACATTTCTTGGGTTGGAACCAAGGTTTATCATCTAATGCATATCAGTGAGGCTCTGCAAAATGGCAGCATTGAGCTGGTGTTGTTCTTCCTGAGCCTTCATCATTATTTCATTAAATCTCACCATGGTTTCAACCAAGTTCGAGGGAGTTATTTTCTCCCTTCTTCCATTGGATTCGGTTTCAGTATGTGCTTCTTGCACATTTTCTCCTAGCATGTCTTCCTCATGCTCATAAGGATCCCGGGCATCATTTATGGTCACCATTTCCTTGCTTTCCCTGTATGATTCGTCTACAGTAACGATTCAACTACTATCAGCTGCAAACACTATGCATTCGGTGGTCATGAACAACTTGGCGCCTTTAGGAATCTCTTCTTCCCATTTCATACTGACTAGTTCAAATCTATAGATCTTACCACTGATTTTCTTCATATTACTAGAAACCTGTTGGATCACAAAAAAACTGAAAAAACTCTTGCTCGATTTAGGACAAATGTTGCATGCCATGTCCTTGGTCCCCTCAGTGCCCTTCAGAGGCGATGGGAGACAACTCGATACATTTTTTTTTCATAATTATCTCTGCTCTTTCACACAGCCGCAATGTTCTCTCGCCCGCAATCCACAATCTTCCTTGTCGCAATCCACAGTCGGAAGTCGGATTACCAAATCCACATCCTCGACAAAATCGCACTCCCAAATTCCACAATCCACAATGCTGAAGTTGAAAGTCAGAAATCAGATGACCAAATCCACCTCTCCGATGAAATCACGCTCACGACATCCACAATCTACAATGCAGAAGTCAAAAGTCAGAACCCAACTTCTCATCCTCAAAGAATCACTCCTCTGAATTTCGCAATCTAAAATTCACCTTGCCGGATTCATAAGTCGAAATGCCAAAATATCCTTCCCGAGAAAGTTATTCATCCGACTTCCTCAATCAGCAACCCGCGTTGCGGAAGTCAGAAGTTGGAACTTCCAATTTTCGATCCCGGGAAACATATCCGTCCAACTTCTGCAATCTGCATGTTGAACTTGGAAGTTGAAACCTCCAATTGTTGTCCTATAGATTTTACTCATCCGACTTCCACAATCCGCAACCCACATTGTGAAAGTCGAAAATCAGAAACCACATTTCTCAACCCGGGGAAAAATCACCTTCCGACTTCCGTAATTCGCAACCCACCTTGCAGATTCAGAAAGTCGGAAGTCCAACATGCAAACCCCATGGAAATCGCCTTTCCAACTTTCACAATCTGCAATTCGCCTTGTAGATTCGGAAGGTCGGAAGTCTAACCATGCAATTCCGAAGAATGGTCCTCCGACCTCCACAACCCGTAATCCGCATGTGGAACTCGGAAGTCAGATCCACCTACCCCTACTCCTGCAAACTTTCCAGAATGATAATTTCTTCATCCTAAGGCCAAATTTGGAAAATCCGGTACCATTGGAAAGCTCTTGGAGAGCTCTATGCATTGGTATTCCCCTACTACATATGAGGACTCTGACTTTGTCATTTTTCCAACTGAATCATAGCTCAAACTCCCTCAATGCTTCTTTACCCTTCTGCAAGTAGCTCTACTTTTCCTCTTTCATGGCTTCTTCCTTCACCTAACCCACATAGGGTCATGAAACACAACAGGGGATATCTAATTCCTTCCCCAATTCCAGGTGATTCCTTGCATTCCATCTAAAAGTGTATGCAATGCATAACAAAACACATATAATTAAACTAAATCTAATCAATGCATCTACAACATGCAAGGTTAGCAACACATTAAGCTCAAGCAAATGGTGAGACAATTACTCATGCATCATGCATCATACTCAGGCCTAGACATAGTTTCATTATTGATAAATTTCATGTAATCATTCATTCAAATATCTTGAACATAACAAGTAGACATAAAATAGGGAATTATCATCATTTGACACTACAAGGAGCACTCATATTTAAACTGAAGTTGTCCAAGCAACTAGCTAAGTGAGAGCAATGTTCCACCCAACCATAGGTCTCTATCTAGCCTATAATCTTTCAGCTAAGAGACCACCCCCAAGCCGGGTTGTGTATCCACTAAGGAGGGATAAATAGGCTCACTCACAATAAAGGATCCACACTAATGCTAATCCAAATTACAGTTGGGTTTATCAAGCATGTAAGGGAAAATAAGTAGGATGATGTTAAGCCAGTGAGCTCAACCATAGAGGTACAGGCATCTCAAACCATTCATCATTCATGGCACCCACAATACCTACCCTACCCAACACAAGGAAGGCCCCCTTCTCTGTTGCACAGTCCCTCAGGGCCCCTTCCCTCCAGTGCTCTTCAGGGTGGGCATAGAAAGGTCCAAACTGCTACTTTCATGAGACTTTAGCCTTCACTGGGTTTATAAAAAGATCCAACCTCTATCTTACCTTATTCTCAGTTATACTAGCTGGGATCTTCTTGGGGTTGCGACTGAAGCTCGGTCGCGCAACTCTGTTCTTCTGCTATTAGATCAATGTCTTCTCAATGGTTTTCTAAGCTTATCGCTCTAAAATCCCAGGGTTTGATCCATGGATTTTCTAATCGATTCTATTTCCCATGCATGGTTTCTTGTGCATTCTCGGCTCTGCAATTCGTGACTTACAAAAAGTCACAATTTTTTTTCTCCTTTCTTCCTTACTGTTGGCTCTATGATGTGTGAGTGCTCCAGTTGTTGGTTAACAATGGGATAGGGACTAGGGTGAGCGAATTCCCAGGAGGTAGAGTAGCTTAAGGGACAAGCAAAAACACATCCATACCCTTCCATAGGTATTTTCAGGGATGTTCCATACTCCATCGACCTCATGAATAGGTTTTCTCAGCCACCTCCTTACAACAGAATTCAATGTCAGCAAGGGAGTCAAATGGGTTCACAAAATGACATGTGGCAGCATGAGTTCCAATCCCACAACCCCCTCACTTCTCCCTAGTGTATAAACATGGCTGCCTCTCATTGGTTTCCTCCATAGCCAGTTTTCTTGGTATTTTATTACAATATTTAATATTTACATCATTTCCAATGTCTCATGGCTTAATAGCACATGGATAACAGAATGTCAAATACTTGCCACTTGGATAAAATATGAGCATCCACTAATGGGGCCTTGGCCTTGAGCTCCACACTAGGGAAAACACACATTGCATGTATACAATATTTACATTGAAGCCAATAAACCCTGAGGGTCAAAATAGGGGTATTACACTGCATACTATCAGAGCCAGCGAAATGAGAAAATCAGGGCCAAAATTACAACATATTAGATGTAATTTTCAGAATGTATAGCAAGTTTGAAAGGTGTGAAATAATGTCCTTCATCAATGATGAATAAAACATCTCTTTAAACCATCATATATAGAACAACGCTAAGCCACTAAATTTCATTATTTGACATTCTGACAGCGCCAATCTATGTAACCTCCATGTATTACGCTGTCAGAATGTGTCAAATGACACATACTTAAGAATCATGAGCAAACCTTCATAAAATGAATTAACGCATATGTAAAATCACTCATTAGAAGACTTTAGGAAGATTTTAAATATATATAATCCCAATTATAACTCATAATCCTACAAATGCATAAACATAAATAAGAAAAAAAATAAAAATAAAAAATAGAAAAAGGCCTAGAAACTATGATTTAAACTTATAGATAATTTTTTTAAAGAAATAAAAGAAAAGCAATATAAAGATGGATGGAAAAAAAAGGGAACAATTGCACTGCTAACAGATCCAATTGAGAAAAAAAAAAAAACAAGAAGAAGAAGAAGAAGAAGATCCTCTTTCCAAGCTTAACCTTTTAAACTCACTTTACAATAATGTTTCTTTATGTGAACCACTTTTGTAAAATAAGTGGAGTTTCATTTTTAAAATAAAGTAACTTAAAAAAAAAATTACATGCAATTTAAGAAGACTTGAACTTAAGACCTCTTATTAAATAAATAACTTTTAACCAAGTGAGCTAATATTAAAAGGTACATAAAAAATGGAAAGGAGGAAGTGTTTTTTCTTACTCTTTTGTCTCGAACTTCGTGCTTCACATAAACCGAAACAAAAATAAGAAAAAAAATAATATGTCTCGAATTTGGGGTTATACCTCGTTAGGTTGTTCGGACTGTATATGTTTCTCACTATTTCTAATTTGTCGCGGTCAAACGAAGTGCACAACAAAGAGCATACGCAGTAAAGAAAACCATTTTCCTTTTGTTTCTGATCTGTCGAGATCGCACAAGGTGCAAGGCAAAGAGAATACACAAAAAGAGAAGGAAACAACCCGAAACTAAAAAAAGACTAGATCTAAAAAGAAAATGAGAAAAAATATTTTAAATAAAAAAACATCATTGTAACAATATACCTCTAGATCTGATAAAATGTAAGTATCTTGGTCAAACGAAAGCCTATTTTGATAAAATGAAAATTTTTCCCCAGTAGAAATGATGCTCTGGACACAATGAGACACTTCTCACAACCCAAAAATGCATAGAAATTTCAGATTCATAAACCCTTTCACAACTTCGACAACATCGGTTCAAGATCTAGATCACCAACGGAAGCGGCTCTTCAGAAAGGCTCTGATACCATGTTCGACTACACAGGATAATTCCAAAAAACCAAACACCTAGAGCAACCACTCACACACAAACAAATCACGGATCAACACACCGATGTTTTCACGTGGTTTAAACCCTTGAAAGGGAAATACTCCATGACCCTAGCCAAATAGCTACTTGAGGCAGTTTATTATGAAAAAGAAAGAAAGTTACAAGTGAGATTCTCATAATCGATCAACTAGCAAGTGACCCTCCATGCTCTTCAAATATATATCATGGACCAGTCAGGTGTTAAGCCACAGATCAAAAGTAGTTATGATCTAAGAGAAGTTGAACCATTAGATCACTCTATGTCTAGAACATATCGTGACTATCGGATTAGATATTTACAAATGCATACTAAAGAAACACACTTTTCCTAACGGATATATTATAACAAGTTGATCTAAATTAACTCCTAAGTGTCTAAATATCCTAACATGAATAAATTTATGCATGCTACCACTACCAATTAAGACAATGACCTTGTGATTTTTTAGGTGTCCAATCAATTTGAGGGTTTGGGGAGAATAAAGACTAGTGTTTTGTCTCCCCTAACTTTTCATATTAAAAAAATATGAATGCTAAAGAAGAAAGGGGATTTTACTTAACATTGTAAACTATTTTCAAGTTAATTGAGAATCCAAGGTTGTCCAACTTTCGGAGACTTATTATCATGTTTGTTATTGTGTGCAACTATGCCTTTACTTTCTAATGCTAGAATTGATGTAATAATGATTGTTTTTCTTATATACATTTCACATGTTTCTATAATTTATTCTTACTACTATTTTTCAATAGTTTCTAACTCATGAATGTGAAATTCATTTCACTTATTCAAATAGAATCCAACCTTGCTTCATTGTTGATAATTCAGATATTTCTATTATTAATACATAGTAAACTATTTTTTGTTTTAATGGTTTAAATAACTGTTGATTTCACATTCACTCTTCACTCTTAAAATATTATAAGCTAGTTGTTTATTTTTAGGACTATATTTCGTTTTGCATATAGAATGCATCTCGAATTTATATCTTAATAAATCAACACAAAATCCATTTATTAGTAGTCAAGCCATCAAACCAAAGGACTTTTCTATCCTAAACAGAGAGAAGGTTGATTGGGCCTTAACTTTGAGTGAACTACCTTATTTTGACAATGTATATTTGTCTATATCACCATGTACCTAACCAAATAGAGTTACTAATTCTCATTGAATCTAAAAATTGAATTTTGGGCACTTAGGACTCCATAGGTGGAAGTGGCACTACCATGGTATCTCCATTGTCCCCTATAGTTGCTAAGATATTCATGGAGCATTTTGAAGCTCTATCCCTTAATAACTATCATGTCAAACCCTATGTTTTAACAGTATATGAGAAAAAATTTCATCTAGCCCCATGAACATTCTTCCCTTAAAAACTTCCAATACCATCTCAATATCTTATCCCCTCATGCCCAATTTACAATGGAAATTTAACAAGACAATTTGCTTCATTTTTTAGATGTTCTTGTGACTCATCAACTTGATGGTTCCATATCCCATCAAGTTTTTCCAAAAAATAACTCATATTGATAGATACCTCCACACCCATTCCCACCACCACCCTACCGAAAAATCTGTTTTCCTAAAAAATATCCTTTCTAGATATATTTGAATCTACGCCCACAACACCTAAACAAAGAACAAGGAAAACTCACTAAATATGTTCAAACAAATGGTTATTCTCTTTCTCAAATCAACAAATCTTTTTGAATTTTTCTCCATCCTAAACCCCCCAAAAAATGATCCTCTTCTCCCACTCAAGGCCAAATTTCTCTCACTTAATTTCACATCATCATTAACTGATTATCCACAATCTTGGATAAAATTTATATTAAAACTCTCCTTAAACCTCACAAATCCCTCGAACAATTATTTACAACCATTACAGAGAAATCAAATCCAATGTTCTCTGAAGGTGTCTATCAAACTCCCTTCTCTTGTGGAAAAATATATATTGGGAAAACTAACTAGTCAATTTAAACTCTCTCATGGAACATATATTTTATACCTTTCACAAACACCTTTCAAAAACTACAATCGTCAGGCACTCTCATAACACTAAGGCCTATATTTTCTAAACCAAAATAAGATATTAGCTTCAATCCCTCATTTCTCTTGTTACATGATTCGAGAAGCCCTCAAAATTGATAAATATCCCATCAATTTTAATCAAGAAAATGGCCATAAATGGAGCCAATCCTAGAAGTCTCTAATCCATCAACTTCATCAATCATTTTCAACCTATCTTCTTATTTTTTAGTTCCATCATGAGTAATCACCTCCTATCTTATGTAATCACCTCCTATCTTATGTTTCTCCTTATTGCAATATTAATTCCCCTTTGACCATTAATCTTTTTATTCAATATATAATCTTTCTTTTATAATGATTTCTGACTTTAATTGTTTTTTATCCATTTTTTATAATCTAATTCTTCCTATCTTATGTTTCTCCTTATTGCAATATTTATTCTCCTTTGACCATTAATCTTTTTATTCAATATATAATCTTTCTTTTATGACGATTTCTCACTTTAATTGGTTTTTATCCATTATTTATAATCTAATTCTTAGGTTAAGTTTGACATTGTCTCACATATATTATTTTATTATTTTTTAATTTATTCTCCATTCTTCATCATATATTTTTCCTTTGATTTATTTTATGATATTTACTTATCTAATGCTATTATTATAATTAAAGTTGACTATTTATCCCTTAATGCATTATTTTATTTCTAATTTATTTCATTTATCATTTTAGAGTCAAATATTACCCACTTTCCCATATTTATATTAATTTTCCCATACTTATATTAATATATTGTTTATTACCTAACAATTAACTTTTCTCTTTCACAATCTATAAATTCAATAAGATCACTTTCACTTTCATTATAAATTTCCAAACTTTTTTTTCTTTGATGATGGATGGAGTGTCCACTCAAAACATTAAAAACATTTATATTTAATTATGGAAGCTTTCATTCTCATGGATTTAGTTCATTCTAAACTATGTTTTGTGGTTATTACATTCTTTTTGGCATTTCTCACATCCTCTTACCTTTTTAAAATAGTCTTTAAACAATGTAGGATAGCATAGGCTAGTATTTCTATAGTTGTTATGTCTTCTTAAAAGTGTCTACATGTTACTATGTTTTCTTCATTTATTAGCTATTATATTTATGTTGGATGGACATATCTTCTCATAATCCCATCCATCCTTATAATGTGCAATTTTCCTCACAATATTTTGAATCTTAATCATTATGGAGTAAGATTTTTCTTTGTGTAACATTTGATTCTTGAGACACTTTCCCTTGTTGAAGAAAATAAATAAAATCCCTCATGTATAACAGGTTGGATCTTGTACCAAAAACAAGTTATCATTAGGGATATCTAACTCTCATTGTTTTCCTTCTTCTCTATTTATATTCTTTATAAGTGATAAAATCCAACATGTGTTTTTCAAGTTTTTCCAAAAAGCTCAAATTCTTACTCATGGAATAGCATCAACTGCCTACTTATTTTTCTTGTTAAAATGGATTGAGTCAAAATGTAATGTATTTCAATGCTTGGTGTTCAATGTAAAAATTGAATTTATTTACTAGTAAATAATGTTTAAATATTTGCAAGGTATAAGTCACACCTATAATTTCCTTTTATATTGTTGGGAGATTTATTCTAGCATATTTGATTGGATAATCCATCCCATTTTCTCATAGTTGTGCCAGTATAGCTTTGATGGTTGTTCATGATGCATATCCATGTAAATGAAAGACTTTGATCCAAATAGATCTCAATATGGGTGCATTGTTAATCATGTCCTTCAGTTTTTCAAATCTTTTTTGGCATTCTGTTGTCCAACCAAATGCTAGTCTTATTTTTTATGAACATCTCAATTGGGTAGGGTATTTTAGCATATCTTTTGGAAAATAAATTGTAATACCCATGTGTGGCACAAACATGATTTGACCTTAAAGGGATGGATGGGAGGTAATTACTCTTTTATGACTTGTACCTTCTCATGATTTACCCTAGTAACTTCCTTTGCAACAATGTGCCCTAGCAGTTTCCAAAAGGGTTGAAAGAATTGACATATTTTAAGCTTTAATGAGAATCTTGTTTCTCTACATATGCTCAACATCATTCTCATATTTGCTACATGGTTTTTCAAACAAATAAATAGTTTCCAATCATTTAGGTATATCTCCAAGGATTTGTGAAATATTTTTTTGAAAATATCCATAGCGATTCTACAAAGATATGTATGTGTATTCACAATGCCAAAACGAATCCTTCTGTATGAAAATGATCCCCATTTTGTTGCAAATGTATCGAGTGATTGGTAATTTGTATCTCATGGAAACTAGGTTATAACCCAAGTACCCATTCAAGAATGAGAAGATCTCATTTCTTGATATTTCTTCTAGTATTTCTTTAAAAATGTGTTGGAAAGGGATCTTTAATAACTACATGATTTAATTTTATAAAGTCTATACATTTTCTTAATTTTACATTTTTTAATTTCACTAGCACAATAGGTGATACCCATTCACTTTCTTGTATCTCATAGATCACCCCTACATTTATCAATTTATTGAACTCTTCATGTATTGTTGCTTTGTATCAAGATTCATTTTATAAGGACATTATCTTACTAGTTTTTCTTCAGCTTGTATTTTAATATTAAACTCCCCAATTGTTTTGTTATCCCTTTCCAATCATGGTAGTTATATGAAAATACACCGACAAACTTTGTGAATAAAGAAATTAGTCTTACTACAATTTTTTCATCCCAGCAGTTCTCAATTACTAAATTCCTTCGTTAATCTCCTTCCTTTGCTATGTTTCCCTTTCTTACTGGGTCTTTTGTTCATTGTGTATTTTTTATGTATGTTGGTTTTATGTTTATTTCCATTGTGTAAAACTACTTGTTTATGTCTCGGTGAAGTTTGTATTTGTCTTTTTATTCTATCAACATACTAAATACCATATGTCAATTTCTTGTAGATTATGTCCTCTTGCAAATTTATGCGTCTTTGGTAATATTTCCTATGGGGTGGGACTTTCATCAGTCACACCTAGAGCTTATTTTCTTGAGTTTAGATTCCAACTTTGTTATTATTTTTATCATTTTATTGATTTTATTTGTTTTTTTTCTATTTTCTATAAGTGTTTTCCCTAATTCCATCCGATTCGTTGCTGGTACTACTTTGCTATAAAATTTTGGGTTAGTTGTCCTCACATGTACTAGAATGGAATCTAGTAACCTTATGATGAACAAATCTATTTTTTGTATTTGTGATACACATACTTTAGTTTCCCAATCAAATGTGCAAGTTGGGAATCATACTGGACAATGTGTTCTTGTTTCAAATGTTTTATTTCCTTGAGTTGTGAATATGTCCATGGAATTTCTTATGGGTACAATACCTAAAGGAATTTTTGGAACATTTCTATCCTTGTGCACCTAATTTTTTTTCTCATCCTTTTAATATCATAGCAATTCTCTTCTTAGTGTACCTTTAAAAATGTCCCAATTATTTATCAAATTTACCTTGTAGGCTTCTTGCCAAAGAGGTTCTAGGATAAATATATGGTCTTCTCCATTTTCAGATCCATCAAATAATGGTATATTTGTCATGTATTTACATGCGTTTTCCATGGTGTTGTTTGTTTCATCGGAGATTCTCTTATTGGTCCTTTTTTATTCTATCTTCCTCTCTATTTTTCTAGTTTAAGGATCCTAATTGGCCATTTTAAGATCCTCTTCATGCTATCTTTTTTCATTGTTTTGGTTTTCTAGATTTGCTTCCTCTTCCTATTGTCTTCTTTGATTGTTTTGTTTGGGTGTCCTATAGGCGTGGATGTGAATTGCAATTATTCTTGGTGTAATCCTTGTTTCTTTTTATTTTTATGCAATGAGAACCATGTCCTTTTTTTGCATGTGATTTTCCCCCAAATCTATTATTGGAGTACAATCATCAAGTTGTTCTATCTTGATGTTTAGCGGTATGATTCTTCCACTAAGGTGTAAAGCAAGTGTATTGAACAATAATATTGTGTATATAATTCCTATGTGCATCAATGTGTATGTTAATTCTAGTCAAACTGGTGCACATAATTATTGAAGACACACTAGTGAAAAGAGTTATAGTATGTGCACCATTGCATATAGTAAATTTAGGTGTACCAATGTTGAATAAGTAATAAAACACGAAGGCATATACAATTGTAACATGGCACACTAGTGCATATAATTTTTTTTAACAGAAACGATTGAGGAGCTTTTATATATATATAAAAAAACAGAGATTACAGTGATCTAAGGACATATTGTTCCCAAAGAAGGATTCCATCCATGACTCCTTGTTCGTCCTTTACCAATCTATACTTATCATGAAACTTTCCTTGTCTATGGAGACTGTATCTCCTTACAAACTGTCCAAGAAGGAAAAGACAGAAGCAAAACATTGCAGAAAAATATGGCTTGTCTTACTGTCCAGAAGGGTTTCTGGATTACATCTGCTTTTAGAAAAATTGCAGAAAAGAGATCCTAAACTAGACTTCACATAATCCTGAAATGTTGTCATTGAATTGTATCTGGGAGGAACTAAAAGACTTCGACAATTGGAAACCATTACAAAAAACCAGAAAATACACAAACCAAATACCAAAGAACTAAAGCTAGCGACGAGACTCATTTTGTCGGAGGAAAGTACCAACTGATGACTCCTCATTTCTTCTAGCTGTCACGCCTTTACCTGCTTGCAGGTCTGAGATGATTTGCCAAATTTAAGCTCTCATGACATCAATTTTCCTTTCCACTTCCGCTACACTTCTGTTAACATCGACAATTTTAGAATCCATATTGACAAAGCCAAGAAATACATTATCAATGGTTTTAGCCAAACTGGTGACCCTCCCATTAAAATGATTGTTGCAATTTATGACCTCCGAATGTGTGGCTTGAGCAAGGGAATAGAGGCATGTAATAGCCCTCTTAATCTCGAAGTTCTCGTTGCAAAGCAAGCGAATATGGTCCGCCATACCCTTCATGTAATTTTTAACCTCAACCAAGACTATATGATTGTCAAACACCTACGAAGAGCCGTAGATTCCACAGTCCTCCCTTGCTGATGGGAAGAAAATCTTCTTTTCCATTCCCAGGAACTCAGGCTGACAAGGATCGTGGAGAGAAAAGAATGTGCTTACTGGGGAGTCTTCCTGTGCAGTCACCCGGTTTCCATCCTTCGCAGAGAGCACCTTCAAAGTTTCCAAACTTGAGCTCCCCCCGATATTTTTTAAGGGTTTCCTGCATCACAGGAATTGAGACAAGGAAGGAGCTGATGCACATTCTGAGGGCTGAGCAATATAGTCTCCCATCGCACAGAGTTTCTTTCGCAGATGCCTCCTCTCCAGGAACCGAGAATGAATGCAACCACACCAAACATTAATATTAATACCTACCCTGGCCCGACAATCCACTGTAGAGATTTGATGCATGGAGACCACGTGTCTCATTCGTGTGGCTTGCCCCCTATCATCGCTTGAGGCGCATATAAAGGTCCAAAATTGAAAATCGAAATTAGCTTTAACCACTAGATCACCTCGAATGAAATTCATAGTTAAGACTGGAGTGAGAAAGATTTGAGATCAATCCCAAACAAGGAGGTGAACATCCTCATTATTCCATGGTTTTCTAGAACCATCAACACCTTTAGCAAGGGAATCGAGGTTATGGAATCCAGTTTCTCTCAAAGGCCTTTTGATCAAAAACTAGGACGTTGCAGTTAAGACCTACTCCTTTATTGGCCATTATATCTGCATGCTGATTGTTTGTTCTCAGCGCATGGAGTAAGTTGGTTGCTTTGAATTCATTAAAAATGAACTTTAGGATATGGTGCATCTTGGTAGATGGATTCTTACGATTCTTCGACAGGTTCCTCGCTTCTCTTGCAACGATCAACGAATCGCCAAAAACCACCAATTCCTCAATGCCAATATTCCTTGCTAGTTCCAGACCTTTGGTTAATGCTAACCATTCAACACCATTATTTGAATTCCTGCCAACTCCCCAAGTGTACTCCTTCAGCTTATTCCCCTAAGAATCGAAAATGACTCCACCCACACCTGCCAGCCTAGGGCACACTAGTGCATATAATTATTCAAGGCACATAGGTGCACATAGTTATGGAACGTGCACGATTGCACATAGTAAATGGATAATAAACACCAAGGAATTTTCAATTGAAACAATGGTACCCATATATAATACTTATGCACTGTGCCATTATCATAAAGGAATGGTGCAAGTGCAATTGAAAGATTTTTTTATATACATTATTTTGATGTTCATTATTGAGTTGTGCTATTTTTATAATATTTTTACAAAACATAAAATAAGTATCCAACTACAAAATCAATATTATAATAGTATTAATAAATAAATAATAATTACTTTCCATCAAATTAATTATTATTATAAAAAATGTATGATGCATTTAAATATATATGTCATATGCCACATACAAAGTTAAATATAAATATTTTTTCTTTATAATATTGTAAATCAAAATTATATTAAAGTGAAAAAAATGTTTCAAAACACTAAATTAATGTAAGAATGTCATCACATTAATTCATAAAATTTTATTAGAAATACAATTTTCTAATGTTTAATAATCTCATTATGCAAAGAGAAAAATATATGCAATAAACAAAAAATCAAAACTATATACAATTCCAATAAATAATTTTGTTTCAACAAACATTTTAAAATATGTAAATTGTATTATGTAATTATATTCATCTAAATTCAAAAAGAGTTGTTTCATCCATAACTTTAGTTTCTTTGTTTGCTTGAGACACTTTCATTGCTCAATCTTCTAGGAGAATTTCTTATATTTCTTCCCTTCGATATGTTGTTAATGTATTAATTATAGTATTTATATATTAGTTAATGTATTAATTATAGTATTTATATATTAGTTAATGTATTAATTATAGTATTTATATATTAGCTTGAATTTATGCCTATATAAATTATTTAAAAATCAATGTTAACTATATTGAAAAATTGTATTTTTTTATATATATACTTATTATAATAAAATTGTTTCATAAACAATGTACATTGTATTCCTTTGTTCATTTGGGATCTTATCAATTTCGAGGTGGGTCTACTCCATGCTTTAATCTTAAGAGTTTTATATGCTACAACACATTTTAGATATGAGAAGTTATTTGTTGTACTATAATCAATAATAGATACAAAATATCATAGTTATTTACAAATTGTTCAGTACTTAGTCCAATGTCAATAAAACATTATGATGTTTCTTCTTTGTGTTGGAGAACTAATAAAACATTTATCACCAATTGTAATTTATCTATAATAAAAAATTAAGATAAATTTTAAATTAAAAAACATGTACATATTTTTCATTAAATTTTGAGATCAATCCATTCTTCTTTGTCGTTATCTCTTATGTTTAGAATGAGTTCATTTTGGGCATATTTCCCACAACATCAAAATAATTGAAATTCATTAGTTTATGCACATGTATGAAATATATCCAATAAATAAACAAAATGCATACATATTGATTAGATATATTCAAAAATCAATAATTGCTTTTTTCACATGTTGTCATTAGGTTATGTCTTCCCACACACCAATTATTCTTATTTCTTTTACAATTTCTCTATACAATATTTAACCGTCCCTATTAATATATTTGATAAATCACTTCATTCTTGATCTTTAATCTTTTTTTTTCCCCGAAAGAAAAAACACAGTCTATTATTGTTGAAATAAACCGCTTTCTACATAGATTATGAGTGGTCTTAGTTTCAGTTGGATTAGCACTTTGATCTTTGCATACATAAGCAATAAAAAAATTTTAACCAGTTTTTCAAAATAAAGTATATCAAAATGTTCATAAAAAAAAGTATCCTTGATCACCTATAGAGTTGTAGTGACTCATATAGAAAGCTTATATCCAAGTTGACATAAAAAAAAGTAGCTACAGTGCCTTCAATCCAGAAATCCCAAAAAGGAACCTAGATCCAATGCTCTCTCCACATCGTTGATCCTCTCCCACCCCACCTATGCCAGACACCCTCTTCAAAATACATACCTCTTTTTGAGAGGTGATCAGCAGTTGTGTTCCTTTCCCGATACATGATGAAAAGAGGCATGATGGAACAGATCCAATAGTCTTATAATTTCCTCATATAAAGGGATCGGATGGATTTTTTGGGCTTCCTTCTATATTTCATCTAATCGATGACCAATTTGGAGTTGCCAAGTATTTGAATTTGTTGCACCCTGTAATGCACTACTAAATTAAGAGATAATTTTAAATCATCTAACTCTGCCTTGTCATTAGTAACCTATTCCAAACCAATGACAAATAAGATCTTATCGGTAGTGTTGCTCCATTAAAAAAGATCCATGGAATACTTTTATCAATAGTTTCTATCACAATTCTTCTATAAGACTATTGTGGAGGCACCTCTGGGAATAGATTGAAAATTGCAAGTCCTCTTGAGGCAGAGATTTATGGTGAGATCTTCTTATCCTCGATGATTTCCCGATTCCTTGATGACCAAATGCACCATATGATTATCACTGGAAGGGCACTATATTGTCTAAGAACAATATTTGAAAACCAATGATGAAATGCTTGTAAGGTAGACCCTCCCCCCATTCGAATTGAAATCCCTTTAAGTATGAGAGACGGTCCCACACTTTCCTGGAATAGAAACAGGTAAGGAATAAATGGTCAATAAATAATCTTTAATCTTTGCTAAAAACAAAATAAATAAATATTAAAGACATATGGATGAATTAATATTACTAAAAGTTCAATATAATATGCACATTCAAAAGTTGTAACTACAAATTTAGGGATCTTCTTACACCAACAAATTTAGGTATCAATGATAATTGTAAGCATGAATTCTATAGTTGTCGACCAATCTGTAAAGTTTTCTTCCACCAATCTCATAGAATGTACATATCCCTTTTGTACTTATCTCTACACTAAAATCTCTTCTATGATGATCCATGTTTGCTCATTGAACTTTTGTTGCAACAATTTCAACTCTTTAGCCATACTTTCACAAATACATTTTCACAAATAGAAACAATCATAACTTCCTCATTGCAAATCCAAATCAAGCATAAGATATACCTATTTTAAATTAAGATGATGTATTTTGCAATTGAAAAGTCGAACTTAGGTTCTTTTTTATCTCACATTTGATTTTAGTTATGTTTTTAAACCACATAAATTTCTGAATAAATTCAAAATTTACAATTATATTAAGGAAAATATGTTAGAAAAAATCAATAAATTATTCACAATTTTTTTGACATAGTTTTTCTATTTTCTCTATTATTTTATTAAACAAAATAAAAAATATTAATTAACTAAGTTACGATACCACTATACAATTTACTTGTAACCTACACTTACCAATTATTGATAATAAAAAAACAACAAAATATGTAACAAAAGTTGTGGCACCTATACACTTAGGGTTGGAATGCACGTACAATTCCTAAACTATGGATAAAGACATCTTCTCTATTAAAAAATAAATGTACTCAAATAAGTAATAATTGATTAAGTCAGGGAAAATAACATATATGTCATGTGACCTTTACAGTGGTGAGCTGATAATTCCTCACCCTTATAGTGACGGTGAAAAAATGAAAAAATATTGAAGATGTCTTATGACGGTGAAGGGCGTTCATGATTACTTGAAAACATGGTAAAGAAACTTTGAGAACTTTGATAATGGCGTTGAAAACATATTGTACGTTGCATAGAGTGTCTATTAAGTTCTATCAAAGTGGTTAAAGGTAGAAATGGAAGATAAAAAAGTATAAGAATATTATCTAATATTATATATAGCTGTACTTTTGATTGAAACAAGAAATATATACTTGTACTTTTGATTGACACAAGAAATTTGGATCGTAATATTTAAACATTAACATTAATAAAAGTGCACGCATATATTATTGCATGGAAATATATAAACATACACTATTGATAGTTTTTTACTATTACTACTACTAGTATATGCTTTTTCATAAGAACTACTGGTATATGCTTATTGTACGATAAGGTTTGGAAGTCTTGCAAGTACACAATTTAAATTTGAGTAAAGTAAAATCAAACATGGAAATCTTACAAGTAAAGTATATGAGAAGAATACTACTTGATTGGCTCATATCTAGCCAAGAAAGTTGGCCAAAGAAACAATGTTAAAGCTGCTTAATTGTACCCTAAAACCATAGGATGACTATGAGCTAAAAATATTAGAAAATGCTATAAAATAGAAGAGTCCTTTTGAGTAATAATGTGTTCTTATAAAGTTAGAACATCTAGAACAACATGATGTGAATTGCATTACCAAGTATAAGAAAATAGTTTTATCATTTACTTTTACATTATATTTTTTTGGTAAGTATTTAGTTTAAATGATTTCTTATTTAAAATATTAGAAAATGCTATAAAATAGAAGAGTTCTTTTGAGTAATAATGTGTTCTTATAAAGTTAGAACAACATGATGTGAATTGCATTACCAAGTATAAGAAAATAGTTTTATTATTTACTTTTACATTATATTTTTTGGTAAGTATTTAGTTTGAATGATTTCTTATTTAAAATATTAGAAAATGCTATAAAATTAAAGAGTCCTTTAGTTTAAATGATTTCTTATTTCTTTTATTTATGTTTTTATTTTGAAGGTATAACAAAGGCATGTAAAATCAAATATGAATAGTACTAAGCAATTAACGTTGAGCAATAATATTTGGTAATTAAGTATTGATGGTTTCCAATATATAAAAATGGAAAATCATAAATGACTTAGGGTTTGAAATTTCTCCATAATTTTTGTTGTTGTTGAATACTTCTATGAGAATGTGGATACTTTGTAATGCATTATAACCATATTTTAGTTGATGAATGATACATTGAGCATGCTTTGGAGTGTCATTTTTTTTTCTCCTGAAAGACTTTTCCCCAAGAAATCATTGTTTAATGGTTGTATGTTTCTATGCTGCTTATTATTACAACTCTGTTTATTTAGTTTCCTTCATTGTATTCTGTGATTGGTTAGTGTAGAAGTGTATTCTACACCTTTGCTTCCTTTCAAAATATACATAAAATTATAGATATGCCCAATTGCATTCATTATGCTCAAAATTAGATGGCTACACATAAAGTTAGTTATTGTGTTAATAAGACATAAAAAATTTGTGTCAATTCGATGTATTGGTTTGTCATTTTGGATCTTTTTTCTTCGTCAAATGAGTCCCAATTTAGCCATCCTGTTTACCCATCTACTATTCCTCTTACCATATTTTCTTGTCTCCACCCAAAAAAGTGACATTGCAAGCTTACAAGGTATTCTAGCTGTTAATTTCACCATTTTCACTTGTTTTTGATAAATTAAAAAGGATTTAGACTTGATCTCGCTAATGACAGTGTAGACATTTAAGCTTCGCTAACCCAATTGAGTTCTGCAACCTAACTCCAAGATTATCATACCTATGGAAATCCTGTGGAAAATCGGTGACATGGCTTTTCTTCTAGCATCGCCAATAGGGTTGTATTTTCTTTTATTTAGTTCCAGGATCGTCGTGGACAACGAGATCAAATAGTCAAAGTATTGGTCAAATGCCCTACCAAGCAAACGTTGCCAACATAAACCAAGATTCATGCTAGTAGGGGAGGCCATTCCCATGCATTTCATGTGATGTGAATGGCATAAGGTTCGATTTTAGATATTATTTGTTCAAGAAGAAACCAACTGCTCATTATTGTATAACTATCATTTGCTATTTTTGAAGTCTTGACAACTTTTAGACAAGTGCATTGGTTAAGCGACCCTTGATATAAATATTTATGTAATCAAATAATGAAGGGAAGCTACCTAGTGTGTTATTGTTAGTTTGATGCTAAGACTAGGAATATTCCTTGTGTAGTTTCAAACCTCTTTTATATGATATCAATGTGATGATCATTCAAAGGAGTGTGTGATTTTGTTCTAGTTTTGTGAGTTTTCTTAGTAGCACCATCTAGTTGAGAGGGCCCCTCATCCTAGTGAGTATTGCTTTAATACCATAGGTTAGATTACATTGTTTTGTTGTGTGTATTTTAGTTCATGTGTGATTGCTCTGTCTACAAGAAGTCTTAACATTTTTTGGGTGTATATCTAATACTCTATTTTATATGTTCATAACTATGTCATGTGTATGCAATTCCAAGATTTATATATGTACATGTCAACTAGTTTATAGAGTGTGGATTTAATTGCATAAGTGTTTTCATTCCCTAGCATTTGATAGATTTTTCACGTTTTGCTTGAGATATCAAAATTAGATTCCTTCGCATGTTTATTAATACTTAGTGTGGTGATAACTATATAGGATTGCTTAGAATTACTCGTTGTTGAATGAATCACATACATAGTTCCAAGAAAATTCTAGATCAAAGAAGTAGAGTGAAAGACTGGACTAGGTTCCTTAAGTACTTATGGTTTTAATACACAGTGGGTTAAGTGAACATGATATTGTGTGCTTGCATTTGAGTACATTCATTTCTTTTAACATTTTTTGAATGTAATAAACTTACCTATTAATTGAATTATATTAATACAAGTTTCTTTCCAAATCTATAGAATGAACAGAGGCTACTATATTAGGACATGGAAGATTTTTGCCAAGAAATAATTTAGCATTATTCAGAGTTGTGAACAAGGCTCCATACCAAAGTTTATTAAATATTCATAAGAGCATATGTGTTTTCATTTATATTGAAGTTTATCAATTGTTACTTGGATTTTGGTTAGATATTAGCTTTCATTTCTGAATTCTAGGAACGAGGAACTAATCAATCACCTTACACATATAGTGTTAAAATTTCACAAGCTTACCCCCCAGTTTGATCAGAGTAAATGTAACAAGGTTTATTAATTGACATGTAAATTGACTGACATTTTTGGCGTCATTTCTAGGGAAATGTTAAAGGGTAAGTGATTAATTCATGGTTCTTAGTTGCATAGAATATAAATTTATGTTTGGTGTGTTCAGTTTTCTTGGTGGAGGAATTTTTTAAGAAGAGGAGTGGAAACAGTAAGATGCAAAGATGAACTCACTACAAAATCTTCTTGGTCTAACAACAAACCACATTCACTTTAGTGAGTTTCTGCAAAGATTCGTCATGTATTACACTGAATGAATAGAACTACAAACAATAAAGGTAGATTTTGTAAAACCAGAAAAGTAGATTCTAAAGCTCTAGCTACTTCATTTTATATAAGAAAAACCCCATCTACTAGCCTATTGGCTAGAAGAATATCAAGAGAAGAACATATAGGTATAACTCCTTCAACAAGAGAACTCAAAGGCAGAAGATCAAGCAAGGACATAATTACAAAACCAATCATTGCTCCTACAATTGAAAAAAAAATGAGATACTAGAAGAAAACATTGAAGAGAATTCATTGACTGAACATGTTGTCCCCTGAGATGTCCTAGGATAAATTTAGTACTAGCGAATGATGACGCTCAAAGTTTAAATATTTAGAGTTGAATCTGTATTGAATGAGATATAATTTTTTGTATTTTTTGAATCTATTTGCATGTAAACAATTATGAGCTATCTTGGATGCATGAATTGATTTTAGAGGAATCTTATGAAGTGTATACAACACTGTAGATCTAAATGAAGGTGAAATTTATCAAATGGAATGAATTGGAGATGTAAGAGGTTCCTGTAGGACAAATCTCTTACACTCAGTGGAAGCAAAATGTCCTGATCTTTTATGTAAAAGAATTCAATAGTTTATTACAGAATGTGAACATTTTGTGAGTTCTTATGGATCAAATGGTGACATGAAATACAGAGAAAAATAATTAAAGAAACCTTTAAGTATTGTTGGATCATATGAACATCTTAAAACTGGAACAAAGGTAAAAACAATGAAATCATTGTTACAATTTCAACATTCAGCCATACATTTACATCAATGATACAAGCATAGGTGAATCTGTTGTTCAAGATTTATTTATCTCTCATGAAAAGATACATAGAAAGTGAATCATATATGGAAACAATTAGAAGAAGACACAATTACAGAGGAAAAAATATATGCTACACTCCAAAATATTTATCTAAGAATGTAATGCAAATTACTAATCCTATATGCACATGCTTCTACCTAAGATTATTTGACTAACAGAAAGAGACCTCACTTAGTGATGCACCGGTTCTTAACTCTCGTCTTATCACCTCTTTACTATTAGTCAACCAAGAATATGTCTTAATTAAATGCAATGTTCTATCTATTCTAACCTATCCTTGCAAGGAGAAAATTTTAAGGAGCAATAACAGTAAACTGCCTCATACATTTTTAGAAGTTAACTACTGAAAATAATGTATTAACAACCACATAATAAATTCAACACATAGATAGCTTTAGCATTAACATTTATTACATTCATTGCTCACAGATAACATAGAAAATTGCATTTTTCATCCACATACAAAAAGATGATTCAAAACTATTAGAACAGTCCAACAGAATAGGAAATATCTTACTGCATATCTATAAACAAAATGAAGAAATTAGTTATGTACATTTGTCCACATGCTTCAACACAATATCCCATGTATGCTTCCACCCATAAAATTGTCTTTTTCATTAGCAGAAAATAATTTCTTACATATGAGTCTTAGTACAAACTTTCACAAGTAAAAGTCCATTCCTCTCCTAATTTCTCTTATTTAGCTTTACAATCCCATCTCGTGGGTGAATTATCACTTCACCTTCCTCAAACCTTTTGACTTTCAAAAATTTTGTCTCTTTTTTATTACAAAATAAGTGAGAAAAATATTAAAATACAATAAATTATTACACTAATACGGTGGAGCAATCTCTTGAGTTTGGATATATTCATTCCAAGGACTACTTTCATAAGATATAACATTTAATTGTTGGGGTTCTAATAAATTCAAAGATACTTAATGAAATGGTAAATCTTTGACCATGGCATTTAATCCTTTAATTGTTGTGTTATAACCATTTTCTAAGTAATGTGTCTTCATCATAGCTTTCCCAAAGAATTCTTGTAGATCTTCTGGAGTGATGGCCTCTAAAATTTTGATAACAACAATGTCTTCTTCCTTGAGCATCCTTAATTCAGCCACCTGTTGCTCTTTTTGTACTAGAATTTCGAATGAGCCAAGAGAATTTAGATGACATTTTTCGAAAGATCTGGTATTGCTTTGGTGAATGTCCTCAAATTTGGAAATGGAAACTTTTACTTCATTCTACAATTTATTTTCTACTTTCTGCAAACTGTCCAGAATTGCAAAATCTAACTTGAGTTAAGCTGTGGATCTCTTGGGAACATGTGGAGGGATTTATTTGCTTGTTTTACTCCAAGAAGTTAGCTTCTTCATCCTATCATAGATATTTGTAAGCTTTTGTCTAGTAGAAGTAGCTTCCTCGAATATCTGCTTGAGCCAAGTTACCATTCCTTGTACCTCATAAATATGTTTAGTGAGTAATTCTTGAGAATGGAACAGTTGTTCCTGAAGGGAAGAAGCACGATCATAAAATGGTGTCGAGTCCCGCTTCTTCTCTTTTGCAGTATTTAACTAAATCAATAGTGATTCCTTTTATCTGTTAGGCTCCACTATTTGTTCTTTCATATCTCCTTTCTCTATACTAAGATATTCTACCCGTTGATCCCATTAGTTTTCTTTCTCTTGTAGTCCTCTCAGTTGAGACTGGATATCTTCTTTTTCACCTTCTAATATTACTACCTGTACATTAAGTGAGTCCTTCTCATCTTTTAGATTCTAAATAGATTGCATGGACTCTTCTTTTCGCAGCTCCAGGGCATCTCCTTAGCATCTTATTTCAATCCCTTCACTCCTATCCTACACTAGATTATCTTTCAATTTGACCACTTTGGATTTGTTGCTTTCTATGTTTTCCATTAGCTTGTGTATGTTATCTTTGTTAGCTAATGCTGCAACAACATTCACAGATGTCGTGAACTTTGGATCTTTATGTGTGCCCTCAAAAAATTGTACTTCTTGTATAGTGACAACATCAGGCTGCGAAGCAACTTTGAGTCTCTTTTCTGTTCTCTTCGTAATAGTCTTTCTTTTCTTGTTCGGCAACCAAATTTTCAACTTTTTCTTGTTCATCCTTTTCCCATGATTCTTCAGCTCTTTCTTTCTCTATTCTCTCTTCTTCTTCCTTCTCTTTCATTTCTTATTCTTGTATCCTCTTATCATTTTCGGCTAAAAGAGCTTCTTCTATTGCATTTTTTCTTGCAGCTTCTTCTAGGTCTTCTTGTGCTGATGTATTAGATGGCTTGCTGGAACTTGCCCCTTTCCTTTTTTTGAGCCTTTTGTTCAATTCTGCAAGATTATTTACCCGTATGTACACTTCCTCCTATCATAAAATTTGATCTTCATATTCATAATTATACCTAACTAATTGGCAATGTAAATCCCCTTTCTGATAGTTATAATTTCTAACAAAAATATTCTCACCGAAATTATAAGAATCCAATTCTTTAACAAATTCTTCAACCTCTTTGACTTTATTGAATTTACATGCTCCAACTATGAGTGGGAGTGAGGGCCAACAAGCTTTCTTATTTTCATGTAAGAAATGATCAATACCATTTATATATACCTGCCTCACTATGTCCTTTAAAATGGTGTAATCAATGACATATTTCGGGATTAATAGCGGAAATTTTGAACCTACATACACATGCAGGTAAGTACCTTCAGGAGTCAAAAAATAATCCCCTAATTGTGTGGCTACAGTAATGGCATCATCGAACATACAATTTGGTTCTTGCTCAAAAATCAACTTGTATAATGGAACCAAGAAGTCTTCGCAAATTAGTTTGTAAAAGCTTGCATGTTTCTGAATCCATAGAATATGATATGCCACATACACCAGGGTTTCTCTAGCATTCCATCTGTACCCAAGACCTGGAAAAGGATTCAGGGTCGTAATACAATCTATAAGGTAGGATGACATATGAAAGTTGATGTATATGTAACTTCAGAATGTATTTCACATATATGTATATTGTATTCCTATAGAGATGTTATTATTCCTCTATACGAAAGTGTCGTCATTTATATTGTAAGTGTCGTAACTTATACTTGATGGGTTATTCGACCACCTTGTTTGGGGTCGGCCCTGTATAAGTCATGTGGGTCAAAGGGTTATTAGACCACCCTATTGGGGGTCGGCCCACTCAGCATTATGTTATGTGGTTAAGTTCGAGCCTACATGAGTTAGGTAAAAAGGCAAGTCAAGTCAAGTATAAATAGAGTGCGGGAGGCACTCTATTTGCTCACTCACTTCTCACACATGCACTCAAGGAGGAGTGGCGCACTTATGGAGGAGGAGGATCTGCTGCTAGGTTATGGCTATCTCTCTTGGTTGGTTGTATCATTGCTCTATCTATCTCTGAGGAAGTTATTGGGGTTTTTCACCTTTATGGTTTTCCCCAAGTAAATCTTTGTGTCTCTTGTGTGCTTGCATTATTGTCTCCATGATTGATATGCTGTAGATATGATGTACATGTTGTTCTCTCAGTTAAGATCCTAGATCAGATTGAAGTAAATTCTGAAAATCTAACATGGTATCAGAGCTAGCCTGAAAGAAGGCATGATATGGCATGTATGACACTTGTTGCACTTACGATGCTAGGGCTTGATATAGCAAAAACGAGTCATCGTAGCACTTTCGCTATAAATCCGTTTTGGCAAATTTTTCGGATATGAAATTGTTACAGGACGAATATTAAATCTCCAGGTACCTTGTGTCCAAAGGACAACCTCTAATTCGGTGTACTTTGTGATTTATGATCTGTACAATATAGGGTTTCTGCCTCTTCCAGATCTGAGTCAAAATCAGGTGACCTTGGGAAAAAGGTCATAACCTGGGATAGGAAGCTCCAAATGAAATTTCATAAAACTTGACAGGTAGTACACAATCTGTACTATCGCAGAAAACTTTTTCAGAGGCCGAAGTTGAAACAGTGACACGTGGCACGCCGTACAAGTTCGCTCTCCTGTTTTATCCCAAAACAGGTCACGTTGCGACATTTGGCATAACTCTATCTCAGAGAATCCAATTGAAATCAGACCTATCAGGATGGAAAGATAACAGGCCGAGATATTTCAGGAAAAGTTTTTAGAGGCCGAAGTTCAAACAGTGACACGTGGCACGCCGTACAAGTTCGCTCTCTTGTTTTATCCCAAAACAGGTCACGTTGCGACATTTGGCATAACTCTCTCTCAGAGAATCCAATTGAGGTCAGACTTGTCAGGATGGAAAGATAACAGGTCAGGCTATCTCAAGAAACGTTTTCAGACCCTGTGGATCGAAAAATTTGGAGGTACACCAGAAACAATCAGGTACATATTTCTGTCAAAACAGAATTATTTTTGAGTACCTTCATTCATGGCTTCCGGAATTTAGGGCTTCGTAGAAAGTTGGAATTTTTGTAATCGGAGACCACGGCTGAATTCCACTCATCAAAATATAAATTTAGAGACCAAGATCAGAATTTTTGGTTGGGAAAAAGGTCAGGCTTGATCAAACCCTAGTTCGGGACTTTGATCGAAAAAGTGGAAAATTAGGGCTTCTGTAAAAATAGGAATTTTTTGAAATCTGTGACCACGGTTGGAAGCTCCTCAGAAAAATAGAAGCTTAGAGATTTGGATCAAACCTTTTGATGGGGCAAAAGAGTGGGCTTCATCAAACCCCAGCTCAGGGTCATGTCCAGTGAATTCGGAAGTTTGAAAGGCAAAATTGAGGAGTGAAACTTTGCAGTTTTCAAATTCTGAATATACCAGTTTGATCAGCTCATCAAGGCGCATATTTCTATCCTTTTGGAAGTTTGAAATTCAAAGTTTGAATTTTTGGGGTTTCTCTGACAAACCCATATCCAGCTCCAGGTCCAGTTCTTGCAAATCAAGTGGATAGGGTTAATCCTAGAAGAAGATGGATTGGTCACCTGCATAAGTGAAGGAGTTTCTGTTTCAGAGGGAGATGAGGCTAAGGCTTTACATAAGAAGATTACAAGCGATCTCGACAGGTATGACTCATCGAGGTATGTTTCGATATTTGTCCATGATTAAGTTTATGGTATGTTTGTCTTCATGTTATTACGGTTAGTACAATTTTGATTTTAGATTTGTCGTATCACCTTAACAAAATTATGAATGCATGATAGAAGATATTCATTGGTTAGGGTGTTGACACTTATGATTGTACTAATGCATTATGGTGTTGTATGAGGCATATGTTGTCTACTAACATGAAAGGTACACCAAGAAAGACAAATCATGTTCCAGTTCAAGAACATATGATCATGATGACATGAGGATAAAGACTCATCCATTGTCATGGATCTCATAGAAGATCCATTTACGAGGTATGTATAACTTGGTTTTATAATGGCTAACCTATGAGATATACAGGTTACTAGCACAAGTCATTGAAGAAGAACAATAAGACATCATGTGAGTATGTTAGACATAACTAACTAGCATGCTAATCCAGGTATGTTTTTCCTATATCAAGATAGAATCCTACCTTGGGTTAGGATCTTATACTATTGTTGATAATGATTATTCATGAAGTCATAGGTTTGAATAATCATGGTTGTATGCATATTATATTTCTTACCATAATTGATGATATGACTAACCAGAAGAATCATGAAGGTATAGGTTTGAATAATCACAGGTTTTATGCATGTTATATCTCTTATCTTGATTGATGATTCAACTAAACCAAAGAGTCATAGGTTTGAGTAATTACAGGTTTAGACATGTTATGTTTCTTATGATTTGACTAACCATAAGAATCCTACATAAACCTTGAATGCTAATGCTTATTATTTCTGTTTGAAATGATCATGACTATACATGCTTGAGATTATTGTGTTTTAATAGTATACTAATGAATGTATGATTTTATATGAGATCACAAGGATAACACATTCATGATACTAATAAGCATGCATAGGGACCAAGGATGAATATGAGATTCAAGAACAGGTAATCCAGGAAGCAAAGATCAAGAGGGAGTACACTCCAGTGGTTTATGCAAGGATGCAGATATTCAGAGGGAGTTGACCATCTCTCTACATCCCACAACAGAAAGGTGTAGAAGAAGCTACTTCAGATTAGGACTCCAGCAGCTCCTGCAAGGAAGCGAAGACTCAGAGGGAGTCCACCCAACGAACAAACAAAGATAAGTATTTGAATTGTCATTTCTTAAATAATACTGTTCAATAATGTATATACTGATGTTCCTAGAATTAGGTTGTGTATTATGCATATTAGAATAATTGCATTGATGAACATTATACTCCTAATATGCATGGGTAAGTGGCCTATGGCACTGTACAACATTCCATTGCTACTTATCTAGAATGAAACCTCTTTGCTGACATGTTGGGAGTTGTGCACACTCTTAACAATGTTCTGGTAGAGATTGGAAGGCATCTAGAAAGTTACAGGATATGGATAAATGTTGTATTAAAGCATTGGCTAAGATAATTGCATGACTGTATGACATATTTCTTTATGTGTAAGAATTTGTTCTGAAAATTATGAGATGTTTCTAATCATGCAATTTAACTTGTTTTGTAGGAAAGACCGTATATCTTCACCTACAAAAGGACTACAACATTTGTTCCAGCAACAAAGATATCTATTGAAGATATTGAAGTTCCTAGGATCTGGGATGAAGAAATGGAATGCCATGATCCGTCGATCATGAAGAATGATGTTTGGGATGCGATCCCAAGAGCTAAAGGGAAGTCTGTTGTGACTTCCAAATAGAACTATCAGATCAAGCATGTTGCAGATGGCAGCATTGAGAAATACAAAAGTGATGAAATAGAAGATGCACCAGATGGATTTCAAGACAGCATGGTGTAGTCATATATGTGTGCAGAACTTGATATGGTAGGATAGACAGCTTTCTATCCAGCTTGGGCTTTACCAAGAATAAAGCGGATTCCAACCTTTTCTACAAGGTTGAGGAAGGCAATCCAGCGATACTACTATTTGGATGACCTGTTTGTATCAGGTGAGGATAGATTGATTGCCAACATGCAGTGGAAGCTTGTTGCCGAGTTCGAGTTGAGGAACTTGGGGATGATGCACTATTTGTTTTTGGCATGTGGCAGAGTGATGGAATCTTCCTTGGACAAGGGAAGTCTGCAGTAGAGATCCTGAAGAGGTTCGGGATGATGGATTGCAAGGCCATGGCCACACCTATGGCATCAAATCTGAAGCTTATATGTGATGCTTCATCTGAGCCGGTTGATGTCTCTTTGTATCGTCAGATGATTGGGTCCTTGATGTACCTGACGAACACGAGACCAGACATTTGCTTTGCTGTGAACAACTTGAGCCAGTTCCTGACGGATCCGAGGAGTGTTCACCTAGTTGCTGTAAAGCATGTTCTGAGGTACCTGAAGGGTACAGTGGATTATGGACTCAGGTATGAGGCGAATCAAAAGTTTAACCTACAGGGTTATGTTGATTCAGATTGGGCTGGCAGTGCTGCAGATAGGAAGAGCACATTTGGGTGTTGCGCTGAGGTAGAGTATGTTGCATCCTGTTTAGCTAGTTGTGAGGCAGTATGGCTACGGAAGCTACTGTCTGAGTTATTTGATCTCCCGTTGGAGGCTACTGGTATCTTCTGTGATAACCAGAGTTGTGTGAAGCTGTCCGAGAACCCAGTGTTTCATGACAGGTCGAAACACATAGAGATCAAATATCACTATATCAAGGATATGGTGCAGAGAGGAGCTGTGAAGCTTCTGTATGTTGCGACGGACGCACAGATTGCAGATGTGCTGACGAAGCCACTAGCCAGAGTGAAGTTTGAGTACTTCAAAGAGAGGCTTGGCATTCTTCAGATCGAGGACACTTCGAGGAAGAAGTGATGGACACATTTTCTGAAGCCGTTCCAAGCATGTTGGAAGGAGGATCCTTCACATGGATGTGGATGTAAGCACTGGATAATGGGCATCGGGATGATGTTCTAGTTTCTGCTTGGATATGATCAGTTGGATCATGTGTATGTATTTTGTATATGCATCATGTTGGATGCTTGGACCATGTATCTGTATATGTATCAGGTGGATACATTGTATGATCAGGTGGATCATGTATCAGGTGGATACATTGTATGATCAGGAGGATCATGTATGATGATATGTATCAGGTAGATACTTGGTATGCATCAGGTGGATGCATTGATGATCAGGTGGATCATGCAGCAGGATGTTTCAGTGATGATTAGGATGATCATGGATGATGAGCTTCAGGATGTTGCTCCAGATGACATGCAGCAGGATGTTGCAGTGATGATGATCAGGATGATCATGGATGATGAGCTTCAGGATGTTGCTCCAGATGACATGCAGCAGGACGTTGCAGTGATGATGTTCAGGACGATCATGAGTACATCAGGATGATGTATGGTGAGTATCAGGTTGATACTCTGTGGCCGTGGATCAGGTTGTGCAGATGAGCATGTTTGGGAGATCCTATAGGTCAGAGTTGTGTAGCCGTAACAGCCTGGGATGCTCTTTCGAGACATTGCTCTGGGAGGACATGTAATTTGTGCCCTGGGAGATTTCAGGTCGGAGTTGTGTACCCGTAACATCCTGAGATGCTCTTGCGAGGTTTTGTCCTATGGCATGTAATTTGGGCCCTGGGAGATTTCAGGTCAGAGTTGTGTACCCGTAACATCCTGAGATGCTCTTTCGAGGTTTTGCCATGACCACATGTAATTTGTGCCCTGGGAGATTTCAGGTCGGAGTTGTGTACCCGTAACATCCTGAGATGCTCTTGCTAGGTTTTGTGGTGGACCACATGTAATTTGTGCCCTGGGAGATTTCAGGTCGGAGTTGTGTACCCGTAACATCCTGAGATGCTCTTTCGAGGTTTTGTGGCGGGGTCACATATAATAGCGCCCTGGGAGATCCTACAGGTTGGAGTTGTGTACCCGTAACATCTTGGGATGCTCTTTCAAGGTTTTGTGACGCACATAATAAGTCCTGAGGATTCCATAGTATGGCCAGTGGTGACGAAGACCTGCAGGTGGTGGGCCTACATCCAGTATGAAAAAGGACTGGCTCTGTAGAACTTCCTATGACGAGTAGATTCAGAGATTGATTGAGATAGCAACAGCAGTGACGATGATGATGACTCAATGATGATTATCCAGTGACGATGATCCAAAGAAGATGACTTGTGCTAGAAGAACTGTGTTGAGAAATACCTTCCTAGTTAAGAGGGAGTGTTGATGTATATGTAACTTTAGAATGTATTTCACATATATGTATATTGTATTCCTATAGAGATGTTATTATTCCTCTATACGAAAGTGTCGTCATTTATATTGTAAGTGTCGTAACTTATACTTGATGGGTTATTAGACCACCTTGATTGGGGTCGGCCCTGTATAAGTCATGTGGGTCAAAGGGTTATTAGACCACCCTATTGGGGGTCGTCTATGTGGTTCAAAGGGTTATTAGACCACCCTATTGGGGGTCGGCCCACTCAACATTATGTTATGTGGTTAAGTTCGAGCCTACATGAGTTAGGTAAAAAGGCAAGTCAAGTCAAGTATAAATAGAGTGCGGGAGGCACTCTATTTGTTCACTCACTTCTCACACATGCACTCAAGGAGGAGTGGCGCACTTATGGAGTAGGAGGATCTGCTGCTAGGTTATGGCTATCTCTCTTGGTTGGTTGTATCATTGCTCTATCTATCTCTGAGGAAGTTATTGGGGTTTTTCACCTTTATGGTTTTCCCCAAGTAAATCTTTGTGTCTCTTGTGTGCTTGCATTATTGTCTCCATGATTGATATGCTGTAGATATGCTGTACATGTTGTTCTCTCAGTTAAGATACTAGATCAGATTGAAGTAAATTCTGAAAATCTAACATGAAATTCAACCTTCTTTTCTTTAAGTCCTTTATGTGCATCATCGATCGCCTTTACCATGTTCTCAGAGATAATATTGGCCCAATTGAACACAGTACCATGCATTGTGATGTGATATAACAGAGGCATACAATTGAGTTGGATCTTCCATATAATCTATCTACATAGGAGAGTGGCAACAATATTGAAGGGATTTTTCAGGAACTTAGTCTCATACTCTCCACTACTTCTTTGACGCAACCATTTTCCTGGAAATAACATCTTCTTTGCACACTCTGCATGATCTATCTTCAATATTTTAATCCAATATTTTGTCAAGAATAATTTGGGTGTTGGTAGTTTGAAGGCCTTTCCTATATGGGATGGATGGAATGAAGCAAATCATTTTCCTATAGCACTTGCAATGATCTGAGCTTTAATATCAACATAGGGGAGAATCTACCCTATCACTTCGGCACATGGGAACAATTTTGGTCGTGCATCAGCTTTGTGAATACCCAACTTCTTACTATTATGGTAGATTAGATCTTCTTCAATCATTATGTTTTGATCTTTGATCAAATGATACAATTCACCCCACTTGAACTGAGGGGCCACTCTTGTGATTGATTGAGTATCGTCTAATTGGATCTCTAAATCCACTTCTGGGACAACTTCATCATCTGAATCCAATACTACCTGAACAGTATGCTTTGGATCCCTCTTAGACATCTCTGGATCCTATGAAAAAAGATAAGTATCATTGTGTTGCATAGATTCCATTTAAAATATAAACTGAACAAAATTTAGCTCACAAGAAATAGTTGTAAAAGGATTCAATAAACAAAGCTATTAAATATTTGAATATGTAATCTCTTGTTGGTGAAAATAACGTTAAATCCTTCCTCCAGACGACCGCAACACCAAAATACCTTTACACGAAACACAAATATTGCACGTGCTATGAAATTAGGGTTTAGGTATTTCTTGAGACTTTTCAATAAAACACATCTGAGAAACCAAACTAAATACTAGGGTTTAAGCACTCTTTTCCTCATAGTGCTTCAGCATAAGTATGATTGATTTTCAAGAAATGTATGCATAAATGGTGGAATTAAATCCCCTGGGTTCTTGAAGGTTTAAATCGGCCAATGAAAAAGAGAACCCCTACCCTAGCATCCAATCACACGTTCCACTTTGATGACACAAATCCTTTACAACCAGGTGGAAATAATCAACCAGGATGAGGACAAAACTGCTTACTTGGCTAGATGATGAACCTATTGATTAGTTTGCAGTAGAACTGAAAGATATTTCCCTTCCAGGTGGCGCAGAGGAAGCAATGGCATTGAAGAGAATAGGGTCGGATCTCGATCAATGGGATTTCAGTATAAAAAGGCGTTCCCAAAAAACCCCTTCGTAACACGGTTAAAAATGAGCTCAAAGAATGTTTTGTTGGTCATAAAAATATTTATAAATCACTTCAGAGGTTATAAAACAACTCACTCTGAGTCATGTCGAAAGACAATCATGATTTTATGCGATAGCATGTCGGCGACAAAATCACAAAAATCATCGGAACGTATCGACGTCAATTCTAATCTTTCACCAATATTTTTGGCAAGAAATTGAGTTAAGTTCTAATAATCGACTTGAACAAATATTTGGCGCCCAAGACAAAAGTGTGGTGACCATATCGGGGATAAATCGATTTTTACGATGAAGCAGTTTTGGAGAAAAAAAAAACATCTTACCGATAAGTTTTGGATACAAAAGTATAAATACAGCGAAACTAAGTCCTTACTACGATGAAATTTTTCATAGTTTCCAAACTTATAAATATTTCGGCGACCATAACAAATTTTTAGAGCATTTCGATCAACCAAGTTTCGGAGGGATTGGACGATTTCCTCCAAAATTCTGGCGTGTTTTACAGAAAATGGTCAACGTTTCGGAGTATAAACAGAAACTTCCCTGACATGTTCGAAACGTTTTACAAAATCCTCCGGTTTTTCAGCGGAAAAATGAAAAATTCACCTCTATTTCGGTGGAAAATGGAAAACTCCACCTGTGTTTCATTGAGTTTTAACAAAGTCACCGAAACATTAAACTTCAAAAGAAAAAAGATCCAAAACTGGGAAATTGTCTAAGTACCCCCCTTTTTCTATGAAACACTTAGCTTAAAGCAGTACTAGACTTAGTTTTAAAAATGAGTGGATCAAGCAAAAAGTTGGGAAAAATGAGGGGCCCTAGACTTTCGAGAAAATACTGGGGAGGGTGGTTGCAGCTGCAACATTGCTTAAGCACTTCTATCAGCACACACGTCACATAACTAAAGAGTAACCCTCATACGCAAGAGAACTATTATGCGTGCAAATGTTAACTACAATATTTACTGATCAAGTTCATTCTAGTTGTACAAAATGATACTTACAGTCAATTACTTGAGTTACTTACATCATATGGAAGATTCTAAATACCATGCATTCATTTTACGAAATACATTATCATTATGTCTATTAGTATGTACATTGGTAATTGTCATGTTTAATTTTCACGAGGACTAAGTTCGAGTTGAATGACCTGATGTCCTAACCGTAGGAATCTATATTTAGATGTGTAATACTTATTTTAGCCTTTTTCCTAAGTCTATAGTTCCTTTGGCCCTATTTCGGGGTCGGGGACTCTACATGTTGAGTCCTTGGGTTGCTTTCTTATGTTGTAAGAAGTACAAGATAAATGATAAATGATTTGGTCTGACATGTGCCTTATTGGTTTTGATGAATAATTTTAACTTATAATATTGGAAGAGCATGAGCCACTAGATTTTCCACCCTATTAACATGGGTTTGTTTATGACATGCTTTAATTCCTTATGGTCAATGTAGAAATTGAATTTTTTTTCTAGTAGTTAATGTCAAAATGTTTAGAGCACAGATCATTCCCAACGCCTCCTGCTCTATAGTGTTATTTTTTTCTCTGTTAAGATAGTTTTATGTTGGCATAGTAAATAGGATAATCCATTCAATTTTCTCTTGGTTTCTCTAGTATCACTCCAATGGATATACCAAATGTTTCAACGTGCACATGAAAGTTTTTGTTCCAATTTGAAAATCACGGGATAATGGCATTCATGACGTTGTTCTTTAATTATTCAAATCTCTTCTAACATTTGTTTTCCATTCAAATGCAATTTTATTCTTTAATAATTGTTCCATCAAGTAGGCTATCTTAGCATATCCTTTTACAAAATATTCAATAATACCCCATATGTCTAACCAAGGACTTAACCTTTGATGGGCTGGTCAATGGTACAAGTTCCATAATTACTTTTACCTTCTTCAAGTTAACCATGATTTCATCCTTGGAAACAACTATGTTCCCAAGAAATCTTCCAAAGGATTGTAGGAACTAGCACTTCTCGAGATCCAGTGATACTCCTATCTCTCGGCAGCTGTTGAGCATCATTTGCAAGTCTTGTACATGGTTATTCAAGCATATGAAGAGTCCCCAATCATCTAGATATAATTCAAGTAACTTGTAGATGAAATCCTTAAATATGTTGACAATAATTCTTGAGAAACATGTTGGTGCATTAAAAAATCTGGATGTCATCCTTTTATATGCAAAGGATCACCATTTGATGGAAAACTTTGTTAGTTTTTGATATTTTTCCCACACCGAGACTTTATTATATCGAAAAGTCAAACTTTCTACTACTTGCAATTTACCTAAAGTAGATGGCACTTTGTATCATTATCTTGTTGTTAGTCTCTTATACCTAACTCATATTAGTCCTAGTCTTTCCTTTGGCATTGGTCTTGTTTCCTATTATATGAGAAAACCCCATGAAATTCATTGGAAGTATCAAAAAGGATACTTCGATATATTCAGGGTACAGTTTAGTTTGGAATTCATTATATTGCAAGGGGGATGTTAATGTAATTTATAATGCCATCTTCCTCCATTTGTATTCTTTCTATTGGTCATTACTAAGAGGGAGTGTTGGAATATGTAATTATGATTTGTGTGATGTTATTGTAAATAAATCTAATATTATAAAATAGAGTTATCCCACATGCATCATGTAATAAAATCTCTTATTACCATTCATTATATAAAAGAGGCAGGAAATCATTACATATTCCATATTACCATTCATTATATAATGATGAATGGGAGAAATAATAAAAATGGAGGAATATGGCATTATAAATTACATTAACATCCCCCTTGACAACAACTTCCAGAATTTTCCATAAGATGTGAATAAGACCACTTCTGAAAAGGGCATTGGAGATGAAACTGATGAATTTCTCACAATGATGTGGTGAATGGAAAGAGTAGGAGACTCTTGGAGTCTAAAATATCCAAGCAAAACTATGAATAAGAGAGCCATGTAACCTCAATGCACATGGTTAAATTTTGAATCAAAAGTGGATAGCTTGTAGAGGCAAAAGAATGACAAACATTGACAATCACCACATGAATGCTCTAAAGAAATAGGTACTGGTTAGGAACCAGAACAAGGCTTCAATAGAAGCAAACAACATCAAACATCAAACAAACAATGAGTCCTACAAACATTAAAATGTATAGACATGAAATATGGTTAAAACTCTAAAGAGGGCCAAGTTAACCCCATGTTGTCAATGCTATCAAACATCCATGCAAAAATCCAAACAAAAAGATTCAAAATTCACTATTAAAAAGAGAGGAACAATGCAACATGATGCTTAGAAAATCAAGAAAGCAATAATATTCACACAGGAACTTCCACGAGTAAAGCATATAAAGGTCATAAAGAAATTGCTCATAATGAAAATGAAATTGCTTTTACACAACAAGGGTCAGCAAGATCTTACAATTAGATAGAGAGAAAAATACGATACCAAGATAGAAAATTGAGCAAAATATGATCAAATAAAAATAATATCACTTAAATATATTAAAATATATCCATCAAGCAACTAAGTCTTAAGCATAGGTTCATTTCTTGTGGTCACCATGATAACATACTATATATACACGCCCCTTAAAATTGTCAAAACATATTCCACAAGAAGGTTAGAGATAACTAAAATATGAAAAAAAATCTCTATAAACATGATGATTAAACTATGAACATAAACCCTAATACAAAGCCAAGGAGCTAATGAACAAATTTCAAGATAAGAATGACTAAACCATAGTTTTTGAGCTGAAAATTTAAAGTGACCATAACTTGATCAATATTGCTCAAAATATTTATTATAACTTGTTTCTAGAACTGAAGCAACCATTCTACATACACTATCATAGTTAAAACATAAATATGGGCACTCTACTGAAATATATTCGCTTTTCAATCCGAACGCCGATCACCAAAACCCTGAAAAATAATTGATTTTAAATTAGCAATATCTCCACTTTCTGGACTCCAAATGAGATGATTTTTTTTTTTAAATTGAGAATTTTTGAGAGATGAACTCAAATATGCAATTTATTTCTTAAAAATATGCACAATATGTCTTAAATCGATTTGAAATTCACCATCCAATTTTACCTTAAGCATTTCTCCAAAAGGGTTAGGATTTAAAAAAAATCAAACATGTAAAAGAAGGCTTAGCTCTCAAAAACTACCACTTGGGTATTATAGATTGGGTGGCAAACCTACAAAATATGAAGTGTGAAAGAAAAATATGAGAATTGATTGTTGTAAAAAAAATTATTGATGGAGGTAAGGTCTAGCAACCTACTCTGATACCATGTTAGAATATTGAAATCACAACAATATTAAAACAATAGATCTTAGCCAGACTAGCCTCCTATAATTATACAACAACATATAATAAATAACATAATAAAATAAACAAGATAAATAAGAGTACACCATATATACGTGGTAAAACACCTAATAGGGAAACATCCTTAGGAAGGGTTGGTCTTATATTATTCATCATAAAATTTCTCCAATCTTATAATAGAGGGCTTCCACACATAAACACCACATCACACTCCATCATCACAGTACATGACACTTCCTTGTGATCATTTGTGTATGAAAACCCTCACCATGAGTGTAAGTAAGTAATTACTTGGTTTACAATGACCTCTTTCACCTCTTTATATAGCTAGATGTACTATGGAAGAATTACATCTCATACCACATATGGGATAAATGATTTTCCACCTCTCTTATATAATGAATGGTAATAAGAGATCTTATTACATGATGTATGTGGGATAAATTTATTTTATAATATTAGATTTATTTACAATAATACCACACAAGTCATTATTACATATTCCAACAAATGTTACCCATGTCTTAATTCCATAAGCATATGTTTTAACCATTGTCAATATTCCCAACAAACTATAGGTAACATGCTTTGCGACCCAAAATATGATTTTACTATTTTTCATTGAGTGTTTGTCCATTTCTACCCAGAATCCCAAGGAAATAATGTTGATTTCATCCCTTCATTCTACTATTGCATCAATTATTCATCTTTTCATTATGATGGTTTTTATTTGCATTTTATTTTTAAAAAGAACTTATTTTACGTATCTGTGTTTGCATTGGGTCATTGTTCTAGTCTTCATCCATTTGTAGCAAATATTCAAAAAAATCTTTTACTATCTTTCATGTCTACTTGTTGGTGGCTAATTGTCTTAGTTGCACCACTAGGTATTGCATTTAATGATATGGTTGCTCCTTCAATGGTTGTTCTCTATCTTTTCATCTACAATCCCTTATGGCTTGTAGTGTTTCCTAGTACACTATCTTTTGGGAATGGAAACCTAGGTCACCATTAGGCTCTGATGAGTGTTTGGAGTATCCCTCTAGTATTTTTAGGGTTTCCATGCAGGCTTCCTTTGCTGGCCTTTCAACCTATATCATCTTGCATCACTTTTCCTATACTAAGTTTAAGTAATACATGTCATTGATTTGTCTTGTAGTTTCCTGGCCCACAGAGTGAAACGATTGTTACCCCGAGGATAATATTTTATGGAGAAAAAAATTCATATGGCTTGGGGTAGACCACAACAGATACAATGACACCGAAAATCAAATTAATTCTCAAGTATGCTATATAAATGAAAAATGACAACAACAAAAGAGAAAACTCTCACCTCAACCAGATGTTCAAAGAAGACCATTATTGAGTTTGCAATCCAATTATCCTTACCTACAACTTGTCCTCAACAAAAAATATATACAAGCATATGGAATATAGATATAAATTGTTAGCATAAAAACTAGCATAAGCCATAACATATTTAACAAATATACCCAAGGAAAATGACATAAACATTTGTAACATGTATAAGATGAGAAAATGAGTATTTATATTAATGAAGTGAACAAAAGTACATAGTGACAACCTTCTGTAGGCAACTCATCGGAACCGAGAACTAAGTTCCTCCACCTACGCCTCCACCACTTCAATCCTCCATGCAAAGGAAAGCTCACAAATTCAAGGAGTAATTGGATTCCTCCTTCACAAGATATGGAAGAGCTTAGGATATGAACATGAAAGAGTTCAAACAACAAGGACAAAGGGATGTAGACTCAAGGAAATGGAAATGGGGGAAAAGTTCTTCATATTTTCCTTGCTCCCTAGTTTTCCCTCCCTCAAATGCTCCACAATGGATCAATATATAACCCTCAAAGGAGGTGGAGGGTTGAATTGGAGTGTTTTCCAGCATATAGAAGGCCAAGTATCAGCATGGATGTTACTTGTGGAGGAAAAGCCGAAGTATTTTTAATGTTGAGCATGAAACCCAATGTATGCATGCAATAGTGGAGCAACTTGTGTATACATAGGTTGTGTACATCAACAAAAATGTGCTTTTTAGGGGTTTCTCTAAGCAAGAGGGATGATATGAGTCTACAGATGAACATGGAAATCCATCAAGGCATGTTGCATAAGGTGTGGAAAATCATGCCATAACAGATTCCCCCTAATGTATGAGGTCAGAGGGAATATCACGATGTTCGAAATACATTATAACTCTCAGAAGTGGGAGTAGAGGAGCCCGAGCCAGAAGAACTAGCCACTCATTAGAATATTACAATGCTGACTTTGTATACATATCAATAACTTGAAGTACATAGTAGTTTGATACAATGGCCATGAATAGTTAATACATCATAGATATATGTCATAAGTGGTCACAGCCATGACCCATATACAGTGAGGTCCAGTATCCAACTAAACTGTAGACATCCGGTACAACTTGGGGTACAAACTGCTCTACCATGAGAACTGAGGTCGCATAGATATTGTCACGATCATGGATAGTAGCATATAGTGGAATGCTACTGTATCCTAAGGTCTTCGACACAAACCAATGATTGTGAATGTCCCATCACATGAATATAGGTATTGGATTTGAACATGATGACACATCATCTGATTAACAGTCATTAAGGTATACCATTAACAGACACAAGACAACCTACCAATGATGAAAATTGGTGTAAAGGCACCGAGTACATTCCACAAGCATGAATAAGGGTGTTGAGGTTGAACACTTGCAAAATCCATCAATCAGGGGACATTGATGAATTATTGACTATCGATGACGAGAGGAACTACCACTGATGACTGCAAGTCTCAAGGTACTCATATGAATCTAGATATCAATTATGGAATAGATAATATGAAGTCTATGGAGTGAGATCCACTAGAAGGAGGGAATTAAGGCATCCCCCATCAACCAACACGAGGTACACAGCTAGGATGAAATAGTTGGAAGAACTCGGATGAATGAGTTGAACACGAACCAAGAACCAAGTGCGTCTCTCGCGTGTACTGGATGCAAGTAGTGCACTGAAGAGACCCTATGAATAGTATCCAATGATGAAGACTATTGACATAAGCGAGGAAACCACCAATGAGGTCTAATGGAATCCAATACACAACAAAAATCCCAATGTGTGAATAAAGATATTTCCATCAAACACAAGGGAAACCACTCAGTCAGCGACCAATGATGAAGTGACATCTGCTAAGTTCAAAGTCACCTACCAATGATGTAAGTAGGCCCAGTGTTCTAGGTAGGAAAAAAAGTGTCATGTGATTGGAATGTACGTATACAGGTACGAATGACATGTAAAGTCAAGAGATCTAAGGAATGGTCGAATCAGGTTTATAAACTTCCTTTGAATAAGAGCATGAGACAGATGGAGACTCAGGAAGCATAGAATTAAGACTGGATACTGACACAATTCTATGATGTAGGAGGCATCGATAGAATCTCCATAGGGACTGGAAGCTTAACCAGTTAGAGGAATAATCTCTGAGTTATGAGTTCATCTTCCTAAGGCCATACTAAACCCAAACCGTTGATGAATGGACTCAAGATTTGTGCTTTGTTCAAAGGTGACACAACTGCTTCCAATAGAAGATGACGATATTTTCCCATCTGTCTTTTTATGTTTTTTATTTTTATTTTTTGGTCTTTTTCATATTATGAAATCCTGAAAAAGAATAAAAGAGTTCTTATAATACAAGTATGATGGAACAAGTGTTGTAGGCAAGCAATCTAGTTCCATGCAGTGGAACATACCTATGCTCAATGCAAGGAAACATGTGCAGGATAAGGACACTTGAGAGGATGTTCCCTCAGGGTAAAAGGGTCATCAAGTTGCAAAGGATAAACAATAAGATTTATTTGGCTAGTACTAATTTTTTTTAGGAAATTTGGTTTATAATGACGAAGCAAGAGTCGTCACTAGGCTCATAAAGGAAAGCAGGTCAATGATATGCATTTGCAACTTGACATAATCGGGAGTCCCTGTGGGTGATAGACATAATATAAGATATGAAGAAACATGAGGTTTCCGTGCAAATTCATTGAGGGACTACAAGGGAATCCCAGACCTAAGGAGGAACTGCAGCATGGGAACAAAATGAAAAAATATCTTCTAACTAGGGTACCCATGGTCGGGAAGGCCCTACTGCTTAAATAACGACGCTTCTAGAATAAGTTGGAAGGTTCTATGTCGATAAAAAGCAGGATCGCACCCAAGGTTTATGAATCACATTCATAGGTCAATGAAACAATGCATGCGGAGTGGAATCCTAACCTATATGATGGGGATGATATATACTTGTCGAATGCATAAATCATGTTAAAAAAGGTTGAAATCCATAATCGTCGGAAGAAATTGTTTCAAAAAGTACCTTACACCATAGAATTAGTCCATTATGCCCATAAAATATTAAAACAAAGGGTCAAAACTATAGAAAGTGGGTAAAAAAAATATACAAATAGTAAAAATGGGATTTTTTACCAGGTCATTTGGTTTTTTTTTACCACAATAGTGCATTTGGAGCCATTTTCCCCTCTTCCTTCAATTGGTGATTCGAGGAACTACATGAGATGAAATCACGAGTCATTTGGACCAAGTAAGTGCCCTCATCATGCTCTTCAATTTCATTGGTTAAATTTTAGATTGTGGTGGTGGATTTTTTTATTTTTTAAGCCTGAAAATAGTAAAATTTGGTGTACAGGGGTAGCATATCATCGGGCCACGTACAAGGGTAGGTCCATGCAGGGAAAGCAAATCCTTCCTGCGTATATTCGTGACTGTAATAATTGTTGTTCATGTACAACGCCATGAAGGTTGTTTTTTAAGAGAACTAACACAAATCTCTCCTTTCTTTTTGCAGGATGGTGATAGAGTGGAGGGAGAGTGAGCATGATTCCATTGATCGAGGGAGAGGAAGCATGATGTCATTGATCATCAAGTGCAAGGTGATTTGGCTTCTCAAAAAGATTTGCAAAGATGTGGAATTTACAAATTTTGGAACATTGGAAACCTAAGGGCACAACCAAGGTTACTTCAGATGCTTATAAACTATTGGGATCCAGACACTGAGTCCTTCAACTTGGATGGTCAGCCTCTAAAAATTGAGTTTGAATACATATACTTCATTACCAGATTATCTCTCCGAGGTGAGGTAGTGATTTGAGGGCTAGTGGCATAGGAGGGGGAATGACTATAGATGACTATATTGCTACATGTTGTCTTTATGACACTCAAAAGGTGGGAAATAAAGTCCCCATCATAGCCATCAGGAGCCTCAGCATGAAGATCATCATCCTAGTGCTCAGAAGGATATCGGGTTCAGTTGCACTCCACCAGGCTTTGAGACCCATGATGTTCTATGCGATAGAGTTCCTAAGACCTATTGTGTATGACTAATGCACATCACTGTTGGAAACTATGAAGAGCCAACTTACTGAATGCAAACTTGGAAGGGCCAAAAAATTTGGATTTGTGAGCATATTGTGTAGTTTCTTCTTTGATAGGGTTCCAATCCTTAGTCCGAGAGTGGAGGTCCCTCCTCATAGTCTACGGGATCCATCCCAGGCCCACTAGATTGACATCATGATGCTATTGGTAGGTGGAAAATTTCCCTATCCATACAATGATGAGTCCTTCCAATGGTGGCGATGACAGGTGATCTCCATAGATGACTATCCCTATGAGGGGGACTGACTTCCATGGTGATAGAGACATACCATTACCACCAGGGTCTGCATTCAATGAGATTGGTAAGAACTATTTTCATTTTTTCATTTTTTTTTTTTTAATTTTCAACTTTAATGAAAGCAAAAAAAAAAATTTGGTGTGGCATCAATTATTAACACTAGAAATTTTCTCACATATATAGGTCCACGGAGACTAGATGGATACCCACAACACAGGCATATAGGCTTAGGAGAGGAGTTAGTTGGAGGGGATGTCGAGAGGACACTACAAACCGTATAGGGAAACCTATCCCGGTTGACTCATAGAGTACCAATGGTTTAGATAGAACATCTCTGAGAGGTCATGCAGAGACATGTAGTAGGAGTACCTTGTCCATGGGTGAGGCTTTTACGACATCTATCCAACGTCATAGTATTCTATCATGATACACATCCTGCACTTGAGGCTTAGATGTCGTGGTTATTCTATGTGCTGGACATGTATATTTTGAGAGCTATGAGCTCAATTTTTGTACTATGACACCACATTTCGGACTTATTTATGGTAATTTATGGTTCTCGGATCTACTATTATTTGTGTATAAATGTGTGAATGGATGAATGCATGGTTTCTTCCCTTGATTAATTGTGAGACAAATGCCAATCTAAAACATATTTTTCATATGTATCAGAAACTTGGTTAGAACATCTAGGTATATGAATGTATGTGATAAAATCAAAATGTTGTTCCAACAGTCTTTCCCATAAGAATCTACTTAGTAGCATAGTATCTTAACACGATACCGATCGTTCAATTTTGAAACAATCAAATGTGAATCGAGGAGAAACTCTAAAGAGTGAATACCATTAGAAATGGCATCGCGTAGTGCTCAATGATGGCACTATACTCATCCAAATTATTCGACAATGGACCGAGATATACACCTCCTGAAGACACAAGCTAACCCTGGGGTGAGTAGATAACCCAAGCAATGGAAGCTAAGTTCTGCATGTGATGACTGGAGCCATCCATGAATCCTAAGAATGTCGAAGATTCCATTAGCATATTCCAACCAAGAGGAACTGTATAAGCAAACCCGAGATACCAAAATAAAAACTAAACTATGTACAAAACTATAAAATAATGTACCAGGTACTAGCCTAAGCTGGAGACTCAAGCATAGTACCGTTTCAGGTAGAGCCCATTTCTAGGCTCCTTTAGGACATTCTCTTCAGATTCTTCCAACTCATAATCTCCTTTCTCTAGGACAAGCCTCATGATGTAAGAACCATGCCACATTGGGTTGAACTTGCCTACCCCTAGCGGTTCCTTAGCTTGGTCATACAAGAGGACCAAGTCACCCTCAGCATACTTCCAAGGACAGACAGACCTATCATATTGAGCCTTAACATGACGTTTATTAGCTTCTATGGCCACAACAGCATCTCGATGTTGCTCACCAAGTTTCTTGAGGTGGATTAACCATTGTTCTAAATCTGAAGTGTCAGGCAGGAGCTCAATGGATAGATTCAATCAAGGGATTTGGAATTCAACCGGGAGGATGGAATCCACACCATGAACTATTTGAAAAGGTGAGAAACTGTTGGAAGTATTAACTGCGGTTTGGTACGCCCACAAAGTAGGATATAACATAATATGCTAGTTAGACTTTATTTTTCTAATGGTTTTCTATAGAATTGCCTTAAGAGATTTATTAACCTCGTCTACCTACCATTTGCTTGGGGATAGTAAGACGATGAATGATCTTGTTTAAACCCAATATTTAATGCTAATTCCGCCATCATTTTATTTTGGAAGTGACTTCCATGGTTAGTGACAATCTCCTTCGAGATCCCAAAACGAGTGATGATATGATTAAACACGAAGTGGGATGCAGTCGCACCATCACATTTGACAGTCGGGATGGCCTCTGCCGACTTAATAAACTAACCAATGGCCACAATGATATGGTTATGCCCCCCAACCAAGGTTGGGTTGCAATCCATGAAATCCACCCCCCACTTGGTGAAGGGACCGAAGTTGATGACTGGATGTAAATGGGTGGGACACGAGTGCATATTTTGAGAAAACACCTGGAAAGGGTGACATATTTTAACCACATTAACACAATCCTTAAATATAGACAACCAATAGAAACCAGCTCGCAGAATCTTCTGAGTTGTAGCAAGCTCAGATAAGTTACCACCACATGCCCCACTATGGAAATCATTAATCACAACCTCCTCTTGTTCGTGATTCAAACAACAACGCAAAATGGAATCCACCCCTCAAAAATACAAAGTATCCCCAATAATAAGGTAGTTCTTAGCTTGATGACGTTTCTGTCTCTGTTCATCCCTTGAAATATGGGGAGGAAACTTAGGTTCCAAATATACATGATGATGTCTCCATACCAAGGGTATGAAGACGAGATGAGGAATATGTGCTCATCCACAAATGAGTCATCATGAACCGTGTCCTCATCAATCCTAGGGAAATCAGACATCAACTACGCAAAGACCAAAGAATTCTTGGATTTCACCGAAACAAAATCAAGATCAAATTCTTGTAAATTCACAATCCATTTATTATATTCCCCCCAATATTACGTCGTGTCAAGACGAATTGAAATGGATTGATATATGCCATAACTATGGTATTCCAAAGTAAAATGTAGTGATGTAACCGTTGTACTGCATGGATAGTCGCAAGCACCATTTTTTCCACGTGAGTATACCTGAGTTCAGCGTCTACTAGATTTTGACTAAGATAATAGATAACATGATCCTGCAGCTCATCATCCTCCTGAACCAGGACCATGCCAACCGTCTCATGGGACATGTAAATATAGAGAAACAAGTCTCTACTGTAGTCGAGAGGACGCAACAAAGGAACCAATACTAGGGATTTCTTAAGAGCATTGAAGGAATCCTGAGCTCGCTCATCCCAGATAAAAGGAACATCATTCTTCAAGAGGCACATGAAACCCTTAGTAAGGCAGGAAAATTTCACTACAAAGCAACGTAGAAAATTAGCTTTCCCCTGTAGACTCTGAAGTTGAGTAATCGTGCGTGGGGGAACCGAAGTATTTCCTCAATCTTTAAGGGGTTGAATCTAATCCCTTCTTTTGAAATGATGAATCCCAAAAGGTGACCATTTCTTATGCAAAAGATTCATTTATGAGGGTTTAACTTAATCATATATTGTCGGCATATTTCGAATACAAGACGGAGCAAGTTTGGATGATCCACTCTCTTGTGAGAGTGAGCAACAAGATCATTGAGATAGGCCTCTACAATACGTTTAATATCGTGAAATGCAAAGGTCATAGCCCACGGGAAGGTCACTCCAACATTTTTAAGGACGAAGGGAATTTTTTAGTGTGCGAAAGTACCCTAAGGAAAAACAAATGCAGTCTTGTGTTGATCCTCAGGCTTGATCTAGATCTGATTATATCACGAAAAACCATCTATAAATGAAAATATATTGCTTCCCACACACTCATCCAAAATCCGATCAATGAGAGGTGTGGGAAAGTTATCTTTCAAACAAGATTTATTCAGATCTCTAAATTTTGTGCACACACAGATGGTTCCTTTCTTCTTATGTACAATAATGGGGTTGGATACCCATTCAGTTAAGGGAACTCGATAGATGAAGCCAACTTTAAGGAGCTTCTCTACTTCTTCCTTAATAGTGAGTTCCTTCTTAGGATTCACCACACGCAAGCATTGTCGAATAGGTATGGCGTTAGGATAAGTTTTAATTTCATATTTTACAATACTCGAGTCTATACTTTGCATCTCCTCATAAGACAAGGAAAACACATCCTAGAATTCTTTAAATAAATCAATGTATATTTGAACTTCTTTAGGGGAGGAGTCTACACCAATATATACATTCTCCACTTTCTTGGGGGTTTGATAAATGTCGATCGGAATGGTGGGAGAAATAATTACCATGTTCCCTTCAACATATATGCCATGTGTATCCAAAGGGACCACAGGGTGGCCGAATTTCTCACGTAGAGTCAACCGAAACTTGTCTTCCTCAATCCTCTCAAGCTTAGGAAGAAAATAAGATCGATGATGAAGGTATTCCCAATAATTGTCGGGACCATTCATGGCCTTTATAATGGATTCATCCGAAGGTAAAGTATCATAAAGGAAATCATACGAACAAGATGAGTTGAACGCCCAAGCTGGTGGTAGAGCGGGATCCTCCTCTTCTGTCCATGAAGAGGAAGGATCGAGATATGCAGTGACTTGTTTTACAACTTGGTAAGAAATATCCGCTGCAAACAGTGGCATAGCCATTCTTATGTGTGAATGTCCTTCACATGATGCAATCATGGAAGGAATATTCAATGTATTGTTAAAATATGAAGTACAAAATGACACTGGACTCAATGGCAAGGGAGCGTCATTGGAAATGGAGTCAATAAACGCGATTGACACTTGAAAGTTAAATGTTCCCATGAGAGAGGAATACATTCTGACACCAATATTCTCATTTTCCTGCAAATAATTTTATATCTTGGGGACTGTAGATCCCGGTGATGTGGTGGAATTGGAACTAGTAAAAGATAACTGGTCCACAGTCACGATATTACCTTCATTTGGAAAGCATATCACTCAAAATACGGACGAAACGACGGCCTTCATAGCGTAGATCCAATTATGACCAAGTATACTTAGATAAAGGAGACAAGACAAGGGCATTCCAACAAGATAACGGCATCACCGACATAGAATCACCTTCTCCAACGATAGTGCATTTGATGGTCATAGTGAGACACTCCACATGCACTTCAAAAGCCACATGGTAATGTAAGCAAGGCTGCACGTCAATGGTATCAAACTTGATGACAAAAGGACCACTAGAATCAAGAGCTCCTAAGGCATATAGCAAGGAATTCCTCTGGGAAGGGAACGTTTAGAGTACCTCGAGGGATGACATAGTGCACGGGGTTTAGGCCAAATATTCTATGATGGAATAGTTGTTCTAGGAGGCTTGGGAATTAATATTGTGAGTTTAGTGCTTAAGGAATCCTTTCATAATTTGTGCCGTAGGATAGGTCTTATGAATCTACAATAGGATCTCTAGAGGAGGAGGATCTTTCCCCATAGAAGGTTGTGGAGGAATGTAATAACGAGAGCGAGTAGAAAAATTGACCTCCAATTGTACCATGTTAACGCATCCATGACCACCATCATGAGACAAAGGGTTTGAAGTTCCAACAGACCCATCCCCGGTGGTGGAAGCACCCAAATTCATGTTTTGGTTATGAGGAAGTGGATTCGTCAACATAGTCGGGCTATGTGTAATGAGCTTCGAGGCTTCATCCATCCTGGGAAACAAATGAGTGAGGTGATCTTGTGAGCAAATCTTATAAGGAAATTTCACCTTATGTTTTTGCTTCTTGTCCCCACCAACATTGTTGTCATTCTTCTCATGATTCTCATTTCCCTTCTTATTATTGTTCTTCCCACCCTTATGGTTTTTCTTCCCCTTTTTCTTGTTTCCTCCGGGTTGTTAGTTACCCTTTGGATTCATCAATTACATAGAATGTACATCTGACGACTAGGAAGGAGAGGACGAATTCGTGGCTTGTCCTATTGTATACTAGTTAATAGACAAATTCTCCATCTGGTTTGTCACCTGGTCTATAGCCTTAGTACTTGCAGAACCTACGATGCCATCGACATGAGGCCCTGGAGTTGGTTTAGATTCGTGGCTCAATTATGGTGCGTCCAGTATAATCTCATAAAGAATCCCAAAATGAGCGTATATCAAGTCTAACTGTTGATCTTTAAATATGGCATGTTCCTCAGTCGTGACTACGGATGTTGAGACATCCTTCACAATAAAAGGTAAAAGTGACTTAAGGAACCCTTCCAGAAGAAACTCCGGTGGAATATTAGCTTTAATCATCATCTTTCGTCGACGCCACTCTTGAATGTGATCAGAAATATGGGTGGCTTTGTCTTAACGGAACGTTGATTGGATTTTCGTGCCTGCATCATAACTGACCGACAACTGAAAGTGGCCTTGAGAAAAAATAAGGCCAAATCGTTAAAATTTTGGTACATGCCCCCAGGAAACTTGAAATACCATTTCACGGTAGGCCATGTAAGAGTGCATTGAAACATTATCAAATGAATGGAATCGTGATTCAAATAATTCAATGAGAACCAAAGGTGAAAGGTAGTAACATGATCACCCATATACTCACCTTTCTTTCCTTTGAACTTGGGAATGTCGGAAGGAATCTTAGTGGGGACCGGAAGTCATGCCGCATTTTGACACACGAGATCATTTGTGAGTCTAGAGAAGTCTGATAAGGTCAAAGTAGATAAGAACGTGAGCCATAGTTGAGAAGCTTGAGTCCATGCTCCTGGAAAAGAATGACCTTGCAGATACGTGCCCGTAGGCATAGGATTCAATACCATGGGCCATGGTTCATTTTGGTAAATACCATGACCCTGTCCAGTAGGATAGTATCCCCCTCCAAATTGATTCATATAAGGATGAACCAGTATTTGCATAGAAAGGATCCCTTGGGAAGGAAAAACAATATTACCAAAAATTCCCATAGGATTGTACAGGTTTCCTCCTAACGAAGGGGGAGGCATATACCCCCCGATGGAAGAACTCTGGCCGAAGGGTGACCTACATTAAACAATAAATTCCCACCCAAGGGGTTGGATGAACTAGGAGGAAGATTCTCCATGAGAAAGGTGTTTGTAGGAACTGGTGCAGAGTATGATAAGTAGGTGGATGGAATATATGAAGTAGAACCAACGCCTATATGACCACTTCCACCCACAAAAGGATTGAAACTAGTATTATGGGATTATGAAGGGGGAGGCCATCCCCCCAAAAAAATAGAAGGAGAAGGGATATGACCACTTCGGAACTGATATGTAGTGAAGGGGGATGAGATGCCACTAAACCCAACACCGGAGTTACTACTAGAAATCGGTATGGAATATGGGAAACTGGATGAAAGATTGGGAATTACAAATGTAAACAAATTAGTGGTTTTAGGTATCGGTGAAGCATCACCACCCAATAATTCTAAGGAGAAAGTGGATACATGATCCGATGACTAAGCATTCTCAAAAGGATTCATCTTGATGGGATGAGATGAACCAATAGCGTGATAACTAGTGAACACGGGAGTCCCTGGGACCCATGAGACATAAGAAGGAGTTCAATGGACTCCTCCACCCACTGTCGAAAAAGGGTTCGAATGGATCCCAGATGTATCGGACGCGGAGCTCATAGTGAGAATTCTTTGAATCTCACGATGTGATAAATAAGCACCACCAATGGTATCTCTATGCCTCTTATGGAGAGGCTACAAAGGATCACTAGGTGGTAAACTCACTAAGCGACGAGAACGGGGGATAGCCATAACTTGATCCACGATGACTCCAAAGAGTCATAAAAAACAAAATCAATCCCTAAGGGAAACTAACCGACAATGAGCACGCTCCTAGAAAAGATAAGACAAGATGCACGCAAATAGAGAGAGAGTGGCTAAAGGGCCCCCCGACACTATAGAAGGTGTGCCTTTCCCAAAAGGGGCTTGAGACTTCTCTACTATAGCCGAAGGTAATAGAACCAATTACAAGGGCCCTCAGACTTCAAAGTGCGATGCTATGTGCTATCCGACCCCTATCTAGCTCAGGACACTCATAGAATAACCCTTGCAAGTACACTCTGCAGTACTTAGGATAAGAATCTATGGTCACCACGTATAAACAATGATCAGCCGAATAGTTGTAGGTCGGATCCACCATATGGGAAGGGTAGCAAAGCCTGAAGCTCAAGAAGTACTTAGGTGCTTCAAGAACCCACAGATATGAATAAACCTAGGATATATATCCAACGCTAGGAAGGTCACGGAGGGATATCTCCTCAACCAAATTTAACATCACCTTGTGCTTGAATTGTGTGTAAGGAAAGATTCCTGAGAACACCAATTATACCACGGGTTTCACCACTCCATGTACAAACACCTAATTCTTAGTTTCATAGTCTTGGAGAAGTTTACTCACACAATCATATTCCAAGACTCTAAAACATATGCTTCGGTGCACCCTATAAAATAAAAATGTTTCTAACCAATTTTAAATTAAGCATTAATTTTATTTGGTTGTGCTTACTCAAGGGGATATGGTCATGCAACTAATGATGTTATGACTTAGAAAAAACAAAGAAGCATACATAAAAACATTGCTAAGTTGTAGACTCGTTTTTCAAAATAAATTTGTATTCTACTAAATGAAATGCACAATAACGATCTCTTTCAATTTCAAATGCCAATGTAATATTTCCTAGAATTCCAACACTAATGCAACTCAAAATAACAATGCAAGTGCTCAATTAAAATGCAAAATGAAAGTATTTTTGTATTGTCAAAATATATGAATGTAAATGCAATATTGAACCATGAACTTCTCAGATTACACAACAATTATAAAGAGACCAACCCAACATGACACCAAGAAGCATGAATCAAGCAAGCCAAAAAGCTACAAATGATAAAAAATGACAAAAACTAAATTAAAAACAAATAAAAGGAGAGCTTCCAGCCACTATAAAGGCAACAAACAAACCGCACAGAGACCCAAGAAGACTCGACAACACTCAGAATTCACTGAGCAAACATGTAAATCAATATATAGGATTAAAAGTGAGATGTACGACTATTGGAAAACATCAGTGTATGTATATGAGCAAGACAACGACAGGTCATGTGGGTATGCAGGCAGGGCTCAGCCAGGCTGGGTGGGTGGAGAAAAATACTCAAAAAAATTAAAAATGAATCCAAATTCCTCAAGATAAAAGCAATGTACATACTGCCAAGATACCAGCGACATAGAAAATAAAATAAAAAACAAAGAGCAATAAGAAGGAAGAATTGCCCCAAAAGACCCCAAATGGAGGCTCCCCAGTATGGTCACCAATTTTGTTATGGAGAAAAACTTCCTATGGCTTTGCCGGGTAGACCACAATAAACAGAGTGACACCAGAAATCAACTCAATTCTTAAGTATGCTATATAAATGTAAGATGCCAAGAACAAAAGAGAAAACTCTTACCTCAACCGGATAATCGAAGAAGACCACCGTCGATTTTGCAATCCAATTCTCCTTACCTACAACTTGTCCTCAACAACAAATATATACGAGCATATGGAATATAAATATAAATTGTTAGAATAAAAACTAGCATAATCCATTAACATATTTAACAAATATACCCAAGGAAAATGACATAAAAATTTGTAAGATGTATAGGATGAGAAAAGAGTATTTCTATTAATGAAGTGAAGAACAGTAATGGAGTAGTAGTGGAGCAACATGCGTATACGTAGGCTTTAGTGTTGATAGGTCACGCACATCAACAAAAATGTGCTTTTTAGGGGTTTCTTTGAGAAAGAGGGATGATATGATTCTACAGAGGGACATGGAATGCCATCAAGGAATGTTGCATAAGGTGTGGCAAATCATGCTATATGTCCCCAGGATCCATAGGCGTAGCAATTTCAAACTATTTTCCCTTCGGGTAATGTCTATACTACCATTTGATTTCCTGATTGGGATTGTATCCAATAGGATTCTAGTCCTATTGTTATTCGACACTTTGGTCTTGTTGTGTTCCTTGGTTATTATTTCTTGATAAACTTGGTTTATATGGGCCCCTATAATTACTTTGATTTTTCAAGCAAATTTTCTAGGAATGCTCACTTGTGTCTTGTATGATAGTAGACAAACCTGTTCATCTTCCTATTTCATATGGATTCCTAATTTTCCATGGGTTGTTTTTCTGTTGCTTCCTTTGGTTCATGTCATTTAGAATATTTTAGTCTCTCCAATCATTCATCATGTTCCTGCTTCTTGTTCTTTTTTCATTTCTCATTGTCGAGCACCTCCACTTCCATCAGTACCACTGCATGTACCACTTTATTATATCACCTATGTTTCATGGTCATGACATGTGCTCTAATTTTGTCCAATAATCTGTTAAATAAATAATATATTTTCATGATTTCCCATACATCGTATCCTAGTTGTTTTTATAGACCTTAGATTCTTGTATCATAGTGTTCCATGGTTTCTCCATTCCACTGCTTACTATCTATGAAATATGAAAAATTGGATGGATTTTGTTCTAGATATGTGTAGATATCCAAAAATTTCTCTAGATCATCCAACCATGACTGAAGGGACTTGTTTCTTTTGCATCTTTGATACCATGTTAGTACTGATCCTCTGATTATTCCTTTAAAAATTTCCCATTGTCTTCCTCAATTCACCTCTTTCCCTACAATCCATATTGACCTGAGAAGGAATATATGGTCCCTACCATCCATGATTCCATCGATTAAGGGTATCAAGGGTATATCCAAGTGTCCCATGCTTGTATTGGTATTTTATGTCACACAGATAGTATCGAGTTTTTCTATCTACATTTGTTCAATTCATCCCATAGTGGACTCTCTAAGGACTTCCTTGAATAACCTATTTTGATCATCTTCTTCCATCAGTTTTTGTTAGATCAAAAATTTTAGTTGGTCTACTTCTATTGTCACCAATATCTATTGTGCCTTCCTCCTAGTTGGTAATCGTTGCGATCAAATTTATTCTAATGGTTCATTTATATGCATGTGATTCTTTAACACTTCCCCTCATAACTGATATCATAGTTCACTTACTAATTTCTTACATGCTTTTGGGTATGATTACTTGACTTCTAGTGTAGATTCTAGAGTCAGAATCCCCCCCAAATGTTGGCTATATTTTAGTTGCAATAGGTTTTACTTTAACTTATCATAATCGATACCCAATAAGTCATTTCATTCATCAGACTAACATATTAACCAATATACTTTCTTAGAACAAAACATTTAAAATAAAAAACAAAGACATCCCATAAAACTGACATAGAAATTACTAGGGGAAAACCTCTCCTCTTAAGGCAAAAACCCATTAAATAATCACTAAATCCATAATCCCTTCAAAATGATATTCATTTAAATACAAAGAAAATCCTTCAACTACATCATGTTGAAGAATGTAACTTTGGGAGATATTCTTATTTGTATTATTGGGTCATTTGTATTATTTGTATTGTACACCCTACGGGGATTATTATTAATGTAATTGATCATGTAAAAGTCATTGAAAGAGTCAATGTAAACCCTAATTATTAGGTCGGCCTATAAATATTTAGAAAATAATATTTTGTTGTAAATTGTATAGGTCATCCCAGTTAGGTGAGTCAAGCCGACCCTGTTTTGTAACAAGGTCAAGTCATTTGATTAGTATAAATGAGGAGGTAAAACTCCTCATTTGGTCACCTCACTCACACATTGAGCTCGCATCACTAAGAGAGATAAAATCATTCAGAGTAGCTAATTTTGGAGTATTATTATTTTGGGTCTTTGCACAAGGGATAATATTGTACATTTTGATGAATCTATATAGAAGAAGTTTGATGGGTTTTTTTGCCCCGAGAGGGTTTTCCCGGGATAAATTTGTTGTGTTTCTTTGTCTTGATATTCTTGTCTTTATTTCATTGATCCTATTGCATATGGTTATGATTTTATGATTCTAAATGTTTTAATATATTTTATAACCATTAAAATTCTAACATGGAATCAGAACAGGCCTGAAAGAAAATATTGTGTAGCTACTACAACTACAGAATCTAGGGTTTATATTTCTGGGAGCTCATGCTTGAAACCCTAGAAGGAAAAATCTATTCATCCCATAATTTTCAATACAAATCACTTTTAGTGAAGTTCCGGGAGCTGAAACTCGGACATGCTAAATATGAAATGTTGATTTACCTTGTTTGTGAGTTTCAACCTCATATTTGTTGTACTTTAGGATATATGATCCATGCAAATCAGGGTTCCAACCTATTCCATAATTCAATTTGAAATAAGTGACCTAGGAATAAATGATAGACATCAGGATAGGAAGATCCAAATAAAATTTAGTAAGATGTTCCAGAAAGGGCACGGACTTTAGTTTCTTTGGTGCAAGTTTCAGAACCCGAAGTTGAAACAGTGACAGGTGGTAGTCCGTACAAGTTCATTATACTGAAGCATTCCTTAAACAGGTCACCTTGGGAAATTTAGAATAAGTTCCACTTGGTGAATCCAATATTACTCTAACATGTGGGGTTGGATAGAAGAAATATGATACAACCTAAAAAAAGAATTTTCAGACCATGAGGAGTAGAAATTTATGAGATACATCAGAATTAAGACCAGACAATTCAGTAGAAGAAATAGAAGAAACTAGGGAATCAAATATTTTGCAATTATGTCCATAGATTTGGGAAAATGAAGACATTTCTCAATTCATATTGAGGAGGTGCATATTTATATCCACTCATATTTGCAAGTGACCAAATTTGAAAATTTAGGGTTTCTCTGTCAAACCCTAGGTCCACCAGAAGCAGTCTTCTAGAAAAAGCATTAAAGAAAGCATCCAGTTGAAGCGCTCTCATTGGTAAGTACCATTATCTCCATTTCCATTTGATGTTCTCTTTATATCAAGATGAAAAATGGTACCAAGATTTAGGATAAGCTTGAAGGAGTTGAGAAATTCTGTTCATGGAAGAAGAGAGGATGACTTGGAAAGCTATGTCAAAGAAAAGTAGCAGATCCAGAGGGAGATGAGCACAAAGCTAAGCATAAGAAGAAATTTCAAAGCCAAGAGGATTATTGAAAAATCTATCAAGGATCATTTGATCCCACATGTATCATCCTTAAATATGCCTCTATTTATTAGGAATATTTAGTTTGGTCCAGAAGAATTCACCGAATAAGGTGATGTTTAAAGATGATTATCAAAGGAGTAGGAGAAACCTCCTACAAAGCTAGATTCCAGAAAACCCATGAAGATGAATATGATTCTCTATGGAAGAACCTCTTATTCATTTCAACATTGGATAAGAAGGGATGCAGTTATCATTGGTGATGAATAAGAAGGGACACACAGATTCAACACCAGTACATAAATTCATGTAATATATGGTGTAGAAGACTTGCTTAACATTTTCAATCACAAGCAAGAAAGGCACAAGTTCTCATAATCAGATGATGGAGTAGAGCACACTGTCAGAGACTCCAGTAATTCCTGCAAGGAGAAAAGGATCAAGAGGGATCCTACCAAACAAACAAGGATAAGTATTTGAATTGTCTTTTCTTATATATCTAATTGCTTAAATGATATTGTTCAGTTGTGTACATATTTATGTTCCTAGAGTTAAGAAGTGTATTATGCATGTTAGAGTGTTTGCATTGATGAACAATATACTACTAATATGCATGTGATGGGTAAGTGGCCTATGGTGTTGTACAACAGTCCATTGCTACTTATCTAGAATGAAACCTCTTTGCTAACATGTTGGGAGTAGTGCACACTCTTAATGATGTTCTGGTAGAGATGGAAGGAATCTAGAAAGTTATTTTATGTATATGGAATATGGTTGAATGTTGTGTTGAAGCATTGGCTAAGATAGTTGCATGATTGTGTGACCTATGTCTTTATGCATAAGAATTTGTCATTATTAATATGTTTTGGAAACTATGAAATGTTTCTAATCTTGCAACTGAATTTGGCTTGAAGAAAAGATCGTGTACAATCACCTACAAATGAAGAATGATGAGACTTATTCTAAAGAACAAGTGATGACGGTTGAACTATAATATTCAAGAATATTTATGAAATCAAGCATACTACAGATGTACAAAATGAGGCTTCTCTCAGAAAGAGGGAGTCAACTATGATGATACGTTGCTCTAGTATCCAGACACACATCTTCAGTGATGGATATTACACTAGATAAATGGTGTAATTGAAGTAGAAGTATATATTGAGCAACCTCCAGGATTCGGGACTCCCTACAGAGAACCACATGTGCGCAGAATGAAGAAGGATTTGTATGGGCTTAGAAGGAACCCATGGGATAGCATGATGAGCTTGAGGATCACCTAGAGTGGTAAGATATCAACCTTTGCTACAAGGTTGAAGATGAGGAGCTCATAGATGCGTGCAAGAGAGAACTTGCAATGGATTTCAAGATCTTGGTATCCAATGACCTAGAGATATGACGTAGATGGATACAGATAAGATCAGCAGAAGAGAAGGATACCAGTCACTCCAGTGCAAAATGTCTCTATGTAGGGAGTACAAGATGCAAAGGGAGGATAGTGCTTAGTTATAGAGGGATGAGGAAAGCTTAGCTTCAGAGGGAGTGTTAGGAACCTGTGTCGACCCTTCTCTTTACTTTGTTAGTATATTGTTTTTGGACGCATATGCTTTGTAATTCGTCCCATAGTATTATATGTTCCATGGTATTGATCCATAGTTTGTATTAGCCCATAGTATTATATGTTCCATGGTATTGATCCATAGTATTGGATGCATATGCTTTGTAAGTCATCCTGTAGTATTATATGCTCCATGGTATTGATCCATAGTATTGGCACATAGACTTAGTATGTAAGTACGTGTTGAGGCCAATGAAGGTATCCAAAAGTTATTTGTATTGATCTTGCTCAAAGGAGGTTTCCCCCTCAAAGTGGACTGCGATCAATAAATCTATTATGTGTTCTGTTATTTCTGATATATCATGCAATTTCATTAATTAATTGTTGGAGGTTCCTCACATCTGGTATCAGAGCACCTTCTTGGGTTCGTTGGGTGGAATTTCTACCAAAAAAAAATCCATCTATATTGTTCATTTCAATTAGAGGTTAGGATCTGGGACTAATCCCTATCTGCTTAACTGTGGGAAGTACTTGGGAACATACCTAAAACTCATTGTGAGGAGTACCATAGGAACCCCAAAGTAGCTGGCCCATTGAGAGGACCTTCCAATGAAAAGGGAAACGACCCCTACCTGATTTACTAGTTCCCACCCGTGAGGTAAATCAAGAGTTGTCGTTTGTGGAAAAGAGGTTATCAGTTTTACCTGAGCTATTAAGTGAGGGGTACTGCCCCCAATAGGTAAGTCGTCAGACAACATTGGTGGCCGAGTGAATCCCCTGAACAGTTAGGAAGCCCAACATACCTGGGGTCCATATCTATTTTCAAATGATTCCATCTATCCATAACTGTTGCAAATCCATTCTAGAGGAAAAAATATAAAATAAAATAAAATAAAAAATAAAAAAATCTGTTTTTTCACCATATCTTCTTTGTTTTAACTCTGTTTCCCTTGAAAATACACTGACTCCCCTACAATCCTGACGGGATTTTTAATTGCATTCTAATTACTTAGAAAACAACTAAGAAGTGTACATTAATTGTCAACACGGGGTTCGTTCAGAACTTGCGAGTTACCGTGCACTGTATGTGCAAACCACAATCTCCTCTTACAATGGTTTATCTACTTGAAGTTGTAGTTCAATAACCTTACTTACAAACAATGGTATGAGCAGTTACATTGTCTTGGTAAGGAACTAGCCATCTAAACAACTATTAAAACTAAATTGCAATGAAAGTAAATCACACGACATGAAAGTAAATGCTAAAATTAAATTCACACTTGAAAGTAAATGCTAAACTAAATCAAATGCTACTGGAAAGTAAATATTAAAGCTAATTCACACTATGCAGGAAAAGTAAATTCTAGAACTACATCACACTTTGCAGGAAAGGTAAATTATAATACTACGTTCACACTATGAAAGAAAGTAAATTCTAAATCTAAGTTCACAACACACTTGACAGAAAGGTAAATTGCAGAAACAAAATCTAAAAGCTATCCTTGACAAATACAAGTTACTGTTTATGATCCAATGGAGTAAATAACATTATTGCATTAAGCTCAATGATTGTAAAATAAAACATTAAATCTCTATCTATGCATTGAAATCGAATTGCAGAAATAAAATCCACACTTCATAAGAAATCACAACTAAGCAATGAAGTACAACTACATCAACATAAAATAAATAAAATCATATTGCAAAAGAAATTATGAAACTAAGATCTAATTGAATCAAAATGAGAGTATAGCTTTATTCCATCATCAATTGGACTATTGCTCTAAGAGTCCCCCCCATAGAATGGAGAAAGAACTCTATTTATATATGATTTCTCCATAACAAATAATAAATGAGGATCCAAAATATCCTCAACAAATTCCTAATAGTTTGGATCTCAAAACTAATCCAAGATCCTTATTAACTACATGATATTTAGAATACCTTTGAAGTCAAATTCGAATTTAGGGATAGAGGCTATAATAAAATAGTCAAAACTCATCCCAAATGTCTCTTAACAACTTTTGACTTTTTAGGTCCATCACATATTTGATAGAGATCTTCAAATATTTGTGAATAAGCCAAATATGCACTCATATCCACCTCCATTTATCAACTTTAATTTAACATCATGATTTGAGACATATAAGAATAATAGAAATAATAGATTTATAAAAATCCATTACTCCTAATGAATATCTTTCTCCAAAGTTGGTGGTTGAAGGTAAAATTTGAATTATTGACTTTTTGTAATGCTGCAGATAGAGTTTCCGTAATGCTGCATATACCTGTAAAGTTTATGTAATGCTACAGATAGAGCTTCTGTAATGCTACATATGCCTGTAGAGTTTCTGTAATGCTGCAGATAGAGTTTTTGTAATGCTGCAGATAGAGTTTCCATAATGCTGCAGAATACCTATAGAGTTTCCATAGTTCTGCAACAAATGTTCTGCACTGCTACAGAATTCCCTCAAATATGTTGTAGCTGCTTCCAACAATTGATTCAATATTCAAAGCAAATACATAGTACACTAATTCCCTTGATGTTAGTCAAAAATCAAATGAAATACTAAGACATGTAGTGGAAAAATTACTTGAGCATAAAAACCTAGATATGAGCATAAGAAAGGATTAATGCATGAATATGAATAGGAAAAAGGACTTATAAATAAGGTGAAATGGTGGTAAAAATATGCTAAATCTAAGGCCTGTCAAATCCCATTCTTCATATTTCATTCCTAAGGACCCTATCCCAAATTCCACTTCCCAAAGCCAGAAATCCCACATCTGTCTATTTTTAGGGTTTGCCATAACTTCTTCGATTTTCACTTAATCGCCTTCAAATTTTGCCCCAGTGTTCATTTCCTATTTCTACTTCTTTGTCCCTCTTTGACAAATTTTCTCATTCTTTCACCCCGCTTCTAAAATCCCCATTTTATGCTTCCCTGTCCAGTAGAAAGTGTCCAAAACCTAGTCAAACCCCAATTACCCACCAGATTTTTTCCCAAATCCAAATTTTCCTTTACTAAAGAAGCTTTTGTTTTTATTTTTCCACCCATTCAACTAAAAAAAAAAAAAACCTCCTGGTTATGGTTGTCACCTATGCAGGAGAAAACATCATGGAGGAAGAACTTGCAACCCTCAAAACCAAACCCCAAGATCTAGATGAAAAATTTCTCAGCCTCCATCTTCAGCATTCAGCCATGAACAATAAATGACAATCAGAATCTTTTACAGACACTGGGTTCTCTTCTTCCAACAACTTTCGTGGGCTGAAGCTTGATTTTCCTCGCTTCAATGGTAATAATCCGAATGGATGGATATACTGGACAGAACAATATTTAAGTATGCATAATACTTTTGATGTCAACAAAGTTCCACTTGCACCCTTTCATTTGGAACATGAATCCCTTCAATGGTACTGTTGGTACATCAAGGCTTGTGAAGAGCCAAAATGGACAGATTTTTGCCAGCTCCTTTTGCAACGATTTGGTCCTAGTGCTTTTGATGACTTCATTGGACCACTCACAAAACTTCTCCAAATTGCCACTGTGAGAGAGTATCAGATAGAATTTGAGCAACTAGACAATCACATAGAAGGATTTTCTAACGAATTCTACAGGAGTTGTTTTATCAGTGGTCTCAAGGATGCAATCCGATCAAAGGCTAAAATGTTCTGTCCCAACACAGTGATGGAAGTCCTAGGGTTGGATAAGTTGGCGAAGGACAAGATCACAGCCCAACAATGCTCCAATCCACTTTTGTTCCATTCAGAAATATGGTTTCCCAACAACCTCCCATCACGTCGGCTCCTCGACCAACTCCTATCAAGCATTTGTCGAAAGCAAAGATGTGGGAACATAGAGAAAAAAGGCTTTGTTGTAATTTTGATGAGAAATTCACTCAGGGCCATAGATGTGTTGAGCAAAAGATCTATCTCTTGGACGTGGATTCTCTGTATGCCTTTGCACTTGGTCAAGAAGCTCCCAATACAATAGCTGATCAGGTCGATATTCAGCAACCGCCTGTTGACCCTCTGTCTCAGGACAACCACCTAGAGATATATCTCCATGCTTTAGCCAGAGTCACCACCCCACAAACAATGAGGGTCAGGGATTACTTCAAGAAGCTCCCTCTTACAATATTCATTGATTATGGTAGCACTCATAACTTCATTGAACCTCGGATTGCCAAACATGATGATTGTTTTGTCCATCCTTGCTCCAACTTTGAATTCATGATTGCCTATGGGGGAACCTTACCTTGCAAGGGGAAGTGCCGCAATGTGCATATCTCTATGGGATAATATAACCTATTCCCTAGCATGTTTTCCTTGGCGTTAGGAGGATGTGATGTGGTTTTGGGTGCTCAATGGTTACGCACACTTGGCCCCATCTTATGGTATTTTGCTGAACATTGGATGCAGTTTTCAGTCAATGGGAAAAAACACACATCGACGGGCTTACAACCACGGTCTCTCTGCATCATCAGTTCACATTGCATGGAAAATATCCTTTAGAAGAATTCACGTGGTGTCATCGCTCAGATCCATTCCATTCAGATGCACCCATCAATGGTCTCCACTACTCCTTTGGATATACAACAAATTTTAGATAGCTATGCAGGTGTCTTTGTTGACCGAGTGGGATTGCCACCTTCAAGAGCCCTTTCTGGTAAGAATTTATCTGCCTCTACGTATGAGAAGGACATGATGGCTATTTTTCATGCAGTATAGAAGTGGCGACCATACCTATTAGGGAATTATTTATGCATTAAGACTGATCACCAGAGTCTTAAATATTTCTTGGAACAACGGGTCTCCTCCCACAATAGAAATGGGTTAGAAAACTCCTGGGTTATTCCTATGAGATCACTTACAAGAAGGGTAAGGACAATCTGGTGGGGGATGCTCTTTCTCGCACATTTGATGAACAAGTTTCTCTTTCAGCTATTTCTATGCCTGTTCCAAATTGGTCGCAATCTGTTCAACGGGGATATGTCAATGACTCCTCATCTCAAATCATCCAACGGTTGGCGAAAAAACATTCTACTGTACCACATTATTCTTGGGATGGTATTTCCCTGAGATACAAGGGTCATCTGGTGCTTCCCTAGATCACAGATCTTCAACAGGTTGTCTTCTATGAACTCCATGCTTCTCCATCGGCAGGGCACTTTGGGTTTCTCAAAACGTATGAGTGGGCACAATGTAACTTCTTTTGGCAGGGAATGAAAAGGACAATTCAACAGATAGTTGCTGAATGTGATACTTGCCATCTCCTTCCGGGATTGCTCGCACCCTTTCCTATCCCTACACGGATTTGGACAAATATATCTATGGATTTCATTAAAGGGCTCCCTAAATATGAAGGGAAGACAATGATTTTGGTTGTGGTTGCTCGCCTCTATAAATATAGTCGATTTTGTTCCCTGGACCATATCTTCCATCTTCATGAAATCCCTTCTTCCATTGTCTCGGATCACGATGCAACTTTCACCAGTCATTTTTGGACAGAACTATTTCGCCACACTGGCACCACACTAAAGATGAGTTCAGGGTCTCACCCACAAACATATGGTCCAACTGAAATTACTAATAAATGTTTGGAAACTTCTCTTCACTGCTTCACCTCTGAACAACAACCTTAGTAGGCAAGGTGGCTCCCTCTTACTGAATTGTGGTACAATACTACATCTAAAATGACTCCATATGAAGCAATCTATGGTCAAGCACCGCCAGTTCTTCTTCCATACACCCTCAGTAGTTCACCAATTCAGGAAATTGATACAGTTCTTTGAAACCACGATCATATTCTTCGCATTTTGCAGGACAATCTTCACAGGGAAAGAATTCGAATGAAACAACAAGCCGATCGACACCGTTCTGAGCGCACTTTTAAAGCAGGTGATATGGTTTTTCTTCGTCTACATCCTTCCAAGCAATCCTCCCTGAAAATAAAAGGGCATCATAAGCTCGCTCCAAATTTCTATGGGTCCTATAAGGTTCTTTAGAATATTGGGTCTGTTTCTTATAAATTGGAACTTCCTCCTTCTTCCTACATTCATCCAGTATTTCATGTCTCTTGCCTGACAAAAGTTCTTGGAACCAAGATCAGAGGACAAACTATTTTACTAGAACTGGATAATGAAGGATCCATCCTTTTGGAGCCGAAGGCCATCCCCAATAGGCTCACTCGTCAGATTCAATCTCGATCTATCACAGAGGTATTAATTTAGTGGCGCGGAATGCAACTAGAAGATGCTACATGGGAACCACTCCTTCAGATTCAGCATCAATTTCCACATCTAAAGATTTCAGGACAAAGCTTTTTCTAAGGGGGAGGCGATGTTAGGAACCTGTGTCAACCCTTCTCTTTACTTTGTTAGCATATTGTTGTTGGATGCATATGCTTTGTAAGTCATCCCGTAGTATTATATGTTCCATGGTATTGATCCATAGTATTGGACGCATATGCTTTGTAAGTCATCCCATAGTATTGGCACATAGAATTAGTATATAAGTATGTGTTGAGGCCAATGAAGGCATCCAAAAGTTATTTTTATTGAGCTTGATCAAAGGAGGTTTCCCCCTCGAAGTGGCCCGTGATCAATAAATATATTATGTGTTCTGTTATTTATGATATATCATGGAATTTCATTAATTAATTGTTGGAGGTTCCTCATAGGGAGTGACTACAACATAGATTGAGATACATTGTCACTTAGATTCTATTTGTGGCAAAGGCTGTTTGCCCCAGTATCTCAGGGATATGCTCAGAGTGATACTGGATGTCTCTCCTCAGGAAGAGGAAGTATATGTGGTGCGGGTTGAAACAAGCACCCAAGACATGGTACGGTAGGATTGACGGGTTTCTAATGAGATTGGGCTTTACCAAGAGTAAAGCAGACTCCAACCTTTACTACAAGGTTGAGGAAGGAAATCCTGTGATTCTACTTTTGTATGTAGATGACTTGTTCTTGACAAGTGAAGAGAAGCTCATAGCAGAAACGAAGAGGAACCTTGCTACAGAGTTTGAAATGAAAGACCTGGGTATGATGCATTACTTCTTAGGTCTTGAGTTGTGGCAGAATCCAGAGGAACTTTTCCAAAGACAAGGAAAGTATGTAGTAGAGATCCTGAAGATATTTGGGATGATGGATTGCAAGGCCATGGCCACACCTATGGCATTGAATCTGAAATTGTTGAGTGATACTTCTTAAGAACTGGTGGATGCAACAGTGTATCGGTAGATGATTGGTTTGCTAATGTACTTGATTAAAAAAAGGCCAGACTTATGCTTTCTGGTGAACACTCTGAGTCAGTATATGGTAGATTCGATACATGTTAACTTGGTTGCGACAAAGCATGTGCTGAGGTACCTAAGGGGTACAGTTGATTATGGCCTCAAGTATGCATCGGATCAAAATATTAACCTATAGGGTTATGTGGATGTGGATTGGGATGGGAGTGTCACAGACATAAAAAGCACATTAGGGTGTTGCTTCAGTTTGGAATCAGGTATGATCTCATGGTTTAATAGGAAGCAAACGAGTGTGGCACTTAGTACACCTGAGGCTGAGTATATGGCATCTTCTTCGACAAGCTGTGAATCAGTGTGGATTTGTAAGTTGCTATCAAGTTTGTTTGATCTCGAGTTATAGGTGACTTGTATCTTCTGTGACTACCAGAGTTATGTGAATTTGTCAAAGAACCTCATGTTCCATGACAAGTCAAAGCACATCGAGATTAGGTATCACTATATCGGGGATATGGTGCAGAAGGGAGCAGTGAGACTCCAATATATAGCAACAGAGGAACATATAGCCGATGTGTTGACTAAGCATCTATTGAGAGTGAAGTTCGAGTACTTCAGGGACAAGCTTGGAGTGCCAGATCAAGAGGGAGTGATGAAATCGGATGAGGTAGCAGGTAGTTACAGGTCATGTGATGTAATTGAGTCTCCTAGGATACGAGAGGATCTGGATGAGCGGTGAGGTAATGCAGGTGGTTGCGGTGTGAAACCTAATGGATGCTACTGGGTTGGAACCATGGCTTGCTCGGTTTGTGGATAAGGACAATTTCATCTGGTATGAAAAAGGACTAGCTCTGCAGACAGAAAAGTCCTAGACTTGGTCTAGGTCACACCCAGTATGAAATAGGACTGGCTATGTGGTGAAAATCCTGGAATGATGTAATGTGTGCTCTTGGACTGCTCAACATAGTAGTGGGTGATCATTCATAGGTATGTGAGATGAAAATCATGGAGTGATGTAATGTGTGCTCCTGGACTACTCAACGTAGAAGTGGGTGATCATTCGTAGGTGTGTGAGATAAAAATCTTGAAATGATGTAATGTGTGCTCATGGATTGATCAGTGTAGCAGTGGTGATCATTCGTAGGTCTTGTAATGATGTAATTTGTGCTCTTGGACTGCTTAATGTAGCAACGGGTGATCATTCACAGGTATAAATTCTCGTATTGATGTAATGTGTGCTCTTGGACTACTCCTGGACTGCCCCTAGTAGCAACAAGTGGTCATACATGGGCATCTAGATTCTGTGTGAGCTGGATTGTGGTGAAAATTCCTAGACTCCGTCTAGGTCACATCCAGCATGAAAAAGAGTTGGCTCTATGAAAATGTTTATGATATATAGATTTAGGAGATGTCAGATGTCAATATTCCATGTACAAGAAGTGCAATAACTGGAAGAAGATGGTGACAATGACTAAAGAATACCTTCCTTGTTAAGAGGGAGTGTTGAATAATGTAACTTCAGAATATATTATTATTTGTATTATTTGGGTCATTTGTATTATTCGTATTGTACACCCTAAGAGTATTATTATTAATGTAATTGATCATGTAAAAGTCATTGATAAAGTCAATGTAAACCCTAGATGTTAGGTCATCCTGGAAAGATCTAGAAAAGAATATTTTATTGTAAATTGTATAAGTCATCCTAGATAGGTGAGTCAAGCCGAGCCTGTTTAGTAAAAAGGTCAATTCATTTGATTAGTATAAATGAGGAGGTCGAACTCCTCGTTTGGTCACCTAACTCACACATTGAGCTCGCATCACTAGGATAGATAGAGTAATTCATAGTAGTTGCTTTTGGATTCTTCTTGTTTTGGGTATTTGCACGAGGGATATTAATGTACATTCTGATGAATCTATATAGAAGAAGTTTGTTGGGTTTTACTACCCCAAGAGGGTTTTCCTAGGATAAATTTGTTGTGTTATTTTGTCTTGATATGATTGTATTTATTTCAATGATCCTATTGCATATGGTTATGATTTTATGATGCTCAATGTTTTAAGATATTGTATAACCATTAAAATTCTAACACACACTTACAACTTAAAAAAAAATTTAACTTCTTCCATCATACCTCCCTCTTTTTATAATATCTTATGTGCTTGTTTGGTTAATTGGATAACCAAGCAAGCCCCTTTTAGTGCTTGTGTATTGTCGGTTGGGGGTATTTACCTCCAACAAATGCCAACTCAATAGTTTTACTCTACATAACCATCACGATATTGAAGGGGGTCATGGCAGTTTGTTCATCAATTATGCCCACCTTGCACACGATTTTTCATTGAGTTATATCATCTACAAAGGATCATATAAAATTCTAATTCTTAATGACATTGTTAACATGTTACACTTTCAAGTGGACCTTCGTCTTCATATTTATGCACTTGGATGGAAGGATAATGTTCACCTGCATTGATCATGCACACATGCACATTGTTACTTTATTTCGGTACTAATTTTGTGATTGAGTCACATGTGGTGTGACCAACATGGATCATTGTGGCTTGTTGCTTACTAAGTCCTACTAGTATGGTAAGTGTTGTGTTGAGAATCCCTCAAAGGTTGATCCTCTGTAGGGTAGGTGAATCCCTCTAACATTCAAGAGTGTATATTATTATGCCCATTCCCTTAAATAAAATGTAGGTTTATATTCTAGAATATGGGGGAGAGAGAGAGAGAGAGATAAGAAGAGGAGAACTTGTTTCTCCTAGTTGTTCGATGTTTCCTAAGGGTGCCAATCATTTATTTTATCGCTACAACAATATATTTGTCCCTCACACGAGTCAAAAAACACCTTTTCTCATGAAGTGCATCTGCATATTAAAGACAAGCAAATACATAGATTCAAATTGCTTAAAGAAAAAAAACATATTCCAAATCAAACCATTAAACATATGAGAAATGACAAAAAATCGGGGGAGGGGGGAGAACAATGATCTTATTAATTTAAAAATTAAACTTTTACAACAATAATGATTACATAATTTTGATATATTGTGCCTACTTCACCGGAGCCTTTTATTATATTCCCTTATCCACATTCATCTATCCTTCATTACTAGACATTCTTGGGTCTCCACTAGAGATTCATGTGCATATCAACAAAGGAAACATGATATTTGGAATCCTTAAGCTTTCACTAAGTTTCCTCAATGCTTGGTTCCTTGATCTATATTTTTTGTGTCCATCTCTTACCCATGGATCTTCCATTTTTAGGCTAGGACCAAGTGACAAGTTTGAGGCCAGGAATGGATGCATGTCACACAACTATTGTCTATGTGTGATGTTTCTCCATGGCTTTTCAATTTCCCAAGATTCCATCCTTGATTTATGGATTTTGAGTTGTGGTTTCAATCCTTATGTAGAAATTTTGCGCCCAGCCACAATTCCTCTTAGGAAGAACCATGAGGCTTACACTTTTCCTTGATGAAAAGCACAACCATGTGTATAAAAGCATGCAAAACATTGATTTGGAGCTAGTAGTATTCATTTGTTCCATTTATTCTAACTAGGAGTGCCTTGTATTCATGGTCCTTACATCAAGGGTGTGAAGTATACATGTAACCAAATTCCCCCTAATGTGTGAGGTCAAAAAGGATACTAATGACCGAAAATAATTATGAACAAAGGATATTTTGCAAGTGGGATACTTGGATGAGTTTCATAAGTTCTTGATTTGGAAACACCTATATACATATACCAAATTATCATATTTAAAACATTCCCATAATGTATGCATCCCCATGGTCAGTTTATAATGATCATAGCTGCAATAATGACATTGTAGATATATGGAATATGAAAATGAAACCAAGCATGGTCATAAAAAATATATAGTGGATCCATGTTGAAGTAGATTGTATCCACCAAAAATACAATTTGGATCTACGTCTTAGTGTGCATAAAAGAAATACTGAGAATCCGAAATAAAAATTTTAAGTTGAATTTCTAGAGCGCCCATCATGTAGTGGTACTTTTGTGCACAACTTGGGTGAGGACATTTGTTGATTATGCCATAATGTCACAAGGTTTTCAATCCAACTTACCAACTATATGAATTTTTCTATGTGAATAAATGATATGTAGTTTAAGCCATCAAACATTGTCTGATTATTGTTAAGTTTAGCATAAAAATCACAACAAGAGCATAATAAGGATCACTGAAAGAAACACAATCACAAGATAGACACAGATTTATCCTGGGAAACCCTCATGGGGTAGAAAACCCAACAAAGCTTCCTCAATATAGATGACCAACAAATACAAAGATGTAATCCCCAAATACGAGCTCCTTCTCCTCCTTCTCATATCTCTCTCTCTCCTATGCCTGTTTCACAAGTGAGTGAGTGTGTGTTAAATGAGGAACACACCTCCTCTATTTATACTTTACTTCACTTGAATTTTAACCCTAACTGGGTCGAATTCTCCTAGGAGAGTCTAATAACCCCTAATAACTTAAATCAGGGCCAACCCCACTAGGGAAGTCTAATAACCCTAGTTATAACATCCTGACGGAGGAATACACATCTCCAGATATACAATAATGTCCCGATGGAGGAATAAACATCTCCGGATAATAAAGTACAAATAGAATATTCTTAGAAGTTACAATATTTCAAAACTCCCCCTTAACGAGAAGGATATTCTAACAACATCTGTAGGAGCAAGGAGTCATCAACAACATCATACATGATACATCTATAAATCATTGGAAGATTTCTTCAATCATCATCAGTAACTTAAACAACTACTAGAACATCTTCAATATCTTCAATACTGGAACATTAACATCTTCAGTACTGAGTCTTCATCATCTGCAGCACTCGATCACTCGATCAGCTACAACAACAATATCTGGATCTCTCGATAAACAGCCTCATCGTCTGGATCTCTTGATCAACAGCATCAACATCTGGATCTTCCGATCAACAGCCTCATCCTCTGGATCTCTTGATCAACAACATCATAATCTGCAACACACATGATCCAATTACGGAATGGTCAATCCCTATCAATTTAGGACATAAATCCAAGGACGATGCAATCCTGATCCATTTACGGGATGATCAATCCCTATCAATTTATGACATAAATCCACAGATGATGCAATCTAGAACCACTTACAGGATGGTTAATCTCGATCTCTGTAGGACATAAAGCCATGGATGATACAATCCGGAACCACTTACATTATGGTTAATCCCGATCTCTTTAGGACATAAAGCCATGGATGACACAATCTGGAACCACTTACAGGATGGTTAATCCTGATCTCTTTAGGACATAAAGCCATGGATGATACAATCTGGAACCACTTACAAGATGGTTAATCCTGATCTCTTTAGGACATAAATCCATGGATGATACAATCCGAAACCACTTACAGGATGGTTAATACCGATCTCTTTAGGACATAAATTCCAGGGATGATACAATCCACTCGTCAACTTAGACCAAGTCTAAGGACCACACATCGACCTCATCGTCGGTATAGGTATCCTCATCATCGACCTCATCGTCGGAATAGGTAACCTCATCATCGATACAAGTATCCTCATCATCGATACAAGTATCCTCATCATCGATACAAGTATCCACATCATCAATATAGGTATCCTCATCATCGACCTTACCATCGATATAGGAAACCTCATCATCGATATAGGTATCCACATCATCGATACCAGTATCCAAATATCATCATTGACCACATCACTCCCCCTTTCGAGGAGGGTCCTTTTTAGATACACCAAGCTTGTCTCGGAAATACTCAAACTTTACTCGAGGCAGGGGTTTGGTCAATACATCAACAACTTGCTCATCCTTGCTCACATACTCGAGCTTTATAGCTCCTTTCTACACCATATCCCGTATATATAAATATCGGATCTCTATGTGCTTTGAATTATCATGGAGCACTGGATTCTCCATCATCTTGATACAACTCTAATTGTCACACAGGATCACAGTGGAGTCCATCTCTAAGTCAAATAGTCCCGATAACAGCTTCTGAATCCATATGGATTCACAACTAGTAGAGCAAGCTGCTATATATTCTAATCCAGTTGTGTTGAGAGCCACACTGGACTGCTTCCTACTAAACCACGAGATCATGGCAAATCCCAGACAATAACATCCACCCGATGTGATCTTTCTGTCTGAGACACTTCCAGCCCAATCTACATCTGTATAACCATATAGTCGGAAGTCATGATCTCCAAGATAATATAATCTAAATTCTATCGTACCTTTTAGGTACCTCATCCCATGCTTTACAACTATCAAGTGAACACGCCTAGGCTCAACTAGATACTGATTCAGGGTGTTCACAGCAAAGCATATCTCTGGCCTGGTATTCGTCATATACATCAGTGACCCAATAATCTGTTTGTATTGAGTCACATCCACTAATTCCGATGATTCATCAGCTAATAACTTCAAGTTGGTGTCCATGGGAGTGGTCATGGCTTTACATTCCAACATATCAAATCTTTTCAATATTTCCACAGCATACTTTCCCTGGTTGAGAAATATTCCCTCTAGGCCTTGCCATACTTCCAAACCTAGGAAGTAATGCATCAATCCAAGATATTTCATCTCAAATTCTGTAGCTAGATTCTTCTTGCTTTCCATGATCTGTTTCTCATTTCCTGTCAGAAATAGATCGTCCACATACAGCAATGGTATGACAGGTTCATCATCCATAACCTTAAGGTAAATTTTAGGGTCAGCTTTACTTTTGGTAAAGCCCAATCTTGTCAAGAAGCTATCTATTCTTCCATACCAAGCTCTAGGAGATTGTTTCAATCCATGCAAGGCCTTCTTCAGTTTGCATACGTAAGTTCTTCTATCTTGAACTTCAAATCCTTGTGGTTGTTCTATGTACACTTCTTCCTCAATTACACCATTCAGGAAGGTTGTCTTCACATCCATCTGGTGTAAGCTCCATTTAATCATGGATGCAAGTGCCATGATGGTTCTAATGGAAGTGTACCTTGAAACTGGTGCAAATGTTTCTTCATAGTCAATTCCCTCTTTCTGAGAGAATTCCCTAGCCACAAATATTTCCTTATACTTTTCAATGCTACCATCTGTAGCATGCTTTATTTTGTATATCCACTTGGAGGATACCACATTCTTGTCTTTTGGTTTGGAACTACATCCCAAACATCATTCTTCATTATTGACCGGTATTCCTCCGTCATTGCTTCTGCCCATTCTTTCTTATGAACTGCTTCTTCATAACTGGTAGGTTCTTGATCTACAATATCACACATCAAATCCATATAGCTAGAGAATGGCTTTGGTTTCTTACTCACTCTTATGGAGCCTTCTGGAGATCCATACTTTTCTGCTTCATGTATGATTTATCTTGCCCATGATGGATTTCTCTTCTGTCATATGTTCATAGAAGGGGGTTCTTGAGGGTCTATCATATCATGGTCTTCTGGTGTTTCCTCTTCAGGGGAGGGAGCAACTTATGTAATTCTAGGAGTTATATCTTCTTCATATACTTCTTCATACTAGAACTTTCTGGATCTTTTGAGAGCATTTTCTTCATCAAATGTTACATCTCTAATAATTTTCATGTGATGGAATCCTGGGATGTATATTCTAAATGCTTTGGATGCTTCACAATACCCAACAAATATTCCCTTCTTTCTAGAAGGGTCCAACTTAGTTCTCTTTTCTTTTGGTATGTGAACATATATTGGGCACCCAAATATCTTGAGGTGGCTTACCTCAGGCTTCTTTCTTGTGAACACTTCTTCTGGAGTCTTGACTCCAAGGGTACTATGAGACAATCTATTTTGAACATAAATTGTCGTCCTTGCTGCTTCATCCCATAGATGCATAGGAATATCGTGATCATGTATCATTGTCTTCACTGCTTCCATAATGGTTATATTCTTTCTTTCCACAACACCATTTTGTTGAGGATTGTAGGGAGTGGTTAGTTCACTCTTGATTCCAGCTTTTTTACAAAATACTTCAAAATATTTTGAAGTGTATTCTCCGCCATTATCTGTTCTGAGTGTCTTGATTCTTCTTTCTGAATGGTTTTCTATCAGGGCCTTGAATTCCTTGAATTTTCTGAAAACTTCATCTTTTCCTTTTAGGAAATATATCCAAGTCTTTCTTGAATAGTCATCAATAAATGTAAGCTAATATTCATATCCACTCAGAGATGTGGAGGACATTGGACCACATACATCTGAATAGATCAATTCCAAAGTGCATTTAGTCTTTGTTTCACTGTTTGGAAATGAATTCTTGATATTCTTCCCTTTTTCACATCCTTTGCAAGTGCCTTCATGATCAATTTTCAAATATGGTAGTCCTATAACTACTTTGCTCACATGAGGTAGTGCTTTGTAGTTGATGTGAGCAAGCCTCCTATGCCATATCTCACTTGGGCTAGTGGCTTCATGAACAAGGGCTGCTTCTGAATGTCCCTTGAGTTTGTATAGTCCTCCTCCTTCTTCACCAATGAAAACTGCATCTTCAATTGACTTTCCTTTGGGCCACATAAGTACTTGTCCATCTATGAATGCAACCCTATAACCTTTCTTATCTAATGCTGAGATAGAAAGTAGGTTTTTCTTCAATCCTGGTACATATAAAACTTCCCTCATCTTCATGGGGGTTCCAGAATCAAGCTTGTAGCTTGCTTCACCAATTCCTTTGATACGATTTTGATAGTCATCTCCTAATGATACCTTTTGAGGAGAGGACCTTTCTTCAAGTCGTGATAAATTTTTATTTAGTCCTGTTCTGTGCTTGGAAGCACCACTATCAATAAGCCATGTATCTTCTCCAGGTGTTACAGACCCAGAGAGTGCAGAGAATAGAACATACTCTTCTGCATCTTCTTCTTCTATCTTAGTTATTTTTCTTTGAGGCCTTTCTTCCTCTTATTCTTCACTATCATCTTCTGCTATATGTGCTTGATTTATTTTGTGACGGAAATTCTTCTTGTGTTCCCCTTTCCTTGATGGACAATCTCTAGCAATGTATCCTATTTTGTGGCAAATGTAACACTGGAAAGATGAGTAGTCTTTTCTTGAATGGTTCCCTCTTTTCTTATGGAACTTCCTGGGAGGTTGAGACTCCTTGTAACTTTCCTTCTTGAAGTTGGATTGACTTATTCTTCTATTGGTATGGGTGGCTAATGCTTGATTATCTTCTTTGAGTAAGGCTTCTATATTAGCTACTCTAGCCTCTTCTTGAATACAATCCTCCCATACAATATCAAACTTCATGCTTTCCTTTCTAGCACACATGGCCTGGATGAATGAATCCCAAGGTCTAGTGAGACCATTGAGAGCAGTCATGACTAGTTCATCTTCATCAAGGGAGTCTCCAATGGATTCTAGTTGTTCCTTGAACTAGGAGACCCTTGTGAAGTAATCTTGAATGGATTTTCCTTGACTCATCTTAGTGCTCTTCAATTGAGCTCTCAGGTTCATCTTCCTATTGATGTTCCTTCCTTCATACATTCTGGCTAAGGCATCATACATTTATTTTGGGGTCTTATTGGATGATACTTGAGGGATCAAGTGATCTTTAATAGAATCAACAATGATTCTCTTTGCCCTAATCACGTCCTTCTTGTACTTCTCTTTAGCTTCATCTTTTGCAGGTTCTACAACTTCATCTTTGATGTATTGGGAAAGATCATTCTCTTCAAGAATGAGACCAATCCTATATTTCCATGCCTGGAAATTTTCTATGCCTTCTAGCTTGTCCTTAAGCTTAGTGCTTGGGGCCATCTTATCCAGGAGGCCACTTAAAATTGAAAATTTTCAAAATGCAAAACTAGCCTTCCCAAGAGATGTGTTTGACAGAGGTGAGTTGACTAGTGCACTTGGTTTCTGGAAACTCCAACTTTTTACCCTTCAAATTTGACCTGCGAAATTCGGACTTGCTGTAGAATTCTGGTTCGCAGTTTTTCTGGTTTTCTGCAATTTCTGGTCCAAAAGTCAAACAGGGTTTGAATTTCCTGGAGATCTACCCACTCAAAAAGTTCAATCTAGGGCTCAAAATTTTGCTTTTGAGGAGGAGCATTCATCCATGCAATCAGATTCCAAAAATTCCAAATTTTGCAGAAACCCTAATTTCTCACTGGAGGAGGAGAGAGAGATTTTCACCTTCTGAAAGATGTCCTATTCAGGATAGCTTTGAAACCATGTTAAGTTTAGCATAAAAAAAACAACAAGAGCATAATAAGGATCACTGAAAGAAACACAATCACAAGATAGACATAGATTTATCCTGGGAAACCCTCATGGGGTAGAAAACCCAACAAAGCTTCCTCAATATAGATGACCAACAAATACAAAGATGTAATCCCCAAATAAGAGCTCCTTCTCCTCCTTCGTAGATCTCTCTCTCTCCTATGTTAGTTTCACAAGTGAGTGAGTGTGTGTTAAATGAGGAACACACCTCCTCTATTTATACTTTACTTCACTTGACTTTTAACCCTAACTGGGCCGACTTCTCCTAGGAGAGTCCAATAACCCCTAATAACTTAACTCAGGGCCGACCCCACTAGGGAAGTCTAATAACCCTAGTTACAACATCCCGACGGAGGAATAAACATCTCTGGATATACAATAATGTCCCGATGGAGGAATAAACATCTCCGGATAATAAAGTACAAATAGAATATTCTAAGAAGTTACAATATTTCAAAAATTATTGGTAATAAATGTATACCATTAACATATGTGGGTAAAACCAACAATGATGAAGATAGGTGTTGAGTTACAAAGTACAAATACTAGATGTGAAAAATTATATGATTTCAAATTCCTGAAGGAATCAATGAATATGAGTGAAGGAATCAGTGAATAGGAGCTAATGTTGTATAGCCACTGTTAACTATGAGGAAACTTAGCATTGATAACTAAAAGCCCCTAGGTATTATCAAGGGTCTTTAATCATACTTCCCAAAAAATCATTTGAATACAATAGGAAGAGGCTCATAAGAAGGAGAGAATTAAGGAATCTCTCATCATCTAACACAAAATGTGTAGCCAACTTGATTAATGGAACCAAAAGTAACAAAACAACAAGATGTTTCTTGATACTCATATTTCCGACACAATTTAATCAAATTCCCTTTAACATAAACATGACATTGATATGAATAGGAAAAAAACTAATAATTAGACATAAAGTAATGAAAACCATCAATGTTGGAGGCATTAAATGGGGGCTTCGTAATCATCAGAAGGATAACCAGTTGGTGGAGTAATTCATCATTATGGTATGGATTCCTAAGTAATACTAATATCAAATGTAACATTTTTTTATGCAAACACGTGTTATGTTCAAGGGATATAATCACTGACTACTACCATGTTTCAAAAAAATAAATTACAAAAGATAAATATTCTTACCCCCCCTCCCCTTATTGTTTTTTAATATTTTTTCTGTTGTTCATGTTTCATAAATATTGAGAAAGAATAAAAGAATTCTATAATACAATGTAGGAGATGAGTGTCATAAGGGCATGCATCTATGTTCCAAACACATGGAACATACCTATGCCAAATAAGGAAAAAGAGGCATTGGGAAAATTGTGAATAGTTATCAGGATATATCCTTCAAGGATATATGTCAAAAGGAAAAAGAAATGGATACAAATGGAAAGAACCAGTTGTTGATGTATATGTAACTTCGGAATGTATTTCATCTATGTATTTTTATTGTACTCCTATAGAGATGTATTATTCCTCTATATGGAAGTGTTGTCATTTGTATTGACAAGTGTCGCAAGTGTTGTAACTTGCTGATGGGTTATTAGACCACCTAGTAAGGGGTCGGCCTGGATTAATGTAACCATGGGTTATTAGGATAAGTTAGACAAGTCAGCCCCACTGGTTTATTGGGCAGGACAGGACAAGTATAAATAGAGATCGGGAGATCTCTATTTAATCATCTCATTACTTACTCTTCCATCACTCGGAAAGTGGTGCACATGTGAGGAGGAGGATCAGCTACTAGGAGAAGACTATCTCTTGTACTTTGGTTGTATCATTGCTCTTTCTATCTCTGAGGAAGTTATGGGGTTTTTCACCTTTATGGTTTTCCCCAGTGAAACTCTGTGTGTCTATTGTCTCATGTGATTGCTTGGTGTGATTGATATGCATTGTTATACTTGATATGCTGTACATGTTATTCTCTCAATAAAGATCCTAGAGTATATTGAATTAATGCTCAAAAATTAACATGGTATCAGAGCTAACCTGAGAAGAAGACATTGTGCAGTGGCATAAACTAGGGTTTCTTGTTTATTTGGTTTCTCTCCATAGATTTTGGAAAAGAAGTAAGGTAGATTGACTCTAATCATCAAGGAGAATCTTTCTGTCCAATCATAATTCAATTCTGGGCACTTTCATTTTTGGCCCTAAAATTTAGGGTTTCCACAAAAATAGGCATTTCTGAATTCCGAGGACATAGCTGGAAGATCCTTGGAAAAATCAAAGTTTAGAGCTTTGGATCAAGATTTTTGGTTGGGTAAAGCTCCAGGAAACTCAAACCCTAATTCAGGGTCCTCTCGAGTGAATCCGGGAAGACTAAAAGGAATTTCTGAAGGGTGAAACTTTGTAGATCTCAAATTTTGAATATACTAGGATGATCAAATTATCAAGGCGCATCTTTCTATCCTTTCAGAAAGTTGAAATTCACATTTTGAATTTTTAGGGTTTCTCTGATAAACCCTAATCCGAGACAGATCCAGTTTTCAGCAAATCAAGTGGTAAGACCTAAAACTCTTCTATTTCCATTTGAAGTACTCTTTAAAGATGTCTCACCACACCAAGCTTGAGGATAAGCTTGAAGGGGATGATAAGTTCTGAGCCTGGAAGTATAGGATTGGGTTAATCCTGGAAGAGAACGAGTTGGACTCATACATAAAAGAAGAAATCCCTATCCCAGAAGATGAAGAGGCTAAGGAATTGCATAAGAAGAACTTGGTCAAGGCAAAGAGAATCATTGTTGATTCCATCAAAGACCATCTCATACCACATGTGTCATCTCTGAAGACACCCAAGGAGATGTTTGATTCTTTGACCAAGCTATTTGAAGGAAAGAACATAAATCAGAAGATGACTCTGCGGAATCAATCGAAAGGCGTAAAGCTTCAGAATGGAGAGACCATTCAATCCTATTTCTCCAAGGTCTCTAAAATCAAGGAACAACTTGAAGCTATGGATGAAGTGGTGGAGAAAGGTGAAATTGTCATGACCACTCTGAATGGCCTACCTAGGTCATGGGATTCCTTTATTCAAGGAATTTGTGCAAGAAGGAAATTGATCTCCTTCAGTAGACTGTGGGAGGAATGTTCACAAGAAGAGGCTAAGATTTTAGCCTGAGAAGAAAAGATGGGAAGTGAAGATCAAGCTCTCACAGCTCACACCAAAAGAAGCAATCCTAAAAAGGAGCACTCTCATTACAAGAAATCCCCTCACACCCATCAAAAGAATAGGAAAGATATGAGACGCTTCACATGTAATGAGAAAGGACACTTTGCTGTAGATTGTCCCAAGAACAAAAGGGACAACAACTTCAACAAGAAGAGATATCATGCTCATGCTGCTGAGGATGATGAACCTCCCAAGAAGAAGGCTAGAGCAGAAAGTGATGATTCATCAAATGAAGATGAATATGTTCTAATATCTGCTCTCACAGGTAACATCTCTCATGGATGTAATGATTGGCTCATTGATAGTGGGGCTTCCAAACACATGACTGGGTTTAAAGAATCCTTTGCTAATCAATCTGAACATGAGTCACCCCATAAGGTGAAACTTGGGGATGACTACCAATATCCTATCAAAGGAAGTGGTGAAGCCTCCTACAACCTAGAATCTGGGAAGTCTTTGAAGATGAAAGATGTGTTATATGTACCTGTGCTCAAGAAGAACTTACTCTCCATATCTGCATTGGATGCAAAAGGCATGAGGGTTGCATTTGTAGATGGCCAAGTACTAATGTGGCCAAAAGGTAAAACTATTGATGATGCAATAGTAATTAGAGAGCAAGAGGGAGGTTTGTATAAATTAAAGGGACAAGCTGAACATGCCATGGTACATGAATCCATGGAGCCAAGTGAACTTTGGCATAGAAGGCTTGCACATGTGCACTATAGGGCACTACCAATTGCAAGTAAAGCAGTAGAGGGTCTTCTTGAAATCAAGACCAAGCATGAAGGTGTTTGCAAAGGCTGTGCAAAAGGAAAGAACATAAAGAAGTCATTTCCAAGTAGTGAAAGCAAATCAAAAGGAATCTTGGAAATTATCCACTCCGATGTATGCGGTCCAATGTCATCCAGTTATCTGAGTGGGTATGTTTACTATGTCTCTTTCATTGATGACTTCTCCAGGAAGACTTGGGTTTATTTCTTGAAAAACAAAGATGAAGTGTTTGATAAATTCAAGGAATTCAAAGCCTTAATGGAAAATCAAACTGATAAGAAGATCAAGACCTTCAAATCCGACAATGGCGGAGAATTCACTTCAGATGATTTCAAGAATCTTTGCAGTGATTTCAATGGAAGAGAATTCACTTCAGGTGATTTCAAGAAGCTTTGAGGGAGTTGACTGCTCCCTACAATCCACAACAGAATGGAGTTGCAGAAAGAAAGAATAGAACAATCATGGAAGCAGCACGGGCAATGCTGCATGACCAGGATCTTCCTATGCATCTATGGGAAGAAGCAGCTAAGACAGCTGTATATGTGCAGAACAGAACACCAGAAGAGGTATTCTTTGGTAAGAAACCTAAATTCATCCATCTTAGAATATTTGGTTGTCCAGTATACACTCATGTTCCAAAGGAAAAGAGGACAAAGCTAGATCCTTTAGGAAAGAAGGGCATCTTTGTGGGGTACAGTGAAAGCTCGAAGGCTTACAGAATATACTTTCCAGGTTTCAAGAAGATTGATGTTAGCAGAGATGTAACATTTGATGAAAACTCAGCCTTCATCAAATCAAGGAAGACACCTGTTGAAGATCATGAAGAACCAAAGGAAACCAGATTTCTAGACATCACCATGACTAAATCAATTCCAGAAGCAGATCGTGAAGTTGAAGATCCACAAATACCTGTAGATCCACCCCGTGAGAATAACTCTCACAAGAGGAAACCTGCATGGGCTAGAGAGCTCATTCAAGATGCAAACAGATATGGCATTCCAAAAGAACACAGAGCAAAGAAGAGAACTAGATCACATACTAGCTATGTTGCTTTACTCTGTGATATTATGAACAAAGAACCTTTCAGTTATGAAGAGGCAGCGGAAAAGAAAGAATGGAAGGATGCCATGGTTGAGGAATACCAGTCGATCATGAAGAATGATGTTTGGGATGTAGTCCCAAGACCTGAAGGAAAGTCTGTTGTGACTTCCAAGTGGATCTACAAGATCGAGCATGCTGCAAATGGCAGCATATAAAAGTACAAAGCAAGATTTGTAGCTCGTGGCTTCTCCCAGAAAGAGGGAATAGACTATGAAGAAAATTTTTCTCCTGTAGCTAAGTACACTTCCATTAGATTAGTACTTACTCTGGCTGCAATGATGAAATGGAAGATACACCAGATGGATGTCAAGAAAACTTTCTTGAATGGTTTAGTCGAGGAGGAAGTGTATGTGGAGCAGCCACTTGGTTTTGAGACACATGATAGGGAGTCATATGTGTGTAGGTTGAAGAAATCCTTGTATGGATTGAAACAAGCTCCTAGGACTTGGTATGGAAGGATAGGCAGCTTTCTATCCAGTTTGGGATTTACCAAGAGTAAAGTAGATTCCAACCTTTACTACAAGGTTGAGGAAGGCAATCCTGTGATACTACTTCTATATGTGGATGACTTGTTTGTTATAGGTGAGGATGGATTGATTGCCGATACCAAGAGGAAGCTTGCTGTCGAGTTCGAGATGAAGGACTTGGGGATGATGCACTACTTTCTAGGCATGAAGGTGTGGAAGAGTGGAGATGGAATCTTCCTTGGACAAGGGAAGTATGCAGTAGAGATCCTGAAGAGGTTCGGGATGATGGACTGCAAGGCCATGGCCACACCTATGGCATCGAACCTGAAGCTTCTGTGTGATGCTTCATCTGATCTAGTTGATGTCACTGTGTATCGTCAGATGATTGGGTCCTTGATGTACCTGATGGACACTAGATCAAATGTTTGCTTTGTGGTGAACACATTGAGCCAATTCCTGACGGATCCCATAGGTGTTCACCTGATTGTTGCAAAGCATATTCTAAGGTACCTGAAGGGTACAATTGACTATGGACTCAAGTATGATGCGAATCAAAAGTTTAACCTACAAGGTTATGTTGATTTGGACTGGGCAGGCAATGCTGTAGATAGGAAGAGCACATCTAGGTGCTGCTTCAGTATGGGATTAGGTGTGATCTCTTGGTTTAGTAGGAAGCAATCCTGCGTAGCACTGAGTACAGCCGAGGCAGAGTATGTTGCAGCATGTTTGGCTAGTTGTCACACAGTATGGCTCCGGGAGCTACTGTCTGAGTTATTTGATCTCCCGTTGGAGGCTACTGGTATCTTTTGTGACAACTAGAGTTGTGTGAAGCTGTCTGAGAATGCGATGTTCCACAAAAGGTCGAAACACATTGAGATCAAATATCACTATATTAGGGATATGGTGCAGAGAGGAGCCATGAAGCTCCTGTATGTTTCGACGGATGAGCAGGTTGCAGATGTGCTGACAAAACCACTAGCCATAGTGAAGTTTGAGTACTTTAGAGAGAGGCTTGGTGTTCTTCAGATTGACGACACTCCGAGGAAGAAGTGGTGGACATATTTGCTGGAAGCCATTCCAAGCATGGTGAGAGGAGGATCCTTCCGATGCCTGTGGATGTAAGCGCTGGATGATGAACATCAGGATGATGCTCTAGTTATTGCTCTGTATATGAATCATGTTGGATGCTTGTTATGATCAGTTGGATCATGTATATGTATATGCATAATGTTGGATGCCTTGACCATGTATCTGTATATGTATCAGGTGGATACGTTGTATGATTAGGTAGATCATGTATGTTGATATATATCAGGTGGATACATTGTATGATTAGGTGGATCATGTATCTGTGTATGTATCAGGTGGATACATTGTATGATCAGGTGGATTATGTATGATGATATGTATCAGGTAGATACTTGGTATGCATCAAGTGGATGCATTATATGATCAGGATGATCATGGATGACGAGCTTCAAGATGTTGCTCCAGATGACATGCATCAGGACGATGCAGTGATGATGATCAGGATGATCATGTGTACATCAAGATGATGTATGGTGAGTATCAGGTTGATACTCTGTGGCCGTGGAATAGGTTGTGCATATAAGCATATAATTCAGACCTGAGAGGTTTGCAGATAGTCTTTAGAGGTTTTTCCTATGGCATGTAATGTGGCCCTGTGATATCTGGCAAACGCTCTTTCGAGGTTTTTCTTTGGGAGGACATATAATCCGACCCTGGGAGATTTGAAGATAGTCTTTCAAGGTCTTGCATATGGCATGTAATCTGGTCCTGGGATATCTGGTAGATGCTCTTTCGAGGTTTTTTCCTATGGCATATAATCCGGCCCTGGGAGATCTGATAGGTTGAGTTGTGTGCTCGTAATCAGTCCTGGGATTCTCTTTCGAGTTTTTTCCATGACCACATGTAATCCATCCTAGAGATCCGAACAGGTTGTGCTAGTCACGTAAAAGGCCTCGGATTCTCTTTAGAGTTCTTGTTAATTCAAGACACTCTTCAAAGGTCTTGTGGTGGGAGTCACATATAATACAGCCCTGGGAGATCCGACAAGTAGAGACATGTGCTCGTAACAGCCTGGATGCTCTTGCGAGGTTTTGTGACACACGTAATAAGTCCTGAGGATTCCATAGTATGGCCAGTGATGATGAAGACCTGCAAGTGGTGGGCCTACATCCAGTATGAAAAAGGGTTGGCTCTGTATAACTTCCTATGACGAGTAGATTCAGAGATTGATTGAGATAGTGGCAACAGTGATGATGATTATGATTCGATGACGATTATCTAGTGACGATGATCCAGAGAAGAAGACTTGTGCTAGCAAATCTGTGTCGAGAAATACCTTCCTAGTTAAGAGGGAGTGTTGATGTATATGTAACTTCGGAATGTATTTAATCTATGTATTTTTATTGTACTCCTATAGAGATGTATTATTCCTCTATACGGAAGTGTCATCATTTGTATTGACAAGTGTCGCAAGTGTTGTAACTTGCTGATGGGTTATTAGACCACCTAGTAATGGGTCGGCCCATATTAATGTAACCATGGTTTATTAGGCTAAGTTAGACAAGTCGGCCCCACTAGTTTATTGGGCAGGACAAGACAAGTATAAATAGAGATCGGTATATCTCTATTTAATCATCTCATTACTTACTCTTCCATCACTCTGAAAGTGGCGCACATGTGAGGAGGAGGATCAACTACTAGGAGAAGACTATCTCTTGCACTTTGGTTGTACCATTGCTCTTTCTATCTCTGAGGAAGTTGTGGGGTTTTTCACCTTTATGGTTTTCCCCAGTGAAACTCTGTGTGTCTGTCTCATGTGATTGCTTGGTGTGATTGATATGCATTGTTATACTTGATATGCTATACATGTTATTCTCTTAGTAAAGATCCTAGAGTATATTGAATTAATGCTAAAAACTTAACACCAGTAGTGGCCATAATGGAAATAATAAAAATGAAATAAAAAAAAACGAAGCAGTATGCACGGGTGTTCAAGAAGCAATAAGTAATGAAAATCCTAATTGACAAAATAAACAAGGGATCCCCCATGGAGTGGTCAGAAGTAGATGACAAAAAGGAATGAGGATAATAATGCAATCTCTAAGGGATCCTACTCCCGCCATAAATGATGGGATGGGTTCCAAGTAGCAAAATGGTTCTATACTAAGGCAGCCCATAATAGGAAATATCTTTCATTGCAATAATGCAAATTGTAGATAGAACATGCTTATGCACTTACATCCAACAAGGTTGTCCCTGTGGTAAATTCAAATGGAGAAAAATTTTAAATGCATTACAATGGGGGGGTATCAAACCTATATGAAAGCTTCATAATATACTTCATGAGGTCAAGTAATGCATAAATCATGATCCCTAAGAAACCAAGAATCCAACAGAAACACCTAAAAAGAAACAACACCAAGATCATATCTCGTAAATACAAAACAAGAGGTCTAATAAGAGTTATAGGGATAGGAATATTTTCAACCTTGGTATCTTCAAAAATATCCATATCCATGGTGGATTCTCAAATAAAAGACTCAGCAATTCCAAATTTTGTATATCTACAATCAAAGCGATTAATCTCAAAAGGAAAATCAAAGCTAGATTTGACTGTAAATGGGTGCAATCCAGAGACATGGTATTTTGAAATGACGAAAATATCTACAAGAATGTAAAAATTAATCATAGCATCTATAATACACTCATCTAAGGGATTAACATCAACCCATGTATAATGCATGTCAAAACAACTTGGATCAATAGGAGGGAGAACACACTCTAATGCCTCCATTGGATAAAACACGTAGTCATTGTTGAAACTAAGCCCCAAGAAGACATACTTGAATGCAGAGGACATTTGTTAGTAGAAATTGAATGTCTGGAATGTGAGGCCACATAAGTCACCCATGGTAGGGTAGTGCCTGTTGAAACACTATAAATAAACAAGGGGGGAACATGTTCTAAATTCGAGTAATGGTGATGATCAACAAATACAATATAATCAATAGTGGCAATGCTTTTGTTTTGAGGAAAATTCATCACTTGGAAGAACATAGAAACCACATCATTCATATCATATACATTATCACTCCCAAGTAGAAAATTCAATTCCATGGGTCATCCATAAATATTGCATTGACTAAGACAATATTCCCACCTAACAAAATAGGCAACTAAGGAAGAATCCCCAAGGGTTCAATAGGTATTCTATCAAAGGCTAATAGCTAATTGGTAATTAACATAATATTTGGAGAACCCAAACATTTTCAAGCATAGGAGTATAAAATACCAATAGAGGCTCCTTCATCTACTACACATCAGTGGATGGTGCATGAATTAATTTCAACCCTTATCTAGAAGGGTGTAGAAGAAGGAAGGCATTGCTTGTATAGACTATTCCAATTAAATGAAATGACCTTATGTATTGGAGGGAGAAAACTTGAAGTAGATGTAACTTCCCCATGTCCAAAAAAATATGAATTGGATATAAACAAATTTGTTCAGTGGTCACATTAGTCATCATGGGAAGAGAGGGATCAAGAGAACATTGTAATGGCTTGACCACTTTTCCAACCAATGGTTGAATTGGATGTTGGATAACCATAGAATATTCGGGAGAGGAATATCACTAAGGTAAAGGAATACTCTTTGAATGTCAAGAATGATAGGAAATATATGAGTAAGATGGTATTCCTTTCAAGTATTACAAGGAAACTGAGGCTTGCATCATATTCATCTAGGTTTCTCACCGACTCAATGCTCCTAACATGACTCGCATTAGCTGGTCGCTTGCCCCCAACATGACTTGCATTAGTTGGTGACTTGCCCCCATTGAAATGCACTGTCTAGAGGATTCCCCCCTATCTTTTCTACTTCTTTTGATTCTTCCTCTTCTTATTCCTTTTAGAATTTTGGGTATTAACCAAGCTAGGGTGAATTCTTTCACTAGATGAGATAGAAAAATAAGGACTTGAATTCACTTGTGAATAAAGCAATGGGTTCAAAATAGTTTGATGCTATTAACATAAGGTGCTTACATGGGAAGTGTCAACATAATTTGGTATAGTTGGAGTGGAAAGCAACCAAATTGGTATCCTCATAGTGAATCCAAGAAGATTCAAAGTAGTCATGAAAGGGACATCAATGTTTTCAAACCAAAGAAAATCACAATTGCCTCCTTGCAAAGGGGTCCCTTGCTTAGTAATTCCAAAAAAACCACCCATAACTTATGATTCAAAGACACAAAATCTATATGGCCTTTTAAGGGGTCAAAAATTACAATCAACACACTCCTAAAAAAGACTCTCTAAGGTTCATCCAAGTAAACACTCTATTCCAAAATCTAGCCCAGTGTGATGGTTCAACTAGTAAAGAGAAGAATAAAGGGCCTTTTGAAGGTCAACCTAGGATTATGAGATCCCAAGTTAAACCAAGGAAGATGTGAAAGAGATAGTTACAATAAATCTCATGCAACAATCACCCAAGGTGCAAGTACTCTTGTAAATACAAGTATCCTCCAAGGGATATAAAACATGTGTTATACATCTACCTTAAGTACCACAAGCACTTCTCTCTTCGAGTCACCTATGTGAAACATAGGAAAAGATACTAAATTTACCACTTCACAAAGCAACAATCGTGGGTGAGGTTTCTACATATGGGCAAGGAACATAGGATGCATGTCCTAGACTTGAGGCAATGAATGCATGCATGTTGTACAAGTGTTTTTCATGCATGAGATTTCCTCATGGATTTTTTCTTTCTCAATATTTCATCCCTAATTTAGGGGTTTTAATATGTGGATGTGGTTCTTATGTATAAATTATATGGTTGGCCGCAATTCCTATTAGGAAGGATGATGAGGCTTGCACTTTTCCTAGAGGAAAAGCAAGACCATGTGTGTTAAAAGTATTCAAAACACTAATTTATAGCTAGTAGTTTTCATTTGTTCCATTAATTTTGACTAGGACTACCTTGTTTCATGTTCCTTACATCAAGGGTGTAAAATTTCTATGTAACAATAAGAAATATTACTATGATATATATACCAATACTTATACACTACATACATACACTAAAATGTACCTACTCATAAACACATAAAAAATATCTAATTTGTAACTCCCTTGCAAACAACCACATAAAGTAGTTAATCAAGCAACATCACTAGGATTAGTTCTCTCAAGGCCTCAATTTCATGGAAATAAGAAAATATCACAATTCCACACCAAATACATGTCTTAATCAATTTTTTTTCAATCCCATTCAAATGTGTTCTATGAACCTACAAGACTCATCTTCATAGATCAATAATTCATATAATTTATATTCTCCTTAGGATTTCTCTTCCCAATGCATCTTTGCATCACACTTCAATGATTCAAAATGATGAAATTAAAAGGAAAATTCAATAGCCGTTGAATAAAGGTTTTGTAAAGTGCAATATCTCTCCTTGTGCATCACTAATATTTCTTATACATAAGAAGTATGTGACTTGGCATCTCCCTATTTATTTGAGGGAAAATTATAAATCTCTATCCACATCCTCATATTGATGATCTACATTTCATGGTGCCCAAATATTCACCAAAAGTGTTCTTAAAAGTGGATATCATAAGGTCATGGCTCAAGTAAAAGTTACATGGAAAACATCTTTTAAAACTGAAATGGGTTTTTTTTAATGGCTTGTGATGCCTTTTGGGATCACCTATGCCCTAGATACCTTTATGCAATTAATGGGTCACATTTTTAGAGATTGTATTAAAAAATTTACTATCATCTAATTAGATGATAATCTTGTTTTCTCTCAAACTTGGAATACACATCTCCAACACTTGGAACACGTTCTTCACCTACTTTAAGAAAATAAACTCTATGCTAATATCTCTAAGTGTACATTTGCTTAAACATAAATCTCGTATCTTTTTGTATCATCAATGCACATGGAATTTAGGTGGATCCTACTAAGATTGAAACTCTTTGAATTTGGTTTATTCCTTCCAATATCACATAGTTAACAAGTTTTCTTAGTCGTTCCAAGATCTATCATAAATTCATCTCCAATTTTTCATAAATTGCCTTACTTTTACATTAGTTGATAAGGAACAATGTTGTTTTCAAGTGGAAACAATATCATTATCATGCAATTTTCAATGCCTTGAGATAAAATTTGTTCTCTATACCTATTCATGTTTTTCCTAATCTCTCATCGCCTTTTGAAATTACGACTAATGCTTTGTAATTTGCACATGGAGCATTTATTTTGTAAAATGATCATCCATTGGCTTAGCATCCAAAGACATTTTTAGAATCCAAATGAAACTCCAATTATGATAAACAATTATATACACTACTTCAAGGTATCAAATATTGGAAACGCCATCTCATTGGCAAATAAATTGTTGTGCAGAATGATCATTTACCTCTATAATTTCTTCAACCCAAAAATAAAATTGAAGAAGCTTGGCATATGAAATGAGCATCCTATTTATAGAAATTTCATTTGGTTATTAAGTAAAAAAGGGAAAAACAAATATGGTTGGTTATTATTTGATTTGATCTCCTTACTTACATGCTTTAATTTTTGTCACCACTTTTCATATGGGGTTTCAGACTTGGGTAGTATCTAGATGACTCAAATTTTGGGCACATTTACAAGAATCTCCAACATCCAATCTCTTCAAACTTATTTCCTTTGTAAAATTTCCATATCAAGTAAGGATTATTGTAAAATTTTGACAAGTTATGGGTACCCTGTGATCACCATTCTCTACTCAAAGAGGAACATTATACTCTCTATGGTGGTCACTTTTGCAAGAAAAAGATTCGGCATTTGTGATGCTTCTTCTATTGGCCTCACATGCAAAGGGATGTTCTTAATTTTTTTAGGAATTATGTAGTTTGGTGTCACTTAAAACCAACTAATATAAAGCTTGATTTAAGCTTCCCTTTACTATTCCTACCCATCCTTTAGAAATAACATTCACGGATCTTGTTAGTAGCTTTCCTATGATTTTTTTCCACCATGATTGAATTTTTTTAGTTTTGTATAGATTTAGTAAAACTTCCAAGTTTATGCTTTGTCACAAGGCCAATTATACTAGTTTATTCTTTGTCACAAGGGCAATTATACTAGTTTATTCTTTGAATTTGTTTGGTGATCCTTTGGTCTTCCCATTAATATTGTGTATGATCGAGACTAGAGTTTTGTGGGCTATTTTTGGCATTGCCTTTGGAAAATATTAGGAAATTCTCTTATTTTTTCCACCACCATGGATAATGATCAAACTAAAGTAGTTAATTGTGCCTTAGTGCAAAGTCCTCAAATCAATCATCAGTGCAAAGTCCTCAAATCAATCATCACACTTTTCCAACCAAATGGGATTTGAGTCTTACCCACATTAGGCATGCATATAACTCAATTTACTCCTCCATAGGTCACCCTCCCTTTCAAGTATTTCTTGGTTTTCAACCTTTGGGTCCCTATGATTTCCCCTTATCTTTTCCTTTCCCAACTACATCACATATTCAGAAAAGCAAGATAAGGCACATAATTTTGTTCAACACTTAGAGACTTTCCAATCCAAAGTCATCCAAATTCTTTAAAAGAATCAAGAAAAGTATAAACAACTCTTGGATCAAAATCATGTACCACACCATTTTCAATTTGGTGATAAAGTGTGGTTACTTTTGGACAAGTATGGGTTTTAGGACAAATAATACAATAGTTCAAACCAATTCGGTATGGGTCATACTCAATCATCCAACAAGTTCCTAATAATTATTTCCTCCTTGAAATTCCAACTCATTTGGGAATTCTTGATGTTTTCAATGCCGATTTTCTCAAACTTGATCATGAGTCATTGATTTGGAAATAAATATCCTAACCAATCATCCTACCAATATTATTCCAAATTTTCATCTTTTGATTGTTCCGGATTAATTTTTTGACACAAAGGTTCACCATACTCATCAAATATTCACCTATTCCTACCTCTTTATTAACCAAGTTCAACTTCTGCATCAATATTTTTAGATTTATCCACACTATATGGAACAACATTTCCCCTCTCTCTTAAAATCATCAGAGAGTAATTCTTCTATTATTGGAGGAATGATAGGGATTCTAGTTTTTAGCATATGTATTTCTTATTATTATTTTGGTAGGAGATTATTAGTGTGGTTTGAGTGTGAAATACAATTTTGATAGAGTATTTAAGATGGTTTCATATTCGCATGGAGTAGTTGATATACTATCTCTATTATTGTATTGCAGTTGTTATTTCTTAGCATCTTTTCACCTAGTTTATTACGGTGGTTTTGTTGATGTAAAGCTATACAATATTGTCCTTGCTTAATGAAAAATCAACTAGATGGAAATAAAAAAAGGGTTGTCTAGAACCCCATATCTCTAACTTGGATTTGTATAGTAACAGTATTTCATTTCACACCCTAACAAAATAGGCATCATACCCACAAGCTTCTAAAAGGTCAATGTCTCCCCCATCCACCAATGCTAAAAGAAAATATATAAATGGTAAAGGATTGGGAAGGGAAATTCATCTTATTTTGGGGGGATGTATATATCTACATTGGGGCTATGGATTCTCAATGGGAATGGAGCAATGTATGTGATGTTGAGGTCAATATATAGGGATATGGAATATTGCAAGCAATGGACCTAAATAATAGGGATGTTTCAATATAACCTATATCTAAAAACATTTAACCCACTTTCAAGAAATCCTTGTGCTTATGACTTTAGCCTAGAACATTAAGTTTTGTTTCAAGAAAAAATACAAATCTACTTCATTATCAATCTCTTCTTTATGATTTATTGATGAGTTAGTGAAGCTAAGGAATTAAGATATTTTTGGATAACATCATTAAGAAGGTTTTAGAGGAATCCATTTTATGAAATTCAAGGCATAATCATTTAAAAATAATGAAGTTTTTATTCCTTATAGTTGAATAGTAAATTTGTAGTGATTCATGGTTTCTCCTATTAAGTCACCACTTGTTGAGATCTCAACAAACCCCAAGCTTTCTAAAACCTAGGGGCACTCTTTTATTACTTGAATGAAAAATATTTGAGATTTCGTTCTAATTTGATTCACTGTCTCCTAATCCTAGTAAAGGAATAAGTCTCATTTTTATTGAGTGAAAAATCTACTTATTTGACCTTTTAACTTGAACTCCATTCGCTCATTCGATGGCTTTATCTCAAGTTTGTTTTTGAAATCGACTATGTTTTATTACTTCCTATTTATAAATTGGTATATTATTGAAATCAAGGCCCTTTTCCTTCTTTGATTAAGTTGTCCTTTAAAAATTGAAACCAATTTGTCAATTGGGCCAATCATTTGTCATATTCTTTTTCAATTCCTAACTTAGGCTTGATTTCTCAATCAGGCACATTCTTTGGATTGGGCATCCTCTCTACCTTTTGAACCTTTTATCTTCCCAAATTGATATTTGGTCTCGGTTTCTCAATCAAATTGATTTTATAATCAAACCCCCTTTCTTATTTTTCTTTCACTTTTCCTATGATTCTCCTATCCAACCTGATCTCATGCTTGAGGCTCATTTATCACCTTTTGTATATGATTTCTTCCTTATATATCCCTTAGTCTCAATTTTCCAATTGTTCCTTCATTCGATCTTCTTAAGCAATGCCTCCTTATTTTCAAATCGGGCCCCTCTTTTGATCAAATTCCCTTTTTCCCTCTAATTTGATGATCAAGAATAGTCTCTAGATCAGGTCTCTTAATTATAATTTTTCAAACATAGCCTAACTATTTTTGGAAGTGGCAAATATTTTCCAATCAATATCCTATGTACATTTAAAATTATTACTTACTACATTTCAAAAATTTATTTGTTTGTGCGATTAGACTGAATAACAAGCTTCTTTGTTTGATTTTCCTCCTATATCATGTTATTATGTCTCCGTTAAGATTGATTTATCAATTATGACTTTCTTTTAATTAGAATTTGAAGGATTAAATCATGGATTTGATTTCATAGGAAACCTCCCTTAGCATTCAAACGAATATTTTATTTCCCCTAATGCCTCAATCAAGCCCAATTTTTGAATAAGCCACTTCGATTTGCCTTTTGTAAGATTTTTTTTTTTGTTGCATGATTTCATTTCCATGGTGACTTTTGGATTTGATAAATCTGGGTTTAAGTTTTAATTTTTTATTTTATAAACGCACATCAATTTTTTAAATTATTTTTCCTAATTTTTTATTTTATGACCCGACATGGATTGTTCTTAATTACTTCTCATATTTTTTTTTATTTTATGAGCTGGTGGAATACTGTGTATATTTACAGAAGATGGTGTAAAAACTGGCAAATATTTATTGCAGATTCTGTTGATCGGTTGGGCACAAAGAAAAGGATTGTAGGGCGTACGACTTTCTCCAGGAAAGGACTGCAAACACATATTTTATGAAGGGGGGGGGAAACCCCTGGCGTAGAAGTAGCCACAATACAGTCAGCAGTAGCCGCACTAAAATAAGTAGTGTAACTAACCGCAACTCCATTATAGCCAGCCGCAACCGGTGTACAGTCAAATCCCACCACAGTATGGCCAACCGTAGTATCAGACTGCGCAATATAACCAATAGCCATATGGCCAACTGCGAGGAGGATTCAGAGGAGGATTCCGTGGAGGTTGGGTTGGAGGTGTTGGTCAAGGAGGAACTTTTGGACAAGGTTAAGGGCCGGTTGTATGCTATAATTGTAGTCAAGTTGGGAATTATCAAAGAGATTGTCAGAGCCCAGTTCCACAGTGTACATATTGCAACACACTAGACCACAGTGTGGAGGATTGTCCCCAGCTGATTGCGAAGTGACAAAATAATAATCCACCCCAACCTTAGCCGAATCTGAATTAAGGGAAAAATATGCCTCCAAACATACAGAATATTTCGGCAAAAATAAGAAGTCGACAGGAGAACGTCGTAGTAGTGATCAAGGGAGGATCTGCGACAAGGGAAGACAGGCCACAGTCGAGTGTCCGACCGACAGTGAGAAAAAAAGTTTGATTCGATGTGGAAGCAGAAAGGGATACTTTCTTGGAAGGGAAAGAGACAATGAGACGGATGAGGAAGCCACCTACTAGAGAGAAAGAATCCACCTATGACATGTCGTCGATATTCAACATGATGAACTTACACAAAAATATTAACACCTTAAGAGCCTTCCTAGAGAGCTGCTTGGAGCTAGAAAAAGATCATGACGCATTAGTAGAGATATCTAGCCTACTACACCGATAGGAGGACGGGCGGCAAATTCGAACAGTAAATCGACTGCACAGGAGAAATACAGGGAAAGAGACGAGGATGACTCCGCAAATTGGTGCATTCAACGTCGACAATATTATTCTAGACTTGGGGTCAGATGTCAACATCCTGACGAAACAGACATGGTAGGTAATGGGGAAACCACAGTTGCAATGGTCCCCTGTACAGCTTTGATTAGCGATCCAGATCAAGGTCACGCCTGTCGGACGATTGTGTCACATCCAAATTGAAATAGAGGGCCTGAAGACCTATGCAGATTTTGATGTGATAGATATAGTTGATAACATAAGCCCTTATCTAGTGTTGCTAGCGATATACTAGGAAATGGAAAATCAGGCCGTCATCAACTTTAAGAAAATAACCATGTCGTTTGAGAATCGTGACATGAGGGTAGTCGCACCCCTAGAACCAGTAAAAGGACAGTGGTATGTTGAACCAATGCGGGATGAATTCACAGAAGGATGGGACAATGTTTACAATATCTAAGAGGAATACATCAATCCTATCGCTGATGGATAATTGGGATGGCAGAGTGTTAGCTCGGCATCGTTGGATTAGGATGAAGCACTTAAGAACTGGCAGTATCGACTACATGAAGTGTCATTCAAAAGGTGCGCATGGATTACCTAATCATTGCAACGGGTGGTGACAAAAGTACATGAACTGCCAACATACAAAGGTTTTCCTAACCTGACGGAATTTATCATCGAGTTCGAAGAAAAGGTAGCAGAACCGCAGAGACTGCTAGCATTGGAGGACGCATTAAAGGCTACACCAACGCGCTAGTGGGCGGTGCATAAGTTGACAATAACAAATTGGCCACTATGTCGACAACTAATGGAAGCTATATTCAGCGAAGATAAAGGATACAGCGGAAAGAAGTACAGCGGACGAAGTGACCCAAGGGATCACTTGGAGGAGTGCCAAAGTGCATGGGGAGTCAGACCACAACAAGAATGGGTCCATGCATTCATCCATACACTGGATGAGGTATCGTGAAACTGGTACGTCACAGTAGAAATGCGACATGGAACAACTACATGGGAGGAGATAACTATCAACTTTAGCTAGACCTTTAGCTTCTTGGATGAAAACCCCTTCATCCATAGTGCACTGTAGGTGATACGGGAGAAGGTACTCAAAGCAGTTCTGACAGAACCACCAATGGGATTACAGTGGAATGCGACACCAAAAATGCCGATGGAATGCTACAACATGACAGGGGAAATCGATGATGAGGATGACCCATGAGCCACCTATATACCAGAGTCGGAAGGAATCCGGAATGTCGAGGCACCTGAGATACCCTTCAATAAATTTCAATAGCCGTTGTGCATCAAGAAAGTTAATATTAGGTCGGAGAAAAACCCAAAGTTCGCAAGCATCAAAGATTGTTGGGATGATGTGACAATTGTAACAGTCACGGATCTACTACACGAATTTCCGGATCCGTTCCCAACAAATGTTTTGGAAATGAAAGGCATTTCTAGGGAACTAGGAAAAATGAAGATCCCACTAAATCCTGATGCAAAACCAGCAAAGTAGCAACCTTATAGAGTGAATCCAAATTACAAGGAGCGCCCGAAAGTCGAAGTAGAGTGAAGGGTCGGAAAAGCAGAGTCAGCTACAGCCCTATCAGGATAGTGCGACAAAGAGTAAAAATTAAAAATAAAAAAATAAAAATGCGACGACGATATAACGACAGGATCGCGACAAGGGTCGAACGGTGAAGACTCGTCGACGTCAGACGGAGTATGAACATGTCAAATCAAGCAATAAATATCATAATTAAGATGGCGTGAATGGATCAAAACCATAATTAATAACCGCTCGAGTCGGAAAAAAGGACCAATGAAGGCATACCATTAGAGATTTAGTGAGTTAGTGGAATATTTGGTCATTATTGATCAGGATCGATTCGATTACCATGGAAGAAGCGACAACAAGCTATAAAATCAAGGGGCAGCTAATGGTTCGGCTCATTCAGTAGGTGAAGAGGTAGAGCAGAGATTTTAGAGGATACGTAGAAAGAGTAAGTAGATTCTGATGGCACAAGTGACTTATAGTACAAGTACACCGGAGGAACCACAAGCAAGGGCCGAAATAATCTAAGAATAGCCAAAAATTGGAACAGAACGCATAACAAGTGTTGAGCCCAGAATTGGCCCTTTTTGACCATCATTTATTACTGTCCCTTACCTTGTCTTACACCAATTACCTTGGCAATTCAACTTATTGTCCTTATATATTCCCCAATTTACCAAGGTATGGCCGATTATTGTTTTATTGTGTTAATACTTATGATTGTGATGATTAAAGCTGTTCATCTCTTAATCTGTGCTAACATGATGCGATTTATGAAGGTAGTAAGACAATAGACTGCAGGAAGATCGGAGCTGAACAAGTCATGAAGGAACGATCATCGCTTGTGGAAGGTTCCTTGGGGCTCAAATCGGCAATCAAGGCATAGGCGTGGCAGGGCAGCTGTAACCAAAGAACTATCTTAAGCATGTCGCTGCTCGAATCCAGCTGTGAGCTGGAAGGACCGTCATTCTTGGGACGATTAATACTTCTCTCGTATTTGGATATTTCAGTTCTGCCACGCGTTGTAACAGCTAGATTATTTAGGGCGCCTGAAGATCAGAGATCTTCATGGCTGCCCAATTATAGGTTTAGATGTTGCAATTTGTATGTATAAATATGGGAAATTACCTCGACTGAGGGGTTGGACAGCAATTAATTAATTCATCTTGTATTAGCAGTCAAGCTGAAACTGTGTACTTATCCTTCTGTTAATATAAGGAGTTGCTTCTGAGTTAAAGAGAGTGTTGTTCAACCAGCGTCTCTGTGTGAAGACTGGGCCCGTCTTCCACAGAGATTGCTGTGTTAAATTAGGATTTCATCTTTCTTGTTGTGTGATGCTTTGATCTTTCCTTTGTACGCAGCAGCAATATTCATCGTGTGGATTTCTCAGTAAATGATTTATTTGTGAGGTTGGTGAATGGTATCAATAACAGTCGACTGAGTCAGGTTTGTTTTATGTAATTCAATTTCTGTTCACACTGTTGTGCTCATCCTACAGCTGAAACGTAATCCCAGAAGCTCCTACGAATTAGCTTTCCTGTTATGTGTTGATTGATTTATATTTTGCAATTCAGTTTCTTAGAACAGTTGCTTCAATCTCCTTTATTAAATTCTAGAGTAATGTTCAGGTCATGCTTCATGATTCTTAGCTTGATTTCATTAGACAGTTGATTATTTTAGAATGCAATTGAGATTTCCTTCCTGCAATTGTTGATTAGATCTGATATTTATTCTGCTTGATGCATAATAGTAAAGAATTGTAGTATAGCAGTTAGAAGGCAATTGGGATTGCATAGATTCTTGGGATGAACATAGATGATAGAAGATAAAAGTATTCACTTCTAATGGTTTTGTGTTTAAGCATATATTGTGCACTTGTCCTTTGAAATAAAAAGACTTTCTCGGGTTGACAATAAATTTCATACACTCTGTGTGTTGATATTTAATTATCTGCAATTAGAGTGCTTGACATTTTGGCGCCGTTGCCAGGGAAGGATAAAAATTAAACACTAGTCATTAGTTGTATCTGATAATTGCTTTTAGTCAGTCTTTTGGTTGTTTTTGAAATGATCTGCTTCGCATGAATACGAGGGGGGTAAAACGCGATCACCTCCCGACCCCCAAAACCCCACATATTACTAACAGTACAGGTGGTTCGGGTCGTGGTCGAGGTCCACCCCTGGGCAGAAGAACATTCATTGACGACCTTGTTGACAAAACTGATTCAGCTGTCAGATCTCGTCAACAGGGGACTCCTATCAAAAGAGGCCCTGCTGATCCTGGAGCGTTAGCATCAGGATCTACAGTGGAAGATACAGGAGCAGCTGTGATTCCTGCATATACTCATGCTAAAGAAGTAACAGCTGATTCAGCTGTTGCAACCGAAGAATACGCAGCTGTTACAACCGAAGAATACGCAGCTGTTACAACCGAAGAATACGCAGCTGTTACAACTGAGGTAAAGAACAAAGGAACAAACGAAGGAGAAGATACAGAAGAAAATATGAGTAATAGACATGAGAATGAAGAGGAAGAAGCAGTGGTACAGTACCATCATGAAGATAATTCCCCGCCAGAGACCATGGCGACATTACAATTTCCAATACAGCAGCTAGAGGGGACAGCTCCTATGAAAAACATTTCACCGTCGGTGTTACCCCGCTTCCATGGTAGGGCGGCAGAGGATCCAGATGAATTCCTTTTTGAATTCGATATCCTCTGTCGCAGCTATGATTATGTCACAGATGCTCAAAAGTTAAAGCTTTTTCCTGCCACCCTGAAGGATAATGCATTACGATGGTTCATGAGCCTTGGGGGAGGGACTGTTGCTAATTGGAATAAGATGAAGCAAGTGTTCCTGGAAAAATATCAGGAATATTGCAACACCAGGGACAAAAGGGAGGAGTTATTCAAGATGGTACAGAAGGAGGATGAAAGTTTGGAGGATTTTGTGGAGAGGTTGCTGTACAATGTGCAGAGAGCTGGACAGACGAACATGGGACTAGATGTGCTGAAGATAATCTTGCTTCGAGGAATCAGGGACGATTGTTTAGACATGCTAAATTTATTAGGAAAAGGAGATATCTCTAAAGAATCTTTTGAGACAATTGTGGAATTATGTAAGAGATATTCCAGGGGATCTTCTAGGCATAATAAGCAGCATAAACGAAATAACCTGGAACGTGATGTCTTCGACAGAACTCAGAAGTCATCCAATGGGGGAGCTACACGTGCAGAGATAGGCAATCTTCTTGAAAACTTTAAAACAGAAATGATGAGCTCTATCTCTTCAGAGATTGACGTCTTGAAGGCCAAGCAAAGACAGGCAGTGGAGGATCTCACACTAGGGGTGTTTTGTCCCCGATGTAGAAAGACTCATCCACTGAAGGAATGCCCTCTTGACAAAGTACAAGTGTGTCAGCTGTGCGAGCTGAATCATGATATGAAGGACTGCCCCACGTTGCCCCAAGTGAAGGCTGTTCTGCAGGCATCAACTCCAGAGGAGGATTCAGCCTACTTCATTGCACAGAAGAAACCCTGGCAACCCCGGAATCAAGGTATGTCTCCCGATTCATTTCCATTTTTGAATAATTTGAATAATTGGAATACTAATATGCAAAACGTGAATACACATTTCCCTTCAAATTATGCTCAGTGGAATTCCCCTCAACCTGCGATGCAAGGTTATAATTCATGGAGTCCTTGGACACAGCCACCTCATCAACCTACTTCATGGTCTCCTGGATGGAGGAACTTCCATCCTGGGAATCAGTTTCCTCAACCACCTCCACCTCAACAGTTACCGTATCCTCCATATCCTCAATTTCAGCAATATCCTCAATACCTACCTCAGCAGTCGCAGCTGCAGCTGCAAAATAATCCTGTGCCTAACATACCAATACGGCCTCAGCTGCCTGCCCAACCTAACCCTAACCCAAATAATAAAACAGTCCAGCAACTGGAAACTCTCAATATGCCAGCCTACTCTCTCTCCCCTGTACCTTGTAATGACATTCGCTTACGGTCTGGAAAGATAGTAGAACGTGTAACTTCAGAAAATATTCCACCAACTGTGTATGACAAAGGAGAGAGTTCCCAGCATCCTTTTGATCCGGTTCCTATCATTGAAGATGCTGAGCATCCCTCAGATGGGAGGGCTGAAACATTGAACGATGAAGTGGATAACACGCAGCCTACCCAGTTGGTAAGGCAACCACCTTACCCTGAGAGATTGATGCTGCCACAAAGAGGGGGGCAACCTCAGTTCAATCTCTTAGGAGAATTGAAGAACCTTTATGTTAAGATTCCCCTTTTACAAGCTCTTCAAGATGTACCTATCTACGCTAGAACTGTTCGGGACCTGTGCACTAAAAGACCGGGAAGGAAACCCAGAGATCCTCCTACTGTTCATGTTATAGGGAATTTATCCGCTTTAATGACTGGAAAAACCCCTGTAACTAAGTATGAGGATCCCGGCAATCCTACTGTCACTGTACACATAGGACAAACGCAGATACCCAACGTACTAGTAGATTTAGGAGCTGCGATCAATGTTATAACGATGGAGACTGTAAAGAAGCTCGGATTCACCAATATTAGACCGACCCCTACTATCTTAGAATTGGCAGACAGATCCACTATCAGACCCGAAGGGATTTTGGACGACCTTGTTATTTCAGTAGACTCATGGGAATACCCTGCCGATTTTCTGGTGTTACAACCTAAATCACAGCTGGGGGGACATCCATTGATTTTAGGGAGACCCTGGTTGGCTACAGCTGATGCTTGCATCAGCTGTCGATCAGGATCTATGACTATATCTGATGGCATGGAAACCAAAAATCTCACCCTGTACCCCCCAGCAAGGCCGAGTCTAGAAACTGAAACCTCCCTCTGGATAGAACAGGAAGAAGAAGAAGATGTTCAGCCATTGCTAACAATAGGGAAGGCACTAACTTTCAAAAACGAAACAGAAGACGATGCCATTAATAACTTCATTAGCGAACCTGCTTCTGTAGACAAGGAAGTTTATCAACTTCTGAACAGTACCCTCGGCAAAGAAGAACAAGAACAGCTTACGGAGGAAGCACTAGCCAATGACACAAATATAATCCCAGTATTGAAAAGCTCGAGAAGTATTCCTATTGAGGTAGAGCCTGGAAGAACTTTGAACATCAATCCTGCTCTCTCCTCAGAAGAACAAAAGCGCCTAACCAATCTCTTGAAGGAACGTAAGCGGGCATTCGCCTGGGAGTATACAGACATGAAGGGTATTCCTTCTAGTCTGTGCACTCATCATATTTATATTAAAAACGACTCCCGGCCTGTATGTCAACCCCAACGACGCATGAACCCCAATCTGAGGGATATAGTGAAGGAAGAAATCCAGAAACTCTTGGAAGCAGGATTCATCTATCCTATTTCAGACAGTGAGTGGGTTTCCCCACTTGTAATTGTACCCAAGAAAAACGGTAAATGGAGAGTCTGTGTTGATTATAGGGAGCTGAACAAGGCTACACAAAAGGATCACTTTCCTCTGCCCTTTATTGACCAGGTACTTGATAACCTATCTGGGAAGAAGTTCTTCTCCTTCCTGGACGGATTCAGTGGGTACAATCAAATTCAGATTGCTCCAGAGGATCAGGATAAGACCACCTTCACCTGCCCTTGGGGAACGTTCGCCTACAGGGTGCTTCCCTTTGGATTGTGCAATGCACCTGCAACGTTCCAAAGAGCTGTGATTGGCATATTTTCTGAGTTGGTTAATGATAGCATGGAGATTTTTATGGATGATTTCACTCCTTATGGCAGGGATTTTGATGAAGCGTTGGAAAATTTGAAGAAGGTTTTAATTCGCTGTGAACAGGCTCGCCTCTCACTGAGCACTGAAAAATGCCACATGATGATGAGTGAGGGGGTGGTATTAGGACATTTCATCTCTACTGATGGTATTCAAGTGGATCCTTCAAAAATTAAGGTGATAAAGAATATACCAACCCCTTCAACTCAGAAAGAGGTGCGAAGTTTTTTGGGACATGCTGGGTATTACAGAAGATTCATAGAAAACTTCTCCAAACTTGCTTCGCCTTTGTTTTCATTGTTAATGAAGGACGCACAGTTTGTATGGAGTACAGCATGCCAGACAACATTTGATGAGCTCAAAGAGAAACTGTCCACAGCCCCTATTTTAAGGGGACCTAATTGGACCATACCTTTCCACATTTCTTCAGATGCTTCTGATACCGCCATTGGAGCAGTACTGGGACAGCAGGATGGTCAAGTACCTTATGCTATTTATTATGTTAGTAAAAACTTAGCCCCTGCTGAACTAAATTATACTGTTACTGAAAAAGAATTTCTTGCTATTGTTTATTCTATTAATAAGTTTCGGCATTACATTACTGGGTATCCTACATTTGTGCATACTGATCACTCTGCCATTAAGTACTTAATGAATAAACCTGTCACTAATGCCAGAGTAACCAGGTGGCTTTTATTATTACAGGAATTTGATATTACTATTATAGATAAACCTGGAAAAGAAAATGTTGTTGCTGATTTTTTATCACGATTTACTAACAGTGATGACAGTTCACCTGTTGAGGATGCTTTCCCGGATGAACATTTATTCGCACTCTCAGCTCATTCACCCTGGTATGCAGACGTTGCTAATTATTTGGCTGCAGGGAAGCTTCCGCCACATATGTCTAAACGAGAGAAAAGAAAAATTATTCAGCAAAGTGCCAGGTATTGTTGGCTCAAGGGCCATCTCTTTTACACAGGACCTGATCTTGAAATTAGAAGATGTGTAAGGGAAGATGAGATCTTTCATATACTAAAGGCCTGTCACGATGAACCTTGCGGAGGTCACTTTGCAGATAAAAGAACAGGACATAAAGCGTTGCGGATGGGCTATTATTGGCCGACACTGTTCAGAGATGCTAAAAAATATGTTCAGTCCTGTGACAGCTGCCAAAGGATGGGCCAACCTAATAAGACAGATCAGATGCCTTTACAGCCCCAAGTGGTACTAGAACCGTTTGATAGATGGGCATTGGACTTTGTTGGTCCTATCAACCCTCCTTCCAAACAGAAGGTTTACATCTTGGTGTGTACAGACTACATGACTAAGTGGGTAGAAGCTGTAGCTTTGGCTAAAGCAAACGACCAGGCGGTGATTGATTTCCTGTACAGTGAAGTTTTTACCCGTTTTGGAGTACCAAAGAAAGTAGTTACCGATGGCGGACCACAATTTATTTCACACCAATTTGAATCCTTGCTCCGCAAGTATCATGTGCAGCACAAGATAGCTTCACCTTATCATCCCCAGGCCAATGGTCAGGTGGAAAGCACTAATAAAGTTATCGAAGCAATCCTTACTAAAACAGTTAAAAGCCATCGAAGGGATTGGGCTGACAGACTTCCAGAAGCACTGTGGGCATATCGCACGACTTGGCGCAACACCACGGGCTTTTCTCCCTATGACCTGGTGTATGGTAAGAGTGCCATCTTTCCAATTGAATTTGAGATCAAGACCCTGAAAACAGCCATTGAAATGAACCTGGATGTAGCAGAAGCCCAGAAAAGAAGATTGAATGAATTGAATGAGAAACGGTTAGCTGCGGTAGACCATACTGTGCTGCTTCAGCAACAGAGATCTAACTGGCATGACCGATTCATCAAAAAGAAAATCTTCCATGAAGGAGACTGGGCACTATTGTACGACTCTAGATTCAAGAAAGACTTCAAAGGGAAATTACGCACAAGATGGCTGGGTCCATATTTGGTTGACAGGGTATTTGACAACGACACTGTTCGCCTGGTCACCATTGATGAAAACCGTATGCCATTACTTGTTAATGGCCATAGGCTGCGACTGTATCGGAAGCCCATTTCGAAAGATGCATTCATTTCACAGATTGCTGCTGATCCAAACTACCAATTGGCACCAGAGCAGGAACATTTTTCTACCTTTACCACATCTTAAAATGAAAATCATATTTGCTGTACATAAATAATTTCTTGCTGTAGCGTATAGTTGTCGTTTTCTTTCTTTTTGCATTTGATCTCTTTGCTTGCTGTTGTCTTTTAAGAAAAAATTTTCAGGGAAGCGCCAGGAGAACGATCAGTTTGGGGCCCATAATGAAAATCTCTCTGTGCCGTCCTTGTGTTTAAAAAAAAAAAAAAAAAAAAAATTTCGGCAGCTGCAACATATTTTCTGGCAGCTGCAACATATTTTCCGGCGGCTGCAACATATTTTCCGGCAGCCGTATATCCTTTTCCGGCAACCATATTCTCCATTTCCCGGTAGCCATAATGCCCTTTCCGTCCGCCGTTAAATCTTTTCCGACAGCTGCAACTCCGGCAGCTGCAACATTTGCGGCTGCAACATCGGCGGCTGCAACATCGGCGGCTGCAACTCCAGTTTCCGCGGCTGCCACCTCATCGTCCCCATGGTTGCCACCTCATTCACCAGCTATTGCCACCTCATTCACCAGCTATGGCCACCTCATTTTCCGCAGCTGCCATTCCATTTACCAGCCACGGCCATTTCACTTCCCGGTAGCCGTAATGTTTTTTCCCCGTCCGCCGTTAAATCTTTTCCGACAGCTGCAACTCCGGCAGCTGCAGTCCCGGCGGCTGTAACTTCGGCGGCTGCAACATCTTTTTCTCGCAGCCGCCACATCATTTCCCGGCCGTCACCTTATTCCTCGGCGGCCGCCACCTCATTGACCAAGTCACTTCCACACCACAGCTGTCATTTCTTTCCAGCGGCTGCGACATATTTCCCATATTCGTAAAATCTTTTCCCGTCAGCCGTAAGTCTCTTCCGCCGCTGTAAAATTTTCCCGTGACAGCCGTAATTTTTCCCGGATATTGTGAATCTTTTTCCGGCTGCCACGAATTCTTTCCCGATGGCTGTAACTTCTTTCTTGTCAGCTGCAACAAGCTTTTTTTATCGGCCGTGTGATCATTTCTTTGGCAATTTGCAGTGGTAACTCCCGTGTTAACAGAAGGATTGTTCAACCTGCTAATTATGACGCTGATTCAGTCCAGTCCTGCCGGCGAACTCATCATTTCAACCCGGAGGATGCGACGCCTTGTGTTTTACCGGCGAAGGAAATCAGTGCCTTATCCGAGTCATCATGATTCCACGTCTGATTGTGCACGCGTTCGGCTCCATGACGTCACCAACTCCAAGCTCCACCAGTTTCCGCAGCCTTCCGACGCACAGTTTTATGAGGTATGGATTTCATTTATCACGTGATTAAGTATTGATATCATGTAAACGAGATTGGCCGTACCTTCACTCGTACCACCATTTATATCCGATTGAACCCTTCCCTCGTACGACGTAATTCTAATAACTGCCACCTTCCCCAATTCGGCATGAAAATTTTAAACTCCTCTCTGCGCTTAACTTTCCGAATTAGTTCATTCGCTCAACGTCTCCGCTCAACGATTCGTGCGTTCTCCGCGCTGCAACTTCCATTCTGGATCCTGTACTCTATCGAACAGCAGTTCTATCTTGCAGCCCGGACCATGGGCATTCCAGTTCGCCATGAACCTTTCAATACCCGGGAACTTAGACGGAATTTGCAGGTTCTGGCCATTTTTCAAGCCGCTGGCTGGGTCGAGTTCTTTGAACGATTGGATGGATTCGACCGGGACGCAGCCCTGCAATTCGCATTGAATCTTACTAAAACACACTCCACGGTGTGGGGGCTGTGTATAGATGTTTCGGAGGTCATTATATCCGAGGTTACAGCTATTCCGTTGGTGGGAAAACCTTGGTTTAACCGTCGAGTTCCTGCAACAGTTGCACGGGAACAATTTTTACTTCCAGGGGAGCAAGTTGAAGCATCCAGGAGAGGGATTGCATTGAAGTCACTGCCGCAGCCATGGGACCAGGTCGCTATCTTCCTCAAGAAATACATAACTTGCGAAGGTAGATACCAAACTGTGTACAACTCTGAACTTCCTTTGCTTTCTCATCTCCGTCATGGCATTTTGTTAAATATTCCATTTTATCTATTGCATGATTTGCGCCATATGGCAACATTCGTTCAATCTGCAAAGCACCCATTATCCTCCCTCACCCACCATGGCCTCATTAAGTTAATTATTATAAGAACCCTGGCCCAACATAATATAACATGGGAGCAATTCATTACCCGGCCACAGCAACCTGTTCCCTTGAGGGTCATTCCATTACAGCAAATACCAGTTCCGCCACAACAGGAGGACCGGAGTTCCTCCAGTGAAGTTGGGGGGAGGGATGAAACGGAAGAACGGCAACAGAGGGCACAGGCAGGACCATCCGGAAGGGATGAAACGGAAGAAGAGCAACAGAGGGCACAGGCAGGGACATCAGGGGTTGACAAAACCACAGAGGAAGAACAACCCGAGGCACAGGCAGAGCCATTTGAAGTATATGAATCCCCAGCACAAGCAGAACCAGTGGGGGATGACACTGCATTTGAAGGAGAGCGAGGGGAAGCACAAACAGAGCTGTCAGGTGACAATGTAGATGAAACCCTCGTGGAAAACCTAGACAACAGGGCAGCTCCGCCAGCAGAAGGTGAAATTGGAGCAGCATCAAATGCTGCGACAATGGAACCTGAAGATGGCGGAGCCAGAGCAATGGAAGAAGATATTGAGCTGGTCACAATCGAGTCTTCACCGGAATGGGCAGGAGGAGCAGCTGTGATTGAAGAAGAACAGCATGGGGGGCAGGGAAATGTTCCTTTGACTTCAGTTTTGCCTCCCTATGTTCCAGCTCCACGAGAAGAAACACTACAGAAAGGGAAGTCACAAAAGAAAACGCCGCAGAAAAAGAAGAGGGCCACCAATGAGTTTGATTTAGTGGCACCAATTAGAAGGAAGCGAACTCGGTCAATTACAGCAGCAGAGGCAGCCAGAACAAAATGGGCAACCTTAGAGACACAGGTTGAACCCCCAATCCTTACACCAAAACCGAGGGATGCTCCACAAGGGCCAGTGGAGGAAGAGCCGGGGGTTGAGGGACTCTTGTATGAGAATGCAATGCTGAAAGAGGACCTCCAAGCACTTAGAAAGGAGCTGGAAACATGGAAGGAAATCTGCCAAAAGCAGGGTGGAAGAAAGATGTATACATTAATAGAGGCTGCGGACCAAGTGGAGGAAACAGCTTCTGCTGAAGCTGGAGAAAAGGATGAGCGAATACTCTGCCCCACCTGTGGGGAGATCTTTGAGGAAGCAGGCCATAAAATTTTACTTAGCACTTATTCAGCACAACAGCCTGTAGCCACAGAAGGGGAAGCAGTGAAGAAAAAGGATGCTGCAACACAAGAACCAGCACCTTTAAACATCCTTGCTGCAGCTGCTACTTCCCATGATGCAGAAGTTATAGAACAGATGGGAGAAGAACAGGGAGTGGAGGATGCCCTGGAAATTTATGAGGAATGTATGGCAATCCCAAATTGCTCCCACAATACAGAAATCATGGAACAGATGGGAGAAGAACAGGAAATGAAGGATGCTCTGGAGCTTATAAAAGAATATGGTGAGACTCCAGAATGTTCCCTTGATACAGAGATCATGGAGCCAAAGGATACTCTGGAGGATAGTGAAGAATATTGTGCTGTAACCCCAGAACGTTCCCAGGACATAATAATTTTAGAAGAAGAAACGGAAATGCAGGACAGTGATAAGTTGAAACAGGATGCTGCAACACAAGAACCAGCAATCCTGAATTTGACCATCCAACCAACTGAGCAGACAGGAGAAGAAGCTGGGACAGAGGATATTCTGGCATTCAACGATGAACTCTGGGTGGTGACCCCAGAAAGCTCTCATGATACAGAACTCATAGAAGAGGAGCTGCAGCAAAATAAAGATGAAAATGTAAGCCAGGATGTTGCCACACAAGAACCAACATCCTTGGATGCTGCAGCAAGAACCCCTGAACTGCAGTTGGAGGATAACCCGGGAGTAGAGATCATTCCTGATACACAATGGAGTGATGATGAACAGGTACAGACACCCTGCTCAGGTGACACTGAAATCTTGGAGGAGGAGCTGCAAATTGAAAAGGATATCCAATCTCAGCAGCCAATTGACAGAGAAGACACTGTTACACAAGAACCAGTGTCTCCAAAAGCAATAAAGGCAGCTGCTGAAGAAGGTTTAAGGGATGTTGCTGTTACACAAGAACCAGCAACTCCCTTGATAAGATTAGATGCGCTGGAAGACACTGTCCCACAAGAACCAGTGCTTCCACCTCCTACAGGTATTATTGAATTGGATTCAGATTGAGTGTGTCTTTTCAACTTCCCCAGGCATAGCATAAGAGAACTGCAGATATTAGCAAGTAGCGGTGGAAAGGGGAACAGTAAAGTTGGAAGATGCCGGGTTGCTCACAGAAATTTTTCAAAGGGATAGAAGGGATGCCTGATTTATATGCATTCTTTCCTTCTGCCTGGACAAAGTTCAGTACAATATTCAGATGCAGGTTGTTGCATGAGGACATGCAACAGGATAGTTGGGGGGAGATGTTGAGCCCAGAATTGGCCCTTTTTGACCATCATTTATTACTGTCCCTTACCTTGTCTTACACCAATTACCTTGGCAATTCAACTTATTGTCCTTATATATTCCCCAATTTACCAAGGTATGGCCGATTATTGTTTTATTGTGTTAATACTTATGATTGTGATGATTAAAGCTGTTCATCTCTTAATCTGTGCTAACATGATGCGATTTATGAAGGTAAGACAATAGACTGCAGGAAGATCGGAGCTGAACAAGTCATGAAGGAACGATCATCGCTTGTGGAAGGTTCCTTGGGGCTCAAATCGGCAATCAAGGCATAGGCGTGGCAGGGCAGCTGTAACCAAAGAACTATCTTAAGCATGTCGCTGCTCGAATCCAGCTGTGAGCTGGAAGGACCGTCATTCTTGGGACGATTAATACTTCTCTCGTATTTGGATATTTCAGTTCTGCCACGCGTTGTAACAGCTAGATTATTTAGGGCGCCTGAAGATCAGAGATCTTCATGGCTGCCCAATTATAGGTTTAGATGTTGCAATTTGTATGTATAAATATGGGAAATTACCTCGACTGAGGGGTTGGACAGCAATTAATTAATTCATCTTGTATTAGCAGTCAAGCTGAAACTGTGTACTTATCCTTCTGTTAATATAAGGAGTTGCTTCTGAGTTAAAGAGAGTGTTGTTCAACCAGCGTCTCTGTGTGAAGACTGGGCCCGTCTTCCACAGAGATTGCTGTGTTAAATTAGGATTTCATCTTTCTTGTTGTGTGATGCTTTGATCTTTCCTTTGTACGCAGCAGCAATATTCATCGTGTGGATTTCTCAGTAAATGATTTATTTGTGAGGTTGGTGAATGGTATCAATAACAGTCGACTGAGTCAGGTTTGTTTTATGTAATTCAATTTCTGTTCACACTGTTGTGCTCATCCTACAGCTGAAACGTAATCCCAGAAGCTCCTACGAATTAGCTTTCCTGTTATGTGTTGATTGATTTATATTTTGCAATTCAGTTTCTTAGAACAGTTGCTTCAATCTCCTTTATTAAATTCTAGAGTAATGTTCAGGTCATGCTTCATGATTCTTAGCTTGATTTCATTAGACAGTTGATTATTTTAGAATGCAATTGAGATTTCCTTCCTGCAATTGTTGATTAGATCTGATATTTATTCTGCTTGATGCATAATAGTAAAGAATTGTAGTATAGCAGTTAGAAGGCAATTGGGATTGCATAGATTCTTGGGATGAACATAGATGATAGAAGATAAAAGTATTCACTTCTAATGGTTTTGTGTTTAAGCATATATTGTGCACTTGTCCTTTGAAATAAAAAGACTTTCTCGGGTTGACAATAAATTTCATACACTCTGTGTGTTGATATTTAATTATCTGCAATTAGAGTGCTTGACAACAAGGTAGAAGAGAAGTGCTACCAATCCGTTCGGCTCACAGCAAAGACCGAAGGCGAGCCGTTGGAGCATAGCGATAGAAGGAGGGGTGGGCACATCAGCCACCACATAGGAAGAAACAATAGCGAGCGGAAGACCAGTAAGACCGACTGTAGCAGATATTCCAGGGTATGTGCTCCCATGGAAGGCAGGCGCACCAACTTTCAGGATCGGGTAGAATGCCAAGTATACCATCAAGGAACCAGCGGTTCCAAAAGGGGTCCGCAAAACGGGGAATATCATACCGCACCTGCGGAAGCTACAATATAGAGACCGCGATATATTACTACACCAGAATGCATAATTGTGACATATGAGCTTGCACAGCATGGCGAAAATGGTCCAGTCACACGGCAGATTGCACAATGAGTGATAGGACTGGCGAAGCCAGGTCTACTGAATCTGAACTAAATGCCACATTTCGAAAGAGGGGCTGAAGTGAATGCATGAGTGAAGCAGCTCCTCGCTTGATTTCACGGCAGTTACTTATGGCCACGGGGGGTTCACTTATTGAACTTGTTACATAGCACGATCGTTCACATGATATTAAAGAATATCTCCAATTTCACTAAATATTGGAAAATTCCTCCTAAAATTGTATTATTGAACCCCCCTCCCAATATACCTTTCCAATTAAGAAAACCCCTAGTTTCACCAGATATTGTAGGTATCCATTTTTATCAACCCATTTTTAACACCCCATTTATATCATATTTTCAAGTTGTAACAAATAGGACCCCTATCGAATCTTAGTATAAGCAAACAGGAGCCTGAATAAAATAATAATATAATGCTAATAATGATCCCACTGGGATTGCAGGGGCGATTGATCAATTTGTAGCATTGGATAGTGCAAGACAACAAAATAATAATGGAGAAGGAAAAATGTGTAAAAGGCAACCCAATCTCACGGGGGGTTCACTAGTGAGGAAATATCATATCACGTCCATTCATATTGGGGGTTTGAATACTCCTAAAAACCTCAAAAATATATTGCCTTGTATTAAGGGGTCAAGGGGGGTTTTTAATTTGACATAGTAATATAAATATTGGGGGTTATTTTATTTGGGTGGGATGAGGAATAACTTCCAAATCGTGGGATGTATTCATACCTCCAAATTATGGGCTCAATTCATACCTCCAAATCTTAAGTTGGATTCATACTAGTCTTAATTTTTGCTAAGGAATAACCTCAAAATTGCGGGCTAGATTCATATCTCCAAATCATGGGATGGATTCATATCATTATTAAATTCTATTGAGGAATAACCTCCAAATTGTGGGTTGGATCTATACCTCTAAATCATTGAAGTTATAGAGTCTTCTTTTTTTAGAATAATTTTCTTCATGAATGGGATTTATCTAAGCTTTCATTGGTCCCAAGGCCATGAAAATGGGTATTAAAAAAATATGAAGAAAATAATAAAATTCATAAATGTGTTCTTCTCCTTGATGAGATGTGCTCTTAAATTCCTAGTCAATTGTGCCTCCATCCACAAATGTGATTTGTCCTTTTAAATTCCTAGTGTTGTTTGAATAATTTAATGTGATCTATGCCTCTAATATTCAATTGTTGAGGTTCACATTTTTATGATGCAAGCAATTTTCCCATCCATATTTTTCACCCATTGAATTCCTCATGGGGCCTTCATAGTTTGCTTTTTTATTTTATACCACTTGTAGTCCAACTGTGAAGGAAATGTTCGGGAAAGTCCCGTCTCCATATTTTTTTTATATTTATATTGAATTTTGGTGTTCCTCCATGCATCTTCCGCGTAGATGCATAAATCAACCTATACAAGTTTTATGCGGGTTTAAATTTTCTACTCAGTTGCATCGATCTCAATAATTGAACTTATATTTTTAGTTTTGAAGGAAGCCTAATTTACATTTCCATGGCTTCAAAAAGAAAGAAAAAGAAACAATCCTCCTCTAAAAGCATGTCTCCCCCCTAAAAAATTATTTTTTATGCACATAAGGGCCAATTCATGTAGATTAAAAAAAAGAAACATATTCCATCTCTTAGATATATGCATACCTTCCTTTGAATTTTCTCTTAAACATATATATATACTTTTCTTTTGCCAAAAAAAAACAAAAACAAAAGAGGATTGGGAGAACTCCAATGCTCAAGGTTGTTTCAATCAAACCTTGCTCCATGAAAACAAAGAAAAGTGAGATCAATCTTTCTTGGTTCACTAGAACCAAAAAAAGTTAGATCAATCTTTCTTGACTAATTATATCTTTCAACTTTTTGTATTCTTCTTTAACATTTTCACATTTCCAGTTAGGAATAGTTGTTAGATTGAGTTATATTTGGCACATTCATAATTGTAATTTTAATTCTTATATGCAAGGAATCCATCTTAATATTGTATTGGAACTGACATGAACATAGGTGAAAATCTAAATCCTTATTTACATACTCTATGTGTTATCGTTACCATGAAATGGTATCATATAAGTTTCACCATCTCTGTATATTTATAAATATCGCATGCTTGAAACTTAACAATGGAGATTTTCCCCTCTCCTATAAATATAAAAAAAAAACTAGATATAACCCAAGAAAAGGTAATTGAATGTTGTTAATTCCCTTGCTTGAAAGATTAAATGTAGAGGAAGTGGAGGCAATTCATTTCATCTTTTGAATGACCCAAATCCAAGCTATGCATATGATCATATGGTGTTATAGGAAGGAATGGAAGTCCATCCACGAAAGGGTTTAAATTTTGTATTTTTATGGAGTTTAATTTATTAAGCTTATAGAAAACATGAGCTCTCTATGGCTATATTTGTATTTACATGATATAACATTGGTAGATTGGAATGCTATGGTGTGAAACATCTACAATTCTCATCTTTTCTAAGCATTGCATTGACTATTGTACTATTATTCTTTTACATTCTTTGTTACATTGATCTCTAGATTGGGTTGCCTTTTACACATTTTTCCTTCTCCATTATTATTTTGTTGTCTTGCACTATCCAATGCTACAAATTGATCAATCGCCCCTGCAATCCCAGTGGGATCATTATTAGCATTATATTATTATTTTATTCAGGCTCCTGTTTGCTTATACTAAGATTCGATAGGGGTCCTATTTGTTACAACTTGAAAATATGATATAAATGGGGTGTTAAAAATGGGTTGATAAAAATGGATACCTACAATATCTGGTGAAACTAGGGGTTTTCTTAATTGGAAAGGTATATTGGGAGGGGGGTTCAATAATACAATTTTAGGAGGAATTTTCCAATATTTAGTGAAATTGGAGATATTCTTTAATATCATGTGAACGATCGTGCTATGTAACAAGTTCAATAAGTGAACCCCCCGTGCCCAATCTAGAGATCAATGTAACAAAGAATGTAAAAGAATAATAGTACAATAGTCAATGCAATGCTTAGAAAAGATGAGAATTGTAGATGTTTCACACCATAGCATTCCAATCTACCAATGTTATATCATGTAAATACAAATATAGCCATAGAGAGCTCATGTTTTCTATAAGCTTAATAAATTAAACTCCATAAAAATACAAAATTTAAACCCTTTCGTGGATGGACTTCCATTCCTTCCTATAACACCATATGATCATATGCATAGCTTGGATTTGGGTCATTCAAAAGATGAAATGAATTGCCTCCACTTCCTCTACATTTAATCTTTCAAGCAAGGGAATTAACAACATTCAATTACCTTTTCTTGGGTTATATCTAGTTTTTTTTTTTATATTTATAGGAGAGGGGAAAATCTCCATTGTTAAGTTTCAAGCATGCGATATTTATAAATATACAGAGATGGTGAAACTTATATGATACCATTTCATGGTAACGATAACACATAGAGTATGTAAATAAGGATTTAGATTTTCACCTATGTTCATGTCAGTTCCAATACAATATTAAGATGGATTCCTTGCATATAAGAATTAAAATTACAATTATGAATGTGCCAAATATAACTCAATCTAACAACTATTCCTAACTGGAAATGTGAAAATGTTAAAGAAGAATACAAAAAGTTGAAAGATATAATTAGTCAAGAAAGATTGATCTAACTTTTTTTGGTTCTAGTGAACCAAGAAAGATTGATCTCACTTTTCTTTGTTTTCATGGAGCAAGGTTTGATTGAAACAACCTTGAGCATTGGAGTTCTCCCAATCCTCTTTTGTTTTTGTTTTTTTTTGGCAAAAGAAAAGTATATATATATGTTTAAGAGAAAATTCAAAGGAAGGTATGCATATATCTAAGAGATGGAATATGTTTCTTTTTTTTAATCTACATGAATTGGCCCTTATGTGCATAAAAAATAATTTTTTAGGGGGGAGACATGCTTTTAGAGGAGGATTGTTTCTTTTTCTTTCTTTTTGAAGCCATGGAAATGTAAATTAGGCTTCCTTCAAAACTAAAAATATAAGTTCAATTATTGAGATCGATGCAACTGAGTAGAAAATTTAAACCCGCATAAAACTTGTATAGGTTGATTTATGCATCTACGCGGAAGATGCATGGAGGAACACCAAAATTCAATATAAATATAAAAAAAATATGGAGACGGGACTTTCCCGAACATTTCCTTCACAGTTGGACTACAAGTGGTATAAAATAAAAAAGCAAACTATGAAGGCCCCATGAGGAATTCAATGGGTGAAAAATATGGATGGGAAAATTGCTTGCATCATAAAAATGTGAACCTCAACAATTGAATATTAGAGGCATAGATCACATTAAATTATTCAAACAACACTAGGAATTTAAAAGGACAAATCACATTTGTGGATGGAGGCACAATTGACTAGGAATTTAAGAGCACATCTCATCAAGGAGAAGAACACATTTATGAATTTTATTATTTTCTTCATATTTTTTTAATACCCATTTTCATGGCCTTGGGACCAATGAAAGCTTAGATAAATCCCATTCATGAAGAAAATTATTCTAAAAAAAGAAGACTCTATAACTTCAATGATTTAGAGGTATAGATCCAACCCACAATTTGGAGGTTATTCCTCAATAGAATTTAATAATGATATGAATCCATCCCATGATTTGGAGATATGAATCTAGCCCGCAATTTTGAGGTTATTCCTTAGCAAAAATTAAGACTAGTATGAATCCAACTTAAGATTTGGAGGTATGAATTGAGCCCATAATTTGGAGGTATGAATACATCCCACGATTTGGAAGTTATTCCTCATCCCACCCAAATAAAATAACCCCCAATATTTATATTACTATGTCAAATTAAAAACCCCCCTTGACCCCTTAATACAAGGCAATATATTTTTGAGGTTTTTAGGAGTATTCAAACCCCCAATATGAATGGACGTGATATGATATTTCCTCACTAGTGAACCCCCCGTGCTTATGGATAGGTGAGAAGATCTTGGTAATAGTTGATTTGATAGAAAATATAATAGGGTTACCCAAAAACGGGGAAGACCCTTCGCAGTATTTCAAGGGCAAAGACAATGACAAGCACTTAGCGGAAAAAATGAAGGCAAAGTATGGGGTGGAGAAGGACACCCGAGGATACAAAATAAACACCATCAACGACCAGGCGGTAAAGGTAGCAACAAAACTATTAGCCATCAAGATGGTTAGGAAGAATCACCCAAACCAGTGCGCATCAGGGGTGATTGCCTCCACGGAAAAATGTGTCGCAGGGATCTAGATGAATTGGTCATTTTTCCTAGTGAACGAGCTGGAAGAGGACGCAATGCTTGCGGAGGAACATGGAAAATAATTCACGTATTCCTGGCTGTTGATTCTCATTGTGATGGTTGCATGCAAGGAACCAATGGACTACCAGGGGATGACCATACCGGTAGTTGGGGTGTGCCAAGGAGCACAATATCAAAATTTATGGGCGCTAACCGACAAGGAGTGGATAAAGACCAACAATATCATTTTTTATATCTACTTAGAAATGATGAAGATCAATGCAGAGAAGATTCCACGAATAACAGAGGAAGCGATGAAAAAGCATTAGCGAGTCGCAACACTGCTAGCCGGAGCGCAAGTCATCAAAATACAAGCACGCGCAGAACCAGGAAATCAGTGGTTGGCGACACAGTACAAGTTGACAAATGAAGAGTTGGATACAATAATAGAATAATGGCCTCAATAATGGAAAATTCCAGTAGCAGAGGAGGAGTTGTGAGATTCAGAAAAAAGGGCAGTCAGCAACTGAACAAAAACCATTAGAAGACGATAAAGACAGCGGACATGAGGATGACCATGCAAAGGAAGACCAACACTCACGCACCGCGAGTCATGATGGAGCATCGACTGCAAAATGAACAGACTTTGACATTGAGGCACAACGCGAGGAATGAAGGACAAAGTTTCGGTTTGAAAAAGGCCATGGGAGCACACCTATCGGTATCTCTCAAGAACAGATGGAAAAATTCATACAACAAATAATAACAGTGGTGGAAGACAACCGAGAGAAAGCCACTCAGCATGCGACTGACTTCTTCAACAGTGTGTCACAACTATTGGAAGTATTAATAGATGCAGTGACCAAGACAAGACTTCAACAAGAGAAGGTGCGACCTAGTACCTCAGTACATAGGATCGAGGTGGATATCGGCACAAAACCAAGGATAGTGCAAATCCTTTCACAGGCTTTAACAACAGGAGCATAAGAGTTGGACGCAAAATTCAGAAATCACAACCAGATCATGGTAGATTTTAACATCTTGCCGATATTGTCACTACAAAAAATTCATATAGCAGTGAGCAAATAAATTTTGGAACGCGAAGCAACAACACATGATCGAATGAACCAGTATAAAGGACAGGTGCGGAACATCGAGGTGGAAATTCAAAACCTACAAGAAGAAAAAGAATTAATCTTGAGAGACACCGCAAAGGTCATCGAAGATAGGTGGAGGTTGGAGCATGCGCTTTCAATCGCATGTGAAGAAGTACCCAAAGTAGATAAAGATAATCTAGCCGAGGAAAAGGTGATACAGCTGGGAGCAGTTATCGCATATCTATGGAGGGAAAATGAAGCCTTGCAGGCAAGGGTGGTACCCAACACACCACCAGAGCAGATTCAAGGGAGACAAAATGCAATCGATGAAGCTGTGATGGAGATCGCGGAGATGGAAAAGACAACCCAGGAAATTGCAGAGGGTGTCACGGAGTTTTGGGGAAGCCTAGTCCAAGATGAACAACTGAGCGAACTAAATGCACAACTCATCGAGGCAGAGACACAATTGGAATCCTTGAAGGGATCTCTTAAAACGATTCCCTCACTCATACAAATGATGAAAGCTGTGGAACTGAAAGAAATGCAGTATTGGGTAACTAAGGCACGCAAAAGGCATCAAAGAAGGACTACACACCTCTACGAGTTACAAAACAAAGGAAAAACTACTGGCAATAAAATAAATGGCCGCAATGACACAGGTCAAGCAGCAATTGAAGGAAGCGCAATAGAGAAGTTGTGAAAACCATACAGAACGGTAGGTAGAAGAATGTTCACAATTCAAAGTATCGGCAAAGGAAGTGGTCAATCAGATCAAAGATGCATACGCCGACTTTAGGAAACAGGTAAACGTACTAGAGGTATCTAGCTGAGGTGGCTCGAGGGAGAGCCACAAGTTTTTGTTGGGGGCCTGTTGGCACAGGATTAGAGCGCATAAAGTGTGGAAGTCGACAACAACAAAAGGAGCATTCGCGGAAGAAAGGACCATTCGTGAAGAACAAGGAAGTCGACGAAAGTGAAAGTTATGGTTTAGTTAGTTAGAATGGGTCATTTGGATCATTTTGTAACAACCTTAGTTATCTATAAATAGAACCATGATTATGAGCCTAAGGGCATTGATTGTAGACGGAGATATCTCACATCTATGTTTTGCTTTGCCTTCGGCAAGTTTTGTTCTGTTTGTATGGATTTGCGATAAGTCACTTGGAACTGTTCCTACGGAGGTTGTACCACATATTTTGCGATGAGTTAATGCATGAGGATGCACAGTTATGTCTATGTTCCGTGTTTCTATTTGTGTTTAATAATGAATTTTATCTGAATGATGTGATGTGTATAAGGTTTTGTTGCTCTATCGATTAATCTATAATGCTAGTTGATGTGTCTGTCAATTATATAATGTTGATGCGAATGGTGATTATATATGGATGATGCGTATGTCGAATATATATATCATTTATTTTTTAATGTAATGTGAAGACAAGATCTCTAGTTTTTGTAGCGATTGAGTAAGGGTTAATGCATTTCTTTTCCCTACTGCGGAAACTTGGTTCCTGCAGCACCCCTTAACCATCTCGGGTGACACCTCACTCGCCCTGCAAGTGTTGCTGGAAAGGGTAAAACCTTTCTGGGCCAATGCTTAAGGGTTCCTGGTCAGTGTTTGTTGAAAACATTGCAAAGTGAACCCCTGTCGACAGAACTGTGTCAACAATGCGCAAATCAAAGAACACAAAACACACAAAAATTTTACGTGGAAACCCAAACAAGAGAAAACCACATAATTCTCTTTTATAATGAAAAATATTACATTCAAGGAAGCCCCGGTTTCCTATGTTTACCAACAACAATCGGAAGGAGGCACCGACCTCCTAAATTTTTAGGCACCGACCTGAAGGAAGCTACAACTCCTTGTGTTCTCCAACACCAACTAGATGTAGTCTACAAACCCCTATTCATTTCCCTGTCCTGCTGCCCAAATATACAAAAAAATATATTTCCTTCTTTTACTTTTGATACGCGCACACTTTTGATCTTCCGATGTTCTTTCTTTTGTGCACACCTTCTGTATGTAGTCATATTGTTGTCACTCTACTGCATACATCACTTGAATTCTCATTCCACTCAACACTTCACTTGAACTGATGTCGCACTTCTTGTACTGTGTGCTACTTCAATTGATCCTGCAGTATGCACCAAGACTTACTATATCATTCTGCTACTACGTGATTGCGCTCTTAACTGATATTGTGCATCAATTGATGAGTTGTTTTTATGATGTCATGCACCAGTATTAGATGGAACTGCGCACTTTATGAGATGTGTCTGTTCGGTTTAAGTGCCACAATATTTTAGAAAATCTGTGACATGTTATGCATCATATGATTCATCATTTTGGTTTATTACACTTTGTCTCAGATCATCTTCATCATGATGTGCATCATTGATTATGCTGCTGCTCTATCTCTCTGCATCTGATGGACTTCTTTACTTCACACACTTCAACTCAATCTGTTAAACTTCTTCACTTTGTGCATGTTTTGATATAATTCATGTCTATATCTATGCTTCTGACTTGGAACATCTGTGACTATCTGCATGTTGTCTGCAACATTGTCATTCGGTCCTCACGCACTTGTGCATTTTTTCCATTCTACATTTCTGTATTTGCACAATCGTCACATATTTACAGCATCATTATGCTCACCATCAGTTATACCATTCCTTTGCATGTGTGCACTCGACTCTTCGTCTAGATCATACTGTTATGATTCCACAATCCCTTGATGCCCCGAATATAAACCTTATCTTCCACCTACAAGCTCTTCATCCTTACCAACAATCTTACTTCAATTATCCAACTTGCTTCCTTATTTATACATGTCCTCCATGGATTGTATGTCCACAAGTTGGTTTTGGCATTCCTTCATTCCTTACTTCACGGTTCTGCTTGCTTTATGATTCCACCACTTTTCATGTTCTGTGCTGCCGATGGGTCCTTTCTTTGTGGGTTCAGCACATATATGGTCCTTGACTTGGTGGTACTTTGATCCTTATGGTACCATTACATATTGGTATTGAGCATTTGATGTATCTCCGACTGTGGAATTTATGCATATACAAACTTCAACAGCTACACCCTTCTTGAAACTTGTGCATGCTTTAACAACTAAAAGCTTCTTCAGATTGGTGATACTTGTGCGCTTTCAGGACTATTCAACCATTTCTTGTTACATACTGCTTGTGCACTCTGGTTGAATTGCTTGTGCATTCTAGAATCTTCTCTTGACTTGCTTGCACACACATACCTTTGTCCAACCAATTATTTGGTTGTTTACCTTGAAGGAGTGTGACTTGGTGGACTGATGTCTTTGCATGTACCACATGCATTCCTTGTGTACTTTTTGAAACTGGTTATGCATGTTGTGCCTTCCTTATGTACTTCTTCAAACTGGATGCAACTTTTATATATACTTCTTCATATTGGCATCCATATACCTCACCATCTTGCTTGCGCATATGCCACTTCATGGTAGTTTCTGTATACTTCTTCAAGCTTCCATAGAAATGTTGAATGTATATACTTCTTCATAGTGGCTTTTATATATTTCTTCAAGACGACATGGGAATACTTGACATTAGTTGATATCAATGACTCAAAATTAATCAGTTAACATCCTCTTTGACATTAGTTGACATCAATGACAACCAAAGTTCAACATATTATCAAATGCAAAGTAACGAAGATATCATTCCAAACATTTGTTCACTATCTTAGTTTTCCCATCGGATTGAGGATGATAAGATGAATTGTGATCCAATTGGGTACCCAAACAAGAAAACAATTCAGTCCAAAAATTTTCAATGAAAATTGGATCTCTATCACTTATAATAATCTTCGGATCTCCATGTAACTTCTGAACTGTTTCCATAAATCTGTTGCTACTATACTTGCATTAAAAGGGTGAGAGAGTGTACAAAAATGTGCATACTTCGTAAGTCTATCAACAACCACCATAATAAAAAATTTCCTTCAAACTTGGGTAGACGTGTGATAAAATCCACTGATACTTCATCCCAGCACTGGCAAGGTATGTCTAATGGTTGTAGAAGCCCTGGTATCTTAACTATTTCAACCTTATTTTGTTGGCAAACCAAACATTCGGCCACGAACATTTGAACATCAAATTTAATACCTTCCCAAAAAAATTCCTTCTTGACCCCGTGGTAAGTTTTCAGGAATCCAGAGTTCCCACCTATAGGAGAGGTGTGTAATTCCGAGAGGACCTTTTGTTTGGGTTGGGATTTTTTGCATAAATATCAGTGATCCTTATACCATAGTGAATCATTTTTCCACACACAAGTATCTGATACACTGGGATATTTCTGTAGCTTTTGAATGAGCATCCACACAGATAGGTCATTTTGTCATTATTCCCTTGATGTACTACCCAATTAGGTTGTACAATGGAAATTGCACCAAGTAATGCCCCAACATCTTCATCTTTTCTGGAAAGCACATCTGCCACCACATTCTGTTTCCTTTTTCGATAGATGATTTCAAAATCATATCCCAACATCTTGGTTACCCATTTTTGTTTCTCTTCCGAAGATAGTCTCTGTTGAAGTAATTAAGACTATCATGATCTGTTTTGACCTTGAAGTGCCTACCTATTAGGTAAGGATACCATTTCTTAGAAGCATGTAGTATTTCCAACATTTCCTTCTCAAAAATGGGCTTCTGTAAGTGATTTCCCTTGATTGGATGACTTGTGAAAGCAAGTGTGTGTCCTTATTGCATTAGAATAGCACCAACGCTTCCTAAAGCATCGCATTTCACAATAAAGGTTTTTTAAAGTCTAGTGTGTCCAAAATAGGAGCTTTGCACATTTCCTCTTTAAGTTGTTCAAAAGCTTGAGTTGCCTATGGAGTCCAAGAAAATGGATCTTTCTTCCATAATGTTGTTAGAGGTGCTGCTATTCTTCCATAGTTCCGAACAAACTTGCATTAGTACCCTGTTAGACCTAGGAATCCTCGAAGATTCTTCAAGGCTTTGGGAATCGGCCAGTTCATCATGGATTTAATTTTGTTTGGGTCTACTTTGACACCTTCATGAGATACAATATTATGACCCAAATACTCTACCTCCTTTACCCCAAAGAAACATTTGGAAGGTTTTGCACATAGTTGTTGCTCCTTTAGTAGTTGTAGTACAATGTCAACATGTTGAACATGTTCTTCCCAAGACTTTCTATAGATTAGTATATCATCAAAGAACACCAACAAAAATTTTCTAAAGAAAGGCTTGAAAATGGAATTCATCAAACCTTGAAATTTGGAAGGCACATTCATGAGACAAAATGGCATCACCAAAAATTCATAATGACCTTCATGAGTTATGAATGTTGATTTTGGGATGTTTTCATCCTTCATTTTAATTTGATGATAACCGGAACGGAGATCCAACTTTGTGAAGAAAACTGCTCCATGTAATTTATCCAACAATTAATCAATTATAGGAATGGGAAACTTATCTTTAATGGTAATATTGTTGAGATCTCTATAATCTGGACACACATTCCATGATCCATTTGGCTTGTGTACCATTACCACTAGTGCAGAGTAAGAACTTTGGATCGGCCTAATTATCTCAGACTCTAACAAATTTTCCTCAACCATACACAATCTCACTCTTCTAGCCATAGGGGTATCTATAAGGTCTGATGTTAGGAGGAACACTTCCTGGAATTAAGTGAATATCATGATCAAAATCTCGAACATGTGGAATACCTTTTGGAATATCTTCAAATACCTTGGAATGCTTATTAATGACCCTTTGTATATATGGGGAAATAAGAGACTTAGATGTTTCAACATCTAATGAGCATAATTGTGCAATTACACCTTGATGCCCCTTTTTCATCAGTTTTGTCATACCATTAGAGCTTATCACCTTGCTTGGTTTCCCTATGATACCATTTAACTCATATTATTTTCCTTCCTATAAAAATTTCATGAAAAGCTTCTGAAAATTAAAATCCATTATTCCCAATGATTGTAACCATTGAAATCCTAAGACAACATCAACACCCCCCATCGGAATTGAAATCATTGGACTATTCAATACATATCCCCCCATAGTAAAATTGATATTGTGGCATTTCCCCAAGAAATTGATAGTTCCTCCATGTGAAATCATTACTTGAAACTCTAGTGCTGGATATACAAAGCAATTGAGAGCTTTGGGTAATTTACAGTGAATGAAATTATGAGTACTACCATAATCAATCAACATTGTTACATTTTTTATATATATCCTCCAGTCTTGAGAATTTGAGGAGTGATAATACCATCCAATGCATGACATGATATCGTGGGAGTAATCTCTTCAGAAGTAGTATCTTCTATTTTTTCATCTTGAGATGGTTCATGTTATTTTGGTTCTTCATCTTCACAATCTATGTACAATAATGTATTCTCACCACGCTTATGTCCCTTACTATATTTGTTGTCACAATTAAAGGAGAAGAAGGAACATTATCCTCTTGGTATGTGTTGGAGGTGGTATTTCTAGTAGCCATCACCATATTTTTACTTTCAACCTTCCTTGCCATCATGAAATCCTTATCTAAGGATGGTGGTTCAAAGAGATGCACCCCATGTTGAATGTTATCTCTCAAGGTTCCAATAAAGAGATCCAACAAGTTATCTTACAAAATGTTCTTCACTCTAAGACTTGGCTTCTGAAACGGCTTGATTTGCTCTGTAATTGGACCCTTTTGCTTGAGATTTATTAACTAGCTAAAGAATGTGTTGCTATTAATATCGCCATAATGTGTAATCAATTCTTCGATGAATATAGACCAAGATATAATAGATTCCTTTTTACAGTCACAAAGCCATTGGTACCATACAAATTGATCAGGTTCTAAATATAATGATGCAATAGTTACATTTTCCAAAGTTGGAACTTAGTGTAGATCAAAGAATTGTTCCATCTGGAATATCCATGTTATTGGATAATTTCCATCAAACTTTCTCATGTCAATCTTGGGAAGTTGGGTACCCCTTGGTGACCATCCTTGATGACTTCCATTACTAGAATCATTTCCTTTTGGAGTATTCTTATTCTGAATGTTTCTCAGCATGAAAATTATCTTTATCCTCCTGAGTATCCTGGAACACATCGTCACCTGTAGGGGGAGTATCTCTTGAATCTTGTATGAGATTAACAATATTTTTCATATTTCTCGTCAACTTCTCCTCTAAATTAACTAAATCAACTTTTTACATAGACCCTTTAATCATATCTTCCAACTTGGACACTCGAAAAGATAGGTCTTCCCTTTCATTGTATGTTGGGGATCAATCCTATGGTGGTTTGAGTGGAGTGTGAGTTTTTATACTTCACTTTGGTGGCATTTTGAACAATATAAATATATATCACACCCTAGGTTTCACGACAATTAGATCCTTCTACTCAAAGTTATTCAAATTTAAAATGATGTACAATTTTCAAACCCTAATTGGTAGACTGTTTTATGGCCGGAGGTAAATTTGAAATTTATGCTCCTCTAGTATTAAAATTCAACCTTCTGTATCCCGATGTTTCATTTTCCCAATGCCGTAGGTCTGACCTAATTATGATGTACCAATAAGAAGTTATTGTGAATCTCCCAACACTTCTTATTTTTGGTATTTCTAGAAGAGTGAACTTGTACGGTCTGCCACATGTCCAATATTTTGGATCTATGGTTGAAACATACCATAGATATTGTGGTTCTTATTATTTCTAATGCAACAAGTCTCACTCAATTTGGATGTTTCATTCCTCATATATGACCGTTTTTCCCAAAGCACTTGTTTTAGACTAGTTTTTGGACTAGTCAGAAACCCTAGATTCCACAACAAATATCTATGAACCTGTAATGTATCAGGATCTAAAAATTGGACCACAGTTAGTTCAATCATTTTTTAGATGGTTTTTTTTATTATTATCTGAAACCTAGTATAAAAATCTTATAGAGAAAATTCCAATATGAGTCGTTTTGAAGAAACTAGTCCCAAGGAAAGAGCTCTGAAACCAAATGTTATGCAACAAATTTCCAAAAAGAGTATGAAAAGAGAAAAATAGATCAGAAATAATACTCCACGACTTGAAAGAAGACAATAGATGAATAGAAAGCCTCTTCGAGGGGGAAACCTCCTTATACAATGTACTAAGTACACAAGACCAGATAAGACAAGACAAGATACTCAAATGAAAAGATCTCCTTTCTATATATAGGAGATTAAGAGAGACAATTACAACTCAGTGACTCAAGTTAACATAACTAATATAACCATACTAATGACAATTACCATTAATGAACAAAAAATAACATCAAAACTAAAGTAATGCACCACAATATAAAGGAGAACGTGCCTCTATTTAAGGTTTATTATAATATTTCTATTATAATGATTTCTCACTTTAATTGATTTTTATCCATTATTTACCATATAATTCTTCGGTTCTCTATTCTTCATTGTATATTTTTTGCCTTTAATTTATTTTATAATATTTATTTATTTAATATTATTTTTATAATTAAAATTAACTATTTATCCTTTAAAACATTATTTTATTTCTATTTTATTTCATTTATAATTTCAAAGTCAAATCTTACCTACTTTCCCATATTTTATTAACCTGCCTCCGGCAGGTTATATAGCAATCACTTGGTATACTAAAAGCTTTGACTTTAATTAGTTTTTTTTTCTTCCTAAAGTTTTACTTAAGTTTTGTAAAATTTCTGTATTAATTTAAATTTTTCAAAATTTATAATATATTTTTTAATTTTTTAAAATACATTTTTCTATTTTCTTATTGGTTAATATTAATGATTTGACTAATTTAATGTGGTGTGCAATAAAATTATCACATATAAAAAATCAATTAAAAATAATTAAAAAAAAAAAAATACATTATATTGCCAAGTGTCTTATAAATTATTATAATTAATATCATTGACATGATATAATTAGATAATTTTAATTAAAAAATATTTAAAATATAATTTAATAATTTTGAATGTCTTATTTAATATTAAAACATCTATATCATCTGTCATTTCACTGTACCACCATCATTTATTAAATTAAACCTTACATTACATTTCATTAAATTAAACCATCTGTCTTATTTAATAATTACATTACATTTCATTAAATTAAATTTAAACCTTCCGAAAAAATCGATGTGTGGATTAAGTTTAAACATTCCGAAAAAATCGATGCGTGGGTTATTTGTGTAGCTTATATCATGAGGAAAGCCACGTGTTTAATTTATTTACTTACGTAATTAGCCTTTACAAATCAGATTTATGTTATAACGTTTACAAATTATATATATTTACTTCCTTTTAATTTAAGTTTATTTGTAGTTTTATTTTATTTTTCGTTAAAAATCATATTTATATTCTTTTTATATAGCAATCACTTGGTATGCTAAAAGCTTTGACTTTAATTAGTTTTTTTTTCTTCCTAAAGTTTTACTTAAGTTTTGTAAAATTTCTGTATTAATTTAAATTTTTTAAAATTTAAAATATATTTTTTTATTTTTTTAAATACATTTTTCTGTTTTCTTATTGGTTAATGTTAATGATTTGACTAATTTAATGTGGTGTGCAATAAAATTATCACATATAAAAAATCAATTAAAAATAATAAAAAATAAAAAATACATTATATTACCAAGTGTCTTATAAATTATTATCATTAATTTCATTGACATGATATAATTAGATAATTTTAATTAAAAAATATTTAAAATATAATTTAATAATTTTGAATATCTTATTTAATATTAAAACATCTATATCATCTGTCATTTCACTCTACCACCATCATTTATTAACATAAATGCAATGGTGACCGAACCACATAATCCATCAAGAGACCAATAGGGAATACTGCAGCAGCAACGGCGTTAGCATCCTATCCCCTTATCCCTCTGTAAGTTATTAGCTTGCAATTAAAGCTGGGTAGCTGTCACAAAAAAAAAATGAAAAGCATTGAGGCTATTAAATAAGGCCAATACGACTATGTACATATAAGTATATTTATATGTACACATTCCATTTTTTAATATTTTAAAATGGAATTTACATTAATTTTACTATAATATTTTCAATTTTCAAAATTTAATATTTGTAAATTTATTATATAAACCATTATAAATTACATTACATTAATTATTTTAATTATTTATAAATTTATTATATAAACCATTATAAATTACAAATTGTAATATTTGTAATTAAAAAGTATTATATCATTTTTCAAATAATTAAAATTATTAATTATTAAAATATTTTTTATTTAAGAAATTTATTTTAATTTTAATTGTAAAAATTGTGATTTTTAAAATCTATTATTTCAATAATTATAGATTGCAGTTTAAAAGTACTATGTGAGACATAAAGTTATTTGAATGTATAGTATATTATTATTATTATTGAATTTATGAATAATTTTAATGATATTTGTTTTATGTTTTGGTAAGAATTTATATATGTATATGTAATAAGATTTAAGTTATATCATTTAAGTAAATTTATTAAATTATATAACAAAATAAAAAATTAATGATATGGGTATAAACTATTTATGTTTTAGTTAAAAATCTATATTTATAGATATTTAATTTATGATAAATTTATTAAATTATATAACAAAATAAAAAATTAATGATATGGGTATAAACTATTTATGTTTTAGTTAAAAATCTATATTTATAGATATTTAATTTATGATGAACAATTATAATTTTTTAACAATGATTTTTTGGAAAAAACAGTAAATAAAACTTATTATTTTGTGTATTCTATTAATCAATATATAGTTTTTTTAAATTGAATATTTATATCACAAAATAATATTTCCTTGCTACACGAGCTGTGAGGATCTCTGATAAGGAACACCTGGACGATGAACTGAGACACTTAAGTAAAACCCTCCAAAACAATGGTTATAAAAGAAAAGATATCAACAAGGCTTTCAGAAGAGCCAAAGGCTTAGTAAATAAAAATCGTAACAACAGACAAGAAGAAGCAGGAAGAACTTTTCTCCCTTATATCCAAGGAACAACAGATAAGATTGCCAAAATGTTGAGGAAGAAGAATATTAAAACGATATTCTGCCCTCCTAATTCCCTAAGAAATTTGTTAGATAGAGCTAAAGACCCCATTGACCCGAAACTAAGGAAAGGTGTTTATTCATTCCCATGCTCATGTGAAGACGTTTACATAGGGGAGACAGGACGCTCAATTCAGACAAGACTGAAAGAGCATTGTGCAGATGTTAGTCATGAAAGAATTAAGAAATCAGCCGTGGCTGAGCATTCGTCAATGACAAACCACCATGTTTGCATTGAAAAAGCAAAAGTCATAGCAATTGAAGAGAACTACAATAGAAGACGCATACGTGAAGCGATCGAAATTGAGAAACACCCTAGAAACTTCAATAGGGACGATGGTCTTAACCTAGGTGATTCTTGGAAACCAATCATTCATTCCCTTCGGAATAAAAACATAAATAAATAAAGTTTTAAATTTTAAATTTAAAAATTTAACTCCAAAATATATATTTAAAATTAAAAAGATATAAATTAACGAATTATAAAAATTGTATAAGTTAAATAAAATTAAAAATAAAAATTTTAATAAATTTTGAAATTAAAATTTTTTAATGTTAAATATAACTTTAAAAAATTTAAAACTTTATATACTTAATAATTTTAAGTAATAAATTTAATCTTTAATAAGTGAGGTTAAAAAACCTTATAAACAAAAAAAAATTAGAAAAATTAGAAAAATTAAAAAATTTTAAGGATTTAAAATGAAACTTAAACATTTCAACATTCTAGAATTTGTTATATTTATTATACTCAACCTCTTAAACCTTAATAAATTTAATAAAATTCATAAAGTAGTAAAAACTGATGAAGTATGAAGTTTTTAAAAACTAATGTAAAAGTTTGAAGTTTTGAAGGTAAAAAATTAAAATTATTTGTTAATTTAAATTAAAACAATTAGAATTATTATTTGTAAAAATTAAGATCTTAACATTTATATACTAAAAATTTTTACTTTAACATGCTGAAGAATAATCTAGAAACATAATATGTTTAATTTAATAAGAAATATTTTTATAAGATTAATTTGTTAATATTAAATTTAAATAAACAAAAATAAAAATAAAATTTTAGATTGGATTATAATAAAATAACATTAATTATTATTAATTTTATAGTAATTAGGTCGGCTCTTTTTAAATAAAATTGAGAAACAAACTAACATTATTAAATTGTAGATTCGTGGTGGTTGTTCTTTTGAGATGCATTTTCTCCTGAAGATGGACTCAACTATAGAGTCCGAAACGCGTCGAGAGCAAAATCTACACACAGGTCTCCAATTCCCTTTGAAAATATCTGCAACCTGTGAAAGCTTAAACGAAACCAAATATTTCCTTATAAACATATTTATGGTTGTGTTGAATATATCAAATATATTTAAAAAACTTTATAATTATATCTATTTTAACAACTATATAATACAAAACATGTTAGCATATTCATCTCACCACTAACCCATTACCATGAACCCCTAATATCTAACTTGTTATCTCTTTAACCATTAACTCAAAATATCCCCAATCATTGCATACTAAGACCCTCATCATTGACCCACTATTTATATAACAAAAAATAATTTATATAAAATATAAATAGTTTATATAACAATAAATAGTTTATATAAAATATAAACTATTTATATTTTAGTTAAAAATCTATATTTATAGATATTTAATTTATGATTAACCATTATAATTTTTGAACAATGGTGTTTTTGGAAAAAAACACTAAATGAAACTTGTTATTTTGTTTATTCTACTAATCAATGTATAGTTTTTTTAAATTAAATATTTATATTACAAAATAATCTTTCTTTATAAACATATTTATGGTTTTGTATCAAATATATTATAAAAAACATTATAATTATATCTATTTTGACAACTATATAATACAAAACATGTTAACATATTCATCTCACCACTAATCCATTACCATGAACCGCTAATATCTAGTTTGTTATCTCTTTAACCATTAACCCAAAATATTCCCAACCATTGCATACTAAGACCTACCAACATACTAATATGCTTCAACTACTATGCCTTTAACTCCCCAACTACTATGGTTGATTTAAGTCAAACATGTAAGACTACATAGTGGAAAATAGTTATCCATGATTGATGCTACTAACCCACTAACACTTAACATAATACAAAATAATTTATCTTAATAAACATGATGAGGTTGTATTGAATATATCAAATATATTATAAGAAACAATACAACCATATCTATATCAAATATATTATAAGAAACAATATAACTATATATATTTCATCAAATATATAATACAAAACATGTTAGCTTAATGATTTCACTAATAATTTAGTGTAAAATATTCATAGATTACAAATTACTATCACTATTTTCTCATTATTTTCAAATTATTTTTAAAAAGCAGCAGCTTTGCTACTTATTTCACTTGTTAATATATTGTTCATTACGTAACAACTAACTTTTCACCTACCTTCAAAATCTATAAATTCCAAAGATGACTCTCCCTTTCATTATAATTTTCCAAAGATTTTTCCATAGTCCACTCAAAACAACTTTAAGAACGTTTACGTTTAAGTGTGGAAGTTTACATTATCAAGTATTGGATTTAATCATTATAGAATATGTTTTGTGGCTTATTACCTTGTTTTTGGCATTGCTCGCATCTTCTTACCTTTTTAAAATAATCTTTAGACAATGTAGGCCACTATAGGCTCAAACATAGTATTTATTTATTTGTTAAGTCCTCTTAAAAGTGTCCGCATGTTATTATGCTTATTATGCTTCTTCATTTATGAGCTATTATATTTATGTTGATTTGACACATCTTCTCATAATCCCATCCATCCTTATGTGCAATTTTCCTCACAAGATTTTGAAGCTTAATCCTTTTGAAGTAATATTTTTCTTTGAACAACACTTCCTTGAGGCACTTTTGGAGTAATATTTTTCCTTGAACAACATTTCATCCTTGAGGCACTTGTCCTGGTTGAAGGAAATAAATAAAATCCCCCACACAACATGTTGACTCTTGTACCAAAAAAATAGTCCTATCATTGTTTTCCTTCTTCTTTATTTTATATTCTTGATAAGTGATAAACTCCAAACATGAGTTTTTTCAAGTTTTTACAAAAAGCTCAAATTCTTTCTCATGAAATAGCATCAACCACATACTTATCTTTCCGTTAGAATGGATTGAGTCAAAAACATATTTATTTCTTGGTGCTAATTGTAAAAATTAAAATTATTTACTAGTAAACAATGTCTAAATATTTGCAAGGTATAAGTCACACCCAATGTAGATTATCTTTATATATTGTTGGGATTTTTATTCTAGCATATTTAATTGGATAATCCATTCCATTTTCTCATAGTTGTGTTAGCATCGATTTTATGGTTGTTCATGATGCATCTACATGTAAATGAAATACTTTGCTCCAAATAGATATCAATATGTGTGCATTGTTAATCATATCCTTCATTTTTTCAAATCTTTTTGGGCATTCTATTGTCCATCGGAACGGTAGTCTTATTTTTTTATGAACATCTCCATTGGATAGGCTATTTTAGCATATATTTTGGAAAATAAACCGCAATACCTTGTGTGGCAAAAAAAGGATTTGACCTTAGAGGGATGGATGGGAAATTATAACTCTTTTATGACCTTTACCTTCTCATGATTTACCCTAATAACTTCTTTTGAAGCAATGTTCCTTGGCACATTCCCAAAGGGTTGAAATAACTGGCACATTTTACGCTTTAATGGCTCTTGTTTCTCTACATATGCTCAACATCATTCTCATATTTGTTACATGGTTGGTTCAAACAACTAAATAGTTTCCAATCATATAAGTATACCTCCAAGTATTTATGAATGATTTTTTTGAAAAATCTCCATAATGATTCTACAAAAATATGTGTGTCTATTCACAATGCCAAAGGGCATCTTTTTTATGAAAATAATCCCCATTTTGTGGCAAATGTATTGAGTGGTTGGTAATTTTTATCTCATGGAAACTTGGTTATAACCAAAGTACTCATCCAACAACGAGGAGATCAACTTTCTTTCTATTTCTTGTAGTATTTCTTTAAAAATGTGTTGGAAAAGGGTCTTTAAAAATTACATGATTTAATTTTTTTAAATTTACACTTATCAATATATTGAACTCTTCATGTAGTGTTGCTTTAAAATTTACATGATTTAATTTTCTAATGTTTACACTTATCAATATATTGAACTCTTCATGTATTGTTGCTTTGTATCAAGATTCATTTTATAAGGATATTGTCTTACTAGTTTTTCCTCAAGTTGTACTTATTAAACTCCCCAATTATTTAGGTACCCCTTTCTAATCATGGTTTCTATATGAAAAAACATCTACAAAATTTGTGAATAAATAAATTATTTTTACTACCATTTTGTTCATCCTAGTAGTTATCAATTACTAAATACCTTAGTTCTTCTCTTTCCTTTACTATGTTTCCCTTTCTTAGTGTGTCTTTTGTTCATTGTGTATTTTGCATGTATGTTGGTTTTGCGTTTATTTCCCTTGTGTCAAATTACTCCTTTAGGTCTTGGTGAGGTTTGTATTTTTATTTTTCTTTTATCAAAAAAATAAATACCATATGTCAATTTCTTATTGATTATGTTCTCTTGCAAATTAATGCATCTTTGATAATATTTCCTGCAAGGTGGGACTTTCATTAGTCACACCTAGAGCTTCTCGTCTTCTTGAGTTTAGATTCCAACTTTGCTATTATTTTTATCATTTTATTGATTTTTTTTTTTTGTCTATTCTCTATAAGTGTTTTCCCTAATTCCATATAATTTGTTTTTGGTTATGCTTTATTATAAATTTTGGGTAAGTTGTCCTCACATATACTGGAATGGAATCTAGTAACCCTACGTTGAACTGGTCAATTTTATGTACTTACGATACACATAACTTAGTTTCCCAATCAAATGCGTAAGTTGGGAATCATACTAGACAATGCTTTCTCCTTTCATCTGTTGTATTTCCTTAAGTTATTAATATGTCCATATATTTTCTTATTTGTATGCATATACCTCAAGGAATCTTTGGAACATTTCTAGCCATGTGCACCTAAATTTTTTCTCACCTTTTTAATACCATAACAATGCTCTTCTTAGTGTACCTTTAAAAATATCCCAATTATTTATCAAATGTTCCTGGTATGCTTCTTGCCAAAGATATTCTAGGATAAATATATGTTCATCTCCATTTTGGATCCATCAAATAATGCTATCTTTTTCATGTATTTGCATGCCTTTTTCATGGTCTTGTTTGTTTCATTAGATATTCTCTTATTGGTCCTTTTGATTATATCTTACTCTCTATTTTTCTAATTTAAGGATCCTAATTAGTCATTTTAAGATCCTCTTCATGTTATATTCTTTCATTGTTTTGGTTTTTTAGATTTTCTTCTTCTTCCAATTGTCTTCTTTGATTGTTTTGTTTGGGTGTCTTACGGATATGGATGTGTTGGGATTTTCTCCCAAATCTATTATCGGATTAAAATCATCAAGTTATCTTACCTTGATGTTTTAATGGTATGATTCTTCCAGTGGATTGGACTGAATCTGGGTCTACTTTTACAAATACAATAAGTAGAGTAAATAGAGTTCCATGTTTCAAGCAAATACTACATTATTTTCTAAGGTTTCTACAAAATTCTGACAACATGCATGTTGAAATCAAGTTTCTACAAACTTCTACAAAAATCCTTTGAGAACCATAAAATTAAATAGACAAAACAAGCAACATGTCAAAATATCTGACAATGCCCAAAGCAAAAGAAGCAAGAAAGAAAGTGGGATTCTAGGTTGCTCCACCCATGGCCTATCCCGGAAAGGAGAACACATACACAAGTAGAAACAAAATGGAAGTGGTTATAAGAAGCATCATGCCCCCTTGTATGCCCAAATACATGGCTATGAATGAAGTCCCATCCCCCAGGCATGATGCCCCAAACAACCACAAAAATGTTATTGTCACATCGTCGATCGTGTGCTTCACAATCCCCGTGTTTCTTGGAGAAACTTTGGATCTGAGATGACAAGATTCTGAACTATCCTAGATGCAAATGGGTCTCTATAAGACTTGATAGTAAATATCAACTTTCCTTCTCATGTGGACATTAAGCAACTTGCAAAATGAGATTCAACCCATAAAATATGGACAAATGTAACTCCAACTTCAATTTCCATGATCGATAAAGGGAGAAAGAGCCCCTAGCAACGACCGTTTATGGAAATCGATGGCAAATGGGAGATTCCTAGTGATCTTTGTGGGTGAAAAAAGGTTTAAATCGATTTTTATAGGGGAAGAATTGTTTATCTTGTCTCCCCTTTCTAAATTTTATACAACTAACCTCCTAGTCATTAAAAATAAATAAATAAAATGTGGGCTAATCACACCTAATAGGTGTTTAATAAAAAATTAGCCCATTAAAAATTAAAAACCTCTAAATTTAGCCGATAGACTAAGATTAACCCCTAAAATTTTCCATGGTAGTTGCATGGAAATGTTTATCAAAGTCTACAACAATTGTGTAAGATGTTGTTGTTGTGATATGTTATATTATGTATTTTTGGCCAAAGGGAGATTCAAATTTTTGTTTTGTACTATTGGTGAGGGATAGCCAAGTTGTATGAACATGAATATTATTCTTGATATCATACTAAATTTGGATAAGTATATATAATTATTGAAGAGTGGGTTTTTTTACTTGGCATTTGAGTTTTTCCCACAATAATGTATGGTATCATTGATTGGGAGCCTTTCTTTGTGTTCAACTAATTTAAAATGATTACATATGACTATTTATTTATGTCGGCGTACTCTCGACTAAAAGGAGAGGAATTTATTTATTGTCATTGCCCCTTTCATTAAATAAATAAGTGGGTCACGTCTTCTAAATCCCTCTTCTTTTAGGAGTGAAATTGATCACCTAAGCATGAAGGTGAGGGCCCTTTCCCCGCAAAAATTATTCATGTTCCTCACCCTTCTTCCTTGGACGAGTGTCTTTCAATCCTTCCTCACCCTTCCTTAGACAAGGATGTGTATCGCATCTAAAATTTACCACTTTTATTGATACTTTTACTCTGGTTAATATTCCTTTAAATTTTTCACTCTTTAATGGTTAATAATGGTTATTATATGGTTAACATCAATATGTTCATATAAGAGTAATTCCTCACCCACGACGAATGACCATTAACACTCACCCAAGGGATAGGAAAATTGATAGCTAATGCTTTCAACACAATTCTCGCAACTTTATTGATTCAATGGTCAATCATTGTTCTCGGTCCTCATTACATTCCAATATGTGGATGTATGGAATTTTTATGCTTGTTTTGGATATAAGTGGATGCTTAATAATTGTGATTTTTTTAGTAACTAGCATTTGGAGGTGCATTTCATGAAAACAAAGCTTTACACCTTAGCTGGAAGAATCATACCATTAAAACATCAAAGTAAACACAACTTATGATTTTACTCCAATAATAGATTTGGGAGAAAATAGAAACTATCATAACTTCCTCATTGCAAATCCAAATTAAACATATAAAATATCTATTTGAAACTAAAAAGATATATTTTGCAATTGAAAAGTTGAATTTAGAAAGTTATTTTGACAATAATAATAATAATAAAAGGAAAAAAACCACATGTATAAGAAAAAGAATCCTAAAAATAATAGATTTCAATTTTTTGTTTCTTTATCAACCGAGCTTTGTTTTGAGTGATTTTTTTAAATTGCATAAATTTTTTGAGTAGATTAAAAATCTATAATTATAATAACGAAAATATCAGTAAATTGTTCTTAAATTTGATAGACATAGTTTTTCTATTTTCTCTTATTTATTATGATTAAATAAAGCAAAAATAAAATTTGGTTTAGCTATAATACCACCATACAATATACAATTTTTTTCCAGCGAAAAAAAGCATACTATTTGTATTCATATTGAAATAAATAGTACATGATGGATCGGTCAATAGATAAGTACAGATCGCTATGCAATCTATTCAAGTACTACATGTCTTGACATTACAACCTGACATTTCATCATACAGGGATATTCTTAAAAACATAGAAATATCCATACGAAAGACTATGTTCCCACATATATCCAAAATAAACATCATCCTAACTAATCTAGGAAAAATAGAGATCCCTTATCCAGAATCTCTTCTTCAAAATATTCCTCCTAGATAAGATATTCGTCATCTCCAGTAAGTGCTTGTTTGGATAATGTATCAGCTGCTTGATTGTGTTCCCTATAAGTATGCTTGATGTCAAATTCCACAAAATTTTCCAGCTCCGTCCTTATTCTGTAACACCATTGAGTCAAAGCAATGATGTTCAACTTATAATCCCCCAATACCCATTTAATAGTTACCCTGGAATCGCCAAATAACTTAACTCTTGGGAAACCAAATAGATTTGCCAGTCTCACTGATGCCCACAGAGCTAAGAGTTTGGCCTTCATACTTGTGCCCTTTCCACATTTGAGACGAAAGGTGTAAAAATGGTCCTGATTTATAAAAAAATTCCCACCTACTGCACACTGCCCCTAAGCAGCTGCACTATCAAAGAAGATAATAGGATCATTGTAGCTTGGTCTGAAAGTACCAGCAATCCTAATTTTGGACTTTTTCTTCAATTGTTTATATGGCAGATAATGGTGTAGGACAAGTGCGTGGACACCATCTGCATTTGCCTCCTGTCCATAAAAAATGCACATGTTTCTCATTCTCCAAATTGCCTAGGAGATATAAACTGGAAGTGTGAGGTGATCTCCACAGTTTTTCAGCCAATATCTTAAATTGGTTATAAAGTCACCATGTCTCCAAACTATGCTAATATTCAGAAAGTTACAAATGAACAATGTGAAAGTGCACTCCATAAACAGATGTGTAGCATTTTCTGTCCAACTTTTGCAGAGTGTACATCTACTAGGACCATGCCAAGATTTCTTTTCCAAATTGTCCCAGGTTTTCAATCTCTCCATTAATACAAACCAAAGAAAACATTTTATTTTCAGTGGCATTTTCCACGTCCATATGACTTTATACCACCACTGCTTTGGAAAGATGCACCTCCTTTTGATGATGGATTTGTAAGCAGTATTTGTAGTAGGGATAATTTTAAGGACCCATACTTTTTAAAAGTGTATAAACCTTGGCGAATCTTACCAATTCCTAAAATGTGAATTATAAAATATTTGGCGATATTTTTCTAAAATTATTTCAATTTCTAAGGATTTAATATAGTTTATATTATAATTTGGCGATTTTTAGAGTGAAAAAAGTTTACCCCATCAAAATTGGGCGAAACGGGTCTTCAAAAAATGCAAATTGGCGAATCTTTTTTTGGAAAAAAACATGGAAAAATAGCCCATCGGCTAAATTTCGCCCCTAATCCTTGATTTGCAGTTACCATACCTGTGCTTTCATTCCCCTTCCAGATTAAGATATCCTCCTCATTTTTTAGCCTGCAACCAGTCGAATTTAATGAGTTGATACATCCATCCCACTCTGTGGCTAGTTCACCTCGAAGTCCAAGATCTTCCCCATTGTACCAGTAAGCACCACTCCCCCGGTTCTTCACACTGTCAAGTGTATAAAAACCAGCTCTGTTTAAAATCCCTCTCAGAGAATGTGAAATAGTGTAACCATCTCCCAAACCTATAATAGGATCAATCCGAATGGAGATCTCTTTCCCATTCCCAACCTGCCAGCAAATATCAAGTGCCAACCATTTATACACATTTAAAAAACCTCTCCAGAGTGGGGAAATACCCCAGCAAATCTTCTTTGGTGTTCTGAACCAATGTGATGTTTTTATTTTTATGTATTTGTAATGGACCACTTTTGACCACAGGGTGTTCCCAAACAGGGCTCGCTAGAAACTTTTAAGTCTTAGGGCTTTACTGAATGCCTGTAAGTCTTTTATTCCCCAGCCACCTGCACTTGTTGGTAGAGAAAGCATCTCCCATCCGGCCATAACAAGTCCTCTAGGACCAAGTTTACCAGTCCACAGAAAATTGAACATCATGTTTCTAATCAAACTGATAATGAACTTTGGAACGGGAAGCATAGAGAACCAATACACAGGTATGTTGGATAAGACAGCCTTGATCAAGGTCAATTTTCCACCAATTGACAGTAACCGATAAGCCCAATGTGAAATCCTACTCTCCAACTTCCTTATAAGCCAAAACCAATCTTTTATGTAGTACCCATTTGGTTTTAGAAAGAAACCAAGGTAAGTCAAACCCTCACAGGCCACCTCCCAATTGTATGGAAAAATATTCAGAATTTCATTTTTCCTGATATCATCAACAAAAAAATGAAAGAAGGTGGTCTTTCGTAGGCTAATTTTCATACATGAAGCATTATAGAGCATCTCCAGTATCCCTTTAATCAGTCTCCATTCAGAAATTGAGTCACTTCCATCCAAGAGGACATCATCAACAAACAGAGAGTGTGTAATCTATAGCAGCCTATTGATCTTTAATCCATTGTTATGTCCATCCAATTTTGCTTTCTTAATCATGAGACTCAAGCCTTCTATCACAAGAAGAAATAGGAGGGGGGACAAGGAACACCCCTGCCTGATTCCTCTGCTGCAGCTAAAAAACCCCGAGGGTTGACCATTCACAAGGACAGAAATATTCATTGTGCACACGCATGCCATGATCCATCTAATGACATTTTCCGGGACCCCAATCTGTATCAGAATGAGTCTTAAAAAATCCCAATTTAATCTATCATAGGTTTTTCCCAAGTCTATTTTTAGGATAAGTGCCTTATGTTTCCTCTTCTTAACCGAATGCAAAAGTTCCTGTGTGATCCCCACCGCATCATGGATCTGTCTCCCTTCTAAGAACCCAAATTGTTCGGGAGAAATCTTCTCAGATAGTATGGGTTTCAACCTCTCTGCAATAATCTTAGAAACAATTTTATAAACCAAGTTGCATAGTGCAATTGGTCTAAACTCCCCAAAGGTCTTGGGATCATTTGCTTTGGGAATAAGAGTCACAAAGGTTGCATTCAGTGCCCCACTAATGCATCCAATTCTTTTGGTGAAATCAACCATCCTCAGAATATCCCCTCCCATAATGTCAAAAAAGTGGATGAACAGTTCCATTGTCCACCCGTCAGGCCCAGGGCACTTCTCCTTTTTAAAGCTTTTTAAGGTCTCTTCAACTTCTTTCAAGATGACTTCCTTTTCCAAAATCTCAGCCTCATCATCATTAAAAAAAATTGAATAATGCTTAGTCACAGTAAGTTGTGAAAGCAAGTCACAATTCCCCTCATCAGTGTAAATATCTCTAAAAAAATTCTTTGCCCCCAGCTGCAGTTCCTTCTCTCCTAAAAATTCATTTCCATTTGAGTCCCACAGTTTCCAAATGGTCTTTTTGTTTCTTCTCGAAGAAGCGAAACAGTGAAAGAATCTAGTATTACTATTTCCCTCTTTTATCCACAAAGCTCTACTCTTTAGACTCCATTCTTTTTCTTCCTTTAATAAAAGTGCCTCTTTCTGATCCTCCATAATTTTTAATGACTCTTGTTCCCCCAAATTTAAAGGAGCAATACATTGTCTGAAATATAGAAACTGAAGTTTTTCATCAACCTCCCTCAAAAAATTTTGATCTGCTAATTTCCTTTGATGAATCCATTGTGAAACAAATTGCTTCAAAGCCTGTAGCTTTTTGCAAAGAAGATCCACAGGGTTCAAAACAGATTCCAAAGCTAACTTTGACCAAAAATCTCTAACTTTAAAACAAAAATCCTCTTCTGTAAGACAAGAGTGATTGAATTTGAAATGTGATCTGCCCTTCAATGTCCAGTTCCCCATCTGAAGAAAAATGGGCCAGTGGTCTGAGATCTTGCTATTACCAACCCAGGATCGATAACAACCACAAGAGTTCAGTAACGAGGCCTTAACCAAAAACTTATCAAGCCTCTTCATGATATTTTGATGTCCAGAATGTCCATTTGTCCAAGTGGGTTGAAAAACAGTATCACACACATCTATCAAATCAAACTTAATTAATAGTTGTGTGAAAAAATCAGCCAAACTATCAAGTACTGCATTTTTACCCCAGATTTCTCCATCCAACCTGGTGAAGTTCAGGTCTCCGCCAACAATCAGATTCTCTATATCAAGAAGGCCTGAAAGACATAAACTTTCCCAAAATTGAAGTCTATCTCGGTACGGTCCATAGCAGTTGAGAATGGATAATGGCAAATTATTTGATAGACATTGCCCATCCAAGAGCACATCCCATGTTGTCTTATAAACCTTGAAAGTAAAAAGGTTTGGATCCCATGCGGCCAACAGACCCCTGAGAGACCATCAAAGCTCGCTGCCACACATTCCCAATCCAGAAGCAAATTACCAATCTTCAGAATCGCCAAAGTATCCACACACATTGTCTCTTGCAACAAAAGTACCCTCGGGCCAGTAGCATTTAAGAGATTGGACAGAGCCCTGACCCTAACAGCTCTACCCAACCCATGGATGTTAATTGAACAGATAGACATTTAGGAACCAGTTAAATTGGGGCAACCTGCTCTAAGACCCCTGGAAATGTCGTCAGTCAAAACCTCAGCATCAGTCACCTTCAGCCGCTCAGACACCGAAATGTAATCTTCACTTACAAGTCTATCCCCTTTCTTCTTCTTTCTAAGAATTACATTTTGGAATTTTAAAGAGCTTAGTGGTAGAGTCTCCTTATTAACCGAAGGGTTCTTTGAATATATGGATAAAGGAGTTAAAATCCCCAGTTTAAAACCAGTCTTATACCCCGATTCAGAAAGTAGTTCCTTCTTCTCTGAGATAAAGATCCCCAGTTCGGTAAAGTTCTGACCTTCAGCATCCATAGACCCGACAATAGGGTCCATCCCCTTAATAGAATCCCTGACCCCAGAAGAAAGCCCTAAATCTTCAATCTCACCAAACAGCCCCCGTCTAACCTGGGGTTTACTAAGGCTACCCCCCGAAAATTCAGCACCCAAAGCCCCATATATCAAATTTCCATCCCCAAAATCCAAACGGTGCCTATACGTCTCCTCAGCCCCCTCAACAGCAGCCAATTCCTCATCATTTAGTAAAAAATCAGGGGAGAGATTTGACTTACCCGAAAGAAACAAGTTTTCAGATGGTAAATTTCCGCCAGCGCCAACAAAGTTCACATCATCACCTTCCTTTGGCCGCAATACGTCCCGGGCAAGTTGGTCTGCCAAAGGAGTGTTTGCCAAAACACTAGTCGAAACCAGTGAAGCCTTGTCTTTGGGTCTAGTAATAACCAAACAGGATGCCTGAACATGTCCTGTATTGTGGCAAAGATAACATCTAAAAAGAACTTTGAAGTAATCAAGCTGCTGTAGCCACCTCCGACTACCCCAACTCAGCTCAATTTCGGCTGGTAAACCACGACTCATATCGAACTCCACCATAACCCTCGCAAATCTTCGATCAAAACCAAACAATGAGTGTTTGTCTAGTCTGATAAATTTTCCAACTTTGTTCGCCAACCCTATCAGGATTTGTTCAGTCCAGAGCTCAATGGGAAACCCTGGAACCATCATCCATAGATGCCTTTTTTATTGCTTCTCCTTTAAAGGGTCGAAGACCAAATGCCAGGGTTTTAAAAACAACGAGCCATCCTTGAACAGCCACGGTCTTCTCAGGATGAGCCCAACATGTTCAGGCTTGGAGAAGATAAATAGAAGCCATCCATTTATAAGCATGTTAACCCTAGGAAAATCGCCCACTACTGGAGTCCAATTTCTACGCACCCAGTCCAGCAGCTCGCCCTTATCCCCATGAGTGAAGTCGAACTTACCCTCGATCGCTCTGTTTTCCAGCATGTTGATCCTGTCCAAGTTGGAGTCATGGGCAATATCGTAGCTGTCCAAACCCTCCCGCACAACAATGGTCTTCTGCCTCTGAGCCCGCCACCGTTTCTTCTTTCCACTAACAGGGCCCAACTTAGCCGCGGAACTCCCCTCCAGAGAAGCCTTCTTCTCCCTGAAATCACTAAAATCCAAAGAAGCCCTTGTACCCTCCTCCGAGCAGTCAGAAGCAAAATATGATGCAAAAGTTGATCAGCACCTTTTGTGTGCCATGTTCACCTGTTGGGCAGGTAGAACCCACCGGCGATCACCCCGAAAACAATATGTCAGATGTCCACCACACCTCCATCACACCAAGCATCCCCACATGTCCTTGACACGAATAGTAGCAGGTGTAAGATAGTCAATAATGCCAGCACCCTGTCATCCAAATCTGCAGAAAATCAACAACCTTTTGCCATCGAAACTGTAGAAACCCTAATGCCCATACAATATACAATTTACTTGTAACTAAAATGAATAATAAAAATAATAATAACATAGAACAAAGGTTATTGACACCTATACACCTAAAGTTGGAATACACCTATCATTCCTATATTGTAGAGGAAAACATTCTCGAAGAAAGTAACAGTTGATAGATAAAATTATCACGAGTAAGAAGAAAGATCCATGTCAATACAACTCTCATAATAACACATATGTCGACAATATGCCATGTGACCTTTAGACTCGTGAGATGATAGCTCCAATTAACTAGTTTTTTCCTCACCCTTAATGTAATATATTGAAGATGCCTTGTGACGGTGAAAAAATAAGAAATATTGAAGATGCCTTCTGACGGTGAAGGGCATTGATGATAATTTGAAAACATGGTAAAGCAACTTTGAAAAGTTTGATGAAGGCGTTGAAAACATATTGTACGTTGCATAGAGTGTCCATTAAGTTCTATCAAAGTGGCTAAAGGTAGAATTGGTAGTTAAAATAAAACAAGTATAAGAATATCATATAATATTATATGGGCAAATTTAGATGATAATATTTAAATAATAACATTATCAAAAGTGCACGCATCGAAATATATGAACATGAACATTACATTATTTATAGTTTTTTTCTACTATCATATGCTTATTGTCCTAAAGGTTTGGAAGCCCCTACAAGTTCACAATTTAAAATTAAGTAAAGTAAAATGAAACATGGAAATCTTATAAGTAAAGTATATGGGACGAATATTACAATTTAAAATTAAGTAAAGTAAAATTAAACATGGAAATCTTATAAGTAAAGTATATGGGAAGAATACTACTTGATTGGCCCATACAACCATGGCCCATACGACCATGGTAAAGTAGCTTAATTTTATTGTACAACCATACGATGACTATTCTATAGCAAAAGAATTAGAAAATACTATAAAATAGAGTAGTCCTTTTGAGTAATAATGTGCGTTTATAAAGTTATAACAACATGATGTGAATTGCCTTACTAAGGATGATAAAATAGTTTTATCGTTTACATTTACATTATAGTTTGAATGGTTTTTCATATTTTAGTTTTTAGTTTGAATAATTTTTTATTTTTCATATTTTTTTTTTTGAAGGTATAACATAAACATGTAAAATCAAATATATATATAACTATTAAATGATAGAAATATCTTTATTAGTCCCTGCTCAACTATCATGTTATCATGATACAGTTATCTAAAACTATCATGCTATAGATTGTTGAAGAGGTTATCTTTTCATGGTCTCAGTTCTCAAAGAGGGTGTTTGATGACAAAGTTAAAGGCCTGCCAAAATAGAGTTTCAGTCTGGTTTTGCACCAGTGGTTGTAAAACTGCCCAAGTGGCCTTAGGAAAATGCCCGCTATAATTCATAGGTTAAGATAAATGCCCGCCCCATAGTGTCAGGCTGTAGCTTGTTGATTTGTATACCTGACCATGGTCTCATCTTGTCTTGAGAGTGTCTGAAAAGGAATTTATGGGTCTGCAAAAACAGTGTTTCAGGCAGATTGCTCTAGTCTAGGAAAATGCAAAAATTGTCCAAGTATAAAATTATTGGTAAAAATGCCTGAGTGACCTCAGTAAAATGCTTGCCACTTCCTATGGTTGATGTATTAAAATATTTTGAGGGTATGGGTCTCTAGACTGTTGATTGGTGCATTCCAACCATATCATTGGTTTGTCCAAAGAGTCTTTGTAGTTGAAGATATTGATCTTCAAAATTGCTTCCTAGCCTGATTTGCACTACTTCAGAAAAATGCCTGCCGAGGAGAGAGAAAGAAGTTTCAAAGGATGAAATTGGTCTAGATGGAATCACCTTGTTGGCCTCTATCCATTGGGTGTCTCACACTTCCAATTTGATGAAAATAAAAATCTCATGTTACCCTAGGGTTTGACATTTTTTTGTCAGTGTTGAATTAGTAGTTTAAAAAGCTAGTTTCAAGTGCCCTCCAGATGATGTGTGTGTATCAACAATTTTAAAGGGTGATATGGATATGTTCCTTGTTGAAGTGGTTATCCATCCATGCTTTCAGTTTTCCTTATGATGGTCACATGTGCAAGAAATTAACCTTCCAAAGTGAGAAAACATTTGTTTTGCATGTTAAGAACAAGTGAAATTTGGCTGTGTTAAAATCACAAGGTTAAGGGGCTATTTAGAAATGCCCGCCAGGAACTATCCTTGTGGGGATAAATTCATCAGTTGATGAACTTGTTCCTTGTTGAAGTAGCTATCCATTCATGGTTCCAATTTACTTCCTGATAGTCACATGTGCAAGAAATCAACCTACCAAAGTAGGAAAAATATTGTTTTGCATATTAAGAACAAAAGAAAAAAAAGAGGTCCAAATTCTGAAAAATGGGTAAGTGTTGGAAAATTGGTCCAAGTGGCCATGGGAAATTGCCCGTCGTACCTCATAGGAGAATGATAAAAATATCTAAAACTATCATGCTATAGATTGTTGAAGAGGCTATCTTTTGATTATCTCAGTTCTCAAAGAGGGTGTTTGATGACAAAGTTAAAGGCCTGCCAAAACAGGGTTTCAGTCTGTTTTTGCACCAGTGGTAGCAAAACTACCCAAGTGGCCTCAGGAAAATGCTCGCCATAATTCATAGGTTAAGGTAAATGCCCACCCCATAGTGTTAGGCTGTATCTTGTTGATTTTTCTACCTGACCATGGTATCAGCTTGTCTTGAGAGCGTCTGAGGAGGAATTTATGGGTCTGCCAAAACAATGTTTCAGGCAGATTACTCCAATCTAGGAAAATGCAAAAATTGTCTAAGTATAAAATTACTGGAAAAATGCCTAAGTGACCTAAGTAAAATGCCCTCCATTTCCTGTGGTTGATGTATTCAACTATTTTGAGGGTATGGGCCTCTAGACTGTTTATTGGTGCATCCAACCATATCATTGGTTTTTCCAAAGAGTCTTTTTAGGTGAATATATTGATCTTCCAAAAGTGCCTCCTAGCTTGATTTGCACTACTACAGAAAAATGCTCACTTGGGAGAGAGAAAGAAGTTTCAAAGGATGAAATTGGTCTGGATGGAATGACCTTGTTGGCCTCCATCCATTGGGTGTCTCAAACTTCCAATTTGATGAAAATAAAAATCTCATGTTATTCTAGGGTTTGACAATTTTTTGTCTAAGTGTTGAATTAGTATTTTAAAAATCTAGTTTCAAATTCCCACCAAATAATGTGTCTGTATCAACAAATTTAAAGGGTGACATGGATTTGTTCCTTGGTGAAGTGGTTATCCAACCATGCTTTTAGTTTGGCTTATGATGGTCACATGTGCAAGAAATTAACCTGCCAAAGTGAGAAAAAACTTGTTTTGCATATTAAGAACAAGTGAAATTAGGCTAGGTGTTAAAATCACAAGGTTATGAGGGTTCAGGATGTCTCTCTTTTTTGTTGCAGTTTTCTCCTTAGTTCCCAGTCGTTTTGAGGCTCTATTCTCAGAACAGTGGTGCCTCTACCGAGGTTTTTTTTTTAATTTTCTCTATGTAATGTAATCTAGCAAACACTTATTATATTTCAGTTTCAGAACTTGATATGTAAAAAGCTTAAAGCTTTGGAAGTTTAGAAGAAGACAATAGGTCTTACTAAATGACTTGAATATCAGCAATGCACTTCTCCAAAAGTGTATCTACATAATGTAATTTTGTTTTCATCGGATGAAATAAAATTACAATTTTTTCCCAAGGAAAAAAAATGAAATGAAAATATGAAACTGTAAAAAAATAGAGAATAACTCAACAAAAATTCCCTGGTACTTAGCCATTGTTGTCAATGACAATAAATCCGCAAAATGCCCTGGTATTTGCAAATATGAAATAAAAATATGAAACTGTAAAAAAACAAAGAATAATAAAACTCACATTTTCCAATTTGAATCACTCAAACAGGCCAAAAATTGAACCCTATTTTCAGGGCTAATTTTTAGTATTTTTACACAATAGCAATTATTAGGGTAAAATTGAACATATTGAATAGTGTAGTGGTTACTATTAATACACATCATGTTCAACTCATATCATTCAATTTGACTATGTAGCGTTCTTACTAGCACATGAAGAATGTTTTTATTTCTATGTTAGATTAAATAATCTGAATTTAGTCCTTGGATAAAAAAGGTAAAACATCACTCATTTTTTCGTCATAAATAAGCCTATTATATTTCAAGCTGGAATATAGTACATTATTCAACAATTTGTAAATTGTTCTATCAAAGGAACCCAAGCTTCTTCAACAGACTAGAAGTCCAAAATGATCAACACATCTAATCCTGGAACAGCTACTATAGAACTAGAATGCATGTACATATAAAACAATTTAATGCAATAAATAAATAATTCATATATAATAAATAATATAATTCACCATACATATTACACCAAATAGTATAAAAAATTAATAATGAAAGGAAAAATGTTTACAAATCCAAATGGGATACACCATTCCTCATCCATAATCCATAACACTGATGGACAGGATCCCATTGGTGTGAATCCCATGAAAAGTGTACTTGTACACGAGGTTGTAGGCTATTACAAAAATAGCGAAATCTAAATTTTGGTCCCACTCTCCATTTACCAAGAGGCTGAGTTTGATCACTTAAGCCTGAAGTTGGATGATATCTATAAGGAAAGGTTGGCCATGTATAGAAAAATTCCTCCTTAAGATTGTCATAGCTTTCTATGCTGAACTCCAGTGAATTATTCTTCTGTACAATCCTAGGAGGTACATAATGCATTGCAATTAGTTCAAAAGTAACCATGAAACTTTCATCTGAACAAGGAATTTCCACATAAGGTTCACTGCGTATAATGTGTCAAGACCTTATGCGATTGAAAACTTTGTAGGAAAGAAGATGAATATTGTGATGATGTACTCGATTGGGCTGCAATACTCCGATATATGATGGCAATGCATTGTGTGTTCCATATTTTGTAGATGCAACTAATCTAGCAGTCACAACTTCATTGTCACCTTTTGTTGCAAGAAGTTGAAAAATAGTGTGCTTATCATCATTCATAGCAATAAGCCGACAAAAAAAAGATTCTCCTTTTGGACTGCTAGTGCCCCACCTTTTAATAGAGCTCATAGTAAAGAAAACATCAACAATGCCTACAACACAACAAAATGTAACATTAGATACTATACATAAATTTTTCATATATGAATTGAAGAATATATATTAAAAGATACACATGTATACTCACCATCAATTATTTCAGTTGGTATCAACATAGCTTGTTTTGTGTAAAACACCTAATGTGGATGCAAATTCACACCTTCAGGAATATAGTGGCATCTACCAAAAACATCTACATGATTTTCAAATATTCTTACCCAACAAAATGTTCCACCAATTGAAACATCTACTAGACAATCCAACACTTCTACAGAATATGGAATTTTCAAATACTCGTCTTCAGACATACCATGCAATTTTTCATAATAAATACAGACATACATGCCTTCCTTTATGGTAAAATCAAATGGATTTGTGTTGCGCACGAATAGCCCATCCATTTGAATGAATTTATGTCCACCAATCTTCACAAAACGGCCATTTTGAGTCAATAGGGGAGTCACATCTGAACAAGATCCCATATAAAAATCTCGCTTGATGACTGCAGTGGAATGTTTTTTATGATTTTCATCTAGCCCACTTGAAGATAATTGTGATTTTATTTCAGAAATTGAAGGATGTTGCAACATTATAAGCTTGCCACTTTCATCTGCATACACAATTTGAATAGGAATAATATCATCCATAACATGTGTCCATGTGTCATTGGTACTATCATTGTAAAGAATTGGATCATCACCACAAGGATCCAACATTGTCAAATCTACATTTCTTGTATGTGACTCATCTATAAATTTGCAAATAATGATTTGTTCTAAACCATTTTCTCCTTTAAGAACAACAACTGTATCAAAGTTTGGAGCCTTTCCCTTAGCATACCTCAAAGTTGAACAACACCGAAGTTGATAAGATATATCCATATCATTAGGTTGGCTCTCAACATCATTATCGTTGGATACATCATTGTCACTCCAACAATCAGTTTTTGCAAGTCTATATAATTTTCGTGACTTTTGTCGCTGTATAGACAATTGTTGCTTCATTTTTTGTCTCTTTCCTTGTTCAATATCCTCTTCAGCAAGTATTCGAAAATATTCTTCCACAACCTCTAGAGGAAATGAATTTTGTTCTTTATGTGGCAACGGATAAGGGTCTGTATTGAACATGATCAAATTTATAAGAAGTAAAATTATCCAATCACGACAGGGATCCAAAATGGCCTATATAGGTTACACGTGATCTCTTAATTGGAAAGAAAAACTGAAAAACAGAGTATTTATCAAGGCATAATATTAATACTACATAAATTGTAACCTTTGGTAAAAACCTTTGATTTATTTTCCCCTTCCAACCAAGATTTTAGATTCGCATCTAGATGGTCCAAACTGATATCTGCATCAAATAATAAAGGGTGAATTTAATTACTCTACATATACAGTATCTGATAAATCATTTTACAGACTGCTTAAATACAAAAATTGTAGGGTAAAAATGTAAATTATTTTAAGCACAAGAAACTGAAAAAAAATATTCTTACCAACCGTATCACTACACCATCGATTTTGCTCAGAGTATCACTACCAGTCGTATTCTTACCAGTCTGATTTGGTTTGATCAGATATTTGATGGGTTTAATAAATTGGCCAATAAGAAGTCCATCACTACACCAATCAATCAACATAAAAAGTAAAAAAAATGTATTGTTAGTCGGTCACTAAACCATTAATTTTTTCATCAGATTTCAATGCAATCAATTTTGGTTTGATCGCAGACCTGTTGATGGGTTCGTATATTTTGTTCAAGCAGGGTAAGAATGTAAAAAAATTTAAGCAAATAAAAACTGAAAAACAAAAATACTTACCAGTCGTATCAACGCGGTACATTTTGGTTTGATCAGAGAGTTGGTGCGTTGACGGTTCGAGTAGGGTTGGATCTAAAAAAAGGCACGAGTTCGAATATTTTGATCAGGGTAAGATATAAAAAAAAAAGTAATTTTTGTAGGCAATAGAGGGTTCCTCTACAATGCATGTTCTGTAAGCAATAGAATGTTGCTCTTTACTTACGATAGGCTTTGGAAAAAAAAATCTTCGAAAATATACAACCTAAGGCACAAAAAACTGGAAAAAACATACTCTTACCAATCGATCACGATAGCATAACTTGTCTTCAGATGGTTTCAACAAGATCCAGTTTGGTTTGATCATAGACCAAGTGTGTTGACAGGTGCATGGATTTTGTTCAAGGAGGGTAGATTCAATACAAACGTAGATTTGGTTTCATAACATATTTTGGGTCTGGGTGAACCGGATATTTTGGGGCAAGTTGAAAAATATGAAATTGGAGGGATTTTTCCATTGATACCCGGTTTCGAAAATTTTGAATTAACCCCATATCATAACGTGTGCCAAAATCCATATTGTTTCTTGTGCAACCGGACAAAATTTCAAGGGAAATAGGGGTTTGACAAAATACTTGATTAGTTTTTTTAATTAACTTTTAATTAAGTTTTAATTAATTTTTAGTCAACTTCTTATTTAGGATACATTTTGCAGGTGGTAATATCTTATGGGGAATTGAACGTGAGACCTTATCTCTGATACCATGTAACGTTTGTCGTTACACCAAAACCTCCAGATGTTGGTAAACATTTGAAACCAAACACAAGGTCCGATTATCCAAGGTGGTGGTTAGTCCACATTATATTCCCATAGGTGCGACGGTTATAAACTAGTGCTCCAACACTGATACCTCACCAAGTCCCATATGTAGAATTACGCAACATCAATACAATATGAGCATTGAATCATTAATAGAGACATTTGAAAACCGAAACTGAAAAGAAATAATAAATGCACTGTATAGAATAAAATTCACATAAAAGAAAATTGTGAAAATAAATGAAAATAAAACTTCATTAATCTATATATTTCCTACTATCAAAGTAAACGCAAGTGTAATACGACTATTTAGTGCCACAAAAGGGAAGTGAGGAAAGGAATTACCTGATATTTCGTTTGGCTTCCCCATACTACCTCGAATGGATTTCAATTTGGTTGTTATTATCAATTCGATATGATAAAATCAATTGCATTCTATGTATGCTTCCTAGCCTTGTTTAAATAGACTCTAAACCTAATCGAAACCCTCATTGATATATATTAGACATTTTTTAGTTAAACCTGTTCAAGTACTAGTTATGGATGCCTAGCTACATGTTATCACCAATCTTTTTCCTATTATCTACTATCAACGACCATCTACTAGCTATTTTTTTATATCTTTTTTTTAATAATTGTTCATCTACCAGTTATCCATGTGTAGCTACATGTTATCACCCAACTTCTTCAACTTTTTTTTATAATTGTTCACCTACAAGTTATCCATGCCTAGCTATATGTTATCACTCAATTTCTTTCACCTATGTGACATGAAGTGTGTGATTTATCCATGCATCCATGCCTCATAGTTATATTTCTTTTAATATTTTTAATTGATTATTTGGAATTTTGAACTATGCCCATGGAATCAATGTGGATAATACACTTGTCTCATCATCCTAAAATCTAGGAAAAACATAGATGGTAGGTGGTCCACACCAAATTTTAAGATATAAATGTATATTGATGTAATTATTTTAAATTAATTTAAATATAAAATTTCAAATATTTTATTTATTACACGATAGAGATGTAGTAACTTGATGTAACAAAATAATTAAAAAAATTCATGTCCGCTCATAAAATAAAAAATTATGGAAAGTATTTAAAAAAAAGTATGGGGGAGATGTTGTAACTTGATGTAAAGTTTGTAACAAAATAATTAAAAAAAATCATGTCCGCTCATAAAATAAAAAATTATGAAAAGTATTTTAAAAAAAATCCATGTTGGTTCATAAAATAAAATATTATGAAAAGTAATTAAAAAATAGATGTTCGTTTATAAAATAAAAACTTTAAAACTTAAACCCGGATCTATCAATCAAGAGAGATCCAATTTCTTGAGTTTAAATTTAAAAAGAAATACACCTCAAGAAATTGGATCCCTCTCGATGCTTGATAGATAAAGTTTTAAGATGGATCTATCACCCACTAAGGTCTGGGATTTACAGTATCTTTATTTTAATAAAATTACTCTATTTTTATATGCAAAATTCGACTAAAAACCCACCCATAAAAAGAAAATCAATAATCAACCATGGCCAACAAACGTTTGGGGTTACAATATCGTTATTTTAGTAAAATTACTCTATTTTTATATGCAAGACCCTACCAGGAACCCCAGCGCGAATAAATAAAAAAGTATCAATGGTCATTGTAGAGGCCTTTTAGTCTAGGGATAGCTGATATTTGATTAAAATAAAACAACAATCCGGGCTTGATAGCTTCTGAGATCATTATAAATACCAAGTTTGTGATGAGCAATTTCTCATAAAACCTTCTCTATATGTTGAGGACTGCTCAGCGTGCCTTGTGCTGCCAAAGCTTTTGATTACCGAATATTCAAAGCTTTACTGTTTCAGTTGGGGTTAGTTGAAAAATGGCAACAAACGGTGGCAATATCTTTGACCTTGAAGAAGGACGGGCTATTATGAACGGCGATATCATTGCCCTTGAAGAAGGATGGGCTATTCTTTATAAAGCTATTCTACAGTTAAGACGCCGGTTGGAAGAGGGAGATCTCAACTGTCCGATGACTGACGAGTGGGGGGTTGTTTATGCTATTGTCTACAAAATGTGCGCTTACGGGCACCAAGAACAAATGATCTATGATAGATCTAAGGATTGCATTAGAGAGTACATCTATTCAAAGGTTTTACCGGCTTTAAGGGAACAGACTGATACTCAGTTGATGTTGATAGAGCTAGTCAAACGCTGGAACATTCACAAAGCGATGCTGCGTTGGATGAACTGCTCCTTTAATTATTTGTATCGCTCCTTCTCAGTCTCCCTTCCGAGACCTGGTCTTTCGTGTAATGCGAATAAATGTGAAGAATGCAGTGCTTACTCTTATTGATCAAGAGCGTGAACGAGAGCAAACTAATGGCTCTCTTTGAAAGATGTTGTGGCCATTTTTGTGGAGGTTGACATGGATTTCTATACAAATGATTTTGAAGTGGCCATGTTGGAACATACAGGGGCTTACTATTCTTGGAAGGCTTTTCCATGGCTTTTAGAAGATTCTTATACGGAATGCATGTCAAAGGTCGAAGAATGTCTGATACGCGAAAAGGACAGAGTTGCCAAATATTTGCATGGGACTAGCGAGCAGAAGTTATTAGACACAGTAGAAAATGGACTCCTTTCCCGTTATATGACACATTTTCTGGAGGATCAGCATTCAGGCTGCCTTGTTTTGCTTAGGGACCATAGGAAAGAAGATATTTTGATGATGCAGAGGTTGTTTGATAGATTACCTAATGGCTGGAAATTAGTTGCAAATATTTTTAAGCAGTATGTTATTGGTGAAGTAACTCCACTTGTTAAACAGGCTGAAGATGCTATAAAGCATGACTCAGGGAGAAGGGATAAAAGTATATTGCTGCCAGAAGTGGCTTCATTTATAGGGATGGTTATAGAATTACGTGATAAGCATATGAAATACGCTGTAGATGTTTTTCAGCATAATACTATTTTTTCCAGCGCTTTAAAGGAAGCATTTGAAGTGTTCTGCAATAAAATAATTGCAGGAACTACTATTGCAGAATGGCTGGCTAGACTATGTGATAGTGTACTTAAAAAGGATAGCTCTAACAAAATGTTAATCAGGGATGATATAATTAAAAATGTTGTGGAATGTGTAGAGTATATCAGTGATAAAGATATGTTTGCTAATTTCTACAGAAAAAACTAACTGGTAGACTTCTGATCGACAGAAGTGCAAATGTTGATCTTGAGCAGAACATATTGTCAAAGCTCACGCAGAAATGTGGTTGCCAATTGACATCGAAGATGAGGAGCATGCTTACAGATTTTTCCACATCACTGAAGAGCCAGAGTAGATTTGAAGCCTATCTTAATAATAATAGAAATATCCATCTTGGAATAGAGTTTAATGTGACAGTTTTGGCAACCGGAATTTGGCCAACATTCAAGAGTTCTGAGATTAATCTACCTGCAGAGATGGCTAGATGTATGGAAGTGTTCAAAGAGTCTTATTCAAGTGAAGGCCAACATAGACAACTTACATGGATATATTCCTTCGGAACCTGTAATATAATTGGTAAGTTTGTTGGAGGGCCAATAGAAATGATAGCAACAACTTACCAAGCAGCAATATTATTGTTGTTCAATGCCTCTGAAAAGTTGAGCTATTCCGACATTAGAACTCAGTTGAATTTGTCAGAGGAAGAAATCGGCAAATTGTTATATTCCCTCTCCTGTGACAAGTTCAAAATTCTTCTAAAGAATCCGGATACAACCGGCATAGGTACTGCTGATTATTTTGAAATCAATGTTAATTTTACCCATGGAACAGGGAAGTTAAAAATTCCAATGCCACTGCTGCATGAGAAGACAAATGGTACTGAGCTGCATGAGAAGATAAATGGTACTGAGGATATTTATAAGGATAGATGTTTTGTTATTGATGCATCAATTGTGCGCATTATGAAAAGACAAAAAGTTTTACAATATAAAGAACTGGTGACTGAATGCGCCCAGCAACTTGGAAGGACATTCAACTCAGAAATCATCAGAGAAGTTAAAAAGCGAATTGAAGACTTGATCAATAGGGAGTATTTGGAACGAGACAGCGAAAAACTATATATATTAAGATATATACCCTGAACAGTAAGATTGCAGTAGCCAAACATGATTGCTATTTTTTTATATCATTTAATGTTTTTTTTTTAACTCTTTTAGGTTTATTAATATATGTATAATGATTCATTATGCAGTTCAAGAAGTCAATTGGATTCGAGATGTTGAATTCGTCGTCAGAGATCCTGGTGTGGTGGGGTTTGTCGTGGGTTTTGGGGCCATAAAAGCCCAAATTTTAAATAGATTTCCAGATATTTAACCTGAGATATTTTCCGTTGTGAATGTGAATTGGGAGACTTGTATAAGTCTGTCACCGACTCCTCCACATAGGAATGTAAGGTTTATCACATCTTCATCGGCTTTCCATTCTAGGAGAAATGGTCAATAGTGCATTTTGTTGATTTGATGTTCAGTTCATATACAAATTGATTTGATGTTCAGTTCATATACAAATCTTTAGATATTGCATCGTTTTTGTTATTCTAAAGTTCAAGACTGTTTGTTTTTGTTACTCCAAAGTTCAAGACAGTATTGAGCTAAGTATTTGGTCTTGTATTTGTTTTCGTTATTTTAAATTTCAAATTTCAAGACTGTATTGATGTAAGTATTTTTTGTTATGCATTTGGATTATATGAAAAAGATATTTTAACTTTGAAAATTAATTGTCACTGTTGTGGCATAATTAGGTTTTTTATCATTGGTTATGTAATTTATTTTGAGCTAATATCAATATACAAAATTGTGTAATGCAATACTTATGTTAATATTGTACTAATTTTATGTTCTTTTGATTAGTAGTTGTGATTCAGTTCCTTTTAGAATTATCCTTATGATTAAATTGTTTATTTGTTTTCTAACATGTATTATTTATATTTAATTGAATAATGTGATGTATTTTTCATACTTAATTGAATAATGTGATGAAAGAATTGTTTTATTTGTTCTTTGTATTCTTTAATGCAAGAAGCAATATTCAGGTTGTACTAGTTCTATGTTTTGTTGCTTAATAGATGTGAGTCAGTTCCTTTTAAGATTGTCCTCATGTTTAAACTGTTTATTTGTTTTCTTGTTTGTATTGCTCATATTTATTTGAATAATGTGTCGAAACTATTGTTTTATTTGTTCTATTAATTCTTTGTACTCTTTAATGTAAGCAATGTTGCTAAGTTACTTTTAGGACTTTCTTCGTGCTTAAATTGTTTATTTAATTTTTGGTCTTTATTGCTTAGATAATGTGTTGAACATGTTTTTTTATTTGTTCTATTAAGATAGATAGATGATAAAAATGCACATTAACCCAACAAGTGTGATACTACTATTTGCTAATATTTCAGGCAGTCCAAATGGATCAGTACTATGCATTTTAATTCTTAATCTATATATCATCTTTAACCAGAATGCCCATAAGAAAATTCTAGCTTAAAGGTTTAAATTATACATGTATATTTTATATGCCCATTAATTATGATATTTCTATTTGCATCAAGTTGATGTGGTTGAATGAGATGATTTGTGAGAAAATCATGTTTTTTCATGCCTTCATCATTTACACATTATGTTTTTCTAGTCTTTTGAATCTCTTCGATTTAACATTTTTCTTGTCATTTGAAGCTTTCAATTTAAGGCTCTGTAATGCTTATTTCATTGACCTGGTTTGATTTTGTTGTCACTGCTTATCAAGTTAGATATTGAACCACTCCAATATGATTCAGATTATAAATTCATGACAACTTCCAGAAATGCGTTTCTTTCTTTTTGTTCTCTAGCTATTTTGTTTCTATGCATGGGAGGGCCATACTGAAACAATAATATGTGCGTTTCAGCCTCTAAAGGATAACCCACATGCTTCCATCGACGAGAATGTTTGAGCGTATCATATAATTCCTAAAAGCAAAATAGAAATTTCCAGTCAAGACATTCCTTCATGGTAAAAGTTAAAACCCTAATTACGGCAGTTTCATGTAGAGTATCTAGAAGCGAAAAAGATTAAGAAATCTATGCTTGGTAATGTTTATAGATACTTGGTTTGTCAAAAGTCTAGTCCCCGGATCCTTGACACCTGCAACGAGAAATCCTTTGAAATGACAACATATCGGAAACATATTTTTGTTATGAGAATCCATAATGGCATTTCTATGTAACAATACATAGTAAGTAAAGCACAGAGGGAGAGATATGTACCTGAAAATACTAAAACCCAAGGGAGAAATTGCGTTCACTTTTGTGGCGATAATATACATAGTTTGTTTATCTTCTGAGTAATAGAAAGGATCCATTTTAAATAAGTGACTATATATAACCTTAGGTTCCTCCCAACTGGGAAAACCCACATTGTCCATGTATCTGCACTGTGCACAGTCAAACAAAACAGTAAGTTGGCCATTTGTATTAGTGGTGGCTTTCACAGGTTTCTTTGGAGCTGCACACGTTTCGGCCTTCATTGGCGCGAGGGCTTTGAGGGTTTAGAAGGGGCCTTTGCGGGAGCCTTCCATCACGTTGTCATCGCTATCAACAAATTTTGTGAGTTCAACAATCTCATATTCACCCAATTCAACAGCTGAATTCAAAATAATATGTATACTTAAATTATATTACACTTTCCAATTTCACCTACCAAATTTGGAGATGTAAAGTCTTAAACTTGAAAGTAAGGCAAGAGAAAGAATGCAGAATAAGGCGTATTCATAAATTTTCTACAACTGAATATTTTCCACACCAATATTATGCGACTCGGCTGAAAACTCATTATATTGTACACGGGTTTGAATATATTTATCGATTGAGGATATTGCTTTCCTTATTTGAAAATCGTTTCCCAAATCTCATATGGGTTTGCATTGCCAGTTTGAAGTTTTTTTGCTATTTATCAAAGGAAGCAGGGTTACAGTAATCAGAGAAAGGTTGGTTTGCTGAATTTACAGGTGGATAGGTCTATTTTATTTTTTGATGGGGCGGCTGTAATGGGCCATTGTGCTGCCCGTGGAATTATTTATCTCAACCTCGATCATTGCTTCACTTTCCTACTGAAATGTGGAAAGGGTACCAATATGAAGGCTGAAATCTTGGCTTTATAAACCTTGATCATTGCTTCACTTTCCTACTGAAATGTGGTAAGGGTACCAATATGAAGGCTGAAATCTTGGCTTTATGGATGATCATCAGGGTGGCTAACATTTTTGGATTGCTGAGTGTAAAATTTTTTGGAGATTCTCGTGTAACTATTAAATGGGCTATGGGTGACATCTCTCTGGAACATGTCTATAGGGAGAACAATTCCTTGGCCGATAAACAATCTAAACTGGCATTGGATTCAGAGGAAGGAATGCTGATATGGGAGGAATATTTGGTATCCAAGGTTGAATCACATAGTTCAGTCTACTTTCTGGACTGAAGAAGTCTTTTTTGATAATCTTTTTTTTATTGTCTATCTGTATCAGTATGTATAATTTTTGACAGTGTGGGTATATTTTTTAGACATGTGGATATTGGCTAGATCCACAGCCAGATTCATATGTGAATGGCTCATCGTTGTGCTATTTGATTTATTTATAAATAATAATAATAAGCTTTTTTTACCTGAAAAATATATATATATAAACATTATCATAAATTAAAAATAGAGAGCTAATAAAAATGGAGCAATAATAATTATTAACAATCTCTATTTAACCATGTATAATAATAATAATAATAATATTAATATTATTATGGATGTTTTAATTTTTTGTTTTTTATGCAAATTCTTGGTCATCGACGGCTTTATCTCCGAGTTCCTCCCACTATTAATATGTCCACAAATCCGTTTTTCAATCAATATTTCCTGCAGCAAGTTGCGTTACAGTTCAATTCAGTTGGACTGAATTTATTGCTGAATGAGTCGTTGGAACGATGACTTCAGTTTATGAGAGTGCTCACAGGAGTCTTCCCAACTGGGGTAAGTCTTTTATTACGGTCGAGAGTGTGCAAGAACTCGTGAAAAAGCAAAGGAAAGAGAGATTATATATTTCTAGTCTTGTGATAAAAAGGTGCAACGATAATATATGAATCATAGTTCTAACTTATTACGTACTATTTGTTCACTAGTAATGCTCACATCTATGTTTTGTACAATTAATTTGATATTTGAGATCATTTTTAAAATTAGCAATTGCTTCAACAGATGTAAAATAACGCTGAAAAGAGAAAAAATAAAGTAAAATAAATTTGATGAAGTGAAAAAAAATAGTGTTTTTTAGTATTAAGGATATTGTTTAATTTAATTATGTATTTCTTTGACCATAAAATAATAATTACTTACAAAATATATTAAAGCAAGTTAAAAGAAGAGATACTCTAGCTCACATTTTTTATATGCTAGAAAATAGAAAATAGTTAAAGCAATAGATGTTCTAGCTCCAAGCGTTTCAAGAAAAAATTAAGCAATGTTAGCAAGATTCCATAATTTTTAAAACCTATGGTGTGAAAGAAAATAAGTGAAGGACATTGAGATAATTACTCAGCTTCCAATTTTGGTGTAAAAATCTATCTTCCTGAAAATGAGAAAAATACCTTTGGCCTCTTAGGAAAGCTTGACTTTGGTTGTCGTGGTACATAAGTTTATATTACCTCAAGTAATATGAAATTCTTGTCTTTCACTTAAAAAGACCCACTACCAGTATAGTTTTGTCTCATTTACTTGAAGTTTATGTCTTATGTTGCCTTACTACCCAAGATGATTTCTTGTTTGAGAGTGGCAATATAATGTTGCACAACAACATAAGATAATGCCATATTTTTGGTTTGCAATGCAATGCTAACTGTAGGGTTTTGTGCATATTTGCATTGGTTTTACTTGATGAAAAGGTTTTCTTTAGATTCTAGTTTTATGCATCCAAATTGCCAATTTCAAAGTGTTAATGATGTTGGGCACTTTCAATAAATTAGTTTTAAAGGCTTCCACCAACCCTAGATATAGGGTTTTGGTTTCTATGTGAGAGGGATTTGAAATTGATGGATGAGATGCCATACCTTCATGACCTCGACAAGATTTCACATTTTCTTGTTCATGGTTTTAGTTCAAGACTCTTTTAAAAACATTGCTTATGGGCTCTTCAAAAACAAATTCATCTTGAACCCTTAAACAAGCTTGGAAGCTTAAAGAATGATCCCATTTTTAAATTAATTAATGCAAGAATCTCACAATACCCTTCTTGAGTTTTAGATAGCATCTGATCATGCCCAACAATCCAAATTTATTATATTTGAATTGTTTTTAAAGTTTAAAAGGTGATTTCTTTAGACTTCCTTGAACCATCCCAAGTTCAAAACCCAAAACAAGTAGAAACACTTAAAATTAAAAAAAGGTGCAATTCCTAAACATTACATAATATGGGAAAAAGCCTTTTGGATTTTATAGATCACCTCTTGAAAGTACATTGAAATTTTATGCAGTGTTTTAGGTTGTTTTTATAAGTTAAATGGAATTTATTTGGAAAATTTCATCATTATTTTCTAGCCAAACTAACAAACACACCCAAAAAAATATCCGTTAATACAAGTAGTTTCCAATACAAATGGACTTTTTTTCCATTCTCCCATGGTCAATTATCTAACTTATATAATAAATCATGAGATATGTGTGGGACCACCTTCCACAAACTTTATATAAATCTTTCTATGAATATAACTACACACAATAGCACATTATAAGATAGCAATAATAATTTACAAGATATTTTAACACTTGGTGGGATTACCTTCCACAAATTTTATGTGTCATATTTTTATAATCATTTTTGTTTGAAATTCCATAAAAAATTGAGAAGAATTGTTGGAACTACACATCTAAATTATTGATAATGCAAAAAGATCAAATTGTATAACATTTAGACTACTCTTTCTTATTATCATAAAATTCCAATTCTAATATCTCTAATTGTTACAATTCACATATCCTATTTTGCAAATTTATTCCTCTAAAACTAATTAACACATGACTATGTAATCTTTTCATATTCTATATCATTTAAGAAAGATTGCACTTCACATAACTCACAAAATTATAAATATTTCATTTTCACCAGTAATTCAATTTTGGCTTCAATTACTTCATTCTCTCAAATTCAAAAAATATGAATAAATATAACTCCATTAAATTTCTAAAACCCATAGGGCCTTACATTTTTAGGCTCTTTTAAGATCTTTCATACATATAAACAAATGCATTGTTTTCAATAAAGTGAGCTGAGATATCTCTTTGGTAATGATGTTAATATTTATACTAAAATATATTTTAAATAAAAGTTGGAAAGATTACTTGTATTTTGCAATTTCGTAAACCTTAATTTGAGAAACTCCAAGGTGGCGAAAGATGTTGAGACTCATTCTATTTGGGTATTAGAGAGATCAAGGACCATCAAAGAAGTGAGATTTATTAGAAAACTTCTTGGACAACATGAGACCCACCAATTATGTGTATAACAAATCTTTGAACAACATTTTTTACAATCTTGAGTTTGATTGCATGGAAAATATTTGAGTTGTTGGCTTGCATAGCTAATAATTATTAAGGTGTCCTTAAAAAAAAACTTATATAATTAATAAATATAATATTTTTGAGGTATATAATGTTAACAAAAACTTTCTTGATAAATATAATGTTTAAGTTTAAGAATATAACAATTGTTAATATTTAGAATATTAATCATTTATTTTTTAATTTCAATTAAAATAAATTTATATAAAAAATGTCATCACACACAGTTATACACCTTGCAATGGAAATTTGGAAATTCATATATTCAATTACATTAAATATCAAAGTATAAAGCAACCATAAAATATTACACATTAATTTTTAAATCTCTCTTCTTATGAGCTAGTGCATCCAAACAATCATAGAAATTGCAGAAACTCCAAGCAAGTGCATCTTTTTCTTTGTTCTTCGTACTTGAAGCCTTCCTTTAATTGTTGGCCCAAGTGCTCAAGGATTCTCTCCCTCCGGTGCAGTTTGGGACACTCACAAGTATTGATAATTTCCAATGACATCAAATATTCCACACCCCACAAGTCTGATAACTCTCAGCATTTGCTTACATTTAGTTCTTGAAGTTTTGTAAGTTGTCCCAACCCTTGTATGCTCTTGAGCTTCCCAAGACCATTAATATTCAGCTTCTCTAAAGAAGACAAATTTTCCACACCTAGCAGCTTTGATATCTTGTGACCTTCACTAACATTTAGTTTTATAATCATCTGTGTAAGCTGCGCCAACCCTTGTATGATCTTGAAGTTTGATATCTATCTCAAGGCATTTGTTAACATCTAGTTACCTTCAAATAAGTGAAATGTTCCACCCCTGGCAGCTCCAATATCTTAGGACATTTGCTAACATGTTGCCTTCAAATAAGTGAAATGTTCCACCCCTGGTAGCTCTGATATCTCAGGGCATTTGCTAACATCTAGTTATCTAAGCTTTGTGAGCTGCCCCAACCATTGTATACTCTTGAACCTCTAAAGTCCACTTATATTCAACTTATTCAAAGAAGTCAAATGTTCTACACCTGGCAGCTCTGATCTCATGGCATTTGCTAACATTTTCTTTTCTAATCTGTGTGAGCTACCCAAACCCATTAATATTCAACTCCAAAGAAGTCAAATGTTCCACCCCTGGCAGCTCCGGTATCTCATGGCATTCCCTAACATATAGTCGCCTAAGCTTAGTGAGCTTTCCCAAGCCGGTATGATCTCAAGCTTCTTGAATTTCCAAACATCCAAAGAAGTCAAACGCTCCACACTGAGTAGCAGTTATGTCACGGAATTTATAGACATATAGTGGTCGAAGCTTTGTGAGCTGCTCCAATGCTTGTATGCTATGAAGATTTTCGCATCTCTGAACATTCAAATACTCCAAATAAATGCTCCACACTGGGAAACGCTTGTATCTCACGGCATGCACAGACATATAGTGTTCAGAGCATTGTGAGCTACCCAACCTTGGTATGATATGGAGCTTCTTGCATCACGAGACAATCAAATTAATGCCCTACATCGGAGAATGGTGAGCTACCCCAACCCTAGTATGCTCTGGAGCTTCACAGATCTCGATATAGCCATTCTCCAAAGAAGCCAACGTTTCAAGACCGGAGAGCTTAACTATGGCACAATCGCTAATGTTGAGATCTCTAATTTTTGGCAGACCACAAAGCCGTCCTATTTGCCTCAATTCATAACAATCAATCAAGGTCAGTTGTTTGAAGGTTAGGGCAAACACACTCATCAAAATATACCTCCCTTATTTCTGTGACTGACAGCTATAACCTCTTGAGCCCAAACATGTATCTGCCATTGGAAGAGTTCAATTTATCCGATCTCGTTTCCCCTTCTGTCTCTCTTTCTCCTTCAACTTCCTTTTTAAAAGGATTTTCCTGGACATGACAATCCCATACTTCTAAAGATTCTAGCATATTAATCTGGAGAAGTGACCGTGGTAATTATTCTATCCCTCGACATGATATCCTCAACTCTGTCAACTGAGCTAGCAATCCAGTGGAATCCGGCAAGGATTTCAGTTGGGGCGAAGAAAGAGTGATAAGCTTTTCAACTCTCTTGAGGTCGCTGAGACCAGGGGATAGCATCTCCAACAAATCATCACCCAATTGCAGAACTTTCAAATTGCAACCAACGCTTGGCAATTCTTTTAACTTCATGCCATGTAAATATATTTCTTGCAAGGATAGTTGATCTGCAACCTGGGGAGGCAATTCATTCACGTGCTCACAAGAAGAAAGATCTAAGTATTCCAGCATTGTAATGTCTCCAGGTGTTCCATTCGAGATGGTGAAACTCTTGCGACCCCTCAAAGAGAGACGCTTGAGTCAAGTTAACTTTTCAAAAGAATCTGGAAGCTTCTGCATCTACAAATATTAAGCATCTTCCAAATTGGTGTGATGCAGATTTGTTCTCTCTCCAAAAGAATCATCCAGCTTTTGAAAACTAAGTATTTAAATGAGCGCAGACGACAAAATTCATCAGGCAAACTTTTGATTGCTCCGAATGAGTCTGAAGGGTATATGGCAATCCTATTAGACTTTGGAATCTCTGATAGGGGAGCCCATATTCTTAACTCTCACAAATTGAAAGGCACACGTTGCAATGTTGACGTTTCAAGTACAAGACATATGCAATGATTAAAGTCCACAACATGAAATTACATGAAAAAAAATAAATGCACACATATTTGCCTAATTGAGATTGATGTGGCCACAGCATGTTCAATCTCCTCCCCTCCACTTCTAAAAATTTTAGATTCTTCATCGAAATCTAGTTAGGTAGGGAAGAGTGGGAAATTCTATACCAGCGCAGCCATATTAGATGTGGCGATTGTACCCTGCTCAACATGTCATCTAATTGATGATCTTTCTTCAGTTACAAGAAGTTGCAAATACCTCATACCAGGGAAATGGGAATTATTAAATAGATATTTCGAACACGATATTTGTGAAATCCTTAGGGTTGGAAACAAAATCATTTCAGTATCCCAGAAGACCTCATAGGAGGGATTAACCATCTTAATTTTGCAAAATTCCGTTATCACCTGTTCATTGATGAGAAGAATACACAGTAAACCGATTTTCTTTCTCTTGAATAAAGAAGCTTTAAAGATTAAAATTTAATTAAACCGATGACAAAGGTTTGAAAGATTGAAACACTTACAGTCGACTACTAAACCAACGATAGGCATGGTTCATTCCCGTGAAATACTTCTTCCCATGTCCTTAATGTGATCATGCGTTTTTATTTTATTTTGTGTCCAACTCCAGTAGACACTTGTTCTGTAAATTTCTAAGTCCTACCATGCCCCATATCCTAATTCCCTTATCTATATCTTCTCCTATGAAGAAGCAAGCAATATCTAAGCATATTGGTTGATCCTCCTTAAGGAGTGGGTCATAATTCTCCTTAAGGAGCGAGTCATAATTGATTCTCAGTGTCCACAGTATCTTTGGAACCTTTTTCAGAACGTTTTCAACTACACTATCTAAGAGCTCAACTTCATCGTCTTTGTCCCTGAATAGAGTAAAATAAGTGAGAAAGGCCTACTTAAATATATCATGTAGCGAATATCAATCCAACAAATGAAATGGAAGGGACACTGGGAGATGGAGCCGAGCTCACCCAGGTAGTGTAAAACAGCTTAGATCTGCAAAGAAGGAAGGTGCGTTTCTCCAACTCTGAATAGTCCTTCACCAGTTTCAGTGTCCATTGTTTTCTTCTATTTAAGATCCCGAAGGGCTTCAAAGTACACTCCTTTTTTTAGCGTCCAACTGACCACATGAGGGTCAATCTTGCAGAAAATTGGAAAAATGGTAACCCTTGGGTTTTCCATCGAGTTTTTCATGAGGACAAGTTCATTCAAGCATCAATATGATTGTGCATACCTTGTAGAAAATACTGCTATTTGCACAGATGTACCACAGATAACTTATTCTATTTGGGAAGAGATCTCGTCTCCTTCTCCATTTCATCCCTATCCAAAAACACTCTCAATCCATGATCAGAAAGTCGTATGTAGAGATGGTTGGAAAATGTGTTTTTACATCAGGACCGCACCACAATGATTGATAAATACATCATCAGAAGATGATGAGGAAGCTGAGGCCATAGAGGAAGAAGCGAAAGCAGAAACCAGGTTCGCCATTAATATTGGATTTTGGAGAATGTATGAACCGATAAACAAAGAATGAGATGATGCAGTAAAGTTCTTGCCCGCACCAGTTGCTCCATAACAGAACACAGCCATTTCTTCATTGGAAACACACATCAATATCAATGAAACACAAAACAAAGCACGCAATGACATACAGGACAAAATGCTTAGAACAACAAGCAGGAGGAAACCTGACGGAACACAGCACTACAGAACATAACAAAGCATCAATAACACGCGATAAGGCATAAATTTTATTTAAAAAACCAAAAATTTTGAAACACGTGGTGGGTTTTTATAGAACAGAGAGACGACGATTTGGTAACCATGCCCACAAACCCACCTTCGGAAAATAAATGCCTTCGGCTTAATTATATATGCAACATACTATATAAAATGATAGATTAATTTTTATAACCCACCCAACTAAGAATATCAACACCTTTGGTCTAATAATCCTACCTTGGGTGGTAAATTGTAACCAACTTTCTCAAAATGGAAAATTATATCACCCACCCGACCAAGAATATCAAACATAGTAATTTGTTCATTGTAGCTTCAGTAGGGAATGTGCCCTGCCATTTACTAAGAAGAAATGGGTGGCTAAAGACTTAGATGGTAGGAGGAGGGTAAGTAGTCAGTCTAATCAGAGCTCGGTTAAGATTAAAAACGAAGGTCAAGGAAGAGTGGCCTCTAGTTTGGAAAAGTCTTCTAAGAAGGCTTCTTCTTCTGTTGACAAACATGAGGTACTAGATAATACCGGTATGGACCTGCCTCAACGCGTTGTTGATGCTTTGGAGCATGTCAGGGTTTACCCACCTCCAACTATTGACGAGGCTGCTGTTACTCCAGGGCAGGAAGAGTATGTGGCAGATGCAGTGGTTTCGGGATGCTTTACTCCTACTAACCTCTCAATAAATTACTCCCTAATTCCTTTAAAGAATCTGGAACCGATAAGACCCTGTTACAGTCCCCTGGTGCTATTAGGGTTAGTGAGCCCAGGTTTAACCCTAAGGAGATGTAAGAAGTTTTTAAGGAATCAAATAACTGATGGGTCTGGTCCTGGTGGGGATAGTGGGTTGGGTAAAGATCCAGAGGATTTGGCATATCCTTATGAACTACGTTCTCAAGTTAAGAGGGGAAGGCCATTATCCAGGTTGGCGTTGGGGGATAAGCTTCCAGCCTCTGGCAGTCTGATGAGAAAGGGGCTTAGGGAGAATCTAAGCAACCAATTCTCTTCTCCATTTGGTTTTTTGGTGCTTAGAGATTGGCCACCTGGGAAGATGAACTCATGAATATTTTCTCCTATAACTGCCGAGGGTTAGCCAGCAACCCAAAATTGTTGGCTTTAGGGAGATTAGTAGAGGTAAATAAACCTGACATAATTGTTCTTCAGGAGACTATGTGTGGAGGGGCTAGTCTAGTCATTTGGCTGAGTAAACTTCTTCCAGGTTGGAGGTTTGTATGGGTTGGCAGTGTTGGTTTATCAAGTGGCTTGGTATCGGGATGGAAGGAGACAGTGTCTCTACTAAATAGCTATGCTTTTCCATCAGGGTTGGGGACTACCTTCTGCAGCTCTGAGATAGACTTAACTTTTAATATTCTTAACATTAACGACCCCTACAATGGTAAAAAAAAAATTTGGAATGTTTTGTTTAAAAAATCTTTTATTAGTGATCTGCCACTTATTATTGCAGGCGATTTAAATGTCACCCTGGGCAATGATGAAATTTGGGGAATAGGGGCTCAGATGGACCCTTTCAGAATACTTTTCGGAATCTTATGATGGAAGGGGATATAATTGATTTGGAACCAGCGGTGAAGAAACCAACATGGTTTAATAAAAGGTCAGGCACTGCGGCCCTTGCTAAACGGCTGGACCATTTTCTATTATCAGGTGATTTTCTGCGTGGTACAGGAAAAGCTCTATCATGGAGAGCAATGGGGGGTATCTCTGACCATCTACCAGTAATGTGCAGTGTTGAACAAGGGGAGATGACTCTGGTAACCCCCTTCAAATTCAACTCACATTGGCTAGGTAATGAGGATTTTACAGCAAGGGTTAGAGCCAATTGGAGGCATTATGATTCAACTATGGAGGATTCTTGTGACAAACAGTTCGTAACAGCATTAAAATTAATCAAGGATCTTACGATGGTCTGGATGAGAAAGAAGAAACGAGAGGTGGATGCTAGCTTAGCAGTAGTGGAACAAAGTATTAAACTATTCTATGAGGATTATCCGGTGTTGTCTGATGCATTCCATATTTCTGAATTGACTATGCTGGAAGAAAAGAAAAACAAACTGCTATTGGATAGAGAAGCAGAAGTAAGATTGAAAAGTTGAGCTGTATGGCTTCAGCTTGGAGATGAAAATACGGCTTACTGTCACAAGATGGTTTGTCATCGTAAAAGGATCAATATGATTTGGTATCTTCTCGATGATAGAGGCCAGCCTTTAAAGGGATTTCAGCAGCTTGCAGAAGGTGGGGTGGCTTTCTTCAAGGATTTTTATCAGGCTCCGGAAGGTAATAATTTACAATCTATTGTTACATTAGCAACAACATTCAGATGTTGGCTATATGAGGAGGATCTTTTTGCTCTAAGTGGACTGGTAACAATGGAAGAATTAAAGAAGGAATTACAGCTACTGAAAAAAGAGCATAGTCCGGGCCCAGATGGCTGGACTTCAGAGTTTTATATTTCTTTTTTCGATCTGCTCAATGAAGACCTATTAAGAGTGATGGAGAACCATAGGGTCTCAGGCCATCTTCTGCCTAGCATTAACTCAACTTTTATTAAGCTAATCCCAAAGATTGAATCACCTAAATCTTTTGGACATTTTCGATCGATCTCCTTGTGCAATACACTCTATAAAGTGATATCAAAAATAATAGCGAAAAGATTCAAACCCTTTCTGGAAAGGTTTATTAGGCCAGAGCAGTTTGGATTCCTCTCAGGGAGAAGCATCCATGAGGTTGTCGGTTGTGCTCAGGAAGGCATTCATACTAAAAAAACTGGCAAACATCTGGCGAAAGTACTGAAGATTGATCTTTCTAAGACGTATGACAAAATGGATTGGATGTACATTAGGCTATTCCTAATCCAGATAGGTTGTGATCTGCAGTTTGTCAATTGGGTTTGGTCCTACATTTCGTCAGTAAATTTTTTGATTTTAATTAATGGGGCTGCTTCAAATTTTTTCAATCCTAAAAGGGGCCTGAGACAGGGCTTCCCGCTGTCACCATACCTCTTTCTGTTAGTCATGGATGGCTTGAGTAACCAGGTTGTTGAGTTAGTGGAAAACCATTCGATGGAAGGTATTAGTTATGGTGCCATTCCGCTGACCGATATCTTCTTCGTGGATGATGCCTTATTCTTCTTGGGTAATACTGTGGAGGAAATTATAGTAGTTAAGGATATGTTTTAGCTATTTAGTGTGGCAACGGGCATGCTCATCAATTATGACAAGTCTGTATGTTATAATAATTCTTTAACTAATGAAGAGAAAGGTTTTTTTCTACATATTTTGCCAATGGAGACAACTAACTTAGCAGACGGGTTTTTGTACTTGGGATTCCATCTTAAACCAAATTATTACACCAAGCAGGACTGGGACTAGATAATAGAAAAGGTGGAATGCAAAATATCGTTCTGGTGTAACCGGTTTCTATCCAGAGGAGGAAAGGCGGTTCTAATCAAGAGTGTATTAAATGCTATTCTGGTTTATTGGGTGATTCTTGCCAAAATTCTAGAGGGTGTTATGAATGCTATGAGGAAGCTTTTCTTCTGCTTTCTTTGGAAGGACAAAGATGGGAATGGAATTCATTGGAATTCATGGGATTTGATCAGTAAACCAAAGGATGCAGGGGGTTGGGGCTTCAAACACTTAGGTACCTTCAATAAGGCTCTAGAAGCTAAATCGGTCTGGAAGCTGATTTCTAAGTACGGCAAATGGAAAGCGATATTAAGATCTAAGTATCTGCACAATCTATCAATGCTAGAATGGATTCGGCTACCTGTTAAAAAAAGCAGAGGAGGCTCCCTCTTTTGGAAAAACATAGTCATTGCTTATCATGTTGTTGGAGATTGCTTGATTTGGCAGGTGGGGGATGGGTTGAATGCTCGTATTGGTAAGGATGGATACAAAGGGGTATCACATATGCAGGGATTTCCAAAAGAATTAATATATTTTCTGGAGGAGAAAGGTATCTTCGTACTGGCCAATATTTATGAGGGGAGCACATTTTATATCCAACGATAGAAGGCAGCTACTGCCTTACAAATTCCAGAAAGATGGCACATCACTTGGAATGGATGGATCACTGCTTTAACTAATGGTTACATTCGTTTAAATAATACAGAGGATACTTTACTATGGCAAGGGGCAGTGGAGGAAGGCACGTTCACAGTGAAGGTAGCCTATAAAGCCTTATGGAATCATCAACAACAAGAAGATCCCTGGTGGTGGGGGAAGCTATGGAAAGCTGCTAGTACCCATAAAAGCAAAATTTTGGTCTGGTTAATATTAAAGGATAAAATTCTAACATGGGACAAGCTGAAGAAGAGGAATTTCGAAGGGGCTGGGAGATGTATCCTCTGTACCGAGGCAGACGAGGATGATGCTCATCTATTTTTGCAATGCCCTTTTATTCTTCAGGTATGGGCTGAGCTGAGACAATCATTACATATTAACTTTGTGAATGGAGCAGAAACTTATGAGATCTTTATGAAGCAATGGTTCGATGATCCATTATTGAAAAGGCTCAGATGCTTAGTATACTTGGTCCCTTGGTATGTTTGGATAGCACGAAATCTCTCGATTTTTTAGGATATAAAACATCCGAGTTTATTTGTGACATCCCAGGTGTTATCAATGTATCAATTATTTCAGGAACCTGTGAAGAAGATTAAAATAAGACAATTAAAATATATCTCGGACCTTGAGGAGGATAATGTGGGCTTCTTTGATGGGGCTTGCAGCAACAATCTATGTGGCTTGGGAGGGATCCTGAGACTGCCTAGGACAAAGTATAGCTTTCAAGCTAATGGAGGTATAGGCACTAACAATAGAGCTGAGTGCTTAGCTCTATGTATCCTTTTAATGATCGCTATTGAGAACAAAGTGGAAACACTAAATATCTATGGGGATTCAGAAATATGGATCAATTACATGAATAAATGAAAGAACAAGAAGTTCCTTACTAAGTAAATAACTAGTACAAGTAACGTAAGAAATCCATAAATGACTTGTAGTAAAGTAAAAGATGTAATGTATGATAGATGATTTAGTAGTTACATAGTTTTGGGCTTTATATAAGCCCACCATGCACCTTTTCGTAATAGGGCATGACTATTGACTTTAGATAGTCTTTAGTTAATACTAAATTAATATTAATTTATTATTTTATTGTTACATTGCCTTCCCCTTAAGGGAAGATTTGTCCTCAAAGCTTCATTGACAACAATGTCTGATTTTGCTTTGAACTATCTTCTCTGGATTCTTTGCGACACTTGATGAAATAAGACGATACGAGTTCTGGATTCCCCGGGAGAATTGTCGCATCATATCTGCTATGGTCCATCCCAAATCTATTTTGATCGTACTTCTGAGATCGTTTTGGGGAATGGGTCATTTCAATTGTTGCTTAGTATGTCGAACTGTTTGCCTGTCAACATAACTTTTTTGTGAATGTTCATTTTGACCCTGTCGTTGGTCAAAATGACGATTATAATTGGGATGTCTGTAAGGCGTATGTGTTGTTTTTTCTTTCTTTCTTTTGAATTGTAGCGAGGACTGCCTTCACTTTCTCGATTTGATTTTTGGATGCATCTTCCTGGATTTGCACGTCTTGGTTCTCCAGTAGATTGTGATGATTCTGAATCTTTTCGATTCTTTCATCTTGCGACTTGTTGTCATCTAACTTCTTGATTTGATTCTCTAGTTCCTGATTACGATTCTTTGGAGACTGGTTTTCTTTTTGCTTCTCCAGTGTTCTTCCATTGAGGTCTTCACCAATGTGTTCCCTCTTACTACTGTTTTTCAATTTTTTAATCTTTGTAATCAGTGTTTTGTTATGATTTCATAGTCGAAATATCTCTTCAGTATTGCTTGATAACACATTGTTGACTTTTGTTAGTTCCAATTTATGTGTCTTCTTACTGTCATCATACTGCTGCTGGAGTTTTTATTTTTGCTATTGACAATGATATAACTATGTTTCTTGATTTTCTAACTTTTCATGTACTTTCCCTAATTCGTCTTCTTTGTCCATGATGACTTTGTTTAGACGACTTATTTCCTCTTCTAAGTCGACACTATTTCCATACGGATATTCTTCGACTTTGTTTGTTATTTTTATCTGGTCTTCAAGTTTTTGAATGATACCTTCCAAATGTGAAATTTTTTTGTCCTTATCTGATAAATTTTTTGTGAGGTTTTCTCTACTGTCTTCCAATGATCGAATTCGTAGTTCTGAGGTAATAATTTGTTCTTTTTGAAAACCATTAATTCGTTCCTGATTGTTGAACCGGAGTTGTAGAACACTATTAGCTGGTTCACACTTTTCTAGCTTGGCCAAAACTGTTCGTAACTATGATTGCGATTATGAGTGACCTGGGTCATCCCTCATAATAAAACATTTATCACATATTGGACAGGATCATTCGTAATTTTTAAAGGTTGTCGGATATTGGAATTCCATTTCGCAATAAGGACACTTAGTCCAAAATTTGAATTTTTATATGTCCTCCATAATTTATTTAATATCTTCTGAGACTTGGTTTATGTTCTTTTTAATATCTTCTTTGATTTTTGTCTTCCTTCCTTCGACAATAATTGGTCTTCTTTTCCCTTTTTATAAATAATTGTATTTAATACAATTATTAAATAATTAAATAATTATTATTATTATTTATAATAATAATAATAATATGATGTTTTGGATGGGAGGCAAAATAGAGATTTTAAAAATGATTTATAATAATTATTATTATATATAAAAACAATATTATTATAAAAAATTGAATTGGATAAATTATAATAATAAATATTATTATTATAAATTTATATATCTAAGGTGGTGAAGAATAGAATTTTAATAAAACTAGAATAGTTTTATAAAACCATAATGGTTTTAGAAAACTATGTTCTTTTTTTTTAACTTTTCTTTTCTTACTTTCCCTTCTTTTTATTTTTTATTTTTTTATTTTTTTCTACTTTCCTTTTTTAAACTCCTTTCTTCTTTTTACTTCTTTTTTACGTCTTTATTTTCTTTTTCTTTTTCTTTTTTACTTTTTCTTTTCTTTATTTGTTTCTTTTCTTTTTATTTCTTTACTTCTTTGTTTCTTTACTTCTTCTTCTTCTTTTTTTTACTTTTTTCAAAAATAAAAATAAAATAAAAAATAAAAAATCTCAAGTACTTAGGGAAACCCTAGTTTTTAATGGAAAATTTCCAAGATTCAGAGAATCTTTGAGATGATGGCTAATAGCCAAATTGGAAACGAAGCTCTGATACGACTGAAAGAACAAGAAGTTCCTTACTAAGTAAATAACCATAAGAAAGCCATAAATGACTTGTAGTAAAGTAAAAGATGTAATGTATGATAGATGATTTAGTAGTTACATAGTTTTGGGCTTTATATAAGCCCGCCATGCACCTTTTCATAATAGGGCATGACTATTGACTTTAGATAGTCTTTAGTTAATAATAAATTAATATTATTTTATTATTTTATTGTTACAATAAAGGCAACTCCTTCGACAATCATGTGTTGCAGAACCTCGGAAGCAATATATCCAACTTGGTTACCTAATTAAGGAGGTATCTTTTTCTCATATATACATAACCCAAAATACTCATGCTGATAGCCTATCTAAAGCTAGATTAAGTATGGAAGAAGGACATTGTTTGAAAACTACTTACGTTCATGAGCCAAGTGAAATCAACAGGTTTTAGCTAGCTTCGCTTTTTTAAGCTTTTTTGTATCGCATAACAAAAAATGTTTTTTGTGGAAGTATATGTTAATCTGGATGTGAGTTTTAAACTCAGTATTAGTCATTTTTGGCGCAGTTTGTAACACTTAAATGCACTCAGTGCAAAACTTATCTTTAGTGATATCGTGCTATCAGCACCTGTGGAATGTATTTTATTCATTACGATCAATATATGTTTTTTTCTTTTTGTAAATCTTCAGTAGGGAATATGGTGTCAATCCATAAGGTTAACATAATTATTACACCTAATGTAATGTAATGCAATATATACAGAGAGAGTATTTTGATATTAAATTCATATGGACCAAGATTATGGTATATTCCATGTCGAATATTTTGGAATCGATAGTGTAAGTCATGAACAATATCTAAACCGTGTAACCAATTTCCATAGGAGGACACAATAGCTTAATCTAAATAATTTGTGTTGATATGCAATCTTGTCAGTAATGTATTTAAACATGCAGATAATGGAGTAAGTGTAAATTTGCTTAGATAAACTAGGTTTACTATAGCGGAAGAATTTATTCTTTAGGGTTACTCCACCAATTGGGACAATGAAAGACGAGAACCAATTTTTTATTCACTAATTGCATATGCAAACGAGAGTGCAAAGTAAGCGAAAAGATATAAATATATGTGAAACAATGTTCTATAATTTTAATAAATTATCAGAAAATTTTGTGTTGTGGGGATGTTACAGATTTAGAATGTTGAAGATAGTAATTTTGTCAAAGGAAAAACTTGCATTTTTAAATGGGATTTAGAGGATGGCAGAGCCATCAAATCTGTTCATCATTTTTACCTATGAAACAAACAATAGAATCAAGGATAAGCGGTGTAGTCATCACATGTACAATAGTCTATTCCCAAGTAAACAATCCTAGATATCTCTTTCCAAGTGTAGCCAAATCTCTTGAAAGAGGCACATTCTGAATTATTATTTTTCCATTTGGATGTCCATTTATAGTATATACTCATTTTCCAAAATTGAATAGGATGACCTTTACAGAAGTTGAGTTAATTTTCATTTTAAGACACAGATGACGTTAAATTTCCTGAATTTAATCATGGAAATGTTATTTAGCTTGAATTCCCCTTCAATTATGGAAAATGGTACTTTCAGTTTCCCTTTTCATTATTATATATGGTTTCCTTCATTAATTATCCCATAGATAATATGATATACCTCAAAACCTAGTAGAAATAAACTACATTTACACCAACATATACCACTTAAAAGATTTTCTTTCTTTAATTGTATAAACAAAACTTTAGTTTATACCATGTTTTGAATAATGTTTCAATGCATTTATAAAATTATTTTATAACTTTATTTAAAATAAAATAAAAATTATGATTTTTTTTTTTAAAAACAATATTTATGAAAAAAAAAATATTAAAAAACATAAAAAATTTCCATTAAGAAACACAACTTTAAAACACTAATCTTAAAGAATGGATAAAATAAAATATGTTAGCTTTAAAAAACCATAAAAACCATTATGTATTACCAAATAGCACAACAATTACAAGCTTGTAACTAGCAACTATACTTTTTACAATTTATTATAATTTGAGTAAAATAATTTTTTTGGAGCCCATTACTACACAATCCAAAAATCTTTGCATAAACATTAACTAAATGCTAATGCAATTGAACATTTGAAGCAACAACTTATGCAATTGAACAAAGCAACAACGTATAACAACATAGGCATATAGACATATTTGTTTTTTAATTGACAAGGACATCGCTACTACGTAGAACTGCACTAGGGCAAAATTAAGTCGAGTTGTGGCTCTCAGCTTCATTGGTTCTCATGATACATGTAATGTTTTTGTATTTTTACATGGTTGTTAAAGTTGTTAAAGACTTAAAATATTTTTTTTATTTAATTGGATAAACAAAACATTAGTTTATACCATGTTTTGAATAATGTTTTAACGCATTTATAGAATTACTTTATAATTTTATTTAAAATGAAAAATATAATATTTTTTAAAAACAATATTTATGAAAGAAAATATATTAAAAAGCATAAGAAATTTTCATTTAGAGACAAAACTTTAAAACACTAACCTCAAAGAACAAATGTGAATAAAATAAGATGGGTTAGCTTTTAAAAACCATTATATATACCAAATAGTACAACAATTACAAGCTTCTCGCAAATTGTAAACGAAATGTTAACGTAATTGAACATTTGAAGCAACAACTAATGCAATTGAACAAAGCAACTAATGCAAATTGTATAACAGCATAAGCATATAGACATATTTGTTTTTTAATTGGCAGGGACATCGCTACTACCTAGCATTGCAACAGGGTAAAATTAAAGTCGAGTTGTGGCTCCTGAGCTTCATCGGTTCTCATCACACATGTAATGTTTTTGTATTTTTACACGGTTGTTAAAGGCTTAAAAGACTTTTTTTTATTTAATTGTATAAACAAAACTTTGTTTATACCATGCTTTGAAAAATGTTTCAATGTATTTATAGAATAACTTTATAATTTTATTTAAAATGAAAAATATGATATTTTTTAAAAACAATATTTATGAAAGAAAATATATTAAAACAAGAGTCACGAGGTGATAATATCCCCGTAGTTGCTAATAGCTATTGCTTCAAGACAGAAGTTATAGAAATATAGAAATTGTAGTATGCATGCTCTATTTTTTTATCAATACAACAAAGATCCCAAATGAAATAAAATTCAAATATAGTATAAATATCAAGTATTAGTGCATAAAGAGTCATAGTATCATCAAACAAAACCATTGAAAAGATTCAACCCCACATTATTCATCCGCCAACAAAATTGTAAAAACTTTATCAAAACCATGCATCGATGGGTTGAAACACTATGCTACTTAATTTATCCATGTATCCCTTTGCACAATGTGAACTGGGTATGTATTAGACCCATTAGGCTGTTTCGGGAGCAGTTGATATGGGTAGACATCAATATGAAATAAATATATAATAGAAGCAGGATGTGAACTCTAATGCTTAATTAGAAAACCAAATTATAAAATAAATTTTGAAATCATCTTCAAAGTTTCATACTCGGGTACAAACAAAGTATTAATACAGTGTGATAAGGAGTTTAATGTATTAGTAGTCTTAAGATTTTCATAGCAAATGAAAGAACTTCTATTGCCAAATGCTCGAGAGGACATAGATTTTGTATATCAAATCCACTATTTGAGCGAAGTGAAAATAAAAATTCCACAAAATTCCAAAAACTCACACATATAAGGTAATGTTTAAAAAAAATCAGAATGTTGTACATAAGCTAAGTACAAACACACCATACCCCATTCAAGTAGTATATGTATAAAATTTTCAAATTATTGTACTTAATTATCTCAATGAATATGGCATGATGCTATATCTACTTAACTCCCTAAGTTCATGAATATAACTTACACCGCACATTCAGGTAAATTTATTGGGTAATAAAAATGATAAAGATGCAACACAAAAAATGTAGAATCATTTATTAAGGCGTTACAACATAGCATTTAGCTATGCTCTTCAATCCTTTGTAATCCAATATAATAAAAAAATAAGCAATTTCATTCATATGATTTTAGCAAGATGATGTAACCAGAAATTATAACACTGCAATACTCACACACTTGGACATGTTTCCAAAATTCACTAGGGTTGACAAAGTTTAATTCAACCAGTTCATGATACACCGCACATTCAGGTAAATTTATTGGTTAATAAAAATGATAAAGATGCAACAAAAAAAATGTAGGATCATTTATTAAGGCATTACAACATAGCATTTAGCTATGCTCTTCAATCCTTTGTAATCCAATATAATAAAAAAATAAGCAATTTCATTCATATGATTAAATAGCAAGATGATGTAACCAAAAATTATATATGATTTTAGCAAGATGATGTAACCGGAAATTATAACACTACAATACTCACACACTTGGACATATTTCCAAAATTCACTAGGGTTGACAAAGTTTAATTCAACCTCTGTATACCAACCAAAAATCAAACAAAGAGTAATATTTTGTTCCTATAAGATGGCCTAATAATTCTTTGCTAGTGGAAAGAGAAATAATAGGCCCAATGCTAGTGTAATCCAATGTTCACACCACAAAGCCACAACAAAACGAGAATGTATTAGTTAAAGAAAAAGAGGGAATGGTTCTTATATCTATATCTCCAACAATGCACTATATCTCCAACAATGCACATGGTAGGAAAGTGATAAAACAATAATAATACTTACACAAACAATGCACATGGTAGGAAAGTGATAAAACAATAATAATACTTATACAAACAATGCACATGGTAGGAAAGTGAGAAAACAATAATAATACTTACACAAACAATGCACATGGTAGGAAAGTGATAAAACAATAATACTTACACATAGAGAAAAGAGGAAATGGTTTTTTATCTATATCTCCAACAATCTACATGGTAGGAAAGTGAAAGAAGGGTCTTATATATTAATGAACATGTACAAAGCTAGCCAATGCACATGGTAGGAAAGTGAGAAAAAGGTTTTATACATTAATGAAGATACATTAATGAACATGTAGAAAGCTAGTCACAAGTGTTAGTAAGTGTGGACACAACTATCTAAGTGAAACTAGAAAACCTCAACAACAATAAAAACAAATACAAATGCAAAATGAACACCATTTAATGTATTGATAGTACCACAAATGCAAAAAGAACACCATTTGAAATTTGGATGTACCACAACTAAACTACAAGCCAACAACACCAAATTTCCAGACTAACCGCTTGATTAACTTTTAATAGTTATGTGCATCTTCAATATTCTGTGAGATTTTTCTCATGAAGAACGACAGACACTTTAAAGTAATTAAAGTTAATTGAAGGAGACAGACGAATTGTCTTCGATGTTGGTGGTTTTCAGAACGAATCGGCCTCGAGAAATTGGCCTCGTTATCTTCTCCATGATGAAGGTTTCCTTAAAATTCTTACAACTACAACCTCCTTCTGCTTCTGACACATAGTTTTTCCTTTCAAATTTCCTTTTGAGATCTACATTCACATAATATCACCATCGATTATTATTATTATAGGTTTTGAGATCTGCATTCACATAATATCACCATCGATTATTATTATTATAGGAATATCTCTCAAAGGCATGAAATCATAATGGGGGGTACTTACTATGTGTGAGATTATTTCTTTATGCTTTCCTATGGATTATGGATTGAGGGGTGGCACCGGATCCACTTGATGCTTCTATATAGCTGCCAAATTTTGTTATTCCAACGACATGTAGAAGATATTTCTCTATTGGGTGTGTGGTAGGAAAGGACATAGCATTCATTGGATTATCGCCCATGCCTTGGCCTACGGGGGGCTGATCCAAGGCCAAAGGGATGCCCATGGATTTTAGATGTTCTCTCGGCCCAATTCCACTCAGCATTCATACCTTGGACTATGGCGGGTTGATCCAAGGCCAAAGGGATGCCCATGGATTTTAGATGTTCTCTCGGCCCAATTCCACTCAGCATTCATACCTTGGCCTACGGCGGGTTGATCCAAGGCCAAAGGGATGCCCATGGATTTTAGATGTTCTCTCGGCCCAATTCCACTCAGCATTCGGGAGCCCTGGATTTTAGATGTTCTCTCGGCCCAATTCCACTCAGCATTCAGGAGCCCTGGATTTTAGATGTTCTCTCAGCCCAATTCCACTCAGCATTCAGGAGCTGGGGGTTCCCGTGAGCCCTGCCGAGAATATGATTTCACTCCTATCTTTTTCAAGTAGGAAATCTCAAAGCTCTGGACTATAAGTTTCTATGAAACTTCATGAAAGTTAATTAAATGCAGCCCAAAAAGAAGCGTGTAGATAAACTGCTGCCAGAAAATCATATTAAATACTACCAGTGTAACTTGAAATCAACTTAAATGTTGTCAGTTTTGGCAGAAAAGTTGCAAACAAACCATTAAACAATTGCCAGAATTATGTTTCAGTCGTAACGGATTTGCGCCAATGAGCAATTTAAATTACATAAAACTTCATGTTGTCCTTTTCTAAGAACAGAGTATAGCAATGAATTCACCCACTAATCAATCAAAATCAAAGAAAAATTAATTTTTATGTATTTATTTTTAAGAATGGAGCATGCATGCACAATTAATTCAGAGATGAAAGAAAACTTAATTTTTATGTATTTATTTTTAAGAATGGAGCATGCACAATTAATTTAGAGAGATTTTACAAAAACAGAAATTAGCATTTACACTATTTTCCAAAATATAAACATTCTCACTTGCACTCCTTTAACCACAAATGTATCAATATATTACATAATAGGGGATAGTATCAATATATTACATAGCAAAGGATTCTAGATATTATAGTAGTATGAGACATTATTTTTAAAAAATAAAGAGAAAATATTTACAGAGCTCCCTCTCAAATATTCTCGACAACGATGTGGCTTGGTTTTGTTAAAAAATTTGCAGCATGTTTCTTCATGAAGAAGTTAAAGATCAACAAAGCCTGTCCTGGTCCGGACCTCGCCTCCATTTCTGCATTTCCTCCCGAGGTGGACAATTCGAGGCAAGTAATTCTGACCTTGTTTTTTTCGGTTCCTTAAATTTGGAAATTTCACCGTTAAATGTGGTAGCTTTATCACACTTTGTTGAATCGCATATAATTTTTTAATATAAAGTAATATGAATGAGAAAAGGAAGAAGAAGAATGTGAACGAAAATCTGTGAACTTTGCCTCCTTTAAAGCATTAAATTTATTTCTTCTTTCCTATGTTTGTTTTGAGAGAGAAAAGATGTGCTGAAGGAAAATGAAATACTTTCAGGACAAGATTTGACGGTCGAAATGCTCCTCCTACACAAGTTTTCAACAATAGGCATATTCCCTCGTTGCGGAACTCGTACCTTCAATCCAACTCACAGAGTCAACAATATTTTCCTCAGGGGTTGACGCAGTTTTCTCAAAATACAACGTTATCTCAGAATTGCCAGGAGGAAAATATTATTAATGATCAGGTATTTGTTTTCCTGCTACCTATTTCTTGTATAACTAAAATAAATTAGTACTCTTTCGAATTTCTCATCACAATCAGGAAAAAAACACGGAATTTTTAAAGAAAAAACCTATCTCTTAGATATTTTCTTAGAGCTCGATGATATGAACATAATTAAAATATTTAAGGATGTGAATCATTGTTTTTTATGTGAAATTCAATGTCAAATCCTAAAGTTTTGCCAAAATTTGGTGTTATACTGTTTTTTTCTTTAATCTTTCGTCTTTAGCATTAGTATATGAATATAGTTCAGATTTTGAAAGTTGCAGTAGAGATACCAACCTACTTTCTTTAGGTGTTCTCTCAAAAATTCGAAAAAAAGTATTTAATGTCTTGTTTCCTATTTCTTGGCGTAAGGATTTGGTGTAAACTCACCGCTTCGACTCCATTCGAGCGAACGAATGTTGTATTATACCATTTCTCATATTTTCCACGTCCAAGGCCACTCTGAAATATTTCTAGTGCTCAGCCATGACCGTACTGAAATTCTTAACACACCCTATTGCTCTGATTCGCTCACGCTTAAGTTGTTCGGATGTCTCCAAAGATACCAATGTTTCCATACTTGGCAGCCCATTTGTGCTAATCGGTTGAGCTTCGGCCGAATGAGATTGTCCGTCTGCTGGAGACCCTAGCACTACCAGACAGCCTGGGAAGATATACCATCTGACCGGAGCACGATGGAGACCCAATGATGCTCCACGTGGGTTGCATGCACCAGGTCCGTGGGTAAATGACACATACACAGAAGAAGAAAGACACATGGAAGAAACCCTGACCATCTGCCACTAGGCATAATCACACTATATAACTTCTTGTTAAGGGTTTCGAGATAATCATCCGGTAGATTCAGAGCCGAGGGTTCAGAGATAATAATTCAGTGGATTCTGTACCACTGCCTCCCCATCCCGATAATAACTTATCATTACAAATTTAGTTCCAATATATGCACATGATCTGATTATAAACATTCAACGCCTTGCAACTCTCCCGTATTTATTTACTCTGGCAACTGGATCTAGTTATTGTGGCCCGTGACTCTTCATTTGTTCTACAGCTAACATCCTGTCTGCTTCCACATTTACTCTAGTAAGTCCATATGCTTCCGATAGCTGGATCAATACTCCCACAGCTCGATCAATTTAATGTGGTGTCATTTGGGTTGAGCACTGTTATGTGATAAAAACCCTACATAAAAACCCTACAGGTGTGATATGCTGGAACTCCACCAACGCAGGCTTGCACAAGCAACACTAAAACCGAAAACAAAATCCACTTTCTTTCATTGACTAGCATGCAGATGTGTGACGTAAGCCCGCAGCCCCCTCCTGGGAAGAGAGAATCGAGAACTATATCACCTCCTGCAACCAATCAGTTATTTAAAAAATTTGAATTTGAAAATTTTAAAAAATATTAAATAAATTAAACAATGGTTTTTATATAGTTAAGAGGGGAAATTTTAAGTTTTAAAGCAAATTAATACAAGTTTGATGATCTATATATGATCACCTTCGGGGACATAAAAACATAAGAAATCCATATGATTAAAAAAAAGTCACTCCACTTATAATCTACTACTAATTATGTTTGTATAAACTAACAAGAATACCATTAGTCAACTCTTTCTCATCACTGGTGTGCAAATACCTTTCACATTTACCTTTAAGTTACCATTCATATCAAATATATTAAACACCACTAGTTCGAAGCCTATGAGGACAACCATTGCTCTTCACTAACACCACGGGTTCGAAGACTATGTGAAGAGCTTGCAATCACTGCTCTTCAACTATTGTGAAGTTGTCAAATTCTGCTATTCAACTATTGCATAGTATTCCAATTCTGGAGGCAGGGACTTGTTTCCTTTAGCAGCTCCACTTAAAAAAAATAGTGAATTCAATTGTCCCATGATGATTCTTTCTCGCATATATGCTGAGTTTTATTAGGAATTTGTCACTACTCTTTGTTCTTTAATCAGGAACTCCATCACGTCCATGGAAGGAAAGTCATGGAAATTTGAAGAAGATTAAGAACAACAAGATGCCATCGATCCCATTTTTGTGGGCATGAAACGTGTAAATTATAGCTCGAATTTGCTAGTTCAAGTTTTGCTTTAGCGTCTTAATTTATACTGAAAATTATGCATGTAAGCTTTTTTATTTAGTCACTGGTATGCTAACAATCATGTTATGCATTTTCAGGTGGTCTAGGTGACTAGAGTATAGGCAAGGGCATTTATGAGCTAATGCGAACAAGCTAGAGCGGAGGTTTGCTTCTATCTTGCTTCTATCTCTGTGCTTTTTATTATCTTGTTATCCTCCTGCTTCACGTTGTTATAGTTTTTACTACCTGAGTGAATTCCTCCTATCTATTGGTCGTTGGGTTCCTGCTAATAGATGGTTGTTCTCCAGGTTTGCATGAGATGACTCGTCGCATCGTGTGTAGGAGTAATATTTCTGCATTCCCTTGGAAAAAAAAAATCCTGGATTTGTACGTCGAACCAATATTTCATCTCAGCATTTGCTAGGTTTCCCTCACATCTCAATCACTCCTACATTTTTTGGGATCCAATTAAGAATTTAAATTGTTGTTTATAACCAAAAAATTACCGTGTCTCTTTATATATATATATATATATTCACCCATTGATCATTATACCATTTGAGAAATCCTCTTGATATTTGAAGTCTGTGGCGAGCTCTAGCAATGGCTCTTCCTCTGGTTCTAATTCTTGCGCTTACAATTACGCAAGTGAAGTGCACAGATCCGAATCCTCTCCAAGATTTTCGTGTTGCAGACACAACCTCTAAGCTCGTTCTCAATGGCTTTCCGTGCATGAATCCAAGCACAGTGGCGGCATCCCACTTTAAGAAATCGGCTCTGGGCGTTTCGAGGAACACGAGCACCAACCCATTCGGTTTTAACATGATGCTCACTACCACCAAAAACCTTTCGAGATTGAAGACCGAGGGAATGGCCATAGGTCACACCGACTTCACGAAGACAGGGCTAGCTCCTCCTCACATCCAACCCAGAGCCTTTGAGATTACTTTCCACATTAAAGGGCGATTGCTGGTGGCAATTCGCACAGTTAAAATTGGTTACAATTTGCATTCCCTTGTTTAGACCTTAGCTGGATAGTTGAAGTCTAAGTGCGACATGATTACTCTACATGCAATCCGTGACATATACATCTAGAAATATGCCAACAATTGACGTGCAATATGCCACATAATGTAATCACATAAAATTAAAAAAACTATTTAGACTTTTATCATTCTTATTATTGATTTCAGAAATTACGTATATAGATCACAAGTTAGAAGTCGCTCAGATGATTTCTTTTACCTCGAGACTTATAAAATGGTTTTGGGTCAATGAATGATGTCAATTGCAATTGGTTTTAATTTGTAAACTAGGTAAACTGGCTGCGTTTTAATGGGTCTCGCTCTCTATCAACTGGATCAATAGAGTAAACTAAAACTCCCACCAACTTTGGTTAGCTCCACTGCTTATTGAATGCTCCATGGTTCGAGGTTATTTTGACCTACTTTGTAGGATGTAGGGGGTAACTAGTTGCTCATCAATTGGTGAATTCATTTTAGGTTATTCCTAATAGCCTCCTTATTTCCTAACTAATAATGCAATACCTAGTCAGCTAATACCACCAATACCAAAGTCCTCAAAATATTCAAGTCTCTATTGAAACTAGGGTCTCTATTGAACACAAATATACAATTCTCCCTGTGGCATTGCAACTTTCCTGTGTTTTTCTTTTAATTTTGACAGGGACTTGAAGCTCTGCTTCTATCTGGAAAAAAAGAGTGATTCTTTCTCTTTATCAACATCTAAAATTTAAAACCAACCAATATTTTAAGAGAGAATCAAACAACTATTTTAAACTATTGCTTTCAACAATATAGAAAACCAATGAGAAATTACTGTTGCTGTCCACTGGCTAACTACAGGCGCTACGAAAATAGCAGTCGTTTCATCTTCCGACTATTTAATTTTCGTACAATAAACCACAAAACACGCGGATTTATGATACTTCTCTCGAAATAAAACAAGCTAGCAATCGAAACCTGAAATCTTGAAGTAAAAGAATCCGAACCTTGACAATCCCACCTCCTCAAACCAAAGCTAGCAGTGAAGCATGCAAGTTTCAAACTCTGGTATGATCGGCCTGAAATGTTACGCAAGCGGAACTTCTGCTACAGCAGCTGCGGCCATGGCCAAAAAAGTGGATCCGCCTCAAGCAATTTGGGGTTCGGATTATGCGAGGGCTTGAAATAAGGGCAGGCATGGTTTTTTTGCAAGAACCCACAGTTGTCTGCAAATTTGAAGAATTTTAAAAAATCTTTGCTCTGAATCCGAATATCTGGTCTTGTATTTTATTCGAAGAATTTTAAAAAATGTTTAACAAGTGGTTCGTTTATGTTCACGATGGGATTGGCGAATTGAAAATTTTGATGAACACAGTATAAAGTTCAACATGTAAGATCCGTGAAAGTATATGATTTATGCCCTGTCGGCAAAGCTTATACACCGCTCGATGACTTACATTGCGCGATATACGACAGCATTTCGTATTTTGTTTTGTTGTATTTGATTGGGTAGGAAGTGAGTGCGAAGCATAAGCACTAGACACATTTACCATAAATGCATGGTATGTAACATACATCAAAGTAAGATGATTTGCATTGGACGGGACCCTGGTTTTTTTTTGGGCCATTAGTCTGGTTTTGGACTGAACCATGACTTCATTGGTTTTCTTACCAATCTTGGATTGGGTTCCTCGTCCTTTTTTTTTACTGAGCTAAGTGTTTTTTATTAGTGGGGTCTCTGGATTTGAGTTTTTTTTATTGAGTTGTGTTATCGAAGTGGGGTTCTACCCTATCTCTTTGTGCTCTTTCTTGTGACTCTGATCATGGCAGGGCCTATTACTGACAGTATCTGTCGTGAATACAAGGCTCTCAGGAATCACTTTTGATAATGACCCGGCCTTGGGTGACCCACTTCTGTGTGGGGGTTCAATTGTGGGGGGATTTGGGTGATGATTCGGGTTCAGAGAAGGATTTATATAAACCTAGTACTTTTTGGAGGCAGGGGGGAGGTAACTCGAGGAGTGGCGTTGTTAGAGCGCGGGTCCATCGTTCTGCAAAGGCCATAAAGTGCAGGGGTGAGGGCACTGAGATGGTGTTGGGAAAAGATGTGTAGTTGAGGCGTGTTCTTAGCCTTTATGCACGTGCCCTGGTGGGGAAACTATGCTTTACCAATTTATTAGCCGCTCTGCACTGGTCTCATGGGTAAAATGCAACTGGAAACCATTAATAAACTATGCACCGTGAGTCCATTTACTTGTCAACAATTGGGTGGTATTTCATTTTCTGGATGAGGCTCATGCTGAGCTGATTATGGGACATTTGTGGGTTATTGATAGAGGGTTTCTATGCCTGAAGCAGTGGCATACAGATTTTGATCCAGCCTCGGAGACGTTACTCATAAACCATTACTGGGTCTTATTGAAGGGGTTCCCTTTGGCCCTTTGGTCCAGAGATATTTTTATGGACTTGGCAAACCATCTCAGTAAGTTTGTATTCTTTGATGATAAATCCCTCTATCATGCAGATAAACTTTGTGCATGGGTGCTGGTTGAGATGGATGTGACTTTGGGTTTACCAGAGGATATTATGATTCGGTGGGGTGAAAAGTCCTTTCTACAGGATTTAGACTATTGGTGCACACCATTCAGGTGTTTTAACTGTGGGAAGACTGGACATCTCAGGAAGGATTGTGGTTTGAAGGTGGGTCATGGAGTTTGCGATGTTGGGGAGGTTGTTGCGGCAGTAGAACGAGATATTGAACCTGATAATCTGGTGTGCTTAGTACTTTGGATACTTCTTTGGACGAGGTACATTCACTTGCAAAGGAACATATGATGGACGAGGTGCTTACTGCTTTTACATGTAAGTTTAAATCTGACTTTCCGGCTATATTTAACTCCTTGTCATGGTCTGACATAACACTGCTTGAGGGTTGGGGGGCTGAGACATTGAGAATTAGTTCACTTGTTGTATTGACTAGTTTAAGGCCCGAGCTGGTAAATGTTCTTCCTCTGGTGAAGGAATCTCTGGAAGTGGGTGATATTGACCACACTATCCTTTTGAGCCATTTATCTACTATTTCGGACTCGCAAATGGTGAGGGATGAACTTGTCACCCTCCAATTTGTGAATACATCCCCTGAACCTGTTCTTTCCGGGGGAGATTCACCTTGTTTGGATGATGGATAAACCCTATCTCAGTTTTCAGTGAGGGTGTTCGACTATCCGATTCGCATTTTCCTACTCTTCCATTTGTGACTATTTGCAAAAAAGAGGGGGGTAGACGTAGAAAGGCTTTGGCTCAGGCTGCTTTGGGGGGTTCTATAGAAGTTCTTTTTCCTGAAGAGGGAACCTCATCACAACCTTCTACTTGTGGGGAGAGTCAGTCTTTGATCTCCTCGGCTTTTAGACCTCTTTGAGCGGAGAGGGTCGTACAGGAGGTTACTCCATTATTTTATTAACCCTAAATTTACGTGGGGTTGGGGGCGCACCCAAACACAACACCTTCAGAAGATTATTGGCTTCTATTCGTCTGCAAATTGTTTTGCTTCAGGAAACCTCGGTTGATGATTTAAAGGCTAGGGATTTCTTTTTTTCCTTCTTTCCTACCTGGGAAGTCTATACTATTGGAGTTGCTGGGCATTCAGGTGGGCTACTATCAGCTTGGGATCTACTTGGGGGGTATTTTATTATCAGGTTGTTGTCGGACTCTCTCCTACACTATCCATGTCTTCAATTGCTATGGGCCCCAATTGGATAAGCAGCTTTATTGGAATGGTCTTGCAAATACTGGATTATTGAGCATTAAGTCACTGATTCTAGCGGGTGATTTGAATTTGTCACTTGGTGCAAGATATTCTTGGGGTGTGCATGCTCATCCACTGTCATGCTCTTCTTGGTTCATTAACTTCTTTGAAAAACATTGCCTGACATATATTGTTCCCTTTCCTTTGATGCTGACTTGGTCAAATGGGTGATTGGGGGATGCCGAAGTGGCAAAGAGATTGGACAGTTTTATGCTACATGATGATTTGCTTGGGACATTAACCCAGTGCACCTCTTGGGTGGATACTGTTAGGTTTTCATACCACTATCCTATCATTTTATGTATTGGAAATGTGGCACTTCCGACAAAATTTCCTTTTAAGTACTGTAACTTATGGTCACTGGAGGACTCTTTTATCAGTTTGGTTTGCTTACTTTGGGCTTCACTTGGGATGGATCCTGGGCCTTCGGCTATGCAAAAGCTCCCATATTTCCTGAGGTTACTTAAATTGAAGGTGGCACCTTGGTTACGGGGGAAAAAAATCTTTGTTACAATCGGATTTAAGAGATATTGAGCTTAATATTTCTGCACTATACTCTCGGCCTTTTGATGAGACTATGAGGGATCCGGTGAGAACTCTGGTTAGATATCTAGAGGTTCATAAATTTTCTCTTCTTTGAACTAAGGAAGAATTGTGGTGGTTAAAGATTCGATCCCTTTGGCTTGCAAGTGGGGATCAAAATACTCGTTTTTTTGAATGCCTTTGTTGAGAATAGAAGGAAGAAAAAGGCTATCTGGGAGATTAGTACAACGGAGGGGCACTTGCTTACTAATCCAACTTTGATTGCAGAGGAAGCTGTTAACTATTTCACTGGTATTTTTAAGAATCCTAACTCACTCAGTTTGGAGGCACAGATGCGGGTTACTCAGGTGATGCCTCATATTTTTACTAAAAATGATTGTATTTCTATTTACTCCCCAGTTACACTTGCTAAGAGTGAGGCCATTTTAAATAGCATGGAAAAGGAAAAGAGTCTGGGGCCGGACGGTTGGCCATATGAATTTTTTCTCCAGTTTTTTATATTTTGGGTCCTGAACTTGTGCGTCTTGTTGAAAAGGCCAGGATTACAAGCAGGGTTCTGGGAGGGGTGAATGCTACATTTATAGCATTGATTCTGAAGAAATCAAATCCATTGACTTTCCAGGATTTTCACCCTATTTCCTTATGTAATTTGATCTATAAGATCATTTCTAAAACCATTGCACAGAGAATTAAAGTTGGTCTTTCAAATGGTATTTCTGCAGAACAATTTGGTTTTCTGAACCATCGGTTAATTTTTTATGCTATTGGGATAGCACAGGAGGTGATACATACTGTAAAGTTGAAGAAGATTGGGTCCTTGGTTTTGACGCTTGATCTGACAAAGGCATATGATCTTGTTGATTGGTCTTTTCTTAGGTTGTTGTTGTTAAATGCTGGTCTTGATTTCCAGATTACATAATGGATTATGGGCTGCATAAATACTACTGATTTTGCTGTGCTTATAAATGGATGCCCTACACCTTTTTTTAAGGCAACTAGAGGACTTCAATAGGGTTGTCCTTTATCCCCCCTACTTTTTATTCTTGTTATTGAGGGATTGAGTCATCTTATTGATCAGACAAAAGATGTTGGTTAAATTAATGGAATTAAGGTTTCACATAATTTTTATATTTCACATCTGCTTTTTGTGGACGATGTCCTTATTTTTGGTATGGGTAGTGAACATGAGTGGCTCCATTACAAGCATATATTGGATACTTTTTTTTGTGCAGCTGGGATGATGATTAGTTTTCAAAAGTCTTGCTTGTTCTCTATAAATTTAGATGCGGAACTGTTATCTCCATTGCGTGGGATTTTCCCTCTAGATATTTTGGATCTAAATAAGGGGATGACTTATTTAGGCTACTTTCTCAAACCCAATGCATATTTGGTTACGGATTGGCTTTAGATTGTTAAAAAGGTGGAAAGCAAGGTGTTATGTTGGTTACACAGAAAATTATCTTTGGGTGGCAGGTTGGTTCTGCTAAACTCGGTGCTAGCAAATCTCCCGATCTATTGGTTATGTCTTGCACATGTTCCGATTACTATCTTACACATGATTAGGAAATTATTCTTTAATTTCCTTTGGAAGGGAACCAACCACTACCATGGCTCACATTTAGCATCTTGGGAGTGTATTTCTACTCCAAATACAAATGGGGGCTGGGGCATTCGCAATTTATTTTGGGTCTATCAGGATTTACATACACAAAACTTGTGACGGTGTCTCAAGGATGAGGGCCTATGGGGGAATATTATTCGTGACAAATACATTTACCCAAAATCAGTGGTTGGTTGGATACGTGCTGGTGTGAAGAAAAATGGTAACTGCTTAGTGGTTTGGTCAGGATTAGTGGCTGTCTCGCCCATTCTCCTTAACAGGTTATCATTGTTGGTGGGCAATGAATTTCAGGTCCGAGTGGGTTTGGATAGAATCCTTGGTCTTTCTTCTACAAAAACACTATTTGTGGAGACAGTTCAGATTGTTAATGATATGGGGATTATTTTCTTAAACCAATTGAAAATAGATGTTGGGGATAACCAGTTGATGAATACTTGGTTGTCAGCTCGGGACCTTCTTTTATCTGGTTGGGATGCCACGAAATGGGATTGTTTTTTCTCCGAGTTGATACATGCAGGGATATCATTGTCTGATGGGCCGGATACTCTCATTTGGGACTACGGGGGTGGTGATGGATCGGTGACTACTGCTGCGGTTTATTTGGCTATTGCTGAGGATACTGGGACCTCTCTTAATACATGGTGGCACATTGCTATTTGGCTTTGGGACATCCCTGGAAAGATCAAACTCTTCATATGGTTTGCTTTCAAGGATAAGATTATTACCGGCGACCGCTACAGATCACCTGGTGGTATTAGACCTTCTGTTTGTTACCTGTGCTTTAGTGCAGAAGAATAGTGTGCTCATTTGTTTACAAATTGCTCGGTTACACTACAGATTTGGGATGAAACTGCATTTTATTTCAAATTGGTTCGCGGTTGGACGGGGGATCAACTGGAACAATGTGTGAAACATTGGCACAATAGTTATCGGTGGCAGATTGCCTTTCCACTGCGATTTATATGGGGGATTTGGCGATTGCGAAATTCTATGTTATTTGAGGCACAGTCTTATAATTTCTATAGTTCTATCCATTATGTCAAAAAATTTATGTTGGATGCTGTAAAAATGTCGCCTCCTTTAATGAGAAAGGAATTGGCAGATCCGGTCATTTGTTATGATAATCCAATGGGGATGTTTGATGGTGCGGCATAGCAGGAGTATTGTGGAGTGGGTTGCTTATTGATCTTGGATCAAGTACATCATGTGGAGTTATCCTTTGGGTGTGGAGATGGTAGTAATTCTAGATCTGAGCTCATGGCACTATGGGGTTTACTTACATTGTCAAGATCATTCAGAGCACATCAGATGGATATTATGGGTGATTCTAGTGCAATTATTAATTGGGTCTCTTGTAAACACCAGCTACAAGTTCCTGCCTTAACATATTGGAAAAGAAGGATTGTGGCACTCCAAAAATATTTTTTCTGCGTTGAATTTTATCCATGTGAGTAGGACCTTCAACAAAAAAGCGAATACATTATCAAATAAGGGCCTTCAGCTGAGTGAAGAAAGGGCTATGATTTGCCATTTTATGAAGAATCAGTTGGTAGAGGAGATAGAGATGTTCATATACTGAACCTCTGCCAGTTTTTTTATTTTTTACCTTTTGTAATTATGCGGTTAAATATTTTAGTTCTTAAGTTTTTGTTTCATTAATGGTCTGGTGTAATGGTTTTTGGACTTGATGATCCAATATGGGGAAATGGTTTACTACTCAGGCTTATGGATGCATGTTTCTGAAACAGACTATGGTCTTAATTAGTTTTTGGGTTGGTTTTGTGATGTCTTTTGGACATCTTGTGCCTGAAAAGGTTGTTGTAATTCTGATGAAGAGAATATGGTCTTATGAACTGCTTCACTATGTAGTTTCTTTGATTCAAAAATGAATAGCAAGAGACTCTTTTTCTTCTGGAAAAAAAAAAAAAAAAAAAATGATTTGCATTTTTTTGGTTGAATTTCGCTGGAATCCAACCATTTAATTATTTGTTAAAATTGTGATTTTGATTATTCAGATTGCAATTTTGTTTGTAAAAATGAATCAATTAATCTAAAAGTGTCATTTCAAATGTTAAATTTTGGTTGAAAAAATCACCCATGCAAATAGTCTAATTTTTAGCTTACTTTGTATTTTTTTTTAGATAAAACCATGTAAAACATAAACTTTTCAATATTTGTGGTGCTTAAAGTTTGTGATGAGGTGAGTATGTTTATTTGTTTCGCTTTCTTCACGTGTTGAAAATAAAAAGTGAATTTGTTTATTTGTTTGTCTTTCTTTGAAAAAATAATAACACTTTTACATGGTAGTATTTTTATATAATTTATATTAAAATGAAGTTTAATGTATAATGTCTTCCAACATAGAACAATGTTTCTATGATCACCTGGGTTTGATTTTCTAGTCATCCCTTGATTTCAATGTGATATTTCAGGTTGAAAAGAAAATATATAACATATGTGTGTTTTGAAATTGTTTTTAATGGTATAAACACATTTTTTTTGTCTAAATGCTATTTAAATTAAATTTTATAGGATAACTTAAAAAACATAAAATTTTATGCATATTTTATTGAGATATAGCTTATTAAATAAGATAAATGGAGATCGTTCACAACTACAGTGCAAAAAAAGTCTCCTTTGGCAATTAGATCGAGGTGTGAACTGGGAGCAGTGGGCGATGGCAGTTAGCAGATTAGGGTTTAGACAGTTTAGGGTTTGCAGATACCTACCGGCGTGGAATGCTCGGCGGTCACTTGAACAGACTGTTGAATGAGTTAACTTTCCTTATCTGTGGTAACGACCGGCTGCCGTTGCAAGAATACATACATCTTTGGGATTACACTCTTGGTTGCGGCGGTTTATTGTTTTGGGGCGTCTTACGGGTAAGAATCTCTGTAATTGCTGTGGTTATTTCCGTTTTAGGTTGGGTTGTGTCGCATTTGTGCCGGTTTTCGTCGGGGGTGCTTTCATTTGAAGTGCCGTGAGGCGCCGGATTTGGGGTTTATGGAACCGTGACCCACTAGATCAATTCTCGTCGTCAACTCTGGGGTGGACCACCGAATCTACAATATATTATAATATATGGACCGGTTTCCTGTGCTATTTGCTATTATTTCATCATTTGTCAGGGGTTTTCTGCTGGTGAAGATTTGTTTTTGTTTGCCATGACTCTTGGTCATGTCGCCGTCTTGTGGTCGATATGGACGGAACTATGCCGGAACCCATTATGCCAGCTAATAATAATTTGACTATCTCGGACTTCATGATTGAAGAAGTCGGGTTGTTCAAACCCGACTCTTACTTCAAAAACCAGCGTCGTGGAAAACGGGCCTTAAACTCCAGCGGTCGACAGGTGGCGCCAAATGGAAAAACACAAAAGGGACAACTGTCCATGGGGAAGACATCTGGAGTACCCATGGGCTCGGATCCATCGGTCGGTAGTGATAGGGTTCGTCCGGGAAGGGGCGACGGTGAACGGCATGGGTCGGCATCTTGAGCAAACAGCAGATTGGTTGGCAAATACTTTAGCAGGCTTGGGGAAGCTTGGCTGACGGTCGGCCGAGACATTGGACTTGAGGAGATTATTGAGTTTAACATGACTGTTCTTGTGGGTAAATTCTCATATCATGCCATGAATCGCCGAAATATTGTCAAATGGGTTGAAGAGATGTGGAACCCTATTATGAAATACACCCCACAGGTATTTGCATTGTCTTGTGGTTGGTATGGGTTTAAATTTCAACATGAGGCTCATTGTACCCGCATTCTGGAGGGTTTATGGCTATATGGAACGGGGAGTTTAATGCTTCAAAAATGGCAAACTGATTTCGACCCAGACTCGGCTTTAGTATGCCTTTGACACTTATGGGTTCTTATGCCTGGACTTCCACTGGCATTGTGGAACCGTGGGGCCTTTGAGGCCATTGGAAACCGTATCGGCCGATTTTTGCATGTGGAGGAGGAACATATGAATGGGTTTGACCAGCAGATGGGGCGGATGTTGGTCGAGGTAGATGTTTCCCTGGGACTTATAGATGTGCTGCATATTAATTGGCGTGGTCGTCAGCTGGCACAGATTATTGACTACTAGGGCATATCTTTCCGGTGTTCGAATTGCAAAGCGGTGGGACACCTGTGGCGTCAATGCAGGGCATCGGCTTCATCCAGCCACATCAAGGAAGGGGGCCCGTTCTAGTCGTCAGATGATGGCAGTGACATAGAGATGGATGCGATGGGCGCACTTGATGGTTTTTCCAACTGGGTACTCAACCCTCTTGCTCCTGACTCGGCGATTTTTCGTAAGTTGGAATTACAGGACCCTAAATTTTTCCATTCATTAAATGAGATGGATATATCTTTTATTAATACTTTAGATTTGAACAATGGTAATAATGCTAATTACATGAGACGCAGTCATAACATGGATTCCTTTTCCTCCGGGACTGAAAACAGATCAAATGATAATTTTGAAAATGATGACCCGATATCTGAGCCTGAATTGATGGGAAAATTGCAAAACCTTAGCCCTGTGGATTCATCACCGGTCATCTCGGTATCTCCTGATATTCCATCCTCAGTTGTCCCGACGGTTCTTATATCTCATGACTCAGAGCTACCAAATCTTAACAAGGACGCTGTGATGAGCAGCAGGATTGTCGAGAAGGATACAGACATGAATCTTAATGTCAATAATACCGGGGGGATGGGGACCTATGGAATGAATCCTGTGAACTTGCCGGTGATGGATAGCCCCAGCGTTGTTCTCAATTCAACTTCTGAACTGGGTGGGAATGTTATACACATTCCATCATATTCTGATATGGTGAAGAAATCTCCCATACCTACTTATTTCAGAAATAGGGTGGTGGACTCTATTGAGACATCTACTAGAGATTTGGGGGGAACACTGGATATGAAGGAAACCGCCCTGAAGGAGGGGGTTTGTAATACCTCTGGTGTGAACATGCCTAATACACCTGGGGACATATGTATTCTTAAGGGGGCTCATAGGGGTGGTCTTGCTCAGGACTTCTCGCCTTTGAAAACTAGAAGTGCCAGGAAAAATAAGAAGGTCACTCTGGGGGGGTCAGAGGTGGACCATGGCATGATGACCTCCCCCAACACTGTTGATACCCGTGCTCTTAGAGGAATGAAATCGCTTGCGAGGGTTAGGAAATGATATTTTTCTCTCTGAATATTAGGGGGGTGGGGGGCCTACCCAAACAACTGGCCCTCAAGTGAGTGTTGGAAATTGTCAAACCTGATCTGGTACTACTACAAGAAACTATGGTTAGTGGGGAAAAAGCACGTATCTTTTTTAATAAAGTCAAGCCGGGATGGATGTGTTGTTCTGTGGACGCAGCTAGTCTTTCTGGTGGCCTCTTAGCGGCGTGGAATCCGTATGATTTGAGACTAATCCCATCACATACCTCACTGGGTATTTTGCTGTCTGGAAACATCAGGGGATCGGAGAAGAACTTTAATATTATTAATTGCTATGGTCCTTATTGTGATTGGGAGACTTTCTGGAACTTAGTTGTGTCAGAACATTTGCTGGATTTGGAGAACTTAATTATTGCTGGGGACTTAAATTTCACATGGGGGGATGAGGAATTCTGGGGGGGATTGGCCCGGAGGGACCCCCTGGGTCCCTACTTCTCTGAATTATTTATGAAGTACTCTTTGGTCAATGTGGCCCCGAGGCCGATGGAACCTACATGGTCAAATGGTAGGAAAGGGGAAAATCTGATACAGAAACGAATTGATCGTTTCCTAATATCGGAATCATTGCTATCCTGTTTTCAGAATTATAGATCATGGATTCACCAAATAAAAATTAGCGATCATCTTCCTATTATTTTTCAATTTGACAATGAGCCCTTCCATAAATCCTTCCCTTTCAAATTCAACTCCACTTGGCTCACGGATGAGGAATACACTTCGGGGGTAAGGTTTTTATGGATGCAGGTGAACGTATCGGGGGAGAGATCTGCTATGGACAAGCTGGCGGTGAAGCTTAAGATGTTAAAAGACTATACAATCAAGTGGGAAAAAAACAAAAAACCCTTGATGGGAAAGGAACTTGCTGAGATTGAAAAGGAAGTGGAATCACTGATGCTTCGTGGTGTTGAGACCGAACTAAACACTATGGAACTTTCTAGACTCTCTACCCTGGAGTGTCGAAAAATGAAAATTCTTCTGATACAGGAAGAATCCTGGAGATTGAAGAGTAGAGCTACTTGGCTCAAAGTGGGAGATCTGAATACAAAATTTTTCCATCAATTTGTTGACTCCCATAGGATGCAAAACTCCATCTGGGATCTGAATGATCATATGGGCCGGCAGATTTGGGGGGAGGAGGATTTGATGGATGAAGCTGTTCGTCACTTTCAGGAATACTATTGTGACCCTAAAAATACTACCCTGGCTGAACAGTTTAAACTTATCAAGGAATACCCACGGATGTTCAATGAGGAGGAGGGGGATAACATATTTCTGGATGTCTCTCTGGAAGATGTGGAAAACACCCTGAGAGGTTTTACAAAAGATAAATCTCCTGGACCGGATGGGTGGACGGTGGAGATATTCATACATTTCTTTGATATTATGGGGGAAGATCTCAGATTGGCTGTGGATGAATCCCGGAAAATGGGCATTGTCTCTGGGGCACTAAACTCTACTTACCTGGCACTCATTCCAAAGACATCTCATCCGAATAATTATGATGAATACAGACCGATCGCTTTATGTAATCTGGTCTACAAGATTATTGCTAAGATAATTGCTGATAGAATCAAACCTCTGCTTTCTATACACATATCCATGGAACAGTATGGATTTCTTTGTGGGCGTCAGATCCATGATGCTGTGGGTGTGACACAGGAAATCTTCCATACTATCAAACAGAGGAAAATTGATGCACTCATCCTTCAATTGGACCTGGTGAAAGCATATGATAAGGTTGACTGGAACTTTTTGAGACTTATTCTTATCCAGATCGGTCTGCCCTGGAGGGTGATGAAATGGATTATGGCATGTATATCCTCTAAAATTATGCTATTCTGATTAATGGACATCCTACTGACTATTTTAAGGCAACTCGGGGCCTCAGACAGGGCTGCCCTCTATCACCTCTTCTGTTTTTGCTGGTCATTGAAGGTTTGAGTATCTCCATACACAAGGCTCGTGGGGATGGTAGGATAGCTGGCATCAAAATAACAAGGGAGATTTCTATTACACATTCATTATTTGTGGATGATGTTATGCTTTTTGGTATGGGTATAATTGCTGAATGGATACAATACAAGCATATTCTTGACCTTTTCTGCCTGGTTACTGGCATGCTTATCAGCTATATTAAATCTTTCTTCCTGAAGCACTCGGTGGAGGACGATGTGGAACAGGCGATCAGCAACATCCTACCATTAAAATTCAAGGAACTTGAGGCTGGTACTAAATATCTGGGTTTCTTCATCAAGCCATCAAACTACATGATAAATGATTGGTCATGGCTTGTCAGACGATTTGAAATGCGAATTAGCCACTGGAGCTTCCGGCATTTATCTTTGGGTGGCAGGCTAACGTTGGTAAAAGATGTCTTACAGAATTTAGGTGTTTATTGGTTCTCGTTATGCAAAATCCCTCGTTCCATCCTCAGTTTAATCAGGCATAGGGTTTTCAGTTTTTTGTGGTCGGGGGGTGGAATTAAGGAGAAATTTCATCTCATAAATTGGAGGGTATTGGCTCGTCCTTGGAATTTGGGGGGTTGGAATATCAAGGATCTCGAATTATTCGTTATGGCCCTGCATGCTAAGAGTCTTTGGCGCATCCTCTTTAATAACTCGATATGGGGAAGGATCATCCGAGCCAAATATTTGAAAAATATTTCGGTGTCAAACTAGTTGCGTCTGTACAGACCTACAACATTGGGTGTCTCAAATATTTGGAATGGTTTGTTGGGTGCCTACAGGATTATAACTCAATGGATTGCTTGGTTGCCGGGAAATGGTCGTGATATAAAGTTGGGTATGGATCCGTATATAGGTGGATCTTCGAGACATACACTATCTTTGGATTTAAGGACTCACCTCCGGGCTAATGGTTACTATACTTTGGCACATGTGGCTGGCCGGTATGAGGATGGGCGAGCTCACTGGATTTCGGCTGATCAGCTGAGATTAACGGGCTCCATGGGGAACGAATGGGAGGACTATATCAAGCCAATATATCATTCTAATTTAAGGTTGTCCGAAAATGCTGACATACTTGTTTGGACGTGGGATGTGGCTGGTGGGAATGTTTCAGCAAAATTGGCATATGATGCAATGTTTGCTGAGTCACGGATTCTTGTTCGTTGGTGGGATAAAACTATTTGGAAACTTGTCTTGCCCCTCAAGATAAAATGTTTTGCATGGCTCACGTTGTGCAATAAGATCTTAACCTGGGACAATCTTTGTCGTCGTGGCTTCTGCGGCCCGGGTTGGTGCTCTCTTTGTTGCTCACAGGAGGAATCGGTAGAACATCTATTCACTTCCTGTCGTTTCATTAGGGACCTCTGGAATGTTATTGCATCCAAAGTTGGTGTACATTTTCAATGGAATCATGGCTCTTTGAGTGAAAACCTAGAGCAATGGTCTCGTTATGATGCTGGGTGTACTGAACTTCCATATTTTATGATCTGGGAGGTATGGAAAGCTCGTAACCTGTGTATTTTTGAAAGCAGATATTCTTCTAGGGATGGTATATGCTATAAAACTCTTGCTGCACACAATGAATTTGTCACTATCCACGGTGCTGTAAATGGTAGAGATAAACTTGTTAAGAATCTATGATATGCCCCACCCGTGCTTGTATTCCCATGTGGTTTCTTTGATGGGGCTGCAGCGGGTCGATATGGGGGTGGTGGAGCGGGTGCCATTATACATATTTCCAAGGATATCTCCATACAAATCTGGCTAAATCTGGGCAATGGATCCAATACTAGGAGTGAGTTGTGTGCCCTATGGCTCATACTCTTTTGGGCACGGTTGAGAAAGATCTTCTCACTTGTAGTTTTTGGAGATTCATTATCTATTATCTCTTGGGCGAGAGGCAAGACATCGCTCAATGTAATGGTCCTTAAACACTGGATGGATGCGGCACAGTTACTTATCCGGAAATTTGAACATATTCATTTTGAACATGTTTATAGGGAGGCTAATATGGTGGCGGATATGCTTTCAAAGCGGGCCTTTCACTCTTAGGTTGGGGTCATCATGTGGCAAGAATGGCAGGAGGATATACTTTTTTCTCAGGGTTCTTATCATCTACACTAGACTTGATGCATTTATGTTTATTATTATTTTCTTTATATGTTGTAGATGTTCCTTATTATGCGGGTTGATATACTTACATATCTGTTAGCTCTATGTGCAGATCCTTCTTAGGGACTGGCTCCAACTACTTGTTGGACTTTTTTGTATGCATACACTACCTTTTGTGGCAGATACGACAACGTTTATGGCTGTGGATTGGTATATACAGTTTTGTTTTGATTTATACTTGATGTACTTGGTATTGGGCAGCTGTGGCTGTCGGTTTATATGAACATTATATTTATGTGATCATGGACTCTTTGATGTTCTGATGTTATTGGATCCATTTCTCCTTCTGGAGGGATTCCTGACATATTCTGTGGACATATGGTACTATATATTGGACTTATCTGATGTAGATGATGACACATCTGGCTATGTGTATGGCATGCCCATAGTGCTCTCTAGGACTGTTTTTTGAGAGCAGTTATGTATGTCTTTTGACAACTGGTTACATTTACTATTTCGTATATTAATAGTAAGTTGAATTTTTCTGTGGAAAAAATAAGATAAATGAACAATTTACCTTTGTTCCTCGGAATTAAGGTTTTATGTTCACTTTTGCAACACCAAGTAAAGATTACAAGTGAATATTTGTCTCAACAAAGGTTAGTGTTGACTTAGCTATGTTGATAACTTCTAAAGATATGTATTGAACTTCTAAAGTGATTTGACACAATCTTGAAGATGAGATGGATTTTTTTTTTTTCCTTATTTCTTCTAGCTATCTTTCCAATGAGTCGAGGGGTCGGCAATGAATATAAAAACAATAGACTATGGACACCTATTGTATCACTAAACTAAATGGAGACATTGACTCATTTTCCACTTATGCCAAAGGTTGTTAACACCTATACATCTAAAGTTGAAATACAACTATAATTCCTAAATTGTAGAAGGAAACATTCTCGAAAAAAGTAACAGTTGATAGATAAAATTATCACAAGTAAGAAGAAAGACCCATGTCAATACAACTCTCATAATAACACATATGTCGACAATATACCATGTGACCTTTAGAGTGGTGAGATGATAGCTCCACTTAACTAGTTTTTTACTCACCCGTAATGTAATATATGTATTTATAGTGACGGTGAAAAAATAAGAAATATTGAAGATGCCTTGTGACGGTGAAGGGCATTGATGATAATTTGAAAACATGGTAAAGCAACTTTGAAAAGTTTGATGAAGGCGTTGAAAACATAATGTAAGTTGCATAGAGTGTCCATTAAGTTCTATCAAAGTGGCTAAAGGTAGAATTGGTAGTTAAAACAAGTATAAGAATATCATGTAATATTATATGGGCAAATTTAGATGATAATATTTAAATAATAACATTATCAAAAGTGCATGCATAGAAATATATGAACATGAACATTACATTATTTATAGTTTTTTTCTACTATCATATGCTTATTGTCCTAAAGGTTTGGAAGCCCCTACAAGTACACAATTTAAAATTAAGTAAAGTAAAATGAAACATGGAAATCTTATAAGTAAAGTACATGGGAAGAATACTACTTGATTGGCCCATACAACCATGGTAAAGTGGCTTAATTTTATTGTACAACCATAGGATGACTATTCTATAGCAAAAAAAATAGAAAATACTATAAAAATAGAGCAGTGCTTTTGAGAAATAATGTGTGCTTATAAGTTATAACAACATGATATGAATAGCCTTACTAAGGATGATAAAATAGTTTTATCATTTACATTTACATTATAGTTTGAATGGTTTTTCATATTTTAGTTTTTAGTTTGAATATATATATATATATATATATATATTTTTTTTAAGGTATAACGTAAACATGTAAAATCAAATATGTATAAAAAAATAAAATGATAGAAATATCTTTATTAGTCCCTGCTCAACAGCAGCATGAAGAGATTGTTGAACTTGGCAGAAGTATATAGAATAAGGTTGTATGTGTGTAAGTCTTACCAAGTTATGGTATCCTAGTGCGCAAGTCCCACCAAGTTATGGAACTCTAGTGCACAAGTCCCACCAAGTTATGGTGCTCTCGTGCGCAAGACCCTCTATCATCGCAAGATAAGATCAATTGGTTGAATTACCACGAAGTCAGTGAGCATACAAAAGTGCACACTAACGAAAGAATAAGAAGGGTGGTAAGCTTGATCGAGATGAAAGGAAGAAGGGATGTCACCGACTTAGATGAACCCCAACTTGTGGACATATCAATTGAGTAATATCAGTATAAATAAGAGAGAGATTGATGTGTGTTGAGATAAGCTTGGATGTGAAAAAGATGTAATGTTCTGAAATTGCAAGCTTCACGGAACATATGAAATGATCAAGGGAATCAATGGCAATATGACTCTTAAGGAAGTGAGCAAGATCATGAGACAAGGAGAAATACAAGATGTAGTCGCGCATAAATATGAGGATCATTAGATAAGAACCCAAGGAGCATTTGAACAAGCAGTATTTGACAAGAAGGATACAAGGAATGGTTGCGTAGGAAGAGTTGGAAATGTCAAGTACTATATGCTCAACAGTTTGCGCAGAACAGAGGAAATAGATCAAGAAGCGTAGAGTGGTTTTTTATCAAAGTATACAACAACAAATTTGTATCTGGGTGGTAGGACAAGGTAAGGACAAAATATTGGTTTCTTCTACATGTTGGTTCAAGTTGGTGCCTGACTGCGCAAATTGGTGCTTGCTTATATGAGTTGGTGCTCATAAGAGGATCGGTGTCCTCATAGGTTGGTGCCTGTAAAACAACAAGTTGGTGCTTGCAAGGGATTGGTGTTCCTGGTTGATTGGTGTCAGCTAAATCAGTGAGTTGGTGCTCACACTTGTATTGGAGATTGGTGTCTCCTAACATTGTTTGTAATAAGAGTATTTTTATATAATATTTTGCTACATATTCTTTGCATAGTGTTCTTTGTATTGGAAATTGATTATGATACATGGTATATATGTTAATGAATGTTTACATTGTATAACAAATGTTTGAAAGGATAAAAAGTGCATGATACTGATTCACCCCCCTCTCAATATCACTTGGGATCCAAAAATTGGTATTAGATCAGGTGCCTTAAAAAACAGTCTAACTACTGGAAGCAATATCATTATGAATTCCAGATTTCTGTGCAGATATGGACATATAGGAAGGCCTCTCAACAAACCAAGCACCATGTTTTGATGAATCCAATTATGCTTTCTAGAATACAAGAATGGAATTCTTCATACAGTCACTTGAAACAAATATTTGGATGGCAGTTGTAAATGGTTATAAAGTTCCAAATACTATTCCAACAGATGTTGCTGATAAAAAGATGTATGAAGGCAATGCAAAATCCAAAAATGCAATACTAAGTGGCCTAGCAGCCTCAAAATTTACAAAGTTCATGCAATGTAGCTCAACAAAAGCGACATGGGACAAACTTCAAATCATTTATAAAATAGATGACATGGTGAAAAAGAAAAAGATACAAACTTACAGAGGTCATTTTGAGAACCTAAATATGAAGGAAGACGAGAAAATTGAATCCTACTTTATTCACGTAGATGAAATAATAAATACTCTCATAGGTATTGGGGAAACAATTCTTGAAGAATAAATTGTACAGAAAGTGTTGAGATCTCTACCTATGAGATTTGATTCTAAAGTATTAGTCCTGGAAGATAGAAAGAATCTTAACAAGGTAACAATGGATGAAATCCATGGAATTCTCACTACCTATGAAATGAGAACTGAAAAGAAGAATCCTTCAAGAAGGGAAGCAACATTCAAGGTCTTCAAGAAGACAAAAGGAAGGAAGAAAGATTTCAGTAAGAGTTCTTCTGACGAATCTAATCTTAAAGAAGAAAAATTTGTGAAGAAACTTCAGAAAGGGCGTGGAAAGTACAAAGGTAAGCTTCCTTTCAAATGCTTTGAATGTGGTAAAATAGGTCATTTTGCTTCTAAATGTCCTTATAAATATTATAGAGATAGTGATGAGGAGGAGGATCATGATCATGAAGTAAAGAAGAATATATACAAAGGAAGTAGATGTGAAAATTATAAAAGGTTTGGTAGACAAAATAAAAGTCTATACTTCAAGGAGGACAATAGCTCAACAGATGAAGATGATAGTTGTGATGCTGAAAGAGAAGTGCTCTTGAAGGAAATAGAAGAATAATTTGAAAATGATAACTTTGAAGATGAACTCAGTGTTGAGGTATACTTTGAAGGAGAACTTATAAATGCGTTAGAGGATTTGAAAGAATCAAGAAAGAAGAACAATTATTTAAAGGACCAACTACTGAAGTATGAAGAACAAGTCAAAAAAGTCAAAAGAGTAGAAGAAGATCTAGCAAGAAATCTCAAAGAGAAAGAAACAAAGTGTGAGGAATTGGAGAAAGAAAATATCTCCTTAAAAAGGGAACTTCAAAAGGTAAGCACTCACTTAGGATATCAACAAAAGTTCGGAAAAATCTCTAAGGTATTGGATAAAATCATCAGCAATCAAAAATAAATTTCATATAGGTCTAGATTGCGATATGAACAAGACAGCGGTGATAAGGATTCAATTTCAATTACACCCAACCATGAAGTAGGTACAAGGAGCTTTGCAGATGTACTTAAGATTCCTATCAAAGAGAAATACAATAGCAAGAATGACCAACAACCTGCCTATCAAAACAAAGGAGTTGTACCATCTAAAAGAGCTCTCACTACCAGGTATCAAACTATCTTTTTGGGGCATTGTCTTTTTTGCAATAATTTTGGTCATAAGGCTGCAAATTGCAAAGCTCGTGCAAACAACAATTTTGAGAGAAATAGAATTCCTCTTAAGAACTTCAGAGCTAACAATATGAACAAAGAAACCATAAAGTCTAATGAAGTCATCAATCCTTTTAGCATTTTGGAAATAGACATTGAATGCTATCAATGTCACAACTATGGGAATAAAGCTTGAGACTAAAAAAATAGGTCAGTAACTGCGCACTGGGATGAAACCAAAAGTTCCGTCTACAAGAAATACCATACAAATACTTGGAAGAAAAGGACCAAAGAACAATGCCAAGAAGAATGCAGTCTAGCCTTGCATAAGGATCATTGACACAACGATAATGAATGTTATAAACATGTGACAGAAAATGAAGGAAAGTGTATAGAATTACAAAGGGAGAAAGGAGATAATATGTCGCAAAAGGAGATGTGTGTAGAAAGGAACCATGATAGAATGATAGAATATGCAAGGGAAGTACTAAATATTGAAAAAGCGAAAAATATTGGACAAGAAGAGGAAAACGTGTTCGGCATAATTCAAGGCTCAATTCAAAACCTATCCATAGACCAAGGACAAGATCCGGTATGATCAGTGCAAGGGAAATATAGATGATGATAGGGATAATTCACGCAGCAAAAGGAAGCAGAGGATTGAATAAATTTGAAGGTACATAGGGAAAATTATTCCCCTATTAATGAAATCAATTATCCATAGGGTCAATATGGAAGAAGTCATAGAAGAATTTGCGTAGAAAAGGATTGTGAAAAATAACAAAAGTAATTAATGATGAATATAGAAGCTAGATATTAGCATCGATGGACATTCAAGACATTCTTTTAAAAGAAAAAAACTAATTTGGACTATAACGTTGCATCACATTTCAAAAATTCAGTGAGACAACAAATTAAATGACCTTCAGAACATTAATTGTGTATACAAGGAAGTCTAAAGTACCTTTGCATTCCTCTAATAGCCATAATTTATATTACATTCAAAAGAGTTGTCGTTACAAGAATAAGAGATACATATATTCAAAATTCAGTCAAAAGGACCTTTTTCACAAAAGCTAAAACATGACAGAAGTACATACATCAAGATGGTTCATGTCAACAGGATATCCACATCTATAGTCTACAAAATTTGATTCTCGAATTACAAAAATGTACATTTTAAAAGGAGGCATTGGTGCAAAATTCACTCATCGATTTTTTATGATGACAAGCGCATCTTTGTGTCAGGCTGGTGCATCTGCTCCTCCAAGCCTGAACTATCTGGAATTATTCGAGCCTGTTTCAAAATATTTATAATGGATTGTTGCAGTGTATCTAACTGATGAACACAGATCTTCAGAAATGAAATATATTCCACATGTCTCTTATTCACCTGCATTTGCGCATACCCCTCCTTGACATCAACCTCCTTGATATTTGATGCACATTTCTCCAGGTCATTCTTGAGTTTGTTGAATTCTTTCCTTTGCACCTGAAAAACCATAGAAAGAATGCTTGCAGAAGATTCAACCGGTTGTTGTTGCTCAGACATCTTAACAGTACAAGGATTGGTGACTGGATAATAGTTCAAAGAATGGTTGGACAACAGAACAAATTTTTATAGGATAATTGGTCACCAAGGACAACAATTGGATGTTCTCGATGGATTTCAAATGCATCTACTAAAATTGGTAAAAATCGTGGGCAGATATTCATCATAAATGATTTATTTTGCATACTTGCAGGAGATTTGAAAGGACAAAAAGGGAGACTGAATTGATTACTACATATGAATGATTCGATGATTTCTTTTCTATCATATTAAAGGATGAAGTATGCAAGCTTGCATCATATGAGATGTTACACAAATTGTTATATTTGTCAATCAAATCAATTCATTACAAATATTGGATATGTCAGTGAAAAGTGAAAATCATAGAAGATGAAGAACAATGCAACGACATAGGAATATAGATGAGTTAAGCGCAGTATGGAAGTTGGGATCAACAGAAGCAATAGAAGATAGGAACTGATCCACATCGCAGTTGGAATTATTTTCAGATGTTAACTTCAACACATCTTTGACCAGTCATCGACATCGACACAACTTCGACAAGTTCCAAATTCGACATGGCTTCAACAACTTCGTGACTTCGACATGTTCCGTGACCCCACAGTTTCGCGACATTGACATGTAGCGTCGATCTGCGACTTGCGACTGTCGAAATTCGACAGACTGTCTCGTTGTCTTCCAGTTGAGTGTAACGATTGAACTGCCGAACCGTTCTAACTTCTTTGTAACTGAACGTAACAGGAAAGCACCCAAGCGTCTCACCACATTCTATATAAGCATGTATAATACTGTAACATACAGGAGGTCATGAACTTATATCAGTAATAGAAATCAATTCGCATTCCTGCATATTGTCTGTGTATATTTGTGTTATGTCCGTGTAGTGTATTCCTACTTTGCGCATTATGTTTCTTAAGCTTCCACCATAACAGAGCCGACTCATTCAGTCGAACTGTTGTCCCCCTCGTGCTTCCTGGCCACGTGCGGATCATTGGTATCAGAGCACTTAGCTTTGTTCATGCTTAATTTTGCGTAGACACTTCCAGTGAAGTTACCAACTTATGCCTGTTCAAACACGCTCGCAATCTCATCAATCTAAGCAGACGCTACCTCCAGAAATGGAAAAAGAAACAGATGATATACATGCAGCCAACGAGACAACAAAACTTATTGAGCAAGCGTTGACTCGACAATGAACTAAAATGTTCGCCTAGTTCAGTGAAATTCTCACGCGATTTGCTTCAACATCTAGAGGATTTTTGACAAGAACGCACTCCTATAAAATCATCCCCTTCAAAGTGAAAATGAATTTGGACATACCGAGTCTTGAAGGAAAGATTGACGCGGAATCCGTCAACAATTGGGTACAACAATTGGAATACTATTACTCTGTGAATCAACTCTCAGAAGCTGACAAGATCACCATTGCAGCTTTAAATATGTCAACATCTATGCCTACTGGTGGGAGAACCTCTCGGCAAAGATGGAGAAAAGAAAAGACCCCATCGACACATGTGAGAAATTCGTCGAACACATCTGAAAGGAATTTTACCCGCCCAAATACCTTGAGCAGCAGTATAAGAAGTGGCAATAGCTAAGGCAATGGAAATACCAATCAGAACAGAGTTACATCGATGAGTTCTATCGACTCATGGCTAAACTTGGCATCCAAGAAGAAGAGAAATTGCTTGTTCTGAAGTACATCAACGGATTCTCCCATTATATTCATCAAGATATGGAATTTTTGACTGTCAATACGCTTGTGGATGCATTCCACTATGCCAGCAAACTCGAAACCAAGTAGAAAGGCAAAGTACGCTTTGCAACAAAAGCCGACATCAAGACGACCACCTGAGAAGAAGACATCAACCGACCTCAACAAATTGAAATCTTCTCAGTGGAATTCGCCAAAGCCATATCACGACAAAAATCCTTTTCAAAAAAGGGAACGTAGCAAACAACCAGCGACTGAAAAATGGTGCGATTACCACCACTCATCTTGGCATGATACGTATGAATGCAAAGCTAGGAATACATTTTTGGCAAAAGTGTCAACATCCGACGTGTTCGAAAAGACGGTGGAATAATCTGATCCAGACGCAACGACCCTTCTGACATCGACATCAACCACTCTAGCATCCTCGACTAATGTCGATGAGGAGGAATGAGAGCACTTGTTCCATACACGGATATGGGTCCAGCACAACCTTTTACATCTGATTGTGGACAATGATAGCCAGAAGAACTTCATTTCTGAAGATCTTGTGAAGAAACTAGGTCTTGTCACCACTCTGCATCCTCATCCTTACAACATCGGTTGGATGAAGGATGGACAGGAACTACGGATCACCCGACAATGCAAACTCGCTTACTTCATAAATCCTTTTGAAGATGAAGTACTCTATGACGTAGCACCACTCTTCGTAGTCAACGCCCTGTTTGGGAAACCTTACCTATGGGATCTCCATGGAAGTTATCAGTCACGACCGCAGAAGGTGATTATCAGAATCTAGAATCGATGGTACAACATTCCAGAGCAACGACCTACACCAACGGTTTCAATGATATCTTCTAAAAAGACAAAGAAGCTCATCAATCATGCTCAAAAGTTAGCGGTAATCATGATCAAACCACAACAAATCCAAGATTTGATCGGCAAAGGTCATATTTGACCTAGCTCCTCTCCTTGTGGAATTCCAATCATCCTCGTTCCAAAGAAAGACGGTACTTGGCGCATGTGCATCAACTACAAGGCACTCAACAAAATTTCAGTAAAGAATCGCTACCCTTTGTCGTGGATAGACAAGCTCATCAACTGTCTGAAAGGTGATAAATTATTTACTAAGCTCGACCTCAAGTCGGGATATCATCATATTCCAATTGATCCCTCAAATGTGTGGAAAAATGCTTTCAAGACCAAGGAATTATTGTGAATGGTTAGTCATGCCTTTTAGCTTAACCAATGCACCTGCGACCTTCATGCGATACATGGACAACATTCTGTGACCTTTCATCGGCAGATGGGTCATTGTCTATCTCGACGACATACTGATTTTCAGTCAGTCATGGGAATAACATGTCGGACAGCTTAGACAAGTCCTTGATACTCTCCAGCAACATCGACTTTACTTGAACGTGGACAAGTGTACCTTTGCAATGAATAACATCAAATATTTGGGGTATGTAATTGACTCTGCAGGCATTCACGTCGATCTAGAAAAAGTGCAGATCCTCAAAGTTTGGTCCATTCCTCAAATCATTCGATAACTAAGAAGTTTTCTTGGTTTGGTGAATTTCTATTGACAATTCATACTCAGCTTCAGTCGCATAGCCTAGCCCTTGAATCAGTTGACAAAGGGAAATGGAAAAACTATCTTCAAATGGACATTGATACAACAAGAAGCTTTTGAATAGCTCAAGCATAATCTCTGCATTGCACCAGTACTTGTTTTACCTGATTTGCATCAACCATTTGATATTGAGACGGGCGCATCAGACTATGCCCTAGGCGTAGTGATCACTCAGACTATGCCTTTAACAACACAATTAGCAGATATTCGACGTATGAAAAAGAACTGTATGCCATTGTGCAAACTCTCAAGCAATGGAGGCATTACATCCTTGGAAAGGAAACAATCATCCTCACTGACCATAAGCCTCTACAGTTCGCTCCGACCCAGTCAAAACTAAAAACAACTTGACAACTTAAGTGGATTAATTACCTACAACAATTCCAGTTGGTGATTAAGTGTCAGAAAGGTAAAGCTAACTCCGCCGTCGATTGTCTAAGAAGACCGCCCATTACTCTCTTGTTTACAGTGATAAGTATGCAGGGACATGACACCACTACTTGGCCTCATTTGTATCAGGAAGACATCGACTTTTCACCAGTATACCGACATCTTCAGACTAACAAGTCGTCGACCGCCGACTATTTCCTAAAAGACACCTTGCTATACAATCTTGGAGAGATTTGTGTACCGACCGATGAGCATTGATAGAAGCTCATTTGGGACGCGCACTACAGCAAGACTGCGGGACACTTTGAAATAGAAAAGATACTTTCTATTCTGTAGAAGTATTTCTTTTAGCCTACAATTAAAACTAACGTCAACAAGTACATTCGATCGTGCGTGGTTTGTGCCATTGCTAAACCTCCTAATCGACGACAGGAATTGTACACACCTCTGTCAATTCCTAGTCGACCATGGGAATCTATTTATATGGACTACTTGACGGGATATCCTACTACCAAACATCAACACGATGCAATCTTAGTAGTAGTCAACATATTTTCCAAGATGGCCATTCTTGTACCATATAATAAGATGACGACAGCACAGCAGAATGCTCAGCTCTTCTTTACACATGTTTGGAAACACTTTGGTTTACCCACAACCATTACTTCCAACCGAGATGCCATATTCATCAGCATATTTTGGAAGACTCTCTGGAAACAGCTGGACACATGAATCTCATTTTCGATAGCTTTCCATCCTCAAACCAATGGACAGATGGAAGTTGTGAATCACTTGGTAGTACAATTGCTTCGCATGTACAACCACAAGCATCAACGCACATGGGATGAAAGTCTTCCATACATACAGCACAGTTACAATCGTACTTAGCACCGCTCTACAGGAAAGAGTCCATTTGAGATCTGTTACGGATTTCAACCCTCAACTCCTATCGAATTGATCAGCTCCTCGACACAGCCAAACTCCGACACCAACTACAACCAACGAGAAGTTGATAAATCCTTGAAGTTTCGAGATCAAATCTACAACATCCAGAAGCAAGCATAGGAAATGTTGCATCAAGCAAATGAGAAAGATAAGGCCCGACACGATAAGAATCGTATCCCTCATTCATTCCAAATTGGGGATAAGGTCTGGTTACATCTCAAGAAGGAGCGCTTCACTGGTCCATTCAAGAAGCTCAAACCTTTGAGATATGGTCTGTACAGTATTCTTCGACAGAGCAGAAAAAATGCTTTCCATATTGACATTCCTACATGCCTAGGTATGCATTCAGTATTCAATGTGGATCTACTTTGACCATACCATGCACCACTATTGGAACAGAACGACTTGCAAACAACAGAACCTGACGACATCAATCCATATGTTCAGGAGCCTCTTCCTTGTGACACCATTGTAGGACGACGAGTACGCCATACAAGGAGGAACACAATTCCCTTGTTTCAGGTTGCTAAAGCTGGACAGATCCTAGCACAAGGAAAGTGGTGCTCTGCTACTGAACTGACCGACAAGTTTCCTCACCTTCACGAGCAAACAATGGGGACCATTGTTTCTTAAGGAAGGAGGTCTGATCCACATCGCAGTTGGCATTATTGTCGGATGCTAACTTCGACACATCTTCGACCATTCATCGACGTTGACACATCTTCGACTATTCATCAACGTCGACACAACTTCGACAAGTTCCTACTTCGACATGGCTTCGACAATTTCACGAATTCGACATGTTCTGCGACCCCACAGTTTCGCGACATTGATATGTAGCGTCGATCTACGACTTGAGTCTGTCGAACTTCGACAGACTATCTCTATGTCTTCCAGTCGACTATAATGGTTGAACTATCGAACCGTTCTAACTTCTTTGTAACTGAACGTAACGGGAAGTCACACAAGCGTATCAGTACATTCTATATAAGCATGCATAACACTGTAACATACAGGAGGTCATGAACTTATATCCAATAATAGAAATCAGTTCGCATTCCTACATATTGTCTGTGTATATTTGCGTTATGTCCGTGTAGTGTATTCCTGCTTTGCGCATTTTGTTTCTTAAGATTCCACCATAATAGAGCCGACTCATTCAGTCAAACTGTTTTCCCCCTCGTGCTTCCTGGCCACGTGCGGATTAGGAACATAAGCATAAATTCAGGGGAGAGATTGCAATTGCCCAAGGGGAGGATACACTATGTTAATACAAGTTTGCAAATAATTGAATATTCCTTTTCCATTGATGTCAAAGGGGGAGAAAGTAGAAAGTAAATATGCAAACAAGATTGTGCAATACAAGACTTCAATGAAGACCTAACATTCAGAGGAAGCTCAGCTTTACTTGGTTTTGACATCAATGCCAAAGTGGGATTTTGTTGAGCTTGGTGTTGGCATTGATGTCAAAGAGATAGTTGATCTTGGTAATGGCATTGAATTCTTAATGCTAGTTTGAATAAGTATATAGAAAATATGTGTGCAAATCTCAGCAAATCCCACCAAATGTCAAAGATATTGTTGAGCTTGGAAAAATTATACAGAATAAGGTTGTATGTGCCCAAATCCCACCAAGTTATGACACCCTAGTGCGCAAGTACCACCAAGTTATGACACTCTAGTGCACAAGTCCCACCAGGTTATGGCACTCTCATGCGCAAGACCCTCTATCAGCGCAAGATAAGAACAAGTTGTTGAATTATCGTGAAGTTAGTGAATATACAAAAATACACGTTGATGAAAGAATAAGAGGGGTGGTAAGATTGACCAAGAAGAAAGGAAGAAGGGATTTCACCGACTTAGAGAAAACCAAACTTGTGGACATATCAATTGAGTAAAATTAGTATAAATAAGAGAGAGATTGATATGTGTTGAGATAAGCTTGGATGTGAAAAATATGTAGTGTTCTGAAATTGCAAGCTTCGGGGAACAAATGAAATGCTCAGGGAATCAATGGCAGTATGACTTGAGGAAGTGCGCGATATCATAGGACAAGGATAAATACAACGTGCAGGCACGCATAAATATGAGGAGCATTTGAGAAGAACACAAGGAAAATTTGAACAAGGAGTATTTAACCAGAAGGATACAAGGAATGGTTGCACATGAAGAGTTAGAAATGTGAAGTATTCTATGCTCAGCAGTTTGCACAGAACAGAGGAAATAGACCAGGAAGCACAGAGTGGTTTGTGATCAAAGTATACAACAACAAATTTATATCCGAGTGGTAGGACTAGGAAAGGACATAAGATTGGTGTATTCTATAGGTTGGTGCCTGGAAGATCAGTTTGGTACCTGGAAGATTAGGTTGGTGCTTGACCGCGCAAGTTGGTGCTTGTTGATATGATTTGGTGCTCATAGGAGGATTGATTTCCTTACAGGTTGGTGTCTATAAAACAACAAGTTGGTGCTTGCAAGGGATTGGTGTTCCTGTCTGATTGGTCTCAACAAAATCAGTGAGTTGGTGCTCACACTTTTATTAGAGATTGGTGTCTCCTAACATTGTTTGTAATAAGAATACTTTTATATAATATTTCTCTACATATTATTTGCGCAATGTTCTTTGTATTGGAAATTGCTTACGATACATGGTATATATGTTAATGAATGTTTACATGGTATAACAAATGTTTGAAAGGATAAAAAGTGCATGATATTGATTCACCCCCATCTCAATATCACTTGGGGTCCAACACTTCTGGCATTTCTTAGTGTAGAAGTGTTTTATGCACCTATGCTTCCTTTCAAAATATACCTAAAACTATAGATATGCTCAATTGCATTCTTTAAATTGTTAGTGTAGAAGTGTATTATGCACTTGTGCTTCCTTTCAATATACCTAAAACTATACATATTCCCAATTGCATTATTTATATTGAAAATTGGATGGCTACACATAAAGTTAGCTATTGTGTTAATAAGACATAAATTATTTGTGTCAATTGGTTGTAGCTCGAGTGGTTGTGAGGAAAATTTGTTATCATCTCCACACAGATTCAAATCACACTTGTGACATATTTTATCTTAGTGATTTGATTGTGAATGAACACAAAATGATCTATTCATGAGTTGTTGACTTGGCCTTGTGCCCTGAAGAATGTAGGATCTACCCTACATACCAATATCCTCAAAATGAGAAGTGCCCGAGAGGTTTCCTTGAGAAAATGCTTACCAAGGTGTGTAGGTGTGTGTGTGTGTGTGTAACTATTCAATATAGATAAATAGGTAGTCATCCCTTTAGATGAAAATGTGAAAATATGTTTGAGGTATGAGATGAGCAACAATAAGAATCATACAAACTCCAAACATTTAATCATTTGATTGATGTTGATACATAATTATTTGTGCACATTTAATAATAAAATATGTAAAATAAATAGTTTTATAATTATAAAAAATAAGCATTAAATTTTTCAAGATAAGGTTGGTTTACTTTAATGAACTTATCTTAAATTTTCTATGAATCTATACATTGATGGATCTCAAGTTGGATTTAATTTAACTTGGAGCATCTGTCTATTTTAAGTATAGTTAATTGAATTATATCTTAGTGAACTAAAAATAAGTGTGCAAGTAGCATACAAGCATGTTCTCTATAAAAGGGGCATGTTCCTTATTGTACATAGTTGATTGAGTTGAGAAATAATTGCGCTTTCCCTTTGTTCCAAGGGAATAATTTCCCTTCAAGGTGTTTACCACATAATATCTTATGTCTTTTGTCAGTTTGTTATTTGTTATGATTGTGTGACCATGTGCAATTTCAAACTTTGTATTATAGTGATTTTAACATAAATTCTTATCACTAAATAGGCTAGATTATCGGTTTCTTCAAATTGGTTATGTGGGTACTTTTCATATCCATGCATTTGATAGACTTTTGGAGTTTATTTAATTACATGATTATGTTTGAAGAGATCAAATTGGCTACGAAGGCTTCTCGTTCAATGAAATTGGATTATAAGATATCCAAATCTCTAAATTTCCTTCATCAACTTAGGGTTTGTAAGTTTTGTTTCAAAATAAATTAAAAAAAAAAAAAAATATTGAGATCTTATTTAAAACTTTTCGAAAAATGTGGAACATCATCTTGGTTTTTTGTAAAACCCCTAGTGAATTATGTTGTTTTTTCGATACTTCACTAAAAACCTTATAGTTGATTTTTTTTATGATGCTTATCAAAATATCATGTGTTGGAATCATTATCTCTTTTATGAGCATTTCCTTAATGATTATTTATGAGTGTTTCCTTGACAGTTCATTATGGATATTGTTTTAAAATATGTCATGATGTTCTCAAGAAAACATTAATTTTTTACGAATCCTTGCATTTATTAGGTTATAGAAATCATTCTTAAGGGGTAAGGCTTTGGCTCAATGAGGATGCAATGCTTAATCCTAGGGTTTACGAAGCATGGGAAGAAGAAAAGTGACATAAATATTAATTCCTAAGTGATCTTCAGTCAAAATCCTATGAACAATGAACATTATTCCACCTTTTACCCATTTTGTGACACTTGCAATTATGCTCTTAAGCCTAATTTCACCCAAAAGTGTAATCATGTAATGGAATGGGAATTTTAAGAGACAATATTGGGAGTGGGTTGCTATCTTTTGAGAGATTAGAAAAGATAGGTTTGCATTGTGTGAGGGGGTTAGTTGTTTGTGGAAGATTGAGAGTTCATGACTTGAGAGAAGAGATTTATTTTTATTGTGGATCAAAGGGTGCAACCTAATAACTTGTTTTCCATTATGTGTTTCTTCTATGATTCGTTGTTCCATCATTGCTACAAATGACCAATTTTCCTATTAATCCTATGTAGTTCTCAAACTAATTAAATATCACTTTTATGGAGTCCTTCCTGATTGACATGCCAAAATTTCTTCTAAGGATGCCTACTACTGTCACTAGATGAATACCATATTGGCCTCCATTATATGTTGTTGATCCTAGTGCCATTCCTCTTACTCCAAAATATGGGGTATATATTGGCATATGAGCATCATTTCTACCTCTAATGGTGGATTTTTATTTAGGTGGTCCTTTAGTTCCTCGTGAAGATTTTGTCTTGGCATCAACTATTGATCCTGGCTCGATGATGGTAGTCATATTAGATGAAATTATTCTAGAGCTTTGGGAGATTCGAGAGGAGGCTCATCTCCTTCATCATGTGATGGAAGATTTGGGGGAAAGGTGTCAAGCTATGTTCTAAATAATCCTATCTATATTGACATATAGAGTTAATTTTTTTGGACTATAATTTGTCATTTTGTTTGGGGATGATGCTCGTCTTTTGTTGTGTACCAAACTTAGTGTAATCTTTCTTTTTTTAAATATTTATATAAAGATAGAATTTGAGAATATGTCTCATTCTTGTATCTTCACATTGTATAATTTTCTAACTTTATATGTTCTTTATTAATATCTTGGATGAATGTTGGTGCTTCTTATAATTCAATTATACATTTAGCAGTAATGTTAAGTTGGATTATTATCTTGCTTTTATTATTCCATGATTATACTATTTGCTTCCAACGATATTTGTGGTAATGTATTTGTCCTTCGCACCTCATCGTAATGTGATTTTTTGATATAATCCCTCCATTGATGTTCTTTCTTTCACTATTCGATTTAATTTTCTACTTGACTCATCATGTGCTTTTGATACATTGGTTAAATATTGGATTTTTCCTTTAGCATCTTCCAATGGCCCATGGTCCTCATCTTTCAGCTTATGTTCTTCTAATGAGGTTATTTTTCATGCACAACCTTCAATCTGATGGGCATCAAGTCATCGTCGGTTATATCATGTTTCTTGTTGCATAGGTTAGTTCTTTAATGACTCTTCTTTGATTCTTTTGGATTATGACTTTCCTTGATTGGGAATTTCCATCTCCTCTTAATTCCTTTATGCTTGATGTTCAAGCAAGGATAATTTCTTTCTTTTGGGGAACCTTCCATCAAGAATATTTATTCTACATATTTATTGATTCATTTGATGGCTCTTCCATGCTTGTTTCTGATACCCAGTATGACCTTTGAATCACCTTCCATCGATAATCCCCACTTATTCTCATTATTTTTCCTCCACTAGCTCTTCCAAGATTATTTTTAATGCCAATTCTTCATCAAGGAACCCTTCCATTTCAGAAATGGATCTTCTAGGTGATTTTTCATTGATGGTCCTAGGTCTCCATCATTATCAGGTTGGCCTACCCATCAGATCACCTTTCATTAGGAATATTGGATACCACATTATCTTTATTACAACCGATGACTTCTTCCATGCTTATTTCTAATGGTAACCTTGTTAGCCTCCAAACCTCTCATGACCACTTACCTTTCATTCATCTAGGGTTTCAGTTTTTAATGAGCTATCAGTGTTTGAATTCCCAACATGATTTCTTTCAATATCCTACTTATCAACTAAATTCTTGTGTCAGTCTGTTATATCAATCAATGTTTTGTCTAATATATCTCATGGGTTATCATATGGGTGTTATGCAACCATATGACCCATAATGTTGTTTATATGTTGAAAAAAAATCATTTGTTCTTACTAGAAGAAATCAACACAAAATGTAACTTAAAAAGGGTTAGTTGTTTACCTTGGGTTTACACTTTTTGAGGTGTGGTCCTAGTTTCTAAAAATTCTTGATTGGCTTCTATTTCTTTCCTTGGTTTTTTCCAAGTTACTTGCTTGATATCGAGCACCTTGCACACCTGCCTAAAACTAGTATCATCATCCTATGGTAGGTGTTTTTTATGGGGTGCACTTCCCCTAACCATGCATCTATTAGTCACAGAATACCTGAAGGTGAGATGTGTTAATTCTTTTGGCATACAATAGTCCTTTGAGACTTTTTATGCTAGCATAAACATTTTCATATAATTTCTTCAATCAGTAGAGTCCTAACAATCCATCGTTTAGATTCTATACTTTGCCCTTTCTCTTACTATCATGGTACCTCTTCATCCATCCTTTTTCCATGATTTGTTGGAATTCTGACCACAACCTATCCTCGTCCATTTTTTCAAGTTCCTTTAATCCATGTTGCATGGATATGTCTCTTCCCCATAATTCTTCTACCATGATGCATAATGATGGTACCCAATATTCCATGGGCATGATAGCTTCCTTTTTAACACCAATCAAAATGGTGTCTATCCCAATCCTTTTCTTTGTGAAAATCCTCACAGCAAATCTAAGAGCTGGTGTATACCTCACAAGAAAGATTAAGATTAAGCAGGAAAATAGAAGAAGAGTGGCCAATGCAGTGTAAACGAGAAACAGAATTATGATACAGTAGAACTCGGATAGAAGCAGAATAACATCACACACTAATTCATTAATCATAATATGAACAATAAATAATACAATGGTGGAGAGGATTCGAATTCCAAGGTGGCAATTCGAATTATCCTGCATGGGCATGGCTTATCTGCACTAGGATTCATCATCATCATCAGTGGAGTGTCAACAATACACCACTAGGAGTCCTAATCATCATCAGTGGTGTCATCAATGCACAAGTAATGGTCAACCAGGTGTCAAATTGAGTCTAACTGAGTGTGGTAGGTGTAACTGGCACATGGAAGCACTAATGTAGTGAAGGAGGCTCAATGGAGGGCGCATGAGGAGCTGACTGGAGTCAAAATAGGAAATGTAGTCTCACTAGGGGTCCAACGGAGTGTTTCAGTTAGTTAAAAAGTCAATCAATCCTCAAATCAAGGAGAGATCCACAAATAACTCAACTAACTGAAGTGTAACTGAGTGGTAGGTGAATAAGGGCTCCTTTCTCATGTGGTAGGTGAAAGGAGGGCGCACTAAGCACTAGGAGGGCTAGAAATGATCAGAAAGAAGCTCCTGGGGCTAGAAAAATGGGGACTAGGTGCTGGGACTGATGACTGGGATGCATGCAATTGCATGCCTGCATGCAAAAATGCATGCATGACTAAAATGCAAAATAATGAAAATGCTGGTAGGACTAGGATGGAGTATAGGAATATCATAACACCCCCCCTTAATCCATCTTGGGCCCTGGTAACTAAGACCAAGGTCACCCAATACAATGAATAATAAATAACAGTCCATAAACTGAGGAAATGCGGAAAACCTCATGGGAAAAATCCCCCCCCTCAAAATAGACTGTAGGACACACCAAAATAAATTCTCCAAACTCAAGCAGGTGTGATGCTTGGTCATATGTCTGGAGGTATCTTCTTCTTGGGAAGAAGTGGATCATGCTCAAAAAGCATGTGCTTGTACTTTCTCTTTAGATCGAATGTGATGAGAACAAATCCAAAGGTATGAGGATGATCCTGGGAATTGTGATTCGAATCAGCTAAGGTAGGATCAAATCCATGAATGTGTAGATAGTCTTTTGTTTTCTCCTTTGAACCATCATTGGTGAGATTATTCCCAAAAGAACCATCACATGATAGTGATTGCTTGGAATCCAAATCAGATCCAAGACTTGACAAATGGTTTCTTGAGATCTCCTTTGAACCATTAGAGGTGAGATCAAAACCATGAAATGCATGAGAAATTATCCCAAGTGAATGGAAATGCCCTACATCTTCAATAAACTTCTGAGAGCATGTACAAATGATCTTACAATAGTACATAAGAGGTGAGTGATCAAGGAGAGCGAATGCATTACCTCCAATTGCTTATTTAACCTCTAAAACATTCATGAGATCATCATTATGCAAACCAACATACTCTTGTGTAAGAGAGGATTTCAGAACCTCTGCAGTTTCTAGAGTGTGAGCTAGCACAGAATTCGAAATAGAAGATATTGAGAGCATGAGTGTAGAATCTGCAAGTTCTTCTTCTTTGTGGACAACTTGATTATGAGATATGTTTGATACTGATTCATGATCAAAGAGACCATCAAGGAGGGAGAATGCATCATTAGGCTTGCTCTCGAAATAGTTTGGACCAATCCCTTCATTATGTTTGCAAAATATTTCATCCAGATGGGCCCATAGCTCTTTTGGAGATTCAGCAGAAAGGAAGTGGGTTACCATGTAACGAGACATAGCATACATCATTGTTGCATAGGCTCTGTCACCTTCATTTAACCAATCATTCTCTTCTTCAGAGGATTCGAACTCTCTTTCAAAACAATAATCAAAGAGACCATGTCTCTTCAAATGTGCTATCATCTTTGGTTTACACTCATCATAGTTGAATGGAGAAAGAGGAGGAATTCCTTCCGGATTCATGGAAGCTGTTTCAGAAGACTAGCAAAAAAAATAGAAAATATCTGCAACTACTACTGCTGCAAAAGTAAGAAACTGCTGCAACTACTGCACTCGAAATCTTGATAATAACCTACAAAAAACTCTCGGGAATGGAGATAGAAAATACTCTCAACAAGCTTTGATACCATGTGAAAATCCTCACAGCAGATCTAAGAGCTGATGTATACAAGAAAGATTAAGATTAAGTAGCAAAATAGAAGAAGAGTGGCCAATGCAGTGTAAAGGAGCAACATAATTATGATACGGTAGAACTCGGATAGAAGCAGAATAACATCACACACTAATTCATTAATCATAATATGAACAATAAATAATACAATGGTGGAGAGGATTCGAATGCCAAGGTGGCAATTCGAATTAGCCTACATGGGCATGGCTTATCTGCACTAGGAGTCATCATCATCATCAGTGGAGTGTCAACAATACACCACTAGGAGTCCTAATCATCATCAGTGGAGTCATCAATGCACAAGTAACGGTCAACCAGGTGTCAAACTGAGTCTAACTGAGTGTGGTAGGTGTAACTGGCATATGGAATCACTAATGTAGTGAAGGAGGCTAAGTGGAGGGCGCATGGGGAGCTGAATGGAGTCAAAATAGGCAATCTAGTCTCACTGGGGGTCCAACATAGTGTTTCAGTTAGTTAACAAGTCAATCAATCCTCAAATCAAGGAGAGATGCACAAATAACTCAACTAACTGAAGTGTAACTGAGTGGTAGGTGAAGAAGGGCACCTTTCTCATGTGGTAGGTGAAAGGAGGGTGCACTAAGCACTAGGAGGGCTAGAAATTATCAGAAATAAGCTCATGGGGCTAGCAAAATGGGGACTAGGTGCTGGGACTGATGACTGGGATGCATGCAATTACATGCAATTGCATGACTGCATGCAAAAATGCATGCATGACTGAAATGCAAAATAATGAAAATGATGGTAGGACTATGATGGAGTATAGGAATATGAAGATGATTATGTATTCACATAAAGTCTATTAGCCAAATCCATTCTTTTTAGATCATGGACCTTTGTTAAAACTGAGACAAGGATTTATGCAATACTCAGATTCTATCCATCAGGTGCTTAATGACACAAGGTAATAAAATGTGTACCTTGATTCAACGTTTGGTTGTTATTTTCGTTGTTTCCATTTTCGTGGCCCTTGATTCTACCCATTTGTTGAATAGGCTGGTGTGTTGGGCCACCAATTTGTCACCATCATGTCACTGTCATCATCACTTGTATATATCCATTTTATCATTATTACTTCGTTTTCCATTCCCTTGTCACTCCATTTGTCATAATATCTCATAAATTTCTGTAGCAATATTTATGTGGTTGTCGATTTCAGGAGGTCTTAGAGAATCCATAGTATCCATGTTTTGCAATCGACGTTTTGAATCCATAACAGGATTCATCCTCAGGACGAATCCGTCTTGAGGATGAATCATATTATGGATTCGAAACGTCGATTGCAAAACATGGATACTGTGGATTCTCTGAGACCTCCTGATCTCATAAATTGCCATTCTACTCCCTTTTATACTCCAATGGTTATTTCATGGTTGTTTTCCTTTATTTTTAATAAATTAAAGATGATTTTACTTTGTATTTTATCAAAGACAGCTAATCACGAGTTTTTCCCAGTGTTTACAAGTTTTCTAAAAACTTGTAGTTGGAGTAATTTGAGATAAGTGTGGGGTGCCAAATGAAAATCCACCACTTGGATTTGGTAAAATATGTATATATTATGGTTCTATGTTCATTGGATCGCACCTAGATAACATGTGTGAATCTCCAAGGCTTATTCAAAGTTCTAGTCCAACCCATATTTTTAGCAGCAGTTTTTTCAAAAAAACATATTGCGCCTTGATTTGCATGTAGAGGGAGGCGAATCTAAAGATTCTAAAACATGGGTTTTTTCTCGAAAACCAAAAAATTGTGTATGTAGTAAATATTTTCACAAAATATGCTTCGTTTTGAGAGATATATGGGGTGCTTTAAGGGGAATATGCCCAATTACACAAAAACACAGATTTGGGGGATTTTGCCTAAAATTGGAAAATCCAATTTTGCAAGTGTGGGGGATTCGATTTTATCATCCCCATTGATTTTTTGATGTATAAATATGTCCTCAAGGATGAGGGATGGGGGATTCCATTTTTTGTATTAGATATTTTGGAAAGACGAATTGTAAAACACCATTCTGATTTCAATGAATATTTTGTTGTAGTTGGTTTGTGAAGATCATTTAAGTTTTCCATCTCCCTGGTGGCTATTACTAGTTTGAGTGGGCCCCTCAAGTATGGTAATATGCTACTTAATATTCATTTCATTTCTTTTTTGTTTATTGTGTGTATAGGTTAATGCATTTGGTTTTTGAATTAAATGTGTTTCAATTAATTTTACCTTGCAGATTGTTGTTTGCTACAGGAAAGTGGTTAATTACCAAAAATGAACTCTCTCACCACAAATTTTTATAGTTTTCATCTTTGGCTACAATACAATCATGTGTTCCACTTATATTTTACTTTAGTTTCATTGTTTATTTTCTGCATAAATGTATGTAATTTAATATTGGAATAAAGTGATTTATGTGCCTTCATTTATGCAATACAACAACATATATAAACCATGTTCTTATGCATGCGTGTTGTTGTTATATTTGAATAACTAATAGACACATACTTTGCTTCATCATAACTCTGTTTTCACAATTGAAGTCATGTATTTGTACTAATTTTCAATATTTTATAGCGGGATATATCATCTTAATCATTATTCCCATTCCCATGTGCTTAAATACGTTTTATATTTTCATAGTGAGATAATTTGTAAACATGCTCTGTTTCAGCACCTTTACATGTATAGCTTTGAGTAAATTTTTATCTTTTATACCTTGGACTCTTTATTTTATCAAGAGAGAATTTATTTCTGATATTATTTAATTTTCATGTATGTGTATTTCAGCTGTAGATTACATATGCTTAGATGTGTTCAATTTTGACAAAGTTCTTCTATTTTGATATTTTCATGTACAAGTCTTGTTTGATTAATATAGTTCACGACTTTGGTGTGGTTTGGAAAATTTAAGAGCTATTAGAAATTAGTTAAATCCAATAGAATCTCATGTGTATCTTTAGGAGTACTGTGTCAATAAGTGAATTCAATCCACTGCATTGTTGTTGATAAATACTCCTGAGAATAAAGTGCAGATGAAGGAATCTGAAAAGGATTGTTAGTTCTAAGAACTCTTAAAGTTTGTAGATTTGGATTTGAATTTAATTCATAGATTGCATATTTAATTAGAAAGAACTAATTAGATTTAGTCCTGCAAAAACGGTTATTGCACCTCGCAAGCCTACAAGCCTCTGATTGACATTAAACTGTTGGAGAAATTAGATAACATAATTTTAACCCAACATTTTGGGGTTGTTGTCAAGGAGGTGCTAAAGGGACTGAAGTATAGGGAGGTAGGTTGATTTTAAATTACAACAAGGAGGAGGAACGAATAATAAGACGAGTGGTAAGAACATGCACTACTGCCATTAGCTGAAGAAGGTAAGTATTCCTGCTCTGTCATCATTGGTGAAGATATTTTAATCTTTGTCATGCTTGTAGATTTAGCAGTAGATTAAATTTCAATTCTAAAATTTCCATTTTCTAGCATTAAAAGAACACTCTCTTTTTAAGTACTAATATGTTTTCCTTGAAGTACTAATCCATCTATGAGCAGGGATTCTAGACTAGCAAGAGCTTAAAGATGTTCAAGAACTTGTTGAGCAAGGAAGGGCTTATCACCGCAAGAAATTTCTTCAATCCTGGTACCAATGTCAGATACGTACTCGGTGAGAAATATTCCTTACAAGAGAGGCAAATGATTCATGAATATACTAAGAATGATGATCTAAAGGACCTTTTTAAGATATCCTTCCAAATCTGATCTGGAATAGATCCAAGAGCCATGGACTTCAGGTGGAGAAGAGAAACCATTTGAGCCAGAAATTGAATAATTTTTAGGATTTTTATAAGCAGATCCTTTGTGCAATATGGAGAACGATGAGTAGCTTTCAAAATAACTTCTTGGTGTGACAATCAACAAAGATGACTAGAAAAAGAAAGACTACACTGAAATATGGTTCCAAACAGTCATTAGACCAAAGAATTCTTCTATTCTTCAGCAACTCTTGGCATCCAAATCATGTGAGAAGCTAGTCCTTCAAATCCAGGTATTTATTAATGTATATTTTTCAGCACTAGATATGATTATTTTAGAGATCTTGATCTGTAGATGGTTACACTAGAAATATACATATACTTGAAGAGATCTTCTTATTTACAGTAGAGTAGGTTAGTAAATAAATAAGGTTTTAATAAATGTTGCACATTGCTAGTATAATCATAGTGCAACAGTCTTTTCTTGCTTTCAAAATTAGACATGGAATGTTAATAAGGCAGCTTGTTGGTATAACAGACTGCTGTGGGATCTTATTTATGCATGTTGGAAGTGATTGATTTCATTGTTCATATAATTGGAAATCTGCAAATGTAGTTTATTTTCATCAAATTTGACAGGTACGTAGCAGCCCAAATACCTTCTTCTCATACGTATAAAGAATCAATTGCAGAAAATTAAGGTATGTATCAAGGATGGGAAAACACAATTTGTTGTCTTGCTAAAAGATTGTATTGGTATTTTTATCAATTCATCCTGAGTATCATTATTTATTGTTGCAAAGGTATGAGGTTCAATAGGAAAATATTAATCACACAATAGCTTTTGAGACTATGTATTCATTGATCTTACTAAACTTGCAGCCATTTGAAGGAATTGTTTGTGAATAGACTCTCATACAAATTGTACAATCAAGAAAAAATCCTTGTATTTGTATCTCTTCCAAAGCAGTAGTATGAGTTCATTGCATATGTACAAGTCTCACTGGAAAAATTCACAACTAGTAAAACATCAAACATGTTGAAAACTGAAATTCATTTGTTGAGTACCTTATCTTGGCCTATTCATTAGTATTAGTTTGACTTATGCGAAGAAAACCCTCTGTGAATGCCTCAGAACAGGTTATCATCTATCCCATGTTAGGCCTACTTATTGTTTTCTTTTGCATATTGGTTTTGGTTATCATGCTTAGAAGAGTCTTCCCTTTTCCTTCAAATCTTATCTTTTTTATAACCTTGAGAATCCACAATTATGCTCTTTAAGGTATGCAAGTTCAAATTCTTATTATGTTCTTAACGATTACATAATTAAGTGCGTTTCTTATCATTAAACATGGCAACTAACAGAATATTCAGTTCTTTTGAGTTTTTTTTCAGGATATTACAAGTTTTCTTGTTTTTACAAGTTTTCACGTTTTTACAAGTTTTCCAGGAAACTCGCAAACCTGAAATTTTTGGGTATCTATAGCCGTGTAAATTAGAAAAAAATACATGGATTCTCTCCACCTCGGCATGGACTAGGTTCCTGTCCTCATTTTCCTGAAATTTTTTCCATGTCAGCACCAGGGGAATGGATTAATTGAAGACGGATTTCAGTTTTAGCAAGCTTTACAAGTTTTTTTCAGAATTTACATGTTTTCTGAAAAACTTATAATTTGATGATACTATAAAAAAAAATTGTAATTGGGTGTTTTCAACATAGTTATTGGATCCTTCTGCCACAAAGATATCTTTATCAAGCTCGAGGTTTATTTGATTAAAAATATTCCATACTCTTCAAATGAACAACATTTTCAGTGCATAGACTTCATGTACATTATTGCTAGTTATTTCTTGGATTGGATAATATTTTTTCTAATCATGAGAGTGAGATGTAAGAAAATCATTCAACAGCTTGTTCAATTTTCAGTTTATCATTCAACAATTCAGTTTTTTTAGCAGCCTATTTCATTCATCCACAAAAGCAAAGAGAACAAGTTCCAACTTCTTCCATGTTTTCAGCATGATCTTTTAATCTAAGAAGCCAACATTCAATGCCCATCTTTAGATCATCATTGCCAAAAAAAAATGTGCAAACAACCGAAAATATCCATTATCTTCCTTTCCTCATGTTTTGATGCATTTTTCATGAAAAAAAATGAAAAAAAAATAAAATAGTAAAGAGAAAAATGAGTCTTGTTGTGAAAACCAATTTACGGGTGCAACTAGACATGAGATTTTTTTGAAAACCAAGAAACTGGAAGGCAGAGTTCATAATAAGTTTTGTAAGTTCATGTTGGTCCTAATCTTGTATTGTAATTTTTCAAAATAACTTGTTATGCTCATGTTAGCTGATGGGGGATTACTTAAGGCCCTCCTTTTGACAAATCTCATCCCATCAACTCCAACACATCATTTGGGATTGAGGTTAGAGATTTTATAGTGTCCTGGAATCTGCATACATCAATAGAATATTTCCTTGTTGTGAATCTTGGGGATTCATCAATGCCTCTTGATTGGTGAATCTTGCAGGTGACTCGACTCCAACACATCCATTCGTACCTGTCAAGATGCACTAAGGTACTTTAGCACTCATTTTCATTAAAGGTGAGTTGATTCATGTTGGTTAACGACATACATTAATGGCCGGTAATCCAATGATTTCTTTCCATGTTCGACTTTAAGAACATTCATTCACATGGTAAGAATTGTACCTCAGTTTTTGTAGCGGTTGAAGACTATGGTTCCAAAGTTAGCTTGCAGTGGTTTGTTCAGTAGTATGGTTATTCAGTTTTAGTAGTAGTCACCTCACCTTTTTGCATGAGGACATGCAAACCCTCAGGCATGAGGGAGTGGTGGCTCAGGCCTTTATATTTTTTTCCAGTATCTTCAAAATTTTCTCAGCATCTTCAATTTATTTTCTTCAGCATGATCCTCTTCTACATTCAATCAGCATTTATTAGCTCCAACACTCTTTCATAGATTTCAACATATTTTGATCAGCCTTCATCTCTCCAGTAGTCTTATGCAGTTTCAAATCTTCATATGCCTCATTTGCATCCCCATCCAGCATACATGTTCAACCTCATGTTCCACAGAGATTTCTACATCAACAACTAGATTTTCAGAGGAAAACCTTGAGGTAAAAAAACAATATAAAATTTTTTGATTTATTAAAATTCCAGGAGAGCTTCATGAACAACCACTAATCATTATTCCATTTAATTCCATTTTTATACCTTTGTTTCCACTTTCATATGTTCCATTCTTCTCCTATTTCCCATTTATGATGCCATTTCTTTCAAAGTATACTAGCAATATGAGATACCAAATGCATACTCTAAAAGACGTCAAGGTAGCACTTAGTTTGATATGGCAGAAATCAAACTCCACAAACCTTCATCCCATGATCTCTTGCCAATACAAAATAAAATTAGAAGGTCCTATGCTTCTGTCATAGCTATGTGTTCAAGTTAATGACAAAATAAATCTGGTTATGGAGTAAAAAACAGAATATGTATATGTCTCTCATGTCATGTATGCATTTAACTGATAAAGTACAATAAAAGAAATGGCATACTCAATACTTTACCTTTTTGGCATGAGGACATGCCAACCCTTAGGCATGGAGGATATATTGGGACACCAAATTTTCACCATCATCATCACTTGTAGATATCCATTTTATCATTATTACTTCGCTTTCCATTCACTTATCACTCCATTTGTCATAATATCTCATAAATTTCCATTATACGCCCTTTTATACTCCAGTGGTTAGTTCATAGTTGTTTTCCTTCATTTTTAATAAATTAAAGATGATTGTACTTTGTATTTTATCAAATACAGCTAATCGCAAGTTTTCCCCAATGTTTACAAGTTTTCCAAAAACTTGTAATTGGAGTAGTTTGAGATAGTTGCGGGGTTCCAAATGAAAATATGCCACTTGGATTTGGTAAAATATGTCTCTAGCATGGTTCTATGTTAATTGGATTGCACCCATATCACACGTGCGAAGCTCCAAGGCTTATTTAAAGTTCTACTCAAACCCATATTTTTAGCAGCAGTTTTTCCAGACATCCATATTGTGCCTTGATTTGCATGCATATGGAGGCAAATCTAGAGATTTTGAAATACATGTTTTTCTCAAAAACCAACAAATTGTGTAAACACTGGATGTTTTCGTAAAATATTCTTCGATTTGAGAGATATGTGGGGCACTTTAAGGCCAATCTGCCCAAATTACACAAAAACGCATATTTGGGGGATTTTGCTTAAAATTGGCAAATCCAATTTTCTATGTGTGGGGGGTTCGATTTTATCATCCCCACTATTTTTTTTTATCATCCCCACTAATTTTTTATGTATAAATACGACCTCAAGGATGAGGGATGGGGGATTCCATTTTTCTTATAAGAGATTTTGGAAAGTTGAATTGTAAAACACCATTATGATTTCAATGAAGATTTGATTGTTGTTGGTTTGTAAACATCATTTAAGTTTTCCATCTCCCTAGTGGCTATTACCAGTTTGAGTGAGCCCCTCAAGTACGGTAATATGCTACTTAATATTCATTTCATTTCTTTCTTATTTATTGTGTGTATAGGTTAATGTATTTTTTTTTTTAATTAAATGTGTTTGAATTAATTTTACCTTGCAGATTGTTGTTTGCTATGGGAAAGTGGTTAATTACCCTAACTCAACTCTCTCACCACAAATTTTTATAATTTTCATCTTTGGCTACAATACACTCATTTGTTCCACTTATATTTTACCTTTAGTTTCATTGTTTATTTTCTACATAACCATATGTAATTTAATTTTGGAATAAAGTGATTTATGTGACTTCATTTCTGCAATACAACAACATATATAAACCATGTTCTTATGCATGCATGTTGTTGTTATATTTCAATAAATAATAGACACATACTTCGCTTCATCATAACTCTATTTTCACAATTGAAGTCCTATCTTTATACTAATTTTCAATATTTTATAGCAGGATATATCATCTTAATCATTAATCTCATTCCTGTGTGCTTACATACGTTTTATATTTTCATAGTGAGATTATTTGTAAACATACTCTATTTCAACACATTTACATGTATAGCCTTGACTAAATTGTTATCTTTTATACCTTGGACTCTTTATTTTATGAAGAGAGAATTTCTTTCTGATATTATTTCATTTTCATGTATGTGTATTTCAGCTGTAGATTACATATGCTTATGTGTGTTCCATTTTGACAAAGTTCTTCTATTTTGATCTTTCCATGTACAAGTTTCGTTTGATTAATGTAGTTTATGACTTTGGTGTGATTTGGAAACTTTAAGAGCTATTAGAAATTAGTTAAATACAATAGAATCCCATTTGTATCTTTAGGATTAATGTGTCAATAAGTGAATTCAATCCATTATAGTGTTGTTGATAAATAATCCTGAGAATAAAGTGCAGATGAAGGAATCTGAAAAGGATCATTAGTTTCAAGAACTCTTAAAGTTTGTAGATTTGGATTTGAATTTAATTCATAGATTGCATATTTAATTAGAAAGAACTACTTAGCTTTAGTCCTGCACAAACAGTGCTTGCACCTCACAAGCCAATGAGCCCCTAGTTGACATTAAACCATTGGAGAAATTAGATGACATAATTTTAACCCAACACGGTGTCCACAATGATATATTTGTATTATGTTCCTTGTGTTGGAATGAATGGTCTAATGAGGTAAATTCCATAAAATTCATATGGTTCCATCAATAATATTGGGCTAATCTCATGGAAATCATGGACTTGTGGTTTATTTCCTACCTTTTAGAATTGTTCACACCTCTATACTTTCTTGTAGAAATACTTAAACAATGTGGACCACCATAATCACAGACATAGTATTTTCTAGGTTGTTGTGTTTGAAAATAAGTGCCTTTCTTCCATCCCACAGTGAGCTCCATTTCTGATTTGTTCTATTTTAGTGACATTGATGCATCCCTGCATTATCCCATCCATCTCAAATTGTTATATTTTTCTCAATAAGAGATTAAAATTGAGAGTTCTCTTAGTTGTGTTGCGTCCTTGGGTTGCTTTCCTATGTTGTAAGAAGTACAAGTGTCCTCCAAGTAGCACAATGCCTTAGTGATGAGAAAGAGGTTTTGCATGAGGGAAATATCCTTCTCCTAGTTTTCCTTCCTTCCCAATATCTATGCGAGATAAATGATATGGTTTGACATGTGCATTACTAGGTTTGATGAAAACTTTGAAATCATGCTCTTGGAAGAGCAAATGCTCTTGGAAGAGCATGAGCCACTGGCTTATCCACCCTATTAAGATGGGTTTGTTTATGGTATATTTCATGCCTAATGGTCGATGTAGAAATTGAATTTGTTTTCTAGTAGGTATTGTCGAAATTTATGGAGTGCATAGATCATTCCCAATGCATCCCACTCCATTGTGTTATATTTTTTCTTTGCTATAAATATTTTTTGTTGGAATAGTATATAGGACAGTCCATTCCTTTTTATCATGGTTACATCAGTATCACTCCAATACCTATACCGTATGCTTCGACATGCACATGAAAAATTTTGTTCCAATTTGGAAATCATAGAATTGGGGAATTAATGATGATTTTATTCAATTATTTGAATCTCTTCTAATATTTGTTGTCCATTTGAATGCAATTTATTTTTTTAATAATTGTTCCATCAGGTAGGCTATCTTAGCATATCGTTTTACAAAATATTCAATAATACCATGTATGGACAACGAAGTACCTAACCTTTTATGGGTTTGTTAGTGGTATGGGTCCTTAATGCCTTTTACCTTCTTTGGGTTGACCATGATTTTTTTCTTGGAAACTATGCGCCCAAGCAATCTTCCAAAGGGTATTAGGATCTAGCACTTCTCGATATTCAACGATACTCATATCTTTCAACATTTATTGAGCATGATTTTCAAGTCTAATACATGGTTATCATGCATCCAAAGAGTGCCCAACCGTCAAGATATACTTCAAGTGACTTGTGGATTAAATCCTTAAATATTTTGACAATAATTCTTGAGAAACATGTTGATGCGTTAACCAATCCAAACATCATCCTTTTATATTCAAAGGCTCACCATTTCATTGAAAGAGTTGTTAGTGCTTGATCTTTTTCCCACGCCGAGACTTGATTATATCTAGAATACTCATCAAGAAACAAGTGTATCTCCTATTCGGATATGACTTCTAGTACTTCTTCTTAAAATGGGGCTTATAAGGGATGATTGATCATGACCTTGTTCAATTTTTGGAAGTATATACATATCCTTAGATTCCCATTCCTCTTTTTAGCAACTATAATTGGGGATACCCATTTGCTCTCCCAGACTTCATAAATGAATCCTACCTTGATAATTTTATTGAATTATTCCTAGACATTCATCTTGTATCGAGGTTTCATTTTGTATGGTCATTGTCTGATAGGTTTCACCCTATCAATTCATGGTAGTAATATGGTAGTTGTAAGCAAATATGTCTATGAATTCTTGAAATGATGTGATGCTAATTGTTACTGTCTTGTCATCCCAACAATTTCCTACTTCTAGATAACGGTGTTATTCTCCTTTTTAGACTATATTTATCTTTTTGGATGCCTCACTCGTCTACAGTGACCTTTTTATCTATGTTAGTGTTGTATTTATTTTCCTCATGCCATATTTATCCTTCATGTATTAGTCTAGCATCTACACTTGTTTTTCTTCCATTGATATGCTATAAACCATCCTTTTGTTGTTTTGGGAGTTATGTTTTAATGTAAACTAATGCATCTTCCTTATTACCTCTTATAATGATTTATCATTGTCATTCAATCCCTTATTGAGGTATTATTGGAATTTTCACCATATTCTTGTCAAATCCTCGGTTTATGTCATCCTCTCCTCGTGGAAATACCATTTATATGTGAATCCATCAATTATTCCTAGTAGGATATGGAGAGAGTCGGAGACCTCATTGGAGTCCCCATAATTTTCCATTTGTCTTAGTTTAATGTGCATGAGTCTATGTAGGTGTTCCAATTACACAAATCCATAATATCCACAATACTTTTATCCTTTTAACTTCTAAAAACGGCATAGGAATAATGTTCAAATTTTTTCCATGTTATGTTTGTGTCTGTTGCAAAATGTGTAAACCACTACTAAAAGGGTATCATACCTGGTGTGGTAGGGTACTATTATATCCTTTCTTCATCCAATACGAAGTGCATTTTCTTCTCAAAAAAATTTAGATGTGTTATCACTTTGTCCCCATCTTCGAATATTTTGATTGCTTCCATCCTGTAAAGGTTCTTGATATATCTTGGATATACCTCATGATTTTCTTGGGCCCATTATTTGATAATGTCATCAGATTATTCTATGGAGGATACTTCCATGTGGAGCATGCTTTCTTCATTGGGATTTGGATCTATATCTTGGGATATCCTATAAAGTTTTTATGTTCGACTAGTGAACCTGATGATTCTTCTTGGTTGGTAGCAATGGTTTTTGCTTCTATGGCTCCCTATTTATATCTAGTGGTATAATGACCTCCCTCCTCCCCTTTCAAAAACTGAGTACTTCCTTGTCAGACAATATCATGCCCCTCATGGAATATATCCGTGGTCTATTGAATAATACCTTGTATGCTTACTTGGGTAACTTAAGTAATTCAAATGTTACCCATGTCTTAATGTCATAAGCATAGGTTTTGATTGTTGTCAATCTTCCCAAGGAGGTGCATTTAGCATGATTTGTGACTACGATTACAATATCACTATGTTTCAATGAGTGTTTCTCCATTTATACCTAGAATCTTCAGGATATAATGTTAGGTTCATCCCTTGGATCTACTACTCCATCAATTATTCATATATCCATTACGATGGTTTATATTTGTAATTCTTTTTTAAAAATAAAACTAATTTTATGTATCTATGTTCCATCGAGTCATCATTCTAGTCTTCACCCATGTGTAGTAAATAGTTGAAAAAATATTTGATTCTCTTTAGCGTCTACTTATTGGTGTCCAATTGTTTTAGTTACGCCACTAGGTCTTTCATTTGATGATCTGCCTGCTCCGTCCTTGGTTGTTCTCTTTCTTTTCAATTGAAATTCCTTATGGAATGCAGTGCTTCCCAGTACACTACCCTTTGGGCATGGAACACTAGGTCATCGTTGGGTTCTAATGATGGTCAATAGTCTCCCTTTGGTCTTACTTGGGTTTCCAGGAGGGATTTCTTTGCTAGCTTTTCAACATGTATCATATTCCATCTATTTTCCTAGACTTATTTAAGTAATACATGGAATTACTTTGCCTTGTGGTTTCCTGGACTAGAAAGTGAATAGATTGTTAGTCTGTAGATATTAAAAATACAATTATTTCTTGTGTGTCCCCACGCTCCAAAGGTGTAAATTTAAAGCTACTTTCCCTTCGGGTAATTTCTATACTACCATTTGATTTCCTGAGTGGGATTGTATCCAATAGACACTCTAGTCATGGTGGCATTCAAAATTTTGGTCTCCCTATGTTCCTTGGTTGTTATTTCTTGATAAACTTAGTTTATATGGGCCCCTTTGATTACTTGAATTTTTTGAGCAATTGTTCTAGGAATGTTCACTTTTTTCATGTGTATGGAAATAGTTAAACATGTTCATCTTCTTATTTCCTATGGATTCCCAATTGTCCCCGGGTTGTTTTTTTGTTTCCTTTGGTACATGTCATTTGTCCTCCTTAAGTCTCTTCAATTCTTGTTCTAGAGTTCCCAATCATTCAACATGTGTAATACCCCCATTTTGACCCTTAGGATGTATTGGCTTCATATGTAAATATTTTGCATACACGATGTATGAATTCCTAGCGTGGATCTCAAGGCCAAGGCCCCGCTAGTGAATGCTCAGCTTTAAAAGGCAAGTATTTTTATATTTTGTGATCCATGTGCTAGTAAACCATGGGAAATTGTAAAAACATGTAAATATTTATAATGCAAATAAAATTCCAAGAGTTGGATATGGAAGCAACTAAAAATGAAGGGGGTGTACGTATCCAATAGGGTGAGGGGTTGGGGAATTGAACCCTTTGTTTCCAAATGTCATCTTGAGAACCCATCTTGACTAGTTACTTGCTGACATTTAATTCCATTGTAAGGAGGCAGTTGAGAAATTATCCCATGAATTTAATGGAGCATGGGAAAACTCAGAAATTCGTATGGATGGGTATGGGATCAATTTACTTGACCTAGAAGTTAATTTCCTAATGGGAATTTGTTTTCCATCATCCCCATGCCATTGTTTAACAACCAAACATCAACTCTCAGCCTAGTATGCATCCCCGACAATGAAAATTGCAGAAATAGAAACCAAGAAAGAATCCATGATTTAGAGTGTAAAAAACGGCCAGAATTTTATGTGGGTATCAAAATCTAGTGGGGAATCCATAGCCATAAAATTTGGGGAAAATTTGAGAGTATAAAAGACCTTAAAATACGTAGGAAGACTCAGAATTGGTAGTCGGGAAGTTGAATTTTGTGATTGAGAGCCACATGGCCAGAATTCAGAAAAATCAAAGAATGGATTGAATTGGGAGAGAGATTAGATATTAGAATTGCTTAATAAACCCAGTGAAGGCAAGAGTCTATGAATTTTTTGCAGCTTGGACCTTTCTATGCCCACCCTGAAGAGCATTGGAGGGAAGGGGCGCCTGATGGAATGTGTAGTAGAGAAGGGGGCCTTCCTTGTGTTGGGTGTGGTGGGTATTATGGGTTCCAAGGATAACTGTGATCAATTGAGATGCTTGTAGCTCTGTGGTTGAGCTCGTTGGCTTAACATTCTCCTTTCTTGTCTCCCTGCATGTTTGACAAACCTAGCTATGTGCCAATTTAGCATCAGTGATTTTGCTTATGGTTGTGGGTGAGCCTGAGTAGTTCCTCCTTAGTGGATACATATCCCAGCTCGTGGGTAGTCTCTCGGCTGAATTAATATAGGCTGGAAAGAGACCTACAGTTGGGTGGAACGTCGTTTCTCTTCCATAGCCAGTTACTCGAGCAATTTCAATTAAAAGATAAGTGTTCACTACCGTTTCTAATTATGTCAAATTTATGTATTATGGGTGACTATATGTTTATGTCAGATTGAATGAAATGATCCAATTTGAATTGTTAAAATTGAATGCTTGTAAATATCATAAGATGAGTTTATTTATGTGCATGATTTTACTGCTATGCCTATGATGAACATGCTGGTATATATATGTTGTGTGTGCACTGATAGAGTTTAATTCCACTGTGTATTTTATTATGCATATGCACACACATTGAGATGTTAATGAATTTAATAACATGGACTTAGAGGCGAATTTTAGAGCTAATGGTTGGATTGATGGGAGGGGACATGACAGAGTGGTATCAGAGCTAATGGTTGTAGCACTAGGGTTGTTTGGGTCGGAATCTACACCTATACGCAGAAAATTAGAAATGCACAGGAAGTGCTGGTGAACATTGGTAAAATTGTGGATTCAATTAATGACCAAAAATCAAAATCTTCAAATGTCACAGAGGAACACACCGTTGTGTAGAGCTCGCTGAGATTTTCCAGGTGATGCATGTTTCATCAAAAATGGACTTTGGATGTGAAAGATATCGACATCGACGCGGTCATGGGAAGTTGAGTTTAGTGGTTCTGATTTCCAACTCTCGATGTAAGGAAGGTAGTAGTCGGAGTCGGGAAGTCAGGGTAATCGTATTGGAGGTCGTTGTGTGGTTCTGACTTCCGAATCTCGAAGTACAAAAGATAGTAGTCAAAGTCAGGAGGTCAGGGGTGGTTTGTCAATATCAGTTGGTAGTGCCGACTCCCGACGTACGGAAGATAGTAGTTGTAGTCGGGAGGTCGGGGGTGGTTCAAAAATATTGGATTCACAGTGCCGACTTCTAACTCTTGACCTATAGAAGGTAACAGTCGGTGCCGACTTCTGACTCCTGACGTATAGAATATAACATTCGGAGTCAATAAGTCGGAAATGGATCGTTATGGATCATTTGTGCATTCTGATTTCCGATTTCTGATTGGAAAAGTAAAAAATTCTTGGAAAATTCGGGATCAACCGAGTCGAGGTCGGGACATCAAGATAAAAAAAAAAGTATAGATCTCGAAAATTATTTCAGCCATAGAAGGAGCAGTTTAAATCAGAAATGGATGAGACTTGTGGCGTTTGGATGCCAATATAGAAAGCCACAAAAATAACAATGAGAGGCCCGAGCTCGTTTTGCTCCAATTTGGAAAAAATATTGAAATAGAGACTATCAAAGATCGGTGTCCAAAGACCCGTTGGAAGCTCGATTTGGGCCAAAATTGCTAAGGTGCAATAATGGACCAAGAAAAAAGTTAACTCTATAATATTGGGTCCAAATTCCAAAAAAGTGTGAAGTCGGGGTGTGAAATAAGGCCAAAATGCACTATTCCTGAGCCCTTTTAAGGGATTTTAAAAGCTTGCAGAGGGTAAAAGTGACCCTATATGTCGAAACCAGAAATATTGTTAAACTAAAAATTGTACCTACTCATTAAAACATGCAACTTCCATTAGACGGAGTTTTTCTAAAAATGCTTAGTTTGGGAGATAGCCATTTTTGCCCAAAATTCCAAGATTTGGGAAAAGTTGCAAAAGTCAAAAGTAGTCAAACCCATAATTTTATAGAGATATGAAAGTTTCTAAGTGATCCTTGTCATATGAACTAACTTTTCCCAACAGAAAAACTATTATAGTTCTCTCTAGAATTATTTGTACAAGTGGTTGAAGTTGGGCGTCGAAGCTAATTACACCTATGGAAAAAGTGCAGAATTGGGCAAAATCGACATTTTTGGAAAAGTGTAAATTCCATGTACAAAATCAGAATGGAGCATGAATATAGGTGTTGGAAATATTTTCCATGAGGGAATAGTGTTGCATAGTCATAATTTGAATGAGGAATTCCAATGTCTCATAAATCAGAACAGAAAAGTGTCTATAACCTTGTTTTGACAAAACAATTGTCAATAGAGGCAATTCTAGAAACACATAAATGGAAAAAAGGAGAAGAGGACCTAAGAACCCTATGAATAATTCCATGAGCATAATTCTATTCAAAATAGCATTTTTATGTTTCATTTCATATATTACTAAAATGACTAATAAATATCTCTATGATGCACAATGTTTGCAGTTGATAAGCTTTGAACAGTTGTAGCAGAGGGCAGCAGGCATGAGGAGATGGACCCCAAAGGAAAATGGTGACCATGAATGATGCCCAGGACCCATATGAACATGATGAGTATGTCTTAGGATAAAATATTCAAGAGGGTGATGTTGAGACATAGTCAAATGGGAGAAGGGAGCATATCACTCCTCAAAATTTGGTTGAAACAATGAGAAGTTTCAATGAGAGATTGATCAAGGCTCAAGAAGAGAAGAACCATATTAATGCTGCTATCCTTCAAAGACTTACTTATATTCAACAGAGAGCTCATCTTGGATCTAATCCAAGCAATGTTGGTAAGAAATAAGAAGTGCAGAGAGTCGCTCTAGAAGTCACAATAGAAAGAGGATGCCAAGTCCAAGAAGTTGTTCCTTGAGAAGGGAATGTAAGCTATCTTCGCCGAGATAATCTTCTAGAAGGTCATGTGATTCTCAAAGTTCCCAAAGTATCCCAAGGTGTACTTCCAATAGGTTTCAAATAAGAAGGGATTTTAAAGGGATTCCACAAGGAGAATTTAGAAAGGAAAGGCCTCCCACATTTGACGGAGAAAGTAAGACCAATGAATAAGCAGAAGCATGGCTTCTTGGGATGAAGAAGTATTTTAGAATTCATGATTACATAGGAAATGAAAAGGCCAGAATTTCTATTTACAATATAAATTTCTGAGCTTCAATTTGGTGGGAGCACCTCATGCAAGTAAAAGAAATCAAGGAAAGAAGAGTCAGCTGGGAGCGATTTAAGAAGTATTTCAAGGAGAAATACCTTTCTGCTACGTATTATGATAACAAGAGGAAGGAGTTCAATGAACTAAAATTGGGATAGAAATATATGGAAGAACATGTCCATAATTTTTTGGAAATGTTGAGGTATGTAGATTACATCAAAGATAAAAGAGTAAAAATCCAATGCTTTCTTGGAAGTCTACCCCAAAATTTTAGAGAAAAGATTGAGTTTGTTACATCTCTTTATGAAGCCATTAGGATGGTGATGCATTGCTATGAGCAGAGAAAAGGAAAATTAGAGGTTCATCCCGCATGGAAGGGAAATCCAAAAGGAATATTTGACCAAAGGAGAAGTGGATTTAATCCTCCATTTAAAAATCAACCAAGAAATTTCCAACAAGGTCATCAAACACGAAGTGGAATTACGCCAGTAGTAGCAGCAAAAAAAAGTCCAAAAGGACCACTTCAATGTTGGGGATGTGGAGAGAACCACATGCTTAAGGACTGTCAACATCAGAGAGAGAACCATCGAGGCTTGCATAAATTAGAAGTAACAGTTACAATGGAGGATAAGGAAAGAGAAACACTCGGCCAAATTTATGTAGCGTTGGATAATCATAAAGAAGACAATCAATCGACAGTAATGGAAGTTGAAGGTAAGATTGCTAAGCAATCTATTTCTATTTTGATTTATCCAGGATCTACTCATAGTTATGTTTCTCCAACAGTGGCTGAAATTTGTTCCCTTGGAAAAATGAAGCATAATAAGTCGTGGTTAGTTCAATTAGCCACGGGAACAAAAAGAAAAGTGAGTGAAGTAGTGATGGAATTCCCCCTAGCGTTGAATGGACTTCTCATCAAGGTAAATTTAAATTTCCTACCATTAGGATCCTATGATGCCTTTATTGGTATGGATTGGTTGGAAAGACATAGAGCCAAGGTAGATTGTTATGAAAAGTTTCTTGAATGCATTGATGAAGAGGGAAGGCCAAGATTGGTTAAAGGAATTCCCAAGAAAGTTTCGGTAAGGCATATTTCAGCCTTACAAGTAAGAAATTTTTACAAGAAATTGTCAACTACATGCATCCCATATATCAGATTCCTTAGAAAGCAAAGGCCAAAGGATAGAATATTATCATTTGTTACAAGATTTAAAATATTTGTTTCCATATGAAGTGTCGGGACTGCCACCAAAAAAGGACATTGATTTTACAATCGATCTTGTTCCAAGGGCAGCGCCAGTTTCCAAATCTCCTTATAGAATGAGCACGCCGGAATTGGTAGAATTAAAGATTCAGCTACATGAATTAATAGACAAGAAGTATATAAGACCAAGCGTGTCTCCTTGGGTATCACTGGTGTTATTTTTCAAAAAGAAAGATGGGACTTTAAGGTTGTGTATTGATTACAGGAAGTTAAATAAAGTGGCAGTCAAGAATAAGTACCCATTTCCCAAAATTGATGATTTGTTCAATCAAATGAAGGAAGCCAAAGTGTTTTTGAAATTGACTTGAGATTCGGTTATCATCAAGTGAGAATAAAAGAATAAGACATTCACAAGGCATCTTTCTGGACAAGATATGGTAATTATGAGTTCACGGTGGCTCCGTTTGGACTTATCAATGCACCCATCACATTCATGTGCCTCATGAATAGTGTTTTTAGCAAATTTTTGGACAAGTGTGTGTAGCTAGGGTTTTACCCCTAGCTTGTGCAAATGAGCACCTACTAAGGAGAATGGACTCCTTAGTAGCAGTTCAGTAAATGTAAATAATTAAGCTAAAACAGAAATTAAAACTACTTTAGACATTGTGCATAAAATATAAACAAAAAGATATAAAGAATGGCTTTTTGTATTGATATTACCTTCAATGTGAAGGTTTGATGAAGCCCTTTGCAGGGTCCAAGAGGATGCTCCAAGCTTCAATATGCTCCTTCTCCTTCTCCAATGGTGGGAATGGGCCAAAAGTGGCTCTCAAGGTGAAAGTAGTTCAATGGTGAACTAGGGTTTCGAGAGAGATTTTGGCAGAGTAAGGGTGCTTGTGATTGTGGATATGGAATAAGGGATCTCCATCACCTATTTATAGTTTTTTGGTGGTGGAGTGCTGACCCATGGTTTTAGGGAACACATGGTTTTGGGCAGCTGTATAGGGTTTTTTCCTCCTTTTCCTCATTATTTTATATTTTTTATTCCCTTTTTAGGGGATTTTTGCTATTTTTGGAGGAAAATGGGGTTTTTTAGCCTTTTTTAGGCTATTTTGATGGTTTTGTGGCCTTTTGGAGGCATTTTAGGCCTTTTGGAGGCTTTTTAATAGGATTTTTTGGGATTTTTTGGGATTTTAAGGGAAATATGGTAGGAAAATGGACAAATGAGCCATATAATGTGGTAGATGAGGTAGTGAACACTTTTTGGGTGTTAACAGATTGCCCCCTGATGTGCGAGGTCAGGAGCTCATCGTATGGCCGATGGACATCATAAGTCATGAATGGTTTTCCTGGGATGTGGAGAAAAGAGAAGAAACAAACTGAAGCCCGGAACAACGATCCCAAACAACTGCAAGGACTGAAAGTACATAACCTCAATAATGGATTGAGGAATCATCTGATCATATGGACGAGGCGGGCATACCCATGCTCGTATCAGGATATAACATAATAATAACAATGGGGTCCAAATAATGGGGACCTGACATATACATGTCCTCAAAAACTGAATGAGGAATAATCTCAATATATGGACGAGGCAGGCATACCCATGCTCGTATCAAGATACATAAACAGAACTGTGAGGCCCGAAAAGCGGGACCTGTAATAGACATGACCACTGTGTACATCATGAGAGTCCAGAGGGGACACAAAACTGGGACATACTGCTGAGCGGATCATGTGTGAACTGCAGAACTGGTGCACTGGAACAATCAACAGTACTACTGAGTGTGGTACCAAAGGGGCTGATGAGCTGCTGGATCAGAGTGACAAGAGGTACACTCACAATGGTACATGGAACTGGAACTGAGCTAGAACTGAAACTGGGTACTCAAGGAAGCATGTAACTGGATGGCTTCCGAATACAAACGCCAACGCAGCCCGGACATCCACAGGAACATATAACTGGGTGTTCCGAAGTGACTCACCAATGTGCTAGAGTCGGGGGAAATCCGGGGTCTTCGACTAAAAAATGATGGGATGTAATCCTACGCGATCCTCAACGATGCGATCAAGGTGCTGAAGTCGAGCATGTGAGGAACAACCACTCGGAGAGGCAATGATGTCTCCTCTCAGAATGATCCGTAGGCACTTACCACAGATGGTGATAAGTCCAAGGCGTAGGGACCTCTGGGCCTATCCTCTGGAATAGAGGAGCTGTCGTCGACAGAGGGAGACCTGCAACTATCAAGGCAATGATGTTTCCTTGACAGGAGCGCGAGGTACAAGACCGAAATGTGATAGTACTGATGGCAGTACTGACCGACTGTGGAGGGACAACTGAGCAAGTAGAGTGGGTGGACTCAAACTTCCTTTGTTCAGAGTATGATAATGGGAATGATCTGGCAGCATCTGAAACTGACTGAGGGGAAAGGGATCATAGCTGTAATGGATCTGGGAGGATAACTGGCTGAGGGAGACTCAAGCTGGTGTAACAATGGCAGGAGACTGCAAAATACTCTGAACAAAGGCGACCTGATTGGGGGTGCTGTCGAGATGATTGATCAAAGTGCCAGGAGGCACGGGAGGGGACTTCTTCATGGGTTAAGGAACTAGAAGAAGTTTGTGTAAAATGATACTGTCGTGTGGATTTTACGAGCCCAGGACAGTTCATGCTCGTGGTTGCTTTCAATTTTAAGGAGTCTGAAAGCGATAAGAAGACTCTGAACAATGGAATGGTACTGTCGTGTGGATTTTACGAGCCCAGGACAGTTCATGCTCGTGGTTGCTTTCATTTTTAGAGAGTCTGAAAGCAAGTAAGAAGACTCCAGGGGGTTGCTTTTTCGTAGATTTAGTATCCAAGGCCCAAAGAAGCATAAAAGGATGCAATGAAGAACTCTTCTAGCCGGTGTGACTAGAGTATTCCTTTTTCGTAATTAGTCTACCAGGTCCGGAAAAGGGTTAAACTTATACCAGATAGACGCCCTTTCAGGTACTTTAGCGAGCATGAAAGGAAGCAAGATTGCTCGGCGATCTTTTCATTCTTTTAGGAGTCAGAAAAGAGCTTAACAGAAACTCCCTAAGTGCCTTTTTCGTAAAGGACTTGTCCGGCCCGAAAAAGGGATAAAATTATACCGAACAAAAGGAATGGCCAGGCAAGGAGGAAGTGTTCAATCAAGGATCAATAATGGTGACCAAGAACGAGGGTAGGGGGGAACACCGGTGGGCCTCCTTGCGGGGTAGATGAAATGGTGGCAAAATAACGAGACATTTGCAGTATGACAGGAGTGAATGGCTCATGTACAAAAGTGGAACAATCCGATGGCGGCCGATGTGGCACGCAAACCGAGGCAGCAAGGTGTCGGGACACAATGTTGAAAGTGTACCAAGTGAGAGCGAGGAATGGTCTCAAGCATCATCACGAGCTCGGAAAAATGAATCCGACGATATAAAGGATGTCAAAAACAGGTAACGGCCGATGTGGCATGCAAACCGAGGTGACGAGGACGTTTTGGAAAACTACCCGAAAGATCGGGGGGTGAGAGCGAGAAATGATCTCAAGCATCATCACCAGCTCGGAAAAATGAATCCGATGATATAAAGCATGCGAAAAATGGAGAGCGGCCAATGTGGCACGCAAACCGAGGCGACTAGTGGCGTCTGAAAAATGGGCAAAAAATAACGAAACGAAAATAATGCAACGAGGTGACCATCATGACGGTCTCGTCGTGCTGATTCCGGTGGTGAAAACGGTTTGTAAAACGGACAAAAACAAAATGAAAGTACTGTACAACGCAGACCAATGAGGTCGCAGGTTTCTTTTTTATGGGTAAAAACGCTTGAGATACAACCCATTACAAGGGTTGCGCAAAGGACGGCCTTCGGAGTCAGCTAAGATGTATGCCCCCTTGCCGAGGCAGGTCTGCATGACGTAAGGGCCTTGCCACATGGATTCAAACTTCCCTTTACCGGTTTTGTCATGGGCTTGGTCATAGGCGAGGACGAGGTCCCCTTCGTGGAAAGTTCGAGGGTGAACATGTTTATCATAACCGGCTTTGGAGCGGTTTTTGGCAGCTTCGATGTTCTGGAGAGTGGCCCGACGGTCTTCATCGGCTTGTTCGAGTTGTAGCAAACGCTGCTCGATGGGGGAGGTGTCAGGGAGAAGCTCAACGGCGATCTGTAAGGCAGGAATCTGACACTCGATGGGGAGGACAGACTCTACACCGTGAACTAGATGAAATGGTGTAAAACCAGTGGCGGTCTTAGTGGAGGTGCGGTAAGCCCACAAGGCAGGGAACAACATGTGGTGCCAATTGGACTTATGCTTGTCAACCGTTCGTTGGAGGATGGTTTTGAGGATTTTATTGATGGCCTCTACTTGGCCGTTCCCTTGGGGGTAGTAAGCAGAGGAAAATTGGTGTTCATACTTAAGGAGGGTGGATAGCTCACGCCAGACGGCATCTTCGAAGTGTGAACCATGGTCAGAGACTAACTGCTTAGGAACCCCAAATCGAGCGATGACATGGTTGAAAAAGAAGCGGGCAGCAGTGTCGGCGGTACAATTGAAGGTAGGCATGGCTTCCGCCCATTTGGTGAAATAATCAACAGTGACAACAATATATTTGTGGCCGTTGGCAGACTGGGGTCTACATTCCATGAAGTCTATGGCCCACTTACAAAAGGGACCAACGGTGACGACTGGGTGTAACGGAGCAGGAGGTGTCCGGGCCTTGGGGGCAAAAAGTTGGCAGTTATGGCAGTGTTTGACCGCAGTGATGCAGTCGGTGAAAAGTGTGGGCCAGAAGTATCCGGCGTGGACGACCTTTTGGGCAGTGGCCATCCCTGAGAAATGGCCTCCGCAGGCACCGTTATGACAGTCATTAAGGACGTGTTCAGCTTCCTCGTGTGTAAGGCAACGACGAAGAATTGTGTCAACTCCGCGTCGGTAAAGGACATCGCCTAAGAGGAGATATCGAGAGGCCTGGTGACGGATGCGATGGCGTCCATTACGGGTAACTTTGGGTCTGAACTTCTGTGTGCGCAGGTATAACAAGATATCACCGTACCATGGGTCATCGGACGAGATAGTGAACAGGTGATTGTCGGGTAACTCATCGGAGATTGGTTTGGCCGGGAGAAGGGAAGGGAGATCAGTAATGAGATGGGCAAGTGTGAGGGCTTTAGTGCTCTTAGGTGTTTTGAAGGTAAGGTCATATTCCTGGAGGATAATGACCCATTTAGCAACACGACCTTGCAGTAGCCGCCGGTTTAAAATATATACCATGGGGTTAGAGTCGGCGACGACGGTGGTATGACTCATTAAGATATAGTGTCGCAATTTTTGTACGGAAAAGACTACTGCTAGGGCGAGTCTCTCCTCGTACGGGTAACGTAGGGGTGGACCGGACAAGGTCTGACTAACGTAGTAAATGACGTGCTCCTGGTGAGAAGCGTCTTCTTGAACCAAGACTCCGGACACGGCATATTCGGAGGCCGAGACGTATAGGATGAAGTCCTGGGAGAAATCCGGAGGGGAGATCAGAGGGGCTTGTGTGAGAGCCTTCTTGAGGGCTTCGAATGCAGCTTCTGCTTGCTCATCCCAGACGAAAGGTATGTGGGTACGGAGCAGGCGCAAGAAACCGTGAACGGTAGTGGCGTAATCAGGAACGAAGCGTCGAAGGAAGTTGGATCGCCCCTGCAGACTTTGGAGTTGCCGGAGCGTGCGAGGAGAAGGAAGGTCTAAGATGGCTTGGACTTTTAGAGGGTCAACAGTAATTCCTTTCTGGGAAACAATGAAACCTAATAACCGGCCTGCCGGAACGCAAAAAACACACTTGTGTGGGTTCAAGCGGATTTGGTATTTGCGACAACGCAGAAAAACTTGCCGAAGGTCGTTAAGGTGGTCTGATCGTTTCCGGGAACGAGCTGTAAGGTCATCAAGGTAGACTAACAGGATATGGACCAAGTCGTGAAAGCAATAGGTCATGGCCCGCTGGAAAGTGGCACCAGCATTTTTGAGGCCGAACGGCATGACGCGATAGGCAAAGGTGCCCCATGGGGTAGTAAAGGCAGTTTTGTACTGGTCTTCCTTACGGATCTGAATCTGGTTGTATCCGGAAAAACCATCCATGAAGGAGAGGACTTCATGCCCCGCACACGCATCAATGAGCTGGTCAATAAATGGCGTGGGGAAATTGTCCTTGGGACAAGCGCGGTTTAAATCGCGGAAGTCAGTGCATACTCGAATGGTGCCTTGTTTTTTGTTAACGGGAACGGGATTTGAAACCCAAGTGGTATAGGCAATAGGATAAATGAACCCTGCCTTGCGTAGCTTCTCAATCTCGGCTTTAACAGCTGGGAGCTTTGAGGGATGAATGGGTCGCTGCTTCTGACGAACGGGGGGTACATCAGTCCATGTGTCAATGTGGTGCTCTATAATTGCGGGGTCAAGACCAGGCATTTCGGTATAGGACCAGGCAAAGACATCACGGAATTCTCTGAAAAGGTTTATGTAGTCCTCAATCTCTTGTTTACTGCAGAATGCTCCTAGAGTGATGAGTTCAGGGGCACGTCCTGGGGTAGCGATATCAACTTGGATGATAGGTGAGATGTTGGCCATGTTACCCTCCTCAAAGGCGTCAGGAGCAGGAATAGGGTCCTTGAACCAGTCGACCTTGGTGGGGAGGAAGTCTTTGGATTCAACTGTGAATTGTGTAGCTGTGCTAGAGGAGGATTCTTCTGGGATGAAGTAGGAACGATGATGCATATCATCCCATGGATAATCCGGGGCAGTAAGGGCCTCAAGAATCTCCTCATCGGTACGGAAAGTTTGCGTCGTCAAATCGGTTGATGAGGGGGGAGTGGTGGAAGAAATCATATAGATGGTATTAATCTCTCCAGAAGGTGAAGAGTCTGGGGGGTAGATCTCCTCAATGGTAGGTGGTGCCGTCTCAAGATCCAGATTGTTCATCTCATAGAGATCCGCTCTGTAATCCGGGAGATCGGGACAATGATGTGAATAGTGCCCGTAAATACCACATATGGCGCAGGAGTGGTTGGTACGTAGGGACTTATCTTTAGGCTTGGGAGTAGGGTTTAGTTCGAAAGTTGGGATGTTAGGGTCATCGTCGAGCATCTGCATGTGCTTCTGCAATGCTGGTAACTGTGGGCATTGGTGGGTCGCATGGCCTAACTCGTCGCACAGCGAGCATTTGGGAGGAGCACGAAATACTGGAGGGTTTTTGACTGTCTTGGGAGGTGGGACAGCAGTGTAAGGTTGTGGACCTCTGCCCCCAGTGGGTTTGGGAGGAGGGGTGGGAGTCGTGGAGGACGAAGGGGTAGAGACACCAGGGGGTGGCTGGGTGGTAGTAGCCATGGGTTGCACCGGTTGGAGGACGACATCAGGTGTCGGCGGGCGAACGGGAGGCGAAAGGTACCAGACGGGTAATCCCAAGGTTAAACCCGGGAGGCTAAGGGTAGCCATAACCGGGGCGCTTACTACTCCCGATGGAGGGACTAGAAAGGGGATGGTATGGATCGGTGTAACACCAATGTGGCTAGGTACCAATGGTGGTTTAGGAAACAAGGGTGGTTGATTGCTAGGTGGTTGGCTGTCGTGGGACAAAGTACATAAGTCAGACACGTCGGTGGGAGAACACGGAGGAGGAATAGATTGAAAGGTGGAGGTCATCGGCACGTCTGAGTAGACTCCAGGCCCCGTAGAGGAAACAAACGAGGTGGTGGCACGAGACACAGGTTGTTCAACCATGGGGAGAACATTTTCAGGTGCCGCAGGAGCACTGGGATCATAGTAGGTGAGCTGATCAACCTTAACCACGCGTCCCTCGTGGGGGAACATCATGGTGCGAAAGACGGAAGAGGCAACCGCCCGCATGGCATACATGTAGCTGCGGCCAAGTAAAAGGTTATAATCCAATTGGGCGTTGATTACCTCAATGTCAATGAGTACAGTCTTGCCACCTAACTGGACGGGGACATTGGCTAGGAGGCCTTGGGGCTGAGCCGAACGACCGTCGTAGGCGCGTAATGCAGTGGTGGACTGCTGGAGAGGAGGGGAGCCCAGCTTCTGCCATACGAGTGTAGACATAACGCATGTGGAGGCACCCTCATCGATGATGCACCGATGGATGACAAGATTCCTAACGGAGACAGTAACTTGGAATGCTAAGCTGGAAGGTAGGCGTGGTTCAGACTGGTCTAAATCAAATGCCATCAAATTCGAATCATTTGGGTCAATCCCCCCGATGGCGAAAAGTAAAGTCTTGCGCTGGGAAGGGCAGTTCTTCAAGACTTCTAACGCAGACATGGCTGCGGGAGATTGGGCTAGGTCGTCTACAATGTTGTAGTTTGACGCAGCGCGCGCATTGGGGTTGTTGTTAAGACGGCGAAGTGGGAAACGAGCTGCTTTTGCAGCGCCATCTATGGGAGGCAGAGGTATACGTAACGCCTGATCGGTGGGATGAGCGTTAGTAGGTTTATCCATGGGAGGGGCTTCAGAGGTGGAGCCATATTGGTTCCGACGGGTCTGGAGGTTGACGTCAGCAGATGACATCATCAACAAGTGGTGGGTTCCTGAGTCAAACATGGGTTGATCAGGAGCAGCGTACGTGATTTGCTGTTGTTGGGGCGCGTTGGCTTGAGGGGGAGCCAACGGCTGAGTGTTCACGACGCCTTGGGTTGGTAAGGGGTTTTGCAGCACCAAAGGGGGTTGTTGAGGTTGGGGGGGGTTGGGCGGTGCTTGGGGAGCTGCATGCCCTTGGCGATGGGCCTCGTCAACCCAGAGTTGCCGAGCTCGCTCTAAGTGTGGGCAAGCATGTGTGTAATGGCCATAGACCCCGCAAATAGAACAAGGATGGTTTGTTCGCAAATTGGGGTTTTTAGCCTGCTTGGGCGGGCGATCAGGGTTTTGATTAGCGGGGGCCGCATTGTTGTTGTCGGGGGGATTCGCCGGTTGCCCGGCTTGTTCTGCAGGTTGGTTGTTCCCCTGATTACGGCCCTTGCCGCGGTTCTGTTGGCCCTAGTTGCGTTGGGTGTTCTGGTTTTGCTGCGGGTTTTGTTGGGTGTAAACTTGCCCTTGGGCAGCAGGTGGATTTGGAGGTTGCGCAGGTGCTGGAGCAAACTGCGGTGGATGGTATGCAGGTTGAGGCTGAGCAGGTGCAGCAACTTGAGGGGGTTGCTGATATGGCTGCGGAGCGAGTTGTGGGTGTGCCGCAGGGGCTGCCTGTGGCGGATAATAAGCGGGTTGGGCTTGTGGAGGCGCAGGAGCGGGGGCAGCCTGCTGATGGTAGTAAGGCTGAGGGGCGACTGGGGGAGCATAAGCAGGAGTCGCATACCCGAAGCACTGAGGTGGACATGAGGGTCCATGGGAATGGTGGTGTGTCATGGGAGCATATGAGTTGGTTGCTCCAGACTGTGAGGTAGCCCGCGATAGGTCGGGGCCAGGGGTAGGTCGTGCTATAGAAAATGGTTGGGGATGCGAAGAAACACGGCCAATGATACCATCTACAGCGTGGGATGCCCCCGGCGCATCATGCTGGGAGGACTCGCCGCGAGGGGCGTCAGGTATAATGGTATAAAGGTAACCCGATTGGGCGTAAATGAGGTCGAACTGTTGGGCCTTAAGGATGGCTTCTTCTTCAGACTGGGGTCTTTCTGAGGCCACATCCTTAGCAATAACAGGGAAAAGGGATTTGAGGAACCAATCCAGGAAGATACGGTCGTCAAGTTTGATCTTGCATAAGCTACGGCGTCGACGCCACTCATGGATGTGGTCCGTGATATGGGTAGCCATGTTTTGTCTACAAGATAGAAGGATCTCAACGCTCGCGTCATAGCGGACAGGCAACTGGAAGAACTGCAGGAAGGTCGAGGCCAGGGAAGCAAAGGTGGCATGGGTCCCATGAGGTTGCTCGATATACCACTTGGCTGCAGAGCCAGTGAAGGTGCGCTGTAAGAGACGGAGGCGAACAGAATCGTCCACTATGGAGTTAGAGGAACACCATAGGTGGAAAGACATGATATGGTTTTGTGGGTCCTCACCGGCCTTGCCCTCGAACTTAGGGATGTCAGAGGGGAGCTTGGTAGGCATATGAGGCCATGCAGGGTCGTGTCGAATAGGATCGTTGGTCAATCTGGCCAGGTCAGGTAGGTTGAGGCTAGCCATGAATGGAAAACTGGAAGAAGGATGTGACACAGTAGTGGGTTGGACCAAGTTGGGGCCAATGCCCCCAAGTGGAGGGACGGGATTTGGGATGGTTCCCCCAAGTGGGGTAACTAAGGTGGTGGAGGATGGTCCAGCACCACCATGGGTAGTGTGAGCCACTGATGTAGTGGGGATAGGGATTCCCGCTGCGGGAATAGGTACCGTGAGGGGAACGGTAGATGGGGTCCCCATGGAGGGCATACCCAAAACAGGTGTAGTAACTGGTGTAGTGGTGGATGTGCCACCAATGGTCCCTGTAACAAAAGGAGTGGAAGTCGTGCCAGCCATGGGGCTAGTAGGGGCAGTGTAAATAGGGTTCTCAGACTCTTCGTCAGAATCCGAGGTAAAGTAAGGGGCGTCACTATGTGGTGACGGAGTCCTACGTCGCTGACGAGTGGTGTCAAGTGACAAGGCTCTAGATCTGTGATGAGTGGTATCAACGGATAATGATCGGAATCTATGACGTGTGGTGTCAAGAGAACCGTGCTGTGGGGGCCCTGAGGCGCCGAGAATGTCTCGGGGACTCAATGGTGACAGATGGTGTCAAATCTCTGTGGGTTGAGGTGAGTAGAAACAGCTCAAAAATCCTAATGCAACCGAGTGTGCAGAAGGAGAGCTAAAAAACAAGGCACTCAGGCCAACAACCAACTCAAAACACCCACTGCAACAGCTGTGCTACAATAGGTGGAGTAACAACAAAGATGGTCAGAATACCAACAAGCAGCAGGTTTCCTAAAAAGAAAAAAAAAATGGTGGACTCACTAGACCAAAGGGAGGTAAAGGAGCATGCAAACACCTAACTAAAAGTATTCTGACTCAACTAAACATATCCTCTGCAAGGTGATGAAATCCAAGTCAGACAATATGAGTAGGAAAGCCAAGTGGCTATGATATCCCCCTACCGGGAGGGACACCGGGTAGTCAATCCTAGAAGAATGGAAACTAAGATACCCCGTTCATGACACGTCCAGAAAGGTGAATCTGCCGTTTAGTTCGTTGACCGCAATACCCCTATACAGGGATATCCCGCGAACCGCGAAAGGTAGCCCTTCGGTTACTGAATGGAGTGCGGTATTCCACTCAGGCCTCCGGAACCAGTCTCCCGACTTCAACCCTCCTAAGGGAGAGGCCCTCTGATAAACTGGTCGTGACCGTGCCAAAAAGTACTAGGGGATTTTGGTTCCCTATTTGGACAACAACTATGTCTCAAGTGAAAGTGACCGAGGGGTGTTATTGGAAGCCTATCCCCCCGACCCTACCTAACTACAATGATTCTTTTGTGTTCCCCAAGTGGGGTTAGAATGTTGGTTCAATTAGGTATTTTTTAAGGCTCACTTGATTTATGTGACAGAGTGTGTGCTCGTGAGGTGATGAACCCAAAAATAGAAGTGCCACAAGGGGGGCAACTTCCAACTATCAATAATGCTGAAATTGAAAGTTAAGCTTGCAAAATTTTCTGAATTAAAAATACTGAAATTTTAAAAGAATTCTGTAAAGGAAACAAAAATTATGTTGCAGAAAGGCTGTAAGGAAGTGAGGCTGCAGGTAGGACAGAGGGCTGTTCAGATGCAGAAAATATTGCAGCAAAAGGGGCTGGGCTCAAAACAGGAAAACTGCAGAAATCAGACCGCGGGTCTGTGGCGAATCAGAACAGGCAGACCGCGGGTTTGAGGAAAACAGACGCGGTCAGGTCGCGGCTTTCGGGCCAACAGCTGCGGTCGGGACGCAGGAAACAGGGTAAAAGGCGCAGTCGGGTCGCGGCAAAAAGGCCGACAGGCGCTGTCAGATCGCGGCAAACAGGATGATTAGCCGCGGTCGGATCGCAGGTAACAGACTTGAATCCGCCGGCAGAGCGTCGGAAACAGTCTGAGAGCCGCGGTCGGGTCGCAGGTAAAGGCCTGAAAGGCGCGGTCGGGACGCGACTGCAGAGGGAAAATACGCGGTATGCGGTGGCCGAAAGGGACAGCCGAAAGGAAAAAATTTTAAAAAACGGAAACCAGAAATTCGAAATCTAGGGGAGTTGCCAAAACTGTAGCTAGGGTTTTACCCCTAGCTTGTGCAAATGAGCACCTACTAAGGAGAATGGACTCCTTAGTAGCAGTTCAGTAAATGTAAATAATTAAGCTAAAACAGAAATTAAAACTACTTTAGACATTGTGCATAAAATATAAACAAAAAGATATAAAGAATGGCTTTTTGTATTGATATTACCTTCAATGTGAAGGTTTGATGAAGCCCTTTGCAGGGTCCAAGAGGATGCTCCAAGCTTCAATATGCTCCTTCTCCTTCTCCAATGGTGGGAATGGGCCAAAAGTGGCTCTCAAGGTGAAAGTAGTTCAATGGTGAACTAGGGTTTCGAGAGAGATTTTGGCAGAGTAAGGGTGCTTGTGATTGTGGATATGGAATAAGGGATCTCCATCACCTATTTATAGTTTTTTGGTGGTGGAGTGCTGACCCATGGTTTTAGGGAACACATGGTTTTGGGTAGCTGTATAGGGTTTTTTCCTCCTTTTCCTCATTATTTTATATTTTTTATTCCCTTTTTAGGGGATTTTTGCTATTTTTGGAGGAAAAGGGGGTTTTTTAGCCTTTTTTAGGCTATTTTGATGGTTTTGTGGCCTTTTGGAGGCATTTTAGGCCTTTTGGAGGCTTTTTAATAGGATTTTTTGGGATTTTTTGGGATTTTTTGGGATTTTAAGGGAAATATGGTAGGAAAATGGACAAATGAGCCATATAATGTGGTAGATGAGGTAGTGAACACTTTTTGGGTGTTAACAGTGTGTGTTATTGTTCTTGGATGACATTCGTGTTTATTAAAGGAATGAAGAAGAGCATGGGGAACATTTAAGAATGGTGTTGCAAGTTATTAGAGAGCACCAACTTTATGCAAAGCTAGCAAGTGTGAATTTTATCAAAGAATGATACAATATTTGAGTCATCTTATTTCAAAAGAAGGAATTTCCATGGATCTAGAAAAGATTGAAGCCATAATGGATTGGTCTCTTCCAAAGAATGTTACAAAGGTTAGATATTTTATGGGTCTTGTGAGATACTATAGAAGGTTCATTGAGGAATTCTCCAAGATTTCTCATCCAATCACATCGTTGCAGAGGAAGAATGTCAGGTTTGTATGGTCTAAAAAATGTGAAGAAAGATTTCAACAGTTGAAGAAGTTACTCACTAGCGCTCATGTTTTGAATATTGCATATCCAAATAAATATTTTGTAGTGTGCACAGATGCTTTCATTGAAGGATTAAATGGAGTGCTTATGCAAGAAGGATTTTTTATTTGCTATGAGTCAAGAAAATTAAAAGAGCATGAAAAGAATTATGCAACTTATGATTTAGAACTAGCAGCCATAGTACATGCTCTCAAAATGTGGAGACGTTATTTGTTGGGAAGAAGATTTGAGCTTAGAACCGATCACATGAGCTTAAATATTTGTTTGATCAATCAAGCTTAAATTCCAAGCAAGCTAGATGAAAGGAATTCCTATGTGAGTTTGATTTTGAAATCAAGCATGTAAAAGGGAAAGAAAATAAGGTTGTAGACGCCCTTAGCAGAAAATTTCATGTAGTAGCCTTAAGCATTTGCAAATAAGATTTGAGAACAAGGGTCCTCGAAGCCCAAAATAGAGATGAAACTTACCTTTAGGTAAAAGAGAAATTGCAAATGGTAAAATTAAATGAAAAGTGTGAAGGATACTAGCTTGGAGAAGATGATATTCTTCTTTATAAAGGCAGACTGTACATTCCAAATTGTGCAGATTTGAAGAAGGTGGTAATGTATGAAATTCATCAAATGCCATACTCTAGACATCCAATATATCAAAAGACAATAACAAAAGCAAGGAAGCAATAGTTTTGGAATGGAATGAAGAAGGATATAGCAGAGTACATTGCTTGGTGTCAAAAGTGACAACAAGTCAAGGTAGAGTATCAACATCTAGCAGGACTATTGCAACCTTTTCCCATTCCGGAATGGAAGTGGGAAATAATTTATATGGATTTTATAACAGGTTTTCCAATGACAGTGAGGAAGCATGATTCAATTATGGTTTTGGTGGACAAGCTTTCAAAGTTAGATCATTTTATTCCAATCAATTCCACTCATAAAATAAGTGAAATAGCGAACATCTTCATGAAGGAAATATTCAGATTGCATGGTTACCCAAGCAATAGTTTTTGATCGAGATGCAAAGTTCACATCCAATTTTTGGAAATGATTATTTCAAGAATTGGGAACTCAACTAAATTTTAGTATTGTGTATCATCCTCAAATAGATGGTCAAACCAAGAGAGCGGATCAAGTTCTTGAGGATATGTTGACAATGTATGTGATGGATAAACCATCCAAATGGGAGGATTACCTACACTTGGTAGAATTTGCATACAATAATGGACATCAAGCATCATTAGGAGTTGTTAAATTTTGAGCATTAATTCACAATACTCTAGGATCTTTGCTGAGAGAATAACATATACAGTATATCAATGCATGACAATCACAATATGACAAGCATCACAAGAATCAAAAGCATAAGAGACAAGAGACACAGAGTTTCCATGGGGAAAACCCTAAGGTGAAAAACCCCACAACTTCCTCAGAGATAGAGAGAGCAATGGCTCAACCAAAGTACAACCAAAATACACTGAGATAGTCTCCTAGTAGCAAATTATCCTCCTCCTCACTAGTGCGCCACTTTTTGAGTGAGAGTGAGTTACTTTTCCGAGTCTGTAAAATAGAGATCTCCGATCTCTATTTATACTAACCTTTTTGCCCAGTGACCTTATGGGGCCAACTTGTCTAGCTAGGTACATCCACATTATAATATATATAATTCAGGGCCGACCCCACATGGTGGTCTAATAACCCATCGACAAGTACACACACTTGCGACACTTGTCAATCCACATGACGACACTTCCTTATAGAGGAATGACACATCTCTTATAAGGGTACAATAAATATATATAAAATACACAGATGAAATACATTCCGAAGTTACATATACATCAACGGGAGTGAGCCCATTTGAGGCATTATATGGAAAGAGATGCATAGCTCTATTGAATTGGGATAGTCCAGTGAAGAGGGTAGTGCTTGGGCCATAAATGCTCAAGGAAATGGAGCAAGAAATTGCTAAGATCAAGCAGAATTTGAAGGCATCCCAGGACATGCATAAGAGTTATGGAGATTTGAAAAGATTGCACAAGGAATTTAAAATTGGGGATCATGTTTATTTAAGAGTAAATCCAAGGAAAAGTGCCCTCAAGTTGGGAAGTTGTGCCAATCTAGCACCAAGATATTGTGGACCCTTCGAAGTCCTTGATAGGATAAGGCCACTTGCATATAGGATTGCATTGCCTGCTAACCTGAGAGCTCATAATGTTTTTAATTTTTATTTGCTGAAGAAGTATGTACATGATCATAATCACATAATTGATTGGAATGTGATACAGGTGGAACTCAAGGGAGAGTTCCAAGTGGAACCTTTGCACATCCTCGACAAGAAGGTAGCATTGCTCTGGAACCGAGTCATTGGAAAAGTAAAGGTGCAATGAACGCACCTTGGTCCCAATGAGGCTACATGGAAGTTGGAGGATGACATGAGAGAGGCATACCCATTTTTGTTCAATTTTGAGAACACTGAGGACGGTGTTGTTCTAAGGGAGAGGGGAATGTAATACCCCCATTTTGACCCTTAGGATGTATTGGATTCATATGTAAATACTATGCATACACGATGTATGAATTCCTAGCGTGGAGCTCAATACCGAGTCCCCGCTAGTGAATGCTCGAATTTAAAAGGCAAGTATTTTTATATTTTGTGATCTATGTGCTAGTAAACCATGGGAAATTGTAAAAACATGTAAATATTTATAATGCAAATAAAATTACAAGAGTTGGCTATGGAAGCAACTAAAAATGACGAGGTTGTACATATCCACTAGGGAGAGGTGAGGATTTGGGGAATTGAACCTTTTGTTTCCAAAGTCATCTCGATAACCCATCTTGACTAGTTATGTTGTTATTTAATTATGTTGTAAGGAGGCAGTTGAGAAATCATCCCATGAATTTAATGGAGCATGGGCAAACTCAGAAATTCATATGGCTGGGTATGGGATCAGTTACCTTGACCCAGAAGTTAATTTCCTAATGGGAATTCATTTTCCATCATCCCCATTCCATTTTTGAACAATTAGACATCAATTCTCAGCCTAGTATGCATCCCCAACAGTGAAAATTGCAGAAATCGCAACCAGGAAAGAAGCCACAATTTAGAGTGTCAAAAACGACCAGGATTTGATGTGGACACTGAAATACAGTGGGGAATCCATAGACATAAACCCTGGGGCAAATTTGAGAGTATAAAATGCCAGAAAATCCATAGGAAGACTAATATTTGGTATCTAGGAAGTTGAATTATGTGATTGAGAGCCATGTGGCCAAAATTCGGAAAAATCAAAGAGTGGATTAAATTGGGAGAGAGATCAGAGGTCAGAATTGCTTGATAAACCCAGTGAAGGAAAGAGTCTCTAAAGTTTCTGCAACTTGGACCTTTCTATGCGCACCCTGAAGAGCATTGGAGGGAAGGGGCGCTTGAGAGACTGTGTAGCAAAGAAGGGGACCTTCCTTGTGTTAGGTGTGGTAGATATTGTGGGTTCCAAGGTTGACTGTGATCAATTAATATTTTTGTAGCTATGTGGTTGAGTTCGTTGGCTTATCATTCTCCTTCCTTGTCTCCCTGCATGTTTGACAAACTCAACTATGTGTCGGTTTAGCATGAGTGATTGTGATTATGGTTGTGGGTGAGCCTGAGTAGTTCCTCCTTAGTGGATACATAGCCCGGCTTGGGAGTCGTCTCTCAGTTGAATTAATATAAGTTGGAGAGAGACCTATGGTTGGGTGGAACGTTGCTCTTCCATAGCTAGTTTCTCAGGCAATTTCAATTAAAAGATAAGTGTTCACTACTATTTCTAATTATGTCAAATTTATGTATTATGGGTGACTGTTTGTTTATGTCAGATTGAATAAAATGATCCAATTTGAATTGTTAAAATTGAATGCATGCAAATAGCATAAGATGAGTTTATTTATGTGAGTGATTTTATTATTATGCTTGTGATGAACATGCTGGTATATGCATGTTGTGTGTGCATTAATAGAGTTTAATTCTTCTATGTTTGTTATTATGCGTCTACAAACGCATTGAGATGTTAATGAATTTGATAACATGGCCATAGAGGCGAATTTTAGCACCCTGTGTATCGTTCATGTGCCCTTCGTTGGTCGGGTTGTTGGGAGGGGACGTGATAACATGTTCCCCTTTCTTGTTCTTTCCTCATTGCTGATTTTCGTGCACCTCTGCTTCCACTTGTACCACTATGTGTACTAATTTCTTATATCACCTAAATTGCATGGCCACGACGTGTTCCCTAATTGTGTCCAATAATCTCAATGAAATCATACATTTTCATGGTTTTCAGTACATTGTATCCTAGTTGTTTTAATAATCCTCAGAGTCTTGCATCCTAGTGTGTTTTGTTTTCTCCTTTCCACTACTTAATATCTATGAACCATGCAAATGTGGATGAATTATGTTATGGATACGTGTAGATATCTAGAAATTTCTCCAAAACATTTGGCCATGAATGAAAGGACTCGTTTCTTTTTCATCTTTGATACCATGTTAGTATTGATCCTTTGATTGTTCCATTGAAAATTTCCCATTGTCTTTCACAATTCACCTCCCCCCTACTTTCAATATTGACCCAAGAAGGAAGATATGATCCCAAACATCCTTGGCTCAATCGAATAAAGGTATCAAGTTAATATCCAAGTGTCCCATGCTTGTAATAGTCTTTCATGGCACACATATATCTTTGGGTTTTTCTGGTTACATCTATTCGATTTGTCCCTCGGTGGCCTCTCGTGGTACTTTCCTGAATAACCTATTCTAGTAAACTTATTCCATTAGTTTTTCTTGGATCAAGAGTTTAGTCGGTCTACTACTACTATAACTAATGTCTATTGTAGTTTCCTCCTGGTTGAAAACTGTTGGGATGACATTTCCTATGATGGTTCATTTATATGCATATGATTTCTTTATCCCCCCCATAACTGATATTATAGTTGACCCACTAATATCTTACATAATTTTGGGTATGACTATTTGAGTTCTCGTGCAAAGTTCAGAGTCGACATGCCCCCCAAATGTTGTCTAGGTTTTAGTTACAATAGGTTTTACTTTAATTTATCATAACAAATACCCAATAACTCATTACATTCATCAAAATAACACAATAACCAAAATAATTTCTTAGAATAGAGCATTCAAATAAAACAACAAATACATCCCATGAAATTGACATTGAAATTACAATGGGAAAACCTCTCCTACTAAGGAAAAAACAATCAAATAATCGCTCAATCCACAATCCCTTGAAAATGATATTTGTTTAAATTCAAAGAAAATCCTTCAATTACATCACTTACAACTTACAACAAAACTTAACTTCTTCCATCTTATGTCTCTCCATTTATACTATATTATGGGATTGCTTGTGTAACGCCCCTCCCTGGGGCCTAGCTAAATCATATATGTGCATACATATAATCACAAATAGATCTGAGATGAAATCTATCAAACAATTTAAGATTTTTAAAAACATACAACCGATAGCAAATCTATATACCCTTTTCCTATAACCAACAGATCCAAATTTTCAGCATTATAATTAATTCGATTCCATTCTAATGCTTAATAAAAACAAAAAACTATGGTTGTATCATAACTGTCAATCACTATTTGTTGAAGGTTGAGGACAAGGCCGAAGGTTTTGTTGTTGTTGAATCCACTGCAATATTAGTCTTCAATATTTCCAATCACAAATGATCCATCGATTTCCACCCTACCATACCCAGAGGGTACTCTTCTTCCCCTAGGACCCCCACGATGCGATGGGGTTGACGATACTCTACTAGCCAATGAACTATGATACTAGACTCTCTACTAAGGGGGAATCCCAACCCCACTTGTATCATAGTGAACCACTAACACACCCTCCAAAAGTCACCTATACAGGAGCCACAACCCAAGCTGCCTCCAAAATTCTTTTGCAAGGAAGAGACATCTCAATCTCATTCCTCCTTTCTTTTATAGCAACTAACCTGCTTTATTTTCCTGCCCTTTTATTTTATTTTATTTTATTTTTATTATTTCTAATGTTTATCTTATTTTATTGTTATTATTATTATTATTATTTTATTTCTGATGTTTATCTTCTTATTGTTATTATTATTATTATTATTATTTCTAATGTTTATCTTGTTGTTGTTGTTGTTATTTAATGTTTATCTTATTATTATTATTATTATTATTTCTAATGCTTATCTTCTTCTTCTTCTTCTTCTTGTTATTGTTGTTGTTGTTGTTGTTGTTGTTTTTATTTAATGTTTAGTTTGTTATTATTACTTGTTTGATTAATTCATTTTTAGTTAATATCTCATCAATTCTTGTTTCCCTTGACCAATAATTATTAGTTAATTAACCGTTGCATTTTTGTCACGCCCAGGGATATCAAGGCGCCATGCTTCCCACATGACCTTCAGATATTCCCTCAGGTGGGGATATGGTACGACGGTTGAGACATCGTTAACTCAACCCACCTACCCTATTGAGGGACTAGTGGTTCCTGGGGAATAATGTTGAGTCCTTATTGTGTGCCCCCCAACAATATACCTCGTGAGTGACCGTACTATGGCCGACCCTCAAGGAAATATGCATCTAATGAGTCGGAGCCTCTCTCGCTCTAGATGAACTCATCGCGTGGAAATTGGATAGACTTAACCTATATCAATTTCAACCCTATCCCCTGATGTGGATCGATTGGAAATCGCATCCAACACCTGCACGTAAACACCACGCGCATCAAATCTTATAAAATAAGATTTTAAATAAAATATGAATCATATCTTGACATTACCTGTCAATGTATATGACTCATTCTGATTCCATGCACATCACGTGCATCCAATATTTTTCCAATATTTCCACATAATCACATATATACCAGGTTGTCAATACATGTCACTAATTTGCGACTCATTCTGAGTCCATGGCATATCAATGCATATTTGCGTCACATGTACCTGCTCTACATGTCACACTTGACAACTCATTAGAGTATATGATATATATATATATATATATATAAGCATTAATCAACATTATCACATTGCACATTCATTCAATCATATCGAATCATGATAAAACCATATAACATCTTAACCATCTCAAATTCATAACAGAGACATATAACATTTGATCAACATCAAATCATATCATGATCATGTGATTTGCCTATTTACATCAACATCATAGCATAATCATTAGTGAAATCATAACATGATTACCATCATAACACAATTAGATATAATCATCATCAGTAGCACCTATATAGCGACATGTACAAGTCTTACACATATAAATTGATCATCCAAAATAGAATGTCCTCGGAATACACTATCACATAGTCTAAGTCTAAGCCACACATGACCCGTTCATTCACAATTGAATGCTCTCAAGGAATAGTAATTATTATATCTATGGTCTGTAATCAAATTCTATAGTCTATCACAAAAACGGGGCACTATAGCTTGGTTACTTGGATAACGAAGCAAGCCCCTTTCAGTGCTTGTGTATTGTTGGGTGGGGGTATTTATCCCAAACATCGACCAACTCGATAATTTTACTCTATTCAAGGGGGTCATGATAGTTTGTTCATGAGTCGTTCCCACCTCACACATTATTTTTTAGTGATTTGTATCATCGATAATGCCTCATATAAAATTATAATTGTGAAGGCCATTGTTAACAAGTTTCACTTGCCAATGGACTCTCATCCTCATGTGTATGTATTTGGATGGAAGGATAATGATTCATCTACCTAGATAATGCACACATTCACTATGTTATTTTATTTTAGTTCTAAGTTTATGGATAAGGTCACATGTGATGTGACCAACATGGAAGTGTGTGGTGTGTTGTTTGGTAAGCCCTACTAGTATGATAATTGTTGTGTTGATAATCCCCCAAAGGTCAAGATCTCCAACAATCGAGAGTGCATATTACTATGTTCATTCCCTTAAACCAGATCCAATTTTATTTTCTAGAATACAAGAGAGAGGTAAGAAGAGGAGAACATTTTTCTCTTGGTTGTAAGACATTTCTTGAGTGTCTCAATCCTTTACTTTATTGCTGCAACAATATATTTGTGCCTACACACAAGTCAAACAACACCATTTTTCAAGTGCATCTACATATTAAATACAATAAAATACATAGATTCAAATTACCTCATGTAAACAAACCATATTCAAAATCAAAACATTAAACATATGAGAAACGACAAAAAATTGGGGGCATGGGAGAAGAACAAAAATATTATTAATTTAAAAATTAAATTTTTACAACAGTAATGGTTACCTAATTGTAAAAGCCTCTTTTTGGGGGTGTAGTGAGCTAAAAATAAAATTATATATATATATAAGGGGTTGATTGTGAAAACCTTGACAAGGGCACAATTAAACGTATTTTCTTTCTTTTCTAATAAAACTATAAAAGTTTTTGTATACTTGTATCATGGAGCATTCTGGAGGAAATTACAGAATGTCTGCAGATCGCATTTTTGATAGTCTGGAATGAATTTGTTATTAAGCTACAGAATATTTATAGATCATTTACCAAGCATATTTCCAACATTTGTATATTTCTTAGAAGTGTTGTTCTTCAATAAAATGGATGGGAATAAATATCATCGCCATTCAAAAACTCCAATTTTCACTCCCACTATAGATCATCTACAGATCTATAACATCACCATCTCATCATTTGTTGTCTATTCACTCCCACTATAGATCATCACAGTTCTGTAACATCATTATTTCATCATTTTTTGTTTATCTACTACCACTATAGATCCTCTACATCACCATTCTATCATCCCCTTATATGCCCATTCCCATCACATATATTTTCAGAGCCATGGCATCACCATTCCATAACCCTTGCAACAATACACTTATACTACATATCCTTTGCAGATCTACCACATCATCACCTCACCATCATATCATTATTACAAATTTGTGAAGTCAACACTTTATCATTTCGTCATTCATAGATCCTTTACAGATCTATAATACCATTATTCCATCATCTCAATCCTATTACAGATTCCTTACATCACCATTCCATTTTTTAATATAGATCCTATGTGGGATTGTAACATCAGTATTATATCATATCTTCATCGACACATTACATATATTATGCAAAGTTTCAATGTCTTCATCTCAGTACCATCGTCATGTTAGCAAATCCATGTCATCATCATCACAACATCTTAGTTCCAACACATATTCTACAAATCTATGATGTCATTGTTCCAACATGATAGCATCCTCCTATCATGATACCACTTCAGTAGTTGATCACCCCTCATCTGACATTGATAGCAAATTCCACATATCACTTTTTCTCACGATACGCTATCATTTCACAGTCATCAGAGGTAAAGTGAGGTACATATGCACTACATGTTTATCAATAATTAGTGAATATATCAAGGAAATCAACTACTAAATAATGTTCCAATACCATGTATTATTTCCTTCATTGACCCAAGGACGAGTCCATACTTTGGTTGGGGGAAAGCATGATAAACTTAGCAAGACCCCCATTTTAGGAAAAAAGTAGCCAAAATTGGTTAAAACCATCTCACACGAATGAAATACCGCATTATCATTAAAATGACTATGGATCCGGAAAAACAATGGATCCCACTATATTGAACATACTAAAACTATGATCAAGAATTACGATATTCTCCCATGTAATTCGTAGAACCACCACCCTCTTCTGATTTCAAAATTTGTGTCTTTTGTTGCAAACCTTTAGTTCTGCAATTCACATTGGCTTGTTAATTTTTCATTGTATTCCATTTGCACAAAGGGTTTACCAGCATGTAGTGAACCAGAGGATATTAGTTTAATCAGTAGGCATTTGAAATTCAGAAGAATTTTTTAAGAAGTGAGGTGGTTGATATACTTCGAGAAGCTATGACGAAGTGATAAGGATGTAGCCATGGATTTCATGTGTTTATATTACTAGTTGGTTGAGGAAGTTAGGGGATTAAGAATTCAGTTGGACGAAGCCTCCATTGCTAGAATAACGGGCCTTCCTCAAACCGGAGACAAATGGTTCAAACACAAGACACCAATGAAGACACTAAAGGAAGAATTTATGGAGGAAGGAGAGTGTTGTGAAAAAGATTGCACAAGGGTGAATCCTTTCCACTTGGTAAGGGGAAAATCCTAGTAGGTTGCAACAAGGCTTCAATATTAGGTGCCCATGTTGTGTGGGTGAGTGCTTCAAGTGATGTTGCAAGTGGTTGTTAGTGAAAATAAATAAAAACAAATAAAATAAAAATCAAACAAAACAAAGAACAAAGGGGTAGGAATGCAAACTCCAACAACCAATAGATGCCAAACCGCTTTTATATTGGCCAATGGTCAAGCATGTACAACACCTAGGGGATGTGAGCTCTAATGGAGGCAAACAATCCCTCTTAGGGAGGTCTATCTAGTCCACACATGATTTTAAGTAGCTTGAAGAAAAAATAATAAGAACACTTGCCCCTTGAAGGAAGGTGGCAAGGGAGCTTGGTAAATGCTAGAAAAGAGGGAAGAGGCGATCAGCTATAAGGGAGCTCAAGCACAATTCTAACAGCATAACCTTTCTCTTAGTTTCACTCCTCATAAGCATGCCCATGGATTCCTTTTATAGGCCAAGAGGTGGACAAGAAATAACTAGATCCAATGTGAAATCCTTGATCCTATGATCTAGCTCCAAGGTACACAAAATAGGCCATTTAAGGAATGTTTTGGGCTAGGTAAAGTTTTATGCAATTTTGTTGTGAACAAGGTTAAGGTGAAGTTCTTCGACAAAGAAGGGTCAACTCCGATGTAGCAGCCGAGAATCAAGAGAGATGGGTATTTTGAATGTGTCAAGGGTAGAGTTGGGTAAGTTAGTTAGGATTTTATGTCCACATACATGTATGAGTGGAGTAGTTGAATAGTGGAGTAGTGGAGTAGTGGGAACGGGGCAGGCTATGTGCGTCCTATAAATATGTAAAGAGTTTGGATTTTGGGGGTTGTTAGTTCGTTGGTTAATCCTTAATCAGTCTTTTGGTTATCCTTTTTGGTTTTTATGTCGAATATATTGTATGCTGTGAGAAAAGAGTCGCATGATCTAAAAGGTTGTGTGCACATATCCATTGTAAAGAAAAAGGAAGAAATTTGTAAATCATTGATGCAAACATCAAGTGCTTATTTTACTATGACTCATGAATAAAGAAAGTGCTTCTGTGGTTTTCTCCTGTTTGGGTTTCCACGTTATATCTGTTGTTTAATTTGTGTGAATGATGTAACAATGTGTTATGTTATTTTGTTACATTCTGCATACTGATGAATAAAAGTTAAATAGCGTGTAAGTATGAATGATCGGGTGTTGCTTAGTTAATAAATATATGTCGCATTATTCCAATAATATGTATGGAGAATCCCATGGTCTATTGAATCCTTTTGTTCTATCGAAGTCTGGAATGTTATGTTTGGTAGATTCATGTCACACCCCCTTCACCACTACAAAATTATGGTTCCTGCAGTTCCCATAGATACCTCGGGTGAGACTTCACCTGCTTCGTAGATGATGTCGAAAGGGTTGGTGTCTTGGTTTTTTTTGGTGATTAGTTGAGTCAACCCTAATCGAAGTAGATCTACTCCAACAGAACCCAAGTGTGTGAGGGTCCGAATTCAAACTTGTGGAGGTAATGGAGCTTTCATGAGTCATTAATGTGTCACTGGTGGTTGAGATTCCGTTGTTTATGTCAGTAGTGTGGATATCAAAGGATTATCCATGTTGGTCACGCGGTTGTAGTTTTGATAACATGCATGGTAGCACGTATTAACAAACATGTGGTCGCGTGGTTGTGGTTTTGACTGTTTTGGGGCGTTTCTAGACTCATGCTACTTCTCGTATTTGATGAGGATGCCTTTGGTGGGTTGCATGCTATATGTTGATGATGCTTTATCATGCAAATTGCAGAAATGGAGTATGTGTGCGAGATTTGAGCGTTAACAGAGAGACAGTGCAAGGAATAGAAAAGGGTACACAAAGGAGTTCCCTTCCATTGCCTTGGTTAGAGGTAGCTTTATGTATTTTGAAATTTCTTACATGCGAGGGAAGGTTTAGCCTAATTTGTGGTTATTATTTTAAATTGGTGTTGAACCACCTTAGACATCGGTGATACATCAACATTCTGTATTTTCTATGGAAATCCTTAGAAATGATGTGAAAAATGGTGAAGGAAATCTTGGATCATCATGGGTTAATTAGATTATTAGTTGAAGATACCTTGGGGGGAATTAATCAAACATGGGAAGTATTCATAAGGGATCCCTTTCCCCAAAAAATTTAGAGATTTCTAGGCACTACAGGGGGGTGAGAACCTGTATAGAACACCATCCCAATGAATATATAAACCACTCAACCTAAACGAATGATCTTATGTAAAGAGGCATCAACTGAAACATCTAGGTGGTTGAGAACTAGATCAAGGAATACACTTAGAGCCAATCCAGAAGAAGAGGAACTCATGGAGGTGAATGATGACCAAGGTAAGGATACAGAAGCCCAAGATATACACGAATCCATAGAATAGATTAAGAAGGATGAAGATGACAGGATGGATATTAGACTAGGTGCAGAAGATTCATAGAGGCAAATAAAGGTCGAAGATTATGAGGAAATGTAACTAGAAAAGACAGTCAAATGGAAGAAAAATAAAGTTATGGTAATTAGAAAATTTGGTCCTTTATTATTAACAAAGTATAGGAAGGCCTATTTAAGGTTGAATAGATCTTATTGGAAGCTAAAATTCTCCCATCAAGCACAATAAGGAGAATTAACAATTTTAAGGGAGAAATTACAAAACCTTGAGGCAGAGAGAGGTTTGGACACCCTATTAAGAGCAGTTGAAAATGAGGGAGGTTGGCCATGTCAGTCAAAGAGCATCCTGATAGGCAATGAGGCTACATAAGAAGAACAAACTGGACTAATTAAAGAGGAGAGAGAACCTTACCAGGATGGATCCAACCGGGATCTTTCAGAAGAGGAGGAAGAAGTAGGTGCCCACAGAAGCTGACTAAGTGACTTGGTCAAGAATAAAGATTTGGAGAGAGAAATGTCAAAATGGAAAGAAAAAACGAAGGAATTAGAAGACGAGCTCATGGATGTCATGGATAAACAAGAAAGGGGGAATCATGAAGCCGATATAGATAGATCAAAGGAGCAAGACCCCATCATGGCCATACGCATATTAAACATGGAAATTGGGTGATTGTGGCATGACAAACAATATTTGAACCATTTGGCACATGCTCTGAGGAATATTCGTCCTCCTTCAAATCTGTATTGTGTCTTCCTAAAAGAGCATATGATCTCTCTTTGAATCCAAATTATAGCTGCAGGGCATGAGGATCAAATTGAGACTCCTTAGCAGTTCATTCTATCATTTGTAAGGAGTAACGATGGGGATCAATATTTATTGTGTGATATTTAAGTGCACAACCTTATCATGGTCGAATTTAATGACTATGACCCTAACCCTTAGGTACATGATGTACAACTACGAGTTTTTGTGTCTTTTATGAGGAATCGATTAAAATGGAATAGCTTGTTATCTTTTTTAGAATTAACAGAATGGGAGGATGCCCTATGGATTAGTGGATCTCCATCACCAAGGAGGCTATTCTCGGAATGAGTTGAAGTAATGATTGATCAGGCCTTCACTATTATGATTAAGGAATCCCAAAGTGTGGTCATGAATTCTTGCAGCGACTAGGTACCCCTTCATCACGTGGAGGTTATTTTTTGCTTGAAAAGGATTTATGAGGCCCTCGAACTAGATTTAAATAAAAAGGAACGATTTATTTATGAAATATTTGAAGTGGATCTGGAGTGTCTCCAAGTTTATATGGATTTCCTCAAATTCCACATTACTAATTGGATTGGGTTAAGGCTTTATTTTCCCCTGTTACATATTCCTTTCAAAGGGAAAGAGGAAGATGATTTTTGGAATACTGTTACTCAACATATGGGGTTCTACACAACATAAGAAGAAGGGCATGCCTCATATAAATGGAGAGATAAGTGTCTAGGGACTGCAACTAGTACTCCTTCTAGTGAAGAGTGATATAGTTTTTTGCATGAGGACATGCAATGTCCTTGGTTGGGGGGAGAAGGAGAGCCATTGATATGGCACCATTCAAACACCTTTTTTATACCTTTACCTATATTTTTTCCATCTTATGAAGCCTCAAATTGTTCCTTTTATACTCAGAATATACGCTTTTGGCACATGGTATGAAGTAGCTTGTATTTCCTTATATTTTATTGATTATTTGATTTACAAGTGTGTAATTATGTGCTCACTATTTCTTGTAATATTTGTGGAATCATGGGTTCATGGAGATGAAATTTTGTGTGAAGCTAAAGAACCATCATAGTGGTTCTGTAGGAGCTATGGAAACGTCACAACTATCAGAACTATAGATCTAGCTAAACTAGCTTACCTATCTTATCTAACAATAACATATCAACATAAATAAGAACATAAAGAGAACAAGGAAAAGAATACACCAGATATATGTGGCTCACCCAATTGGGATACGCCCACGGGAAGGGTTGCATCTTCCATTAATATGAAAAAGATCTCAAAGATTACATGGCATCCTCACATATGCATCACATCAAGCTCCATCATACAATGTGTGTGCAAATGACATACGCAACATGTGATGTGTGATGAATTACAATCAACACATACCCAAAAGGGTCTCTTTCACCTCTCTTATATACCAAGAGGTTTGGATTACAATACATTCCATAACACATGTGGGATAAATGAATTTCCTCCTCTTTATATAGAGAATGGTTACAAATGATATAATTACAATGATGCATGTGGGATAACTCTATTTTATAACATTAGATTTATTTTATGCCTTTAAATGATATTTTACCAATATATCACGTAAGTCATCATTACATATTCTAACACTCCCCCTTAATGATGACTGGGAGAAATAATACAAATGGAAGGAATGTGGAAACACACCAACATCCCCCTTGATGACAACTTCCAGAATGCTCCATAAGATGCGAATAAAAAACACTTCGCCTCATGGATTGGATGAAGAACAACTGCTTCTCATTGAATCATGAAATTGCACACGAACCAAGTTGTATGACGAAATACAAACAAGATGCCCAGATCTAAAGAGAATCCTTTATGGATACTAGATCCAACAATAAAATGACAAGAACATGTGACGCAATCCAACAGCAAGGTGCCCAGATCGAAAGATAAGCCGTCATGGCTACTAGCTCCACAAGATGCCTAGATCACCACAAGAATCATCACAACCATAAATGATAGCTGAAGAAATCTGATATAACATCCACACCAATGTACAGATACCTTCTGACGGCTAAAACAATAGAACATGTGGCTAAGAACACCACAACATTCTACAAAAAAACCCAGATGACCAATACATGTGGATAGCAGGCATTCTTCCAATCAAGGTGCAATATAAATATCTGTAGAAAACCTCAAACATCGAAGAAACAAGACCCCAATGGTCTATACATCAAAAATTATATCATGCATATGATCATCATGACTTTAATAGTAGAAGATGGATGTCCATCATACAACATTATTGAAATATGATAGAACATGATAAAAATCAACATTACATTCCTTCTGAAGAGGAACAATGCTAAAAAACTAGAGATCCACAACCAGGATATGCTTAAACAAGGAAGAAATAACAAAATCAAGCTATCACACAACATGGATAACGAATCTGCACAAAGGAACTTCCAAGAATAAAGCATATAAAAAACACGATAATCCCAAAAGACATAAGATATGATAAAATGACATTGATAAAAAACATATAAATAAATGATGTCACTTCTATGCAAAACCATATAAATTTGAGAAAAAGATTATCAAAAAGGATATGACAAGATATAAAAGATAGAGGAGCATAAACATGAGTGAGCATAATAGATACCAAGATAGAATAATGAGACAAGATTTCACTTAAATATATGAAAAAATTTAGTCATCAAGCAACTAATATTAAGCATAGGTGCATTTCTTATTAGCATTATGTTAATATGCAAGAGATGAATGCCCTGAAAATGTCAATGCTTCCATATATGAACGTTAGAGATAAGAAACACATGTCAATGCTTCCATTATTATAGGAATGTTAGAGACAAGTAGGAACAAGATAACCTATGCAATCATAAGAATAGAAATCCCATTGCAACAAGAACAAGGTGCTCATGACAAAGATTTCAAGATTATAAGATTGCTCAAAGCCATATAGATATTGAGTAAAAGATGATCGAAATAAACATGACATGATATATATATGAAAATAAATCAAAATGTTTAATATGATCAACATATAGCAAATTATGATCAACTCATTATATCACTTATAAAAAATTATGAAATGACAAGTCACTAATGGTCTTAATCATGGATTCATTTCTTATTAAAACTATGTAAATATGCAAGAGATGAAATGCCCTGGAAATGTCAATGCTTCCATATAGGAATGTTAGAGACAAACAACACAGGAACTAGATACAATCTCTGCAATACATGAAAAAGAAACTATATCCCAATTAAAGAACTTATGACAATCCAAAAATATGACATCACATAGATTCAAAAATACTTTAATCATGAAATTAATTAGCAAGAGCATATAATGATCATAAAGATATTGCTAATAAAAAACATTGAAATTGCTTTTACACAAAGGTCAGCAATAACATATAAATAAAGAAAATAATGGTCACAAGAGAACACATATAGAAGCTTCATTATCATGATTAGAAGAGTGAGACCATTTTAGAATATCACTTATAGATATGAAAATATAGTCATGAAACAACTAAATCCTAAGCATAGGTTCATTTATTGATGTCACCGGCATTATCATACTAGAGATCCATGCCCCTGAAAATGTCAAAACATCTTCCACACAAAGAAGGTTAGAGACATAAGAACAAGACAACCTCTATAAATATGATGAATCAGAACAAAAAAATAATGCAAAGAGATCAAGAAGCTTATGACAAGAATTTCAAGATAAGAGATGAAACTTTTCCAAGATCTGAAAAAACATAGTAAAAACAGAAAATTTACCTACACCCCTTAGAAAAGGTGCCAAATAAATTCACTCATGGGTCTTCCATAGTAAAATCGCATGTACTTGCGGGTTATGCACAGAGAAGTCGCGGGTTCGCGGGTCTGTAAAGGAGAAATTTGTGGTTTTGATCTGTTATTTGCGGCCCTCTGTACAGTAAAGTCGCGGTTATGTCGAAGCACTCGCGGGTCTCTGCACAGGAGGGTAGCGAGTATCTTGAAGTAAGCGTGAGTTAACAGTTAGAGAAGACGTGAATATGTCGCAGCACACGTGGGTCTGCACACTGGAAGTTGTGGGTCTACAATATACTTGTGGGTTCGCAGTAGGGAAATCCGTGGTCACCCGTGTTGTCTGCAAAGAGAAAGTCACAAATGTCCAGTTTTAGGCCGAAAATAGTGTCGATTATGCCAAAGACAGAAACCTACACAAAGTCTACCAAACTTGGATGAAAACTGCCGATCTGAAAACTGGAAGATATATCTCCTTGAGGATAAGCCAAAAAACATGTAGATCTACAGAAAAACATCAAGAAATCCTTGAAACAATTTCTGCAACAAACTACACAACAAAGGTTAGGGTTATAAAAAAAATTGCGGAAACATGCTCAAATCTGAAGAGAAACCTAATGGCTACCAGATAGAAAGAAAATATACAAAATAAAAAATTACCAGATGATAATAGTTATTGATTGAAAGCTATAGAAGATTCTAGATCATAGCAACCAGCTCTGATACCATGTCAGAACTATAGATCTAGCTAAACTAGCTTACATATCTTAGCTAACAATAACATATCAACATAAATAAGAACATAAAGAGAACAAGGAAAAGAATACACCAAATATACGTGGTTCACCCAATTGGGCTACGTCCACGGGAAGGGTTGCATCTTCCATTAATATGAAAAGATCTCAAATATTACATGGCATCCTCACATATGCATCACATCAAGCTCCATCATACAATGTGTGTACAAATGACATACACAACATGTGATGTATGATGAATTACAATCAACACACACCCAAAAGGGTCTCCTTCACCTCTCTTATATACCAAGAGGTTTGGATCACAATACATCCCATAACACATGTGGGATAAATTAATTTCCTCCTCTTTATATAGAGAATGGTTACAAAGGATATAATTACAATGATGCATGTGGGATAACTCTATTTTATAACATTAGAGTTATTTGATGCCTTTAAATTATATTTTACCAATATATCACGTAAGTCATCATTAAATATTATAACAACAACAATTTTGTGGGAGCTTCGGAACCATCATCACAGTGGTTTTGGGGAGTTGCGGAACCAACATAAAATTTGGTGAAAGCTATGGAACTATTATGAGTAATACAAGGAAGTTGCAAGATGACCATGGAACACTACAGCACTTGAGTATGGACCCCATCATGGTTGAAAACCCTATATAAATGATCCATGACTAGTTGTGGAACCGATGCAACCATTTACAAAGGATCTTCACCTCGACTCTATAACATGATTGTATAGACTAAATTCCATGATTCTATGCCAGCTGGAGATAGATCAGATGGTTCCCTATAGTTAGGGCTTGTAATTATTATTGTTCCAATTTTTGGTATCGTTGAACTATTTCTCATTTGTTTACAACGATATTAGAAGATCATCTTAGACATTTACATTGTTATTTAGAATTATGTTTTATGTTTGTTATTGAAATTGTAAAGGTGACTGAGAATCTCTAGTTCTTGGATTACCTTAACCATTTTCTAAGAATAGATTTGGTTTGGACATGGTTTAAAAGAGGTGGTCTCCTGTAAAAGGGTATTAGGTGATACTTCGAGAAAAATGTGCAGAAGACTTGTATTGATGATTTGTGTTTAATGAATCAATGATGAAAGTTCCCTTCATGTTGTTGTGATTACATTGATTATCGTGTGATTGTAGGATACCTTCAGCACTATGTCTATGGAGGCATGGCCCCCTTTAGAAGATAGGTGTTGATTGCATTTTTATTTCATAGGTTTACTACTTTAATACTTTTACTATAGAATTCACATGACTGTGTGAATTATTTATTTCTTTAGATATTTCATGTGTGTTAATAGGGTTTGATTTTCATATTTTTTATCTTTCTCGTCTTGTGAAATATGGCCTCAATTGGATCTTTATATCATGCTTAGAGTCAATTTGAGAAGAGTGTGGATTTTAGAAATTGAATAATTCAGTGGAAGTAGTGCTTGAATATTGGCAAGGATTATCTAGTTTCATGTAGGTTGATGTTTGATTCTTGATAGATTAAAAATTGTTTCATTTCTAGAAGAGTAGGATCTGCAAATAGAATTTTCAACTTTGCAATAGTTTGAATTTCAATTTCCTTTCCAGAAGAATAAAATTTTCAATTAGAATATTCAACTCTACAATAGTTTGAATTTTAATTTATTTTCTAAAATATTTGGGTCTGCAATTAGAACATTAGACTGTGTAGTTTGACTTTTAATTTTAGTAATATATTAATGTCAATTTCCTTTGATGTACAGAGTGGTTCAATTCAAATTCATTTCTTGCAAGTGTGTTCATGAGTTCAACTTTTGATGATTGTTGAGTGATGGATGTGTCAATATTTTTAATTAGACTCTAAGATTTCCTTTCCTATTTATATCATTACTGATACTATCTTTAAGAAAAAATATGACAACTTCATAGCATGAATACCAACAAAAAGACACGATGACCGACATATATATTGTATGGTAACTTGCAAGTTTAAAAGGATTCTTGGTTGATAATTAATGTACAAACCCTTGGTTGTTTTCTAATTAATTAGAATGCAATTAAAAATATTATCAATCTCCCACAAATTACCCTTCCATGGGAAGTTGTAACAAATATTTCTTATATGATCCAATATACCAGTGGGAACATAATCCAATGCAACCCAATAATCTAGGATGGATTCTAACATTGATTTAACCAATATCAACCTGACTCCTTCCAATAACTGTTTTTTACACCATAGCATCAATATTTTTTCCACTTTTCCTAATAACTAGGCCCAATCCCTTCTTTAATAAGCATTTGGATTCAAACCAGTAAGGATTTCCACTATTGTGAACTCAAACTAGTTGCATATCCACTCTACTTCTTCTTGTTCCATATTAAAAAAAAGATAGAGTTGAATTCCCCAAATTATAAACCATTCTTGTAGTAGCTGCAAAAAGGTCCAAAATACCTTGAATATTTTCAACTTCTCTCCTAGATCCACAATAAAATAGCATGATATCATCAACAAAAATTAAGTGGGTCACATTAAACCATCCTCCTATATGAATCCCCCTAAAAGAACCATAATTCTGTGCAAGATGAAAAAGATAGCTCCCCTTCCACTACTGGAATAAAAAGTATGGGAGCCAAGGGACATTCTTGTTGGAGTCCCCTCTCAGGCCTGAAAAAATCAAATGTTGATCCATTAACTAGTATAGAAAAAGACACATAATTAACATCGACATGATCCATTTCACTACTTGGACGTGAAAACCTACTTGTAACAACACTCATCTTAAATAAATCCAATCGATTATATCATAGGTTTTTGATAAATCCACCTTAACAAACAACATCTTCTTAGTCTTTATTGTATGCATAACATCTCATGCAGTTCCAACTGCATAATGTATCTGTCTGTCAACAATAAAAGAAAAGTGTTCTTGTGAAACAGATTTGGACAAGATTCCTTTTATCCTTCTCGTTATCAAGTTTGCAATCAATTTACAAATAAAATTGTATAATGATATAGAACTATAATTATCCAGATAAATGACACTATCATATTTAGGGATAAGTGATATAAATGTAGAGTTGAAGGTTTCCAAGAATTTGCCATTCACCCTGGATTCTTCAATGAATTTTAGTAAATATTGCTCAAACAACTCCCAAAAATATGATAATAACTCCACCGGCCATCCATCAGATCTAGGACTTTCATCCTTCTGCATGGATTGAATGCCTTCATTTAGTTCCCACAATGTAACCTCCTCCATCAGGTCTGCATTTGCTCCTCATTCACATAAGAAGGATAATGAACAACCAATCTGGTCATTTGAACCACCGATGCCCTCTCATCCTCTTTGAAGAGACCATTGAAATGATTGGCATCCACCTCAACAATATTTCTAAATCCAATTATCATTGCTCCTCCATCTTTCAGGTGTCGCAAGGGATTGACATAATTCTTTTGATTTACATGTTTATGAAATAAAATTGTATTGTCATATCCCTCCATCATCCACATGGATCTAATTTTGACTCTCCAAGTGGCCTCATGCCCATCCAAGATATGCCTCCTTTTAGATTCAAGCTCCACCATTCCCCTTTTATGTTCCACTATTTTATAGCCTTCCAAATTAATGTTGTAGAAAGATTCCAAGGTGCTTTCAATGTCTGTTGATCATCCTCCTTTTAGCATCCCATGCAATTGATTCTAATTTGATAGATTTTAAGTTGTGAATAAACTATAACCCAACAAATTCCCTATTATTATTATTATCATAAAGCTTCCAAATATTTTTAACCATCTAAATGTAACCATCATCCTCCAACCAAACAAAATTGAACCTTTATTGGATTGGGGATTTCTCTTAACCCGCAATAACCTCCAAAAGAACTGGGAAGCGGTATGGTCCCCCCCCTACTAACCCTATTATTTATACTTGTAGCATATTGCATGATCCCTTATTTTACCAAGAATCTGTCAAGTCTCTTTGTTATCCTCTCTTTCCCTATCCTCATGTTCCTCCAATTTGACCTAATTCTAGTAGGTTGAATATCAAATAAACTATTATCTTCAAACCTTCTAAAAAAATAATATGATATATTATCCCTATGTGCATGGAACCCTCACACCTTAGATTCACCCAATGTGAAGTTCAAGTCCCCAACCAAGATCACCCTTTCCTAGTTGAGCAATCCTGATTGAAAAAGTTTATCCCAAAAGGGAGCTCTATGTTGATAGATGCCATATAAAATGACAAAAAAAATCCATTCCAAATTCCTTCAAGAATAAGGTGGTTCCAAGACCTAATGCAATATATCATGAATTAGAACAATGAAAATATCTCAAATTCCAACCTGTAATAATACCTCGTGATCTGCATATAGCATCTAACCAGACAAAGTCTAGCCCAGGAAATAGTAATTTGAGATCAGTTACCACAGAATCACAAACAGTTAGTGTTTCTAGAATAAAAAGCACCTTAGGTTTATGAAGATTCAATATCCTCTTAAGATCTAGATTTTCAAAGGGTATCCCCATACCTTTGATGTTGAATGACATAGCAAGCATGAAGTAACCCTAGCCTTGGGATATGTTTCTCTAAGAGTCCCCTTAATAGCATTCTTTCTTCTCTCTCGGATATTCTAACAACTTTCTCTCGGGACAAGGCCAAAGTTGATAGTCTCCCCCTTAGTCTACGAGGATTACAGTATAGATGCTCATAGATTCCTGTTCCAAGGAATGGATCCTTAAGGGTTTTCAAAGGTCTATGAGGTCAAAAAATTGTATCTTGTCCCCCTCGGAGTGACTGAAGAATCAAAACCCCAAGCCAATGAACAGGGATCACATACAAGGGAGGAATAGATTTCATTTAAACCATGGATTGCATCCAATTCATGAGAGGATAAATGTGAGTATGGATTCAATGAATTGGTCATCACCTCCAAGTCTACCAAGGGAGGAGGCTAGTTATCATATAAACAATGGGTCAAATTATCAAAGTGACTAGAAGTCTGATCTAGTGCTTTAATAGGATCTGGTTCTACTACTAGAGACCAAGAATCTCGTTCAAATAATCCTACCTCTTTACAAAATTTGGATAATCCATGAAGAACCCCACCATATGACAAGCTTGACAAATCCCTCCCCATACACATAATAGCACTTCCAGACACATAGGGATAGGTTATAAGCTGAGAAACCTCCCACTTCTGATCAATACCCATAACATCCAAGGACTCGACAACCCAACCCCACCTCAAATGAAAAGAATCATAAGAGAACAATTTATCTCCCTCCATCCTCTTGATATTGATAGCCAGAGAAGGATTTGTATCATAAGAAATTCCAACTAAATTGTTTGGAGAAGACCCATCACAAACAACATCCCAACATTGATTCAAATACAAAAGAGACATATCCCCAAAAATGCGTCCATACCCAAAATCCTTTGAAACAAAGAAAGGGATGGTATAATTTGGAATAAATGTATTTGCAGAAACCTCAAAATCTATGCCGATCTTGTCTAACCTAAAAAGAATCATCTTTTCGTCATGCCTCAATCCATTTCTATATTTTTTCCTAACCTATGTTAGTGCCTCCAAACTATTCTCTATATTACCAACTTGTGAACATTCCATATAGTTCTCAGGAAGAGACAAATTAAAATCACGCTCAGGCTCTGAAAATGAAGAAAAAACAATTTCCTTCGACCAATTCAAATTATTATTCTTAGAATTCTCAACATTCCATTTGTCAACTTTCTCCCTCCATTTTGAGGCTAGGAACGTCTTTGGAAACTCCTTCACTAGGTTTCCATGTGCATGGCACATGTTTGCATCAGAATGGTGCACCAGAATAGTCCAAAACCTATAAATGGGTGCTAGTCCCCAATGATATGGAGAGCTCATCATGTAGTCAATCCCAGAGGCCTAGGTCCACTAAAATTCACACCACCACCATATTGTTGGTCTCTTTAAATCCATAATTAGCAGATATGAAGGACCCCATTGCATCACCAATTTTCTTGGAAATATCTGTTGTCCAAAGCTCCACTTGTATACTAGAGAGTTTGACACAGATAGGCTTCTTGTATTGTCGTTATTTATGTGCATCAAAGAATGGAATTCATTGCTTCATCTTAAGAGAAGATGTCCTCCACATCCATAAATCCTTTAGAATCGGTTTAGCATCCTTTGAACTGCGAAGAATCACACCCAACCATCCTTTTGTGAGTGTAAATAGTCTCAAGGAGTATCCCAAAGTACTCCCCCACAAATCATGTGCCCATCTTCTAAAAGTTACATAGCTCATAGACCTACCTACAAACCTCCCAACAAGTTCCTTCTTGGAGAGATTAACCACCTCAATCATAGAAACATCCTCACCTAGTGCTAAGTTGATCAAGGTATATTTTTTTCGAATGCATGGTCTCCCTTTCTTATGATCCTTAGCCTTAGTCCCAAGCTTTGTCGAAGGATCACTTATCTCTATGTTTTCCATCGGAGGAATACCATTATTGGTAGAGGACAATGTGAACTTTGGACTTCCTTCCCTCCATTGTCTGTCTCCCACCTCCGGAGAAAAAGTGCAATCACCTCCCAAGTCTACAAAATTTCTGTCATTCGTCGTCAGTCTCTCTAAAACCCTAATCTCCTTCTCTTAAGGTGGGTGAGTACATTTACCAATATTCTAATTATGCTTAACCTCGAGGTGACTTTGGATGTTTCCCGACGAAGCCATACCTAATTCCATGTGTCCCAAATTGACGTAATATATCCTCAATAATAGAATCACTCTTCATTCGACATATGGGCTAAAAATTTGATAAAGGAGTGGACTCATGAGGTTATTTATTGTGGCATCACCAAAAAAAATCACATCAACTATCTGACGATAGTGTATGAAGCTTTGAGTTCAATCTTTTAAACTTGGATATGTAGCACCCTATCACCTTTGAGGTCCCAACGATGCATTAACTTCTCATACTCCTTTCCATTGGAGTTAACACTCATTCCAAAATAGGACGCATCTGACCTCCCACAAAATAGTCCCCAAAACCCAACTCACAGATCAAACCAATATAAATCCCAATCCTATGGATGATGTCCCCATGAACATATGCTACACTAACCCCATCACATGCTACTCTGACTCCAGGCCCCATATTGAAATCCCATTCCAGTATTACAAACCCAAATCACCAACACCACACATTACTTACAAGCTCAATCATGGTTCTATCATTTGTGCACCAGATAGGGTTCCTCCATTGTCGCCAGGGTTTCGATGCTACGTGTTCCAGAGTTTCCAAAAGCATGTGGAGAAAGCATTAATACACTTGTTATAACACCAATGTTTCATAAACAATGCACATTGTTTCAAAATATTTGTTCATGTTGGATCCTATCAATCTCAAGGTGGGCCTACTCCATGCTTTAACCGTACAAGTTTTATATACTACAACACATTTTAGATATAAAAATTTCCTTCTTGTACTATTATTATATAGTAGATACAAAATAACATAGCTACTTACAAACTTCTCAAAGATTCTTTGGTACTCCAATCTTTATTGACAACACATATTTTATCAAATTTAAATCAAACATTTTATATAGCTCTTCTTTGTATTTGAGCACCTAGAAAACATTCATGGTCAATTGTACATTAATTATAATATAAAAATCAAGACAAATATTAAATAAAACACTCATTACAAATTGCACATATTTATCACAAACTTGTTAGAAAATGAACATATTTCTCAAAAAAATTGAGACCAATCCATTATTATTTTTTTCTATGTCTTATGTTTGGAATAAATTTTGGACATATTTACCATAACATCAAAACAATTGAAATTTAATATTTTATGCACGTGTAGGAAATATATCTATTAAACATACAAAATACACACTTGTTGATTACATATATCCAAAAATCAATAATTAAGTATTTTTGTCGCAAGTTGTTGTTGGGTTTTTTTTCTAGGTAATTATCGTAAGGAAAAAACCAAGGAACTTCCCCTCATTTTGAGGATGGTACCTAGGGTAAATGTTATATTCTTCGAGGCATTGTTATATTCTTCAAGGCACAATGCCAATTAAATGACAAGACTAGAAGCCATTACAAATATGTACTTTTTGATCTCAATAATAAAACCCCATCCCACAATCACTCGGGCTAGACCCAATTGACATGTTGTTCTTAAGCTATCTCTTCCCACGTATCAATTATTATTGTTTCTTTCATAATCTACCTATACACTTTCTATATATCCCTATTAATATATTTGATAAAGCATCTTGTTCTTCATCTTTAATCTTCACTAGAAACAAAAAATAAATATTAGAGACATGTAGATGATTTAATATTACTAAAATGTCAATATAATAGGGATATTCAAAAGCTATAACTACAAATTCAAAGATCTCATTACAACAACAAATTTAGGTATCAATGATAACTATGAGCATTGATTCCTAGATTCCATAGTTGTCAAGCAACTTGGAAGATCCCTTCCACAAATCTCATAAAATATGCATATCCATTTTGCACTCATCTCACATTAAAATATCTTATAGGGTGATCCATGTTTTCTCATTGAACTTTTGTTCCAATAATTTTGACTTTTGAACATACTTTTACAAATATAAACAATCATAACTTCTTGATTACAAATCCAAATCAAATATATAATATACATCTCTTTGAATCTAAGAAAATGTATTTACAATTGAAAAGTCAAGCTTAAAAACTTATTTCAATTATCCATTGAATAAATAGTAATAGTAATAATAAGAAGAAAAAAACCACATAAAAAACCTAAAATAATAGAATTTATTTTTTAGTTTCTTTGTCATTTAACCTTCAATTTGAATGAATTTTTAAATTGCATAATTTTTTAGTAGATTCAAAATCTATAATCATATAAAGGAAAATACGCTCGAAAAGTTTCATAAATTGTTTTTAAGTTTGTGGGATTGGTTTTTCTATTTTTTCTTTTTCTTTTTTTTTTAATTAAACATGGCAAAGTAAAAAATTGACTAAACTTTGATACCATCATATTTTTTTTTACTTGTAACCAGAATGAACACTACATCTACCAAATATTGAGAATAAGAGAAATAAAAACAAAATAAAAAAACAAATATTGAAACACCTATATATCTAAGATTAGAATGCAACTACAATTTCTAAACTATAAAGAAAAAGACATCTCCATTTCTAAACTGTAAAGAAAAAGACATCTCCATTTGTATTGAAAAAAAAATGTATTCAAATAAATATAGTTGATAGATAGTAAATTGGATTATCACAAGTGAGGGGGTAAGCCATATCCATACAGCTCTCATAATAGCTTCACATATACCATGTGACCTTTACATCGTTGATATGATAGTGGATGATAGCTTCACTTTGACTATTTTTTCCTTAATGTAATATATGTAGTTATAGTAATATATGTACAATTATAGTAATATATGTTGGTGAAGCTATCATCCACTATCATCCTCAATGTAATATATGTAGTTATAATAAAATGGCATACATGACAATGAAAATTTAAGAAATATAGGCTTTCATTATATTGAATAAGTGTAAAGATGCCTTGCGACGGTGAAAGGCGTTGATGATAATTTGAAAACATGGTAAAGCAACTTTAATGATGGCGTTGAAAACATATGGTACGTTGCATAGAGTTTCCATTAAATCCTATCAAAGAAGTTAAAGGTAGAACTTGAAGTTAAAACAAGTATAAGAATATCATCTAATCATGTACTTTTGATTGACATAAAAAATATGGATGGCACTATTTAAATAATAATAACATTAATAAAAGTCCACACATATATTATTGCATGGAAATATATGAACATATATTATAGATAGTGTTTAACTACTATTCTATGCTTATTGTACTAAAGGGTTTGGAAATCCCTGCAGGTACACAACGCAATATCAAGTAAAGTAAAATGAAACATGGAAATGTTACAAGTACTATTAGTTTGGCTCATCCATAACCAAGAATGTTGGCCATGGAATGTAAAATCAAGTAAAGTAAAATGAAGAAATGCTACCTGTACTACTTGATTAGCTCATGCATAACCAAGAATGTTTGCCAAAGAAGCCATGGTAAAGTTTTTTAAATGTATAGCACAACTATAGGATGACTATTATAGAGCATACAATATTAGAAAATATCATAAAATAGAAGAGTCCCTTCGAGTACTACTATGTTCGTATAAAGTTACATACTAGTTCTTTTAACACCATGTGAATTGCCTTACAAAGGATAAGAAAATAGTTTTTTCAATTACTTCTACATTATGATTTTTTTAAGTTTTAGTTTGAATGATTTTTTTATTTTTCATGTTTTTTCTGAGGTATAACAAAGACATGTAAAATTAAATATGTATAAAATAATAATAAAATGAAAATATTTTTTTTTATTTGAAAAAAATAATATAACATTTCCATTAGCTTTGTTTGAGGGTTTTAAATATGTTAAGATAGGTATGTCATAATTTTGTAATAAAGTAGTTATTTCAATGAATATTGAATAGTGGTAAGTAATAAATACTAAGCAATAGTAGGCAATTAAGGTTGAGTCACAGTAGTGTTAGTAGTGTTAATTAATTGTTGGTGGTTTCTAATATATAGAATTGGAAGAAAAAAAATGGTTTATGATTTGGTTAGGCATATTTATTGAGTGCTTGGGTTGGAGGTAATTAGAGAGTTTTTTAACTCATTGTTATGCTACTAAAATTTCTACATAACCTTTATGTTGTTAAATACTTATGTGAGAGTGTTAAGACTTTGTAATGTATTGTAACCATATGTTAGTTTATAAATAATGCATTGAGCATGCTTTGGAGTGTGGGATTTTCCTCTTGAAATAGCTTTCCAAAGAAATAATTGTTCAATGGTTATCTATTTCCAACTGAGATATTGAGAGATCCTTATGTTGGATGCTTGAGGAGGAAGATGTCCAGTCTTCTTCAAAGATGCTAATGCATCCATGATAGTTTTATTTGCAGGTATTATCCATCCCACAGCATGATGTGTTCAAATCTCAAGTGAATGTGAAGAAACTAGTAGAAGCAGAGTCTAAAGTATGATGTTTTTTCTGCCATTTAAGAGGGTGAATTGAGCATTTGTGCCCCCTGTAAGCTATGGCAGTTGTTCATGCACCTTCAGTGAGATGCAACATGGTGTATTCCTACCCATGGCATTGATCCAGTAGTGAATAAATATTCTATTGCTCTCAGAGGTCCTATTGTTGCTACTATATTGTAATAATCTATGAGATATTGGACTTTCTATGAATTTGACTTCCTTATACTGTTGTTGGTAATTCTGAAATCCTAATTAAAGTCGTTACTGCTCATAGGCATGTTGTTAAATTCATATATGATATGCTTCAAAGAATCTGTGAACCTTGGATGTTGTTTGTAAATCTCTATTTTCAATGTGTGTGCCCTAGTGAGGAAATAGTGACTAGTTTTCTGATTTGAAGGCCCTAACTATTAATTGTGCATCTAATCTATGATCTGAAGCTTCATATAGCTAGACTTGTTGTATTAGAGCCCCTCCACATTCCTAAAATAGAAATTAGGAAGCTTTTGAGGCCATTCAAAATCTTATGGAAATCATCACCTTCACTAGTCCAAGGCTCGCCCTTTGCTCCTAGTTGGTATTTTTACTGTTTGATCTCTATTTCCAAGTCAAATTAAGTCCATTATCAGGTTGGGGACAGTCCATTTATTTTACCAAAGGGTTGATTACTCCTAGTGCGAACCAGAAGCAGTGGAGGTTCCATGGAAGTCCTGGGGATATTACCTTGAAGCCTTTAGCTTATCCAAAGGAGTCTACCTACGGGATATGCACTCTCGAATGTGCCATTGTCAAAGTATTGATCTTGATCCCATCTTATTTGCAGCCTTGTAAGTGTGTCATCGTCATACCTACTATTTGTGTGCCCAAACTGTTAGAATTGAGTTAGTGTGCCTAATAAGGGTTTGGGTACATTACATAACGACTTTTTAACATTCTTTAGCATCTTAATTTGTGTAAGTAAGATTTGATTATGTTGTCGTAAACGTAAAATTTCTTCATCATTCTCTGAATTTCTGACTTTGTCTTCAAGGTTTTGGTTTTTTTATAAATCTTCTTTTAATCTTTTGATTTTCTGAAGCAACCTCTTATTAAGATTTCTTGGGTTAGAAGCTTCTTTATCCTTTTTAGATAAATTCTTTTCTAGACCTTAATTTTCTTGTTCTAATTTTTTATCATCTTGCTTTTTATCTTTTGACTTCCTAATTTTTGCTAGTAGATTATGATTGTGATTTTTTAAACGTGATATTTCTTCATCCTTCTCTGATAAATTCTTCTCAATGTCTAGGTTAGCTTTTCTAACTTTTGATTCTGAATTTTTTGGCCAGATATTTCTTTATTTTTGTCATATTTTTGTTTCTCAATTTTTAGTTCCTTAATTTGTGCAACGAATTCCTTAATATGTCATTTTAGTTTGCAATTATATTTCTCTTTTAACCCATTAAAATAATTTTGCTTCTCAATCTCAAACTATAATTGTCTATTTATCACTTTATAATGTCCTGACTCACCCACTGCTACTTGTAATTGCAACTGCATTTCTGAATCTTTAATTGCCATAGTTCGCAATTCGTTCTGCTTTACTTCTTCTTACTTTCTTTAGTACTAGGATTTAAATAATTTTTAAATAACTTCTTTTAATGTATCTTGTATTCCACCTTTTGAAATATTTCAAAATTATTTAATCACCACCTTTTTGAACTTAATGTGTCGCTCTTTTATAATATGCTCCTTAATAAACCGATATAATATTATATTTTTCACCTCATATATATATAAAGTATACTTTTTAATATAACTCGTTGATGTAGTACCAATGTACGAGTAATGCTTTTGATAATATGGATTTAAATTTCGAATATATTACTTTATATCTTAACTTCAACAATGTGCAAAATAAAAAAATTTCCCACTTAATAATGGGCACCTTTATAATTGGTGTATATATGTTTTTATGCTTGTTATTACCTTTCACGAACACTTCATTTATTTTTCCAACAAGAGGTTCGCAAATAAAACCACTTGTTGTTTTTATAAAACCATGTGTTGGTTTTATGCTTTTTCTTTTATTTTTTATTTTTTTCTTTTACTTTCTTTTACTTCTTTTCTTTTTTTTACTTTCTTGTTTACTTCTTTTTATTTTCTTTTATACTTTCTTTTTTTGGGATTCTTGGTCTCTTATTCATATTTGGAGTGGAATGATTACTTCTTCAATGAAAATTTGAATGGCCAAGGGCCAAGGTCAAAGACCGTAAAAAATAAATTATGGTCAAAGACCAATTTAATAGAGAAGCTCTGGAATTTATATGGCCACAAATCAATAGCCAAAGGCCTGATTAGATTTGCTTAGATACCAATGAAACGAATAAGATTTGTTACTAAGAAAACTTCCAATGTAGGTAAAATAAATAATCCATATAATAGAAATAAATTATAAAATGATAATGATATGAGATATGTTTTTACAATACAATCGGGACCCAAATAAATAGGCCTACTTGTGTCTTTTCACATGAAAGGACATGTCTTTTAATTAACTTAAATCATTTCTAAATTCTAATTATTATTTATCTTTTATTATTATTATTTAATATTTATATATGTTATCTATTATAGTCTTTGTATTTTCTACCTGGCTTCTTAAGACATGATTTCCTTATAGTTTTTGCATATATAAGTACACCTTTAATGGCCTACAATAAGGTAGTCCTAACACAAACATTCGTTAATTCAGTTTCTAAGTCAAACTATGGTTGGCCTACATGTTTTTCTAAAGCAAGTCTCTCCAGATAAGGAGTATTTTTGGATTCTTGTGGTTGCTTAGAAGGTAATGGTAGAAGTGCTTTTGGTGGTGGGACTTCTTTTTCTAACTGGTCATCATTGAGTATCCAGATAGGATTTTCCTCCTCGTCGTGTTCTTCCTCAATGACGACAGTGGTCTTTGTCTTATTCAAAACCTTCCCAGACCTAATATGAATATCATGCAAGGTTAAAGAAGTAATCATGTAAGTTGGGAAGGTTTGGAGCCCAGCATTAAGAGAAGGATGAGCTCTATTAATTGGGTAAGCAATAGGCTAAGCTGGAAATTGTGTGGGATGAGGAGGAAGGGGTTGATTAGGGGACAATTGGAGCTGCGGAGATTGAAAAATAGCAGGTTGAAGAGGAATCCTGGAGGATGAGTTGGTGGTATGGGATTATGATATTAGAGTTAGGAAAGGTAATGGTTAGGAAATGGTTGAGGGGGGGACATTTCCATATGTATTTCCTCTCCAACCTTGTTTCCAGGGTTGGTTTTGAAATGGATGAGGAGGGTAGGTATGCCAAAGGTTAGGAGCACCCCACTATGGTGAATTATTAAAATAAAATTGATCAAATTTTGCATAAGGAACAGAAGTTATACCTTGAGGCCTTGGCTGCCATGGCCACTTTTGTGTAGAAAGATAAGGAGTTTCTGCTACTTCCTCGCTTCCTTTAAAAACAACTTGTAATCTTGGTAGTGAAGGGCATCTTTCAGTTGCATGATTTTTTTCACAAACATGTATGTTATTCAATGGAAAATATTTTAGGGGATGTTTTTGTCTACACTTAGAATATAAAATAGATAAAGCAACATTTTCCTCTTCTTATGTTTTCTTAGTCTTGAATGCATCTAACTAACTAATGAGAGTACTCAAAATATCTGCTTTAAAATTTTCCAATAAATTTCCTATTTATGTTTTAGTTACTCCTACAACAAATTCATTTCCTCTGGAAAATGTATCTCTAATTCATCTACCTGCTTCAGCCATACTTTGAGAGTACTTTTTACATAAATCACAAATATTTTGGAAAGCGTTTTGAGAAATATCACCAAATCTCATGAGGTTAAGGATGTCAATATATTATTCCTAAATTCCCTTCAAGAATATGGTTTTAATAGAGTCCTCATCCAAAGAACCATGTTTAGATTTATGAAGGTTACAGAGAAACCTCTCGACATAGTCTTCAAGGCTCTATTCCTCTTAATGTTGCATCTTTAAAATGTCAATTTTCATGTCCCTAGTATTGCAATATTCTTGATACTTTTTAAGAAATTTTTTATTCATTCCTTCCCAAGACAAAATAGAGCACTCTCCTAGACCCATAAACCACCTAAGAGCATAATATTTTAGCATAGCCGTAAACAATTTTAATTTATGAGCATCACTAATATAATTATAACTTCGACACAAAATTTCAAATTCAAATAGAAATGCATCTAGATACTCAATCACCAAACCATGAAAATGAGGTAAGACTGAGGGAAGAATATTTTTCATATTAACATTTTGTGTGGAGTCTAAAATCGGGAAACCAAATGTTACCTCATGCTCTTCATTATCTGTGTTGTTTCTTTCATTATCATCACCTACATTTGAAGCTAATTCTTCATCCCCAATGTCTCCAAATAGATTGAATAGATGTTCTGATATGGTTCCCAAGCAAAATGAAGAGGGAGGTTCTACAATCAAACTTGCATACGTCTCCTTTGTTGTTGGTTGCACAGGCACATATTCAACTTGTGACACTCTAGTTTCATTTGCAAGCAGCCTCGAGAAATTTTACAATATTTTTTGGTACCACAAGATGATTATCTGCAGTTGTCAAAATGTCCTCTCCTTTGCCTTGATTCACAATGGTTTCAGATTGTGATTTTACTAAACTCATAAGATTGATTTTTTATTTTCTTCCAATCTAAATTCTACCTCCTATAGATTTCTCAACCAAGTTAGTAACAGGGGTCTTAGAACTACTAGAATATTTATCATACAAATTATTTTTAACTAGAATTGTAACTCCTAGCTTACCTATAGGTATACTCATAAGTAAAATGCATAATGATCGGGGTTTGGAAGGGCTCGCCAAAGTGAATGTGGCAGGATGTTACACCACATAATTATGTGGTGAGGTCGACTGTGCATATTATTTTCCCTCCTACACCTATAAAGATGATTAGCAAGAACAAAAACAACTAAAAAAACTTAGTGTTGCTTACCTTTCTGCAACTCCTCGGCAATGACGCCAAAAATGTCAAGTAAATTATATGTTTCGATAATAAAACTTAGTCATATTTTTATCAAACCAGGAATCATAATCTAATGAGTTGTAAACAGTGTATTTGCATAAAAACGGCATCTATCCTATGACAACTATTGCAAGTTAATGACCCATGGATTCCTACTTTCTAAAACACAGTCTAAAATTAACTAAATCAAACACTAAAAACCAAATACTTGAACTAACCTAGGAAATAATAATGGAAGTGCAATAAAATATTTCAAGAAGAGAACTACTTATCCTATCAAATACAAAAAACTGAAAGTATCAAAATATTAAGCTAAATAATATAACTTATATCCTAATGATGGGAAGGGAAAATATTCTGAGTCTAAATTCTATTGTTAATAATGGAGATAATGATTATATACAATATGTTATATTATAATTAAATATAAAAAAAAATGTGATGTATAAATTGAAAAGGCCTAAATTATATTAACATGTAAATCTCTAACTCTATGGGAAACCTTTAAATTAAATCCTATCTGAACTAAACTTGAAAGTAGAGTAACTGAAATAGAGTGTGGAATGAGCACACTGATCTAGAAATAAACTAAACTAATACTACGTGCAGAAATAAATACAAAAATGAGTATTGAAATGTAGACATGGATACAAATGCAAAATATGAGTACTGAAAGAGGAATGGTAATTACTTCAATCTAACAAATGAAAAATATATACCTAAAGGTGCGAATGCAAAGACTGATTTCAAGAACTAATTTGCACATTCTGTATTTTAGTTTTATGTTATTCTTTGACCTAGGCATGCATACTCTTTCATGGTGTTGTGGGAAATTATCCCACTTTGGGTGAAATCTTTTGAGGTTGTTGACTAGACCCAGTATTTAGAAACATAAAACAAATGTGATAATCCCAAAGTAGATCTTGCAAGGCTTTGTTAGTGCAATAGAACAAAACAAAAAAACAAAAATAACTAAAAATGATAAAAGGGAACAAGAGGGTGCAAACCACAACAAAGAACCAATGCATGAACCACCTTAGATTACCCAATGGTCAAGAAAATACATGTAGTGTCACCTAGGAGGTGAAGTATTCAAAGGTAAGCCAACAATGTCCCTTAGGGAGGCCTATTTTTTTCACACTAAATTCTGGATAGATAAAAAAAAACAATGGAGAGAAGCACTTGCCCCTTGGAGGAAGGAGGAAAAGGAGCTTGGAGAATGCCAAACTATAAAAGAGATGGGCTATGAGGAAGCTCCAATACAATTTCTGCTGCATAACCTTGCTTTTGGTTTCTCTTCTAAGATGCATGCCCATGGATTCCTTTTATAGTCCAAAAGGTGGCCAAGAAACAAATAGATCCAAGTGTGAACACATTAAATCCATGATTTGGATCCAAATTACACAAAGAGAGGCCATTCAATGAACTCAAGTACATAGGGAGACCAAATTCAAATTTTTGGAAGTGATGAGGCTTTGATGAGCCTTCAATGCACCGTGGGTGGTTGCGGTCCTACCATTTTGATAGTCATGCAAATATCAAGTTGAAATCCGCACAGGAGTCGCGCAAGCGCAAAACTGATAATATGCGTAGTAGCGCACCTAAACAGAGATAAGGACACACGGTCCTATCCTTTAATTGTTCTTTAGAATTTATGGACTCATGTTGCTTCTTGGATCTGATTGAGAATGTATTTGGTGGGTTGCATACTACAAGATGATGACGCATTACTGAGTGAATTGAAAAAATGTCGCATGTGTGTCAGATTTATGTGTTAACAGATGCCCCCTATTGTATAAGGTCCAAAGGGTACTGTAGGGTCGATAATGCATCATCATTTCTTTTGTTCTCTCTAGTGTTCTTGAAAGCTTGTGAATCATGTGTGTACGAATAGGGTCCTCCCATTGGGGAAGGTTGTTGATGAATCCAAAACAAAGAATAGTGTTTTATACAACCTAGGTGGGCATGTCCGTGCTCGTGAAAATCTGTCAAGATGACTACAATAAGAGGAGACTGGGGGATCAACTCAATAAATTGCAAGGATGAAGGTATCTTCAATCCATGCAAGAGTAACTAAACCTGGAAATGTTGTTACAGGTGTTGAAGAAGCGGTATTGCTGATAATCATGATAAGCCCGCAGGGGTGGGGGACCGGAATGCTAGTGAGGTTGATAAGTGTAGGCTAAGTCACCGCATTCGACGAATTTTTGCCTAGAAATTCTAAATTCGACGAATTTTTGTGCTTGTCGAATTTTTTCAATGAAATTCGCCATAAAAATTGGGATTTCAAATTTATTCAGTCGACGATTTCGAATGCGATTTAATTCGCCATAAAAATCAGTGAATTCGAATTAAAATCAGTTTTTGGGCTGCGTGCGGGTAAAGGAAACCCTAATCTTCGGTTGACCAACGACCTCCGACAAGTTTCATTCCGCAGTCAGTCCCATCGTCCGCTCGCATTCCAGAGGCAAGGTTCATTCTGCAGTCACTATGTTGTCCACTCGCAGTCCGGAGGAAGCACCCAAGCATCGAGGGCACCTCAACCTGTTGTCACTGGGAATCCCGAACCCCCGACTAGCTAGCAGTCAAGCCTCCCATCACCTATCTCGTCGCCTGATTGTTGCAGTGTTGCGAGTCATGATTCGGGCGGGCCTAACATGTGTTGCAAGCTATAGATGCGATCACCATTTCCCATTGCCCATTTCTCATTTCCATTGCTTCCACGGCTCGGCCTTGTGTACAGTCACCACGTTCCACGATCCACTATAAAGGCTACAAGGTAATCGATATTCGAAGCTCTGCTCCACTTCTGGCTGTTTACAAGTTACAACGTCCAACTTCCAACTCCAAGTTCCAAGGCTAGGGAGCAGGCTACGTGCACGGCACACTTCCAGGCTTCATTTTTTTTATTAATTATTTTGCAAATTTACAGTTTAAAAAATAAATATTGGCTCTGTTTATATTAAATTAAATATTTATAGTTTTTAACTTTGTAAAAACTAAAACTATAATTTACAGTTTTAAGCTTGCTTGTTGCAAACTTGCAAATTGCCTCTATAGACTGTAATTTAATAGTTTTAAGCTTTCCTCTAATCACTGTAACAATATTTTTTATGAAAATAATTTTCAAATGATCCATTAAATACAAATTTGGCCACTCGTTATGCAGAAAACTTGATCAAATGGCAACCCATAGGTCTTCGGCAGAGGCATGGAAATATGTCAAGAGGGAAGGGTAATATATAACTTGTCAGCTATGTGGGCACACGTTTTGTGGTACCTTAACTCGTGTAATGGACCACCTTCTTGGTATTAGTAATGGAGGTGGATGTGGTGTGGAAGGATGCAAAGGAATATCAAATGAACAAAAAGTTGTAGTGCAACAGGATTGTGACAAATCAAAAGCAGAAAGGGGCAAAAAAGAAGCAAAAAGACAAAGAATTCAGAGGGAGATTGATGTGTCTTCTTCACCTGAAATTGCTTCTCTCACCTTAAAATTTGGTGGCTCAAGTTCCACCCCAACAACAGCAGGTGGAACAGCTACACTAAACACATTTTGGAAACCTATAGAGAAACATCAAGTTGATGATGTTGTTGCAAAAATGTTTTATGCATGTGTCATTCCATTTAATGTGGAAAGAAGTCCATTTTTTTAAAATGCAGTTAAGAAGATTGTTGGTTTTTACAAGGGGTATGTTGCTCCTGGATCTGAAGCTTTAAGGAGCACACTATTAAAAAAAACTAAGGAAAGAGTGACAAATAGGTTGGATGGAATTAAAGAGTCTTGGGGGACTACAAGTTGCACTATTTTGAGTGATGGTTGGTCAGATTCATGACATCGACCACTTATTAATGTTCTTGTTTATTGTCCTCAAAAGATATATTTTTTGAAGGCAGTTGATGCAATGAATGAGGTGAAAACATCAAAATTTATTTTCAGCATTTTGGATGAAGCAATTCAAGAAGTTGGGGAGCAAAATGTGGTCCAAGTTGTCACCGACAATGCCTCAAATTGTGTTGGTGCAGGAAAGCTTATTATGGAGAAGTATAGAACTATTTATTGGACCCCATGTGCAACTCATTGCTTGGATTTATTTCTACATGATTTAACCAAATTTCCATGGGTTAATGAGACAATCCGAAGAGCAAAAACTACTGCAAACTTTGTCATTAATTATCGTTTCACTTTGAGCTTATACAGGAAAAATGCATCTAAAGAGTTGTTGAGGCCTTGTGATACAAGGTTTTCCACTTTTTACATCACTCTGAAAAGAATTGTTGAGGATAAAACAAGCATAAGAAGTATCTTTTGCACTACTGAGTGGGAGAGATCTCACCTTTCAAAAGATTCCAAGGGAAAGCATGTTGAACAAATAATGCTAAGCAACAATAGCTTTTGGGAAAATGCTCAGAAAGTCCTAAAAATGTGTGATCCAATTGTTGAGGTGCTTTGCATGGTTGATGTTGATTTATTTATGAGGTCATGGACCGTTGCAAGGAAAATATTGCAAGTGATTTTGATAATGTGGAAGTTTATTATAAAGAGATATGGGAGGAGGCTGATCAGAGATGGAAGATGATGCATAGCCCATTACATGCAGTAGCATGTTATTTGGACCCTACATTGTTTGGGATACAAAGACATCAAGATGAGGAGTTCATGAGTGGAATTTATGAGGCCATTGACAGGATGCATCCATATGAGACTATTTCAACTTTTGTTAGATCCCATATTAGAGCATACAAGTTATAAGAAGGCCTATTTGGAACCGCAGCAGGAAAGAGAGATAAGGCTTTGGCTGCTCCAGTAGTGTGGTGGGAGTTTTATGCATCAGGAGCACCAAAATTGCAAAAATTTGCAATTCGTATCTTGAGCCAAACATCAAGTGCATCAGCTTGTGAAAGGAATTGGAGTGCTTTTAGCCATATTCATTCCAAGAGAAGAAACTGGTTTTTATCGGAAAAAATAGGAGATCTTGTTTATGTTCGCAGTAACTTGCAATTGGCTTTAAGCAATGTGGCTAAAGATGAGACAAATTATTCTAGTCCATGTTTGGAGCCTATTCCAGATGCATTAAGAGATCAAGATGATCTTGACAATGAGAGTGATGAATCCAATGATTATAATGATTCTAGTGGTTTTACTCCCCCAAGTGCTCTTGATGATTTAGATCTTTTTGATGTAACAGGTTGGCCACGAGAACAACAAGAATAAAACTTGTGTTCTCATTCTAGTCTCTAGACTTCTAGTTTCTTTTTGGGATGTGATTTTGATGAATAGTGGATAGCATAAATATTGATGACATTTTTATATTATGTTTTATCACTTTATGAACATGTTTTTAAATTCCGGTCAAGATGTAGTAATGTAGACTCTAATGTTTTCAAAATATATGTTTCATCATTCCTGTTGCCATATTTTTATTTCTATGTTTCAACGATTATCATGTTCATACTTCATTATTTTGATGTGTTCATTATTTCTATGATTCTATTACTATCATGTTGATTGTTGATGTGTTTAGTGTTCATATTTTAATGAGCATAATGAAATTTATTGAAAATTTTCATATATTTTTTAATTTTCATATTTTATAGTCATTCGAACTTAATGCCGATTTTTATCACCAAAATTTCAAGTGCCAATTTTTTGCCGAATTTCAAGGTCGCTGAATTCGAACACGAATTCGAACCACTGTAATGTCCCTTTTTTGAAATTTATTAAAATGGTGAAATTTTCAATTTTTCCACTAGTTCGACCCTTGACTAGTATTGGTTTCTTGATCTCCAAATGGCTCCAAATGCTGCCAACTTGTCACAGAAGGTATATGTATGGTATTAGGACATTATTATGAGGTTCATGTATGATTTAGAGTCTTCAAAAGGCTTCTGCAACTCTCCTTAGGATTCTATCCAAGGTAGGGGATTTGACTAGCAATTTCTCTTAACTAGTATTGGTTTCTTGATCTCCAAATAGCTCCAAATGCTCCCAAATTGTTACAGAAGATATATGGATGGTATTAGGACATTATTATGAGTTTCATGGATTCCTTAGAGTCTTCTAAATTCTTATTCAAATATCCTTTGAATTCTTTCTAATGTAGGGAATTTGACTAGCAATTAGGGTTCAATTCCCCATGGGGTAGATGCTGGAAAAATGGCTCTCCAAATGCTATTGGACCCTCTCAAAATTATGAACATAGGAAGGGGATATATATGGGGCATAAATATAGTCTCATATGCATCATAATTCATTTTATTAATTCTTCTAAAACCCTCTTAAATCAGATACAAAAAGACTAGTTTCGACAAATAACAATTAATTGGGGAAATGACACCATTTGTTCATAGTTTAGCAATTTTACATAAAATATCTTTGATTTTAGACCTGAAATTATTTTGAGCAGTAGAAACAGAGTATATATATCATATTACAAATATATGGGGCCTCGAGAGATATCCCAAAGAGTTCATCACCTCAACAAGTGCACCTCTCCTCAAGGAGCAAGAATATGCCAAGGAATAGAAGAATGGTTGTAGAAGCAAGTTGAAAGATATGTGACCATTATATTCCTTGTAGCTTCAACCTATAACAAAATACTCCATTGTATCTCCAAATGAAATTTTTGAATGGCCTCTCCAATTTCCAATTAGGATTGGAATCTTTAACCCTCGAAATTGGTGCTAAGGCAAGTAGAGTAACACTCCACTAGCTCTCCTCTCCAAATGCAAAATGTAAAATGATAAAAAGCCACTATCCTTCTTTGTTATTGTATTTTATAAACTTCTAAGGTCCTCCATGGGTCGAATTCCTTCCAATATATTCATGCCAACTCAAGTTGGGAAGAGATTCCAATGTGTGCCACTTGTCCCTCCAATTCTAGCCTCCTCCTCCACCAAATTCGAATAGGTGTTTCTTTGGCTTCCCTGACTCCCTTGAGCGCCATCTTGGAGGCTATTTTTAGCCATGACATGTCATATATTTCATATGTCAGCATTCAGATCTGATTTGTGTCATAGGTGTCATAGCATCTTCATCATTGTTGTCATAGAGCTAGGGAATCTAGTCCAAGTGTCCCACTAGCTCCAAAATGCCTCTTCCTCTTCCATGGCAGTTACTCTTCCACTCCAATTTGAACTTAATTGATTCATTCCAAGTATATTGACCTTCCAACTCATCCAAAGAACATTGGGCTTCCTATGGATTCAAAATTACAAGAGGAGGATTCCATGTGGCATAGAAAATCTAGCTTGTGTGGGTCCCACATCCTCCATGTGTCTTCATGATCAATTGCCACTTTGATTTTCCCTTGTATTTATTTATTTAGCTTCTTTATTAAATATTTATGCCATTCTAATGTCCAAACATCATTTATTATCCCCCTTATTTCAAATCCCAAAGCTTCCACCCCCAACCTAGGGAACTAGTAATTTTCCTCCATGACAGTTCATTTGGATGGGTATATTACAAACTTTGAATTGGGAATTTCTCTTAATGTGACTCACCTTGTCCATTTGGATCTAATTCCACATTATTACTAACTTGGACTTCATTCTTGGCAGTTATTTGACCCTTAGCATCAATTTGACAAACTATCATGAGTATGGCCAAGGGGCTTAGGCCATTGTGACCCAATGCAAAATTTTGGGACATGAAAAATCCTCCCTTCCCAATATTGCTTGTCCTCAAGAAATTTCAACACATGTGGAAGTACCTGCTTTCTTTCCAAAATTTTGCTTCCCAAAACTTCTCTTCTAGAACCTTGAGTAGAGCCACCTATGCACTACAATTGTGTGTTTCCAAAAGCAAGGAGATGTGGATTTTCTTTTTCATTTTGATATCCCCTATAACATCACCACTAAACACCAAAATGTTAATTAAATCCATCAAAACCATTTTTGCACAATTACTCTTTACCTCTTTCATATTTTGGAAACCCTTTTTGATACCACTGCATAATTCTTTGAAGTTGCCACTGAGTTTCCCAACTTTGAGTCTTCGAGATTCCATGAAGATTTTAGAGAGGAACCACCATGCTTGTTGTTGCACTACTCTGATTAAAATCACTTTATTAAGTGGGGAATCCATCTCCCATACTACTTTTTTCCCCAAAAAATTGAAACCAATGAGACTAAAAATTATCCCAAGGTCCCATTGCTTGTATTGCACTCCAACAATTAGGAGTGCTCTCCAACCCATACCATTAGGAAAGAGAATTCATAGATCCCATTTTCTTGTATGCATTATTCCAAACATCATGAGTACAAAATAATATCATCAAAGTACATAACAACATAATAAAAATGTACATCAAGGATGTGCCTCATCAAAGAATCATGAAAGTGCTTATACCTCCCAGTAAGTAGACCACCATTTTCCAAGTGCACAGAAGCTTCAAGTGACCCATCAAATCTGATCCAATGACATTGGCAAGGATCCCATGTCCTATAGTGCTGCTCCAAAAGGATGTAAGATGCATCAAAATAATCAGCCATGTGTTCTTTCATCCAAGAAGTGAATGAAGAACCTCCACTAAAATCTGAACCAAGTAGGGAGAAAAGAAAACAATAAGCCTTCAAGGGGCCCACATAAGTATAATTTGTGCATCCATGAACATGTGTATCATCAAGAGATAACAGAGGATGTTGTTTCCCATAAGAATTTTCTCCAATCATATATATTTTCACCCAAGTAGTGGATGACGTTCCTCCAATATCAATTGAACTAAGCAAGGAGCAAGGGAAATCATGAGTCTTCAAGTGACTCAAGTGAGCATCATAAGTGCATCCATGTATATGTGTTTCATCATAAGATAACAAAGAATGCTGCTGCAAAGTAAATAAGAATTGCCCTAATAATGTCATCATATAAAGGAGAGATAGGATTTGCATGCTCCTTATGTGGCACCATCAAAATAAACCTTTCACCCATACTTCATTAGGATGAATGCTGCAAAATATGGAAGTGTAAGATGTAGGAGAATGAACCAACTCACCAAACTGATCAGAAAGTGTAGAAGTGTCCTCATGTGAATGCTCCATAATGGTAGGATCATGCACCTCCCTCAAAAGTGCAAAACTTTCCTCATCGGTTGGTTCTGAGGTAGTGGAATCATACACTTCTTCAAAAATTGTGTCACCATTTCCAATAGGAAACTCAAGTTCCTCTTCCACCACATCAAGTGATTGGATCTCATCAAGCTCATCTTCAAACACGTCAAGCACATGAAAATTTCTATGTTTCTCATGATCTACCATGTCATGAGAATCCTCCATGCAATCTACCATATGACAATTTGAAACATAGGAGGAAGAACAAGTATATGGCAACCTTTCAAGAAGTTGCTCATTTTGAATTTTGAGTTTATGAATATCCTCATTATTCTTCAAGTATGCATCATGTAATAATTCATTAAATTCAACCAAATTGTTTCTATCAAAAAGCAAAGACATGAAATTACCTTTGATGTTGCACATTGATCTTTTAATCTTATCCATGTCTCCAAGGAAGGATGGATCCTTCAATGAAGAAACTCTCCAACAAGAATTTGACACCAATGATTGAATGTCATGGAGTATGATAAGGGTCTCTTATATCTTCTTTTCATTCATCTTTAATGACCCTTCAAGAAAAAGAGGTTCTTGCAAATGAACCTCCTCATCTTCTTCCTTCTTACTTGGACCAGCTTCATGAAGCTCAAGTGGTGATGGGGAATTTGATCTTGTTTCTTCTTCACCTGCTACAAGGTCTTCATTTTCATGCTTAATGGAATTTTGGCTTGCAACAACACGTTCAAAAGTTATCTCTATGTCACCAACATAGAGGTGTGAGCACCCATCGGTAGGTACTCCTTCATAGTTCAAGCATCCATCAGTAGATGCTCCTTGATTCATGTCCAAGGTATAATGTGTCTCGAAATGATCTTCAATATTTTCAATAGAATCTTCTTCATTCTCATGTGATGTCTCTTCATCTTTTTCAGAGTCACTTGGGAGCGAATTTTGATCCTCTTCATGTACTGCTTCTTCTACTTCATCTATTTCAGAACTAGGTGGTTCATGGGTCTCCTCCTTTTGCTCCTTCAAGCAAGTTGATTCATTTTTCCCCTTGGTTTCCTTAAGATCAATATATTTGGAATCTCTTTTTGAAGAAATCCCAAGAACTCTCCTCAAGTAGGACATACATGCATTCCCCGAAGCTTCATATATTTCATTGCTCTTTTCACTCACACACATATGATTTTCTCTCCAAGGTATTTTACAAGAATGGCATAAACCTTTCTTCACTAACTCCACATCCTCATTTTTGGGCCTATTTGAAAACACCCAATTAGCAAATTCTTCTAAAGGAGGGGCCTTTTTTTGTATTTCCCTTATACCAATCAAGATATGTCTGATATTGTTGGGGCAAGGTTTTACATGTTGCTCTCAATATTTTTAGTTCATTCATGGGATTATCCTTTGGTAGTGTGACACACTCATCTTTATCATATTAAAATTCATAAGAATAACCCTCTTTCCTTATTAAATTGTAATAAGTGTTGCATGATGGCACCTCTTCCTCATACCATTCACATTCTGCTTCATATTGCTCACAATCATCTACATACTGCTCATAAGCATTGTACTCATAGGATTCATCATAATAGTAAGACATGGCTGCAAATTATTTTTCAATTTATGATATTAATTCACAGGTGCAAGGACCATGCTCTAATACCACTGTAATGTCCCTTTTTTGAAATTTATTAAAATGGTGAAATTTTCAATTTTTCCACTAGTTCGACCCTTGACTAGTATTGGTTTCTTGATCTCCAAATGGCTCCAAATGCTACCAAATTGTCACATAAGTTATATGGATGGTAATAGTACATTATTATGAGGTTCATGGATTCTTTAGAGTCTTCAAAAGTCTTCTTCAAATCTCCTTAGTATTCTGGCCAAGGTAGGGGATTTGACTAGCAATTTCTCTTAACTAGTATTGGTTTCTTGATCTCCAAATAGCTCCAAAAGCTCCCAAATTGTTACAGAAGGTATATGGATTGTATTCAGATATTATTATGAGGTTAGTGGATGCATTATATTCTTCAAAAGACTTCTGAAACTCTCCTTTGAAGTCTGGCCAATGTAGGGAATTTGACTAGCAATTAGGGGTTCAATTCCCCATGGGGTAGATGATGGAAATGGCTCTCCAAATGCTATTAGACCCTCTCGAAATTATGAATAGAGGAAGGGGATATATATGGGGAATAAATATAGTCTCATATTCATCACCATTCAGTTTATTAATTCTTCTACAACCCTCTTAAATCATATACAAAAAGACTAGTTTCAACATAGGGGGGGAATGATAGTAAATCTTCACAAATGGTTATGAAACTTAAGAATATTGCTCCAAATGTTTGTATAATGAATATGAAAATTATTCAGAATATTAATGGCACTCCATACAACATTAAGACATCATAAATTGACTGAACCAATCGAATTTGATACCACTTCAAGTGCAAATAACAAGGTATTGGGGAAATGACACCATTTGTTCATAGTTTAGCATTTTTACATCAAATCTATTTGATTTTCGACCTGAAAGTATTATGAGAAGTAGAAAAAGAGTATATATATCAGATTACAAAGATATGGGGCCTCAAGAGCTATCCCAAATAGTTCATCACTTCAACAAGTGTGCCTCTCCTCAAGGAGCAAGAATATGCCAAGGAATAGAAGAATGGTTGTAGAAGAAAGCTAGAAAGATATGTGACCATGAGATTCCATGTAGCTTCAAACTGTAACAAAATACTCCATTTTAGCTCCATATGAAAGATCTGAATGGACTCTCCAATTTCCAATTAGGATGGGAATCTTTCACCCTTGAAATTGGTGCTAAGGCAAGTAGACTAACACTCCACTAGCTCTCCTCTCCAAATGCAAAATGTAAAATGATCAAAAGCCACTATCATTATTTGTTATTGTATTTTATAAAATTCTAAGGTCCTCCATGGGTCGAATTCCTTCCAAGATATTCATTCCAACTCAAATTGGGAAGAGATTCCAATGTGTTCCACTTGTCCCTCCAATTCTAGCCTCCTTCTCCACCAAATTCGAATAGGTGTCTCTTTGGATTCCATAACTCCCTTGAGCACCCTCTTGGAGGCTATTTTAGCCATGACATGTCATATATGTCAGATGTCAACATTCAGGTCTGATTTGTGTCATAGGTGTCATAGCATCTTCATCATTGTTTCATAGAGATAGGGAATCTAGTCCAAGTGTCCCACTAGCTCCAAAATGCCTCTTCCTCTTCCATGGGAGTTACTCTTCCACTCCAATTCGACCTTAATTGAGTCATGCCAAGTATATTGACCTTCCAACTCATCCCATGAACGTTGGGCTTCCTATGGATTCAAAATTACAAGAGGAGAAGGCCATGTGGCATAGAAAATCTAGCTTGTGTGGGTCCCACATCCTCCATGTGTCTTCATGATCAAGCCACTTTGATTTTCCCTTGTATTTATTTATTTAGCTTCTTTATTAAATATTTATGCCATTCTAATGTCCAAACATCATTTATTATCCCCCTTATTTCAAATCCCAAAGCTTCCACCCCCAACCTAGGAAACTAGTAATTTTCCTCCATAACAGTTCATTTGGATGGGTATATTACAAACTTTGAATTGGGAATTTCTCTTAATGTGACTCACCTTGTCCATTTGGATCTAATTTCACATTATTACTAACTTGGACTTCATTCTTGGCAGTTATTTGACCCTTAGCATCAATTTGACAACTATCATGAGTATGGCCAAGGGGCTTAGGCCATTGTGACCCAATGCAAAATTTTGGGACATGACAAGGTGACTTAGAGTGTGGGACATCACTGAACTGTTTCTACCATGATTTATAAATGTGAACATTGCTACCGTTGGAGCATGTGCCTCTCCCTAATGCGATAGATGTGGTGACATCGAGCATAGGGGGGAGTACAAAGTTAGGAAGCAATGAGGGCTCTCCCTAATTAGTTCGAGCAAATCCCTTATAGTGATTGAAAGGAAACCCAAGGTACAACTGCAACTCTCGGAATATAGTGATTTGATGTCGACAAGAGTTGGATTACATGATAAGATGAGGGTCTTATCCTGAGAACCAAGATCATTTTGTATCCAACTGTTGGACTGACAGACCTGACACAAGACTGGTTGTTAAGTGTGAGGCTCATGACTTCTTTTGATCGATGTCAATTGGGGGATTAATGGACGACAACATTATTCAAATAAAGGTACAAAGTGTAATAGAGGGAAACAAATTACTAATGAAGGACCTTGCAGGGGACATGACACTGAGGGTGAAAGTGACTGAAAAAAACTCATAACGTTGGGGATAGGAAGACTCAATGACATCGATCAAAAGCGACCAACAATTGTTTCCAAAAGAATAGTGATGTTCCCATGGTTTTGAATGGATTGGGGAACATTTTGTACATAAATAATAATTCGTGGGGTCCCCATGGTTTTGGTGGTGTTGGGGGACCAATTTGATGATGGGTGGGATTCCCATAGTTTTGGGTGAATTGGGGAATCAGTTTGATGACGAGCGAAGTTACCCTAGTTTTGAGTGATTCAGGGAACCGTTTCCATAATGATGTGAGGGTTGGTTTTCAAAACAAGAAGACGAGTGCCCCATGAATCAATGCCATGCAGATTGTTCCTGTGGGAATAACTGAATAGAATTGGTTGCTTCTGAGGCTGGGGGCCCCATCTGTGTCTTGGAAGGGGTGGTGGTATGAAGAAGAATGCATTATTATGGTAGAATTCTCATGGAGGTATGAGTGTTCAACTATGCTTCTTGATCGTAATATGTGTCGAGGAATTTGATGGCATCAACTATTGGAGGTGGGGGATTAAATGCGCAGCTGTAAAATGATGAACTATGGGTGATCGTTTCCAGGTTTATAAAATTCCTTGGGCTTGTGGGGGGTCGATATCATGGGTTTCAAGTGATGAATGGGATGAGATGGTGCGCACACCCATGGAGGGAAGATTCTACCCTCAACGGTGATATTGATGACATATATTTACTAGGGAGAGGAACCATATGGTTATTAGCGGGAATATCTGATGAGTGCAGTGCAAACAAAGGGGAGGTGTTGCCTATATGCCAGTTTTGAATCGATACCTATGATAGAATTCAAGCACCATTATTGAGGGGAATTATAATGGAAAAACAAGAGGTAGTGGCATCTTGGGCGCTATCCTACACATATAGCGCAAATACCCAAGTGTAATAAAAAACATGACGAAGGTATTGACAATGCAGGATAAATGACCAAAACATAGCGTACCTATGGTTTGAACTAGAAAAATAGATGTCAGATGGAAATTCTTAGTTTAGATATTGATAAGGGTCACCTTGTAGATATCGTCATGCTAATCGTGGTGGTGTGGATGGTTCCTCAAACAAAGTTATAGTTTGGTTGTGGCGAAGGTTTGAAGATTGGGTCAAATCACTATAAAAGGGGTGGGGTCCATTTTCCAAGGTCATTTGTGCTTTGTGCATCCTTTGTGGTTTGGATATGTGTACATTGATTCTAGGTGATTCAAGCCCCCATTTTCCAAGCAGCAAGATCCAAGTAATCCTAAACCTTATCCCAGTGACTTCAGGCAGGTTAGTTTTTAGGGTTGGGAGTGTCTAAGGTCGTATGACCCTATTTAGTGCTCCTAGGTGGACCACACGTAGTTTCAGTTTTTCCTGCTTGGTCACATGGGAAAACACGTAATTCTGTGTGGTACACAATGTGTGAATTTTGGAAAATCATGCACGGTCAATCGCGTGGAAAATTGATGATTTCTACGCGTCGTGTGGTGGGTAATTGATGTTGACCACGCACTGGAGCCACGCAACTATGTGTTGTGCAGTTGCACGGTAACCACGGCTGAGGAGAACGAGGTTCACATGGATAGGGTCGTGCAGGTTTCCTTGATTCATCCATGCGTAGTGCAGCTATAACTTCGGGAGACCACGCTGTCAGCATGAGTTTTTAAGTCATAGTCGCACTGGTTGAGTGGTGAAATATTGTTTTGGAATTTGTTGTGAGAGTGTCATTATGATGATCTTGTAGACAATGTGGTCGATGGTTTTAGGGACACTCAGATGCTCAGGGATGCGGGGCTCTTGAAATTTTTTAAGTGCCTTTTGCTTCGATCGATTGATCTCTTGATGTTGGAGATAATTCATATGTGGGATCCATATAGAGGGGTATTCTGAGTTGTCGATCAGGATCTCTGGATCACTGGCAAGGATATATACTTTCTGACAGGATTTTCATCCTGAGGGGTGATTGAGACAGTCAGTATATAGATGGGGGTGGATCGATTATCCAAGGTTTTCTAGACCGGTACTGTAGAGGATATGCTACAGCTTATAGCTTGGGTCAGATCTTGGTGACCCATATTTAGAGACTTATTGTCCGGGAAGTATCTATGGCGATTATGCGAGTGTTGGGGGTATCCTCTACTCATAGGATCATTGGGAATCATTTCGGGATGGTGAAGCGGGTGATAGCGGTGCAAAGAGTGGCCTAGCTGGCCATGTTGTTGAGGGGTGGCCCAGATGACCGATATCTTCCACGATAGAAGCAAGTGGAATTTTCGGTATGGTAGCATCTTGTGCTCATATTTATTTGATTGGTTTCCATCATTGAGACCATCGGTGGTGGTACCTATGAGGGGGCCTTGTGATCCCTGAATGATGTACTAGGGGCGGGTGATGCCTCGTGCAGGTGGAGGCAAGGTAGGCCATGTATTTACCCCCCATTACTTGTATGTCTAGGAGCATAGGGTCGACCATGTTGAGAGATATTACTAGAGTGGCATGGATAACTGAGGGGATTTAGAGTTATCGGTGCCACCCGAGGGGTGGGATATCACGGGTATGATTTATATTTTTGCATTTGGTATTTATACATAGCTTATTTTATCTACACATTTTGAGTATACACATATTTTTTATGTATATTGAGTATTGACTAGTGGTTCTTTATCCATGATGCATATGCGGGACCAGTGACACCCCATGAGTCGATAGACAACACCGCAATCATGGTGAGAGGTATCGGCTAGCTGGGATTTCCAATGCGACATGGGTTGATAATGTAGGTGGTCCTAGGGCCACTTCTGGTGTAGCAAGTAGAGAGGCAACAAAGGGGATCTTGTCGAGGGAGCAGGCTTGGGTGATCGTGCCGAGAGATCCTAGTTGATCTCGCGAGGCGGGTTGGAGTGATGGTGGAGGGTGTGGATGATTTGCATCTAGCCGAGCTAAATGATGATGAGTTATCCCCAAACCTTCATTTTACAGCATAGCTTGAGGCTAGGTGGCATCGGTTGATGAGGAGGATGGCCATTGCACGTGACCAGGTGTTAACACCGAAATTTAGCCACCTAGATCATCCCCTTATTCACATAACCCATTTAACCCTTTTTCCTACATATTTGGATTCCAAAAACCCAAAATACCTTAGTTAGTAATCATATGGGAAAAAAATCACTATTTCCCTCAAAAAATTAATTAAATTCCTCCAAAAAAGGTCAAAATCCCCAAAAAATAAAAATAAAAGAAAAATAAAAAGGGGAAATAGTCAAAATAAAAGAAAAAGGAGGGAAACCATCAAATACTAATTGCCTCCCAATACCATGGGACAATATACCACCATCCAAAATTGCTATAAAAAGGTGGTGGAGGCCCCCCATTTCACATACACATTCACCCTATCTTACTGAAACTCTGCCAAAATTCCTATTGAACCTTAGCCCCCCTTTGTGAGCTTTTGTACCCATTTAGTTGAGTTTTGGCCACCATTTTGAGCATTCGGAGGAGAGAAATGGAAATTAGAGACCCGGAGCACCACCATTCGTACGTCTGCAAGGGCCCTCAATCTACTCACCATTGAGGTAACCCATCTTGTAAATCTCTATTTACTATAATACAAAACCATTATTTATTTCATGGGTGTTTGACATGTTAGTTTAGATTTCACTTTACTACAGTAATCATTGGCATATTTACTTTTATTTGTATTTGCATGCACATCATATTCACGAACTGTTGCTAGGAATATCATAGCTCTTAGTAAGTGTCCTTTTGCAATAGCTAGTGTGAATAACCTAGCTATAGTTTTGGCGACTCGAACTGGGTCGATTTCCATCGATCTGTGGTTTGGTAAGATCAGTAGTTATTTTTAGTTTTTGCATTCATTGTTTTCTTCTTGCATTGTAGTTTATTTCAGTTTTTACAGTCGTCTCCTTATTTAGAGTAGATCTGGCATAGCCTTACATCAAGTACTTGCTGGTTTGGCCCTTGCCATTGCAATACCTTTTTATTTTTTCGTTTTTACGGCATGGGCTATGACTTCCGTTGTCATTTCCACACCCCGAAGCGTGGGTTTTCCTTTGTGAAGCGCACTCTGCTCTTTGCACCCCGAGCGTGACTTTCTCCCAACAAAGCACGCCCCAAGCGCGACTTGCAACCCTTTAAGCACCCTCTGGAGCACATTTCCCCCTCTTAAGCACGCTCCAAGCACACTTTCTAGCTTGTTAAGCACGCTCCAATGTGCTTAATCAGTTAACAAGCGCGCTCCAAGTGCACTTTCTCTGCCCAGAGCCGCGCTCCAAGCATGCGTTGCTCACCCAAAAACACGCTTAGCCTTCTGTGGTGAATTTTGTTGCCCCGGCGTGACTGTTCTATAGTATACAACACCCTGAGCACAACTGATCCCCTGAGAGACACATCCTGCACTTGTTTTTGACCTCTACATTCACATCGGCTGCACTTACAGCCTCACTTTTGCTTCTTCCCATTGCGGCTGGAACTTTCCTGTCATTTTCTTGTTGTAGCATTTGAGAAATTTCAGTTTGCATGCATCCATGTTTTCTTAGTGCATTTCTATCTCTCGCATCACATTTCGGCAAGTTTATTTCTCTACACCATTGGTATGCATTTTCCAACATTTAGTCTCTTCATTTGAAAAGCAAAATAAAAATTTTATTTTAGTTTTGGTTCTTTATTTCAGCATTTACTTTCAGCATATATCTAGGTTGTTTACACCACTTGTGCACCCAGTCACTCCCTAAGTTCCAAGTGAGACTAAAAATGGTTTAATTGAACACATATTTAACTCCACTTGGAGACCCAAAAACAACCTGATAGCTAGGTAGGACATTGGGGTTATGCATCCAAATAACACCCCCTTTGTCACATACATTTGAAACATAGTTGTTGTCTTTTAGGGAGCCAAAATCCTCTTTGATTGGAATGGTTGACACCGATTTACTTGGTGGGCTCTCCCTTAGGAGGGAAAGTAGAAAGACTAGTTGCAGAATTTTGGGTGGAATGACACTCTCCACTCTGTACTGAAGGACACCAACTCATTGTTCTCGTTGTACATGTTGGCCACCATACCGGGTGGGCGACAACCAAAGAACTGAAGCTATGGGATACCTTTCCGGACGTGCTTTGACTGAGGTAGCTTAGTTTCCATTCTTCTAGGGATCTTTTATCCAAGATCCCTCTTGGTAGAGGGATATCCTTAGACATTTGGTTCTCCATTTTGTATTTCCTGACTGCGGATTTCACCACCCTGTAGGGGATATGATTTGCGTGAGCTTCCACATATTTTAGTTAGGTGTTTGCATGATCCTATAACCAATAGTTCAGTGAGTCTCTTTAATTTTTAGGAGTGCTTTATGTTGGTATTCTGACCATTTTTTTTCCGCTCCACCTATTGTTGCAATTGGTGTTTTTGAGCTTGATGTTGGCCTGAGTGTCATTTTTATTGAGAGCTCTCATTTTGAACTCATGGTTGCACTAGGATTTTTTAGTGTGTTTTTAGACCATATCCCCTTAGCAATTACACATTCGTCACCATTGATTCCCCAAGACACTCTCATCGTCTATGGGGGCAGTTCCCATAGTACGGTCCATTGGACCCCCCTCGTCACGTTCCCTTGAGATGCACATATTTGTTGTCGGATATCCATCCCGATGCCCCCTATTTTACATCTGATTCTGAGTCAGAGTCACCTATCCATATAGTTTAGTCTAACCCCATAGAAGGTATGAATCTCAACCCGTTCTATGGAGGGATTGTCGGTGGTGACACTGCCATTGGCCTGAGTTCCACTTCAGCATCTATTCCTACCATGACATCCATGAGTACCATCATCTCTTTGGGTATAAGACCTACCCCCGGCACTATAGTGCACCCAATTACTACCTCCATACCCACCGGTAGCAAATTGATTTTGACTACAGTCCCTTTGGTTACCAATGGTACCCTTCGGGGCATCGGCCCTTCCTTCCAGATCCCCATGTCCATGACAGGTGGTTCCTCGATTCCAATTATGACCATCACCACTGCACCACCGCTCGGTGGAGGTGGCCCCAAGGTCACCTCCATGGCTAGCACATAGACTACCTTGACCACATCACATCCTCTTGCTAGTTTTCCATTCATGGCCAATCTTAACCTCCCCTACCTAGCCCAATTAACTAACAATCCAATACGACATGATCCCACGTGGCCTCCCATGCCCACCAAACTCCCTTCGGACATCCCCAATTTGTAGGGGAAGGGTGGTGAGGACCCCCAGAACCATAGCATTCCCTTCCGCTTATGGTGTTCATCTAACTCCATAGTGGATGATTCAATATGCCTACGCCTTTTACAACTGACACTCACTGGCGCTGCAGCCAAGTGGTATATTGATCAACCTCATGGGACTCATTCCACTTTTGCATACCTCACATCCACTTTCCTGCAATTCTTCCAACTACCAGTCCATTATGACATTGGTGTTGAGATTCTCCTATCTTGTAGATAGAGTACAACTACCCACATCACTGACCATATTCATGACTGGCGTAGACACCGCAGTTTGTGCAATATCAAGTTAGACAACTATATATTTTTAGATTGGTTTTTAAAGTCCCTCATACCATCCATTTCCAAGGATGTGGCTCCAAATGTCCCCAAATCAAAGAAGAATCCATACTTAAATCCCAACAATTTGACCTCATTTATGCACAGTCGTGCTACCTTTACACCATTCTCCTTGATGCTCCTCCCGGTGATTCCTCTCAGAATGATGCACTGAGGGTATCTAAGTTGTCGACGGCATCATTGGACATGTTGCATCGACCAGTCATCCCTATACACACATGTCTCCAGCATCAACCCCTGTCTATAACCCCACCCATAGTTCTACACCTCCCGCTATGTGTTGCGGCCCCGATATTTCACGTGCAACTACTCATTCTATAGAAATACCTTCATATGTTCCATTGGCCCAAACCCCCCATATACATGGACCCACCTGCACAGCACATTACTACGGTCACAACCCGCAAGTGTATGCTTCCCACGATGCACCACCTTCTTATTACCCTTCGTCGACCCCACTTGCTCCAGCCCTGCCTCAATCTCCTTCCGCTTACTATCCTCCACCGGCTACGCCCACTCCTGCCCAACCTTAGAATCCTACCGCACCACAAGGGAATGTTTATTCCCAAAAAAACCATCCGCAGAACCAACCTACCCAGTGGAACCAAAATAAGAGACGCAGTCTCAACCGTAGATCTTATGATGGCCACGTAGCTCAGCTGCAAGGCCTTCTTTCCAATGTTCATGTCCAGTTATCTAGTAAAACCGTACTGATTGACATTGAAGTCATCAACGCACAACTCGACTACAACCTTCGTCTAGGATGAAGCTACATGTATGCGATGAAGGTTGTTGCCTCATATTTTTTCTGGATTACGATGTTCCCCCATGAGGGACGAGTCGTCAAAATAGACCAACTTACTTAATATGACTCTAACGCAACTGCCATGCCAAAGAACGTCCTCCCCATGGTCGACAAACCTCTACTTGGTGCGTCTACTCCTTTGATTTCCATAGTGGGACTGGGTCTTTATTTTGAGGCTCCAATGACCTCCACGTTTACCGCCTTACCCCCTCCCCAGTTGGCTGTTGAATTATTGGACTTTTGCACCATTTAATCCAGCAATTCGATCCCTAAAGCACTTCCCTTCATCCAATCGGCACCCCAACTGCAACGTCTTCGGACTCCCCAACCTCAACCGTCATCAGTACCCATCCATGTCGGAGCCACACCGATCCATACGATCCCTTTTATGTTCCCACCATTAGGAGTGGTTATCATTCCCATCATGTCCATGTTGAATCTCGTAGGACTAACATTAGAGCTTCCTATCTAGTACTTATCTGCACCTAATCCCACTCCGACCCCACAATTCATACTTCGACCGGTCCAACTGATTAACACCACCAATCATCCACCCCACGGTGTGTTGGAAACAACTTCCTCCAACCCTGCCCCTCGGTATTCCAAGAATTTTGGGGTCAAATACATGAAAACCAACACCGCGGCAACTGCGACCAAAGCCGTGAACCCCCCTCCTCCAGCACGAGCACCCCCCAAATGTCCTTTGTGTGATTTTTTGGGTCACACTACCCATAATTGTCCACACATTCCCACCCTTTGCACTCATATGCAATCATTAGATGATGATGAGAACATTCTGGTTGTTCAATTTCCAACCACTCCTTAGACACATAAGAAATCATTGTGCACCAACCAGTCGTGTGCGATATGTGGCATCTACGGCCATTATTCCCACCACTGCCCCAAATTACCAGAATATCGGTTGGTGCTCCATGAGTTGCGATAGCCATCTTTAGATTCCTCGATTACTGTTATTGAGGAGATCCACCCTCGGAATCCTCGTCGGCCAAGGTAAACACCATTTATGTTATTTCAACTAGCCCTATCTCGTTGGCCCCTTCAACTGATCCCTCTGACCTATGTGTTCAACCTTTTCAAATCGACGAGGAAATCACATGTCCACGGCATGGGGGTACACCCAAAAACTTGCCTACTCATCATCATCATCATTATCATCGACGATATTGGGGGAATCCACCCCTCAAGGGGAATCCCCCATCATCATATCATCAATTTAGTGTGACACCATGGCCAATAGACCCACGGTACACTCCCCTTCCCATAGTTGGTCGATGCCCTGTTGATCCCTCTCTGAGAGAGCATATGCACCACATTGACACCTCTAGGATAGAGGGCATAATATATTACCTCAACCCTAGGAGAGGGGGAATGATTAATCATTTTGACCCTGCCTCATCACATCTATATCAGCATTTCAATGAGCCCATTTCTCAATCCAACACATATGTGCCCCATAACCACAAACACCATGCCCATAGCAATGGGGCAGGACCTTAACCCTATTCACTTTTTCGCACGCGTGATCTCGACCATTTTCGAGGTCACATGTCACTTGTATATTTGGTTTGATTTCTAGATACTTAGACCTCCGGACCCATGGGTCATCATCTCCCCCCACCGCCGCATCCTTGGCTCAGTGGACCCACCGTCGCGCATGGCCACATGAGGTCACAGAGTAGGTACTCGCTCGAAGAAAAAGGAACATATGAATGAGGGGAAACAGAAATCCCCTCCACCCCAACTCATCCTGGTCAATTCTCATCGAACTGTCGTCATATACATCTATCCCTACCCGAAGTATGTCCCCGCCAGTGCCTGCTCCACTAGCATCATCTGGCCACCTGAAAACATGTGGGGCAATTTGGACGCTCGTACCTGCACTATCACAGCTTCTACAGCCCATGTCTCTAGGATCTTTATGTTATAGATCAGTATTGCATTGTCATGCACATAGGCAGACACATAGAATTAGCGCTCTAGTAGGTCCTCCATCGAGATGTCACTTGGCTTCCTTGGTTGAGTGTCTGCAATCACACCCAACCGTGGAAGCCCCATCGGGAAGTACACATCAATAAGTGTGATCTCTATCCTCTCCCCTTGTATGAAGAACGCCCTGGCGTCAGCATCCAAAAACTCTACTAGTTTGTTTAGCATTAGCTTTGCTGCACACATGGGGGGCACCCTAGAAAACTTTAGCAGCCCACATCAGTCCAAAGTATCATGTACCTCTTGATCATTATTGATGTCATCCAGAAGTGACCCAAGCTCACGCTCTCACCAGTTCACTCCTGGCATCCTGCAAACCCATGTCAAAACCCCCAGTCAGTACCGCACAATGCCAAACAAACCCCTCCCAGGCCAAATCGTAACTATTGGGAAAAAACACATGCCTGGAGCATTCCTTTTTTCCTAACAAGCATGCCCTAGAGCGCACTTTTCTCCAAAAGCCCGCTTGTCTAGCCCACAAGCATGCTCGGAGCACGCTTTTCCCTTCAAAAATCACACTCCAGAAGCACGCCTGTATGGCCCACATGTGCACTTAAGTGCACTTTTCCCTTCGAAAAGCGCGCTTTGGAGCATCCATGCCCTAGAAAAGCTCATTGGGGCCCCATAGAGGCTCAAACCCAAAAAATAAACCATCAAAATTGACAAAAATAACATCAAGATTTACCTGGAAGTCGTAGAAGTCTATTCCCCTGGACAGATTGAGAGAAATCAATAGTTTTTTTTCTAGACCCCTCCACACTCCTCCAACTCTAAACAGTGAAAATGGCATGTGGAAGGTGGGATCCCCTTTATTTATGCCCCTTTTTTTCCTCTTTTTCTCTCTTTGACCATTATGGAGTCTTCTGACCTCCGTTTTTCGCATCGTTCGCACTACCGGATTCAGAATTATGTGCCCGTGATGATGATTCATATCCTTTCTCGTTCTCACTTACCTTTTTCAGCTCATTCTTTATGTGGTTCCCCACTTCGATTTGTGTTTCATTAGGTACGCCAACGGTTACATGTCTCGTTTTTTCTTTTTTATCCATTGTGTCTTATCCACGAGCCCTCTGCTCCCTCCATACTGCAGTCATTGCATTATTTTTCCACCATCCATCTACCCGCAAGGAGGCCCCATTAGTGTTCCACCTCACCTTTTTTCTTGGTCCACTCATACCTATCCCTAGTTTTGAACACTTCCTCCTTGCTTGTATTTCACATCTGTTCAGTATACGTTTATCCATTTTTAGGATCGAGCAACTCATTTACGAAAAAGGAACTTAGGCAATTTCTGTTAAGCTCTTTTTTTACTCCTTAAAGAATGAAAATATCATCGAGCAATATTGCTTCCTTTCATGCTCATTAAAGTATCTGAAAGGGTGTCTATCTGGTATAATTTTAACCCTTTTCTGAACTAGATGGAATAATTACGAAAAAGGAATACTCTAGTCACTTTGTCTAGAAGAGTTCTCCATTGCATACTTTTATGCTTTTTCGGGCTTTGAGGACTAACACACGAAAAAGAACCCCCTCGGATTCTTCGTAATGCTTTTAGACTCTTTAAAATTGAAGGCACCCACGAGCATTCACCATCTTGGGCTTGTACAAATTCATACGACGGTATCATCTCGAGCACACTTCTATCCTTTCTTCGAGCTCCTTAAACCATGAAGAAGGCCCAAACGATTCCTCTCGGTGCCCAATGGATCACATCTGGTCTCCCCATAATGGCAGCACCCCTAGTATGGTCACCTTTGCTCAAAGTATTCTGTGATGTGTCACCCTTGGAGTCTCTTGATATCACTCATCAGTTTCCCCCTGAGTCTCCCCCATTGCAGGCACAATCTATGATGTATTAAGCTATGATCCCCTATCCCCACGTATAGTTTCTTATGCTTCCAAGTCAGCCTTCCCATCATACTCTAAACAAATGAATTTTGAGTCTCATTCCTCTGCGGCCCTCGTATCCCCCCACAGTGTGTCAGTCTCATATCCAGTTCCATCACCTCTTCGTTGTATCCCTCGCACTCCTACCAAGGAAACATCATTTCCTTGGTAGTTGCAGGTCTCCCCCTGTCAACACCAACACATTTATTCCATAGGATAGACCCAAATGTCCCTATACCTTGGATTCATCTCCATCACTGGTGAGTGCCTACAGGCCATCTTAGAGGAGTCCTTAGTGCCTCTTAGATTGATTGTTTCTCACGTGCTCAACTTTAGCTCCACCATTGAGATTCATATAGGGTATTGGTCCCTTTAGTTATTGGTAGAAGACTCTGGATGTCCCCTGACTCTAGCACAGTGGTGAGTCTGTTTGGAACCCCCCTGTTGTATGTTCTTGTGGATATCCGGGTTGAATTGGATACAGTGTTTGGAAGCCATTTAGTTGTATACTTCCTATAGTATCCAGTTCAGATGCAGTCTAGTGTACCTTTGAGATTCTGACTCTCAGTCGTTGTGTCCATACAGTTGTTGGACCCCTTCCGATCTAATAGAGAATCAGTTGTTGTGATACCTCATTCAGCTTGAATGCCATTGTTTCCATGTATCAGTTTTTCAGATCAGACATGGTTGGACCATGAGTATGTCCCATATTTGTGTCCCCTCTGGACCATTATGATGTACACAGCAGTTCTCTATGTATTTTTCAAGTCCCCTTTGGGCCTCACCATTATTTGTATATCTTGAGACATTGATACGAGCATGGGTATTCCCGCCCCATCCATATATTTGAGATTATGTGTCCCTCATCCATTAAAAAGGAGTTGTATTTCCTGTTATAGCCCTTGAATTTTGTATGAATAAATTTTTTCGGTCTCCAACCAGCCTCGGCTCTCCACCATCACAATGCTCACACTCTTGGAAAAAGTCAAAACCCATGATGTATATCGGTCATACGATGAGCTCTTGCGCTCACACATCAGGGGGTAATATGTTAACACCAAAATTTAGCCACCTAGCTCATACCCTTAGTTACATAACCCATTTATCCCTTTTTCCTACATGTTTGGCCTCCAAAAAAGGTCAAAATCCCCAAAAAATAAAAATAAAAGAAAAATAAAGGGGGAAATAGTCAAAATAAAAGAAAAACGATGGAAACCATCAAATAATACGGGCCAATACTATTGGCCGCCCAATACCACAGGACAATATACCACCACCCAAAATGGTTATAAAAAGGTGGTGGAGGCCTCCCATTTCACATACGCATTCACCCTATCTTACCAAAACTCTGCCAAAATTCCTATTGAACCTTAGCGCCCCTTTGTGAGATTTTGTTCCCATTTAGTTGAGTTTTGGCCACCATTTTGAGCATTTGAAGGAGAGAAAGGGACATTGGAGACCTAGAGCACCACCATTTGTATGGCTACAAGGGCCCCCAATCTACTCACCATTGAGGTAACCCATGTTGTAAATCTCTATTTACTATAATACAAAACCATTATTTAATTCATGGGTGTTTGACATGTTAGTTTAGATTTCACTTTACAGCAGTAATCATTGGCATATTTACTTTTATTTTTATTTGCATGCACATCACATTCACAAACTATTACTAGGAAGCTCATAGCTCTTAGTAAGTGTCCTTTTGCACTAGTTAGTGTAAATAACCTAGCTACACCAGGTATGAGCTGCACGAGGTGGTCAGAGTCTAGATCCTACTGCTAAGGAGAGACCCCATTAGAGGCATAGGGTGGACCCGAGGGGACAGCCTAGGGAGGATGGTGGAGATGCGACGGAGGTAGTGCCACCCTTGGTTATTCTAGGGCCTGACCAACCAGGGCCTTTGGGCTAGATTTGAGTGCTAGGCACTCTATTTTTTCTATAGGGGTTAATGCTTATGTATTTTTGTATAGATGTAACCTATGGGAGGCCGATTTTTTATGTATACCCCATAAGGCAGCTGATTCTTTTTGTATATGGCATATGAGGACACAATTTGTGCATGACACACATTACGTTTTTTATGATATATATATGTGTGTGTGTGTGTGTGTGTGTGTACCATTTTGACGGCACATGTATATATGTGATGTATTGATGTTGATGTATGTGATGATGATGTGTATATGTATGTCATGATATGCTCTATGTGTAGTTGTAGGTACTTGCACATGATTTGTATGATGAGAGACACACATATATACATGGTTCTTTTGTATGCAGGGGTCAGAGAGATGGTTGGTGTATCAGATGCCAATCCGAAACCTTTTTTGCGACATGGTCAATCAACACATTGATGTTCCTGGGTATATGCGTTAAGGCGATGGTTTCAAACTATTGCATTAGAAGGTGCACTCGTGAATATTTATGAAAGAGGAGCGGATTGAGGACCCGAAATACCTGGCTAAGTTGAGAGACAACCAGTTTGGAATCTAGGTATACGTGCATATGGTGGATTCCAAGGTGGGTGGCATCACTTAAGAGACCAATTATGGAATTTTATTATTCTTAGTTGTTGTTAAGTTCCCCTAAACAAACTCCTCTAGTGTGGTAGAGAGTTTGGGAGGGGGTGTAAATATCCCAAGCAGCTAATGCGAGATTCTTGGACCATCGACTTGCACCATCTATGATCTAGGAGGATCTCCCAGGTGACCAAAATTCAAACTCTTCAAATTCTGAAAAATATCACATTGTTGCGTAGATATCGCCAAGAGATTTTCGGCGACATTCGTTTCATCCAAAACGGACTCCAGATGCAAAAGATATCGCGTTCTGAAATTTTTTTGTAAACAAGTAAAAAGCCAAAAATGGGGTGCCATGTGGCACCATTGGATGGGTGCCACGTGGACTGTACATGTGGATAATACTACCAATGTGAAAGCACCTTGATATGCCATGTGGCAGGTGACTTGGAAGATGAGTTGGCATTGCAGTGATGTGGACCTGTTGCAGCATGACAAGTGGCAAGGTTAATGCACAAGTGGCAGGAATGTGGACCAATCGGAGGCCGCTACGTGGCGGTCTAATTGGCTACAATGTGGTTTTTTTTACCAAAAAAATATGGCGGGAAGGGGGTTCGAACCCTTAACCTCCCACCAGCTCCAACGCCTTACCACCATACTCCTTGCCACTACGACGCCGATGTTGCTTCCTGTGTATAGCAAGCAATCTTGTATTTATGTTTGAATGATTATATGGTTTGGAAAAACGGAGGGCCAAGGGCTTATACCTCAGCCCCATACTATGTACATTATCCAACTCATAACCAACGGCGAAGCCTAAACCAAGTCCACAGAACAGTTTCAAACCATATGTTATATATATGGTATAAAATATATATCTTTGCCACCAAAATGGAGGCCCATGGTTTTGACCCCAAGACCTCCACCCATGTTGTACAATGATTTTTTCGTACACCAACACCTTCAATATTGGTGCTTATCCGGTTGTAATTCTTTTGAATTAGCAATGCATTTTACACCCAAAAGAGCGTTCCCATGGCCTTGAAAATCATGGCCTTTGGTACTATAAAGCCACGGTATGAAGCGCGTCCAGGGTACACAGTGGAAGCACAAATTCCAAGGTCTACATAGAACCCAAGGTGGTTCATACGACCTTTTTACAGCATAGGAGGTCAGGTTCTTGAACTGCATGCCAGGGGAGGTCCCAGGAAAAGTATAAGGTGTTTATACTCAAATTTCATGATTTTTCGAGACAACCACAATGGTGTTGTATGTTTTTGTAGCTAACATCCGGGATTTTAGAGTGTCCTCGGAATTGATGTAATTTGCAGCATTTGAAGAATTAATAGAAACGGTCTCACTGGAGGTGGACCCGGAGATGTAGTCCTTCCTGGATGAACTCCATTATCAGTTGTTGTTTACAATTTGTGGTTTTCATCTTTGTGATTTGCATACTTTATTATTTATGTGCCTTTTAAAATTGCCATTTTAAAGCCTTTTTCAAGAGTTAACTGTTGAAGCATTCACACATAATTCATGGTTAATTAAAATATCCTGCAAATTTATATCATGTTTGGTATCAGATCTTGCTTAACCAAAGAATTGTGAGTGTGTGAATGATTACTAGGGAAAAGCTTAAGGTAAGTGAAGGAGAATTTGTGCCTTTTAATCCATAAATTGGACATCCAAATCGAGGGAAGAAAATGGCAGATGAAGATGCTCATTCAAAGCATGATAAGGATTTCCATAAATATTTTTACCGAATGTCAGACATGGTAGAAAAATTGTTTGCATATTATCAAGAAATATTGGAATAGAAGGAAAAATATTAGGACAATGCTTCTGTGAATTAGGGAAATGGAGGAGGCTCTCCTGAACCTCCACCTTCCCTTCAAGTTAAAATTCTAGTTCTTCTTCTCCTTCTCATTCTCATCATTATAAATATCAGAAGAAAGATGTTGTTAATCCATTATTAAATCTTGATATAAAGTTTGATTTACCCATGTTTAACGGATAACTTAACGTTGATAAATTGGATAAATGGATTAGACAAATCAAAGTATATTGCAGGATCCATAAAATTGTACGTAATGAAGAAAAAATCCATTTGTCCACCCTCCGTCTAGGTGGCACTGCTCTCATATGGTGGGAGAGAAAAACTCAAGAGGATCTTATCACTAAATATAAAATTATTTCCTCTTGGTATGATTTTACTGTAGTGTGGAAAAATCAATTCTATATGTTGGGTTATATGCAACAGGCTATGATGGACTAGCAGAATTTCAGACAAGGTAAGGGTCAGAATGTGCAAGAATACACACAAGAGTTTAGAAAGAGGGCTTTAGTGCTGGGTATACCTCTTTATACTAAAGAAACACTTCTTAAATTCATAAGATGGTTGCATAGTTACTTATGACATACAATCTTATGTTCAATCCTACTAACCTGGATGAAGTGTGTGTTCAAGCCACCCATATCGAATATAAGGGGAAGAGTACTTTTGATAACTTTTCCAAGAAACCTTCAAGCTAGGTGGAAACAAGTTCAAAGGTAAAGCGAAAGGAAAGCAGACAACTACCGTGAATAAGGGAGGTGATAAGCGAGCATAATAAATGATTAGCAAGAGAAAATTTAACAATCCCATGCAACCACAAATGACACATAAATTTACCCTAGAAAACCCCATTCAGTGAAAAAACATTAAAAAAAAATGAAGATCTTCACTACATGGAAAAAACTGGCCAACCGGGCCAAGTCAGCTCACCCACTCACCTCCTGGCCACTTTACAATGGAGCCTCCTCAATCCTTATAAATGATTCTTTGCATGCAATACCTTGGGCCAATACCATGGTATACAAGAAGCCATGTGCCCAAAACCATGTTCTAGACCTAAAAAACCATTGACTCATTCTTGATTCAAGGTTAACCCTAACATAAATAGGTTCAAAGGTAAAGGGAAAGGCAAGTAGACAGCTACCGTGAAGAAGGGAGGTGATAAGCCTACGTGCACACACTGTTAGAAAATGTGTCATGATGTATCCAAATGCTAGAAACTCCTTCCATAACTCAAGCCAGAGAATTTTTGGAACAAAAAGGAAGACAAAAATACTAATCCACTATCCAGCATGATTTGGGATCAAACTCTGGAGATGAGACAAAAATTGCAGCCATGGGTTTACAAGGTAAATCTTCTTCTAATTATGTTTTAAAAGTTCAACCTTTTCATGATGAAAATAAGAGGAGTCAGTTTTTTCCCATAAGGGTGATTCCTAAGCATACTAAATTTGATACTTTATTTGATAGTGGATCACAAGCTAACTTGATTTCAGAAGAGATAGTTAAAAAGATTGGTTTGAAAACTAAGTCACACAAAAAACCATATCCACTTGGTTGGGTATGTTAAAATGTACAAGTACAAGTTACTCAGCAATGTAGACTTAGGTTTTCAATAACTTCTGGATTTATGGATGGAGTTGATTTGGATGTGGTCCCATTGGATATTTGTGGTATTGTATTAGGTATCCCTTATCTTTATGATAGGGAAGCAATCTTTTACAGAGAAGAGAACAAGTACCATCTTACCAGGATGGTGTTCAGTACATTGTTTGAGATCACCATATGAAAACTAATCTATCTTTAGTTTCTGCAAGTCAAATGAAGAGATTAGTAAATGCTAGTAAAATTTATATTCCTGTGATTGTTAAAGATAAAGATGTTGATAAGACAGATGCTTTTAAAGGTTGTGATCCTAAACTTAAAGATGAATTGGTTAAGGTTGTTGGTAATTATGATGAAGTATTCCAGGAACCTAAAGGATTACCTCCTAAAAAGGAAATACAAATATGAGATCCATTTGCAGGAAGATGCTCCACTTCTGAATATTGGGACGTATCGATCTTCAGTGGTCAAAAATGCAGAAATTAAGAAGCGGGTTCAAGAGTTGCTTGAGAGAGGGTACATTTGACCAAGTTCCTCTCCATGTGGTTCACCAATTGTGTTGGTACCAAATAAAGATAGCACATGGACATTTGACCAAGTTATTCCCCTTATTGATGACCTTTTGGATCAGTTAAAGAATGCATATTATTTCATTAAGTTAGACTTAAGAAGAGGTTATCATGAGATCAGAATCCATGAAAATGATATTTGGAAAACTGCCTTTAAAACTAAACAAGGTTTGTATGAATGGTCGGTTATGAATGATTATGAATGATTTATTTAGGCCATTCATTGATGACTTTGTAATATTCTACTTAGATGACATCCTCATATTCAGTCAAACTTGGGAGGATCATGTCAAGCATCTTAAGCAATTCCTAGATGTCTTAGTAAAGGAGAAATTGTATTTAAAGATGTCCAAATGTGAGTTTGGAAAGGCCTCTTTGGTTTATTTAGGACATATTGTATGGGGCGGTGAACTGCGGATTGATCCCTCTAAATTTGAGGTCATTCAGAATTGGCCCAAGCCTAATAGTGTAATAGAAGTTAGAATCTTCCTGGGGGGAGCCCAATACTAGAGGAAGTTCATTGCTAACTTCTCATATATTGATGCTCGTTTGCATGCTTTGACAAGTGTGAAACAAATCTTTAAGTGGGGAGACAAAGAGAAGAAAGTCGTCGACACTTTGAAAGAGAATATCAATAAAGCTCCAGTACTTGCATTTCCATCTCTACAACATCCATTTGAGATTGAAACCGATGCTAGTGGTTATGCCATTGGGGCAATCTTAATGCAACATAAGAAGCCAATCTGCTACCATTTTGAAATATTTCCTAAAGCAGTAACTAACTATCCTACATATGATAAAGAGTTGTATGCATTAGTACAAAGTGTGAAGAATAGGAAGCATTATCTAATGGGTAAAGAAACAATCATACATACTAATCATCAACCATTATAATATCTTCAATCACAAACTAAGCTACAACAATCAAGGCACTTCAGATGGATGGGTTTTTTATAGCAATTTCACTTAGTCATTAAATATAAAAAGGGAATTCAGAATAAATTAGCAGACATGTTATTTAAACCTCAAATCAATGCATCTGTTATCTTGCAAAATAGTCCTTTGGCTCATGAAATTTACACTGAACAATATGCTCAGGATGAAGATTTTAAAGATGTGTATGAATCTTTAATGCATGGAACACAAATTGAAGAATTGGACTATCATGTTCATGATAAGTTATTGTATCATATTGGAAAAATTTGTATTCCATGGAGTGAAATAGTTCATGTAATTAGAGAAGCTCATACTTCTATTATAAGTAGTCACTTTGGTGTAGGAAAGGCAGTAGCTCAACTTCAAAGGTATTGTTATTGGCCTCAGATGAATGAAATTGTATACAAATATGTAAAGGGATGTGTTATGTATGCTACAAGTAAGCCAAGTAATATAATATTGGGCTTGTACACTCCACTCCCTGTACCTTCTCGTCCATGGGGAAGTTTGTCTATGGATTTTGTGGGAGGGTTACCTATGTCTAGGAAAGGTCATGATTACTTGTATGTGGTTGTGGATAGGTTCAGTAAAATGTGCATCTTAATGCCTTGTACAAAGCAAGTGATAGCAAAAATGACTACTCATTTGTCCTTCTAGTTCATATGGGTTCATTTGGGTTACTGAATTCTATTATATCTTATCGGGATTCTCGCTTTATTGGGAAGTTTTGGTCAACTTTGTGGGAACTTTTGGACACTACGTTGAATAAGAGCACTTCTTTCCATCGACAAACCAATGGTCAAACTAAAGTAATCACCTACATAGTGGTACATCTACTCTAAGGATATTGTACTAAGCATCCTAAGATTTGGGATGAATAGTTGTATTATGTATAGCATGCCTACAACTATGCCATACACTCTTCTACACAAAGGTCTCCATTTGAGAGATGTTTTGGATACTTACCAAAGTCTCCTTTAGACTTTATTTATGGTAAAATTATGTGGAATATGGACAACTAGATTCATACAAGGCCTTGAATTCCATCCAGCAGATCCAATTGGTACACCATGCAATACAGGAACAATTGGAAAAGAGCCAAGACAAGTAAAAAACAAGGCATGACAAGCACCAAGTTGATCATCATTTCCAAATTGGTGATCAAGTTTGGCTTCATATCTGCAAAGACTGACTTAAAGGTGAAGGTAAAAAACTTAAACCACTTAGGTATGGACCCTTCACAATTTTGGACAAAGTTGTTAACAATGCTTTTCAGTTAGATTTGCCTCCATATATGCAGATATATTATGTCGTGAATGTGGAAAACTTGAAATTTTATGAACCTCCAATGATCATGGATCAAGAGGAGAATGTACATGTTCCTTTTGCTGATGACTTTCCACCTAAGTATATTTATGAGTTGCAGGAAGACATCATTCTTGAAAGAAAGGTAAGGACTTCATGAAGAGGAGATGTGGAATATCTTCATGTGGGTCTTAAAGGAATGCACCCAAGCAAAGCATGATGGATAGAGACCAGGAATGTGATGGAATTGTACCCTCACCGTAAGGACTTCATGAAGAGGAGATGTGGAATATATTCATGTGGGTCTTAAAGGAATGCATCCAAGCAAAGCATGATGGATAGAGACCGGGTAGGTGAGGGAATTGTACCCTCACCTATTTACTGAATAATTCCAGGATTTTGGTGGTCCAAAAGCTTCCAGTGGGGAGGTTTGATCCAAGAGGATCTCCCAAGTGACCAAAATTCAAAGTATTGAAATGATTAAAAAGAGAACACCATTGTGTAAAGCTCACCGAGAGATTTCTGAAGACGTTCATTTTTTCCAAAATGGAATCCAGATGCAAAAGATATTGTTTCCTAAAAAAATTTGTAAACAGGTAAAAAGGAAAAAATGGGGTGCCACGTGGCTTGTACAAGTGGATCATACTATCGAAATTCAAGCACCTTGAGATGACATGTGGCAAGTGACTTGGAAAATGAGTTGGCATTACAGTGACGTGGACCTGTTGCAGCGTACAAGTGGTAGCAATGTGGACCAATTGCAGGCCACCACTTGGCGGTCCGATTGGATACAATATGGTTTTTTTCACCAAAAAATATGGCGGGGAGGGGGATCAAACCCCTGACCTCTCACCAACTCCAACAACTTACCACCATATTCCCTACCACTACGTCGTCGATGTTTCTTACTATGTATACCAAGCAATATTGTATTTATGTTTGAATGATTGTATGGTTTGGAAAAAGGGATGGCCGGGGGATTATCCCTCGGCCCCATACTATGGAAATTATCCAACTCGTCACTAAAGGCGGAGCCTAAACCAAGTCCATGGAATAGTTTCAAATCATATGTTATATATATGGTATATAATATATATCTTTGCCATGAAAATGGAGACCCGCGGGTTTGACCCCGGGACCTCCGCCCATGCTATACAATGATTTTCCACTACAAAAACGCCTTTGGGATTGGTGTTTACCCGCTTGTAATTATTTTGAATTAGCAGCGGATTTTACACCCAAAAGGGTGTGCCCGTGGCCCTGAAAATCGTGGCCTTTGGAACTATAAAGCCACGGTCTGAAGTGTGGTCAGGGTCCATAGTGGTGACAAGAATTCCAAGGTCTACACAGAACTTGAGGTGGGTTGTACGACATCTCAACAGTGCAAGAGGTCATGTTCTCAAACTACGTGCCAGGGGAGGTCCCAGGAAAAGTATAAGGTGTATATACTGAAATTTCATGATTTTTCGAGACGGTCACAATGGTGCAGTCTATTTTTGCAGCTGATAGTTAGGATTTTAGAGTGCCCTCGGAATTGATGTAATTTGCAACATTTAAGGAATCAATAGAAAAAGTCTCATTGGAGGTGGACCCAAAGACGATGTCCTTCCTAAATGAATTCCATTTTCAGTTGTTGTCTGCAATTTTTGGTTTCCATCCTTATAATTTGAATAATTTATTATTTATGTGCTTTTTTAAATTGCCATTTTAAATCCTTTTTCAAGAGTTAATTGTTGAAGCATTCACACATAATTCATGGTTAATTAAAAGATCCTGCAAATTTAGATCAGTCTGCGAAGCCGATATAGATGTTTTCTCACAAGTACATCTGCATAAACAAAAGATGCTTTTATTCTCAATCAAAGGGATCAAAAATACTAAAATAGAAAATGATACATTGCGCAAACGTGACAAGGGAAAAATATGTGTTCTCCCTTTTGTTGGTGGGGGAGATTTAAATGTTGGAACGTAGGGTGGTACCGAGGTGGTATCATACACATCAGGAATTGGTGAGTATCCAACATTTGAAAGGATATCCCTTAGTGTTTTTTAGACAGCTGGTGATAGTAGTGGGAAATCCAAGTCTTCATCGGAAGATGAGGAATCCTCACTAGTTAGTGAACCGACAGAAGAAGATGCAGTCTCGATGGTATCCGGTATAGGGGAAACAACTTCTTCAATGGGTAATCCATGAGGGATTGCGCTGAGGTAGGAGAGTTGATATTAGAGCCTCATTAGCTTGAGTTGGGATTCTCATTCGGGGCTTAAAATGGGACACTGGAATGAAAAGTGGGAAGTGTTGCCACAAGATCCACATGGGCGGTGTACTCGGACCCAGAGAGATATTAGTGTCGAAGTAGTGGTTCCTTGATCTAGAATTCTTGTGATGGACCTGGAGGGGATCATATGTGTAAGATTCCCATAGGATGAGCATCCATCATGGTGTTCTATCATCGTAAGATCCGTTGGTGGAGGTTCTTGCGGCATTCAAGGTTCAACGGGAACTATCGTAATGGCTAGTTCAAAGATAGGCGCAATTTTTTTTGTCATAGATGCAGTGACCACATAAATGGAAGTTTTTTCCTAGGTTTGTGAGGAAGGATTCTCAACCAAAGTTTGGGTGAGATGAATGGTCGCCAAAGAATCCTGAAATTGAGGGAGGTTGGGAAAATGGTGTGTGTAATGCCCAAACTATGAGCAAATCGAACATGCATGATTGGTATGCAATGATTTGGAATTAGGTGTGGGAGAAGATGAGGTGCCCCCTACTACTGTTAGTGGAGCATGTGTCACACTCACAGAGGCATTGATAAAATTCCTGAGCTCCTAAAAGTTGGGGCACAGGTTAGTCACGTGGCCTTGTTTCCCGCAAAGAGAACTTAGTGGAGTGACCCTCTGCTTGGGAGTTTTGGTCATTATTGGGGCTTTTAACCATTGTTGCTTGATCCCCCCCTGCTTTAGGATTGGAGACCCCCGATGATTCAGGAGCAGGATTATATAGGATGGGGCCTTTCAACTTAGGTTTTTTCATGCCCTTAGTGGTGGTTTTAGTGACTACCAGCAGTGATTTAGTTATGGATGTCATAGGTTCGACTGGCAGTACAGATGTTGTCACTAGCCTAGAAAGCGGAATAGCTGAGATAGGGATAGACTCATAATGTGATACTATCTTTGAATCCATCTCTGGGTATGGTGGCATAAGGTACCACATAGGTATTCCCAAGGTTAACCCGGGTAGAGTCAACTAATCCATCTCTAGTGTCCCTTGCACTCCCTTGGGGGGGTACAAGAATGGTATTTGAAAAATATGAGGGACTCAGGGACTCAATGTTTTCTTAATGCCACGGCTCATTGGAAGTGTTGATGACATTGTCGAGGGAGATGTGGGAACATTCTCAACAATGAAAATTGTGCACATAAGTCCATTGGTTGATGCGGGGATCTCAGGTGGTGGACCGGAGTACAACCCGAGTAATTTGGATTCGTTGTAAATCCCTGGGAGAATATCAACATAGGGTCTAACTTGTTCCGACGAAAGTGGGTAAGATGTTTTATGGATTGGTGTTGATAATGGGATCATAGTAGTTGATTTGGTCAAGGGTGAGTATTTTTTTGTTAAAGGGGAAAATCATGATACAGAATATCGAGGAGGAGACCGCCTTCATGGCGTACATGTAACTACACCCAAAGAGGATGTTTTAGTCAAGTTGGGAATCGACTACCTCGATATCGATCATTACCATCTTGATACTGAGCTCGATAGTGAAATTTTGGTACAATCCCTAGGGTTGGGATGATCTCCCATCATATGTGTGAAGAGCGATAGACAAGGGGAGTAACTCAAGGGATCCCAATCGCTTCCAAACATCGGAGGACATGACGCATGTGGATGCACCTTCATTGATGATACATCGATGAATCGTAATTTTTTATGCTAATGGGGACTTGGAATGCGACTAACAAGGGTAGTCACAGTTCACCTTTGTCGATATAAAAATTCACGAGGCACGATTCGGAAGTGTTGGATCCTGGAATTGTCCCTTTTTTACCACACCTATTACCTCTTTTTGCTCTGTTTTTCCTTATTCCCATAAACTAGATATATGTCTTTCTTCAAGATTGAGCATGAATCTTGACAGGTATGATTTATTATTGTCTAATTTATTAATGCCTAAGATTGTTATGGTTATGAATTATGTCCTTTGATTTATGCTAACTTGTGTTGATTTTATTAAGACAAGCTCAAAGCATTGAGAGACACAGGTGTAGCAGCTTCCTAAGCATATGGAAGGAAGGTACAATTGGTGCCAGCTGTTACTCCATGATTCTGATTCCAAACATTAATAGAAACAACATGCTCATCTCTCCATGTGGTAGTTGTAACAAGACTTCGATGCAATAGACAGAGCACTTCCCGTCCAGCTAGTCCGTTGATCCATTGACGGCCAGAGTAATGACGCCCTTCACATCAATGGCTTCATTCAAGTCTATTCACGGTTGTAACAGTTCTGTTGTGACTCAGCAGCCTGAAGGTCAGAGATCTTCATGGATGCATGAATTTAGTGGATCAGTATTGTATTTTTCATGTATAAATATGAGAAGGCTTTCATAGCCTGGGGTTGGTTGATTATCAGTTGTACGAGTTGTAACAGAGTACTATGAATTACCATTTTTAATACAAGGAGCAGATTTCTTCATATCTTTGTGTTTTAATTTGTAGTAGTTCACGGCATCTCTGTTAGAAGGCCAGGGCACTCCTTCTCACAGATATTGCCGAGTAAAGTAGATAGATTAGTTTATTTTCTGTTGTGTGGTGTGGATTTACAGTAGATACATTTTACAGAGAAGCTGCAACAGTGGTAATTGGTAATTGCATTTTCCTTTGGTAGTTAATGGTTGCATTTTGAATAGCTGTAACTGCGTGGTGTGATAGTCGACTATGTAGGTTAGTTCCTTTTATGCAAGTGTGTTAGTTAGCTGTTACAGTCAAGCTCAGCTCTGATTTCTTTCAGTCATTTATCTTTCTTAGGATTTCCAATTTAGTCAAATTATGGTTCAAGTTTAATTCTAATTCTTTGTTGATGTTTATATTTCTTAGAGATCATTAGATTAGACATGTTATGATTGAGTTACAGTAGTTGATAATTGAATTAGATAGGTTGTGATTGGATACTGTAGTTTGATATTTTTAGGATTTAACTTCTTGCAAAATTAGTCTAGTTTATTTATTCCTAGATCAGTAACTGTTGGATTGATATTTGTAGGAAGGTAATTGTACTTTGAATTCTTATATGGATAAATTAGATTAGCTTTAGCCATGAGATGAGTTTGATTGAGCAGATAGGTAGGATAATTTATCTCCACTTTTTCAATCAGATACTTGAATGTTTATGCATAGATTGTGCTAATTACTTTTGAAATAAAAAGACCTACCTGGGTTGACAATTTATATTGAGCATCTTGTGTTTTAGTTGTAATTGATTAGCATATAGGGTGACCAACATTTTGGCGTCGTTGCCGGGGATGGCAATTGATAGACATAGATAGTAGTTGATTTATTGATTTCATTTTAGTTTTGATTATTTGAAGCATGCATGAATACAAGAAGAACAAATCAAGAAACCCCTCAAAATACTAACATTGCAGGTGGAAGAGGTCGTGGCCGTAATCAAGGTTTGGGAAGACAGACATATATCGATGATATAATTGCTAGAGTTGATTCTTCTACCAGACTACTGTGAGAATCTTCAGGAAGAGGAAACTCCGTTATCCCTAATCTTGACACTTCTGCATCAACCGTGGAGAACACAACGGGACCTTCAACTCCTATTCCAGAGAAGAAACCTCCTAAAGACAAAGGAAGTGTTGCAGGTGCAGTGGGCCGAGAGGAGATCTATCATATTAATGGGCAAAAAGTTACTAAATAGGAGTGGTTCGAACATCTCCAAGAATAAGAAGAAAGAAGGCAAGAGGAATAAAGGAGGAGAGAAGAATAAGAAAAGGTAGCGGAGGAAAGAGCGAAGGAAGCATTGAAATTTTGGAGCAACATGGATAATGGAGAATGTGAAGGAAATAATGAGCACCACAATAAAAATGAGGAGGAGGTGGAAGATAATCAGCATGGTAACACTGTTGGCACACTTGAATTCCCTATCCTCCAAACACCAGGGGCAGCTCCTATGAAAAATATTTCACCCTCGATTCTCCCAAACTTCCATGGTAAGTCCTCTGAAGATCCAGATGAATTTATTTTTGAGTTCGACATCCTCTGTCACAGTTATGATTATACCTCCAGTGCCCAGAAACTGAAATTATTTCCAGCCACCCTAAAAGGAAACGCTCTGCACTGGTTCATGATTTTGGGTCATGAGACCATTACTACTTGGGATCAAATGAAGGTATCAAGAGTATTGTAGAACCAGAGATAGGAAGGAAGAGTTGTTTAAAATGGTTCAGAAGGAAGAGGAGAGCTTGGAAGATTTTGTTGAAAGATTGTTATATAATTTACAGAGGTCTGGTCATATCGATATTGGGAAAGATGTACTCAAGATTATCCTACTACAGGGAATTAGAGAAGATTGCCTAGATATGTTGAATTTTTTAGGGAAAGGAGACATCTCGAAGTAACCTTTTGAGAATATTGTCTAATTATGTCGAAGGTATTCAAGGGGATCCTCTAGAACCAACAATCAGGACAAGGAACGAGATCGAGATGTCTTCACTAGGACACAGAAGTCAGCTAGTGGAGGAGCCACTCAAGCAGAAATAGGAAACCTTCTGGAGAATTTTAAAATAGATATGATGAGATCCATTTCCTCAGATTTGGATGTCTTGAGAGAAAAACAAGGGCAAGCAGTAGAAGACGTGACACTTGGTGTATTCTATGCCAAATACAGAAAGAAGCACCCATTGAAAGAATGTCCTCTTGACAAGGTGGAGGTATGTCGGATATGTGAATTGGATCATGATACCAAAGAATGTCCCTCATTACCCAAATTCAAAGCAGTCCTGCAGGAATCTACTTCAGATGTGGAACAACCTTATTTTATTGCTCAGAAGAAGCCTTGGCAGCCTCGGAATCAAGGTATGAACTCAGATCCATCACCTTTTTGGAATAATATGAATGGTATTAATAATATGAATACACAATTCCCTTCACATTATTCTAACAACCAATGGCATCCATCTCAAATGAAAAATCCTAACCCCTAGATGCCATGGGCACAACAATCAAACCAGCAAGCTCCCTAGTCTCCCAACTGGAGAAATTCCTACCAAGGAAATACTTTTCCTCATCACCAGACTCCTTATCAATGGTATCCTCCTCGACAATACCCTCACCAACAATGTCAGCATCCACAGTTGCAACTCCAAAACAATGTCGCACCTATGAATGTACCACTACGACCACAGTTTCCTGCACAACCTAACCCCAACCCGAATAATAAAGCAGTTCATCAATTTGAGACTGCCAACATGCCTGCTTATTCCATTTCCCAAATTCCCTGCAATGACATACATTTACGATCAAGGAGGGTAGTGGAACCCATCGTCATTGAGAATGTTCCATCCTTTGTGACCGAAGCGATAATGGATCAGCAATTCAAGAATTCAGTCAACACAGCAATCCCCATCATTGAGGATGCTAAAATTCCTACTGAAACACCAGCTGAGACACACGATGAAACACAGCCCACACAACTGATAAGAGAACCACCATATCCTGAATGATTGGCCCTACAAAAGACAATGGAGCAACCTCGGTTCAATCTCTTAGGGGAATTGAAGAATTTATATGTCAAAATTCCACTGTTACAAGCCCTCCATGACGTGCCCATCTATGCCAAGACCGTTAGAGATCTATGTGTAAAAAAACCAAGACAAAAGCCTAGGGATCCTCCCACTGTCCATGTAATGGGAAAACTCTCCGAGTTAATAATGGGTAAGACTCCTTTGGCTAAATACAATGATCCTAGAAACCCTACTGTTACAGTACACATAGGACACACTCAGATACTGAATGTATTGGTATATTTAGGCGCAGCTATCAATGTTATGACCATCGAAACTGTGAAAAAATTGGGACTCACTAATCATCATCCAACCCCTACCGTATTAGAACTTGCTGATAGATCAACAATCAAGACAGAAGGAATCCTGGATGACCTCGCAGTCTCTGTCGATTCGTGGGAATACCCTATGGACTTCTTGTTTTTACAACCGAAGTCACAGCTGGGGGGACACCCGCTGATCCTGGGAAGACCTTGGCTAGCCACAGCAAATGCTTGCATCAGCTGTCAGTCGAGGTCCATGACTATATCAGAAGGGACTGACATTAAAAGCCTGACTTTATACCCTCCATCCCGACCAAGCTTAGAAGCTGAAACTCCACTTTGGATGGATCTAGAGGAGGAAGAAGGCGTTCAGCCATTATTAACGATAGGGAGAGCCCTAACCTTTAAGGATGAAACAGAGGATGACACTATTAATAGTTTCATTAGTGAGCCCACATCTGTCACTAAACATGCCTACCAAATTCTGAACAGTACATTAGATGAAACAAAACAAGAAAATCTAACGGAAGAGACTCTAGTCAATAATGCCAATATAACTCCAGTACTTAAAAATTCAAAAAGCATTCCAGTGGAAATTGAGCCGGGAAAAACATTGAACATTAATCTGAATCTTGCGCCCAATGAGCTGGAACACCTAATCACTCTGCTGAAGAAACATAGGGGATATTTCACATGTGAATACATATATATGAAGGGTATCCCCTCTAATCTGTGTACCCACCACATTTACATCAAAAGTGACTCCAGGCCAGTGTGCCAACCACAACGAAGGATGAACCCGAATTTAAGGGACATAGTGAAGGAAGAAATCCAAAAAAATTTGGAAGCAGGATTTATATACCCAATTTCAGACAGTGAGTGGGTTTCTCCACTCGTGATCGTGCCAAAAAAGAATGGGAAATGGAGAGTATGCGTAGATTATAGAGAATTGAATAAAGCAACGTAGAAAGACCACTTTCCCCTACCTTTTATTGATCAAGTTCTTGATACTTTGTCTGGGAAGAAGTATTTTTCCTTTCTGGATGGATTCAGTGGTTATAACCAGATCCATATTGCTCGAGAAGACCAAGACAAAACTACCTTCACCTGTCCCTGGGGCACCTTTGCATACAGGGTACTTCCATTTGGGTTGTGTAATGCACCTGCCACATTTCAGAGAGCTGTGATTGGGATCTTTTCTGAGATGGTAAACGACTGCATGGAATTTTTTATGGATGATTTCACTCCATATGGTAGTATTTTCGAAGAAGCATTGAAAATTTTAGAAAAGGTTTTGGAACGCTGTGAACAAATCCAGCTATGTTTAAGCACTGAAAAGTTCCACATGATGATGAGCAAGGGCATAGTTCTGGGGCACTTCATCTGTGCTCATGGTATCCAGGTAGACCCATCCAAAATTAAGGTAATTGAAAACATACCCATTCCTAGAACACAAAAAGAGGTATGTAGCTTCTTAAGGCATGCTGGTTACTACAGAATATTTATAGAAAAAATTTCCAAACTAGCTTCTCCTTTATTCACTCTGTTGATGAAGGATGTACAATTTGATTGGAATGATGCATGCCAAACAGCGTTTACTGAACTTAAGAAAAGGTCGTCTACAGCACCTATATTATGAGTCTGCCTTTTCATATCTCCTTAGATGCTTCAGATACTACCATTGGAGCAGTATTAGGACAGCATGAAGGTCATGCTCCATATGCAATGTATTACATCAGTAAGAACTTGACCCCCGCTGAACTGAACTACACTGTTACAGAGAAAGAGTTCCTTGCCATTGTTTATGCCATCAATAAATTTAGACACTACATTACTGGATATTCCACTTTTGTGCACATTGATCATTCAGCCATTAAGTACTTAATGAATAAACCTATCACAAATGCTAGAGTAACTAGATGGATGTTACTGTTACAAGAATTTGACATTACAATTATTCACAGACCTAGGAAGGAAAACATTGTTGTTGACTTTTTACTTCTCGACTTACTAACAATGATGACAGTTTACCAGTCGAAGATTCCTTCCCTGATGAACATTTGTTTGCAGTTTCAGTTCATTCCCCATGGTACGCAGATGTTGCTAACTATTTGGCTGTGGGAAAGCTCCCAACACACCTATCTAAGAGAGAAAAAAGAAAGATTATATAGCAGAGTGCTAGATACTGCTGGATAGATGGGCATCTTTTCTACACAGGTCCCGATTTGGAAATGAGAAGATGTGTCAAGGAGGATGAAATTTACAGTATCTTGAAAGCTTGCCATGATGAGCCCTGTGGGGGACATTTTGCTAACAAAAGGACAGGTCATAAGGTATTAAGGATGGGTTATTTTTGGCCGACATTGTTTAAGGATGCAAAAAAATATGTTCAAGCTTGTGACAACTGCCAGAGGATGGGCCAACCAAATAGATTAGATGAAATGCCTCTTCAGCCACAGCTTGTGGTTGAACCTTTGGATAGATGGGCTCTGGATTTTGTAGGGCCTATCAACCCTCCCTCGAAGAAGAAAGTTTATATCCTGGTTTGCATAGATTACATGACCAAATGGGTGGAGGTTGTAGCTTTGGTCAAAGCTAATGATCAAGCTGTAATGGGTTTCTTGTATGAAGAGATATTCACCCATTTTGGAGTACACAAGGAGATCGTTACAGATGGAGGACCACAATTTGTGTCTCATAAATTGGAAGCCATGTTGCAAAAATATCACATTCAGCATAAGATAACCTCGCCATATCATCCAAGGGCCAATGGTCAGTGGAAAGCACTAATAAGGTAATTGAGGCTATTCTGACAAAAACGGTGAAGAGTCACCGTAGGGATTGGGCTGAAAGACTCCCGGAGGCATTATGGGCATACCGTACCACATGGCGCAACATTACAGGTTTATCCCCATATGAATTGGTGTACGGTAAGAATGATGTCTTTCCCATTTAATTTGAAATTAAAACTCTAAAGACAACCATAGAAGAAAACCTGGATTTGACAGAATCACAGAGGAATCGATTGAATCAATTAAATGAACTTGACGAGAAGCGCACAGTTTTTGTGCATCATACAAAGTTGATTCAACAGCGACGTTCTAAGTGGCATGACAAGTTCATAAAGAACAAAGTCTTATGTGAAGGAGACTGGGATTTACTGTATGATTCACGGTTTAAGAGGGATTTCAAAGGCAAACTGTGTACAAGATGGCTAGGACCCTACCAAATCGCCAAGGTGTTTGACAATGGAACAGTCTGTTTGGCCACAATTGATGAGAACTAGACACCATTATTCGCTAATTCTCATCGGCTGCAACTGTATCATAAGCTGATTTCGAAGAATGCATTCATTTCGCATGTTACAGCTGATCCAGATTATCAGTTAACGCAAGGGCAGGAAACTTTTTCAGCCCCTGTGAATTTTTAAACTACAATTTCCACACATATATTTGTACATAAATAAATTGTTGTTTTTTTATTTTCTTTTCTTTTATGCTTTGATCGGTTTGTCTTTTTTTTAAGAATTGTGTACAGGAATCAACTTGAGGAGCAGCGGTTGTAACTAGGCTAGACGATTGCAGGCACCCTAGCTTATTTTCCTGTTATGAATAGCTCCTTGAATAAAATGAAAAATTCGACAGCATTAACCAGTCAGCCGAGGATTTTCCTATCTTTCCATTTTTCGCAGCTGCGACTCCACCATATTTTTCCCATTTTCTCATTTTTCACAGCTGCGACTCCGTCATATTTTGCATATCTTTCCATTTTCCACAGCCGCGACTCCGCCATATTTTTCCCATTTTCTCATTTTTCGCAGCTGCGACTCCACCATATTTTTCCCATTTTCTCATTTTTCGCAGCTGCGAATCCATCATATTTTGCCTATTTTCCCATTTTTCGCAGCTGCAACTCCACCAAATTTTACCTCTTTTCGCTATTTTCGCAGCTATTACTCCGCTATATTTGTCCTATATCCGACTGCAACTCCGCTAGACTTGACCTATTTTTCCTATTTTCGCAGTTGTTACTCTGTTATATTTGTCCTATATCTGGCTGCGACTCCGCTAGACTTGACCTATTTTTCATATTCTCGGAGTTGTTACTCCTCTATATTTGTCCTATACCCAGCTGTGACTCCACTAGACCTGGCTTATTTTTTTGATTTCCTAGCCATAATTCTATCAGATTCCTCTTATTTATCAGCTGCAACTCCATAAGATTGTCCATTTCTTGAACAATATCGCAGCTAACGACTCAACTGGGCTCCAATTTAGCACTTATTTCACAGCTCCAATCCCAGTCTGCCAAGAACGAAAAACTATTGGACTGCCATGGGTGTCTGTCAGCATGGATGTACTTTCCAGCTTGATTGGCGGTGGCCAACTCATTACAGCACATGCGTAATTATCTTTTTTATTAATGTATGTGATGACGAAGTCGGATCGTTGTGGAAAGTTACAGCTTGGCTCATATTGCAAAGGTACAAATTCTGACCATATACATGATTAGGCATAAAACTTAATGTGGCAATGATGATTAGGCTTTGTCTTTAGTCCTCGATAGCAACCCGTCCTACTTAACCGTCAAGGGACCTGTCAGAATTAACACTCGTATCCATTACACGACTGTCACCTTTACCCAATCTGTACCAAACTTGCCAATTATTCCATTTTCCATAACTGTATCACCTTTATGTGAGTTGATAATTGTGCCATCTTTCCCGAAATACCCAATTCCAACTTTGGTTGTTCGATGAATGTCCGTATGCTGCAACTTCCACGTCCGAATTGGTAATCTCTGTATTTTCCATCAGAATTACGAAGGTAAGATGACATGGGTAATCCAATCCAGCATGAACCTGAGAACACAGAGGCTCTACGTGCAAACGTGGAGGTTTTCACCATCTTTGAAGCAGCTAGGTGGACTATGTATTTTCAACGCTTAAATGGTTTTCACAAAAAGACAGCATTACAGTTCGCTCTTAACTTGACTGATACTCATTTTGAGGTCAGGGGATTGCGCATAGATGTCACAAAAGCAATTATGGCGGAAGTTACTGGTTTTCCTCAAGTTGGGAGGAGATGTTTTGGATGAAAGGTGTAGAATGTGACTGCAGTGAGGGATTTTCTTACAGTTGGTGAGAATGTTCATCCAAGAGGTCATGGAATAGCGCTAGAATCATTACCTCGACCCTGGGATCAAGTTGCAATCTTCCTAAATAAATACATCTTCTGCGAATGCAGGTACAAGATTGTCAATCTCTCTGAATTTCCCTTATTATCCCATTTATGCCATGGTAATCTAGTGAACATGTCGTTTTATCTTTTAAAAGCCATACATCACATGGTTGGTTATGTGAGAACAGCTCGGCATCCAGTTTCTTCCATCACCAATCATAGCTTAATTAAATTATTAATCTTAAGATCACTAGCACAGCAAAACCAAACTTGGGCACAATTTCTTGCTAGGGTCGGGATAATTCGGGAACCTACACTAGAGGTAGGAGGTGTCGAAGTAGAGGAAGAGGACCGAAGTTCCTCAGATTCAGCTGGGGGGGATAGAGTATCAGAAGACCAATTGGAGGATGAAGAGGAGGTAGATATGGGGGAAGTTGCAACAGCAGCAAACCCTATTGCAAAAGAAGACAGGATGGAAGCTATGGAAAATGAGGTTGTGGTATCAGAAGTTGCAACAGCAGCAAACCCTATAGAATAAGCAACAAACCCAATAGAAATAGCAGTTAGGGTGGTAGCTGAAGCAGTAGAGATGGCATCATTAGCAGCTGCAGCAGAGGAAGCTGAAACTAGAGCAGCTGTAGAAGCTGCGACAGTGGAAGCTGCAGCTGCGGAAGTTGCAATGGAAGGGGAAAGACATCAAATAGAGACACCGAAAGGAGGAGACATGGAGGTTCTAGATGTTGAATCCTCCCCCGAAATAAGGGGAACTATAATTCATGAGGACGAGTTCATCCCTGTTGATGAAAATATAGAGACCCCTGTGTCAGAGAAAATAAGGAAAAGGTCAGAGAATAAGGGCCAGACATCCACTCTGGTGAAAAAGAGAAGAACCAGAGTTGTTACTACAGTAGAAGCAGTACACAGTGAAGGGCATCCATCTTGGGTTGTAAATAAAAGAAGAACTAGATCTGTTACAGCAGCAGAAGCAGCATGTGCAATCGGGGCAGACATTGAAATTCCTACAGAAGAATTAGCATGTGAAATTGGGGTAGATATTGAAATTCCCATTTTAAACCCCAAATCACCCGTTGTTACACAAGAACCTGCTGCAGAAGAACCCCAAATTGAAAATCTTCTTCTTGAGAATGAGATGCTAAAAGAGGAGGTGCAAATGCTTCAGGGTGAACTCAATAAATGGAAAGAAGCATGTAAGAAGCAGGCAGAAAAGAGTTTGAACACGCTAGTGGAGGCTACAGACCAGATAGAGAATTCATCTCCTGTTTTGGGGAATGAAGGACATGAAGAATTGGTATGCCCAGAATGTGGAGATATATTCAAATTGGCAGGGCATAAAGTCACAATGCTAGAATTAGCAGCACAAAAATATGCAAAAGCAAGGAAAGAGATGGGGGAAGTCCCTACAGTGGACCCAATGGAAGGAAATGAGCCTGAAATAGACATAATCCCTGACCTGGAGCTAGAAGAAGATGAAGATATGCAATCCTAGCCATTGGGGGATACTGAATTATTCCAGGGCCAGTCTCATTTTTCAGAAGACATTGAAGTAAACCAAGAGCAACCTCAGCAACCTAAAAGCACTGAAGTCATTTTAGAATAGGAGACTTCTACACAAGAACTGACACTCCAAGAGCTTGTTACTGAAGCAGCAACTCAAACAATAGGCACCCCGATCAATTTTCAAGATTTGGATGTTGTTACACAAGAACCAACATCTTCAAAATTATTTGTCGAGGCTGCAACTCAAACAAAGGAGAACGAGATTGGAACACAGGAAGAAGGTGTTGTTACACAAGAACCAGTACCTTTCGACTTGGTTAGGGAAGCTGCAACACAAACTGAGGTAATTGAAACAAGGGAAGCTATCACACAAGAACCAGCATTTCCAATTTGGTTTGTTGATGCAGCCACACAAGTGGAAGTTGATGTGACTGATGAAGAAGAAGTTGCCAATCCGTTGACTCAAGACAAGCATGCTAAGACACAGGATCAAATGGTCCCAAATCAAGTTTTGACAATGGTTCCTGAAACAGAAGAGGTGGAAGCTCAAGAGATCATTGAAATTGACTCTGATGATGAGAAAGATGCAGAGGATAGAAGGATTCAACGTTTGGAGAAAAAACTTTCTTTGTTACAACTTGAGTTAGCTAAATGGAAGAAACATATTGATCAATGAAAAGAAGGGATGGTACCTCTCTATGAATACAGAAAGACTATCAAGGAATTGAGAGAGAAATGGGAGGAGGAATTATTTTTCTAGAGATCCCAATGGGATAATGTTAAAAAAGAATTGGAAGAATTGAAGAAATTCAAGTCCATGCAACAAGAAAAAGATCAGATGTGTATTCTCTCTCAGGAATTGTTGAGTTGCAGGGCTCCATCTCCTTCTTACCCTGTATTTCTTTATGAACAGACAACTTTATTTAAGTTGAAAGCATTGAAAGAAGGAAGACCATGTAAGCTGATCACTTCCCCCCAGTTCTTAGATACTTTCATGGAAAGTGATTTTGGGGATCAAAATTTGTTGTGTGAATTATATTTTCATGATAGAGCAGGCTTTACTGATTTTCATTCTAATCCTATTCCCTATTTGGGGGATGTTCAGCTGAGAGAATTCACTTCTTTTGTCACCAATCACGTGCAATGGTGGGATGCCTCTCAGACTATCAATAGGAACGAGGATAATTCTACTCTTTGGATCATAAATGAACCTCGACTTCCCAAATGTCTCATTGCAAAGCATGCAAGGTCTCTCAAATCTCCTGAAAAGACTCAGCATTTGATGGATCTACAAAGAACAATCATCACTACCTGTGTCCAGACAATCTCCAATAAAAAGCAGTATGCCTTGGAAGGTAGCGAGCATAGATGGTTAGCTTCTTCCCCATATTTGAAGGAAGAGGATCCATATTGTTTTGAGAATTTTAAACAGGCTCTTCTTAGGGTGCCTGAGTATGTAAATGCATGAAATCATGTGGACCGTTGTAGTTGGGACTGAGATTTAGATTTCCTCTCATATGGCTACCTGTGAGCCCATACAGAAGCAGTTATGTTTTGACTAAGGAGGAGGAACAGTGCTGGAAGAAGTGGACTGCTTGTAATGGATTTGTAAATTTGGGAGAAGCACCTGAACTTACCTTCAACATCACCAATCTCCACAGACAAAGTATGGATCCAAATTCAGATTCGGATTAGTGGAAGTTGTTGCATGAGGACATGCAATCAGACAGTTGGGGGGAGATGTTGGGTCTTGGAATTATCCCTTTTTTACCACACCTATTACCTCTTTATTACCTCTTTTTGCTTTGTTTTGCCTTATTCCCATAAACCAGATATATGTCTTTCCTCAAGATTGAGCATGAATCCTGACAGGTATGATTTATTATTGCCTATTTTATTAATGCCTAAGATTGTTATGGTTATGAATTTTGTCCTTTGATTTATGCTAACTTGTATTGATTTTATTAAGACAAGCTCAAAGCATTGAGAGACACAGGTGTAGCAGCTCGCTATGCATAGGGAAGGAAGGTACGATTGGTGCCAGCTGTTACTCCATGATTCCAATTCAACACATTAATAGAAACAGTGGGCTCATCTCTCCTCATGGTAGTTGTAACAAGACTTCGTTGCAACAGACAAAGTACTTCCCGGCCAGCTAGTCCGTTGATCCATTGATAGCTACAGTAATGATGCCCTTCACATCCAACAGCTTCATTCAAGTCTATTCACGGTTGTAACAGCTCTGTTGTGACTCAGCAGCCTAAGGATCAGATATCTTCATGGCTGCAGGAATTTAGTGGATCAGGATTGTATTTTGCATGTATAAATATGGGAAGGCTTTCAAGGCCTGGGGTTGGTTGATTATCAATTGTACGAGCTGTAACAAAGTACTGTGAATTACCATTTTTAATACAAGGAACAAACTTCTTCATATATTTGTGTTTTAATTTGTAGTAGTTCAAGGCATCTCTGTTAGAAGTCCATGGCCCGCCTTGTCACAGAGATTGTTGAGTTAAGTAGATAGATTAGTTTATTTTCTGTTGTGTGGTGTGGATTTACAATAGATACATTTTACAGAGAAGCTGCAACAGTGGTAATTGGTAATTGCATTTTCCTTTGGTAGTTAATGGTTGCATTCTAAATAGATGTAACTGCATGGTGTGACAGTCGACTGTGTAGGTTAGTTCCTTTTATGCAAGTGTGTTAGTTAGTTGTTACAGTCAAGCTCAGCTCTGATTTCTTTCAGTCATTTATCTTTCTTAGGATTTCCAATTTAGTCAAATTATGGTTCAAGTTTAATTCTAATTCTTTGTTGTTGTTTATCTTTCTTAGAGATCATTAGATTAGACATGTTATGATTGAGTTACAGTAGTTGATAATTGAATTAGATAGGTTGTGATTGGATATTGTAGTTTGATATTTTTGTTGACACAAACCCAGTCGACAGGGGTTCCGCTCACTGTCGACACATACTGTGGTCTCCCTGAGCACTAGCCCAGACAGGTTTAACCCCGTCCGGCAACACCTACGGAGTAGATGAGGTCTCACCCGAGATATTCAGGGAGAGTTGACGGAACCATGTTTCCGCCAAATGAAGGAGGATGTATGTGGCACGGGTTATTGACTTATTGCGACATTCGGAAATGGATCTTATGTGATTTACTCAGACATCATAACATCATTTAATAGAACCATTCATCATTGTAGCAATTTATAACAGTAAAGCAAATATTGCATCAAGGAAACATTGCATCACTCATATGTATCACAGCATGCATTACCATCAAAGAACAGAAGATATACCGAGATTGCACAGAAACAGTATCACCATATCATATTATCATTGCAAAAACCCAATACAATACCTCTACAAAACATAGATCTCGCCAATATCTCTTGGTCTCAAACAGGCGCTCCAAAACGCATATCAAAGATCATACACATAATGACAGATCAAAAACATAATGTATCTCAACACTTACAACCCTTATCTATATATAGGCTTCCACCTTACAACTCTTGTCCACTTTCTAACAACTTCCTAACCGACACTTTGGACAAATGACCCAATATCTATCTCATGCAGTCCAAACGACCAAAAACCCACATAATGCGGTACAAATGACTCACAATTACATAATATATGGTCCAAATGACCCAAAACCCGCCAACTGCGGTACACTTAACCCAAAAATTCATAAACTATTCTTCTTCATGCCTCGCTCATCGCCTTTCGCGATATCTTCTGACCTGTCGCAGCATCAGAGTTGCTGCGATGTCACCTTACCAAACCGCCTGCCAACGGGCCCCCAACACAATCTTGTGGCTTTCCCTCAAGCCACGTCAACTGGACATGGTATACTCCATTTTTTTTACCTTGAAGTCATCATACTGCTGCTCGATTGTCATCACCATTTCCTTGGCTTCCGTAGCCTCCGCCTAACTGTTGACCACATCTTCTACAGATGGATGCGCAGTGAGCTTCGCCGCCACCTGTTGACGACCTTTCTGCACTGCCTGAAGAACTTCTCCATCTTTCGTCATGAACTTGCCACCAACATCCTGGAACTCCTCTAGCTGCGCCGCACACTTCTTCTATCACTCATCAGCCTTGGAGACTCGCTGTTGCAAGTCCTTTAATTCCTGAGACTTGGCGACCTGCTCCATTGGTCGCATTGTGCGCATTGTCTCCTTTAGTGTTTCCAACTGTCCCTCGGCTTCCTGCCGATACTTGGTCAACTGCTCAACCTGGTCATCCTGAATAATGCGGCCCCAAATCTATATAGTGTCAGCCGTGAGCTTTGTTTCCATCATCTCCAACTCCTCCATCTGAGTTGCGACCTCCTCAAGCACCCTTTTTCGATCGTCGACTTCGACTTGAGGTGTACCAAGATTTACCTGAGCCTTTAACTACTGATTTTCCTACCGCAACTGGGCAATGGAAGCCCCCAGTCGCTGTACCCATTGGAGCACGTCTGACTCTGTGATGGGCTCCTGCACATGCTGACATGCCTCAACAATAGCCGTCTCGACCCGCACGCTTTGATCCCACAGACGGACCTTCTCTGCAATAAGGAAATTGTGTTCCTTCTTTAGTCCTTTGATTTCGCGAGCCATCTCAGCCCGTTCTTTCTTAATGTCTTCTTTTAGCTCATCCACAGCCTGTCGCGCTGAAGCAGCCCTGCCTGTCAATTCTGCGATGGCACGCTTCGCGTCGGCCTTGTTAGTTTTTCAGAATTTACTTCAATCTGATCTAGGATCTTAACTGAGAGAACAACATGTACAGCATATCAATCATGGACATAATAATGCAAGCACACAAGAGACAATAGACACACAGAGTTTCACTGGGAAAAACCATAAAGGTGAAAAACCCCACAACTTCCTCAGAGATAGATAGAGCAATGATACAACCCAAGCATAATAGATATACTCCTAGTAGAATCTTCTCCTCCTCCACTAGTGCACCACTCTCCAATGAGTGTATGAGTGAGAAAGTGAATGATCAAATAGAGTGCCTCCCGCACTCTATTTATACTTGACTTGACTTGCCTAATAACCTTTACTAGGTCGGCCTTAACTTAACCACATAACATAATGCTGACAGGGCCGACCCCCAATAGGGTGGTCTAATAACCCTTTAACCCACATGACTTATACAGGGCTGACCCCAACAAGGTGGTCTAATAACCCATCAAGTATAAGTTACGACACTTACAATATAAATGACGACACTTCCGTATAGAGGAATAATAACATCTCTATAGGAATACAAACACTTCCGTATAGAGGAATAATAACATCTCTATAGGAATACAAACACTTCCGTATAGAGGAATAATAACATCTCTATAGGAATACAATATACATATATGAAATACATTCTGAAGTTACAAATACATCAACACTCCCTCTTAACTAGGAAGGTATTTCTCGACACAGATTTGCTAGCACAAGTCTTCTTCTCTAGATGATCGTTATTGAATCATCATCATCAAATCATCGTCATCATCACTGCTGCTTCTATCTCAATCAATCTCTGATCTACATGTCATAGGAAGTTCTACAGATCCAATCCTTTTTCATATTGGATGTAGTCCCACCACCTGTAGGTCTTCATCATCACTGGCCATACTGTGGAATCCTCAGGACTAATTACGTGCATTAAGCCAAAACCTCGAAAGAGCATCCCAGGACTGATTACGAGCATATTGCTCAACCTATCGGATCTCCCAGGATCTTTTACATGCAACTGGACAACCTGTACACGGCCACAGAGTATCATCCTGATACTCATGATCATACTGATCATGTCATCTCAGCGAGCAAGCCATCAAGTAGGTACACCTTAGGACTAATTACACTGCCTCTGTAAAACCTGCAATATCTCCCAGGACTGATTACACTACCTCTGCAAAACCTGCAAGAGCATCTCAGGACTGATCATATGCCTCTGCAAAACCTGTGTACCATACTATCACATCATCGTCTTCAGATCATCGTCATCGTCCACGGAGCACATCCTAGATGCACACACACAACACTTACACTCACCGGCATGGAAGGACTTTCCTCTGACCATCTAGGAAAGGCTCAGCACTTACACTCACCAGCATGGAAGGACTTTCCTCTGACCATCTGGGAAAGGCTCACAGCACTTACATCAACGACCATGGAAGGACTTTCCTCTGACCATGTCAGAATGGCTACAGTAATTACATCATGACCATGGAAGGACTTTCCTCTTACCATGTCGAAAAAGCTCAGAAATTACATCACGACCATGGAAGGACTTTCCTCTTACCATGTCAGAAAAGCCACGCCCAGCACTTACATCTCGCCATGGAAGGACTTTCCTCTGACCTTGCGAGAATGGCCCAACCCTTACATCTCACCATAGAAGGACTTTCCTCTAACTATGTGAGAATGGCTCCGCCCAGCCCTTACATTTCACCATGGAAGGACTTTCCTCTAACCATGTGAAAATGTCCCAGCCCTTACATCTCACCATGGAAGGACTTTCCTCTAACCATGTGAGAATGGCCCCGTGTGCACCTGTGTCTCCAGACTCATCACTTCCCCTTGGAAGGTGTCTCGATCTAAAGTACACCAAGTCTCCCTATGAAGTATTCAAACTTCACTCTGGCCAGCGGCTTGGTCAATACATCAGCTATCTGCTCGTCCGTCGCAACATACAGGAGCTTCACTGCTCCTCTCTGCACCATATTCCTTATATAGTGATATTTGATCTCAATGTGCTTCGACCTGTCATGGAACACTGGGTTCTCAGACAACTTCAAACAACTCTAGTTATCACAGAAGATACAGGTAGCATCAAACGGGAGATCAAATAACTCAGACAGTAGCTTCCTAATCCATACTGCCTCACAACTAGCCAAACAAGCTACAACATACTCTGCTTCGACTGTACTCAGTGCCACACAGGACTGCTTCCTGGTAAACCAAGAGATCATACCAGATCCCATACTGAAGCAGCACCCTGAAGTGCTCTTCCAATCAATGGCACTGCCTACCCAATCCGAATCAACATAACCCTCCTCGTTAAACTTTTGATTCACCTCATACTTGAGCCCACAGTCAACTGTACCCTTCAAGTACCTCAGAATATGCTTTGTATCTATCAGGTGAACATGTCTCAAATCTATCAAATACTTGCTCAACGTGTTCACCGCAAAGCAGATATCTGGTGTCGTATTCGTTAGGTACATCAACGACCCAATCATTTGACGATACATCATCACAGCATCATCCTGATGCATATCATCTGGAGCAACACCCTGAAGCTCATCATCCATGATCATCCTGATCATACACTGCATCCACCTTATGCATACACAGTATCTACCTGGTACATGTCATCATACACGATCCACCTAATCATCCAATGTATCCACTTGATACATATACAAGTACATGATCCACCTGATCATATCAAGCATCCAACATGATGCATATACAAAGCAGTAATTGGAGAATTGTCCTGATGCTCATCACACAACGCTTACACCCACAGCCATGGGAAGGATCCTCCTCTCACCATGCTTGGAATGGCTCCTGCAAATGTGTCCCATCACTTCTTCCTCGAAGTATTATCAATCTGAAGAACACCAAGCAAGAAATTTGTCTTGACATCCATCTGGTGTATCTTCCATTTCATCACTTGCTTTGTATTTCTCTATGCTGCCATCTGCAGCATGCTTGATCTGATAGATCCACTTGGAAGTCACAACAAACTTCCCATCTGGTCTTGGGACCACATCCCAAACATCATTCTTCATGATCGACGGATCATGGCATCATTACTTCATCTCGGATCCTAGGAACTTCATATTCTTCAATAGATAGCTTTGTTGCTAAACAAATGTTGTAGTCCTTCTTTTGTAGGTGATGGTATATGATCTTTTCTACAAAACAAGTTAAATTGCCTAATTAGAAACATCTCATAGTTTTCAGCACAAATTCTTACACAAAGAAATATGTCATACAATCATGCAATTATTTTAGCCAATGCTTTCAGTACAACATTTATCCATATCCCGTAACTTTCAAGATGCCTTCCAATCTCTACCAAAACATTGTTAAGAGTGTGCACAACTCCCAACATGTCAGCAAAGAGTTTTCATTCTAGATAAGTAGCAATGGAATGTTGTACAGTGCCATAGGCCACTTACCCATCACATGCATATTAGTAGTATACTGTTCATTAATGAAATTATTCTAATATGCATAATACACACCCTAAGTCTAGGAACATAAGCGTATACATCATTGAACAATATTATTTAAACAAACAAGTATGCAAGAAATGACAATTCAAATACTTATCTTTGTTTGGTTGTGGGGTGGACTCCCTCTCAATATTTGCTTCCTTGTAGGAACTACTGGAGTGTGCTCCATCTTGATCTTTGTTTCCTTGATTACCTGTCCTTGAACTTATATCCATCCTTGATCACTTATGCATACTTACTAGTATCATCATTGTGTTATCCTCGAGGTCTCATACATACATTCATTAGTATAATCTCAATACTATCAAAACACAATAATCTTAAACATGTATAGTCATGATCATTTCAAACACAGATAATAAACATTAGTATTCAAAGTTTCAGGGAGAACTTCTTTGACTCATGCATATTCATATTTGACCATAGAACTCTTCTGGTTAGTCATATCATTAATCAAGGTAAGAGACATAATATGCATAAACCCTAGATTACTTAAATTTCTAACTTCATAAAGAATCATTATCAATCATGCCATGTATACTTATATAAGAGATCCTAACACAAGGTAGGATTCTAACTTGATATAGGAAAAACATACCTGCATTAGCATGCTAGCTAGTTATGTCTAACATACCCGCATAATGTCTTCCTATTCTCTTCAATGACTTGTGCTAGTAACCTACATATCTCATAGTTTAACCATTATAGAACCAAGTTATGCATACCTCGTAAGTAGATCTTCTATGTGATCCATGACAATGGATGAATCTTTGTCTTCATGTCACCATGGTCATATGTTCTTGAACTAGAACATGATTTGTCTTTATTGATGTACCTTTCATGTTAGCGGACAACATCAACCTCATATAACACCACAATGCATTAGTACAATCATAAGTGTCAAAACCCTAATCAATGAATATCTTCTATCATGCATTCATAATTGTATTAAGGTGCTACAACTAGTCTAAAATTAATCAAGATTGTACTAATCTTAATGAAGATAAACATATCATAAACTTAATCATAAACAAATTTCGAAACATACCTGGATAAGTCATACCTGTCGAGATTGCTTGTAATCTTCTTATGTAGGACCTTAGCCTCATCTCCCTCTGAAACAAGAACTTCTTCACTTATACAGGTGACCAATCCATTCTCTTCTAGGATTAACCCAATCCACTTGATTTGCAGAAACTGGATCTGGAGTTGGATTAGGATTTGTCAGGGAAACCCTAAAAATTCAAAATTTGAATTTCAAACTTTTGAAAGGATAGAAAGATGTGCCTTGATGAGATGATCAACTTGGTATACTCAAAATTTGAAAACTGCAAAGTTTCACCCCTCAAATTTGCTTTTCAATCTTCCGGATTCACTTGGGAGGACCCTGAATTAGGGTTTGAGTTTCCCGAAGCTTCACCCAACCAAATGTTTTGATCCAAAGCTCTAAACTTTGATTTTTCCAAGGAGCTTCCAGCTATGGTCGCATATTTCAAAAATTCCCATTTTTGCAGAAGCCCTAATTTTTCACCTTTCCGATCAAAGTCCCGAACTAGGGTTTGATCAAGCCCGGCCTTCTGCCCAACCAAAATATTTGATCTTGGTCTCTAACTTTCGATTTTTCTAAGTAGCATCCAGTCTTGGTATCCGATTCCAAGAATTACAACTTTCTCTGAAACCCTAATTTCCCACAGCAGTGACGATACAAAAATGAAGGTGCTCAGAAATCAATTCTGTTTGGACAGAAATATGTACCTGATTGTTTCTGGTGTAACTCAAAAATTACAAATCCACGGGGTATGAAACTTTGACTAGTGGTATCCCGACCTATCTTCTTTCCAGTCCCATAGGTCTGTTCTCAATTGGATTCTCTGCGAGAGGGTTATGCCAAGTGTCGCAACGTGACCTGTTTATGGGATAAAACAGGAGAGCGAACTTGTACGGTGTACCACATGTCATTGGTTTAGTTTCGGCCTTTGACAAAACTTAACTAAGAAAGTACAGTCCGTTCCCTACCTGTCACATTTTACTAAATTTCATTTGGAGCTTCCTAGCCCAAGTTGTGACCTTTTTTCCTAGGTCACATGTTTATGACTGAGATATGGAAGAGGCAGAAACCCTATGTTGTATAGATCATAAATCTGAAAGTACAATGAATTAGAGGCTCTCCTTTGGACACAAGGTACATGGGGATCTTATCTTCGACCTGTAAGATTTCCAAATCATGAAACCTTACTGAAATGAATTTATAGCGAAAGTTCTACGATGACTAGTTTTTGCTATATCAAGCCCTAGCTTCGCAAGTGCAACAAGTGACATAAATGCCATACCATGCCTTCTTTCAGGCTAGCTCTGATACCATGTTAGTTTTTCAGAATTTACTTCAATCTAATCTAGGATCTTAACTAAGAGAACAACATGTACAACATATCTACATCATATCAATCATGGACATAATAATGCAAGCACACAAGAGACAACAGACACACAGAGTTTCACTGGGGAAAACTATAAAGGTGAAAAACCCCACAACTTCCTCAGATATAGATAGAGAAATGATACAACCCAAGCATAATAGATATACTCCTAACAGCCGGTTCTCCTCCTCCACTAGTGCACCACTCTCCAATGAGTGTATGAGTGAGAAAGTGAATGATCAAATAGAGTGCCTCCCGCACTCTATTTATACTTGACTTGACTTGCCTAATAACCTTTACTAGGTCGGCCTTAACTTAACCACATAACATAATGTTGACAGGGACGACCCCCAATAGGGTGGTCTAATAACCCTTTAACCCACATGACTTATACAGGGCCGACCCCAACAAGGTGGTCTAATAACCCATCAAGTATAAGTTACGACACTTACAATATAAATGACGACACTTCCGTATAGAGGAATAGTAACATCTCTATAGGAATACAAACACTTCCATATAGAGGAATAATAACATCTCTATAGGAATAAAATATACATATATGAAATACATTCCGAAGTTACAAATAAATTAATAGGCCTCACTCTCCTGCAATCGCAAGCACGTACCACTAATCACCCACAGCCGGTCCGTCATCTCCCGGCTGGTAGCCTCCTGCATAGTGGTCAACCCTTCCACTGGCAACGCGTTAACGTTGATGGTCACCTTCTTCAACTGCTATAGCAAGGTGTTCACGACCTCATCCTCGGTCACAATCACAGTTGGGTGAATCTCCACATTCCTGACCCGCGGCTCGGTGCTGATTGTGCCAACTTGCGGTGCCACTGCTTCCTTCGATGCCTTTCTTGAAGCCATATCATATAGGGATTCCATACGAGCAGTGAGCGCATGGAACCCTTCGTCTTCCTTCCTCGACATCTTCTCAGATGCCGCAGTGGATGCATGATTGAGCACTGAGATTAATCGGCCCAACTGCACCTCCGATGACAGGGGAAACCCACTGATTGTCGCATGTTCCTGGTTCCTTTTTTATCTATTTTCTTCAAGGGCCCAATCACTATCATCTGTCGTTGGGGTCTTTATCGACTATCAATCTAAATCATGATGACTTTGCTGGTATTGCACCGATACTCGATCATCTGGGCCTTTCACCGGGCCGCCAGCCTCTATCTCTGCCAACCCCGTGGGTTGACGCCACGCCTCTGGCCAGTCATTCATGATAGCCTCCAACTCCACCGTCGTCACCGTATATGTTGTCTCCAACCATTTCCTATCTGGGTCACGGCGGACTTGTACATAAATTGCATGCGGTCGAATTTCAAACTTCGTGACCAATTTGAACCGTGTTGTGGCTTCTTCAGACAATCGGGGCACCTTCGTTGCAGCCGCACAGAGCACCTCCCAGTATAACCAAAACAGCAATGTACATTCTCGATTCCACTCGTGTTCTCGGACAAACCATAGGTTTTGATACCATGCACCGCGTTGCTCTTTCGCAGCTTCAATCTCCATACCCTGGTACGCGTCGGGCTCCTTCCAGGCCACGAATGCAATCAACAGCAGAAGCCAGTTGTAGGTAAAGGAGCCCTTATGGGCTTGAACCGCCACAGCATCCACCGTCAACTGATTCAGTAGAAACAACGACCAGTTCATCTACACCCCGGTCGCACACTGCTCGGTGCACGCCACAATTCCTGAATTACACTGATTGGGTCGACCACCGCGTACCACTTTGCAGGAAAGTATCTTGGTGTCATTGAGCACCGCCTTATCATTGATGCTTCTTGTGCGGTAGCCATGGCCATCTGTCTCCAAGGCATAATGCTTGACCAACTGCGTTGCTAGCTTTTTATCATTCTCCTTTCGTCGAAAATACTGTGACGGGTCAACCCCATCCTTAGGCAACCCGGTAATTTCTCCGATCAAGTGCACCATGACTGGAATTGCTTCATCCAGCCACAACGTACTACCATGAAAGCGGGCCAGCAGCTGCTTCACGCAGGCATTGACCTCTGGCAGCCGTCCAAAATGAGGCATATTGATAAGGCCTCGCAAGCTTTCCTGGTTCAAACCCCGTGCCCAATCACGCGGAACTGGCTTATCGCTCAATCATGACTTTGGCTCATAAGGTTCCACCGCAATCTCCTTGTATGCCACCATATCATGGTCGTCATATTTTAGATGCAACAGTGCTAGCCCGATGTCAACAGATCACTCCATTCCTACCGGTAAGGCATGCATCTTCAATGGATACTTTTGATTCCTTTGCAACTTCCGGGAAGGTACCCCAGGGAAACTGGGGGTGACATACCCCGGGATCTCAGTGACCAAGAGTCCTTCCCATGCGGTGGACTCATCAAGCCGACGGCTGGATTTCCCTACTTCCCCTTGAGATTCCCCCACCGCAGCAGTGGAGGACTGAAGTTGACGCTTGCTCTGCGGTGATTCAGAATGCTAACCTCCTCTCTGCTTCTTGGCAATCACTGATGCTCCTACCGGCATATTTGCAACTTCAACCGCAAGATTGGCATCTCTCACAAACTCGACTTCTTCTTCAACGGTGATTGGGATGAATGGAGACTCTACCTCACTACTAATCTCAACTGTCTCCAGTTCGCCTGGCATACCTCACAACGCTCAGCAACAGCAATCTGCAAGTTCAACTGAACCTTTCCCAACTCACGACTACACTCACCAAACAGCAACAATACTTTGCAGCGCTTCGCAATCACACTTAACAACTAAATTCTCGGTGCCTTCTGACCAGCTTTGACCCGTTCTTATAGCTTTCAACCCAATCCATCGTAATCATCACTAAATCCTGCATAACTCAACCGAAATTATGTATTACTGACCCAAATCCACCATCGATCCTACCCGCCGATCGGTTGGATCCGTCATTAATGCCCATCATTCAAACAAGCACCGTTAATTAATTGTCTGAACTTTTGGCATTTATTGTTGATTTGACCCGGTCGCAACCCTGCCACTTGTCGCAGACCGCTCCAAACTTGTGACACAAGACTCCCTGCTTGCGCATTCTTGTCTCTGTCGACGGGCCATCCAGCCACTGATCAACCTGCATTTTTATTTTATTTTATTTTTTTTTGTCGATGCGACTCAGGCATCACGTCGCTCCAAGCCCGATCGATAAGGCTTCAACCTACTGCCGTTGATCAACTTTGGGAGCATCGTCCCATCTAACTGTTGTAACTGAACCACTCTTCCTGATGTAATGTGACTGATGCGATATGGACCAAGCCAATGCATCTGCAATTTTCCTGGATGTTTCATAAACTTGTTGTGATATAGTAGCACCAAGGCGCCCTGCTGAAACTATTTATTCTTGATGTGACGATCATGCCAAGCCTTCTGGCGATCCTTCTCCACACCCTGGTGAAACTCAAAAATAAAGCGATCTTCTTCCAGTTGAACTAGCTGCGCAAGACACTCCTCTAATGCTGTTGTAGCATCCATACCAGTGGCTGCCGCTGTGCGCAGACTCAAAATGATGTACTCCATAGGCATAATCGCTTCTTGCCCATACACCAGCTTGAATGGCGTCTGCCCTGTCATCCTTTTACATGTGGTACGATAGGCCCACAACACTACTGGGATTTTCAGATCCCAGTCATCGCGGTTCACATTGCACACCTTTGTCAGTGCATGCTCCAACATTTTATTGAAGGCCTCCACCATGCCATTTTCCTGCGGATGATAGGGTGTACTCTTCTTGTGTTGTATCTGCAACTCCTATGTTAATGCATTGATGGTGCGATTGAGGAAGTGGCTGCCTTGATTGCTTAGTAATATCTTGGGGAAACCGAACCGAGTGACAATGTTGTCAAATAGGAACCGCATGGCTATGGCCACGGAACAATCAATAACTGGTGCAACTTCCACCCATCTGGTCAAGTAATCTGTCGCGGTGAAGATGTATCTTGCACCACTGCGCTTCCCGGGTGGGTTGATAGGTCCCACAAAGTCCCCTGCCCATTTTTCAAATGGATGTAATGTCAACTGAGGCATCAACGGCATCTCATCCCTCCTAGATGGCTTCCCAATTCTCTTACAGACATTGCATGACCGCGCATAATCTGTCGCATCGTTGTGCGGCGTATGCCACCAGAGCCCCGCTCGAAGCACCTTCCTTGTTGTTGCATGGCCGCCATAGTGCCCTCCAGCCACTCCTGCATGTGCTTCTGATAGGATCTTCTCTTGCTCATGTGGCAAGACACACCGTCGCAATATCTCATTTGTGCCCATCTTGTATAACTCGTCTGCAATTGGCTGGAAGTATGTAGCTGTCACCTACCCAAATTTATGAAATTATTATTTTATTAGCAAAATACTTTATGTTAAATTTAATTACAAATTTTTGTAATTATGATCAATTTTGATCAAGGATGAATGTAATTAATTATTATTATTATTTAAATAAATTAATTAGGAGACAAACACCCCAAGGGGACTACTAAATGAGTGTTCACTGACCCACTAGGAGGAATGGAAGCTGTTGGAAGGTATGGGACAGATCGCAGCAGATTGCACTACACCACTAGCTGTTGGTTATGGGACAACTACCCCTAATAATGTGGCATTATCCCCCAGGTGGTGGGAGTGGGCAGGCAGCTCATTGAATGACCAAGTAACAACTAAAAAGGCCTAGGCAGCCTACATAAGGCAAATTCGAATTGAGTAGGCAGCTCTTACATAATATTTTTCTGCAGAAATATTCCTCATGTGCATCAAGTGATCACTGAGGGATTTGAATAGGGAGGCTAGTTGGGAGTGCAATCATAATTCTGCATACTATTTTTCTAAGAAGAACCAGAGGTGTTGGTGCAGGTCTTTTGGACTGCTAGTTCTTGAAGATTCGACAGTTAGTGCTACTGCAAGTGGAGATCCTAAATTCCTAAGCTCCTTCCTCCTGGTGGTTCAGTGAACAGACTCGGGGGTCCTAAGGCAAGTACTTGACTGTCTTCAGGAATTGGTTGGGTGGAACAGTCTTCTTGGGCTGTTTGTTTCCCTACAGATTAATCCAGGTTTTACAGTTTTCTACTTTATCTCAGTTAATAGTTCTGTTTAGTAAAATTAGTAATCTATGTTTTTGAAGAAGAATTGATCTCTGATTTTGTTTAAAGTCTGAATGCTAAGTTTAATGATAATCTGAATTGATAAACCAATCTCTACATTTTTCCACATGTTGTTTTATGCATCGTACTTTAGTGTAGAGAAGCAAATTAAGTATAGATGAAAAGATAGGCAAACTGCCATTGATTCAATAGATAAGTACAGTGATTGAGTTGTGTTTCATTTTCTTCCCTATAGCTAATAACAGTAATAATTACTGTATAGTATCTAATATATTATAGAATATCCCTTTGTTTCATGAAAAACAAATATTGTTTATTTCCTGTACAGATACATTGTATTTTTCTTATCTTTACTATGTACATAGGAAATAAATGGAATTCAAATTTCCATACATCATATCATGTCTGCAATATAAATAGTATTGCTACAAATAAATAAATGTGTAAATTATGGACAAAGCTGCAAATCACAGTCATTTCACAATCTTCACATTTTACACACACATTGTTTTCATTCCCTATTATAACATTTGCATTGATTATTTTAGTTCTATCAGATAATGAAAACATGATAAACTTTATTTTGTCTTCATTCATCTTATTTCTGTATATATTATAAATTGTATGTATTGATTCCAAAATTGGATTTCATATCAAACCCTAGATAGAATTTCTATTCCATTATCATCGGTGTGCAAACATGAACAAACACAATCTACACAAGCTACAGATCGAATCCTAATATTTTCTCGAAATTCCTTTCTAGAGTTATTAATATAAAAACATCCTTTACTTTCACGGAAAGACTAGAATTTGGGCATGACCCTGTTCTTTTCTTTTGTAAACGAAAAACCATTTCATCTTTTGAAACATACAGAGTTTAGTCATCTACGAAAATGCATATAGATTTTGCTTAGCTCGACAGTCACATTTACCTACAGTACTCAAACATATAACACTGAATGCATAGCATAACACAAATTTCTACATTGCTGAGAGTTAAAAATATAGCACACAGAGTTAATGAGATTCGGCTCCAAACTTTATTTCATACAAACTTAAAAACCAAAACATTTTCCAAGTTTGAGGTTCGAACCAACACCGGTTCAAGCTTCACAAAGGAAGCAACATTTCACAAGTCGACTTTACTTTTCCAAAACGAAAACCCCACAGGGTTTATCCCCACCTCTAAACTCTTAAAACGAGTTTTACAACTCCAACTTGACGAAACTAGGCATCAAAAGTAAAAGACAAAGTAACATTTAACTACAAGGGTCCTTCCCTGAAACGAGCTTTCACTTCAACATAAAAATCTTCATAAAAGCTCAACTAACAGACAACGCCGAAGCATGGCAAGACGGGTTACTCATTTGTTGAAAAACCATATCAACCAAGACCGAAGAGCCCCTACGAGGTTTTGAAGACCCGGAGCTTACCAGGATTGGAGAATTGCCATCCATTTCCAAACCCTGGTTCGTGTTTCCCTTTCGAAACTGGTGCCTACCAAACGAACAATCAAACGTTAGACATTATACATTTTAAAGCTGTAAACCAAACGTTACTAGCAATTCCGAGTTCGTAAGTCACTTACCCTTGATAGTTGACGGTCGAGCTCTGTACATACACCTGTACACGACGAATTCCTAGCCTCAGACGAGAGCAGGATACCATTACTTTTGTTGCAGGAAGGTATCTTTCCACTCAAAACTCAGAAAAAGAAACAGCTAACCTATCAACTCGACAGTATTGCAAACCCAAGACACAACGAGTGTTCACACCATTACAGTAAGACGAAACCTACAATATTCAAACCTAACCTACAGGTCGCAAGGTCGAAACCCTCTTACATTGTCTTCTAACCCTACAAAGCAGCAGCCTATCGGCCTTACTACCGAAACAATAGTAACAATGAACTACATGCACTCCTCATCAACGCAACACAACGACGCAACACTAGGGTTGCATCCAACGACCAGGATCAAAGTCGATCAACGATCACAATTATGCCAACGCTTTTACATTGGGTATCGTATGGCAATTGCATTTATGGTTCATTCATTTCCAAAGCACAGCCTTGCCACATTTTTCCTATGGTGGATAGATCGACAGCCAGCTCGGAGGAATATTAACGTGAAGTATTACATAGCAACCTTTGCAGTCACCGTATGCACTAAGTTGCAATACGTGGAAGCTTTGTTAAGTCCTAGTCACCACGGTATATGGGCGGCCATTAATGCGGGCCTGTAACATGATCACCAACGCCGGCTCGTAACGCATGCCAACCATCAACCTGTCAATCAATAGTTAATGCATGTTAGTACTCTATTTATTTCAACGATATAGTTCTCAAGCATATGATTCACAACGTTAAAAACATTACGTGATATGTTAACTATAATCCAAAGTTTATATGGTTTCCAAGTTATGTTTATGACACATATTATTTGTGTTATGTTTTATATATAGTTCCAAGCCTATGTCGCATTATAGAATCATTATGTTACGTATATTAACATTTTAAAGTTTATATAGTTCCCAGGTTAAGATCCGTAGATTATAATGTTAAGTATATTGTTTATGTAATAGTTGTTAGTATGATCATAGTCACGAAATTAACATAGTTTCATTTATATGCAAATTTATATAATGAATGATACTATATATATAAGCCCTTAAAAGCTTATAAGTATCACATATAGTTAAACATTGTAAAATTATGGTTTAGTATAGTCAATACATAAGAGATTTAAATATTAACTTTTTAATGCTGATTTTGTCCATATAATTTCTATTATTGCAATTATAAGAATAAATAGTTTGTATTGTAGATATTTCAAATGAATCCAATGATAAATATTTAGCATGAAAACTAACTGAATGCTATGTATTTCTTACCATATTTTCTCATTACAAACATTTAATGATTTTGCGGTACATTTACTACATCAGTACTATGAAGATAATTAATTATCTTAAGACGACGACAAAGCCAACTACAACAACAACAAGGATTACAGCAATGAACCTATCAGCTTGATGATGTTCATAGATAACTTTGTTTTAAACATTGATGAGTTGTAAGACAGCATTTGAAAATAGTAATTATAACCATGTAATTCATACCTGCATGCTTATTGTGAGTCGCAACAGATTTCTAACATTCTATTTATCTACAACGTTGAATTTGAACTATACACGTACTTTGAATTTACGTAGTCATGGAACTTCTTACCTGTCGTCTGCACATAGAACATTTCAAATGCTTAGCGTTGTAGCTAAGTAAAATCCAGGGTACCTCGTAGGACACCCTTGGACATCAAAAAGCAAACTGTCAGTGTCTTGTCAATATTTATAAGTATCACATCATAATTCTGACCTGTCAGTACATATATTACATTAATCATGTTTGTCAAATGTGTGTTAAAGTTGTCATTATCACAATGTTGCTAATACAGAAATTAAATTATGTTTAGTACTAACGACCTTTTAATTATTTCTGTTGTACTCAGACAATTATTATTTTCCGCAACTATAATTATCGTATTTTAATGTCATTTTCAAAAAGTTTTAAATTTTTATGAAAATTAGGGATGTTACATTGACTACCAACTGCTTCTTCTAACTAGTGGTGAATTCTTCTGGTGCAGTACATGTCGCGAGAAACTGAATGATGTCTTCAAAGTAGCCATCGGCTACTCCAACCTTAAACAGTTGTGCATCAGGCAACCCGTCTTCAATGATAGTTGGCTCCTCTCCTGTTTCAATCCGCGAGAGATGATCAGGGCCAACATTCAACCGCCTTGGCTTCACAATTACTTCGAAATCAAACTCCTGAAAGAGAAGTAACCAACGGCATATATTCCCCCCCAAAACAGGATTTTTGACCATGTATTTCAATGCAGAGTGGCCAGTGAACATCTTGAAATGGCCTCCCAATCAATAATGGTGGAATTTCTGCAGTGCATAAACCATCGCCAGGCCTTCCCTCTCCATAGTGGTGTAGTTTCTTTCTGCAGATGATAGCTTCCGGCTGGAAAAAGTAATGGGGTGATCAAGATCCGCCTCTCTAGGCTAGGCCAACACTACTCCCAGCGCAATTGATGAGGCATCAACATGAACATGGAATTCCTTACTCCAGTCTGGAAATACCAAGATCGGTGTTGAAGCCATCTTTGCCTTCAGTGTCTCAAATCTATCCTGACATTCAGGGCTCCACTGGAATACTGCATCCTTCTTCAACAAATTCTCCATAGGGGCAGTAATCGATGCATATCCCCTGATGAACTTGTGATAATACCCAGTGTGTCCTAGCGTCGCCCTCAACTGCTTAACAGTAGTCGGGGGTGTCAAACTCAGAATAAGCGCAATCTTTGTTGGGTCGACCAACAACCCTTTCTTACACACAATGTGACCCAGCAATATTCCAAACTGTGCACAGAAGATGCACTTCTTCAAGTTCAGCGATATCTGATGCTGTCGACATCGCTCCAACATCAACCACAGATTTTCCAGATGATCGCGGATCAAACCATAGACTGTCCAGTCGTCCATGTATACCTGCAAAAACTTCTGGATAAAATGCTTGAATGTGGCAACAACAACCCATGAAAATATGGTAGGTGCATTCTTCAGGCCGAACGGCATCACAGTGTACTGAAAGCAGACCCATTTAGTCACAAAAGTTGTCTTATGGCGATCTTCCTTTGCAATGCGGATCTAATGGTAGCCAGAGAACCCGTCTGTGAAAGAATACATCTCCTAGCCACCCACACCCTCGAGCACTTCATCGGTAAACAAAGTTGGAAAGGTATCATGTAAACATGCATCATTCAACTTCCACAGATCGACACAGATGCGCACTTCGCCAATATTCTTATCCTGCACCACCATAGGACTGATCCATTCTGACTCCTCAACTGGTTCAATGATACCAGCATCCAACATGCGATCCAGTTCTACCTTGACCCTCTCCTTATGTCGCGGATTCAATCGATAGGGTCACTGTTGGATTGGCTTAGCATCTGGTTTCAACGGGATCTTCATCTCCCCTAGGTCGCCCAAAATCCCCTTCATGTCAGAAAACTTTGTGGGAAATAAGTCCTGAAATTCATTGAGCAAATCGGTGACCTTGTTGATCATCTCATCATCCCAATAGTCCCCGACATTCACAAACTTGGGACTGTCCTCTGTCCCAATGTTGATCTTGCAGATCTTCAGTGGCTCACTGATCGGATCGCTTGGCACATAGGGGGGTACCATGTTGCGACTTCCTTCAGACTCTGGGATAATGACATTCCACGGATCATCGCCATCTTCTGGCCCACCAGTGATATTGTAGCATTCCATGAGAGACTGCATCTGGCAATGTGTATGCAGATCCACAGGATATGCCACTGGAACAACCTTTAAAACGACGTCGCAGATGAGCTGCAAAGAATTATGGACATCCGGGTTGGCATCCACAAAGCTGAACGTCTGAGCGGAACACACCGTCAACTCCAACCAAGTAGAAATTTCTCCTCGCAACTAAGTGGAAGTATACCATGATCACGGCATCTCATCCAAAGTATGGATAAAAGCATGGACCCACTCATCTCATGGTCGCAATACCCATAACCGTTGACATTCCATCAAGTGACCGCTAGGATCATTCCGACCATCATACTTTCCTATGTGGTAAACCTTGGCATCGCCAAAATGAACCGTCATCAACCTCCTGCACTGCGACCAACCATTAATGGATTTCTTGTGTGTCTCCCACCAGTGTGTTGGAGAAGCCTTCAGTGCTTCCTCTAATGCCAGCATCTGCTCCAAAACTGTTGCCTCGAATGTCGTTAGAAAGTCGGACAACCCAGGTAGTCCTTCATATACCAGGAGTGTAACCGTTTCTGTCGCAACCCGGCACAATGACTGCGTAACTAACCCGCACTTGTGGATCAACACCTCATGCAAGCGGTTCTACCAATGTTCTAACACATCATCAGAGTCGGAGGATGCAGAGCTGTCACTGCGTCATCCCAGCTCACCGTTGGTAGTTGGATGAATATAATCTTCAAAGATATTGAATGCATGGTCCCAACCACTAGGATCATCATCCTTCACTGGTTCAATGTATCTGCGTCCTTCAACCGGATCCAACGGGGCGATAAATCTGAGATCGCGGTTCTCAAAAGTCATCATTCATCGCTTGAAGTTGATTACTGCTCCGCTATCATTAGCCCATCCAATCCCCAGCAACGCGGGATAAGAGCTTCCCCCTTCAACTAATTATATGACATCAAAGTCAGCATATGTTTTCATTCCCTCGATATCCACCACCAGCCATGGAACTCTCCCAATCGGTGTCACCTTAGCATGATTAGCTGACTGGAGCTGTACAGGAGACCAACTCAATGGGGGACTCCCCATCTTCTACCATGCCTTCTTGGTTAATATGTTGACATCCGAACCAAGATCCAGAATAACAGAATCAACATCATAGTCGCCAATTTGAATATTCATTCGCATTTCCTTACCCGTCTTTCGTCGTTGTAAGGAATTGACCGCAAAATCTCGTCGACCGTGAGCCGGTCGCTGCAACAGGGCTTCAATTTCGGCAATAGCATCAGGATCCCTTTCCAGGGATAAACAATGTTCCAGAAATGCTTGAAGCGTGCTGGACTGTCACGACGGGCCAACCTCTAAAGTGGCATCAAACGTAGAGGGCATATCATAAATAATAGCCTTACCTCGATCTTTGTCCAATACGTGACGTGCTTGAAGGAATACCTCTCGCTCAGCATCGATGTCAAAGGATACCTTTTTCTGCCCGGCCAAATGAATCAGCGAGCTATCTTCTCGATTCGTCTTACCGCCACGAGTGACAACCACGACGGAAGCATCTTGCACTCTTGGTTCCGCAGAGATCATTGCAATATTCGCACCCTGGGTTTGGTTCAGCGGCGGGTTCCCGGGTTGGTTCACATTCTGATTTACATTGTGATTCGGCCATGGATTCTAGTTCTGTGGTGGTTTCTGTACTTGATTCTGCATGGGCTGTTGTGCCTGGGGCTGATTCTGCAACTATGGAATGTTCCCTGCTTGCCATCGCGCAATCAACTACGGGCAATTCTCAATCGTGTGATTGTTAACAAAATAGAACGTACACTGGTTCTGCAATAGTGGAAAGTCCCGCTATTAGTGCCCCCATACTGCACAGTGGTAACATTGAATAGGTCCACGACCACCTCATCCTCCTCCATGATGAAGTCCTCCACCGCGTCCTCCCCGATAGCCTCCCCGGAATCCCCCTGCTGTTGGTACTACAGTTGGTTGAACTGTTGCTGCATTGGTGCCGGTTGCATGGCTTGTCCTTGCGGTGCATACTGCGGTTGCTGAACATACTGTGGTTGTTGTGCAGCCATTTGCATCAGACCATATTGGGGCATGAACTGCTATGGTTGCTGCTACTACGGTACAAAATGCATATGTGGTTGAGGTAGCGGCTGGGATACCTATGGCTGCAGTTGCGGCTGTTGTACGGCATGCTGGTCATCCTTTATATAGAATGCATCATACATCCTATCTTGTAGCAACCCATATGCACGGCAATCCTTGTCATCATGACCCGCTGATTTGCAAAATGTACAATACAGATTCCTCGGAGTCGTAACCATTTTCTGCATGTACGGGAAATTGTCATGATTGTGCCCATATACATGGCAGACGCGACACCACGGCATGCTACCACCACTAACGGATTTGGTGCTTCTGAAACCAAATAGTTGCGAAAATCTAGGCAATTATCCTTAGTATGCCCCTCTCCACGACATCGTGTACACCAGACTTCCTCACGTTGCTCCTTTCCTTTCTTCAAATCCTGCAACTGGATGGTCAGGTTAGCCAATTGTGTCTGGATCTGCGACATCCCAGCTGCATTTTCCCCAATGGGCGATGCCTCCAGCCGCATCGCGATCTCCAGAGCTTCACTTGGTGTGGTAATGTTTTGCTGCATTAATGGTAGCCGAATATGCGGGAGCAATGCCGCGATGAACCACTCCTTATGTTGGACGGTGCTCATGTCAAAACTGACCCTTGCCATTAGTGTTTTAAATCGCTAATCAAAATCCCACATAGTCTCATTGGGATACTGCTTAATTTCTTTAAGCTCTGTGATGTACTGTACTTAAAATTTGGGTTTCCTAAATTCTACGATGAATCTAGTGCGAATATCATCCAGTGACTTTTCAGGGGTGCCGACAGGAACCTGTACAAATTTCATAAACCAATCTAAGGCAAGACCTCGAAGGGTCGTCGCCAGATTCCCTTTCTTAGCATCATCATCTGTAATATGCTTTAGAGTCCACACAACTTCACAGAGAAACCAATAATGCTCAGGGTTATATGTCCCATTTCCATGGAACAGCGGTAACTTTTTGTCTTCGCCCGCCATCTTGGGCTTCCTTCCTCCTTTCTTTGAGCTACTGCCGATTCACTTTTGTGGAATTGATGAACTTGGTGGTGTTGAAGTGGTATTCCTTTCTATTTGAGAGATAGTGAGCGGAGGTGTGGGTACGTTGGTGCTGGGGTTTGGTCCTGCTTCTATTCTAGGCGTAGCCTGGTCGTCCTTGTCAGGACTGTGAGGTCGCTTCATCCCGTTTGGTCTTCCTTCATGGCCTTGCAGTTTGACTGCAGCAGGACCTTCTCCTATTCTCTGCCTCTTTTCCTGTCGAAACCTGGCTCCTCCCCTCGTAAGACCACTCTCCTCCTCAGCTTCACTCACAATCTCGTCATGACCTGCACCCATCTACCCCTTATCATTCCATGTACTGCCCCTCAACTGTCACAGTACCCACGGCCTCCGCCCACCAGGATGTCTATTGATCAAGATGCATCTTCAATATACCCTTCTCGCAAATAAGCATCTTAATCGACAGTTGGAGCGACAGCAAAAACCTTCCTTGGGGTCCGCGAAAGAAATATCTTTTAGCCTCACTAAAGGATTTCTAGGTATCAACCGTGAACTTAGTGATATAGTCCTCCAAGATGCTATCGAGCCACACTTAGACAACCCGTGATGCCTTGTTGTCGACCTCCTGCAATTCCTAAACAACTCTGGGGTCCAGGTCCTCGGTTCACCACCTTGGAAATTCCTCTTCTGGAAGGTTAACTTCGCCAATGACTAGTACAAAATGACTGGGAATTCACAGAAAAACCATTCATGCAGTCCGTCGTGAATATATCCGTCCACTCACTGATCTACCATCAGTCGAGTGTTCTGACTTTCTTCCTCAATGAATTCCTGCAACTTCTGATCAAACCATTCTTGGATCTCCGGTTGCGTCGGGTGCCACAACATATCCTCCTTTCACTACTCACACGGTCTCGGCAATGGAACCATTTGCTGACATAAACCCAATCTACAGGGGTTCCTCTCGCTGTTGACACATACCGTGATCTCCCTGAGCACCGACCCAGACAGGTTTGACTCCGTCCGGCAACACCTATAGAGCAGATGAGGTCTCACCCGAGATGTTCAGGGAGAGTTGACGGAACCATGTTTCCGCCGAATGAAGGAGGATGTATGCAGCACGGGTTACTAACTTATTGCGACATTCGGAAATGGATCTTATGCGATTTACTCAGACATCATAACATCATTTAATAGAACCATTCATCATTGTAGCAATTTATAACTTTAAAGAAAATATTGCATCAAGGAAACATTGCATCACTCATATGTATCGCAACATGCATTACCATCAGAGAACAGAAGATATACCGAGATTGCACAGAAACAGTTTCACCATGTCATATTATCATTGCAAAAACCCAATACAATACCTCTACAAAACATAGATCTCGCCAATATCTCTTGGTCTCAAACAGGCGCTCCAAAACGCATATCAAAGATCATACACACAATGACAGATCCTGTGTGTTAGTTGTAATTGATTAGCATATAGGGTGACCAACAGGAAGGGTCAATGGTGCCAAGTGAATTAAGTAATTCCTTTCGTTGAGTTGGGAAAGACTGCATCATTTCCAATGTGGACGTCACGGCAGGTCACTGAGCCAAGTCATCCACGATACTGTAATTGTGGGTGGCTTTCATATGAGGGTTATTAGGGGTGCACCGAAGTGGGACGTTTTGGATTTACGAGATCTATTCGCTACTTGGGCATGGTATCTAAAAAGGCCCCCCGAAGGGATAGGTACATCTTCCACTTGGGGGTCTTCAGGCCTATCATAACTATTGGATCTAGTCTGAAGGTTTATGTCCAGCATATAGATGTTCTCAAAGGAGTCATCGCCGGAAGGACGGGGTTCCTACTACCGAGTAATGACCCCTTTATTGGAAAAGGGTTGTCGTAGTACAAAAGTTTGGTGTTGTCTAGGTTTAGCCACCTGAGGGGAATTTATCGTTGCCTTATTATTGGCTTACACCAATTGTTGGAAATCGGGGAAAATGGTGAGTGTAGTGACCATATTCTCTGCAAATGGAACAAGAGTAATTGGTCCTCAGTTTTGCATTCTTCCTTTGATTGGGGGGTTTATTAGACCATGTATTTGGGTTTCCCAGGTTCTGGTTATACTAGGGAGGGGGGATTCCCCCTTACCCCTGTTGTTGGTTATGTTCTTTCCGTTCTTCTTCCCCTGATTTTGAGAATTATGGGGATTTGTTGCGTTAAAATGATCAAATTGTTGGGCTTGTTGTGCAAAAGAAGGTTGAACTAGATTTACCTCCATATGAGGTGTGGGGGTTGAACTAGTAGGACATGGAAACGAGTAGTTATACCCTGACGATGGGATAAATGTGGATTTTTCTCCATAGGATGTGGATGTAGGAGCGACTTGTGTTATTTTTGGTGGAGGTATAATTGTTGCTTGGATAACATCAGGATAAGTACGACTATAGGGTCCATATTGTAACTGACCAAGTGGAGGACCCTAAAATCTACTCATCATCAGATTCAGTGTATACATCCCTGAAGTCACCTGGACTAAGTACTTTCATTTGGGAGGATTTGCACTCAATCCTGCAATCTTTTGAGAGGTCGTCGCAGGTTGCACATTAGCAACATGCAACGTCGCAGCTTGCTCCATTGCAGGGTGCAACGAGGTCTATTAATGGGAAAAAATAGCCTATTCGAGATCCTTCTCGAAACTTACCCATTTAGGGTCTTATCCCTGACCTCTAGGGGAGCTGGTACTCGACCCCTAACTCTTTGGGAGGATCCCCTATCTCTCTCCTACCATCTCTCAACCTATCCTTCCATACCATATCCACTTAGTCCTATATAAGTGAGGGCTCAATCCCATCCCAAGGGGAGGAAGGCTATGGTATCTACATGCTGGTGAAATCTATCTTAGGAGGAAGCCTTTAGTACTTACATGCTGGGGAAATCTCTCTTAAGACACCTCCATTCACCTCTTGGAGAACTCATACTTCTTCGGAAGAACATGGCAATTGGCTTGGTCGGAGAGGGGCTGCTACATTAAGTCTCTGGTTGTAGTCCTATATATCTATCATGTACTCCTCTATTTGTAGTAATACAAATGCTTTCCACCAATATTGTTCTTATGTGCAATGATATTGTGTAGTTTACCTGCTTAACTGTTTACTTAGATCGCTTATTGTATAGATGTCTTTTACTGGTTTCTCTTGTTTGATGTCTTGACAGGTCTTGCAGCTTGGATCTGACGACCGTGGGACGTGGATCAACATTCGGGAGAAAGGATCGCATAGTAAAAAGGTAAGACATCTAGTACCTGGTCCTTAAGTAGATCTAGGAAACGCGTTTGTAGTCTATTCTATTTGTTCTAGACTCGCATTGAGCTAGGGAGATCCTGCTCGCGTTTGCTCGAGTGGATTGTCCGATAACAAATCTGGCGACCATACTGGGGAGTAGTGATGTTTGTCTTGTTTAGTGGTCATTGATCTGAAAGTCATTTTCAGTTGATTACTTGAAACAAGCCTCTTTTATCATTTTTTTCCATTCACTTTCAGATCCTCACATTGAAGATTCTGATCTTCTTCCTCTGAGTTTATACAACTCATTTTCAAGCCTATTTTTGGTTCATTGTTGAGGGATCTGATTCATTTTTTAATCCAGAACTTGCCTGTCGCACCTGGGCAGTGGAAACGGAGCGATACTATGTCATTCTGAGCTTATTTTCTTCACCTGTTAGTCACCCGTCGCATCCTTTACATTAGTATACTGCGACATCATCGCACCTCCCGTGAAGGAAAACTGCGACGTCACACTGTGTGTGAAGACATAATGCGCCGGTCTGTCAAAAGTTGGCATACAGGCATCCCTTCCCTCATCTGACAGTTTGAGCCTTGGTCTGATGTATGAACTCCCTCTCTGCTGCAAGATCCAGCCAGAGACCCCATTTATGATTTGTCTATTGAGAGTTTGGTTTCATTTGGATTGACTTTGGGTTCCGTCTTGGACAAGTTTGAAATCAGTAGTGGTGGATACTCTTGTCTCCTCCACCTTCATCCATTCACTCTTGCATTCCCTTCCTTCCATCCCTAATCTGATCAGTACATTGGATCAACTTTCAGGCCTCATTTACATTTGTCTTGAGCTTTGCTTGCTTAGTTTTCTTGCTGCTGCTCGATTTTGAGTTAAGTGTGTTTTCATCTTGGTTGAGTGCTTGTCTTTTCTCGAGTTTCCTGAATGTATGAGTGCTACAAGTAGTGTTTTATTTTCAGTCATTTAGATCTAAAGGCAAATTTGTTATCAAGTTTATTCTTTGATGCATCCATCGAAAAGTTTAAAAGTGCTTCTTTCCCATTGTTTCTTAAAAAATTATTGAAGAAAGATTGTTGTGCATTGGAAAATTCTCATTTATGTTTTGGAAAAATTGAATGAATGTATGATCTATTGTGTTTTTCTCGAATTATGAATTGCTCATTTTCTTGAAAGGCTCAAAGCACGCTTCGATTTTTGCAAAATCAATTCCATGCTAAGGAAAGATAGATGCATTTTTAATTCTTGTTGCTCTTAGATCATTGAAATTGAAAAGCTTGCATTTCTCATTTCAGAATCCTCTCTTTTCATCATTTAGTGTCATTTTACTTTGAAAAGAAGAAGAAAATAAAAAGTTGTTTTGATTTGGATAGTAGTGTTGTGCTTTTACGTTTCGCATAAAAGGAAAAGAATACTTTCATTCTCAAATTTGTTTGAATTGAGATTGTGTTGCATTGAGTTTGTTTTGGCAATACCATTGGAAAAAGCCTTCTCCTTCCCATAGCTAGAATTCATTGAAAGAAAAGAATATTTTGTGCATGTAACTAGGGCTTGCATTATGTTTCCGATTATGTACTCACCTCATGCATTCACCTAAACGTCCAAGATAAAATTAACGGTAGAACTAGGTAAAAATTTTAGCAACTTGTGTGTAAGTTAGAGACGTGTTCCAGCGTCGTTAAGCATGGAAACTGTTGTTATTTTCCAGCACTGTATCCCGGGGGTACTGTAGTCTTCCACGTACATCGGTATATCGAGCTCCTTCACGTACCCACCAAGTACCATAATCCATACTTGGCATATATCGAAGGGTGTATCATGTACTCGACACGTATATCGGAAGGTCTCTTGCCGAATGGTTGTGCATTAGACAGCACCACTACGGATTTGAGCTCCCACGTACCTTGCGTATATCGGGAGACACCATTAGGATTCCTGAAACCAACCGAGTTAACCATTTGGCCGTCTTGGCAAAGCAATACACCAAGAATAGCACTTGGGGAGATTAGCATGCACGTACTATCCAGGTAATCGAGTATGCAGGCAAGGGTACGGTCCCAATCCTCCTTGTCGCATCATATTGTTGGACCCTACAGTATATCGCGGTTTGCGATGCCTTGATAATCCCGTGAGGTTCCAGACTTTTGAATCCACTCTGTCACATAAGTTTTCTTATTTTCCTTAGTTTGAGTAGGTTTTCTTTGGACTGCTTTTCCTTTAGCATACACTTAGGACAAACGTTGTTTTGGCCTTTCTGGCTGATTTTCCTGATACTCTGGAGGATTTTCCCTGGAGAAGGTCCCATAGGATCTTGAACTTATCACCCGAATATCCCCTTAATCCAGAGGTTATTACGAGGATAAGAATGGATCAACGTAACGCGGTCATAGTTACTGAAGTGGAGAACCCCACTTTGAATGTTGGCGAACTTTTGTTTCCGCCAGATTCACCCACCTCTCATCCCCCGCGGGATGAAGAAGCACACACCCCCGCTTCACAAAACCTTTCTCCCGTCATCCTGGGAGAACCTAGATTGTTGGAATGGATAAACCGACCCCAGGATGACCCTACTGCAGCTGTTGGTCCTTCAGCAGCTTATCGGACATCTTCTACAGACCACCCAGTGGCTCATTTTGCCACTTCATCCTCACCCAGTGAGACTACCCCGGAAGACACTTTAGCTTACTTTCGTGACCAATTGGTTCACTTTCGTTCCATGGCTGAAGAGTTTTGGCAGTCAAGTCTCCAACGGAGGGTTCAAGACCCATCGTTACCTCCTTACCAACCTATCCCAGATCATCCTATATCTTTTGGATCACCTGAAGTACCCCACCACATGACCACTAACAAGACTGGTCAACCCTCGCAAGAGTCCAGTCCTGCACCTCAAGTGAACCAACCAGTGGAAGGACAACAGTCCAACACACCTGTCACTACCACGATTACTTTACCAGTTCCTCCCCCACCTCAGAATTCGAGGGGAGGGTATTCCATTCCCACGGATTATCTTATTGGTAATGTTATTACCACGGTAGCTAGTCAACAACCTACGTTGGTTCAACCTTTGAATAGTGGTCAACCTGTTGTGGCTGGGGGGAAATCCTCATTTCCTAACCAGAACGTAGGCGGTGGAATCCCCGATGGGCCTTCCGTTAACCTTGTGCCGGGCCAACCTAATCTGGAAACGCACCATACGGGATACCTAATCTCGAAAATGCACCATACGGGATACCTTATCCTGGGAATCCATACACTCTATGGGGGCAACAACATGTGTTGCAACACAGACCCCGACCGACTATCCCTCAAGTACCACCACCCCCGATCGGTCCTCCCCCACCTCCTGCTGGAGGTGGCAAGCCCACACCTAACCTTGGTGGAGGCCCTCCTCATTTTACCTACATCCCTCACCCCTCCGGCGGTGGTGGGAATGGTCCACCACCCCCTCCAGGTGGGGGCGGTGGGGGACCACCCTATTATGGTGGAGGAGGACATTTCCCTTCGGGTGGCGGCGGTGGTCCACCACCCCCTCCAGGCGGAGGCGATGGAGGAGCTAATTACTATGGTGGTGGCGGTGGTAGTGGAGACCCTCGTCCTCCCGGCGGCGGAGGTAGTGGGGGGCCCCATCCTTCTAGCGGCGGAAGTGGACCACCACCCCCTCCAGGCGGAGGCAGTGGCGGGCCATCTTATTATGGTTATGGACCCCCACCTCCTCCCAGTGGTGGCGGTGGACCTCCACCCCCTCCCGGAGGTGCAGGTGGACCCCACCTTATTGGAATGGACCACCTTATGGTGGCGGACCTCCTTAAGGTCCGGGCGGCACACCCCTCTACGGTCAGTTTCATCCTAGTACACCTTACGGTCAGTTTAGTCCTTACATGCCTTATCCGTATTATCAATACGCGCAGCCTAATCCATAACTGCCCTTTCTGGCTACTCTGGACTTACTTGACCTATCCCGGTTAACCAACGATCCTATTTATCATGGATCTAACTGGCCACCAATTCCGATGAAACTTTCGTTTGATATCCCCAAGTTTGACGGCAATCCGGGTGAAGACCCCAAGAACCACGTGATGACATACCACTTATGGTGTTCATCTAATTCCTTAATGGACGATTCAATTCGTCTTAGATTGTTTCAAAGGACCCTCACCGGTTCGGCTGCCAAGTGGTACATTGAGTTGCCACCACACTCTTTTCCTGATTTTGGCTCTCTTGTTATGAACTTTTTGATGCATTTCCAGCTGCCTATACGGTATGAGACTGGTACTGAGCTTTTAACCTCACTCCGTCAGAATACCGCCACTCACATTTTGGATCATATCCACGAGTGGCGAAGGATACGACGTCTCATTAAAGCTCCTATTCCAGATCATCTCCTAGCAGACTGGTTTACAAAATCGCTCATTCCCACCATAGCAAAAGATGTTGCCATTAGAGGTGCTGTCACCGAAGAACAAGCCATAGCGAGTGCCCATCTGCTAGACCTGGTCTACACTCAATTTGGAACTTTGTTTAATATTCTGCCTGACACACCCCGTGACGTTAACGATCCCACGAAACTGCATAAGGGACTCCAAACTGATGGAATCATCGGTTCCCTTAACACCCAACCCGCTGCTAGCACTATTGGATCATCCAACCCAACTCAGGCTGGACACAGCACCACCACGTCAACCACTCCCACTGTAACTAAAGAGGTGAATTCTGTTCAATCAGCTTCATCTCAAAAGTTTAATGGCAATAAGAAGAACAAGGGGAAACCCAAAAAGTCTTCTGCCTAGCAGGAACCGAAGAGCACTCCTAACGATACCAAGCAGAAAAGGAAACTGAAGTATCCTTGTTTACTATGCGGAGATGACCATTTCTCCAAAGAGTGCCCCCATAGAGACGAAGTGCAAAAGTTTCTTAGGGGTAAACCAACTCCCGCAGTCCTCAACGATCTGTTTCCTACTCAAAACCAGCAAATGATTGCTCAAACCCCCCCAGCCCAGGGGAAACCATCCAATACCACGCATGTTCTCATGTTGCGTAACGAGGCGATCAATTTGACTACTTGCTCGCGATCTCTCGAACCGGTCCCTTCAAAGAAATCCACTGAAAGTAATGCTGAAAAAGCTTCTGACTCCTTACCTGATGTCACTATACCATCGACTTCTCTCACCATTAAGAAGCCCTCCTTAGACTCGATATTGCGATCGCCCAAGAGTACGATTCGAAAAGTTGTTTTCAATCCTAATGCTCAAGCAACACATAATTACAATCTCATAGAGGACTTGGCCCAAGCTCCTTGCGCCATGTCCACCCTGGAAGTTTTGCAGAATTGTCCCAATCAACGCAAAACTCTCCTTGCAGCCATTGGTGCAGTAGACCCGGATTCCTCGAACACCATCATGTTCCGACTTGACAACTTTAAGTCGAGGCTCTCACACCAACTCGCATTCCAAGTTTCTGCGAACATTGCTGGGAAGATTGTCCATCGTACCCTTTTGGACGAAGGTGCCTCCACTTCTGTCATGTCAATCGCCTGTTGGAGAGCCATTGGCTCCCCCAAATTGAATCGTTCTCCTACCACATTGAAAGCATTCAACGGGCGTGGCTTTCAACCTCATGGGATCTTACAAGCTCTTGCAGTTGAGTTGGGCGGAAAGACTGTAACCATTAACGTCGAAGTGGTCTCGGGCCCGTTAGATTATAATCTCTTGCTTGGTCGCAATTGGTTTTACACCATGAGGCGGTAGCCTCTTCAGTCTTCCGCATAGTACAATTCCCCCACCAATGACGAATTTTTACTATCGACCAGTTAGATTTTTGTACACCGGACGCCACTACTCATCCTGGTGACCATATTCCTTTCATTGGACAGATGTCAAAATAGTATGAGAGTGTAGGGGTTGGCCTTTTGAAAGATTCATCTCTCATGGGCGTTTTTCCAGCCGCGGACCCCCCTAATCATGTTGCTATGGTGAACATGATCTCCACGGAGATTTTATCTCACTCAAATGATGCTTGGCTTGTACTGGACGAAGCCACGACACGCCTGTTTGGAGACATAATGCCTCTTTCACCCGCTGAACGTATTTACAAGGCTATCCAATCAGCACCGGAGGACCATTTAATCGTGGCCTCCCTATCTTGTTCTCTACGACGGACGTCATCTCTACCTGATCTCTTACTTTGGACTTTTCATTCAGACGAGTCCATCATAGAAGTAATGAATGTTGATGACAATCCGTGGGATGATCTCCATCATAGGTCATCTTTTCTTCCTCCTTTGGAATACATAGAGAACAACATCCATACCCTCTTTTCACCATATATATACCTATCCCCTCATTCCCCCATCCTTACATGTCTTGCGGACAGGGAGGGCAACTTGGCCAACATTGAGCCAACCACCCCAGTAGACATCTCGGTGAAACCTGGTATAGTGGAACACATTCGCATAGACCAGAAGTGTTCCCCTGAAGAAATCGCTATTAGCACGGCCTTGTTCAAGCAATTTCGAGATGTATTTGCTTGGTCCTATGAGGAGACGCCTCGAATAGACCCCGCAATTGTTTCTCACGAAATAAAAACCTATCCCGACATCAAACCTGTACGTCAAAAGTTACGACCGGTACACCCCCGGAAGACTGCGGCAATAAAGGCAGAAATTGAAAAGCTCTTAAAGGCTAGTTTTATTTATCCTGTCCCATTGACGGATTAGGTCTCAAAGGTCATTCCTGTGAACAAAAAGTAGGGCACCATTCATTTCTGTGTTGATTATAGGGAACTTAATCGGGCTTGTCCAAAAGACAACTACCCGACCCCCTTCATCGACCAGATCATCGACAACTATACCGGAAGCGTCATCTTCTCATTCATGGATGGCTTTTCTGGTTACAATTAAATTGAGATCAACCCAGCCGACCAACATAAGACGGCTTTCATCTGCCCATGGGGTACATTTGCATACCGAAAACTCCCATTTGGCCTTAAAAATATTGGCACCATGTTCCAGCGGGCTATGTCGTATGCCTTCCACGATATTAAGGACTTTGTGGAACCTTACTTGGACGATCTCCCTGCTCATTCAAAGCAGCGTGAGTTCTACATTGATCATCTGACAGCCATTTTCCTCAGATGCAGATGGTACAATATCCGTCTGAATCCTCATAAGCGTATCTTTTGCGTTGAGTCTAGACGCCTCTTAGGATTTATCGTTTCGAAGGATGGGATCAGCATTGATCCCTTAAAGGTGGAGGCCATCATAAAACTACCACCCCCGACTGATGTGACGGAACTTCAAAGTCTCCAAGGGAAGGCAACTTATTTACGACGTTTTGTTTGTAATTTCGCAGAGAAGACTCAGGGCTATATGAAACTGCTCAAGAAGGACGTCCCGTTCATTTGGGACGACCAAGCTCAAAAATCCTTCAACAGTATTAAGCATGCCATCACACATGCCCCCGTGCTCCAACCACCTAATTATTATCGAGATTACATCTTATATCTCGCCGCTTCTGTTACCACTATCGCCATGGTTTTGGTACAGGAGGATCAAAACACCCAGGAACATGTGATATACTATGCAAGTAAGGGTCTAGCTGACGCTGAAACTAGGTATTCACATGTCGAAAAACTCACATTCACAGCAGTCATCGCTGTCCAGAAGTTCTGACACTACATTTTGCTCCGCACCACCACCATCATTGCCGACTCGAACCCCATGTACCACGTACTGACACGTCAAGTGCTTGGGGGCAAGTATTCACGCTGGATTGTGATACTGCAAGAATTTGATCTTCTTTTTGAGAAATCCAAGTCTAAGAAGTCTTTGGTGTTTGTCGAGCTCATTTGCAACCTTCCCCGTTCTTATGTAGAAGTTGAGCACAATGACTCCTTTCCGGATGAATCATTGTTTCTGTTGATGTATATGTAACTTCAGAATGTATTTCATCTATGTATTTTATATATATTTATTGTACCCTTATAAGAGATGTGTCATTCCTCTATAAGGAAGTGTCGTCATGTGGATTGACAAGTGTCGCAAGTGTGTGTACTTGCTAATGGGTTATTAGACCACCATGTGTGGGGTCGGCCCTGAAATATATATTATAATGTGGATGTACCTAGCTAGACAAGTCAGCCCCATAAGGTCACTGGGCAAACAGGTTAGTATAAATAGAGATCAGGTGATCTCTATTTAGATCATTCGGAAAAGTACATCTCTCTCACTCAGAAAGTGGCGCACTAGTGAGGAGGAGGATTATCTGCTACTAGGAGACTATCTCAGTGTATTTTGGTTGTACTTTGGTTGAGCCATTGCTCTCTCTATCTCTGAGGAATTTGTGGGGTTTTTCACCTTAGGGTTTTCCCCACTGAAACTCTGTGTCTCTTGTCTCTTATGCTTTTGATTCTTGTGATGCTTGTCATACTCACTGTGATTGTCATGCATTGATATACTGTATATTTTATTCTCTCAGTAAAGATCCTAGAGCATTGTGAATTAATGCTCAAAATTTAACATGGTATCAGAGCTAACCTGAGAAGAAGACATTTTGCAGTGACGGAAACTTGAGTTTCTTGTTTATTGGGTTTCTCTCCACAGATTTTGGAAAAGCAGTATAGTAGATTGACTCTACTCATCAAGGCGCATCTATCTGTACAATCAGAATTCAATTCTGAGCTTTTTCAGATTTGGCCCTAAAAATTAGGGTTTCCACAAAAATAGGAATTTCTGAAATCTGAAGACATAGTTGGAAGCTCCTTGCAAAAATCGAAGTTTAGAGCTTTGGATCAAGATTTTTGGCTGGGTAGATCTCCGGGAAACTCAAACCCTAATTCAGGGCTCTCCCTAATGAACCCAGGAGGATAAAAAGACAAATCTGAAGGGTAAAGCTTTGTTGATCTCAAATTCTGAATGCACCAGGCTGATCAACTCATCAAGGCGCATCTTTCTATCCTTTCAGAAATTTGAAATTCACATTTTGAATTTTTAGCGTTTTCCGACAAACCCTAATCCAGGACCAGATCCAGTTTTTAGCATTTCAAGTGGTAACACCTAAATCTTTTCTATTTCCATTTGAAGTACTCTTTAAGATGTCTCACCACACCAAGCTTGAGGATAAGCTTGAAGGGGCTGATAACTTCCGAGCTTGGAAGTATAGGATTGGGTTAATCCTGGAAGAGAATGAGTTGGACTCATATATAAAAGAAGACATCCCTATCCCAGAGGATGAAGAGGCTAAAGTATTGCATAAGAAGAACTTGGTCAAGGCAAAGAGAATCATTGCTGATTCTATCAAAGACCATCTCATACCCCATGTGTCTTCTCTAAAGACACCCAAAGAGATGTTTGACTCTTTGACCAAGCTATTTGAAGGAAAGAACATAAATCGGAAGATGACCCTGCGGAACCAATTGAAAGGGGTAAAGTTTCAGAATGGAGAATACATTCAATCTTATTTTTCAAGAGTCTCCTAGATCAAGGAACAACTAGAAGCAGTGGATGAAATGGTAGAGAATGGTGAAGTTGTCATGACCACTCTGAATGGCTTACCTAGGTCATGGGACTCCTTCATTCAAGGAATCTGTGCAAGAAAGAAGTTGATTTCCTTCAGTAAACTACGGGAAGAATGCTCACAAGAAGAAGCAAGGCTTGTGGCATGAGAAGAACAGATGGGGAATGAAGATCAAGCTCTCACATCTCACACTAAGAAAGGGAAGTGCAAGAGAGAGCCATCTCACTCCAAGAAATCTTCACATCACTTCAAAGAAAGAAGAATATGCTTCACCTGTAATGAGAAAGGACATATTGCCATAAATTGTCCCAAGAACAAGAAGGACAACAACAACTCCAACAAGAAGAAGAAGGGCAGCAAAAGAAGGTTTCATGCTCATGCTGCCGAGGATGATGAACCACCCAAGAGGAAGGCTAGGGCAGAAAGTGATGATAACTCATCAAGTGAAGAAGAGTATGTTCTGATCTCTGCTCTCACAGGTACCATCTCCCATGGTTGTAATGATTGGTTGATTGATAGTGGGGCTTCCAAACACATGACTGGGTTTAAGGAATCTTTTGTGAATCTATCTGAACATGAATCACCCCATAAGGTGAAACTTGGGGATGATTATCAATACCCAATCAAAGGAAGTGGTGAAGCCTCCTACAACCTAGATTCTGGAAAATCTTTGAAGATGAAAGAAGTTCTTTATGTACCTGGGCTCAAGAAGAACTTACTCTCCATCTCTGCATTGGATGCAAAAGGCATGAGGGTTGCATTTGTGGATGGCCAAGTCCTAATGTGGCCAAAGGGAAAGAACATAGATGATGCAGTAGTGATTGGAGAGCAAGAGGGAGGTTTGTATAAATTGAAGGGACAAGCTGAACATGCCATGGTACATGAATCCATGGAGCCAAGTGAACTTTGGCATAGAAGACTTGCTCATATGCACTATAGAGCACTTCCAATTGCAAGCAAGGCTGTAGAGGGTCTTCCTGAAATCAAGACCAAACATTAAGAAGGCTTTCGCAAGCAGTGAAAGCAAGGCAAAAGACATCTTGGAAATCATCCACTCAGATGTATGTGGTCCTATGTCATCCAGTTCTCTAAGTGGGTATGTTTACTATGTCTCATTTATTGATGACTTCTCTAGGAAGACTTGGGTATACTTCTTGAAGAACAAAGATGACGTGTTTGATAAGTTTAAGGAATTCAAAACCTTGATGGAAAATCAAACTGACAAGAAGATCAAAACATTCAGATCCAACAATGGTGGAGAATTCACCTCAGGTGACTTCAAGAAGCTTTGCAGTGATTCAGGGATTAAGAGGGAGTTGACTGCTCCTTACAATCCACAACAGAATGGAGTTACAGAAAGGAAGAACAGAACAATCATGGAAGCAGCAAGAGCAATGCTCCATGACCAGGATCTACCTATGCATCTATGGGCAGAAGCAGCTAGAACAGCTGTATATGTGCAGAACAGAACACCCCACAAGATATTGGACAACAAGACACCATAAGAGGTCTTTTCTGGTAAGAAACCTAAAGTCAGCCATCTCATAATATTTGGTTGTCCAGTATTCACTCATGTCCCAAAGGAAAACAGGACCAACCTAGATCCTTCAGGAAAGAAGGGTATCTTTGTGGGTTACAGTGAAAGCTCGAAGGCTTACAGGATATACTTTCCAGGGTTCAAGAAGATTGATGTCAGCAAGGATGTGACATTTGATGAGAACTCAGCATTCATCAAATCAAGGAAGGCACCGATCGAAGTTTATGAAGAACCTAAGGAAACTAGATTTCAAGACACTGACATGACTGAAGCAGTTCCAGAAGTTGTTTGTGAGTTTGAAGATCCACAAGAACCTGTCGATCCACCCCGTGAGGATAACTCTCATAAGAGGAAACCTGCATGGGCTAGAGAGCTCATTCAAGATGCAGAAAGATTTGGCATTCCAGAAGAGAAACACAGAGCAAAGAAGAGAACCAGATCACATACCAGCTATGTTGCTTTACTCTGTGACATTATGAACAAAGAGCCTTCCAGTTATGAAGAAGAAATGGAAAAGAAAGAATGGAAGGATGCCATGGTTGAGGAATATCAATCAATAATGAAGAATGATGTTTGGGATGTTGTCGCAAGACCTAAAGAGAAGTCTGTTGTGACTTCCAAATGGATTTACAAAATCAAGCATGCTGCAGATGACAGTGTGGAGAAATACAAGGCAAGATTCGTAGCTCGTGGCTTCTCTCAGAAAGAGGGAATAGATTATGAAGAAACTTTTGCACCTGTAGCCAGGTATACTTCCATCAGAACAGTACTTGCCCTGGCTGCAACGATGAAATGGAAAATACACCAGATGGATGTCAAGACTGCTTTCTTGAATGGTATAGTTGAAGAAGAAGTATATGTGGAGCAGCCACTCGGTTTTGAAATACATGACAGGGAGTCATATGTGTGCAGATTAAAGAAAGCCTTGTATGGCTTGAAACAAGCTCCCAGAACCTGGTATGTTAGGATGGACAGTTTCCTATCTAGTTTGGGCTTTACCAAGAGTAAAGTGGATTCCAACCTTTACTACAAGGTTGAAGAAGAGAATTATGTGGTTCTACTCCTGTATGTGGATGACTTATTTGTAACAGGAGATGACAGATTGATTGCAGATACTAAGAGGAAGCTTGCTGCTAAGTTCGATATGAAAGATTTGGGAATGATGCATTATTTCCTAGGTATGGAGGTGTGGTGGAGTGCAGGTGGGATCTTCCTTGGTCAAGGGAAGTACACAGTAGATATCCTGAAGAGATTCGGGATGATGGATTGCAAGGCCATGGCCACACCTATGGCATCGAATTTGAAGCTTCTATGCGATGCTTCATCTGAGCCGGTTGATGTCTCTATGTATCGTCAGATGATTGGGTCCTTGATGTACCTGACGAACACGAGACCGGACATTTGCTTTGCTGTGAACACATTGAGCCAGTTCCTGACGAATCCAAGGAGTGTTCACCTGGTTGTTGTAAATCATGTTCTGAGGTACCTGAAGGGTACAGTGGATTATGGGCTCAAGTATGAAGCGAATCAAAAGTTTAACCTACAGGGTTATGTTGATTCAGATTGGGCTAGCAGTGTTGCAGATAGGAAGAGCACATCTGGGTGCTGCTTCAGTATGGGATCAGGTGTGATCTCTTGGTTTAGTAGGAAGCAGTCCTGCGTAGCACTGAGTACAACTAAGGCAGAGTATGTTGCAGCCTATTCAGCTAGTTGTGAGGCAGTATGGCTATGGAAGCTACTGTCTGAATTATTTGATCTCCCGTTGGATGCTACTGGTATCTTCTGTGATAACCAAAGTTGTGTGAAGCTGTCCAAGAATCTAGTGTTTCATGATAGGTCGAAACACATAGAGATCAAATATCACTATATCAGGGATATGGTGCAGAGAGGAGCTGTGAAGCTCCTGTATGTTGCGACGGACGAGCAGATTGCAGATGTGCTGACGAAGCCACTAGCTAGGGTGATGTTCGAGTACTTCAGGGAGAGGCTTGGTGTTCTTCAAATCGAGGACACTTCGAGGAAGAAGTGATGGACACATTTGCTAAAGCCATTCCAAGCATGTTGGAAGGAGGATCCTTCACATGGCTGTGGATGTAAGCACTGGATGATGAGCATCAGGATGATGTTCTAGTTTCTGCTTTGTATGATCAGTTGGATCATTTATATGTATATGTATGTACGCATCATGTTGGATGCTGGATATGATCAGTTGGATCATTTATATGCATGTACGCATCATGTTGGATGCTGGATATGATCGGTTGGATCATTTGTATGTATTTTGTATATGCATCATGTTGGATGCTTGGACCATGTATATGTATATGTATCAGGTGGATACATTGTATGATCAGGTAGATCATGTATGTTGATGGATACATTGTGTGGATCATGTATCTATGTATCAGATGGATACACTGTGTATGATGATATGTATCAGGTAGATACTTGGTGTGCATCAGATGGATGCATTGCATAATCAGGGTGATCGTGGATGACGAGCCTCTCCAGATGACATGCAGCAGGATGTTGCAGTGATGATGATCAGGATGATCATGTGTACATCAGGATGATGTATGATGAGTATCAGATGATACTTTGTGGCCGTGGATCAGGTTGTGCAGATGAGCATGTCTGGGAGATCATATAGGTCGGAGTTGCATACCCATAACAGCCTGGGATGCTCTTTCGAGACATTGCTCTGGGAGGACATGTAATTTGTGCCCTGGGAGATCTTCAGGTCGAAGTTTTGTACCCGTAACATCCTAAGATTATCTTGCAAGGTTTTGTCCTATGGCATGTAATTTGCTCCTGGGAGATCTGGACAGGATGAAAAAGGCCTCAGATGCTTCAGCCAGGTTTTGCCATGACCACATGTAATTTGCTCCTGGGAGATCTGGACAGGATGAAAAATGCCTCAGATGCTTCAGCCAGGCTTTTCCATGACCACATGTAATTTGCTCCTGGGAGATCTGGACAGGATGAAAAAGGCCTCAGATGCTTCAGCCAGGTTTTGTGGTGGACCACATGTAATGTGCTCCTGGGAGATCCGATAAGTAGAGCTGTGTGCTCGTAACAGCCTGGGATGCTTCAGCCAGGTTTTGTGGTGAGATCACATGTAATGTGCTCCTGGGAGATCCGATAGGTAGAGTTGTTTGCTCGTAGCAGCCTGGGATGCTTCAGCCAGGTTTTGTGATGGGTCACATGTAATGTGCTCCTGGGAGATCCTACAGGTAGAGTTGTGTGCTCGTAATAGCCTGGGATGCTGCAGCCAGGTTTTGTGACGCATGTAATAAGTCCTGAGAATTCCATAGTATGGCCAGTGATGATGAAGACCTGCAGGAGGTGGGCCTACATCCAGTATGAAAAAGGACTGGCTCTGTAGAACTTCCTATGACGAGTAGATTCAGAGATTGGTTGAGATAGCAGCAGCAGTGACGATGATGATGACGATGCATCGATGACAATGATCCCGAGAAGAAAACTTCTCTAGCAGATCTGTGTCGAGAAATACCTTCCTAGTTAAGAGGGAGTGTTGATGTATATGTAACTTCAGAATGTATTTCATCTATGTATTTTATATATATTTATTGTACCCTTATAAGAGATGTGTCATTCCTCTATAAGGAAGTGTCGTCATGTGGATTGACAAGTGTCGCAAGTGTGTGTACTTGCCAATGGGTTATTAGACCACCATGTGTGGGGTCAGCCCTGAAATATATATTATAATGTGGATGTACCTAGCTAGACAAGTCGGCCCCATAAGGTCACTGGGCAAACAAGTTAGTATAAATAGAGATCAGGTGATCTCTATTTAGATCATTCGGAAAAGTACATCTCTCTCACTCAGAAAGTGGCGCACTAGTGAGGAGGAGGATTATCTGCTACTAGGAGACTATCTTAGTGTATTTTGGTTGTACTTTGGTTGAGCCATTTCTCTCTCTATCTCTGAGGAAGTTGTGGGGTTTTTCACCTTAGGGTTTTCCCCACGGAAACTCTGTGTCTCTTGTCTCTTATGCTTTTGATTCTTGTGATGCTTGTCATACTTACTGTGATTGTAATGCATTGATATACTGTATATTTTATTCTCTCAGTAAATATCCTAGAGTATTGTGAATTAATGCTCAAAATTTAACAGTTTATCATCAGTACGACTGACCCGTGGTATGGAGATATCTCATTGTATCTTCAAACCCAACGCTTCAGCCCTCAACTCTCTCGTGATGACCATCGTAAGATACGTCACCATGCAAAGTATTATTTAATCATTAATGATACTTTGTATCGCCGTGGCATTGATTCAATTCTTCGACGTTGTCTCACTCATGATGAGGCTAAACGCGTTCTAAATGACTGTCACACTAGGGCATGTGGCGTTCATCTCTCTGGGATGGCTACAGCCCAGAATATTTTACGAACGGGATATTTCTAGCCTACTATCTTCAAAGATTGTATTGAGGCCATAAAAAAATGTCCTCCTTTCCAACACTTCCATACGAAGAAGAGCACTCATCCTGCCCCGTTACATCCGGTTATTGCTTTTGGCCCATTCGCAAAATGGGGCATTGATTTTATGCATTGTAAGCCTACCTCGGTCGGGGGGAATAGTTACATCATCGTAGCTGTGGATTACTTCACAAAGTGGGCTGAAGCTATGCCTACATACCAAAATTACAGCAAAACCGCTGCACTCTTCATGTTCAATCATGTAATAGCGCGGTTCGGAGTTCCTCAAGCAATTGTTACCGATCATGGTTCTCATTTTCAGAACCATATGGTTGATGAATTGAGCAATAGGTTGGGTTTTCGCCATGAAAATTCAACACCCTACTACCCACAATCCAATGGACAGGTCGAGGCCATTAACAAGGTCTTGAAAACTATGGTCCAAAGGATGGTAGGGACACATAAGTCCAATTGGCACAACATGCTCTTTTCAGCGTTATGGGCCTACCGAAATTCCGTCAAAACCGCCACAGGCTTCACTCCTTTCCAACTGGTATATGGATTAGAGGTTGTTCTGCCGATAGAGTGCGAAATTCCGTCACTACAACTCATTGTTGAACTTCTTCCTAACACTACTGCTGAGGAAGAATGTCTCTTGCACTTAGAAAAACTTGACAAGTCTCGTCGAGATGCCGCTCTTGCTAATGAAGCGCACAAGAAATTCATCAAAGCCCAATACGATAAGTCAGTTGAACCTCGTATCTTTAACGAGGGTGACTTGGTCCTTACTTATGACCAGAAGCACGACAAACTAGGAGCAGGGAAGTTCGAGTCCATGTGGCATGGAACCTACATAGTCAAACGTGTTTTGGAGAAAGGTGCTTACGAGCTTGAAGATTATGACGGAATCTCTTTGGGTGAACCCCACAACGAGCTTTACCTGAAGAGATACTATGCTTGATCCCTCATGCATAGACTTACTTCTATATACTATACATGGCGTGTTTTTGTGTTTTTGTGTGGTGTGACGCATTTCTTTTTTTAGTGTCTTTTGATCTTGTTTCCGCTTCTTATACCATGTTCTGTCTGCGTGTGCAGATGGAAATGTGCTATGGATTTGCGGACGACGCCAGCCGGCATACCCGTAACCTTGCTTCGGCAGCCTGGGTACTGTATTCCCCAACAGGTGAGCTCATTAGCTCAGGAGGAAGTTGCCTAGGGTTTGCGACCAACAATGTCGTAGAATATCAGGCAGTAATCGAAACCCTAGCTAACGCCATTTCCTTAGGTATTAACCACATGGATTCTCAATTAGTGGTTTCCCATCTGAACCGGGTGTACACCATCCGTGATCCCACCTTACTCTGTCTCTTCAGACGAGTACATCTCCTGGAAAGGTCATTTGAATCCGTTCAATACCTACACATTCCACGGGAGTTAAACACAATTGCTGACTCAATGGCCAACTTCATTTTGGATTGGTACATCACACACACATAATATCCATAATATGTAAAAGCATTCACAACATGTAAACAAGATCACATCACTAATCACTTTAAAAAACACATAATGTATAAATCGCAAGTAATGTCTGTATATATATATATATTGCTCAAAAAGTAATGCTGGTACAAAATCTAAAGCACGATGGCTTTCAGTGAGTCTCTACCAAATCTGAAACATCATAGCTTTCAGTAGTACAAAATCTAAGGCCTCTAAGATCGCAATACAAGTATAAAGTGTAATCAAGACTAGCGCCTGACCCGTACACCACCCCTAGCTCGAACAGCTCTCTGTCGCTGGGTGAGAAAGCAGTCCACGTTCCGAGCCACCTTACGGAGTAAGGCATTGAAGTGCACGGACGCTCCAACCCCAAATCTCTGCATGGGCCTCGGCAAATCATCAATAGTTGGCTCGGGTACCTCCATGGTCAGCTGAGATAGGTTCATGTACACCTCCTCCATATCCTCGATGGCAGCATGAGCACCTGCAGGAACGACTGCCTCCCCGCCTCTATCTCTCCTCGCTAGAAGGGAGAGACCTACTGGTCATACGGGGCCCACATCTGCACACACATATTACATACTTGTCAGCACTACATCAAAAAAATGATATAATATACAAAACTAAAAATACAAGGGTAATGTTGTTCTCACCTATATCACCCCATGCTGCTCCCTCCGGCAGCACCAAGTCGGGATCCTCTCGGAAGTCCGTGCCGCTGTATGGAAAGTCCTCGACCATAAGTAACTAGCCCTCTAGCCAGCTAAAAAACTCGGGACTAAAGCTAATAATGGGCCCGCCACCATGACGAGTCATGACCTCATCCCATCTGAGCATATGGGGATCCCTAGGCTCCCTGTCATTAAGTACCAACTACGGACATAGAAGAGGAATCCGCTCCAAGAGGAACGATACTATAATCAATCCATACCCAAACTGCTTGAGCTCCCCACGCCGACACTTGGTCAGCTAAGCTCGGATGTTGGCAAGGAGACCCTTGCACCAATTGAAAACCCTGGGAGACATACAGTCCTACGCATATAACATCTGGGTCCGAGTAGGAGTGTGTGGGGCTTGGCTACCCGCCACCCTAGTAATGGTAAGCAATATGGTATGTAGTGGACGAATCACCACATCCCTGATGAGTATCTTCCCGCTAGAAGGCCGAGAAGTAGCAATGCAGTGCTGCGACACCATGTCCTCAACTGTATGGTCACTGGCCCGTGTGCCAATAAGATGTACAGGATCCCCTCTTCAGGAAAAACCGATCAGAAAGTAGATATCCTCAATGTCTATCGTGAGGATATGCTCACCTATCACAAAGTATTGTTGGACCGCATCCCAACTCTGGAGCATGTGTGTCAGTAGCGGGATTTGGGCTCTCATCCCCTATATCTCAAAGAATTTGAGCAAACCGCAGTTTCTCAAAGCATCCACACATTGTGGATCATTCGCAGCTTGTTCATCCTCAAGTTCGTGTTCTCTCTCTCGCCACTCCAATACCATTTTTGCTTACTGATAACCTGCCAAAAGGGACATTTAAACCCTGTTAGGTCCTTCCTCAACTTTCACAAACTCATTTTTTGGATTATTTTTTATATTTGGGTTTTGGGTTTCTGCCGTCGCACCATGCGTTCAGGTACAGGGAGACGTCATCGCACGTTTCGTTTTCGAGGCTTCCGACGACTCGACCTCGTCGCAAGTCCCGAAAGGGTAACCTACAACGAGTCGAGGGCACATAAAGCCCTCCATAACACCATCAAAAACACAAAAAATGGACAAGAAAGCAAAAACTAAACCACTGTAAAGTTGTTGGATGAAGTTTAGGCCTACCTGGTCCAGACGGTTGGTGAAATGGCAGATCGTAGCTCCCGAAATCGGCAAAGGAAGTTTTGGCTCCAAATTGGTACTTCTCCACCCAAATTGGCAATTTGAACAATGAAATCTATTTTTGGCCCATATTTCTATTTATAAATAGAATGGAATATTCCTTTTCAAATATTTTGATGCTTTTGGGCCATTTACTATAGTTTCGACCGTTTGTCCTTATATTTGGGACTATTTGACACTTTCTCTAGTGTACAGGAGTCGTAAAAGTGATCTTTTGTGTCGTTTCTCGCATCACCAACGGTAACTACAGGTATGAACACCCCTTTGAATGTTTTGTCATTATTATTTTTGGTTAGTCATAATTATTGCATGAGGATGAGTTCACTCTTCATTTGTTCTCGTACTCACCCAACCATGAGAACAAGTACCGAGTTATGATTTATCACTTTTCTGGGCTCGTTAAACTCCCACGAAAAAGGACACCCCCCAGAGTCTACCGTTAAGCTCTTTTTAGGCTCTCAAAAAATGAAAAGATTGCCAAGTCAACTTGTCGCGTTCATGCTTGTTAAAGTATTTGAATGGTCGTCTTCCTGGTGATAGTTTACCCCTTTTTCGGACGAGGGGGCACTAATTACGAAAAAGGAATACTCCAGCCTATCATGACTGGAAGAGTCCTCTCCCGCATTGTTTTGCCCTTTTTCGGGCGATGAGGCTAACTTTACGAAAAAGGACCGTTGGAGTCTTCTTTAGTTCTTTTCAGACTCTCTAAATATGAAATGACGACCGAGTTTACCTTCTATGGACTCGTTAAATTTTCACATTGAAGGGCCCATCATGGGACGAACCCCTCCTATCCCAGGTTCGAAAAATATTTGGGATTGGGCTCATCTATGAGATGAGTTATACCGAGCATCTGGTTACCCTCATCAAGCTCGTAAAAAACACATGAGGCACTCATCATTCATGATGGGGAAAAAGGAAAGTGTTTGTGTTACATACCTTAGTGGTAGTATATAGTCGTTCTTGAACATGGCACTCATCTGCATTTGCATACAGTACTTGGGTCATCTATTTGTCTATGAGTCCCCGCTTACTTTCTGAGTCTTGTTACTCCTCTGAGTCATTCGGAGAAAGCTTCCATCATCAGTTGCATTACAAGTTTGCGTCATTCTCATTGTGTCAATACTGCCAAGTCATGCCATGCCCATGTTCAAGAACACGTCCACTATCTATCATCTGCAGTCAGTACACACGTCATCATGTCATTGTAACTTTGAGTCATTCTTACATGTTACTGTACCATCCGATCTACTCTACACATATTTTGTTGTGTTTCGTGTCAATTGATGGGGGATTCATCATGGCCCTCCTTCGACGGATACATCCTTGTCAACTTCAACAAATCATCCGAGGATTGAATCTAGAAACCAACCAAGTACCTTGGCCCTGCATGCCTCAATGGCAGGTTACCTTGCTTTTGTCACGAGTTTACATCATTGACTCTTGATTGAAAGATTTCATCTTGCGTTCGACTTCAAATCATTTATTCACACTTGATGATATGTACAATGATACCTTGGGAATCATTGACATCAATGGTGATCTCCCTCGCACTTGTTAATAGTTTACATCAATGGTCGGTAATCAAGTGGTTTCTACCATGTTCAACGTCAAGACATTTGTAATCACATGGATAGATTCGTATCATTGCGGGTTCAGCTTGAAGACCCTGGGGAGTCATGTTTTACCCAGGTTGTGATGGAATTTGTATTGAGTCGTATTACATGGATCCACTCTTGTATTGGTCGTGGCTGTGTTATCATCTCATCATGGATCTACGCTTGTGTTTAGTAGCCATGATTGTGTTCAGTCGGTCATTACTACCATGGATCTGCAATGTATTGGTCAGCAGCCATGTTGTACTTCATATGAGATTGTCCGTTCATAGTCAGTTGTACTGCATCAGTGTCCTTCATCCGACGGGTCTATTGCCATTATTTCTATCAAAACACTTCACCTGTACATCCTTAACAGCTTCATGCTTTGGGGGGCATTCTGTTACACCCAAAATCTACTCATCATCAAATTCAGTGTATACATCCTTGAAGTCACTTGGACTAAGTACTTTCATTTGGGAGTATTTTCACTCAATCCTGCAATATTTTGAGAGGTCGTCGCAGGTTTCACATTAGCAACATGCGACGTCGCAGCTTGCTCCACTGCAGGGTGCGACGAGGTCTGTTAATGGGCAAAAATAGCCTATTCGAGATCCTTCTCGAAACTTACCCATTTAGGGGCTTATCCTTGACCTCTAGGGGAGCTGGTACTCGACCCCTAACTCTTTGGGAGGATCCCCTATCTCTCTCCTACAATCTCTCAACATATCCTATCCATACCCTATCCACTTAGTCCTATATAAGTGAGGCTCACTCCCATCCCAAGGGGAGGAAGGCTATGGTATCTACATGCTGGTGAAATCTATCTTAGGAGGAAGCCTATAGTACTTACATGCTGGGGAAATCTCTCTTAAGACACCTCCATTCACCTCTTGGAGAACTCATACTTCTTCGAAAGAACATGGCAATTGGATTGGTTGGAGAAGGGCTGCTACGTTAAGTCTCTGGTTGTAGTCCTATATCTCTATCATGTACTCCTCTATTTGCAGTAATACAAATGCTTTCCACCAATATTGTTCTTATGTTCAATGATATTGTGTAGTTTACCTGCTTAACTGTTTACTTAGATCGCTTATTGTATAGATGTCTTTTACTGGTTTCTCTTGTTTGATGTCTTGATAGGTCTTGCAGCTTGGATCTGACGACCGTGGGACGTGGATCAACATTCAGGAGAAAGGATCGCATAGTAAAAAGGTAAGACATCTAGTACCTGGTCCTTAAGTAGATCTAGGAAACGCGTTTGTAGTCTGTTCTATTTGTTCTAGACTCGCATTGAGCTAGGGAGATCCTGCTCGCGTCCGCTCGAGTGGATTGTCTGATAACAATAGTTGTAGGGGGTGTCGACACGGTAGGTATGGGTGGGTACTGTGGGGCCAAATTGAATGGTGTGGGAGTAGGAGGAGAAGCCTTTCCTTGGTGGGAAATGGACCCAATAAGCCCATACACTGAATCTGATGAACCCGTAGGTGTAGGATCCAATGACTGATGTCGAGAGGCATCGGGAAGGATGGTGTAGAAATACTCAGATTGTGCATAGATAAGATCGAAATGTTGGGCCTTCAGAATGACCTCTTCTTCATTTCACGGCATGGATGTGGTGACATATTTTGCAATGGCCAGTTGGAGTGACTTTATAAACCAATCCAACAAGTATGGAGGTTGTATGTCGATCTTACACAATGTTCGACGTCTATGCCACTCATGGATATGGTCCGCGATGTGTGTAGATGTGTTTTGTAGAAATTCTGTGAGAATTTTGAGGACAATGTCATGATGAATAGGAAGATGGAAGTATGTGATAAATGAGTTGGACAATGTCACAAAGGTGGCATGGGATAATCCTGGTAAATTCACATACCATTTGGTTTTCATCCAGATGAGGGTGCGCTGAAAGAGGCGAAGCCTCACTAAGTCTTCCACTATGTTGTTGGAGGAACGCAATAAGTGAAAGGAAATGACATGGTTGGCGGGGTTGTCTCCTTGTTTCCCTTCTAATTTAGGAATATCCGAGGGGATCCTATTTTGCATATATGTCCATGCTCAATCATGTGCAATAGGTTCATTGATCAATTTATCCAAATCTGGGAGATGGAGGCTAGCCATGAAAGGTAAGGTGGGAGTTAGTCCTACCATTGTGTGTTGTGTGTGGTTTTTGCGAGGGGGAGACTGAGGTGGTGTTGAAAATAATAAATGACCTCCTACGAGAGAGGATGGATCAAAATTTTCCAAAGGATCTCCAAGGAGAGAAGACAAGGGAGGGTCTCTTCTGAGAGGAGGGGAGGCAAAGGGATCTAAATTCTCTCTGTTGGGGGAAGCTGAAGGAGAACCTATTCTTATGTAGGATGAGATGAAAGGATCTACACCTTCTCCGAGAGGATAAAATGATTCAAGTAAGGAGCGGCCTCACCGTGATGATCCTATCAATGTGGTCTGCAAGCAGACCCAGCTAGATTATCTCCCTCATGAACCATGGGGAGAAAGAGGGAAAGCACCCCTTGAGAGAGGGATAGGACTTGCAGTATTTGGGACTACCTTAGGTGATTATTTTGTTCCTTAATGGTTAAAGGTTAGTTCCAAGTGAGAGTTAAGGTGAAAATAGACACAATTGAACAAATGTAGAAATATGCCAACAACATGTTGGACCCTGTTGTAGGTACAACAGATCCCATGTTTTATCCAAAATATGGGAGCCCCAATTTCATATCAAAGAGTAACTTAATCAATTTTGGGGTTGTTTAGCCTGTTTGTCATTCATTTTTGCTACCTTTGATTTGATTTAACTAAGTTAGTTACTTTTTCTTCTCAAAATTATGCATTTTAGTGTGTTGCGGAAATAAGTTTTTGGTTTAAAATTTCGATCATCCCGCAACCCGCAATTGCGGATTACGGATTGTGGGGGCTTTTGTTTGCATTTGAAGTTTTTCCTTCCGCAACCCGCAAATTGTGGAATTGTGGGATGCGGAAAGAAATTTTTAGGAAATTGTACATAAGGTTTTCGTCCCGCAACCCGAAAATTGCGGGATACGGGATGTGGAAAGACCTTTGTTAATAAAGAGTAGTTTACACTTCTCGCAGCCCGAAATTGCGGGATGCAGGAAGTACTTTCACCATGCATTATGTTTACATTCCGCAACTCGTAACCCGCAATTTGTGGATTGCGGATTGCGGAAGGGTGTACATATTTACAAATAACAAGTGCCCGCACTTGGCATCCCGCATCTTTCATCTCGACCGTTGATGTACGATGATCTGACGGCCTTGATTGCATCTGGCAGAATGATTTCAGTTTTTTTATTTTTCGTTCTTGGTTCGTTATTTCAGGTGTTAATCCTGTTTTCGTCTGCGTTATGTTCGATCACACATGAAGTCCTTGAATCCAATGATTGCTTAATGATTAAAACTCTGAGATTTGACTGCTAATTGCGTGTGTTATTATGTTTTAATTTATCATGATCTTACGCCAAAGTTCAACTGCTGCATGACTGACTGATATTTTGCTCATAGAAACGGTAATTGCAATCTGCACATTGTAGATGCGCAATAATGCCAGTTAGTTATACCCAATTGATGTCAAATCCTATGGTTTTATTTTCTATAAGGGTCGTTATGAATTATCTATTAGTTTACGATGATATATTCAACCTTTGGGTTGGTATTTTAATATCTCTACTAACAATTTCATGCTGTAAGTAAAATGCAGAGAGTTTCTAGCATTTCTGTCAAGCATTATATTGAGATAGAGCCTCATCCAGTGGAATATTTTGAACCTGTTCCTGCACCATTTGATGTTGATGTTTCTGATGACAGCACAGATAATGAAGAGGAATATGACAGGATTCAATTCACATATGAACGACTCCTTTTCAACAAGCAAAAGAAGGGTAACAAAGAAGATGTTGATCAAGATAATACAATTGTTCAGGACCTAATCATCAACCTGCCATCTATGTGTCCCACAATCCCTCTCAAAGACGATCCATTGGCTGACTTTTCAGTATTTGAAGATATGTTTGGTTATGTTTGGTTCTCGTGAATCTAGGGAAGATTTCATTTGTTCCTTGCCAGCTACCTTCAACGGCTCGTGATCTATCTTGCTTCTCCTTAGCTTACGACAAGGATGTACTCAAGAATATGTGGTGCAATCTTTCTAAAAAATTATATGATGTCCAGTTTGGGATCCGAATTTGTTTATTATTCCTATGTATAAGGATTGTTAGATGTTTTAGGCCAAGGGGCAGCCTTTTCTTAGACATTTAGAATAATTTAGTTTTGATTATCCCTGCTTTGTGGGAGATTTGATCCTGAAATTATTACTTTGTAATTATTATTTAAGGGATTTTAGATCTCATAGCAAGGGATGGATGGTTAGGGGACATAATCGCCAAAGATACTGGAGATGCTCTGTTGTTGTAGACTATGTAATGTTTTGCAGGCCTTAATACACAGTCAGTTTTCTTCAGCTATCTCTTCTGTTATAATTTGTCAAATGTCTTTGATGGATTGTGATTTTGCGTCAACACATTCACTAATACTGTTTATTATTTGCAATCAGTAACTTACATTGGTTTACAATTCGGATTTTTCTCAACTTATGATCTCAGTAATTGATGTTTTAAATGAATGTCTTCATCTAAAACATTTTATCTATTTCTACAAATGATTCACAGAAAACATTGAATTAATGTTTATTTGTCAATTAACATTCCAGATGCAGGATAAGCTTGTATGTACTTAATTCTTTAAGTTGTTGTTGGTTGAATTTCTTTAACTGATTACATCTTGAGCTACTAAGTCAAGATCCATTTTTGCATGTTTGTTAAATTGGTGAAGGGACTTAGTAATTTTTCAAATCAAGCTATCTTGTGCACAAACAAATCACTCCTTTGAGGATAGGCTTGACTTAGGTTAGATTTCTTTTCAAAGTTAGACTAATTCTTAGGGTTAGGAAAACTCTTGTCTTCCTTAGGGAGGCAGATCCTTTCCAGGATCAAACACTCATAAGTTCCAGTGGAGGCCTTTATATCCGTGGGTGTTAACCACACCAAACAGCTCGAGGATAGGGTAAAACTTGCGTAGGATTATATGAATCCTTTGGTTGGGTTTTCATCCCTTGGTGTTTGCCTTGAATCCCATTCCAGCACATACACAACCAAGGCATCAACAAATGGCGCTAGAAGGAGGTCCATGCACCAAACATGAGTAAACAGAACTTAAACAGGCCTCCTCCAGTAAGAGAACCAGTTGTTACACGTAGCCATACCCAAGCTTCAACGTCAACAGAACAACCAGTACAAAATTCTCAAAATACTCCTGCCACCCCTGTCGTAGAGCAGGAAACTAGGAGGGTCGATATTATTATTGTATCACCCACCAGAGGATCCCTCACACTCGAACAGATTCTTAAAAGTTCTTCTGATAGTGTTTCTAGGTTGCAACGAAGAATCGTTGAAGAGCGTAATATAGGACTAGTAGCAATTCAAGATCACCAAAAGACTAGTCCACAAGTCAATAATCTTGCTAATTAGAATCCAGGTGACCAAAATCCTGAACAACGTAATTCACCCCACCACAATCTGCTCCCAGATTTTAACCTTGACACATTGTTTGGGGAAACACAAGAAGATCAACCACAAGTGACAACATGTGGACCACCACCACCACCGCCTCCATCTTCATCTTCTTCATATGAAGAATCCTCAGATAGTGATTCGAGCTCGAGCTCATCTTCATAGGACATACCAATGGCTGAAGGTCAAAATAGACCCTGGTTGGACCAGGATGACATTTTTATCCTAGGGGATCAACATAGACTCCCTAAAAATCCTGAAAAATGGCTGCCTAAGTTCGATCCCGATGAAAATTCACCTGCTCTTGATCACATAAAGACATTCATGCAAGCCATTAGGCTTATAAATGTGATCCACGAGGATGTAGTTTGTAGGTTATTCCCATATACCTTCCAAGGGAAAGCATCCATTTGGTACTTTTCCTTAGAAGCTAGGTCTATCACTTCATGGGATGGCTTTGAGAAAATATTCATGCAAACATTTGGAGATGATAAGACACCCGAAGACTTGGTAATTGATCTCTCTTCTATGAAAATTTGGGGTAAAGAAAGAGTAAAGGATTTTAATCAGAGGTTTTCATATCTAAAAAATAGAATCCCTATTACTCTTCTTCCTCCGGAAGAACTCCTAGTTGCGTACTATGTCAAAGGTTTACCGGTTCCCATGGCTATGTGGGTTAAACGGGCACACAAAGAAACCCTACCAGAGGCCTTTGCTGAGGCCATTCAGGTTGAAAAAGATATTTTCGGTTTAAAGGATAACCCGGATACTTCAACAGATCAACCTTCCACTTCACGTAAGAAAGCTGATGTTCCCACAAAACCTGCTGCACAGGATAAATATCCTTTCGAAATGGGTGACATGAAGAAAATTTTACAGCAAATTTCTCATGGGATGGTTGACCTCAAGAGAACTAACACTGAAAACGAGAACACAAATAGGGGGTTCAATAGACAACCATTTAGAAGACCCTATCAACCTCAACAAAACCAAGTCCCACCCAATCCTGAGAAAGGGTTGAACTCTGAGGAGATTTTGTCTATCTTTAAAGCCTTAGTTTTGGAACCCCATCATTCTCCTCAACATCTAGAACAATAAATACAGGAAGATCAAGAGACTGAACCTCTAGATGAGGAAGAAGACCAGCAAGTAAATACTATCAGTTTCTTCGCAGAACTTAACATCGCTGAGGAAGAAGAAGAGCCTGAAACAGTATTTAATGTCCAACACCCCTACAACACAAGGAGTAAAGGACAACCAATATAACAAGCTTCTACCCCTACACCCACAGCAAACAGAGTCAAAACAACCATACAAAAGGATACACTTATTCCTGAGATAGAATATAACTTGATTGATGACTTGAAGAATATGAAAGCTAATATCTCTGTATTTGAACTTTTGAAGATCCCTGCTATGAGGGACAGTTTTCCCAAAAGAATAATTATCAACAAACCCAGGGAGACTCAAAACAATAATCTGGAGACATACACCAAAACCAGCAGCCCAAAATCTATTGGGAAAAAGACACCTCCCTTTTTGTTAACTTTTGAGATATTTAACATGAACGTTCATAATTGTATGGTAGATTCAGGGGGCTCATCCAATGTAATGCATTTATCAGTTTGCAAGAAATTGAATGTTGTTTGGGAGCCATGTCCTACTCAGATTGTTTAGTTGGACCGATCCAAAGTGAAAGTAGTAGGGGAACTAAGGAATGTTATCTTAACTCTATCTGTTGATCCCAGGATCCACCAGATTGTGGATATCATCGTGGCTGATATCCCAGAGATGTATGGGATGTGGCTAAGCAGAGATTGGTCGGAAAAACTTAAGGGCTACTTTGCAACCGACTGGTCTCACTTATGGTGTAACATACCCACCCATCCATCCAAGGCAAGGAAGGGTACCTGATGGCAATCTCTAGGGCTTTCACATAAAACTCAGCCCACTCATTAGATTCATATGATTAAAAGAGATGTGTGCAGATGGAAAACAAGAAAATTATGCACAGTGGAATTAAAACATCCACACTCATTACTCATGCATACATCATATCAACAGTCATTAAATTAATATAGTGCAAAAGTAAATATATAGGCATAAAAACACTTATCTCCATTTTTCAACTACCCCAAGCAACTAGTTATGTCGCTGCAATGTTTCACCCAACCATAGGCTCTTCGACGGCTTATACTGAGTCCGTCTGAAGGCCACCCCCGAGCTGGGCATGATTCTCACAAGGAAAGGGAACATTCCAGCTTGTTCACCACCAATTACTCATTTCATCTCAGCCAAGCCAGTCCACAGCTAGGTTTATCAGGTTACATTTGAACCATGGATGCTTATTCTCAAGCTCAAGCCAAAGCAATGGATACCCAAATCCCATACCCCAACATTCTCATTTCTCACACCGTAAGCACAAACATTCGGCATAGATACCATTTACAACAAGGGTATTTTACAAAACAGGGTCCATGGGTTTTTCCCAAATCGTGGCTCACTAAAACAGACTGTGGAAAGAGTAATTCGATTTCAACCCCAGGGAGTAAAACCGATTTCTCCCCACTGGTTATGATCCTTTCCAATGGCCTAAACGACCTCTGGGAAGACCCAAAGACATGTTGTTCTCTTCCCCACTGGTAATCAACACAAAAACGCCCCTTCCCAGGTAAAAGATGAAGGGAAACCCAGAAAAACCATGGGGGAAAATGCCCAGGCAGCTAGAGCTATGTGAGGGAGCAAGACTGATGGTTGCATAATGGCTTAGAGAGCAATTTCATGGCTCTTTTCTTACCCAAGGAAACAAACACAATTTTCCATGAAGGGTGGCTTGCCCATACCCGAATTTGGACAGCCATACCTCTCCATTCCCAAGGCATTAACTACCTCAACCAACTCTTGGGAGAAATCAATGGTTGGGTACAAAAGTCAACATGGGTAGTTGAGGGTTTGATGGGTTCTTTCATTGACACTTGGCTTGACCTGATTGGCTCAAGGGTTTGAATGTTTTTCCTCCCAATTCCTTGTAAAATCATGCCCCCATCTCTTTGTTGCATTGCATAGCTAGTTGTGGGTATTTTTATTAAAATGCATATTACATGATGTTGAAGTTCCAATGTGCCTGGCTAGCACACAAACCATATGCATCAATAAATCGATGGCGGGGCCTTGGCCTTGAGCTCCTCACCACGATTTCATAACAATATTACATCAATTACATTTGAATGTAATGGGGTCAATAATGGGGACGTTACATATGGCTTCCTTACAATGGGAGGCCAAACAAGATAAAAATCACCAGGGAACCTTTTATGAAGCAAATTGTCACAGATTCGAATGACCCTAGTGAGCCTACTGCATATTTCAGCTCACATGTGGAACATTTCACTTTTGATACATTTTTTGGAGACTTACCTGCAGATTTGTTGCCTGCCGAGAGTGTACAGAATCAATCTCAGATTGCCAATTTTACATCTGTCCCATTCTCAGGTGATATTGTGCATAATGTATATAGTGTGAATACCAATTTCAAGTTAAATTGAATGCATGGACTTCGTTTTTCGATGGTTCCAGATCTAAACATGGAGCTGGTGCAGGTTGTTTCCTCATCGATCTGAAAGGAATCAAGACCATGATTGCCTGTAGGGTTGAGTTCGAATCTACAAACAACATTGTTGAGTACGAGGACTTGGTCCAGGGACTCAGGAAAGCAATCTATTTGAATGCCCAGGTAATTGAGTGTTATGGAGATTCAGAAATAATAGTTAAGTAGGTAAGAAACAAGGTTCATTGCATATCTCCTCATTTGCTTAATTATCAAAATTTAGTAAGGGACTTAACTAATTCTTTCACTGCTTTTAACATTAAGTCAGTCCCAAGATCTCAGAATTTCGATGCTGACCTACTAGCTAATACTACATCCAAGCTGATACCCCCAAAAGGTTTGTCACCAGATACTTTTTCTATTGAATTAATGTATAGACCTTCGATCCCAGACAATATAACCAGTTGGAAAGTGTTTAATGATGACCAACAGATTCTAGATTTTCTTACAGCTCAGGATACGTTTCAAGATGCTGCCATTGATGAAAGTGAGCATGAAAAATCTCTAGTTGATCCTACTTGCACTGCCAATTTGATTCCTAAGTCAATTGTCAACTTGGAAAATTTTTATGACCTCCAAGATAAGTTCAAGCAAAATGTGAATTGTAAGACTCGGAGCTCTTCTCTCAATTACGATTTAGAGATAAGACTAGCAAAAATAATGAAAGTCCAAGGTTTGTGTTTGTTGACCGCTCAATCCAATGATCCTGTGAAACAACAAGTCGAGTGGGAGCAAGAAGAAAGCACCTCAGCAGGTTCTGTCAATGTTATCACTACTCAAGCATCTGACTGGTATGATGACATTAAATTTTTCTTAATTCATGGTTATGCTCCTGAAACCCTTGACTTTAGAAAATGCAGAGCCTTAAGATTAAAAGCTGCACCTTATCAATTTATAGATGGTGTTTTATTTAGAAAAAATTATGATGGTGTTTTCCTTAGATGTCTACATAGAACTCAAACTGAGAATATTCTTTTGGAATTTCATGCAGGGCCTGCAGGAGGACACTTCTTAGTAGAAACCACTACCCACAAGATCTTAAGAGCGGGTTACTACTGGCCTACTTTGTTCAGATACACCTACGCTTACGCCAGAAGATGTGAACCATGTCAGAAGTGTGCTGCAAAAATGAAGATACCTGCATTTCCCTTGCAGCCAGTCATAGTTCAATTCCCGTTCTAGTAGTGGGGTATCGATTTTGTCGGACCTATTAATCCTCCTCCTTCCCTGCAACACAAGTATATTTTGACAGCTACAAACTACTTTACCAGATGGGTAGAGGCAGTCCCTCTTAGACAAGCGAATATGAGCCAAGTAATTTCATTTCTGGAAAGTCAGATAGTCACAAGGTTTGGTGCTCTGGAATTCCTAGTGTTTGACAATGCTTCATACTTATCCTCTTTTGAATTAACTCAATATGCCCTTGAAAAAAGGGATAAAATTAAAATTTTCTGCCAATTTTTACCCACAGGGAAATGGATTAGCAGAGTCTTCTAATAAGAATTTAATTAACATCTTAAAGAAGACAGTGGCTACTCACCACAAGAATTGGCACATTCAGTTATATAATGCTCTTTGGGCAGACCGTGTCACTCCTAAAGCAGCCATTGGAAACTCCCCTTACTGCTTAGTTTATGGTAAGGAGGTTGTCTTACCGGCCAACCTCATGATCCCTTCCCTACAGCTAGCACAGGCTGTGCATGAAGATGACTCTCCCCCACTCCAACACAGGATTGATACATTACTCAAACTAGAAGAGGACAGGGAAAAGTCTAAAAACAAGTTGTATCAACATCAACAACTTGTGAAGAGGCGGTTTGATGAGAAGTATTCATCTGACAGGGATTTCTCTGTGGGGGACTTAGTTCTAAAATGGGACAAGCAACATAAGGACAAAAATGATTACACTAAGTTCCAACACTTATGGCTAGGACCTTTCATTGTTATAGAAAAGATTGGTCCTAGTACTGTTCGGTTACAAACACTGGAAGGTTCTTCAGAACCCTACCCAGTGAATGTCCAGCTGCTTAAGAAGTACTTTGTTTGAGGAGCATGTTGGTCCACTTGTACATAAAGTGTGGTTTGTTTCTTTGCTTTCTGGTTTTGATTGATTTTCTTCTACTTATGATTATTTTCTTTTTATAAGTCTGCGCATTTGGAAAAGGTTGTTGATCAGTGTTTCTCTGAGACTAATACAATCTGAAGTTTTCAGGTAGTATGTCAGCTTCTTTTCCATTCAGCCTGTGTTAGAAAAATGCTCTTCATGGAATCAAACAGCCAATTTTTGCAGGGCCTTGATTGATATCTTCCCACTATCATCGACATCTTTTAAATATTGATCTGATTAATTGAAGTTGAAGAGCATATTAGAGTTCTTTACTTTGTGTTTCATGAGTAAATGGCATAATCTCTTATAGCCTAGTTAGACTTAGTTATTCCGGATTCCATTCTGATCACTTTGAATAATAATATTTTAAAATAAAAGTAGATTACAAGATGGGAGGTCTCATTAAGATCCGGCCCATTATGTTCATAGATGTTTAAGTGGAATGACATCTCCACATAAAGTCACCAAACTTGGGAGATGACTTTCAGCTCTGGCTTAAAGATGGAAGATCTTATCACAGGTCGGTCCATTCATGATCTGCAACACATCAGTGAGTAACATTGTTGTCATGTGGTCACCAAGCCATGGTAGTGTCTTGTAATCTATAAATTAATTAATTGTGTTTTCTTTTAAGAGGGTTTGTTGCATATAAGGAAAAGGGGGGTCTTATCACAAGCCAGTCCTACAATGATCATGGATTTGATTTTGGACTAGAATTACCACCTATGGTCACCAAGCCATGCTAATTGCTTTCAGCCTAGAAAACTGAAAGAAGGAGTCTCCTGACCGAGCTAGCTTGTTCAGTTTCCAGATCGGGTTTGTGAATGGCATTGTTAGTATCTGATCACCAAGTCAGGGCAATGACCTTATATCAGCAGAAGTCTTATTTATTTAAAATATATATATATATATATATATATACACATGTACATAAACACATAATTAATAAAGCTAAGGTGATTCATGTATTTTAATCCAGAATAGCCCTGAGTTTATTCCAAAGGTTAATCATATATCTGCCTTTCCATGATTGCATTAAGGTAGAGGATTTTTGTTTCTGCTCCTAGACTGCCTTATCAGATTAAGTATTATCTTTAATTGGTTTTGGATGGGAATGTATAGATCATATGACTAAATCTGTTGTTTCGATCGTGTTTTCATGAGATCATTTTGTAAATTGCAGGTTGAAACATGAGTTGGTTGGCCTATCTGCCTTATAACTAATGGTTTCATTTACAGAGATAACTGGTTCTTCCCAACCAGTCGCCATTTGTTGTAGGTACAACATATCCCATGTTTAATCCAAAATATGGGAGCCCCAATTTCATATCAAAGAGTAACTTAATCAATTTTGGGGTTGTTTAGCCTGTTTGTCATTCATTTTTGTTGCCTTTGATTTGATTTAACTAAGTTAGTTACTTTTTCTTCTCAAAATTATGCATTTTAGTGTGTTGCGGAAATAAGTTTTTGGTTTAAAATTTCGATCATCCCGCAACCCGCAATTGCGGATTGCGGATTGCGGGCGCTTTTGTTTGCATTTGAAGTTTTTCCTTTCGCAACCTGCAACCCGAAAATTGCGGAATTGCGGGATGCAGAAAGAGTTTTTTAGGAAATTGTACATAAGGTTTTCGTCCCGCAACCCGCAAATTGCGGGATGCGGGATGCGGAAAGACCTTTGTTAATAAAGAGTAGTTTACACTTCCCACAGCCCGCAATCGCGGAATGCGGGAAGTACTTTCACCATGCATTACGTTTACTTTCCACAACCTGTAACCCGCAATTTGCGGATTGCGGATTGCGGAAGGGTGTACATATTTACAAATAGAAAGTGCCCGCACTTGGAATCCCATATCTTTCATCCCGACCGTTGATGTACGATGATCTGACGGCCTTGATTGCATCTAGCAGAATAATTTCAGTTTTTTTATTTTTCGTTCTTGGTTCATCATTTCAGGTGTTGATCATGTTTTCGTCTGTGTTATGCTCAATCAGACATGAAGTCCTTGAATCCAATGATTGATTAATGATTAAAAATCTGAGATTTGACTGCTAATTGCGTGTGTTACTATGTTAATTTATCATGATCTTACACCAAAGTTCAACTGATGCATGACTGACTGATATTTCGCTCATAGAAATGGTAATTGCAATCTGTACATCGTAGATGTTGAATATTGCCAGGTAGTTATACTCAATTGATGTCAAATCCTGTGGTTTTATTTTCTATAAGGGTCGTTATAAATGATCTATTAGTTTACAATGATATATGCAAACATTGGGTTGGTATTTTAATATCTCTGCTAACAATTGCATGCTGTAAGTAAAATGCATAGAGTTTCTGGCATTTCTGTCAAGCATTATGTTGAGAAAGAGCCTCAGCCAGTGGAATACTTTGAACCTGTTCCTGCACCATTTGATGCTGATGTTTCTTATGACAGCATAGATAATGAAGAGGAAGATGACAGGATTCAATACACATATGAACGACTCCTTTTCAACAAGCAGAAGAAGGGTGACAAAGAAGATGTTGATCAAGATAATACAATTTTTCAGGACCTAATCATCAACCTGCCATCTATGTGTCCCGCAATCCCTCTCAAAGATGATCTGTTGGATGACTTTTCGGTATTTGAAGATATGTTTGGTGCTCGTGAATATAGGGAAGATTTCATTCATTCCTTGCCAAATACCTTCAATGGCTCGTGATCTATCTTACTTCTCCTTAGCTTATGACAAGGATGTACTCAAGAATATGTGGTGCAATATTTCTAAAAAAATGTATGATTCCCAGTTTGGGATCCGAATTTGTTTATTATTCCTATGTATAAGGATTGTTAGATGTTTTAGGCCAAGGGGTAGCCTTTTCTTGGCCATTTTAGGATAATTTAGTTTTGATTATCCCTGCTTTGTGGGAGATTTGATCCTGAAATTATTACTTTGTAATTATTATTTAAGGGATTTTAGATCTCATAGCAAGGGATGGATGGTTAGGGGACAAAATCGCCAAAGAGACTAGAGATGCTTTGTTGTTGCAGACTATGCAATGTTTTGCAGGCCTTAATACACAGTCAGTTTTCTTCAGCAATCTCTTCTGTTATAATTTGTCAAATGTCTTTGATGGATTGTGATTTTGCTTCAACACATTCACTAATACTGTTTATTATTTGCAATCAATAACTTACATTGGTTTACAGTTCGGATTTTTCTCAACTTATGATCTCAGTAATTGATGTTTTAATTGAATGTCTTCATCTAAAACATTTTATCTATTTCTGCAAATGATTCATAGAAAACATTGAATGAATGTTTATTTGTCAATTAACATTCCATATGCAGGATAAGCTTGTATGTACTTAATTCTTTAAGCTATTGTTGGTTGAATGTCTTTAATTGATTACATCTTGAGCTACTGAGTCAAGATCCAGTTTTGCATGTTTGTTAAATTGGTGAAGGGACTTAGTAAGTTTTTAGATCAAGCTATCTTGTGTACAAACAAATCACTCCTTTTAGGATAGGCTTGACTTAGGTTAGATTTCTTTTCAAAGTTAGACTAATTCTTAGGGTTAGGAAAACCCTTGTCTTCCTCTGGGAGGCAGATCCTTTCCAAGATCAAACACTCATAAGTGCCAGCGAAGGCCTTTGTATCCATGGGTGTTAACCACACCAAACAGCTCGAGGATAGGGTAAAACTTGCATAGGATTATCTGAAGCCTTTGGCTGGTTTTTCATCCCCTATTGTTTGCCTTGAATCCCATTCCAACACATACACAACCGAGGCATCAACAGACCCCAAGTGATACTAAGAGGAGGGTGAATCAGTATCACATATTTCTTATCCTTACAAACATTTGTTATATCATGTAATCATCCATTAACACATATACCATGTACCAAAACCAATTTTTAATACAACGAACACTTGCGCAAAGAATAAGTAGAGAAATCTTATTTATAAAGAATCTTCTTATTACAAACAATATTGGGAGACACCAATCTCCAATATAAGTGTGAGCACCCACTCACTGATTTTGCTGACACCAATCAGAAAGGACCACCAATCCCTTACAAGCACCAACTTTTTGTTTTACATGCACCAACCTGTGAGGACACCAATCCTCTTATGAGAACCAAATCATAGTCAGCAAGCACCAACTTGCGTGGTCAGGAACCGGCCTAAGCTCTCGGGAACCAACCTGTGGAAGACACCAATCCTATTTCCTTGCCCCATCCTACCACCTAGGTATAAATTTGTTGTTGTATTCCTCAATCACAATTCACTTTGTGCTTTTTTATCTATTTCCTCTATTCTGAGAAAACTACTAAGCATATTATACTTCACATTTCCAACTCTTTCTACATGACCGCTTCTTGTATCCTTCTATGTGTGACAATCTGCAGGGATCTAGCAACTGTAACAATCTCACAATCAAACTCTCAAGATTATTTGCAAAGAAGAAGAGAAGCATGCACTCAATAATCACTCATAAACACATAAGAATGGACAACATCAATATCATACAATGAATAATGAATGTAAAGAATGTAGTACAATAATCTATGGTGAGGCATCATATAGGATTCGAATTGGCCAAGTAGGGCATTCGAATATGAGCTCAAAGTATAGCTTGGATAACTATGCAGACATCATCTAGTCAGTAATATCAATCATAAATGGTAAGAGCCATTCAAGTGTGTCCAACTGAGTCTAACAGAACCATCTAGCCATAAATCAGGGAATGGAGACTCCAAGGAGGGTGCATGAGGCTGTCTAGCTCAAAGTCTGACTTGGATAACAATGGAGACATCATCCAGTCAGTAGTATCAGTCATAAATGGTAATAGTCAATCAAGTGTGTCTAACTGAGTCTAATAGAACCATCTAGGCATAAATCAGGGAATGGAGACTCCAAGGGGGGTGCATGAGGCTATCAAATAGTCAAGTGGGACTCCAAAACTAGCTAACTAGAAGCTACAAGCAGTTAGCATGAGCAATCAGTGGAAGAACTACTCAATCAATGCACTAACTGAATGATAACTCCCGGTAGGTGAGATAAGGCGCCCTAACTGAGTGATAACTGGTTGTAGGTGAGAAAAGGCGCCCAAACTGGCTGTGGTAGGTGGGAAAGGCACACTTGTCAAGCAGAAAAGTCAAGGAGGGCGCATTAGGTAGGTAGGAGTCCAAATGGGGGCTATAGACAGGCTCTGGAGAGCTAGAATCAAGCTCTAGGTGTTGGGGAGACCACCTTGATGATGATTGGATGCATGCAAAGCATGCAGGCATGCGAAATATAAAAATGATGGTGTGAATATTCCAACACCCCCCTGCAAGCTATACTATGAGATAATAACTGAAAACAAAAAATAGGGCCATGGTAACTAAGACCAAAGGTCACCCCGTACAATCAATCTAAATAAGCTAAGTGAAGAAAGAGGGAAAACCCAGTGGGAAGAAAGCCCTCCCTCAAAAATAGACTGAAGGATGCTAATGAAGCATATCATCTCTCACCCCTGAAGGAGGTAAGTGTCCTTCCTTTCTGAAGAAGGATCGATCGATCTTAAATGGATCAGCAATGTGAGAAGGATGAACCCTTCCATTCTGAAAATTTGATCTGGTTCTTCTATGATCACGTGGATCACCAACCAAATCACCGGTAGATCAGAGTGTAGTGGCTTCCCATCGAGGAAGAGGAGGAATATCAGGTGAGAGATATCCAGGTTCTTGTGGATCTGGATCTCCCATTTGCTCATCTCCATCATTAGTTGCTAGACCTTCAGGTTATTGTAGATATGGATCTAGCATTCCATCATCATCATCTCCATCTTTAGATTCTAAATCTGAAATATCATGTGAAGATGCATCTAAAGCTGGCTCATCATCATATCCAAGATCTGAATCTGAAATCTCATGTGAAGAGGCAAGTACAACTGGCTCATCATCACATCCAAACTCTAAATCTGAAATCTCATGTGATGATGCTTCTCTCTCTTGATCATAAATCAAAGGAGGAGGTATCTTCCTTTTGGGAAGAAGTGGATCATGCTGCAAAAACATAATATGAAGATCATCATGAAGCATGTGATTCGAACCAACTGAGGTAGAATCAAAACTATGAATGTGTAGATAGTTCCTTGATATCTCCTTTGAACCAACATAGGTGAGATCATAACCAAAGAAACTATGACATGATGATGGTGAATATTCAACAAGATCATTGGTGGATGCAACAGTGGTGGTGGCCCATGAACCAATAGGTGCTAGATCTTCAGGTTCTTGTGGATCTGGATCTAGCATTCTCTCAAAAAGAGTTATCTTCCTCTTGGGAAGAAATTAATCATGCTCCAAAAACATGTGATTGAGTTCTCCAACAATGGATGCAAGCAAATCAGATCCAAGACTTGGAAGATGGTTTCTCATGATCTCCTTTGAACCAACAGGGGTGAAATCAAAACAAAAATCACAGAAAGGTGCATGAGTCATGAACCCAAGCGAATGATAGAGTTTTCCATCGTCAGTGAAACTCTGAAAGCATGTGCAAATGACCAAATAGGAATCCAAAGAAAGCATATGATGAGGAAGAGTGAATGCATTACCTTCCAAATCTAATTTTTCCTTCAAAATACTCAGTAGGTCATCATCTTCCACATCAACAGGTTCATCAACTCCATGAAAGTGTATGTAGTTCTTTGATATCTTCTTTGAACCAGCAAGGGTGAGATCAGAACTAAATGAACCATATAATGGTGATGGCTTGAACTTCAAATCAGATCCAATATTTTGAGGATGGTTTCTTATGATCTTCTTTGAACCAACAGTGGTGAGATCAAAACCAAAATCACAAGGATATGCATGAGACTTGAATACAAGCGAATGGTATAGTCTTCCATATTCGATGAATCTCTGAAAACATGTGCCAATGACCAAATAGGAGTCCATAGGAAGATTTTGATCAAGGAGGGCGAATGCATTGCCTCCCAAATCTTCCAAGATGCTCAATAGGTCATCATCTTGCACATCAGCAAGCTCATGGGAAGTAGAGATTGTGAAGGTCTCTTCAACTTCTAGAGTAGTAACTGATATCTTTTGCTCAGACTTCAAATAGGAAGATGGATAAACAGAAACCATATGTTGTACTTCGACTTCATCTTGAACAACTTCATCATGGGAGATGATGGAGGCCGAGTCATGAATAGAGAGAGCACTGTAGGAAGTATCACTGGGCTCGCTTTCCACATGGCTAGCATCAACCTCTTCCTCCTGACTTCCAAATAATCTATCCAATCTAGTCCATAGATCACTTGGATGTTCATCAAGATCAATGAGGTATCCCATATTGGAAAACATAGTAATACATATGCTTCTTGAGGCTCCGTCACAAGAATCAAGCCAATCTTCTTTCTCTCCATCGGAAGAAAAATCTCTCTTAATACTAGTACACACATCAAAAAGACCGTGTCTCTTCATATATGATGTCATCTTTGGTTTCCACTCATCATATTTCAATGGAGAGCGAGAAGGAACTCCTTCTAGATACATAGAAGATGTTGTTCAATTCGAATCTACTGTTGCAACTGCAAAAACTGTTGTAATTGCAGAAAACTTCGAAACCTGCAAAACAAGAAGATTTTTTGCTGATGGAGAATGCTACACTTCGACTGAACACTACCTTTTGAACACGGAGCACATAGACTAAGTCCTTCACACCTAGATAGACCTCACTAGATTTCTCAAATAAATTCAAGTACTAGCACCAAGATTTGTTGTGGAAACTCAGAGGCATCTGGTGCTCAAGTGAAAGATAGTTGCTCAAAGAAATGTTGCAACTACTACTGCTGCAACTGCTGCAATTCGAATAGCTGTTGAATGCTCTGATACCATGTGATAATCTGCAGGGATCTAGCAATTGTAACAATCTCACAATCAAACTCTCAAGATTATTTGCAAAGAAGAAGAGAAGCATGCACTCAATAATCACTCATAAACATAGAATAATGGACAATGTCAATATCGTACAATGAATAATGAATGTAAAGAATGTAGTACAATAATCTATGATGAGGCATCATATAGGATTCGAATTGGCCAAGTAGGGCATTCGAATATGAGCTCAAAGTCTAGCTTGGATAACTATGGAGACATCATCCAGTCAGTAGTATCAATCATAAATGGTAAGAGCCAGTCAAGTGTGTCCAACTGAGTCTAACAGAACCACCTAGCCATAAATCAGGGAATGGAGACTCCAAGGAGGGCGCATGAGGCTGTCTAGTTCAAAGTCTGACTTGGATAACAATGGAGACATCATCCAGTCAGTAGTATCAGTCATAAATGGTAATATTCAGTCAAGTGTGTCTAACTGAGTCTAACAGAACCATCTAGGCATAAATCAGGGAATGGAGACTCCAAGGGGGGCGCATGAGGCTGTCAAATAGTCAAGTGGAACTCCAAAACTAGCTAACTAGAAGTTACAAGTAGTCAGCATGAGCAATCAGTGGAAGAACTACTCAATCAATGCACTAACTGAATGATAACTCCCAGTAGGTGAGATAAGATGCCCTAACTGAGTGATAATTGGTGGTAGGTGAGCAAAGGTGCCCAAACTGGCTGTGGTAGGTGGGAAAGGCGCACTTGTCAAGCGGAAAAGTCAAGGAGGGTGCATTAGGTATGTAGGATTCCAAATGGGGGTTGTAGACAGGCTATGGAGAGCTAGAAGCAAGCTCTAGGTGCTGGGGAGACCACCATGATGATGACTGGATGCATGCAGTGGCATGCAAAGCATGCAGATTTGCATGCAAAATATAAAAATGATGGTGTAAATATTCCAACACTATGCAAATGCAAAATGCTTACTGTGTTCTTCACAAATGATCCTTATACTTATGTGTGAATGCTTCTTGTATTTCTCCTTTCCCTATAATATCGCGCACTTCCTCAAGTCATATAACCATCGATTCCCTTGATCATTTCATTTGTTCCCCAAAGCTTGCAATTTTTGAATACTACATCTCTTGCTCTCGAGATTATCTCAACACACATCAATCTTTCTCTTATTTATACCAATCTTACTCAATTTTTGTGTCCACAAGTTGGGATTTCTCTAAGTTAGTGGCACCCCTTCTTACTTTCTTCTCGGTCAAGCTTACCACCCCTCTTATTCTTTCATCGATGTGCACTTTTGTATATTTAGTGACTTTGCAGTAATTCCTTATCTTGCGTTGATGGAGTTCCATGAATTGGTGGGTTTTGCGCACAAGATTTCCATGACTTAGTGGGTCTTTTGCATGGGAGTTCCATGACTTGGTGGGTCTTGTGCACGAGATTTCCATGACTTGGTGGGACTTGCGCACTAGAGTGCCATGACTTGGTGGGACTTGCACACATACAACCTTATTCTATATACTTCTTCAAATTGGCTTCTAAAATTCATGCATGATTGCGCACATACAACCTTATTCTATATACTTCTTCAAACTAGCTTTAAGACTTCAATGCAAACACCAAGTTCAACAATTTCCCCCCTCTTAAAAAATCTTTACTCTCAAAGAGTGTAATTAAGGGTGCTTATTCCTGAATTGTGCATATTCCCATGTAACTTCTTTTGGCGGCATACTCTTCCACTTGATCAAGTACTCCATAATGGTTTTATTCTGAAGAGATAGAGAACATCTATTAATAACTTTTTTGGGTTATAGAATCAACTTCCCGTATTCATCTAATTTTGGCAGTTTTGTTTACACTGGCATAGAATGTCCCAAAACCTTTTTCAAGCAAGATACATAAAAAAAACCTTATGAATGCAAGAGGAAAGAAAATATAATCCATAGGCCACTTCTCCATTGTTGCAAATAATCTTGTAGGGTCCATAAAAATTTTGAGCTAAATTTTTATTCTTCTTATGTTTGAGAGTAGATTGCTTATAAGGTTGTAGTCTCAAATATACCCAATCACCCTCCTCAGATTGTCTTTCATTTAGGTGTTGATCGCTTGTTGTTTCATCCTATTATGGGCCCTATGAAGTTTTTCTTTAAGGATTTGCAAATTTTCTTTAGTATTTTCTGTATGTGTATCCATTACTTGTACTTTGGAATGATCCTACAAAATTGATGTGATACTAGGAGTTGGATAACCATAAAGGGATTTAGATGGAATCATCTTTGTATATGTGTGATGGGTGGTATTATACCACCATTCTACTAAAGGAAGTCATACGACCCATTGAGATTGCTTGTCTGGAGATCAAAAGCAATGGATATAACCTTTTAAACATTTGTTAACAATTTATGTTTGTCCATCTATTTGTGGGTGATAAGCTAAACTCATAGTCAATGTTGTTCCCATTATCTTCTATAACTCTTTCCAAAATTTTCCTATGAATTTTGGATTTCTATCATTGATGATTACTTTAGGGAATCCATGAAATCTATGAATTTCCTTCATGATCACTTCTACCACTTGACTTGTAGTATAAGTACTTTGAATTCCACAAAAATGTGCACATTTTGTGAGCCTATCCACAACCACAAAAACAACATCCTTACCTTGTGATTTTGCCAAACCTATAATGAAGTCCACTCATATCTCTTCCCATCTTTGATTCTATATGTGTAAAGGTTGAAGTAACCCTAGAGGATTGATTTGTCAACTTTATTTTTTTGACACACCTGGCAGTCTCTTACAAATTTTTGAATATCTTTTTTCATTCCTTCCCAAAAAAAATCTTTTTAGATCCTTTGATAAGTTTTAAGAAACTTGAATGTCCCGCCGTTGGAGAGTTATGATATTCCCTTAATATTTGTTCTTTAAACTTTGATTGAGGGAACTATTATAGCCTTGTACCAAAGAATATATCTCTTACAGTCCCAATGTTCTATAGATATATTCTCCTCTTTTAGACACTATATTTTCCGCTTGGTACTATTATCTTCTTTCCATTCATGACAAGCTTCTTCCAACCACACGGGAATGGAGGATGTGATGAAATATAAATTGTAGGATTATTCTATTCCGGAAAGGGCATCTGCTACCACGTTTTCCATCCCTTTTTTTAGATTATTTCAAAATCAAGTACTTTGGTTTTCGATGCCCATTTTTGTTGCTCTTCTGGTGACACTCTTTGTTCCAAAAAATACTTGAGGTTTTCATGGTATGTATTGACTTTAAAGTTTATCCTAATGAGATATTGTCATCATTTTTTACCGCATGAAAAATTGTTGTCATTTATTTTCAATGTGTAGGTTTCACCATGTCATTTCCTTTGAATTGTTTGCTTTCAAAATCCAATGTTCTCTCTTATTGCATCAACAATGCTCCAATTCCTTGTCCTTATGCATCAAATTTGACTATGAATGTTTTACTAAATTCAAGTGTTGCTAATATTGGTGTAGAAGACATAGCATCCTTTAAAAGTGAGAATGCCAAGGTAGCTTCTTCATTCCATACAAATGATTTTTTCTTCAAAAGAGATGTGAGTGGACCTGCAATGTGCCCATAATTCTTAAAAAATTTCTTGTAATATCCTATAAGACCCAAAAATCCTCCAAGACTGTTGATGTTCTTACTAGGAATAGGACATTTTGTGATAGCTTCAATCTTTTGAGGATCCACCTTGACCCCTTCTCTTGAAACAATATGACCCCAGTACTCTAATTCTTATTTCCAAAAATCACATTTGGATATTTTTACATACAATTGATTATTCTCGAGAATTTGCAGGACTTTATCCACATGTTTAATGTGTTTTCCCCCATAATTTATTATAGATAAGAATATCATCAAAGAAAACCAGCAAAAATTTTTGAGGATAAGGTTGAAAATTGTGTTCATAAGGATTTGAAAAGTAGAAGGAGCATTACTTAATCCAAATGGAATCACCAAGAAATCATAGTGTCCATCATGTGTTCTAAAAGTTGTTTTGGGAATGTCTTCTTCTCTTAATCGCATTTGATGGTATTCTGATTTTAGATCTAATTTTGTGAAGCCACTCCATGAATCTCATATAATATCTCATGAATAATTGGAATGGGGAATTTATCCTTGATGATGACTTTGTTTAGATCTCTATAATCATGGCACATTCTCCAAGCATTATCTTTTCTTATGATCATCACTACTGTTGTTGAAAAGGAACTCCTACTTGGTTGAATAATACATGCATCCAACATGTCTTGTACCTTTTTCTCAATCTCTCTTTCTTGTTGATGTGGATATATATAAATCCTTTTATTAGGAGGAGTACTTCCATGAATGAGTTCAATTTGATGTTCATGATATCTAGATGGAGGTAGTCCTTTAGGAATAATTTGGAAGACTCTATGGTTCTTTTTTCCAAGGTACGTTTTAAGTCATCCAGAATATTTTCATCTTCATGCTTCACTCCCATAGAGTAAATTCTATAAATAACTCCACAAAAATCCTTTTTTAATATCTTTTCCATTCTATGAGAGATGAAGATCTTGCATGGTGGAGGATTTAACCCTTTGAGTTCATATTGAATTCCTTCCAATTAAATTTCATGAATAATTCATTGTATTTTGTATAAATTGTACCCAAGGTTCTCAATCATTGAATCATTAGAACAACATCTACTCCTCTAATGGGAATAGCATACATGGGGCTTGATATATTATAATCTCCCATACTAAGTTTAATGTTATGGAATTTCCCTCCACAACTAATAATTCCTCCATTAGAAACCAATACCTGAAAATTTGTCACTGGATACACAAAACAAGTGAGGCACTCTGCTAATTTTTTTATCAATGAAATTATGTGTACTACCTGAATCGATTAGTACTATGAACCTTTGATTCTTAATGTAACCTACAATCTTGAGGGTTTGAGGTGTTGACACAACTGCCAAGGCATGAACTAATATTTCGTATTGGTCTAGATTTATGTTGTGCAAAATTTATGTATATTTTTCTTTTTGTCGTTGGTTCAAAAGTTCTTCCTCACCCCTTCATGTTGGTGAATCTATTTCCTCCTCCTCATTATTCTACAAAGTAAACAATTTTGTTTCTTGGCATTTATGCCCTTTAAACCATTTACTATTGCAACCAAAATATAATATTTTTGCTCTTCTTTTATCTATTTCCTTTTGTGATATTAGAGTAGCTTAAGGTAGTGTTGTCATATGAGGCAAACTTATGTCTCCGCTTACTACATAAGTTCCAATTGTAGTGTTATCACCCAAGATTTTCCTGGGTTGTGGTAGGAAAGACCATGGGGTAATTGTTGCAAACCAATCTTTAGTAGATGGAAACTAGCCTTTCCAACCACAGGGAGGGATCTCCCTTTGGGGATTCCAGCAACAGGATGCAACTTAGAAATGGACTGGGATATCGGTCAAAGTGGTGGCTAGACCTTCAAACGATGAATTAAAAGGGGTTTTTGGTTGGTTGGAGTCAAGAACAGGAGGACAGTTGGGCATGGAGTTAACTTCGGTGGGTTACTGTCATCAGTGGCAGGTTTGGGCCGCGATTGCAGGAGCAGGAGGCAAGGTAGACATGGTTCTTTCACGTCGAAGTAATCAACAGATGGAGGCAGCGGAAGGAGACAAGTTTGGCTACAAGGCTAGAGCATTTAAGAATGAATTCTAACCTGCAACTCCAAGAGGAAAAGGGTGGAATACCTAGTCATATGCATCTGAAGCATGTGGGAATGAATTACAGCCATGTAATCTTGATCTCTAAGTACTGCAGAAGTAAACAATTAACGGAAATACAAAGCAAGAACAAATACACAAGAAATGACAGACATCGGAACACACATCACAACAATCTCAAGCTCCAAAATCGGGTATGCTCATTGAATTAAGAATCCTAGTCTAATATAGCGTAGAGAAGTAATCTCTCTGAAACAAAAATGTCCAACCCTTTGGTCTACTTCAGACCTTTCCTTTATAGGCTTACAACTAGCAAAATATCCTAACTGATTCAAAACAACTTGCACTGGTAATGATGAAGTCGTTCGAGCTGAGCCGCCCGAATCAATAGCCTCTGATTCTGCCATGCACGGAGGAGAAGAACCACCTATGCTGGCAGTGCACCATTGGGCCATGGAAGCCACCTGCTCGTCCTACGAATCAGGTCGTTTAGATTGAATATGATAGGTAACCGAAACAGGCCCCCTTCTTCGTTCTCCAATCCGTCATTTCTCTGTGAAAATCTCCATTTCCCGCGACTGTAACTGGCTCTGCAAAACTTTCTCGATCCACAATTTTCCTACCGCAACAGCGCTTCCGCAATTGCCCTTCCGCAACGGCCATTCTGCAATGGGCCTTACTGCAACGGTCATTTCCACAACCCGCAATTTAGCCACGTGGCGTGCAAGGATTGGTCTTTCGGCCTCGTGCTTTTCTGGAGAATTACCTTTCCACAATCCGCAATGCGGAATGCAAAATGCGAAAATTTACATTTTTATCCTTTTTAAAAGTTGTCGCTTCGCAATCCGTAACGCGTGTTGCGAAATGCAGAAACTTATCTTTGAGTGCTCTGGGAAGTTTCTTTTCTACAATCCATAATAGTTTCTCTGTGGTTGCATGTGTACCTCTGGCAGTGGGATTGTTTGGGTATCTCCTCAGTGGGTTTGTCTTGCTATATTGTAATTGTAATTGCAAGCCTTGCTTTGTTTCGGGGACGACCTTTATTCGTTTTGTGACAGTGACGTTGTGATAATTGTGATGTTTGTGAAAATTGCATGCCAATCTTTGGCTACTGTTGCAATACCTTAAATTATTTTTGTTTTTCGGGTTTTTTTGGTTGTGAGGAATTTTTTAGGGTATGTTTGCACAAAATTATGGTGGAAAATGGTTGCATGTCAATGGATTTCTCAGCCTTCGTTTTGTCCAGGCGCCGTGGTGGATTATGGGTGAGTTTTGAATGTATTTAGGACCCTGTCTGGTTACTGCAGACCATGTTTTGGGTAATTATGTGATGATTCAAGTTGTTGAAATTTTTTGGGTGTCTCTGGTTCTAAGGGTAGTGTATGCCTGACACCGTTGGTGTAAACATTTGGAGAAACAAGGGTTATTGCAGAACATGGATGGATATGGGTGTCCCTTGAATGTATTTCAAACCATGTGTGGTTATTGCATATTGTTATGGGTATGGTTGATATGCGTGATTGTAATTTGGGCCTTTGGCTAATTTGGTGATGCTTCCACCTGTTTGTTTTTCTGAGGAAACATTAAAACAATGAATTAATTGATTAGTTATATAGCAATTATACAGTAGTTAAAATATTTTTTGTTTGGGGTTGGCGGTGGAGGGTTTCATAGAATATTTTATGTTTTTACTGCAGATTAGATTTGGCTTTTGGATTCTATTCGTGAATATTTTTTAGGCATATGTAGTCAATAGATTGTAAATGTGTTGGTTGACAATTTTTGGAATTTGGCATGGTATGTCTTATTGTGTGGATGAATGATGGTTGCTTTCAGTGTTGGCAGAAATATTGTTATGCATTCTGGATATGATTATTGTAGCATAGATTATTGTAGCATGGATTATTGGGAGCAATATTGTTATACATTTTGGTTAGGATTACTGCAGTTTATATTCATATTGCTACAAAATTTGTAGTAGTAGGTGTTTGAACTTTATATTCATCTTCATATTCATATTGTAGTAGATAGAAAGCCCCATGATTTGCAGTAGGTTTCAAAACTTTGAACTTGGTTTTAGATTATGTCAAGCCCTCATCGTTCTTAATTGAAGCAGCAAAAAAAGAAAATCTTGTGGATACATTGTCATGGTGTTTGATGACAATTCTGAAATTTGGCATGGCCCCTCATTTAGTGTGAATGTTTGTCTCTTTGGTCGGATGTCTCTTTGAATGCATCTCGTAGACTTTGAATCTTTTTCTCAGAGTTATCATCTTTCATGGCGGACAATGGGATATTTGAGGTTCAAATCTCATAAGCCACTTTTCCTGATGGATTTAGATTGAGAAAATAACCTATGGAATTCCTCCATAAAACTGGATACACATCCCGGGGCTACTTTCCCGTTTTACATTTCGTTTGGGTTGTTTTTTTTGTTTAAAGTTTGGATAGTACCACTTTGAAATCTTATGTAGTGAACTGAGGCAGAAAATTTGATACAGTTTAAGCATTTGATGGTATACTGAATGTCATTTCTTGTTGGTATACTGAATTCATTTTCTTGTTCATACGGTATCTTTTCTTGTTCATAGAATCAGTAAAACAGTAATTAAGAAAGTAAGAAGATTTATTGTAAGTGAATAAGTTAATGGTCCAAAATTCAGATACATTTAATGGAGTGAAATTTTCTCATAATTAATTATGGATTTGAGTTTAAGTGGAAATTAGAGATGATAATTACGGTCATGAGATTATATCAAAAGAATAGAGGGTAGGTTGATAACTTCGGAGTATTGTAGTATTTTTTCCAGCTTAAAAAAAAACAAGAGCTACATGGTGGCATTGTTCGTAGGGTAGTGCAAAGTAGGAATTAGAAACAACAAAAGTTATTCTACGAATTGCAATAAGGAAAAATGAGAGTGTTGTTTGGCTAGTTTGTGAATATTCATTTGTTTAAAACATCGTATCACAATCTCAACAAAACAGCTGTAAGATCAAAGTTGCAAATGGAAAAAACCTATTGATATCTATAGAGTTAGAGGGATATGATGGATTTCTTATTAATGCAAGAATCAACTTAATTGCAACTTTGACATAGGTTCAAATTTGTTGGTATTCCTTTTACCTTATAAGCCTCTTTGAATGAGCTAGTGAAGGAGTGTTGCTAGGAGTTTGAAAAAAAAAATTTAATAGATGGATTACGTAGTTGTTGTGTTTTGTAGGCACGAAGGAAACTAAAATTCTAATGAAATTCCTATGATCTCTTTCTAGACCATGGAAGATCCTTATCTCAAATGTAGACTTTGGTGTCAAACATTCAATAGTTGCTTGGACCTTTTCCTATATTATTATTATAGCCTAGATTCCTTTGGCCATTATGATCAGCATTCATAGAGTGGAAATAAACAATCATAAATAAAACCTGCTTATGTATAATAATAAAAATTGCACTTTATATTAATAGTATTGAAATACAAATACAATGCCTCTATTTGTAGTAGATGTCAATGCCTGGGATTTGAAGTCTGTATGAAAAATATCACCTAGGTTTTAGGTTATGTCAAGCCCTCGTCATGCTTGGTTGAAGCTGCAAAAAAAGAAAATTCCTTGAGAACAAAATTGCATTTGGTTAGCCTATACACCAGATATCCTATTCTTCACGAGGTTCATCACCTTCCCCATCATTTCTTGTCGGGTTTCCAGTTTGAGCCAAGTAGGGTGATCTTACTAAACATGTTTGATTAGGATGGGTGGGTTTGGTGGAAACATATTGAGGCCAATTTACTCCTTGCAACCAAGGAGGAATTGAATAGTCATAGGCCTGACTTGTGCTTGAGACCCCTGGAACAATTGCAGGTGTTGGATAAGATAACATAGAATGGGCCCATGCACTAGTAGGAATAGAGGGGGGTGTAAACTTGCCTGATGATAGCGGGGTATCTGAATGTTAATAAGATATTGGTAGAATTGTGCACTGTTTGAAAATGTTTCTAATGATCCTGCCATCATGTTCCTTTCCTCGGTTGTTCTTGTAGTATCAGCCATCACATTCTTTTCCTCTATTTCTCTTGCATAATTTTGGTTCATCTGTTGCACCTTCCTTGCATCCTTTTCTTGCCTTTCCAACTGCTTCTAGTGCTATTTTTCTTTTTGATTAGCCTCTCTTGCAATCTTTTCCTGTGCCCGATGTTCAACTACAATCATCCTTTCTTCCTTCTTTTCCTTTGCAAGATCTCTCTTCCTTTGTTTTAATTCCTGCAAAACATGTTTCTTTTGTTCAGATTCAACCAAAAGTCTTATGTACTCTTCTGAAGTGAGCAGTTGTGAACTCCAGCCCAATCGGAGAATTCCTTTCTCTTCTTGCCTTCCTTGCATTGACACTCTCTCCATTGGCAACTTTAGGAATTGGACAAGCCTTGGTGTGCTCCCTGGCAATGGTTCTTCTGCTATGAGAGGTTCTTCTGTTGCAGTATATTCTTCGGTTGCATCCTTGTTGTCTATGTTAGGTTCTTCTGTCAACCCACCATCAACATAAAAATGGACAATATCATCTTGTATGACTATCGACTGTGAAGGCATGTTCATGCTTTCATCGTTGGTGGAACCGCCAATGTGTTTGTTCAAGTTCATCATGGCCTATGCCATCCATGATGGTTGGGATACTTGAGTTGGCAATGTCAATGTGTCATTGTTGTTGCCTAGACTACAACAACCATCAACCACATTAGTATGTGCCACAGAATCCACGTGTGTGCCGGCTGGACCACCTAGACCCATGTTATCTTTCGTTGCTTCGTCATCAAATTGTGTAGCGTTGACATGTTCATCATCATCAGCAGCACCAACTCCTTGGCAGTTTCCTTGATAAAGGGACATGATATTGTCCACAGCATCTGCCTCTTGTTGCCCATCCAAATTCTCTTCAACATCCTCAAGATCTTCGTCAGCCACATCTTCTTGGCCATCCACAACAAATGCTCGGCTACAACTGGTGTCATGCATAAGAGCATCATAATTCAATGGCCAGATACATGTTCGCTTAAAGCCAGCCTTGATATTCAAGGATGTGAGAGCCCTTTTGAAAGCGTTGCTTGCGAGCACAGCTAACTCAAACCTATTTACCTCTACCCTTGGGTTCTTCGCCATCCATGCAGCACGTTCCGACCTAAAAAAAGCCTTGAAAGGCCCAAACACACTCACATCTAGGGGCTGCAGCATGTGAGTGGTGTGAACAGGAAGTGTTAACAAGTCAATGTCCAACCTATTTGCCTCCTTGATGGTTTGCACAGCAATGTGGCTTTCATAGCCATCTAAAACTAGCAAGTGTCTGTTTTCAGGGGATACACCGCCTGGTACGGATGTTGCAAAGTGACAAAGCCAATTCAGGAAAAGTTCTTTAGTCTTCCATGCATGGGGATGTGCAGCCATGCACGCCCCAGGTTCACGGTTTTGGATATAGTTTTGCAGCCGATTTTTTCCCTTGAACAAATAAAATCCCAGGATTTCCATACCAATTGCATTCGCACAGCATACAATGGTTATCCACTCCTTGCTCTTGGGTAGAATATTTGGCACATTCTAACTCCCTATCTTTGCAATTACCCGCATGCCACAATTCCTTCATGCCTGTAACCCTGTCTCGTCACAGTTCCAGATATGGTCTGGAGGGTAAGAGTGTTTCTCATATGCAGAAGAAAGAGTGTCATAGAACTTGGACACAACTATGGGGCGTATATTCAATGCCTTTTCTCTATCAAGGCCCTCTACAGTTCGTAGTACTAGCTCTAGATGCCTTTTTTTGAAACCATCCCACCATGAATTACCTGGAAACCCATCTTTGAATGGAGTTGGCCTCCCCTGACAGATTTGAGCAACAGTTGATTTCAGTTGTATCAACTCTATCCCATGTCCCAATTGGGCCATCTCCTTACACCACACCACCACCTCCTCCTCCTCCTATTCAGCCATGATTGTAAGAGGACCTCTCCTCTTGGTATGGGTCAGGCCATTTATCCAGTAATGGATTGGCGTGGGTGCAATCCCATATTTTTTTTTCGTTGCTCTAACTGAAAACCCCTTGAATTCGACATCGTCAATTGCAGCCAGCATGTCTTCTTTTCTCCATCCTCTAATAGCATTGATTTTCTTCGTTGAAATGGCACCTTGCACTGTGGAATATGGTGGACATATGGGCGATGCTGGCACTGTGGGTGATGATGGCATTGTCGTTGATGGTGGAACCACACCATCTACCTCTTATATAGGACCATTCTTATAATTTATTGGAGCAATGTTGTCATTTGAAACATGGGCCATGTCCTCATCTGATGATGTGCATCGTAGTTTGGCACCCCGGGTACCCCACTTCCTTGCGCCCCTTGTACGAGTTGCAATATTGACTCTTGCCATGGCTACGAGAGTCTGCACAATCCATACATGTAACATTTAATAGGGTATCCTTTATCAATGGTTAACCTGTGAGTATTATAAGCTAAACCAGTTCTGTCCTTTCGAGTATGAAAATTATCACGCTATAACACTACTTAGATAGTTAATTATAAGCAACGGTGTTAGGAAGCTGGAACCCCTTCGATGCATTGGAGGTTAGAAATACGTCCAAGTAAAGTTTGAATTTGAATTGGTTATGAAGTAACCAGCACTAAAGGAAGAATGGGGAGAAAGAATTAGAATCATTACAAAGTATGCCCAAGGATGGATAAAATTGAGTATTGGTTGTTGGATGTGAAAGTGCACCTCATGGGTCTATGTTTATGTGGCTTGCCTCTATACAACATAGAATGTTTGTTCAGTGATCACAAAACTCCTAGATATTTCTTTGCAATGCACACCAAATCTTATACATGAAAACTTAGATAGTTAATTGAATGGACACATGAAAAAAGTGAATGTTAATACCTCAACCACTGTGCACACACTGATGGGTTGTTGATGAATGGTTTGCAGATTGTTGATAGTGTTGATGCACTGGTTGATTCATGTTGATAGATGAACAGTTTGCAGGAAGTTGAATGTGTAGACGCACTGCTTGAATCCAAGGAATACAAATGGATTCAATTGTATGCAAAGAGGTTGGTTTATAGTTTTTTATGTTGAAAATGATTGTTGGCTAGAATTGACATGGATTGCAAGGTTAATTATGGGAATGGGAGGCTGGGATTGATTTGGCACCGATCCAATGGCTGGAAATTTGTATTTGCATGATCCATGTTCTCTTAGTGTGTTTAATTGATGGTTTTATTTAGTGGGCAGAGTCGGGAATTCGTATTAGCTTATCCATGTGCTTTCATTGAGTTTAATGGATGATTTTATTTTGGGCAGCGCTGGGAATTCGATTAATGGATGTTTTTATTTTAGTGGGCAGATCTGGGAATTCGTATTTGTTGATCCTTTTGATTTCATAGATTTTAATGAGTGATTTGATCATTTTTCAGTGGGTGGGTGTCATTTACTGAGGTTGTATGTGTAAGTTGTTGATGAATCCTGGACCAGATGTTGACCCTAATTTTACTTGGAGAATGCAGGTGGTAATGGGTGATGGAACACTACGTATTGTTGTTTGAATGTTGCTTCTCCAAATGGGATTCATGAGGGCTGATGTGATGCCCAGGGTGTACTTAGTAGATTAAGCACGATAGGTTGTTTTGATGTTAGATTTGGTATTTATGGAAGGACAGAGTTTGTTCTCAATTGGACCTGATGGTTTGTAAAGTTGGCATTAAAGGGACTGTCCAGTGTCAGTTGTTGTTCTAATCAGCTATTGAATTCTCTTTAGGCTTAATATAATATATATTTATGCATAAATATAATATTTAATGGTTTTCTTTTGAATTGGGAATGTTCATTCATTGGGTGGTTGATGTGACGGGAACCATGACCACTAATGGTCCCCGCACAACAATAGGAGTCTCTCCCCTAGATAGGAGTGTGCAACCATTCTCGGGAAAGCAAAACCTCCCAGGTCAAACCTTAGCAAGAACAAGATCGATGCCCTAAAAAAACCTAAGAAATAATGATAATAATGTTATCCTAAAAGTGGACAAAGGTGGAGCTACTGTGTTAATGGACCACGAGGCTTATGAGAAGAAGATGCTTGATCACCTCAGTTCAAGTGGCAGCTACAAGAAGCTTACAAGCAACCATATATTGAAAATAATCAAGGTTAAGAAAGTAATAAAGGATCAAGCCTTGGTGAAAGAACGAAAAAGAAGTTAATTCCAATAAACGTGATCACCCCAAGAATTTATGGTTTGCCCAAAATCCATAAGGAAGGGGACCCCTAAGACCAATTGTGAATACAATTGGTTCACCTAATTACTATTTGGCCAAGCATGTAGCCAAACTCCTAATCCCCTTGGTAGGGAATAGTGATTCCTTCATTAGAGACTCCAATGATTTTGTTAGGATCATAAAGGATGAAAAAGGTGAATCAAGACAACCTCCTTATTAGCTTTGATGTTGTCTCACTATTCACAAAAATCCACTTAAATGAAGCCATTCAAGTCATTAAAGGAGTCATAGATCCTAAAATTGCTCATCTGGTAGAGGTTTGCCTCAGGTCAACCTTCTTCAACTTTCATGGACACTTTTATGAAAAAGCATGTGGCATAGTTATGGGATCCCCTCTCTCACCTATAGTTTCCAATCTTTTCATGGAACATTTTGAAAGAAAATCTATTGAATCATTTCATCTGAAACCAGCAAGATGGAAGAGATTTGTGGATGACACCAACGTAATATTGCCCCATGGAGAGAATGATCTTAACAAATTATTTGAACACCTCAACAACCAATCCAATGATATCAAGTTCACAATGGAGTTGAAAAGCAATGGGAACATTCCATTCCTTGATGTATTAATATACAAGAGGGATGATGGAACCCTAGGACATCGGGTCTATAGAAAAAATACTCATACTGAGAGCTATATCCATGCCAACTCACATCACCATCCCTCTCAACAAATGGGTGTCCTCGACATACTAACAACAAGTCAGAATTTCAGATGAAGATCATGTCAATCAAGAAAAATACCACTTGTACAAGGTTTTTCAAAGCATTAGATACAAGAAAAGAGACATCCATAAAGCTTTGGTTAAAGTAGAACGTCGATCCCTTCCTCATGACCAACCATCAACCATGAAATCCTACATTCCTTACATCCAAGGAGTCACAGACAAGATTGCAAAAATATTGAGAATGAAAGAAATATCTACCTCTTTCAAACCTACTCGAACCATTAGACAAAATATAAGGTCTGTGAAGGATCCCATTGACCAACATCAATGCCTAGGTGTTTATAAGATCACATGTTCTTGTGGAAAATGCTATATTGGAGAAACATGGAGATCCTTCAGCACAAGGATTAATGAACATGGAGTAGATGTTCGAAATGAGAGAACCCGCACCTTGACCTTAGAAGAGCATGTTCAAAACACTAGACATCACATTCCTCTAGAAGACACTGAAATCCTAGCAAAAAAAAAGCATTACTCCAGGCATAGAGTCATAAAAGCATTAGAAATAGCCAAGCATCCGAATAACCTAAACCAAGACAATGGGCTTGAGATCAATAACACTTTGCTTCCTTTAGTCAAGAAAGAACAACTTGAGTAAAAAGTAGCATTAATTAATTAGATAACTATTAAAAGAAAACCAAGTTAATTATTAAGTATGTTTTATATACTAAATGTATTAATTATTAATTAATATGTTTAGTATTATAAAAATTTAATACATTTAGTATCAATTATTAGGATAACCCCAAGTAATCAGTTATTGGGTATATCTTTTATTTTAAATGTATTAATTAATTATTAATCATTATGTATTTTGTATATGATATTTATATTTATTATACATTTACTATAATAATTAAATATATTAATTAATTATGAATTATTATACATTTTAGTATATTATATTTATTCAATTTATATATGAAATGTACAAATTAATTGTTATTTAATTTAATGGTTATTATTTAGTATAATTTATTATTAGTTATTATTTATCTTATATAATTAATTAGGATTTAATTAATTTACTATTAGTTATTATTTAGGCATTAATTAGGGTTTTTTTAATTTCATTAATTTTGGTTTTTAGGTTTAGATTTAGATTGTTTTGGGGGTTTTAGTCGATTCAATTAGATGTAGGTGTTTTTTGTGTTTTTTGGCTTTAGGATGATTGCATGGTTTTCTTATTAATAAATCAAGATAACCCTATCCTCCTCTCGACTCATTTTGTCTTGAAGACGTACTGTGATTAAGATTCAAAGCGTTAACTGTTGAAATGGCTAGGAGACCCCAAAATCTATCTTTAGAAAAAAAATGCATTTGTGTTTAACTATTTATAATCAACTAACGAAACCTTCATACTTCAACAACTTTGAAGTGGAATTCATACCAATTAACTAACAACCTCAAAACATGTGAATGATAAAGGAACTCAAAATGACAATGACATATTTGTATTTCTCACGCTCTATTGATTGATTCTATCACTCCGCGTCTATCCTTCCAAGTCTTTATCTATTATGAAATTAAAAATCAAAAAGTCCAAGCCATCCACACTATGACCCTTCTTTTCATGTACCCTTTCCCATTACCCTTCAGCGTCAACCTTCACTCGTGTTAAGGGTATTCTAGTTAACAAGAAGATTGAGAGCTATGTCACTACATTTAGTGGAATATCTCTAATAACACTTGCCAAATCGTAATGCATGAAGAAATAAAATTGCATTTGTCTTTCAATGCACCAATAAGCCAAAGAAGAGAACACCAGAATTTCCAATAATCCAAAGAAGAGAACACGAGAATTTATAATTGTATAATTTATTTTAAGATGCCTTGGGATTTAAGTATTATTTCATACACATACATATTTATACAACATCTATCATAGAGAAGGAGAAGATAGAAATAAGTCAAAGAATGTACAATTTATTTTAAGATACCTTTGGATTTAAGTATTAGTTCACACGCATACACACTTATACAACATCTATTATGCTTATACAACATCTACCATGGAAAAGGAGAAGATAGAAATAAGTCAAAGAAGACAACACAATATCGACCATGCCTATACAACATCTACCGTGGAGAATGAGAAGATAGGAATAAGTCAAAGAAGAGAACATTGTACAATTTATTTTAAGATGCCTCGGGATTTAAGTATTATTTCAGACACATACACATCTATGCAACATCTACCATGGAGAAGGAGAAGACATAGTAACTAAGAATACTTACCCCATAATTAATGAACCACTATTTTAGTTAAAGACACCACACCCTGTGGTTACCATCATTGACATGGGGATCATGGTATGTTGGGACTTATCTGTAACCATGAACTAATCCTCACAATCAATGTGGGATAACTCACAAGAGGAGATTAGATTTTTTAATCACAAAAGTTATCCCGTGCCCCCACAAAATAAGTGTATCTCATTATTGCTTCACATATATGCACCCACACAACATGTCACATTGAGGAGGAGGTGAAAACCGAGATATGAGATTTTGTAGTTGTAAAATATATTTCAAGACACCACAAGGTAGATGTATCCAACTCTTGTTTCACACATGCCCACACACCAAGAAAAAATTTAGGGGCAAATTTTAGCCCATGGGCTATTTTTCGACCTTTTCCCAAAAAACGATTCACCAATTTGTCTTTTTTCCAAAGATGATTCACCCAAATTCCATGGGATAATTTTTTTTACTCTAAAAATTGTCAAAATTGTCCAAAATCTATATAAAGTCCTTAGAAATTTGAATATTAAAAAAAAAAATCGTCAAACATGTTATGGTTGCAAATTTATGAATTAGTAAGATTCACCAAGGGTTTTACACTTTCAGAAAACTATGGATCCTTAAAATTTTCCCTTCCACCCACAAAAGCATTCCACAAAATAGGAAGAGAAGGTAAAGCAAGCAAGCATACCCACCCTGGAACCAATCCACCATTGTGTTAGTAGAAAATACTACTCCCTTGTTGCTACTCACATTGTCCTAAGATTCATGGTATGTTGGAACTTACATACAGTCATATACCAACCCTATGAATTAATGTTGAATAATACATAAAAGGAGAAGAAATTTTATAACCATAAAAATTATTAAAAACACTACAAATTAAGTGTATCCAACTTTTATTGCATGGACACGCATCGACTATACAACAGCCCAAAAAATTCAATGAAACAAACTTACCCCATAACCATTAAACCATTATATTAATAAATGGCATCACTTTCAAGTATATCAATAAATGACATCAATGACCTCATTTTCTTGTTATAATAATAATAATATATTTTTAAGGTCACTGCCGAGCGAGACACCAATTTGGTGTATGACCCCCCTTGTTTGTGGGACAAGGGACCCGCCTCTATGCAGCGATTTAACTGCTAAAGTCTACAACGGTGTACATACCCTACCCCCTCCAGAAATGTACATAACCATTTAACCATCATTATATTAATAAATAGCATCATTTTCAAATATATCAATTAATGACATCAATGACCTCATTTTCTTGTTAATCCCAAATTAAGATAAAATCATGGTAATCTAAAACTCTTATATTAACAGAAACGAAAACTCGCAACCAACATAAAATAAAACACAAAAGAAGAGAAAAGATAACACATAATATTCACAAACAAAAAAGTACCTTGCAACATAAATATATTATATGGTATATAAAAAGTTGATTTGACGTTCAAACTTGTGATAATGTTTTAAAATATCTTAAGGTGTTACGGAAATATGGAGTTAAAACATTATGTAAAAGTCATACCTATGTACCCTTAGCTCGAGGTTGGGTGAACGGGGGATATTGGAAAGGATCCCATTGGTATGATGTCAAAGAGAATATAGGAGAGGATTTATTAGTATGAATGTATAGGTGAAGCCATGGGTGGAAGAGAATATTCATCTTATTGATATGAATGTTAGAAGGTAGGTGAGCCTAAGAATGGTAGGTGAGCTAGGAAACTAGAGTAGTATCTTGGATTTGTTGGAGTATCTCGTTAGGCCTTTTCTTTGGCAAGCAAGAGTGCCAGTAAAGGAGAAAAATGGTCTAGAATAAGGTTTTTTTTTTTAATATACACTTATATATATATATATATATAATAATTTTGATAATAATAAAAAAATTAATTGAATTTTAATAATAGTAAATTAAAAAATTAATAATATAAAATATTTAATATTTGTTATTAATTAATATGGATATTTGTTTTATAAATTAATTTGGTAACAATCTTTTAAAAAAAGAAAAATATCAAACAATAAGTTTGTAATTATAGATAAACTAAGGGTTTTACCCTAATTGTTGCCATGCTCTCTGATTGATTTTAGACTTAGTTCAAAGATTATGGGTGTCAATGTAGCTCAAGAGGAAGGCATATCCAATGTACAAAAGGTTCTTAAAGTAGCATATATAATTGAATGAATAGCCAAATTTAACACATTCGAAGTGCTTAAGGTTACAAAGTAGCAAACATAAGTGTCTACAGCCAACCAAGCCCATGTGATTACTTTACAAGCCAACTTGCAAAGAAGATGGAATCCATCCCAATTGTAGAAATATTATCCCTGGAGCCCTAAAGGAAGATTGTCATCCTCTCAAAGTGAGATTTCATAGGTAAGTTCACCAATCTATAGCCCAACCCCATCTCTTTAGAGCAATTAATTATCAAGAATTGGAAACATAAGCTACAAGGACAACCCTCTTTCTTTATTTGCACAAGGGGTTGTTTTTTAGTTTCAATCTTCGAAAGATAGAGATCTTATATTCTAATATGGCCCATATTTCATGGGGCATAAAAAATTTCAATCATTGATCTTCAGATTTCAAATCAAGTGAAGAAATTGTATTAGGGACTGTTTGGGTGCCTCCCCTGCCTTCCTTTGGTATTTTCGAATAGATCCACCTTCAAATTCATAGGTCACAACTTGGGTAGATTCATTGAAATAGTAGCTCCAAAAGGGTCTCAATACTCCTACAATAGCGTTTACATAGCATACACTTTGGGCAAAAATCTTCTAGAGGCCATTCTACTCTCACTAGGCTAATGAATCTTCCATCAAGATCTAGACTATGGAAACCTTCCTTTCAGATGAAATATATGACATGAATGTAAACACTTTGCAATGGACTCATTAGATCTCATTCACCATCGACAAATCAGTACACCCCTTACATGTAGAGTGACCAGAACCATTTTAAGACTATGATAAACAAGAAAAACCTTGGAACCAAAATATTTCCAAAGGAAAATATAACCCAAATGTGTTTCAAGCCCTAGTTGATCTAGAGGCCCATTAAGAAAAAGAAGTTTGTCAAGGATTGTAGCTGAGAAAGGTAGACCCTCATTCTACATGATCTCTCCTAATAAAAGATCCACCAAGAATCAAATAGTGTCATGTCCCAAATTTTGCATTGGGTCACAATGGCCTAAGCCCATTAGCCATATTCATAAGAGTTTATCAAATTGATGCTAAGGGTCCAATAATTGCCAAGGAGGAAAACTACTAGTTTCCTAGGTTGGGGGTGGAAGCTTTGCGATTTGGAATAAGGGGGATAATAACTGATGTTTGAAAATTAGAATGGCGTAAATATTTAATAAAGGAGCTAAATAAATATATACAAGTGAAAATCAATGCAGCATTTCGTCATGAAGACAATTGGAGGCTTATGGAGTCCTTAGGTGGCTAGATTCCCTCCACACACTTGTAGTGCACATCATCCAATTCGAATCTATGGGTAAGGCAACATATTTGTAGGTTGGTAAGGTTTCATATGGAAGCTAATGAGCTAAGGAAGTTGAATTGGTAAAGAGGAGTAACTCCCATGGAAGAGGAAGAGACAATTTGGAGCTAGTGAGACACTTGGGCTAGATTCCCTAGCTCTATGACAACAATGATGAAGATGCTATGACACAAATCAGACCTGAAGGCTGACATATGACATATATGACATGTCAGGGATAAAAATAGCCTCCAAGAGGGCGCTCAAGGGAGTTAGGGCAGCTAAGATGCTTCCACATGTGATTTGGTGGAAGTGGGAGACTAGGAATTGTTGTACAAGTGGCATTCTTTGGAATCTCTTCCCAACTTGAGTTGGAATGCATCTCTTGGAAGGAATTCGACCCATAGAGAGCTTGGAAACTTTATAAATGTCAATAACAAATAATGAAACCAGCTTTTGATCATTTGTAGAATTTGCAATTGCATTTGTGAAGAGGGAGAGCTAGTGGATGACTAGTTTCTTGCCTTAGCCAATTTCAAGCGTGAAAGATTCCCATCCAAGTTGGTAATTGAAAAGGCCATTCAGACCTTTCATTTGGAGCTTTAATGGAGTCTTTATTTGCAAATGTAAGCTACAGGGCAGCTCATGGTTTCTTCTAGTGCAGCACATTCTCTCAACCATTTCCAGTTTTGATGGCATATTCTTGATCCTTGAGGGAGGGCGTTTTCGGTGAGCTATTGTACTCTTTGGGGGAGATTCTCATGCCCCATTTCTTTTATAATATGAGTTAAATACTCTTTTCTTCATCTCCATAAAGTTTCAGGTCGAAATTCCAAGTGGAAATGTATAAATGTGATTTTTAATGAAGAAATGGTGTCATTTTCCCCATAGCTCTTGCATAGCGCTCTTGTGGTTGCATATAGTAGTGAAGGAATGCCATTTCGAATTCATGTACATGTTAGCTGATATATATCTCTGTAATAACCATTTCATAAGATCCACAAGTCGAGATTCCAAGAGAAACTATGTTAAATTACTCATTAATGGACAAACAGTGCCATTTCCCCACTACCTTGTTGTGAACCAATGTAATGTTGATGGATTCAAATGGATAAGTAAACTAATAATGGTTTATTGATGAATGGAATGTTATTGATGCATTATATGAGTTTAATTCTCAGTACATAAGCATTTGGAGTCATTTTGTTGAGTTTCATAGCATTCGGAGAAGATTGCCTATCATTTCCCCCAAGGTTGAAACTAGTCATTTTGCATCTGATTTAACGGAGTTATAGCAGCCATTAAAAGTTGAATGGTGATACATATGATTCCATGTTTATTTCCTTGATATGTCCCTTGCTTCCATTCAGAAATTCAATTTGGATTGAGTGCATTTGGAAATCCATTTTCATCATCTACCCCTAGGGGATTTGAACCCCAAACTGCTACTAAAAAATCCTATCTTGGCCAGAATCTTAAAGAGATTTGAAAAAGTATTTTGATGGTCCTAAATCATCCCTAAAAATCATAATCAATTGTTAATATCATTCATATACCTCCTCAAAATATTTGGTATCATTTGGAGCGAATTGGAGACCTAGAGACCAATACTAGTCAAAGGGAAATTACTAGTAAAGTTCCCTACATTGGCCAAAATTGAAAGAGGATTTGCAGAAGTATTTTAAAGGTCCAAAAGCATCTCTGAAACACATATTTATGTTCTAACATCATCCATACACCTTATCAGAATATTTGGGAGCAATTGGAGCAACTTGGAGACCAAGACATCAAAGCTAGTCAAAGGACGAACTAGGGAAAAAAGTGAAAAATTGCCATTTTAATAAAATTCATAAAAAGGGACATTACAGTGGTATCAGAGCATGATCTTGGAACCTTATGGTATTGACAAGGATCCAAACAAATAATCCACCACCCTCAGAACCTATAGTTGAAGAGGTTTTTGTTGAAGAGGAAGTAGTAGGAGAAGAAGAGCAAATTTTTCAAGAAATCATGACTAGGGATGAAAGGGGAAACTCAAAACATAAGGAGGAATTTATTGCAGCCATTAAACCATTTTTTGATGAAATTTCAATGGGAATTAGAGATATGAACAATCAAATGACTAAAGGATTCGAATTGATGGCTAACCAACTAGGGATCAAATTGGAAATAGGAGGGAGCAGTGGTTCTCCTTTCGAGGAAAAGAAGGCAATGGATGAAAGAATTTGTGTCACAAAGGAGGAACCTCGTGTAATGGTGGAACATGAGGTACGTGTTGATATGCAGGTGCTTGAATATTCTACACTCAAACAAGAAGAAGGACAAGCACTTGTCTTTGTTCAGAGGGATTATGAGTTGCCTCATGGAGAGAGTTGCAAAGCCTTGGAGGAGGCACATGATCTCACAATAGTTGGACTAGCCAATTATGGAAAAGATGAATTAAAGATTTCGATGGGTAAGAGTTGTAAACATTTAAGGTTGGTTCATAAATCCTCACCCCCTACTTCTTTTTCAGCCACATCAATTGGGGATGAAAATTGGGTGAAAGGTTTTTTTTCTAATGGTGCCACATGAAAGGTATGAAACTCCTACCTTTCCTTTTGATGATGACATGAATAGAGCACCTCATTATTTACATTTTCAGCAGCATCTTTTTTTACCTTATGATGATACATATCTTCATGGATTCACTTATGATGTTCACTTGAGTCACTTGAAGACTCGTGACTTTCATTACTCCTTGCTTAGTTCAATTGATGTTGGAGAAACTTCATTAACTACTAGGATGAAAGAACACAAGGCTGATCGTTTTGATGCATCTTACATATTTTTGGAGCAACATTATAGGACATGGGATACTCACCTATGTCAGGAGCAAATTTTATTGTTCACTTGATGCTTGTATGCACCTGGAAATTAGTGGTCTACTTACTTTGAGGTATAAGCACTTTCATGATTCTTTGATGAAGCATCTTCTTGATGTACATTTTCATTATGTTGTTATGTACTTTGATGATATATATTTTGTACTCATTATGTTTGGAAGAATGCATACAAGAAAATGGGATCCATGAACTCTCTTACCTGATGGTATGAGTTGGAGAGCACTCCAAACTGTTGAAGTGCAATACAAGCAATGGGAACCTGGAATAATTTTTGTCTCCTTGGTTTCAATTTTTTTGGGGAAACAAGCAGTAGGGGAGATGGATTTCCCACTTAATAAAGTGATTTTAATCAGAGTAGTGTAGTAGCAAGCATGGTGGTTCCTCTCTAAAACTTCATGGAATCTCAAAGACTCAAGGTTCGGCAATTCAATGGAAACTTCAAAGATATATACAGAAAGCAGGTTCTTCAACACCCATGTTTGAAATTGCTTGAGGACAATCAATATTGGGAAGGGAGAATTTGTCATGTCCCAAATTTTGCATTGGGTCACAATGGCCTAAGCCCATTGGCCATATTCATAAGAGTTTATCAAATTGATGCTAAGGGTCCAATAATTGCCAAGGAGGAAAATTACTAGTTTCCTAGGTTGAGGGTGGAAGCTTCGGGATTTGGAATAAGGGGGATAATAAATGATGTTTGAACATTAGAATGGCATAAATATTTAATAAAGGAGCTAAATAAATATATACAAGTGAAAATCAATTGGCATTTGGTCATGAAGACAATTGGAGGCTTATGGAGTCCTTAGGTGGCTAGATTCCCTCCACACACTTGGCATGCACATCATCCAATTCGAATATATGGGTAAGGCAACGTATTTGGAGGCTGGTAAGCTTTCATAAGGAAGTCAAATTGGTAAAGAGGAGTAACTCCCATGGAAGAGGAAGAGACAATTTGGAGCTAGTGAGACACTTGGGCTAGATTCCCTAGCTCTATGACAACAATGATGAAGATGCTATGACACCTATGACACAAATCAGACCTGAAGGCTGAAATATGACATATATGACATGTCAGGGATAAAAATATCCTCCAAGAGAGTGCTCAAGGGAGTTAGGGCAGCTAAGATGCTTCCACATGTGATTTGGTGGAAGTGGGAGACTAGGAATTGTTGTACAAGTGGCATTTTTTGGAATCTCTTCCCAACTTGAGTTGGAATGCATCTCTTGGAAGGAATTCGACCCATAGATAGCTTGGAAACTTTACAAATGTCAATAACAAATAATGAAACCAGCTTTTGATCATTTGTAGAATTTGCAATTGCATTTGTGAAGAGGGAGAGCTAATGGATGACTAGTTCCTTGCCTTAGCCAATTTCGAGGGTGAAAGATTCCCATCCAAGTTGGTAATTGGAAATGCCATTCAGACCTTTCATTTGGAGCTTTAATGGAGTCTTTATCTGCAGTTTTAAGCTACATGGCAGCTCATGGTTTCTTCTAGTTCAACACATTCTCTCAACCATTTCCAGTTTTGATGGCATATTCCTGATCCTTGAGGGAGGGCGTTTTGGGTGAGCTATTGTACTCTTTGGGGGAGCTTCTCATGCCCTATTTCTTTTATTATATGAATTAAATACTCTTTTATTCATCTCCAGAAAGTTTCAGGTCGAAATTCCAAGTGTAAATGTATAAATGTGATTTTTAATGAAGAAATGGTGCCATTTTCCCCATAGCTCTTGCACAACACTCTTGTGGTTACATATAGTAGTGAAGGAATGCCATTTAGAATTCATGTACATGTCAACTGATATATATCTCTGTAATAACCATTTCATAAGATCCACAAGTCGATATTCCAAGAGAAACTATGTTAAATTGCTCATTAATGGACAAACAGTGCCATTTCCCCACTACCTTGTTGTGAACCAATGTAATGTTGATGAATTCGAATGGATAAGTAAAATACTGATGGTTTATTGATGAATGGAATGTTATTGATGTATTATATGAGTTTAATTCTCAGTACATAAGCATTTGGAGTCATTTTGTTGAGTTTCATAGCATTCGGAGAAGATTGCCTATCATTTCCCCCAAGGTTGAAACTAGTCTTTTTGAATATGATTTAAGGTAGTTATAGAAGCCATTAAAAGTTTAATGGTGATACATATGAGTCCATGTTTATTTCCTTGATATTTCCCCTTCTTCCATTCATAAATTCAAGTTGTATTGAGTGCATTTGGAAAGCCATTTTCATCATCTACCCCTAGGGGATTCGAACCCCAAATTGCTAGTAAAAACTCCTATCTTGGACAAAATCTTAAAGGGGTTTTCAGAAGTATTTTGATTGTCCTAAATCATCCATGAACATCATAATCAAGTCCTAATATCATTCATATGCCTCCTCAGAAGATTTGGTAGCATTTGGAGCCAATTGGAGACCTAGAGACCAATACTAGTCAAAGGGAAATGACTAGTAAAGTTCCCTACGTTGGCCAGAATTGAAAGAGAATTTGCATAAGTATTTTAAATGTTTAAAAGAATCCATGAAACACATATTTATGTTCTAACATCATCCATAAACCTTATCAAAATATTTGGGAGCAATTGGAGCAACTTGGAGACCAAGACATCAAAGCTAGTCAAAGGTCGAAGTAGGGAAAAAAGTCAAAAATTGTCATTTTAATAAAATTCCTAAAAAGGGACATTAAAAATAGCCATAGAAGTCTCTATGAAGAAGTGGAAGAGATTCAAACCTCTGTTAAGAATCCAATAAAGGGAACACCTGACACTACAGTAGCATCAGAAGTAGTCGAAGATCCACCACGTTCATCAGAGGACAAACAAAGAATCATATTAGTTTCCCCAAAAATTCCAATACAACAAGAAAAGGAAGAATGGAAGCGTACTAAAGGAATGATTATCAAAGCAAGAAGTGCCCCAACCCCATCAACATGAAGGCCACCCCATCAAACCTCCTCTTCACTTATTGGAGAATAGAAATCCAAATGAACGAAGGGAAAATGAAGCTAAGCATGATATGGCTTTCGGAAATCTGGAACTCTCTATTCCTTTTTTGGTGCAAAAGCTATGTAGGAGAAATGGAACCCCCAACCTGTCAATAAGAAATATCAAGTCACTGGCCAATTCACAAAAATTTACATGTATGCTTTTGTTGTTTAATTTGTAACCAATTCATGAAAAAGTATTCGCATAGTGCAAAAGAAAGTAAGTATGTAAAAAGGATGAAACATCAAGTGTGAAACCCTTTCCATCTCACTAAGGTGGGGAGCTGATCTTAAATATGGAATTCTTCCCAATAGTATGTAATCTTTAATATGGGTTGTTTGGGTTAAGGTGTGACCTTGTAATTCAAATCATAATTGTTTCATTAAATAGGATAAAAAATAAATGGAAGATGAAGAATCATTTATCTTTAGGACATTTTTATTTTTTTTATTGACCAAAACTTATTTTAGATTCATCGTTATTTTAATTTATCATCATGGCTATTATTAAGATATTATTTGTGGTGATACCAAATATTTAAAGACAATTATTATATACTAGTAAAGAAAGGCTTTCATGGGAAAGGAGTCGCTCGAGAAGAATGAAGCAAACAATGAGATTCTATTGTAATGGAGGATCTTTAGACTTAGTTTTAAAAATAGGATACCAAACTAGATGTCAATGCCAAAATCACATGTGAAGTGAGGTTTGTGAAAGAGACCCCTACTTCAACTTCTAGTCACTGTTACACCAAAATCACGTCGTCATGAGTTATGTGTCCTTTATTTTCCCTAATTCCTAAAGCACTTGGGCCAAATGATTGAAAGGAGAATTGTTGTTGTTCATTTTACCTTTTGTTGTCACCCCGACGCGCCCTACTCTTTAACAAGGTGCGTCAAACCTTTGGTGACGCGCTCTGCATATTGACAGAGCGCGTCAGTGATGCTAGTTGCCTTTGCACAAGATGCGTCACCCTTCAAAGACTCGAGTTGTGTGTGTGTAAAGTGCGGCACTATTAGTTTAAAAGGAGAAAGATAAGCTTCGAGCGGCTTCTAGAATCCTTGGTTACATGGGGGATTATCCCTATGAACTAGGAAAGGTGGCATTCAGTTCCCTTATCTTTTGGGATGATCCCTTGAGCTTCTCCCACAAATCCTCAACCTCCCATGACTATAAATACAAACCCCCTCTCCATGACTAACAGGGAGGAAGATAGAGCACTTAAATGCTAGTGAAATTCTGCTAGAATTGCTTCCCTTTCATCCATCAAGAGGAAAAAGCTTGGACCTTTGAGGCTAGGATCATTGGAAGGAGTTACGACGTCAAAGCTCGGTTGTAACCTCTCTTTGTGTACTTCTTTTAATTACATTAATGCAGATTCTTTCCATAAACATCTTGGTATTGTAAGATCTTTAGAATTGGCTTCTTTGGCGGCTAGTTTAGATTGATCTATGTTTATATGCTATTAGTACTTGCTTGTTTCCACTCGTTGTACATGGTTTTGTAGCCAGAGATCTGAAGACCAAGAGCTACATCAAGCAAGGAGATAGTATTGTGTTCATAAGGTGAGTTATCTTCTGACATCCTTTGCAATTTGATCAATCCAGAAAAGAAATTTGTATTGTGTACTTCTTTTGTTCTAGATTTAAACCATTTAGACTAGGGAGATCGGTTAGTATCCGCACTAATGGATTGTCCGCAAACAAAATTGGCGACCATACTGGGGAAGTTCATCTTTTCATTTTTCTCATATATTTTGCTTAGTTGAAAAGAAAAAAGAAAAGATATTTTTTATTTGGTGTGTTGTTTTCATTTTTGTTGGATTACATGAAAGACTGCTTTTAATCTTTTGGTTAATTTCGAAAAAGAAAAGTTACAAGGGGTACTTTGTTCATTTTGCTTTCGGAAAAGAAAATATTTATCCTTACCTTAATTAGTTTTCATAAAAAAGAAATACGAACGACTTGCATTTCATATAGATTAGTTGTGGATCTTGTTTACTTTACAAGTCTACACTTCATGCATTCACCTAACCGTACAAGATAAAATCAAGCATAGCCTAGGTTAAAATTGTATAGAAACTCCTGTGATAGGGTAGAGACGTGTTCTGGCATCTTAAAACGTAGCAGTTGTCTGTATCTACCTGCACTGCATCTCGGGGGCTTGTAGTTCTTCCACATACCAGTCGATATATCAAACGGCCTTTCATGTACCTTCGGGTATATAGAAAGGTACTTCACATCGACAGTATATACGAAGGCTCTTGTCGTATGGTTGTGCATTAGACAACACTACTACTGATTGGATATCCCACATACCTTGAGTATATCGGGAAACCCCACTAGGATTCCTGAAACCATCTGAGTTAACCATTGGTTGTCTTGGTGTGACAATATATCGAGAATAGCACTCAGGGATCTACTACACACGTACTTCCAAGTAGTTGCGTAATAAGGTCAAGGGTATGGTCCTAATCCTCCCTAGTTAGTGCTCTGAAAAATTGGGTTGAGTATTATTGTTGGAACCCTATAGTATATAGCGAGTTGCGACTCCTTGATAATCCTATGAGGTTCTAGACTTTTTGAATCCCACCTATCACATAAGTTTACTTGTGGCTTTAGCTTGATCATGACTTGAAGTGTGTTTTTCTTTTTTATAAGACTTTCAGGAGAATCTTTACATCACCCGCCCTGGCTTAGAAGCCCTTAAGGAGATCCCACATAATATTAAATTTGCTACCTAAATATCCCCTTAACCAGGAGGATAACTTAGGAGAAAGCATGGATCAACACACAACATCTAAATCACGCGAAGAAGGAATTCCTACCACTGAATCTGAAGTAAACTACTCTCTTCCTGCAAATCCACCCATCACTAATCCTACGTGACCTATGATGGTGGAACAACCTCCTCCGCATGACAAGTCTTTTCATTACTCACTTGAAGGTAACCCTGGAGTCATTGATTGGATTTTCACTCGATCCTAGGACTACCCGATATCAACCGCTTTTGGTCCAACTGCTTCATTTTGGGGGACCTCCTTAGGTCATAATATTTCCGATTTTGGCTCCCTTTCGATGGTGGAAACTCCAATACGCATGTTCCCTTCCCAATGGACTCCAAACAAGGAAATCCTCGCATGAGTTTACGAGACTATCGAACGTTTACGCTCACTTGGTGAGCAGGTTAGGCGTCAGAGTTTTCCTCTGTGACCCAATCCAGAGGTACCAATCCCTGAACAACATTCCCCTATACATATTTTTCTTTCTCTTTGCCACGAATATATACACCCATTATGACCACGTATGAACCGATCCAACCATCATTTCGTCTAGTACACCTCCAGATCATTCGACTGGTTCTGCACCCCACTTGACCCCAACGACTAGAGGGAAACCTTCAACTACTATCAACTTCGTAACTAGAGCACCACCTCCACCTCAAAATTCGAGCGGAGGCTACCCTCTAGTTACTAGTCAGCATATGATCATGGGTCAACCTACAATCAGTGGTCAACATATGATTACTGGGCATACTCCAATTAGTGCACAATCTTCAACTAGAGGGCAACCCCTAGTTAATGGACAAAATCTAACTGGGGGGCAACATCCAGTTAGGGTACGAAGTGTAAGTGGAGGATATCCTTCATACATGAACTACAATATGGTTGGAATTTCACTCCCATACATGGGACAACCTACGTGGGAACATCAAATGGGGGTACCATCTACTTGGAACCAACCCCCATGGGGGCATACATACTCAGATAATCATAATATTGCAATAGGTCAAAACTACCCAGGGAATATTTTTCCTGGATTACCCTATCCCAGAAATATGAACACCCCATGGAGGCATCATAATGTTCCACCGACTAGACCTCCAGCCGGTGGACCACCCCCCCCCCCACATTTCCCACCCCCTCCTCCACCACCTGTCCCACCTCCACCAACACCACCTAGAGGACCCCCATACTCCGAAGGAGGAACTCCACACTCCAGAGGGGGGGGGCCTTCAAGTCCACCTCCTAATCCGGGAGGACCACTTCCATATGGCCAACACTTTATGGGAGGACCTGACGATCATTCAATCCATGGTCCTACTGGTACTCAGATGCCTTATCAATATTACCAATATCCACATCCAAACTGACAACTACCATTCCTGGCTACATTAGATATGTTAGATATGTCATGTTTTACCAATGATCCCATCCAACATGGTATAAATTGGCCAACTATTCCTGTGAAGTTACCATCAGACATACCTAAATTTGGCGGCAAACCCAGTGAGGATCCTAAGAACCATGTAATGACTTACCATTTTTGGTGCTCCTCCAATTCCTTAATGGATGATTCTATTCGTCTGAGGCTTTTTCAACGAACCCTTACCGGTACAGCCGCAAAGTGGTACATCGAGTTATCGCTGCATTCTTTCACCGATTTTAGATCTTTAGCTATATCCTTTTTTACTCATTTTCAATTACCGATCCGCTATGAAACCGGCATGGATGTTTTGACATCCCTTCAACAATCAACCTCCACTCACATTTCTGATCATATTCATGAGTGGATATGGAGACATCGCCTCATTAAAGATCCCATTCTAGATCAACTACTTGCTAATTGGTTCATGAAGTCTTTATTACCCATCATAGCTAAATACGTTGCTATGGGAGGGGCCGTTACGGAAGAAAAATCCATATCGCGTGCTCAGTACCTAGACCTAGTCTATGCTCAATTTGGCACATTGTATGACATTATTCCTAATTCCCCATGCCCTACACACAACCCAACAAAACCTCCTACGGGACCACATGTCGATGGCATCATTGTCTCCATTTAAAACCAGCCTGTTACTCAATTAGATGGATCGCCGAACCACCTTGGTTCAACTCCATCCTCATCACAGGTTGGAAACAACACCAATCGGTCACCGAGCCTTGCTTCCACTGCGGAGGTGAATTTAGTTCAATCTACTTCACCTCAGAAATCCAGTGGTAAGAAGAAGAACAAAGGCAAATCCAACAATTCTTCTAACCAGCAGGAGCCCAAAAATAATCATGATCCTAATGACACAAAATATAGACGGAAGGCCAAATATCCTTCTTTATTGTGTGGTGACGATCACTTCACGAAAGAATGTCCACATCGAGACGAAGTGCAAAATTTTCTCAAGGGAAACCCCACCCCTGCAGTTTTAAGTGACCCCTTCCCCACACAATAGCATCAAATGGTTGCACAACCACCACCTCCTTCTCAAGGAGAACCATCCACAACCGCTCATGTTCTCATGATGCACAGTGAAACGGTCAACTTATCTACCAGGTCACGTACATACGACTCTATTCCCGATAAGGAATCTAATGGAGGTAATACTGAAAAATCCTCCTCGTCTACATCCAATGCTCCTCCACCTCAAGGTCCCCTAACTATAGAGAAACATTTACCAGATGCGGTTTTGCGTCCACCAAAGAGCACAATTCGAAAAGCCATTTTCAACCCTAACGCCCAGGCCGCTCAAAACTACAACATTATAGAAGATCTAGCCCAGGCCCCTTATGCTATGTTGATGCTAGAAGTCTTACAAAATTGCCCCAATCAGTGTAAGACTCTGTTATCTGCTATAGGAGTGGTAGATCTCGATTCCTCCAACACTATTATGTTCGGAATAGAGTATTTCAAGCTGAGGCTTTCCCACCAATTAGCGTTTCAAATCGTTACCAATGTTTCTGAGAAAAGTATCCATTGTACTGCTTTAGATGAAGGATCCTCTACTTCAGTTATGTTGATATCATGTTGGAGAGCCATCGGCTACCCTGAGTTGAACCGTTCCCCCACTACTTTGAAGGCATTTGACGGGCGTGGATTTCAACCCCACAGGTTGTTACATTCCTTAGTTGTAGAGTTGGGAGGTAAGACTGTTTCTATTATCGTGGAAGTAGTCACCGCCCCATTGGATTATAATTTGTTACTTGGTCGAAATTGGTTCTATGCCATGACCACGGTCGCATCATCTATCCTCCGCATCGTGCAATTTCCCCATCATGGGAAAATTGTCACTATCGACCAATTAGATTTTTGTACACTAGACACCACTACTCACCCTGCAGATAATGTCCCTCTCTTGGGACACTCATCGCAAATATATGAGAGTGTGGGGGTAGGAATCCTTAAAGACTCATCCCTTATGGGAGTCTTTCCAACACCATATCTCCCATCACATGTTACCATGGTGAACATGATCTTATCTATGATCCCATCCTCCTCCATCTCAACAGACCAATGGATTGTGCCCGATCTTAGCCATATGGATTTGATTGGAGACGTGATGCCTCTCAGCCCCACTGAAGCCACTTATGAGGCCATCCAATCAGCACCCGATTTATTGGATGCCCACTCTTCAGTGTTATCTACCTCGGGTTCTATGCCGCCCCAGCGGAACTCATCCCTACTATCACCTGATCGTCTACTCCAGACTTTTCACTCTGATGAATCAATCATGGATATTATGATCTTGGATGAGCCCCCATGGGAAGACCTTCATCATCAATCATACTTCCTTCCGCCTCTAGACATGGTAGAGAAAGTGATTCATACTATTGTTTCACCGGATGTCTTTTCTCACCCTCAATCTCCAATTCTTACCCAGGATACGGTAACCGAGGGGAATTTGGCAAACATCACGCCTACCATCACTTTAGACATCTCGATAAAACCAGGAATCGTGGAACATATTCACATAGGACAAACTTGTTCTCCCGATGAAATTAAGATGTTTACGGCCTTGTTTAAATAGTTCCATGACTTATTTGCATGGAGCTATGAGGAAATTCCTGAGATTGACCCTACTATTGTTATGCATGAAATCCAAACATGTCCCAACGGAAAACCTGTCTAACAAAAACTCTGTCCAGTGCACCCTAGGAAGACTGCGGCTATCAAAGCGGAGATTGAAAAGCTGTTGAAAGTTGGGTTCATTTATCATGTTCCCTTAACAGATTGCGTCTCCAACGTCGTCCTAGTTATCAGAGTTTGTGTTGATTATAGGGATTTGAATAAGGCTTGTCCTAAGTACAAGTACCCTACCCCGTTTATCGACCAAATTATTGACAACTACATCTAAAGTGTCATCTTTTCATTTATGGATGGCTTTTCTAGATATAATCAGATTGAGATCCACCCAGCCGATCAACATAAAACTTCTTTTATCTTCCCATGGGGTGTGTTTTCATATCACAAATTACCTTTTGGTATTAAAAATGTTGGTGCCACATTCCAGTGGGCCATGTCGTAATCCTTTCACGATATAAAGTATTTTTTGGAACCTTACATCAACGATCTACCTACTCATTCAAATCGTCGTGACTTCCACATCGATCATCTAACGGTTGTGCTTCTCAGATGTCGATGGTACAATATCTATTTAAATCCCCATCATTGCATATTCTGTGTGTAGTCCAGATGCCTCCTTAGCTTCATCATTTCCAAAGATGGGATCCGCATTGATCCCCTCAGGGTAGCGGCCATTGTTTCCCTAACCCCACCCATAGATATTACATAACTTTAAAGTTTGTAGGGGAAGGAAAACTACCTACATCGTTTCGTGTGTAATTTTGCAGAGAAAACACAAGGTTACATGCGATTGTTAAAGAAGGACGTCTCGTTTATTTGGGATGACTACGCCCAAAAGGCCTTTGACAATCTCAAGTACACTATTACTCATGCGCCCGTCTTACAACCACTAGATTACACCAAGGATTACATCCTTTATCTTGTTGCCTCTACTTCAACTATCGCTATGGTTTTAGTACAGGAAGATAGCAACACGCAGGAACATGTGATATACTACCTTAGTAAGCGTCTCATGAACTCTGAAACCCGTTATTCGGAAGTAGAGAAGTTAGCTCTGGCAGCAGCCATTGTTGTTCAAAATTTATGTCACTATATCTTGCTCCGCACTACTGCCATTATCGCCGATTCTATCCCTATGTACCACGTTCTCATGCGTCAAGTATTAGGGGGCAAATATTCGCTTTGGATTGTGATTCTCCAAGAATTCGATCTCTAGTTTGAAAAGGCCAAATCTAAAAATTCATTGGTATTCGCAGAGCTCATTTGTGACCTTCCCCGTACTGATCAAGAATATGATCCCATTGACTCTCTTTCGGATGAGTCGTTGTTTTTTATTAGTACTTCTAACCCTTGGTACAGAGATATCACATTGTATCTCCAAACCCAACGCTTTGGTCCTCACTTATCCCGCGATGAAATTCGTCGTATCCGCCACCACGCGAAATATTACTTCATCGTTGATGATACATTATACCGTTGTGGTATTGATTCCATCCTACGACGCTGTCTAACTCATGAGGAGGCCGAGCATGTCCTAAATGAGTGCCACTCGGGGGCATGTGGCAGTCATCTTTCTTGGATGGATACAACCCAGAAAATCTTATGCGCTGGATACTACTGGCCATATGTTTTCAAAGATTGTATGGAAGTGGTCAAGAAGTGTCCTCCTTGCTATCTTTTTCATTATAAAAAGTGCTCGCATCCAACCCCACTACATCCAGTTATCCACCTTGGCCCTTTGCAAAATGGGGCATCGACTTCATGCATTGTAAGCCTACCTTGGTCGAGGGGCATGGTTATATCATTGTCACAGTAGACTACTTTACCAAATGGGTCGAGGCTATGCCTACATACAAGGAAGATGGAGAAATTGTCACACTATTTATGTTCAATCACATCATTGCTAGATTTGTAGTCCCTCAAGCCATCGTCACTAATCACAGATCATATTTCCAAAACAAGATGGTGGATGAACTAAGTGCTAAGTTGGGTTTTCGGCGTGAAAAATCAACCCCCTACTATCCTCAATCAAATGGACAAGTAGAGGCCATTAACAAGGTCTTAAAACCATGATTCAGCGCATGGTGGGCACACACAAGTCAAATTGGCATATGATGATTTTTTCCGCCCTTTGGGCATACCGGACTTCCGTCAAAAGACCCCACTAGTTTCACACCTTTCCAGTTGGTGTATGGAATAGAGGTAGTATTGCCTATTGAGTGTGAAATTCTGTCTTTAAGACTAGTTGTTGAACTTTTACCGAACACAAATGTTGAGGAAGAACGATTCTTACACTTGGAAAAAATAGACAAAACCCGTCGTGATGCAGCTCTAGCCAACAAAGAGCTTAAGAAACGCATCAAGGCCCAGTACGATAAATCTTTAAAACTTTGTATCTTCAACGAGGGTGATTTGGTCCTTACTTACGACCAAAAACATGATAAGATGGAGGCAGGAAAACTTGAGTCCATGTGGCATGGCCCATATGTCGTGAAACATGTTTTGGAAAAGGTAGCTTATGAATTAGTCGATTATGACGGAATATCCTTAGGGGAGCCTCGCAATGGGCTCTACCTAAAGCGGTACTATGCTTAAGTTATTTTGCATTAGTACTTTGTATATATCGTACATGACGAGTGTTTGTGTTTGGTGTGACACTTTCTTTTAGTGTGTTAGGATCTTATCTTGATTTTTCGCTTATACCATGTTCTGCTTGGATGTGCAAATGGAAACCTGCTATGGATTCGAAGACAGCACTAGCTGACACACTCGTAGCCTCGCCTCAGCAGCATGGATACTTTATTTCCCTGCCAGTGAACTGATAAGATCAGGAGGAACTTTCCTAGGTACTGCAACAAATAACGTCATTGAATATCACATGGTGATCAGATTATTGACCGACGCTTTTTCCCTTGGTGTGTACCACGTTGTTATCTACCTCGATTCTCAACTAGTGGTCTCTCATTTGAACCGTTTCTACGCCATCCGTGACCCTATATTACTCCGCTTGTTTTGGTGGGTACGTCTCTTGGAAAGGTCTTTTGAGTCCATTCAATACCTACACATTCCAAGAAGTATGAATACAGTTGTTGATTCCTTGGTTAATTTTGTATTAGATTGGCATATTACACATTCATAAACAATTTTATCAAGGACGCATAAATCAACATAACATGTAAACTATTCATAGTGTATAGGAAAGCACGCATAAGATCCAAATCCATCATAAAAACATGATGTATAAACTGCTAGACAGTGTTTTATATATATCATGCCTGGAAAAATGTTGTAAAAAAAAGGTACTGATACAAAAAATATTAATCTCATAAGCTTTCAGTAGGTCACATCTACAAAATTTGAAGCCTATGGCTTTCAGTACATCATCATATATGCAACCTATCCCTGAGTATGCTCATGATAGCATATAATGGCCCTAGCCACCCGACGGAGTAACGGACCAAACCATCCTAAGACTCCATTTGTCCTACGGCACTGGTAGTGCCGAGGAAGATCATCTATGGAAATGTATGGGATGTCAGTGGTCAACCACTGGAGGTTCTCTTCCAGCTCATCAAGCTCCTCCACTTCCTCCTAATGGACCGCTGCCATCTCCCAAACTACTCCTCATCTCTCGATCCGTGAGGAACCCGCTAGTCTGGATGGGCCAATATTTGCATAAACAAGATATGACATATCAATACTACACAAAAACAACAAAAAATCATAAAATACATAAAAACAAAAGAGTTTATTTCTTATCAATCTCTCCCCATTGCTCTCCATACGGAAGAGCTAAATCAGGATCCCCTCTGAAATATGCACCTACGTAAGCATAATCCTCAACCATGACGAGCTGCCCGCGTAACCACCTGAAGAAGTTCAGCTTGTATGTAATCACAGGTCCACCGCCACCATGGCGGGCCATCACCTCAACCCACCTCTGCATACGCGGATCGAGATCATCAAGCTCAACCTATGGACGAAGAAGTGGAACCCTTTCCAGGAAGAAAGAGACCACGATGGAATCATACCCAAATTGTTTCAACTCCCCTCTACAGCACTTGGCCAATTGATCTTTTAGGTTCGTGAGGATCCCCTCACACCAGCTGAACATAGTAGGCGCCATACACTCTATGGAATACAACATATGGGCCTTGGTGGCATAATGTGTGGCCCTGCTTCCCGCCACTCGCTCGATGGTAAATAGCATAGTCCTCAAAGGACGCTCCCGTACATTTTTTATGGGGATTTTCCTACCTAACATCTTCATTCCCGAAGTACAGAACTATGCGATAAGGTCCTCAGTGGATCGGTCACTGCCCCTGGGTCCGGATAGTGATACCAAGGCCCCATGCCTAAATAATCTTGTCAAGTAATAAATGCCCTCGACATCCGAAGTGAGGATATGAGCCCCTACCCTGAAGTACTATTGATCCGGATCCCATAACCGAATCAAATATTCTAGTAACTGTATATGGGCCCTCATTCCTTGGACATGGAATAATTTGAGCAATCCACACCCCCTCAAAGAATTGACAAAGTGAGGATCATTTGCGTCTTGTGAATCTTCTAATTCGTGCTCATGCTCCTTCCAATGCACCATTTTGATGGCTAAAACCTACACAAACACCAAAATAATGGGCATCAGGTCCTTTCCAATGCTTCAATATTTTTTTTTGGGCCCCATTCCCAACTTTGTGGGTCGAATTACGTCGACGCACCCCATCTTTGTAGACAGGGAATCAGCGACGCGCTTTGCCCATAGGGAAAGCGTGTCACTGCTGAGTGACGCACTTCCCGAAAGGGGAAAGCGTGTCACCCAAGGAACACATTTTCCCCTTTGGAATGAGCCCAAAAATCTCAAAAACTTGTATGAAAAGCAAAATTTCAACCATCAAAACAAAGAGGATGAGATATAGGATTACTTGGTACTGATAGGAGGCAGAATGACTAACTGAGGCTCCCACAATCGTCGCCGAGAGATCAAGTTCCAAAGAGGTTTTTCTTCACTATTCAACTTGGTAAAGAGTTTTTACTATTCACCCTTTTTATATAAAAACAGAATATTCCTTTTTCAATTTTTGTTATTTCAAGGGTTTTTTACTATAGTTGATTTCATTTTTATGTTTTAAAACTTATTACGGATCCTAACTTGGTTCCTGGAGCTTGCAGATAGAGGAAATTAGTGTTTTGACTATGTTGGTAACCATCGTTGACTTTTCATACTCCTTGTCAAGTGTGAAAAAGTCTCTGAGCATTTTTATACCATTATCATGCTCGTTAAAACTAAGCATTAAAGGTATCAAGTTGAGTCATTGTTCCTTCTCGTGCTCGTAAATACATGAGAATAAGTCATCGAGTCACCTTTTATCTCTTTTTCGGGGTCGTAAAACTCCCACAAAAAAGGAACCCCCTGGAGTTCTTCTTTAAGCTCTTTCCAAACTCCCTAAATAAGAAAAGATCGCCAAGCGAACTTCATCCGTTCACGCTTGTAAAAGTATTTGAAAGATCATCTTTTTGGTGATAGTTTACCCATTTTTCGGACCCGCAAGACTATTTACGAAAAAGGAACACTCTAGTTAATCATGACTAGAAGAGTTCTCTCTCATATTTTTTTATCCTTTTTCGAGTGAGGAGACTAAAATTTATGAAAAAGTACTCATTGGAGTCTTCTTTAGTCCTTTCAAACTCTCTAAACCTGAAATGACGTCGAGTTTACCTTCTTTGGACTCGTTAAAATCTGACATTGAAGAGCCCTTTTAAGGACGAACCCCTCCTATCTCAGGTTCATTAAACATGTGAGATTGGACTCTTCCTAAGGATGAGCTATACCGAGCATCTGTTACCCTCCTCAAGCTCGTTAATAAACAAAGAGGTACTCATCAATCATGATGGGGAATAAGGAAAGAGTTTGCATTTACTTGTAGTAATGGCAGTATGTAGTCACTCTTGAACATGGCACTTGTTTGCATGTCGTTCGAACCGCTTGGATAATCTACTTGTCTTCGAGTCTCACTAATTCCTTGAGTCATTTTACTCCTTTGAGTCATCCAAAGAATGCATTGATCATTAGTTTCATTAGGTATCGGTGCCAATCTCATCATGTCAATGCTTCCAAGTCATGCCATTCCATGTTCAAGAGAAGTATGTTGATCGAGTCAATCTCCGTAGTCATTATACCTTCCATTGTGTCGGTCACCCTTGAGTCAATCTCAAACATCACTCTATACTCTGATCTACTCCAAAACATCTTTGATCTGGTTTCGTGTCGATGATGGGGGAAACATCATGGTCCTCCTTCGACGGGTTTTCCCTTGTCGACTTCAACACATCATCCAAGGATTAACCTTAGAAACTAGTTAAGTACCTTGAGTCTACATGCCTTAATGGCAGGTTACCTCGCTTTCAATAGTAAGTTCGCATCATTGACTTCTGATTGAAAGATTCCACCGAATGTTCAACCTCAACTCATGTGATTCACATTCGGAGGTATGTACTATGATACCTTGGGGATCATTAACATCAATGATTATTTCCCTCATGCATGTTAATGGTTTACATCAATGACCAGTAATCAAGTGGTTTCTACCGTGTTTGACTTCAAAACATTGTAATCACATGGTTAGATTTGTATCATTGCGGGTTCGGCTTGAAGACCCTGGGTTAAGTTATATATCTTACCCAGGCTGTGATGGAGATTTTTTGAGTCATGTCACACAGATCCACTCTTGTATTGGTCATGGCTGTGTAATTATCTCATCATGGATCTACACTTGTGTCTAGTAGCCATGATTGTGTTTAGTCAGTCAATACTACCATGGATCTGCAATGTATTGGTCGGCAGCCATGTTATGAGTCATTTGAAACATATATCTCAGAGTTTGTTGTATTGTAGGAATCTTTGTTCGTCACTCCAACCGATGGTCCTTGCCTCGAACTCTCATATTTCAAAGCATCTCACCTACCCTATTTCGCTAGCTTCATGCTTTGGGGGGCATTTTGTTACACCAAAATCTCATCATCATGAGTTATGTGTCCTCTATTTTCCCTAATTCCTAAAGCACCTGGGCCAAATGATTGAAGGAGAATTGTTGTTGTTCCTTTTACCTTTTGTTGTCACCTCGACGCGCCCTGCTCTTTAACAAGGTGCGTCAGACCTTTGGTGATGCGCTCTACACATTGACAGAGCGCGTCAGTGATGTTAGTTGCCTTTGCACAATATGTGTCACCCTTCAAAGACGCGGGTTGTCTGTGTGCAAAGTGCGGTGCCGTTAGTTTAAAAGGAGAAAGAGAAGCTTCGAACGACTTCTAGAATCCTTGGTTACATGGGGGCTTATCCCTATGAACTAGGAAAGGTGGCATTTGGTTCCCTTATCTTTTGGGATGATCCCTTGAGCTTCTCTCACAAATCCTCAACCTCTTCTATCCTTTTAGGCCTATAAATACAAACCCCCTCTCCATGATTAATGAGGAGGAAGATAGAGCACTTAAATGTTGGTGAAATTCTGCTAGAATTGCTTCCCTTTCATCCATCAAGACGCAAAAGCTTGGATCTTTGAGGCTAGGATCATTTGGAAGGATTTACGACGTCAAAGCTCGGTTGTAACCTATCTCTATGTACTTCTTTTACTTACATTAATGCAGATTATTTCCACAAACACCTTGTTATTGTAAGATCTTTAGAATTGGATTCTTTGGTTGCTAGTGTAGATTGATCTATGTTTATATGCTATTAGTACTTGCTTGTTTCCACTCGTTGTACATGATTTTGCAGCCAGAGATCTGAAGACCAAGAGCCACATCAAACAAGGAGATAGTACTGTGTTCATAAGGTGAGTTATCTTCTGGCATCCTTTGCAATTTGATCAATCTAGGAAAGTAATTTGTATTGTGTACTTCTTTTGTTCTAAATCTGAAACATTCAAACTAGAGAGATCGGTTAGTGCCCGCACTGACGGATTGTTCGCAAACAGTCACAAGGTTTCTCCAATTTCAATCTCTAGCTATGAACAAACAACTTATTTTTTCTGTATTTTTACTAATAGCTTCAATTTTTTGCATGTCTTTATTGCTAACTGTAGATATAGTTATCTAGTGTTCTTTAGTTATCCTTAGACTACTAATAGGCAAGGAAATGATGAAGACCCTTATAATTAATTTATATATATTCAAAATATAAACTCATAACCAACCAACATTATAATACTCTATATATTTCTTCAATTTTAATATAAATCCTATTAACTTACGAAAAAAAGCCTTATAATACAATAATTATCCTTATCTTTATCATAATGTTTTGTATGTGTTCACTCATTAAAATTATTTTGCTAACAATTTGAAGATGTTGATTGTGTCATATTAATTATTAATATCTTTTTAGGTTAAGTAATGAAAAATTTCACTACCTGTTTAGAGACATTGTATTTTTTAATGGATTTAAATATGGTGAAATTATAGTTGTATGTTTAAGTATTTGTCAAATTAGTAGAGACAGTGATTATTGACAGTTATACGTAAATGTAAGTTGATTTATTATTATTTTTAAAGGAAAACTATGCTAGTTAAAACTAGCACAGCCACGAGTAAAGTGACCGGTGAACACCGATAGGTGTAGTCAACCACTTAGTTTTGTGGAGATGGTTGGTTGTTAAATAAAGACTAAACATTGAACTAATTAATATAAAAATTAGACTAACATAAACATTGAACTAATTAATATAAACATAAAACAAATACTATTTAATAAACATATCCCTTTTCTTAACCACCACTGAACTGAAGTTTATTTAAATCTTAATCAGGATGCATTTGAGCATAACAAGATACGACGACCATGAAATGAATCCCCACTATACACTTGTTACACTTATGTTAATCTTGTTAATCCACTCAAAGAAGTCCAAAATCTCATATAATATCTAAACACCTATCAAACCTGTTAGTGTTTTGTAAAGAGTTAATAGACTTCCAATACTTGTTAATATTTTGGAAATACTTCCAATCTTAATTGAAATGTCCAAAAAAGACAAATTCACACTAAATCAACATTTTTCTCAAATAACAAATATTTTTAATTATAATTAAAAAAAAAACATATATATAGTATAAACATTTTGTGTTTTAGCTGCATGAAAGAAATAATAAATTTAAATTAGTATATTGAAATTAATCAAGGTAGAAATAAGAGTAGGTGATATATTAGGGGTTGAATCCGAAAGTTGAGGTTGCTTCACCTAAACTTTATAGAATCAAAGATAATGAAATAAGGTCAAACTATAATTTTAATTATAATATATAATTCAATTGTTAGCATGCATATCATATGTTTTTATATGGCTTTTCGCATACGCAAAATGTAATATAATACATTTATCACATGTGTAAGAGATAATTATTTTATAACTTTGAAGAAAAAGTTAAAATTGGGTGGTGAATTTGAATCTGAATCGTTTAATATTTACTATGTTCCTGACATATATGAATTGGTAGGGGATATTAATCAAAGGGTTGTTTTGTAAATTTTTATGCCGGATGAAGGTCTGGCTAAAGTCTACAGCATTTTTTCACTTTGATGGTTTTTTGAAATAAGATTTATCTTTGCGTTCATTCGCTCCGTCCACCGTGATGTCGGCCTGGGGCTGTGTGCCCCAGGACGCGACGGCGTGCTGACGTCATGGGTGGTTTAAATGCATTTTGTCGGGGTTGCTGCGTATTAATGCGTATGGTGTCTCGATTTCTGAGATTGGGGTTGCCGTGTATCAGTTGGTGTCTTTTCGGGGCGATTTTGCATAATTTTTTGTTGTGATGATACATGGAAACCTACTTTGCAGGATGATATATGCTCTCTCCGCCATGCATCATTATTACATACGTAATGAAAGACTCTCATTGTCTTTGTATATTATATAGAACAACGTCACTTATCCGAAATAAATATTATAAAGACTAGGGCCACCATCTGTCCGGAGAAAGGCACTCCAATCAATTAATCATTAGCCATCCCGAGAACGATGTTGGCCATTTGATGTGTATATGTATATAAATGTCTATGTTTAGTGTATGACTCGCACGTCAAAGTACATTTTTTACGATGCTTTTAATTACTAGACGTACATACAATCCTGGCCCGAAGATTATACTGACAGATAAACATCTCTCATGGCGTCACCCTAATTAATACAACCCTGGCCCGAAGATTATATTGACAGATAAACATCTCATGGCATCACCCTAATTAATGGGAGGGTGCAGTTAATTATCATCTCTAGAGTAGTCTAGGACATTGCATATCTCCATCATTGAGATTTGGAACAAGTGTCCATGCAATGCCTGTAATGCTAACAAATATGGAAATGAGTAGCGAGATGAAAATGGCAGAAGATACAATGAAGAGATTAACGGAAGATTTGTTAGTTCAAATATTGGCAAGACTACCCATGAAAAGCATCATGAGGTTTCCTGCAGTTTGCAAAAGATGTAACCAGATGTTTGAAGAACTGGAATTCAGAAAGTTAACTTCTTCCATGGCGGTTTCTGCGACTCCGGCCTTTCTTCTTGGTTGGGGAATGCAACCTTCTCGTTTCCTTAGAAAGCTGTGGATTAGCACAGAAAGCAGCTACAATTTTCACACTCTGTCTCCTGACCAATTATGGCAAAAATCGAGACACCAGGTTGTCGTGTATCAGTTGGTGTCTTAGTTGGTGCAGACTCATGCGAATAAGGTTGTCGTGTATCATGCTATAGCATAAGCTTGTTGCCACGGGCACGGCCAAACGATTCCTCTACATGTCACTGCGATGTTTTTGGCGGCCCCTACTACCCTTCTGCGCCAGGCTTGCTAGGCTGCAACTTCAGGGTTAGTGCTGAAGCTACCGACAAACTTCAAAGTTTAAGGGTTAGTGCTGAAGCTACCGACAATAACAATGATAAGACTAGAAGACTCATAGAAATCCTTCTAGAAGAATTCGGTTCTCGTAGGGAGCCCGAAGCTGTAACAAAAAAACTTGTGCAGAGAATAGAAAAAGGTAAAACCCCAGCGCAGCGATCTTTCCTGTTGAAACAGAGATATCCGCTTTCTGTTCCAGAAACAAAGATAAAGACCACATTGCTACGAAACTCAGGGAATTGGACCAAAAGGTGGAAGGGCGTTTGAATAAGGGTATTCTTAAAGTGGGTGATTTAAGTGGCTTGTATCTAGCAGCCTAAGGCGGGAGGAGAATCGATAGGGTTGTCAGTGTCATCTTCTGTGCAAAGAGCCGATTATTAGCTCGATATTGAGGAACTGGTCGTCTATGGCTAATTGGGATTGGGACGTGTGAACCATAACTGTCCAGGATGAGTTCGAAGTCGTGAATGCTCCCTTTCTTTTATTCGCATGATGGATTGGTCACGGTGTCGGGGTCTATTTCGGTTCAATTTCCGTTGGCATACCCAGGTACTATCTCCTCCTTCATGTATAAAATTTATATAATGCATCGGGCATGATTGATTTCGCTATCAGTTGTTACTCTTCTGCTAAATGAGCTTATAGAGATTATCAACCCCTTTTGTCTTCACAGATTATTTCGGTAAAACCTTAGTCATTGTATTCGCTTTTACCCCCAACATTTTTTTGGATTCATACTACACCCATCTCTAGACATAATTATTTTCTTTCAATTTCTGTGTTAAATAATCGGTCTCTATTTGACTGCTAGTATGAATCCGTAAAAAATAATGAAACATACTGTGTATTTGTATTTGACTACTAGTGAAAAATAATGAAACATATTATGTATGTATTATGATGTCTAGTATGAATCCGTAAAAAATAATGAAACATACTGTGTATTTGACTGCTAGTGAAAAATAATGAAACATACTATGTATGTATTATGATGTCGTTGCATTTTTTGTTATCGATTTCATTACTGTAGCTAAATAATGTTGTAATTCCCATAGAATAATAATAAGCAATGCATATAATAACAATAAGCAATGAATTGCTTTGGCTGTAGCTAAACACATGTTATAATTCCAAAGAATAATAATAAGCAATGAATAATATAAGGGAAGAGTAAAAAAAATAATGAATATGCACATGTGACCGACCTCCGTCACAGCCTCCTCCAAAGAGAACCAGCGAAGGGACAACATTTAACCACTGAGAATCTCTCAGAATACCTGGCCGCTTCCCCTTTTGTGCGAATTGATGGCAAAATACAGAGTCCAATACATGTATCTGATGGTTTCAACCTAATTTCTGTCAAGTGATGGCATCCACAACCCAGCGTCCTCATTCCTGTCTGTAAATCCATGTCGAAACAGCATTCAAATGTATCAACTCTCAGAATTTCCTACACGTCATACCTAATGCCACCACAAATTTCATGGGAAAATAATGAAAAATCCCCATAACTTGACCTCCTCCCGGCATCTCAATATAACATGTTTCCATCATGCTTCGCTTGGCCAATTTCTCCTCTAGGTGGCCTCCAAGCTTTGAGCTCATAGCCAGTTACTTTATGACTGTCAAAACATACCAACCGAATTCAAGAGATGCCTCTTGGATTCAATGAATTTTCTCCTCGCAGCCTCTCTCCTCTGCAAATTTTTCAATGAATTTTCTCCTCGCAACCTCTCTCCTCTGCAAATACTTTATTTAATGTGCGCTTCTATAAATGTTTTACTTAAAAGTTTGGGAGCTATGAAAATTATTGAAGAGATATAGTTTGGCTTTGGTGAAAATTAAATAGGTTACATAATTCAATATTGGCATTGCATGCTGTTGTCCACATTTCACATGTTCTTATGGCATTGCATGCGGTTGTCCACGTTTCACATGTTCTTATCACATTGCATGCAGTTGTCCATGTTTCATGGGTGGCATGCGATTGTCCACGTTGCAAATCGACATTTTGCTTACCACGTTGCAAGATGTTACTTTGAGAACTTCTTCAGTTGCCCTATGGATTTTGGAATGTTCGAGAGCAGAGGAGCATAAATCCTCAACTCCCGCAACTCTATAGGTGCCTGTAAAATGTTCACGTGTTTCAACGGTCAGAAAAATATAAATGTCTTATCATTCTCATGAAAAGACTAACACTTAGAACTCATTGGAGACAATGTGGTACAATATCACTAGCCGGTAAACACAAACTTTAATTCAATAGCTAATAAACACAAACTTTAATTCAACCAACCAATCCTAATTTACCTACCAATTATTTTCCCACAATGTTAGTAAAATGGTCACTTTAATTTCTATAAACCTTAAATTCTTCATTGAAATATTTTCCCACAATGAATTTAAGCCGGAGCAGTGAGCGTGCACTTGTAGAACCCTTAAATTCTTCATTGAAATTGAGGAAGGCAGGGAAGGGGAGTCGCATAACAACCGCAGCCATATGAGATGGGAAAAAATGATGGAAAGAAATACAATTTAAAAAAAAATTGTGCAGTCAATTACGTGCAAAATAAAAAAAGGCATACTATAAGACTGAGAATTGCAATAACTAGTTGAATGTGATGATGAAATTGAATCATAAGAATGAGAATTGAATGATTTTAAACGTGTACACAGCTTAGCTTCAATTTTAATGGACAAACAAATAAACTATTATTCATTGTTTACATTGATGTTTTCAATTTACTGAAGATGGTTTTTATGTTTTTCTTGGAACACCTTTGAAAGATGGTTTTTATGTTTTTCTTGGAACACCTTTGAAATGTGGAATTTGTTTCTTTTCTATAAATACATGTATATTTAGTTATCAATTTAAAAAAAAAATTATTTGTTTTCATTTTTCTTTAAAATCTTTTTAATATTTTTTGGAACACAATTGAAATATATAATTTTTTTCTTTTCTATAAGGATGTAAATATATTTAATTAACAATTTTTTTAAATTCTTTTTTTCTTAATTGTTTTATCTTTTTTCCTAAAGATGTTTTTTGTTATTTTCTTGGAACACTTTAAAAATATATATATTTTTCTTTTCTATAAAGATATAAATATATTTAATTGACAAATTTTTAAAATTCAAATTATTGAAAAAGACAAATATTATTTTTTACGGAATTATTTTTAATTTAAAAATTTCTAAAGAAGTATTTCCATTCCTTTCAAAAGCATACCATGCTTAGTGATTTGTTTCAATCTCCTTATTGTTATGAATGTCTTAAAATAGGTAATGGTTTCATGGATTTTGTTTCAATTTCATATTGTTATGAGTGTCACGGTGTTCATTATAAACTCTTTTTCCTATATTTTTTGTTTATTTAATCCTAAAAAACATTTTCATTCCTTTGAAAGCATACCAAGATTAGTGATTTGTTTTCATCTTCATACTATTAGGTTAAAATTTGTTCTTTGAAAATAATGAACACATAGACATTTTAAAAAAATAACATTGTGTATATGGATGTAAACAAGGTCGCAATATTTTTTATGTTTGGTTAAGGTGATGATCATGTTGAATTTTTTTATTTGAGTCCTTCAGGGAACTCTTTTGGGAAATGTTGGAAGGATTTGTAAGGATAGAACATTAAAAAAAGGTTGTGAAAAATATAAATAGTCCATATTAGTATAAGATAAAATACTATTTAACATTTATAAAATTATAGAAAGTTTTGTTTTATTATCGTAAAATGTTTTATTTTATTAGGTTTTTAAATAAAATTTAAGTTTCTTTATTAACTACATCCAAGATTCTTGATGTCATTTCTAATAGTGCACGCTATTATCAATAATTATGTGCAACATTTTTGTTATTATCATTTCTAAACACTATTACATCTTGAAGGAAAAAATGCAAATGATTATCTCCAAGGTTTTTTTTATCATTTCTAAGAGTGTACTATTACATATTGATCTAGTAAAAAAACAAAAGTATGAATCATTATGAACAATTATCATTAGACTTTCCAAATTCAAGCAAATAGAGCAGGTAGCAATGTCAGGGACATTGCCACCTCGTGACTCTTGTTTACTTATAAGTTGTAAATTCAAAAGGTATTGGAATAAAGTTAAATTATATCATTAATTATATACTTAATAATACTTATGATTATTAAAGTGATTATTAATATGTATATTTTTTTGGATATTTTTATAGCATTTAAATTATATAATTTTCATATATATGATTTTAAGTTTTTTAAATTTCTAACCATATTTCGAACAAAATAAGATAAATAATATACTTGAAAAATATTGAAAACGTAAAATATTTAGACCACTTATTTTATGTTGTTTCATATATAGTAGAGCAAAATTTCCAATACTATTTAGGAGTGAGCACTAAATTACTTTGAAATTTACTTTTAAGAATAGGGATTAAAAATAAATGGAAGAATGGTAAATAATTTTTTTTAATTCATATCAAATAAAATGAGATTAAATCATAATATTAATTATAAGCATATTATAATTAAATTTTTTGGGCATATATATTATATATTATTTTGTATATGTAGTAAAATTTAAACAAAAAAATTATAATATAATTCAAAAAAAATTATAATATATCTTTTATCTTATATTTTTTATTGGTGGATTTTTTAGTAATATTTCTCCATAAACTTTTTAAGGAACCAAAAGAGTAAACTTGCCTATCATTTCTATAACTTTAGAGATGGATTAGAATTAATAGATAGCAAATTTCAAATTATTTTATTTACTCTTTGTAAATTTACAACATAAACTTAAAACGGAATATTAATTATATATATATATATATAACTCATAACTATCACACTGTTGTTGTTGGTGTTGTTACATTAGAGTTTCTATTATGCCATTTAAATTTCTAGGTATTCCATATATTTATTTACTTAATTGTGTTTTCTTAACATTTTATAAATTTCTAAATATAATACTATAGATTTTATCTGCAATAATTAATCAATTTGATAACTATATTAGATACACAGAAGACTTTCTACAATTTAATTAAAATAACTTGATCAAAGCAAAGGGAAAGGAGAACAAAATTACCTCTAAAATTGTTCAATTTAGCAGTCCTAATACTTCTCTAACTCTTTGAATTAGTCTAAATCCTTCCCCAATGTTGCCCAAATTGGGATTTATCCTCAGGTAGCCAATGTAGGAGCTTAACTAGCTTCCTAGCTCTAGGAAACCTATGGGGTTTCTAGCCTTTTGAACCTATGTTCTAAAAACAACAACAACCAACCATTAACTTTATAGTAGAATTCCTTAATAATTGATCTCAATTCAAAGCCCAATGTTCACAGCTCAGTATCCCATCTTCAATGTTTTTCCCTTTCTAATAATCATTAACCTTCCTCAAAATGCTAACCCTAATCCTCTTCCAAAGTTCCATTTTATGCCTTTCACCCATCTCCTTTTCCAAAGTTCCATTTTATGCCTTTCACCCATATTCTTCCTAGCCTGGGGAGAAGAGTGGTTTCCCCCTTTTCCCAGGAAGGTCCCATAATAATAAAATAATACCTTTCTTGAAATCCTATTCTCACCTACCAAAAATAAAAATAAAAATGTTGACTTTTCATCTAGTTGGGTGTAGAATCAAAGCAAATCAAATCCTTGTTAAGATTTATGAAATCAATTTTGTAATGAAATTAAATTAAATCCTAAGTAAAATTAAAATTTATCCTTAAATAAAGTGTAAATTGAATCCTAAATAAAATATAACTTAAGCCTAAAGTGAAACATAATTTATAAGCATATAATTACATTTCTTAACACACCCATTCTGCATCAAATTATTGATAATATTAAGTAATAATTAATGTATTTTTAAAATGATACTACTATAGGCATTCACAGTATGTATGCATAGCTAGTGGATACATAGCTTCCACGTGTACTAATAATAACAATCACTACCTCCAATTCATAGTTCATATATGTTCACAACCAAGCATGAAAGACAATAAATCAAGTAAACATAACATTGAATCATCTTTACTAAGTCACAAAAATTCAATATGAATTGATCATTGCACCAATATTATTATCATAAATATATTAAGCAAGTGTTTTAAACTGGTAGGAACCAAGTACGGAATTAAGGTGGCATATCTAATTCCCAAACAACGCTCTCAATTAAATTTCAACCATCCTTCCTCCCTTACCTACTTTCGTCTTCCACGTCCTATACTTTCCTTAATTGCAATACACTAGAGCATCAACTATATTGACCTAAATCCAGATATAACACATAAGTGAAAGTGTTGCTTATATCCACCTAACTTCCCCAACATGCAATCAGTAGTCGCCATCACACATCTAGGGGAGCGTGGCTTAACACGACCCTCCCATGACTCTAGGTTTTGGAGGATAAATGTTGGGTAATACTCCACCCCTCCTGATAGAACTAGGGTCCACACCCTATTATTGTCCATGTTGAGTTGTTGTTGTTATTGTTGTTAGAGCTATGTCATCAAATGTCTAGTTTGGGAAACCATGGTTCCTGTAAAAACTTCACTTGCCCACATATCATATCAATGAACTGAACCAACAATTAAATCATGAATTAATGCTTCATAGGATACCTTTTCTCTTTCAATGTCAATGACATCGATATTCCTTTAGTACCACAATTATTTGGCTATGTCTTAGCCCATTTAACCTTTAGGTTAGTTTATGAAAACATAAGATCATGCATAACCATATAATTTATTTCATGTGATTACCATGACACTAATCGACAAAGACCTAAACAAGCAAGTTCATTTATCATGTGCATTGCACCAATTATCTATTAACCGTATAATTCAAATTAGTATCCAAATATCACAATTTTTCCATTTAAATTTGCATGCTTGAAGGAATCATATAAATAACATAAATTATGCATATATGTAGGTCCATGTGTCCATACAATATAGTTCTATCAATCTACGTGTGTTTGAAAAATAATAAGCAAACAATAGAAGGAAAAATCCCTTTAGTAGAGGTTATAGCAGCTGCTCCTCTAAAAAGAGCCCAAATATCAGTTTATAGTGTCACTGGCGGAGGCGTGTGGGTAGAGATTTTAGCAGATTTTTTTTTTCTGGGGCGTTTAAACATCTCAAACGCACAAGTCCATATAAAACACAAACGAATCGGTGCTAACAATAAATCATGTGGCACCGCAACTGGAAACACCTTAAAAAAAAAAACTAAAATTTTACAATCGGTGCGTTTATATTACCAAAGCGAACCAGAGCACCATGAACTTGAAAGCACTGAAATAAGGTAAACAAATAGTGCAGAACGCCAAATTACAATAAAAAATTATATTTTTTCCATCACTGGTGCGGTATGTCTAATTTACCGCACTGGGGCGGTAAAGACAACACTGCACCGCTATAAGGTTAAGTCTTTCCAAATTAAAAAAACACAATTGTATTTTGTTCAAATTTATGTTCATGGTGCGTTTGATATTTCCAATAGCAGTGACGTGTCATGGAATCGGATGCACTGCATTAGGGTTAAAACTTTACAAATTAAAAAACATGACTATATTTTTTATTTCAAATTTCTATTTTTGGTGCGTTTGATATTATCAATGACCCCGGTGCGTCATGTAATCAGGTGCACCACATAAGGGTTAAAACTTTCCAAATTAAAAAACACAATTTTTTTTTATTTCAAATTTCTACTTGGGGTTCTTTTTGTATTATACATTGCACCAGTGCGTCATTGAATTGGGCACGCCGCCTTAGGGTTAAAACTTTCCAAATTTAAAAAAAAAAAACGACAATATTTTATATTTCATATTTCTATTAACAATGTGTTTATATTATCAATTGCACTAGGGAGTCCTGGAATCGAGTGCACCTATACAGGGTTTAAAAAAAAAAAAATAACGCACCGAAAAAATCATTTTCACCATTCTATACTGCTTCTGATCACAATAGCACCGGTGCCATACATCACATACTTAGATGCCCTGACATACGTGCTCCATGTGGGGGCATTACTCGCTCACATTAGTTGTTGACTGGAGTTTGAATTTTTCCAAATGGTGGGAAACTTTTCAAATTTTACATACATCACCACGATGCCTCTCTGACGCTCAAGTGACTAGGTAAATTGATTTTTACTTCGCTATTTAATTTTTTAGCGGATTAAATTTGAGAATTCATATTTATTTTGCCCAAATTTCAAAAAAAAAACTTTGTGTAGTGCATTCGAGTCGTTCGGCTCACACCGCAAGATGGTGCACCGTGTGAATTTACAGGGAGGACTGGTGGAGGTGCGATTAGAACATAAGCGCGCCACCTATATAGTGCACTATAATATTTAGTGCATCGATTATCATAATTATAAAAAAATGTGTATGTAATCGTGATGTGTAATATACATATATCTACACTGCATGATGGTGCACTGACTTGTTCGAAACGCAACGGATAAATCAACATAATTTATCAAAATATGATAATGTTAAGCGGTGCACTTAATTTAGTCAGCCGAACCGCTTCCATGGTGCACTGGCATGTTCCTAGCACACTGCTAAAGTTAAAAATATTTTAAAAAACAAAAAAACAAAACATTTCACAGTGCGCTTAGTTACACAATATGCACCGAATATTCGGTGCGCTTTGGTGTAACAAACGCATCGTAAAAATGTAAAAAAAAAAAAACTCACATTTTGATGGTGCACTATATTAACGTTTGCATACCATCCATAGGTGCGCTGACGTGCATGAGGTGCACCTCAACCCCATTTTAAAATTATAAAATAGATAAATAGACGCCCATACAACGATGCACTGAGGTTGCCATAACACACCAATGCGTCTCATTGATGATGCACCATATCTTGTTTATATATTTAAAATATAACAAAATTTTACCAGCATGTTTGTTTTATAGTAGTGCAGCGTTAGCGGTGCGCTTGTGGTTCAAGTGCACCGGAAGCGGTGCGTTATTGTAATTGGGACGCACCGCTTATCAAATTCTTTTTAGCAAAAAATTTATTATTTGATGTTTGTAAATAGAATTCCCATTCAATGTTTTTACATGTATATTTATGAGAATAATTGATGTTATATGTGAAATAGAGACATCAACACCGAGAGACAGGTCAGTAGCAGCAGGCACAGGTTGACCAGTACAACTTTGTGCGAGAGTGGGAGGCGAGGGAGCAGGAGAGGGATTTGTACCCTCGCCCAATTACCCATTAGACCTAAGACCTCTTGATGGTTTTCGACCTCCTGAAGTTCTATCAGGAGGCTACATCCCTCAAGGGGAACTCAGGATTGCTAGTTCAATTGATCTGACATCGGGATCATCAAAGGCAGGCGTTTCGTGTTGGTCTGGATCAGTGGTTCTATCCCACTAAGGAGGAGTTTTATTTCATCATTGGGTTATCTAGGAGAGGGGAGGATTTTCCCCAATTCCCTGAGGTCCCAACTAGTGTTACAGCAGAGAGTCAGCTATACTACTCTCAAAGATATATCGGTGACCACATCATCAATCCTACTGATTTTAAGGTGTGTGATGGACATTTACGCATTTTCGCTTTCATTATAGAGCATGTGATGTGCCTCTAACTATTGGTGACGACCATCGTGCACCTCACCACTAATGGGTAGCGCATTAGTTTCCCCTTATTATTTTATGTAGATTCTTTAGTGTAAAAACCTAGATGCATCAGGTGGTTTGCCATTTTTGTATGGCAGTTTTGTTATGCTTTGGATCGATTCCGTGCACAAATTAACAGGAGAGTCAACTTCCCTTCCAGTTTTGAGCTTTTTTGCCTATTTTTTGGGAGGTTTCCACCCACCATGCCATTATTTGACTACCACCCTCCTAGGCCGATGATGGAGGTGTGTATGTGCATGTGGGGGAAGATGATGCCTAAGAGGGGACAACTCGAGTTCCATGCCATGATCACAACAGAGGTGCTCGAGATGTTAGCCACTAAGTAAGATCATTCATTAGACCTGGTTCCATATCCATATGCGGGCTTGGATTGTAGAGCATGCCACAACATCCTCTCTAGCTAGGATGAGCCACCAGATGAGAGAGGTAATATTAGCATTATGTTTAAATTAATCTAGTTGCATTTTATTCTCTTTATGCTTAATGCAAATGAAATATATTCTAAATTGTTATATTCAATTGTTTAACTATTGTTGTGTACTATATATTTTGCAGACATTGGCACGTTCGATGGGGTGGAGCCACCTCTTCCCATCAAGATGTTGAGGAGATGCAGGATCCCGAGGTGCCATAGTTGCATAAACCTGGCCTCCAATGAAGTCTTAATGATAGGTATCGATAAGATATGGCGTACAGGTTATCGACATTGTTGGCACATCAGGGGTTCAACCTATACGAGTGCATGGAATTGTGCAACACACTGACCTCGTAGATATATGAGGAACTTGATGCAGCATATTGTCGGTGCATCCACTCATTTAACTGCTAAGAGGGATGACCATTCCTCATCTGATGAGGAGGGAGATCCTCCTCCTCCACCTCCTCCTCCATCAGCTCCAGCATCTCATCCAACTCCTCCTCCTCCATCTCATCCTCCATTAGCTTTGATATCTCATCCACCTCCTCCTCCTCCATCAACTCCTTCATCTCGTCATATACCCACACTAGGCCCACCATGTCCATATCCTTAGCTACTCCTACTCGATCGACCATCCTATCCTCCTCATTGGCTCAACCATCCACCATTTCCTTCTCCAGTCACCTCTATTGTAGATACGATGCTCAAAGGGCATACGATTCAACTTGATGGACCTATCTATGCCTCTCCATGAAGAGGTACTGGCAAAGGTATTGATGCATCTATCTCTACTAATGGAGGCTTCGATGCCTCTGGCTCTGCTAGCGGAGGTGCTTATGCCTCTGTCTCTACTAGTGGAGGTGTCAATGACTCTAGCTCGAGTGGGAGAGATATTGCTTCCTCTGGTTCCATAGGTTGACCAGATATGTTATAGAAATTATTGGACTGGAGATATATATTTGGCATGTATCATCAGTTTGATGTTATCGTTCATATATATATATATATATATATATATATATATATATATATATATATATATATACTGCATTTTTCATGTTGATGTTGATGTTTATTTATATGTTGATTGATGGGTATGTTAGGTCAGGTTAGATGATGTTTGTTAGTTGTGTGTGGTTGTTATGTTATATAATGCAGCGTGTGTTTTGTTAGATGTTATTGTTAGAATTGTGTGTTAGATGATGTTTAAATCTGTTAAATGTATATGTTAGATGATGTAAGGTAATGTTTATGATGGTACATTCATGTTAAAGTTTATGTTCATGTTTATGATGGTATGATGATGTTTATGTTTATGTTTGTTAGATGGTGAAGATGATGATGATGGTATGCTTATGCTTATGTCTAATATGGCTATGTTTATGATGATATGATGATGTTTATGTTTATGTTTATGATGGTATGATGATGTTTATGTTGATGTTTATGTTTATGATGGTATGATGATGTTATGTTTATGTTTTTTTGGTGGTGAAAATGATGACAATTGTATGTTTATGTTTATGTAGTGAAAATGATGATGATGGTACATTTATGTTTATGTTTATGGTTATCTTTATGATGGTATGATGATGTTTAAATGTTTATGTTTATTATGGTATGATGATGTTTATGTTTATGTTTGTTAGGTGGTGGAAATGATGACAATGGTATGTTAAACGATGTTAATTGGATTTTAGATGTAACTACTAGATGTTTATCTTATATAATGTTAGGTGATATTATATGTGAATGTTCATGTTTGCTTATAGATGTGATTGTTAGATGTGTACTATCAAAAACAGATTCCCCCAATGTAATGTTGTGTATAAACACCATGCAATTTAAATTGTGAAAAAACATCATGTATATTTATTTTGAAAAATTGTGAGAGGTGTTTATTAAAAAACATCAATAATATCTTCTTCCTTACAGTGCAGTTACTACCATATTGTTACAATAAATGTAAACAATTTTGTAAACTTATATTATAAAATATAATAGGTCAAAAATATTTCACGTGTAATTATATCTTAGTTATATTTAAATTAAATTATTTTAATAATTATTTTAATAATAAAATATATTTCATTCCCTTATAACAAATATTTGTTTATACTAATTTATCATGAACTTATAATTTGCATTTAATGCATCTTAATGTTACATGTAATTGAACGAAAATCATAGTTAATCATACGAATAATATATGAAATTGAAGTGATGCAACCATTATACATGTGATCTTGTGAGAACTATTCCTAAATTGACACATTTCTTCATCACGATTTAACCATAAATGGATTGTACATGCATACATAAATTCTCATTATAAGTGTGATTTAATACTTTTCCACAATTCTTATAGGGTGTAATTAACTTCATATTTGGTGGATAATGCTTACAATATATGAATTCAAATTGCCTCTATATTTTCCTTTTTTTCCCTGGAAAAAAAAACCATAACTTTATTGGAAAAGAAAGTTACCTTCTTCAAATTCTCTTAACCCTCAACAAAGATTAGATTTTTCAGAAAAGGATCAATTTACAGTTCCTTGCATTCTGAGATTTTGCCTTTGATAATAGCAATTAAGCATTGTAAGCTTGCATCTTCAATTCAAATAAAAAATAGTTCATAACAGAAATTACATCATTCAGATTTCTAATCAAGATATTCTACAAAAAACAATAATTCTTTCATATAGTCTATTTATATAGTGTCATTTAAAATCAAAGAAAGTAGCATAGCTCATATGAACTTTCTTCCAGATTGTTTGAAGTCCTTCAATGTGGATCCCATAGAAAGGATAGATGTTCTTTCATATTTTTTCCTTCTAGCTCCTTCTGAACATGCCACTCCCCACTTCTTAGCTCTAGTCCTTCTTTTGATTGGGTATCTGCTTCATAATTTCTTTCCCTGTAGATATGTTGAAATGATATTTCTTCCAATGCGTCCTTTAGTTGTTTTATTTCTTCCAGGATCGGTAAAAGAGTTAAGTTATGACACTGTTTTTTATCATATATCCAATCTATTATCAACAGTGCATCTCCAAAAACCTGTAGAGATTTTATTCCTTCCATTGAAGCCAATTTAAGAAGAAGTTTTAATGCATTTAGTTCTGCAAAGTTGTTAGTTCCAGCTCCTCAACCTGCTTTGAATCTTAGTATAGTGTCCTTGTCAATATAGATTAGTCCTCTGATGCCTGCTCTACTAGGATTAGACTGCGTTGTCCCATCAAAAAAGGACCAAGGAGTGTCATTTCTTAAATTTCCATCCACCACCGATCTGATAATTGCGACTTTTTCTACTTGTGGATAGTTATTTAAAATAACTGTTGTTGTTCTTGCACATTGAAGTGGACCTATTATTGTATCTTCAAATAAAGAAAGGTTTCTTGCTATCCATATCTGCCAGAGAATGATAAGTGGAATAATTTTAAAACTATTATAATCCGAGTTAAGTATCTAAGTTTTTAAACATTACTGAATTGAGTTTCCCTCCCAGTTGAAACTATGTTTCAAAAGTATCTCAATTTCTTTCCAAATCCGTGTAAGGAATTTGAAAGCAACAGTGATATGGTGATTTGTTTCTTCTGCATTTGTGCGCATAACACACCTTCCTGGGCCCTCCCATCCTCTTCTCTGTAATTTGTCCCATGTTAGTGCCTTATCACAAAGAAAAAACCACATGATCAATTTTGATTTTGGAGGACAATTTAACTTCCAAATCGGATGCCACCACCAAATGGGGATTGTTTTATTAACTCCCAGTAGACTTTCATAGCCCTTTTTAGGTGTATATTTTCCATGTTGATCGTAAGACCAAACCAATTGATCGACATTGGTTGAAAGAAGCATATGGTTAATTCTTAACTGATTAACAAAGCCCTTCCATACAGTAGCCTCTTCTCCTCTAAAGCCTAGATATTTTGCATTCTTCCACTATTGTTCTAATGGAGAAAATATCATGCTGTCTACTACCTAATTTAGCTTAAAACCACCTTTAAATCTTAGCTGAAATATCATTTGAATAGGTAGTAAAAATATGTCTCCACTAGCCACGTGGGAGTCTTCTCCCAATCTAACACTTTTTAGGTCTCCGACATTCCATGATAGATAGTCCCCAATCACATTAAAAGACAAAACCGCAACTTTCCATATATTCGATACGTTCTGACTTGGTTTAGAATCACATCTTATCCACTCCATTAAACTTAGAGGTTTAATATATTTTTGTATTATAATTTATCTCCATATTCCAGAACTTGCAATTAACCTCCAGATATTCTTCGCTGCCAAAGCTTTAGAAAAAACTAAGGGACATCTCAGACCCCATCCACCTTGTTTTTTGGGTATAGCAAGTTCCTGCCATTTTATCCAAACAATATTTTTTGTGCTCTATGGATCCATGCCAAAAAAAATTAAACAATATCTACCTGATATCATTCAAAACTCCCCTAGGTATCCAAAAAATGGAGCTCCAATAGTTTGGTGTAGCTTCGAGGACTGACTTTGCTAAAACAAGCCTTCCAACTTTTGATAACCATTTATGGCTCCACTTGCTAATTCTTTTTTCACATTTAACTAGCATCCAATTCCAATCATTTTTTACGTAAGCTACAAGTTTTAGAAAGAATCCTAAATAATTCATTCCATTTTCCAGAATTTGTTCACAAAAAGGAAAAAGCCTTTTCAGAATAAGCATTTCATCTTCCTTTATTCCTTCTCCTATGAGAGGTGATTTATGGAGATTTATTTGCATACATGTTGTTGCGCAAAAGAGATCTAGAACACTTGCTAGATAATCCCAATCTTTTACCCATCCTTTCGAGAAAATAAGGATATCGTTGACGAAGAGAACATGAGATAGTCTGCAAGATCCACCTATGAGAATTCCTTTGAACTATCCTTAAGATTTTGCTAGAAGGATAAAGTTCTGCTAAGGTCGTCTGCTACAAGAAGAAAGAGTGGTGGAGCTAAAGGACAACCCTGATGAATTCCTCTGCTCCACTTGAAAAAGGATGAAGTTGCACCATTCACTAAGAATGCAAAGGAGGCCAAAGTGATACTAGCCATAACCCATTTTGTAAAAGACCCTCCAAATCCTAGTTGAGTTAAGATCATTCCTATAAAGGTCCAATTTACCCTATCGTAGGCCTTCTTTAAGTCTATTTTAAGAATGACATATTTGATCTTTCTGGTCTTGATAGTGTCAAATCCTTCTTGGGCTATACCTAAAACTTCGTGTATTTGCCTGTTCGATAAGAAGCCAAATTGCTCTTGAGAGATCCCGACTGCTAGGAAAGGCTTGATACTTTGTCTTATTATTTTTGCAATAATATTATATATTGAGTTGCATAAAGAAATAGGCCTGAAATGGTCAAATCTTGTTGGATTATTAGACATTGTAATCAGTGCAATTAAAGTTGTGTTAAAACTTGCAAGGACTTTTCTAGTTTTCCTTGAGTCTTCAAAAACCCTTAATAGATCATCTCCTAAAGTTTCAAACAAAGAAGAGTAAAACTCAATTGGTATTCCATCAAGTCTAGGGATTTTTTCCTTTTTAATCCTGTTAAGGGTATCTTCAAGTTCACCGTTGGTTATATCCTACGTCAATTCAATATTATCCTCCTCCTTTACCACTATAGGGAAGAACTGTGCCACTTTGACAATATCAACTATATTATATTTGTCAGGGGCTTTAAAAAAAGAATCAAACTATTTTACTCATGCTATGGCTATTTCTTCAAACTTACTAGCCTCCCCTTCATCAGTTGTTATTTTCTGGATAGTATTTACACTTTTCCTATGATTAGCAAAGTGATGAAATAACTTTGTGTTCTCATTGCCTTTAGAAAGCCAGAGGTATTTGCTTTTAATCCTCCATTCTGACTCTTGAATTAAAAGAATTTATCTTTTCCTTTTTTCCCAAACCAAAACTGTCTCTTTGCAATTACTAGTATCGAACCCCATAAAAGCATCCTCATTCCAGGATCCCATCTTAAATTCAAGATCTTTGAGTTCTTTATCCTTCTCTGCCCTCATTTTTGCAGACCAAACTAGAGTAGCAGTTTTAACTTGTTTTATATTTTTTAGGAATTCTATAGGGGTTGATTCCCTAGAAGACTCATTGTAGGGAACCCAAGAAGATTTTAGAATCTGTATTAGTTCTGGATTCTCAAGCCATATAGGATTGAGTTTAAAGGGTGCATGGGGGTAAACCCTATATCAGATAATGAAAGAAAATTCGGTCTATGGTAAGAGTCTCCTATGTTTACCACCCACTTTCTAAATCTGAAGGGCATATCTAAAAGACTTTCGTAGAGTAAGAATCCATTGATTCTCTTGGAGACCCTATCAAGTCCAACTCGCCTATTGCTCCATGTTGGCAATAACTTTGCAGGCTCAATGTCTAACATACCAACCTTGTCTAATTTTTGCATGAAAAAATCTGACAAACAGTCTTTTGTTGCATTCAGACCCCAAACCTCAGATAATCCCAACAAGAAGTTTAGATCTCCTCCTAATATCATGGAGCTATTCTCTAGATTTTTTTTAGAAAGAAGACTTTCCCATAAATAAATTGTGTTTGCATAACGACCATAGATATTTACAAATAGAAATTCCTTACCTGTTATGTTTGAGACTAAAGTGGTTCCTAGAACTGAATCCATTGCCCAGGAATTCTTCATATTCCAAACCCCTCATTCCATCCTGTAATTAGGCCTCCTGAGCATCCTTTAGCATCTACATAGTAGAAATTCCAATCCTCTAACAGTTTTCTAAGGTCTGTAATAAGTTTCTCACTTTTCATCATAGTTTCTTCAAAGAAAAGAACATCAGGATAATTGGATAAAATCAACCTGCGAATGGCTAATTTCTTTTAGGGTTTATCCATCCCTCTGTAGTTCAAAGAGCAAATCAGCATTAAGTAACTCCTTTCTAGGACTCTACTGCTCTAAGCGTCCCTACAATTGACCTTTGAGTTCTTTCTCCTACCTCATAACAAGCCTTCATTTGTGCTTTCTGCAAATTAGACCTTCTTCCTTTGTTTCCTGCAATGGCAGCCACATGATTCATACCAATACCTCCTCCTCTTACTATAGGTTTCGTTCCACCTTGTCTGGGTCTTAATTTCATCGCATAGTCTTATTCTTGAATTAGTTTAGAATGAATATTTGGAGTAATACATTCCATATTATTCTCAGAATGAGAATCAATGTCTGGGAACCCTAAGGTATGAATGCAGGGTTTCAAAGGAGTAATTGCAGTAGATCCTTGAAACGAAATTTCAGACAAAAAAGTAATGGAAGGTGAATCGGAAATTTCCTTTAGAGTGGAAAGTTTGAATTCTAATGTCTGTTCAACCCTTAATTCTTCTTTCTTTTGAGAATTTGTTACTCCCAAAACCTTTGGAAAAGTTCCCAAATCCTTTAAGGTACTTGACTGTAATTCTTCGGTTAAGGACTAGTTATATACCCTTTTAGATTGGGAATCTTTCAACGGTTCAATTTTCCATTTCAGAACCCAGACCTTCCGCTTGAAAGAAAGCAAGTATTCCTCGACTAAATGTCCGTACAGATGGCACTGGTTACATTTGAAGGGTATTCCTTGAAAATCCAGGGCTTCAGTATGTGATACACCATTTATGTTTAAAATAATATCTTCAAAGAGTCCTTCTCTTAGGTTAACAGATACAAGTAATTTTGCTACACTCATTTTACTAGTAGAAAAGCATGACATGTTTGTTTCTCTGTAGGTACCCAGTGCATTCCCAATTTCTTGAAACATTCTAGGAGACCGACAATCAAAAGGGAGATTGGGTAATTTAATCCATGCATGTGCCTGGTCAAGTCTCTCCTTTGTGGTATCAAATAGCGGTGTCCACTTCTTGAGGGATAGAATAGTGGAATCCCATTTCCACACTTCTTTCAAAATACTAAGAGCCTGCAGTTATGTCTTGAATATGAAGGCTAACCAACCTCTGGACAACACGAAAGATTCTAGTTCATACCCTAAAGCCCCTTCCCAATTATTCGTAACCCAACTTTTAAGTCCATAGTCTCTTATATTTCGGCCAAGGAAACGCCCTACCAAGGTTCTTTCACTAGTAATTATTGCTTCATTCATAGTAATATGCTCGTCGAGGACTATATTTAAGGGGCCTTTCTTCTTTTTAACACATCTATTTTGGGATTGATCTTAACCCTGAACTTTATCTCTAGAGACAAGTTTTAAGAATTCGTCAGAGATCCTCCATTCAGTTCTTCAAGAGACAATCTTCCTCCAATAAAACCTGAGCCCCCGGAAAAATCTTCATGTCTCTAAGATGTTAAAGTCTTTGGAATAGCACTATCGGACTGGTATTCACTAAAAATCTTGAGAGCAGGACTCCTTTGTGGCTCCGAGTTTGAAAAATCTAAAGCAGTTAATGCTAAAGATTTTGCAGGGGAGCTAATAAGCCTGACAACAAAGCTTCTTTGAGAATTTTCATTTAGTAGATCCAATGAATTAAAAGTTGTATGCTTGAAGGGAGGACTGTGCTGATGTCTCCTTTCTACACCTGGCAAGATACGTGACCTTCCTTTGGTTTGTCGTAGAGACATAATGAAAAGGCTTAGAAAAACGTACTACTCCTTTAATAGAACTTAAACCTTCAGAATCTCCTTAAATTTCAGCTATGGTTCTCATTGACAGATCCATAAATGGATCCCACCTGACCCTTAAAACCTGTGCCTCGAATTCCATGAAACCAAAAGGTTGTGAAATCCAACTGGTTCATCTTCTAACGTAATCCTTTCGGTTCATCTTCTTGGAGCCTTCATAAAAAGTACTCTTTCAATTTAGAAGCATCTTTGTTTCTCCCACCTCTGTATTTTCCTATTGATTAACATGATTTAATTAACGAGCTTTAATATCCATAGTATGATATATAAACATATTAGTGTCATAGTTTAAAACTGTATTGTTTTCAAGGATTTTTTGTCTTAACAATTTCAATTTCATATTCATACTTAATTACTAAATATGTGACTAATATAAAGATTCACAAGTAAGTCCTTTCTATTCATTGTTATTTTCATAAATAACAATATATATTTGGTGAATGTACCATTAAACCATTCTTTCTAATGGGTGTTGTCATTGGTTTATTGCTTTCACGTAATACATAGTAAGTAATGAATGAACTAACAATAACTCATGGTGAATAAAAAGTAAATTACTTAAACCAAAGGAAAGAGAAACAATCTCAAGCTAACTTCCATGACAAACTTCCAATAAAAAATCTCATTTGAAAAATAAGAAAATGAACTCTTATGCTTCAAATACCACAATAATTCAAAGTATAAGTGTCTAAGTATAATATATTCATGAAATCCACCTTGTAATTCAAATGAGAGTAGTTGGAATTACAACAAGCAATAAATATGATTAACATCAATGATAATTTGCAATCTAATGAACGAATTTTGATTCAGGTGTAATTATAATACAATAAATTAAATGATAAAAAGCACCCTAGAATGAATTAAATGGAAAGCAAGAAAGATCACTCTAACTATGGAAAATCATATACAATCATTCCATACAGTCACAAATATCTTGATAAACAAACACATTTCGCATCATATTGATTTTTACAAACTCAAATTGTTTAAAAAGATCTGGTAATCAACTTTTCATTTTCACCATCATAACGCTAAAAATTAACAATATAATTCAAGAATTAGAGATAACAATAAAAAATGATATATCAAAAATGTAAATCATGAAATAAAACATGTACATATTGATCACTCTCTGTTGCCATCATCCTCGTTATCTTCCTCTCTTGGCATGACAACATTGTTTTTCTCAAAAATATGTTTAGATCTAGGTTCGTGTCTTAATATGAACCACCAATCCCTATCCAACATATCCATGTAAAAAACACTTGGTTGCAGCATTTGGGAAAAAACAAGGCTCCTTAGTTTCATCCCACATCCTTCTAGAGTTCATACATATCATCCCACTATCACAATCTTCCTTTACATTATTCCTATCGAACGTGTCCCACCGCTTGCACCTAAAAATAACACACTAGAAAGCTGAGAAGTCCACTTGAATGATATCTTGTATCTTTTCGAAATAACCCAAATTTTGACATAACTCAACTTCCACTCCATAGTCTTCTGTAAGACATCCATCATCAGCATCCTAAGTGCGAAAACGATGCCTATATGCCCACATAAATGGGAACAAATGCACCTATAAAAAAGAGAATAAATGATAGTGTCATATTTCTAATAACTCGACCATTAATATACAAAATATAGATGATACAATTCAAAGGTGCATTATGAAGTTAGAAATGTAAAACAAAAAGATATTATTATCGAGTTGTTGCACCTGATCCCTATGTTTAGCACATCCTCCTTAGCATGCGGGTAACGACCAAATGCACCATATTTCTCTCTAACTTGGTCAACAATCCAACTGTTGGGACATATCATTAGCATATTTTCTTTTAAATGATCTCGAAAAGGCATGCTTCTACCATTCAACCGTCTGAATTATTTCTTGTCAATTTCTCATTTCCTCCTCTTCTCTTCATATAATGCGACCCGCAACTATGTTTCCTCCACATTGTAAATAATGAATTTATTGATGGAATCAATTTTTGAATTCGTTTTTGTGTTCATGGAATATCAACATATAGTATGTATGAGATCAGAGATAGATTATGAAGTCCATTGTTACAATAAGTGATGAAAGATAACTTACTTACTCTTTATCATGCGCCTTTTTTGTTTATTTGGAGTAGCTCCCCATCTCTTTTGTCCTCGTTGTGTTCATCATCCCAAATCAATGCGCTAGGTGTGTGGTCAATTTGCTTGATGTACTCACTGGCATAATAGAACGACTCATATATTATGTACCCCTCTGTCATAGACTCCTCATGTTTTGCCCTTTTTCGAACAAATCCCTTCAATATTTTCATGTACCTCTCCAAGAAGAACATCCAACGACATGAGACCACCCCGACTAGTTCAACCTCATTAACTAGGTGAACTAGAAGATGAACTTCCAAGTCCATGAAACTCGTTGGCAGTTCCTTCCTGAACATACAAACAATCTCAACTATCTCTTGACACCATTGTGGACTGCTAGCGATGTCAGTCTCCTTTGGTGTGATCCACTGTACAACTTCGGGTAGTTTAGATATGGCACACGATAGATCATCGGGAAAGTCGTGTTTCACACACCCACTCATGAGAAACGGATAATGACACTACAAAGTGAACACAAAAATTTAATTGCATTTTAACTTGTGTGGTAAAATATATAAATAAAAAATAAAAACATTTTTTGACATTATACATACGCTTAAAAGGTTGAGATGGTCATGTCATTTCAAACCATACAAATGTTCATCTATAGTGAAGCGGTTTCGTAGAGTAGACCCATATAAAGAAGGTTCCTTCACACCCAATATAACTTCATTTGCCAAAGAAATATCATATTTCTTCAAAACCCATGGGACATCTCCTTCTTTAAATGACCAAGAGGGGCCAACCTCTCCTCTGTTTTATTGTCTTGGCCAATGCTTCCTTTTAGTATTTGAAGAAATAAGATCTCTCCTGATAGCCAATGTGTCACTTTGTTTAGATGATATGTGCCTCCACAAAGAAGATGAAACATTTTTAAATATATGCATGGGATATAGTAAGTGAACAATATTAAGATGCTCCCAATATGAGAGCTCATAAAATATCGATTTCCTTTTCATTCCAACAGGCATTTTCTCAACATAGGTGTCAAATAATTCGGGATCATCCAACATAGGTTCCCCATTTGAATCAAAGATTTCTACAATTTCCTTCTCCTTCACTCTGTCATATGCCTTAAGCTAGTCAACTAGTGTCATTATTTCAAGTCTTCGGGTTCTCTCTGGTTTACCATTGAAAGAAGATGTTGCTCTTCTATAAGGGTGGTCTTATGGGAGGAATACCCTCGAGCAGTCATACACTGGCTTTCATAGGTGGCTAGACCACCTAGCCTTCATAGAAGGTACACAACATTTATACCCATAATACCCTTTTGTTACAATACCTATGGTGTTATAGTATACATAGTGCGTCAGTGTTGAAGGTCAATACAGTCGCACCGAATTACAAATGCCAAGAAATATTGCTACAAATATAAACAAAACAAACAACATATTTATCAGAGCAAACTCCTAATCCTGGATAATCATGTGTTGTGTATGTGCATATTCCATACAACGTAAAACTTCTCTCTGTTGGGATGGGTATTGATACAACGTATACTTGTATCCCTTCCCATAATTCCTTCAATTCATCGATCAATGGTTGTAGGTAAACATCATATTCTTCACTTGTCTTCTACCATGGACTATAAGATCCAGCATGAGATGTTCGTTATTCATGGAGAACCATGGGGGGGTATTATTATTGATCACTACTACAAGCCAAACAAAATAGTTGGTGTTTTGGAGGGAATATGGGTTGACACCATCCATGGCTATGCTCAATCAAATGCTTTGTACTTCATCATTGAATTTATCATGCCATGTATCCTCTATTTGATTCATGGCTATTGAATCTATTGAGATTCGTATAACTCGAGCCTCACTTCAGGGCGAGGCATGCCATCTCTGCAACATAGCTAATTCTTTGCAACGAAAGAGCCTTTGAATCCTTGGGATTATAGGCATGTGCCTCGATATCTTATGAGGAGGACCATGTGATTTAGCCTTGTTTCTTGATTTATTGTACCTTCCATGCCCACATTTTGGACATATCTCTTCGTTTGCATATTCATCTCTATATAGAATACAATCATCTGGACAAGCATGACATGATATATACTCAACACCCAACATTTTCAACATTTGCTTTGCCTCTTTGCAGTTATCGGGCAAGACATTATCAATCGAAAGTACCTTGTCTTTGAATAATCTGCAGTTAGTGGGCAATATAAATCTACAATGTCATTTAACATTTATAAAATCGACAATTTTCAATGTCGATTGTGTGACATATTCCTCAAAATATAAGGGATTTGATGGTTAGTTACCTCAAAAGTGCCGAGAAACGTGCGAGAAACACGTGTCTGATATGCCATACATTGCTTTCAAGTTGTATAGTAACATTGTTGTCCCCACCTGGGTAGAATTTGATCAACCGGGTCCAAAGAGAGGGGTGGTGGAAGCCGATTTAAGGATTTGGAAGAAGGTATCAATGGTATGAGCGTCGTCACCTAGCTCATTGTCCTGGAATGAATGTAACAACATTGCATCCATGGCACTAATATGTCGTAATAACTCATCCATACAAAACTCTATTTCATTGCCTCAATTGTCAACATGTGAAGAACTACTATTAAAATAGGAATTCCTAATTGGTGAGTCTATACACAGTGGGAATTGAATAGGTGGTTGACTCAACCATGCTTGGTATGCTTCCTCTCTGAGTTGCGCTCTTTTTGCATCCTTCTCTCAATTTGACATTGTAGTGGGGTGCAACGGAAGATGGTAGACAGGTCCCTCATCATCATAATCCCGATTTCAAAAATATTGAACATTACGTCAATGATATTAGTAAGCACAATGCAATTGCGTTGTTCCAACATTATACAACAATTATTACAGAAGAATGTGAATTTTTTCCAATAGTAAATGTTCAACCAAAAAAAATATTATAAAACAAAAGTTCAAATTGAGAAATACATTAGCATCAATCCCATTGAAAATTGAAATATACAATTAATCATTGTTTTTTGTCTTACACCCCAAGGGGACATATAAATGTAGTCCCAATGCAAGACATCTCTAATGAGCGATTGATGGTCTGCAAAAGTTATAGTTTATTAACAACTCATCACTAGGAGACAAATTATGTATTGCATGCCCGACAACAAATCTGGATTATTTCATTTTCATAAAGAACTCCTTGTCACTGAAGTGTTCCTCAAATGAACAATTTGCAAAAAATAAAGAGCACCTAAAACTATTTATGAACCCTACAATGTACTCATGATTGCATGGATGACCATCGATATATATAACAGTTTCTTCTTGTTAAAGTTTTAATAAACATAACCTTTCATGCACATACTATACATGGAAATGCTATGTTTGTATTTAACAATATTCAAGTAATCTGACTGACAATAGATAGGACCGCAAAATGGCATAAGTGCTACTGACTGTTTGGGGGGAAGGTGTACATGTGAAAGGATAAACAACTCAAGATTTGTAGCATCTATATTAGACTTGGGAATCATAAAACTATTACCACGAAAGGATAATTTAGTTCTAACATCGGGCACATGTAAAGAAGACGTCCAAGCGCCATACAAAGCACGGTTGAAACAAGTTTGATATTTACTTTGCAAATTCACGGGAAGAGAGAATTCATCGCTACCCTCCAACATTTGGACTGACCTTGGTGTGTACTTTGACATTTTTGCACTCAACTCATGCAAATTTTTGGATCTCCTAGTAAAGATGTTTTGGGTGGCATCGATAACATACTTTGGATCACTAGAACTTTCAGTTGACTGAATAGAAGCATAGGGGTTATCCAATTTAGGACTAAGCATAGTTATTTTGGCTTCCAAATTTTCCAAAATGAGCATAGGGAGGTGTTCCTACATGTCTTTTCTATATCACCTATTGGAATTTTCATTGTAGTAGGGGGTATTAGACCATCAACATTGGGAAGTTGATCATTAGTACAATGGGTGAGTGTGACACGTCGAGGGTTCTCCTTCAATCCTTGACATTTTGAACAACCACATACTACTGGGGTGTCATAAAAGAGATCCATCTCACAACGAATTACCATCAATGCCACAGGATTGTGGCTGGAAGATGGCATGTTACAATTGGCAGGGTAAAGCGGTTGCCCATTTTCATCTACCAACTGCTTGCATTATCTTCAATTGATACCCTCTTAATAAGATCCATCCTGATAATAACTCCAAGTTTAAAAAAAATATCATCACCCTTAATGTAATATGTGTGTTTATAATATTATATCCTTGAGGGTTATCTCAAGTAGTCATGAGCAAAACATGAGATCTCTCCCCAAAAGTCGTGGAGGTCACAAGTTCAACTCTCTTGATCCCCTTGAGGTTAGGATTTATAATCAAGGGCGACGATTTACCGATGGCACAAAATCAGACCCGAATTTCTAAATCTAATACCAACAATACTCTCATGAGAATTGGCATTTTCATGACCCAAGGATAGGCAAAGTCTCACCCGAGACTCTCACAAGATTTGCAGAGATTGAATATGAGTTAGTATTTTGTAATCATACACGAGAACTTCATTATGACGCATCTAACACATTCACCCATTTAAATCACAATAGACTCAAATAATATGGACAAAAAAAGTTATTCCATTAATCCAACCATTGTATTAAGAAAGGATTCAATAGTTATGTCGATTCAACATCCCTTTTACAATCAGTGTTATGGCCTCATTCATATGATTGACTGACAAGAGACAACCATCAATTCATCCAACATCAAATGAACAACAACCATTACAATCCCATAGCCTTTGTTCTTATACAAAATTGTAGACAATTACACTACTTGATTTTGAGTCTCATTCCATGCTTGTTCAAAGGCTTTTTGTGTTGAACTAACTTATCTCCTATCGTCGATTTAACGTAGTTAATATTATGTTTCTTAAGCAACATTAATGTATTCGAACATACATCATAATTAACATGTGTTCTAAACCTTTTTTTAATTAAAAAACGTGGAACTTACATCCCTTAAGCGACGTAGGCAATGTGGATCAAACATGGCCTAAACATCCAATAAGCCATGTTTGAAATGTAGAACTAACATCGATGGAACATGGATCAAACATGGCATTAGCGTTAGATAAGATATGTTTAAAATGTGGAACTAATGTGGATCAAATGTGGCTTGAATGTCCGATAAGCTACATTTGAAACATGGAACTAACATGGATTAAGCATGGATTGGATGGATTCTCAACTCTATTAGGAAACTTTGCTTCAATTTTCTCTGGAGGCATAGTTTAGAATATTGGGGGTTCCACCTAGTGAAGTGGAATACGTTGGGGACACCTAAGCAGCATGGAGGTTGGGGATGAAGAACGCTATACTCTTTAATAAAGCTTTGGGTGCAGAATCATTATGGAAATTTTTGACAAAAGACAGTATGTGGATGAACATCTTGATTACCAAATATATAGCTCATGATTCTATTATAGATTGGATCAGAAGAAGTAATAAGAAATGTAGGCAGGCTTCTAACCATTGGAGAGCCCTTTTGAATGCCTTCTAGTTGCTTTCGCCTTATCTTGCTTGGAAAGTTGGGAATGGAAAATCCATTCGAGTTGGGCACGATTCTATCATTGGCATGCTAGAGGGTTCCAATCTCAATCCTGGTATAGTGGCTCATTTACATGATAGAGGACTGTCTACTCTGGATAAGATAGCCATTTTGGGAAGGTCGTCACTTTGGAAACATGGGTGGTTCTAAGGGGAGGAGCTTGGGCTAAGGAGGGAGTTGAAGATCGAATGGGACTTGTTCAGAGAAAAGCTCATTAAGACTCATATCCATATTCATAATAAGGAAGATGACTTGGGGTGGGCCTATAATTTACATGGTGGAATCTACATAGCAAAGTTAGGGTACCTGTCGATCTGCTCTGAAGTGCCTGATTAGAGTAAGTGGTGGTGGTGGCCGCTGTGGAAAATAAAAGCTCTCCTGAAGACAATTTTACATTTATGGCTTATGTTGATGAACAGGGTTTTAACCTGGTACATATTACAACACTTCAATTTTCATGGTCCTGGTTTTTTTATGTAAATCTGCGAATGAATCCGTGTTGCATCTCTTCATAGAATGCGACTATAACAAGGAGGTTTAGGGCAAGGAGGTTCAAGGTGAGATTGCAAAAGTTGTTTCATTCTCCTCCCCATGGATAGGTGGATCACTGGAAGACTGTTTCAGATGTTACTTTCAGGTTTGGGAACTTAGAACACTTAGACCACTCCCTCTCATCATTGCTTGGGGAGTGTGGTTGGTCTATATGATGCAATTTTCAATGAACATCATAGGCCTATTTTTTAGACTACTTCCCAATCCTTCACGTTTTCCCAGCATTTTAGATATGAACCTGTAGGTGGGTCTGTTCGGATCAGGGAGCCTTTGTGGATTGCTGAAGACCGGGTGTGGGTTTTTTTTGAGGAGGCTAGTCAAGACTACATAGGTGGTTTCAGTTTCAGTTTTTATATCATAAATACCATTACTTTCTTAGGAAGGGTTGTATTGGACATGGTACTAATAATAGGGTAGAATTCAGTGGTATTTTCTTCTTGCTCAAACAGGCGGTCAAATGTAGACTAAATAGGCTACAAATTTTTGTTGACTTGATGTTGGTTATCAGGTGCATGCATGGATTGGATGATATTGCAAATACTGATTTAATTTATTTAGTGGATCAGCTGAGAAGGACCAGAGACTCTTTCCAAGAACTAACTTTCAAGCATATATACCGGGAGCATAATGAACATGCTAATGCTCTTTTAAAGCAAGGATTGGTTCTGCATGAAGGGGCTTTAAGCCTCGAAGAATTTCAAGGGGGCACATTTATGCTTCCTATTTACTTTTCCCTATAAGCCTTCTGTGATGATTAAGAAGGGATTTATTCCCTCTCTGTTCTTTCTTGGACTGATAGTTTCAGACCTGGTAGGAATTTTTGGCTCTTTCTTGAACTTTGCTTCTACTTTTTTATTATACTCTGTTGTTAAGCACTGAGGATTGTATTTTTTTCCAGAAATGAATGAAAATACATTTTTTTTCATGGGGGAAAATGTTATTTTTAAGAAATTATGAAGTAGAAAACACATTTAAATCATTTAGTTTGAGAGAATTTAAATGTGTGCTTAAGATTGTGGACTTAAAGGTTCAAGAATGAGATTTTTTTGGAAATATTATGGGAGAATTGTATTCCAATGGATGAAAGTGCATGGAAATTTAGACTTTTGAGCAACAAAACTTGTTGTAGTGCTTTACTTGATAGTTTTAATTACATGAAAATGTTGATTTGAAGACAAAGTGAAGCAAAACAAGATGCATTCAAAGCAATTATTGATTAAGGCTGTGCCCCTTTATTTCACATCTTCTTATTGGGTTTGATTGCCATATTACCATTGGTAGTGCAAAAAATGACATGAACAATCTTAGACTTGGGCTACTTCCACTCCTTGATGGCCTTGGTAGCTAGTCACACCGTTTACGAGCCTAGGCACCTCCGCCACCACCATGTTCTTTCAAGTGTCCATTGATAGCGCCACGTGTTCACACATGTTGGTATTTTCTTTCAGTATCTATTTAGTAAGGTACACGTATCTCTTGTTTATTGCCAACTTGTTGCGTGCAACATGCTCCATATATATATTTGCCTCACCATACCAAGACCGACATATAACCACATAATTTTTTACTAGTAATGTTATCACTTATATTTAAAAGCATGGAATAACACGTGAAACTTACACATTCCCTTGACTTTGACCATGAGCTCTATCATATGGCCAACATTTGTGATTTTGAAGTAATAATCTAGTTTGTTGTTCTAGTCGATCCCACTAGGGAGCGGTAGTGCTAATAGCAAGGATCACGGTGGGGCCATTGCCCTCCAAGCCTTCATGAATGCCTCCAAATCCACCAATACCATCGCTCCAACAATAATGGTATGATGACTCTTGGCACTAATTACCACTCGACAACCACATAACATAGAACAAAATTTAATATCCAAATTGCAGTGGGAACTGGAGTGTGCAACTAGAGAAGTAACTAGTTATATCTTTCCCATTATAACGAAGTTTTTTATGCCAAATGAAATATTTATGATTCAACAACTAGCAATCCCATGCAATACCGACAAGTTGCAAGAACCCACAACCAATTAAACTACTTGGATTTCTACATAAAAAATAAGCTGCTTTACCATCGATTTTGTGAGTGTTGCACTACACTAGTTCTTGGAATCATTTCTGTTTTCTCACCCAATTTCACCATCAAGTTATGGATTGCAATCTTTGATACAATGCAACCACAATATCAACTAGATTAGACTTAAACAAATACACTCCAACTACCATTACGATCACACTAATTATATTAGTCATAAGCAACTTAAAAGGAGATAATAGACAACAACAAACATAACAACTAATATCGCTCGATCACTTTTTCAATACAATTTTGATGAATTACAAGAGGAGCAACACTAGAGGAGTATATTTTTTTTTAGAAATTTTAGGATCAAGGCTTTTCCTTAGATTCATAAAATGTAGGGAGGGAAGAAATGAGAGCAACAATAGAAGAGTAGATTTTTTCAATTTTTTTAGGATTAAGACTTTTCCTTAGAGGATCAGAAACATGAAAGTGCATGAGGAAGGATTCATGTGAATAAATAAAACACAACAAGTGGAATGCTTGTAAAAGGTCAAATATTAAACAAAAAATCTTAATAATTAAATATAATATATAAAATTTTGAATTTTAATGACTTTTAAATTATTTTTGTTTGATTAATAATTGAAGTAAAATGTTAGGATTTTTTTTCTAACCAATCAACCCAATAAAACATAATATTTTACTAATTATCACATTATTTTTAAATTTTCAAAATAATGTCTTCAATAATGAATTTTTGGGTAGCACCATGCAATTCCAATTGAACTAGTTTAGTAACCGCTTTAACCATTTTGAAAAGATCTTACAGAGTTGAGAAGACTCCATTTTCATACCAACTCTTAGTTCCAAAATATATATAATCCTCTAATAAAGTGTTTTCGGAAGATACGGGAGAGTTGGAAGTACCCCATTTTCTTCGTGTCCACGACGACGAGAAAGTAAACTCTAAGCCAATGTTGCATTTCGAAAAAAATGAAAACACGTATAAATACCCTGGAATAAGAGATCGGGCGTTTTTACTTTACACATCGGAATTTCAGTTCGGCTTCAGTGAACAGAAATTTGAAGTTTCGAGAAGAAGAATCCTTCCGAGGTTTGTTGACAGGAGCCTTCTCTTTGTCCCTGCAATGGCAAGCTGGGTGGCTCGCAAGGTAAGCTGCTTATTGAAGATAATTCGCTTCTTGCTATACAGCAGCTGTGACTCTGCGGAGTCTTGTATCTGGATGCCACGGGACTCCCCGCGAGTTGAACCCGTGACCTTGTTTAGTTTCGAAGAGCTTTTATGCTCCTCATAAAATTATGACAATGGCCGTTTGTGCAGGTCAAGCGAGATTTCAAAGTTCGGAAGAGGTCAAATACAGTGGGCACCAACCTGCAAGAAATTTATTTGCGGGATGATATTCCCTGTGGCAGTGCCGCTTGCCGCAAATGTGTGCAGAGCTCGCCGCGCCTTCCGACGGATGTTTCTCATTACCTGGTGATTTTGCTCTTTTCACTCAAATTTAAGTTTTGGATAGAAATTCAGTGTTTAAAATGGCTTTTGTAGGGTCAATTTTGGGCAGAGGCTTTGAAGTTGCTTAATATCATCAGTAACCGTCAGATTTAAACCTTTCTTCTCTCCAACGCACGATGTGGTAAACTAATAATTCTGGAGTAAATTTCAGTAAACTGCAGCTTTCAAATTCCACTCGGGCCACTCACAAGTTACAGCTGTTAGATAATCTAGGGCTCTTTGCTGCGGTAGTGTATTATGTAAAGTCAAATATTTTCAACAAGATATCTTTAAAATAAATTCTTAATTTACTTGGAGAACTTAGAACTGAAACATTTTATATGTGGATATGGATAATTAACTCTGCTTTTAACAATGCTACCCACTGTTGTAAAATAAAAACATAGAGAACTGTAACAGAATATAGACATGTAATAAACTAGAGGCAAAGCCGCAAAACATAGCCAGCACAAGGAGTCATGCATATCAACAAGATGATCCTTACATGAGTGTAATAACCGAGACAAATAACTCGTTACCGCAGAACCAATTCTCACTGCAGGTACAAAGAAAAAATCTGCCCAGGAAGGGCGTCCCGTCTCATGCAAATTCAAAGTTACCTTGAATGTCGGAAGTGTTCACATCAGGCCTATATTTCCAAAAGTTCCGGAAAACACTGTTTTCCAAGACTATTTTATGGGAGGCTTTGGTAGCTACCATAAAAGTTTTCCTATGACTGCAGGAGAACTTATAACAAAACAAAATATCCAGATAAAACGTAAAAAACAGCCTTTTCATTTTCAGGATATCAATAACAAAACATCCAGACAAAAAAATAGAAAAAACCACTTCATATAACAGCTTTTTCATTTTCAGGGAACCACCGGATTTATAAAAAAAACAGAGACCATCTTCCAAGTCCGGATCATTGCCCGAAAAAAGAAAAATGCAACAATGGTTCTTCTTCCCAAGGCGAAGTTTGTGTACTTCCGAGACATGTTTGGAGTGGTTGAGAATGTCTCCCTCATTGAGAGGGAGTTTGCAGCATCAGTGATATATTCTCCCTGGACTGAGAATGGTGCGACTCTCCATGTGAGGGAGAGATCTCTGTTGTTGACATATCGACGGACTGATATGTTGTGCATGGGTGCACTCCTCGCTGAGTTGAGTTACCATGAGATGCATGGGCACACTCCTCGCTGAGTTGAGTTACCATGATATTCATGAGATACATGGGCACACTCCTTGATGGACTGAGTTGAGTTACCATGTGAGACTACGCTCCTCGATGGATTGAGTTGAGCTGATTTGTACTCCTCGATGGACTGAGTTGAGTGTGACGCTTCTCAATGGATTGAGTTGTGTTGTAGTCTGTGAGTTGGTGTCCAGCAGCCCTTGTGGCTGGGAATGCCTATGCTCCCTGATGTACCGAGTTGAGCTGATTTGTACCCCTTGATGGACTGAGTTGAGTATGACACTTCTCGATGGACTGAGTTGTGTTGAGTTACTGGGTTGATGCCCAACGACCCTTGTGGTTGGGAGACTCGTCATTGGGTTGGTGCCGAGCAACCCTTGTGGTTGGGAGACTTGTCACTGGGTTGGTTCCCAACAACCCTTGTGGTTGGGAGACCTATGGTTTGTAGCCCATTGTCGTCATGTTGGTTATAGCCACATGGACGAGAGAAGACCTTTCTTATGATGAAGAGATGTTCAAGACAAGTCGTGATGCTCAGATGATATCCAAATGTGTTCTAGCATGAAGATACCTCCCTAGCTAAGAGGGAGTGTAGGTGTTTGTAGCATCAGGAGGTCTCATCTTCAAGTTGGCCCAAAGAAGACAAACAATAAACTATTATTATTATGCATAAAAGGCAAGTTGGCCCAAAGAAGAATAAACAAATGTTATTTATACTTGAAGTGGACAAGTCGGCCCCAATAAAAGGGGAAAATTCAACACATGAACACGACTAAATAGAGAGGACATCCCCACATTCTTATCAAGCAAGTTCTCTCCACAAGAAGAAGGAAGTGTGCAAGAAGGAGAAGAAAGTTAATTCTGGGGTTGCAATCTTTGGTTCTTTGGTTTATCTTCATCTTGGCTATGTAGCTGGATGTACTTTGTATCTTGAACTGAATCTCTATATAAGAAAGGTTGTTGGGTTTCCTTCCCTTGTGTAGAAGGGTTTCCCATGATAAAATCTCTATATCTTTGTGTTTCCGTGCATGGTTATCTTTCAGTGATCCTTATTTATTTTCCACTGCAAATAATGGTTGAAGTTATTTTGCTATATTAAAATATAACTTTTCAAAGTTATTTGTTACAAACATTTGTAAAAACGTAACTGCATCTTACAAAACTGCACATTTAATTACATTGCTATTTCAACATTCATGCCATTAGAACTTCATCCCTGTATACTGAGATGTAATAATGAACAGGGTACTGTGTGGAGATGGAACTGAGAGCATTTTACCAGTTTGATACAGATCCTTAACCAAAACATAACCAAAATGGAGTGTTGGGCAAGTTACCCACGTCATTAGAACTTCATTATATGGAGAATATCTTGTCGAATCTGTTTGAGATTTGTCTTTTGCATAAACTTCAGCTTAGTGCTGCCTGAAGCTTCTCCAAGACTTTGTGTTTTTTTGTTAGCTAGTTTGTCCGTGACTTGTGGGACTAGTCTGTGGTCTGAGAAATTGCAACCCAAGGGCATTTAAGCTGTCAAAATCACTTGGGGATTGCACCCGGCCTGGGTCACACCAACCCTTAAGATAGTTGGATTTTTAAGTGTCTCCTCCCAGCTACCTTGCGGGGTTCAAACTCGGGTTGCCTTGCAAAATGAGGCCCAACAAAAGCAACCGTGCTAGCAGGATTTGACTTCTCCAAGACGTAGGTTAGTTCGTAAAGAAGGTTTTTATTATTTTCAATGTTTTTTGGGAAACATATAATCTAATTTATCCTCAACAAAGTGCAGCACAAAGCTTCTCCAGGACTTAGGTTAATTTGGAAAGAAGATTTTATTGTAATTACTTGCTGATCAAACTGCACCTTATGACACATTTCTGTGATTTAGAAGCGAAGCTGAATGTGGCTGATCTCAGTTTTTGAGAATTTCCCTAAGAATCTGAGAAGGTATTCCAGGGAAGTTTGCATTCTCTTTTAATCTAGGTAGCTAGGGTGTGTGGGTGCTGGCATTGGTACGGGTACATTGGCAATGAAATTTGGGTGCAGGGACAGTGAATCACTTATATATCTAGATATTCATATATAAAATATTTAAATATGTTTAACTAGTTAAAATTGGAAAATTGTAAAATAAAAAATACAGGAATAAAATAAATTGTAATGTAAAACATTATTGGATATGATAATGACAATGTCACAATCAGTGTCTTAGTTTGAATTCATGATTTAATTTTCAAAATTTCATATTCAATGATTCAAACTTCAATAATTTGGTCATGGTTTTAGATTCGTTGAAAACTGCAAACATGTTCAATGTGCCAATTATTTATGTTAGCAACCGCGTCTACTTCAATGTTCTACATCCTCTAGATACTTAGTCAAGATGCTCTGCAGCTATTCATGTTCTACATCCTCTAAATACTCAGTCAAGATGCTCTGCAGATACTCATTGGTCTCAAGCTCTGGTTGACTGTTAGCTTCATGACTATAGGTAGCTCCACATGGCCATTTGGTTGGATGACACTGTCCACACATAGTAATTGACCCCATTTCTTAGAAGTACCTTCCATGTACCTTGGGTCTTTCCAAGAAAGAAGATGGTACTTTGGATGTAAGCCAAGTTTTTTGCATTCTTAAAACTCGATTGATTTCTCATTGAATGATTAAAAATCACAAGTACTCAAATTCCTTTTGCAAGTTGAGGAACTGGTTACTTGTGAGAGTAAATTTACAACAAATGCTTAGAGCACTTAGGCATCCAAACCATGAATTTGCCACCGATCTTTGCCAGGATGACTATCACATGATGTCTATGCCAAACTTACATTGCCCACATGGAAATTGGGCAAATCGAATTTAGACAAGGGATGCTTTTTTTGGATCTACATCATAAATCCTCTTTATTGCTGTTATGAATCCCTTCATGCCCTCTCCGTCACATGAAGGAGGCCTCTTCTTTGTTTGAAGTCATGGGTAACAACAACTACATGGTTCAAACCTTGTAGCTGCAAGCATTGCATGGGACAACCTTGTAACATGCTTTTATGGTGTTGCCTCATGTGGTTATAATCTAGAGACAAGTATGCCTTACAAGGCACAACCCTTGTAATTGCTGTTAGGGTGGTTGATGTGCTTGTTAACAACCAAATTTGTTAAAAAATATGAGGTCAAACCCTTATGCCAAATTGGGAATGTCTTCGTCATAGGGAACAGTCCCCAAATTTTGTGGGGTGGACGTAGGGTGATAGGTTGGGGTGTGTCATCCCACACTCAGGTGCGGGATAAAAACACCTAGTTGTGAACATGGTGTGGGTGTGTGAATCTAGTGTGGGGTGTTTGCACCTTGGCTTCCCAGATTTTAATGTGCTTGAAAATATTTTGTATTATTCACCATGCAAAGCGCCTCTTTATTTCCATAGGTTGAAGAGGTTATTACACTACTAAGTTGGTTTAAATATATTGAGGTGATATAATTAGTAGTGCCACTTCTCACTGGCAAGTAAAGGAAGGTACCTTCACAACAAATCGACTTACAATCAATTTGAAGATGGAATCGATGAGCTCCAGTCACTGGAATGGTTAGATTTCTTGTTGAAATGTTGAAATCTAATTTTTGATTGGATATTGAATATGAATATGGGAAGTGCATATGCATAGGAAATTTACAAAAATATTGAATATAAATCTATTAAAATTTAAGACAGAATAGATACAAGTTATGAGTAAAGAGATGACAAGAGTTGTCATAAATATAGTGAAATGGGCTATGAATAATGAAGAGTTGTGTGTGCTAATAATGTGCATTATATTGCTAATGAATAAATATATATTATTATTTATATGGCAGAGTAATATAACAAAGTCTCTTGTTACGTGGAAAAAGTTTAGTTTGTTAAATGGTATAAAGAAACTTCAGGGATGTATGCATGCTGCATGGTTAACTTATCATTGTTTCTTTCTTTGGTTGAATGGTTTGCTTTTACTTTGTAACTCTTTAGGCAAGTGGCATGATGGAAACACTATCTGCTGACATTTGTTTTTCCTGACTTTAAATTTTAAAAAGATAGCCCCGGAATCTATAACACTGAATGGTGATTTCTTGTAGAGAATCCTATCTTTCTCATTCAGCGAGGTGGTATGTAAGAACTAGTTTAACACTGGTATTTGAGGGTGAAATTGAGACACAGTTTTACTTATCAATGATCATTATTGAGGCCTTGTTTGTACTTGTTCTGCATATGAATATATATTCGTTTTATGCTGTCATGTGCACATTTTCATATAATCTTCAATGGTCATGATTGAGGCCTTGTTTGTGCTTGTTTTGCAGATGATTATATATTCCTTTCTTTTTTTCACGTGCCCATTTTCATGTAATCTTAATCTTACATACACAAGGCTTACTCCCCTAACCCTATATCCACTAGATCTTAAACATTGGAATTTGTACTGACATACCTGACATTTGGTAGATTTGTTGTTCTTTTCATCTTTTGAAGTTATTGTATTCAGCTTTCAACATTTAGGAAGGAATAGAACTTGTCAACTTAAGAGCTATTTATGACTGCTGTAAAGTAGATTCTTGTGGTAGTAGAAGACATTTCAATATGATATTTCAAAGATATTTTCAAAGATTTTACTTCCATTTGGACTTTAATTAATTTTGTTAAATTCTGGATGTTATGATTAACATGGAAGAAAAATATGAATGATGAGGATTCAATAAATGTTATTCAATAATCTAATACTGGATGCAAAGGTATATACAATTTTATAATTTAAAAGTCTCACTATTTTGTGCATTTGATTTAGTTTTCGCAAGTAATAGCTTTTCATTTTTAATTGGTCAATTTGTTTTCAGATCCCAGATGCAAACGCATTGCTCAAGTTCTGGGAAGTTTTAGACCTCCCTCAAGTCACTGGAGTGATATATTTGGCTTCAGTTATAAGAGAGGTATGCACTAAGGCTTGAAAAACTTTCAAGGTTGGAAAATTCAGAGGAAAGCACTTCTATAACTAACAAATCTGTTAGCATCTCTTTATTTCTTAGAGTACATGGTATAACGCAAGGCAATTACAGGAACATTTGGAACGGTCATGATTAAAATGTTATAACCATCATCACCTTCTGATTTTATGCAAGTTCATGCTTTTTCTTCCTTAGCATTCAAACAGGGAAAACCTGTGTATGGCAGTGTGGTTAAGCCTGCAGGGTTTGGGCTATCTCTTTACTACATTAATTGATAATCAAGGATCACTTATTTGAACTCAAATTACAGCTGTTATCCAAGAAATTTAGGATCACTTACTACAGTCATTCTTATTGATAGCATGTTGTTTAAGAAATCACATTTCTTGTAGGATTTTAGGATGCACATGTTTGCATAGACTGATCTGTAATGGATCAGTAACATAAAACCTTCAAATGAGGTCCAGATGATCTGAAATTATACAGGGGTGTTCCTAACATGGATTTCAAGATGCACAATTATTGTTAGGTCAAAATTCCATCACATGATCTCAACAATTGTGGAGGAATAGTTGACTGTATTTTGGACATTTCTTGGTCATACGAGTTCTAAATTGTATGACGTTTTCATTGGAGTACTTGTCCACAAAAGATCAGTTCCAAATTCATTTTTTTACCCTTGTAATAGGCAAGGAACAATTTTTATTTTTTATTTTGGCCATATGATGTTGGCTTTTTTTGAAATTGTAACTGTAACAAGCTGGCACTTGTTCCCAATGTGTGCACCGAAAACCAGAAGGAAATTTGATTGTTTGGCATTCCAAAATGCCAGAAAACAATCCAGGTCTGTTGGCTTTTGGAAAAGAAAAGTTGGAAGACCAACCATCCTCCAAATGCATGAAAAGGAACATATGGAAAGGGGATACAGACAGAGATTGTTGAGTTGGGTCATGTTAACACTCTGTAAATCCTTGATGGAGAATGTACATGTAGCAACATGAGTAAAGCACACAACAATCTCAAGTTGAGATTATGTTTGGTGTTGAATGTATCTCTAAAGTGAGAGCATAATAAAGCAGTTGCATTGAAGAGATGGAGTTTCTCTAGGGCACCTCTTGTGTTAATGGTGTGTATGTTTCTGCAGTTTACATCTACATTCCATGTGTGTCCAATTTTCATTACTGCAGTATGTATTTCAGCTTTAATGTGTAGTGTCACGCCTCAAAGTATCTGGAGCATTCCCAGTCAGGTCTACCAGTGCGAGGGGTTAAATGTTTTTGATGTAAAGGCCAAGTTTGAAGCTTTGGGGGGTTAAATACCCCGGATCAGGTCATGGAAGGTCCCTTTGGTTTTATTTCCATGAGCACTGGTTTAGTGGCACGGCTGACTGCCCCTTCGACGTGGTGGATGTCCCCCATCATGCAAGGCTTTATGCCCATGGGTTGGTGTTCAGGGCTTTTGGGAATAAACCAAGGCTGTTGGGAGCGCGGAGCGGGAGCGAAAAGCGAAATTTTCAAAAGCTTCCGTTTTGGGAGTGTTTTTTATATAATATATATTTTAATATATTTTGATGCATATATATTAAAAAAAACATGTATTATGCCAAATTAGCTATAGAAAACATGAAAACATAGATATTCATATAACCATTTAGTACACATTGATATAACATCAATCATCTATGAGCTATAACTTATAACATTGTCATTAAATGATCAAATCATCAATCATCAATCATCAACAACATCAACCTTCAAATTTCAACATATAATATTTTCCATCAAACTAGGCCATAATGTTTACAAAATAGGCCAAAATAAACATGAAAATGAAATACAAAGTACTATGAATCTATGATACTATCTACTAAGCTTTCCACTTGCCACGAGAAACTTCCAATTTCTTTTCTCGTGGTCTAGGTGGAATAGGAGCTGCTGGAAGTGATCGTGGAACATGCGAAGAAGATGAATGGCCCCCACAGATTGTTGGACGTTGTGAAGCTAAAGGCAAAACTCATGCATCTGGAAAGTTGTTGCTTGGGGGTGGCATCTCTATACGGGTACCTGTAGTATGAATTGGATCACCATGATCACCCAATAGTTCAGCCTCCAAGCGCTCTAATGTTATGGCTCTATCCTCCACATTAGCCTCCGCTGGATTGTTGTCCCAAGTAAAAAATGTTCTATCATTCTTGGCCGCCTCACAATAATGGGACAACAACCTCAAGTTGTAGTGCACATAAACCAAGCTTTCTGCACGTTCTACATTCAGACTGTTTCTCTTTACACTGTGGATGAAGCTGTAGGTGCTCCAACACCTCTCTGTAGAAGAGCTATTAACAACCTGTGAAAGCACCGTCACCGCTAATTTATGCAAATATGAGGCGCCAGAGCCATACATGTTCCACCAACGGATAGGATCCAATCTATCTTGATCTTTGGTTGCTGCAGGGTACCAAAGACTCCATGCTCACTGATGTATTCTCTCAATTCACTCCGTACTTGAGCACCCTCATCCTCATCAGGGACCAACTTGTCTAATGTAAGCATATACCCATTTTGCAACTTTGGATTTGTGTGGTGTTTTTTCCTAAATCCACCCCTAGGTGCAGGTTGGGTCAACCAAATTGGAGAATAGTATTTTGGGGTAAGGACATATGCAAGGGCATGGAGTGGAACATTTAGATTATCCCATGTTTTGACCACATGTTTATGAATATGGTCATACAAGATTGCATCTCTTTGCTCAACAATGTCTTTGATTTGACCAAGCATGCTATCTATCTGCTCATATACCTCCCCAATCACCGGCTGATCTGTATATGCAAATCAAATCATGTTATAAATTGGCTTGGTGAACTGCAGAACATACCTAACCTGTGACCAAAAATGACCATCAAGAATGGTGTCCTCCACCTCCTGAAAGTCATGTCTATCAGCTGTGCTTGCAGGTCTGTCTTTTAATTCTTACCATGGATCACTTGAGACCATACTAGCCAATGCCTCTCTTACCTTCAAAAGCCTCCTGGAGGTGAGGTAGTAGCTAGCAAATCTAGTCTTTGGAATCTTCAATAGCTCCAACCTAGAGTGATTGCGAAAAATGTGGTGGGCCATGCTATGATTGGTAATAAATTTGATCATTTTCTTACCTCTCTTGTACAAGGCACCAATCCATCGGTAATTAGGGTCCTTCATTGCATCGAGAGGCGCTCTACAACCCAGTATGGGAGAGATCTTGTAACGTGATGTAACGTTAGTAACATGTCAGCCAAAAATAATAGTGATAGTGAATATTATGGGAGAGATCTTGTAACGTGATGTAACATTAGTAACGTTTGTAACATTAAAGTAAAAAGAAGTAAAGTAATAGTGATAGTGAATATTATGGGAGAGATCTTATAACGTGATGTAACATTAGTAACGTTTGTAACATTAAAGTAAAAAGAAGTAAAGTAAAGTAAAAAAAAAATCCATGTTGGTTCATAAAATAAAATATTATGAAAAGTAATTAAAAAATAGATGTTCGTTTATAAAATAAAAACTTAAAACTTAAACCCGGATCTATCAATCAAGAGAGATCAAATTTCTTGAGTTTAAATTTAAAAAAAAAGAAATACACCTCAAGAAATTGGATCCCTCTTGGTGCTTGATAGATACGGGTTTAAGATGGATCTATGCTGGTCTTAACAATATCATGCATCAAAAGGTTCAATGTGTGAACCAAACACCCTGACCAAAATATGTTGGGATACTTATCCTCAATGATTGCTCCTGTTGCCTTACAATTAGCAGCATTATCCGTGATGACTTGAATGACATTGTATGGCCCAATCTCCTGAATGGTTTTAAGTAAAGGTTGTGCAATATTAATATCGGTCTTGTAGCGATATGAGTAGTCATGGGCTGAAAGGAAGATCGCATCGCTAGTAGAAACGCCAAGAATATTTATCAATGGCTTGCCTTTAACATTTGTCCACCCACCAGATACAATGGATACGCCATAGTTGGACCAATCATTTGTAAACTTTCCAAGAGCACCATTGATTTTGGCTCTTTCCTTGTCAAGTCCCACGATTCTAGCTTTGTCATACCTAGGGCTTCTGTATCCTTTAGGGGCACCATTGATGGCTTGTACCATTTCATGCCAATAGGGTGAGCGAAGAACATTGAATGGCACACCACATGTATAGAGAAACCTATAAACTTTTGAATCCACATCATCTCTACAACCTTGGTCAAGGAAATCCGATAATGTTCTTCGCATAGGCGAGATTCCACTACCATGGGGAGATGAGGGTCTCGATCAAGCCGATGATGATCCAGTTCCACTACCAAACATTCTCTGTGAGGATTCAGATTCAACCCTTGATCTCTTGGAATTGTTTTGAGTGGCCTCTTCTTCCATCTTGTATTTGTTTCTCTCTTTAGCTAGTGCTTTGTCACAAGTTTTGACTCCAGTAGCCTTACCTTGATCACATGGCATAATCCCACACAAATGCTTTCTCATTCGGGTATATGAACCTGTGTAAGTTTTATTACAATGGGGGCATATAAACTTTGTTACAATGGGGGCATATAAACTTTGTGGTTCCACCCCCTCTCCCTCCCCCAAGCCTTGTCACATACATCCACAAAGGTGTTGTGTCTTTTTGTTTTTGCCCCTGATCACTCTCATTCTCATAATCATCATCCTCTTCCCCTTCCTCCTCTTCTCCATGGTATGTGTCATTCTCTACCTCTTCCCCCTCATCACTACCACCACCATATCTGCTTCCGAACACCATCATAATGAGAAGAAGTGGAACCAAAAGCCAAAATCACATACCTATCATGTTTCTTGATTCAAGATGAGAGTCACTTGTTGCCTGCAATAGAATGATGGAGAAGAAGAAATTGGAAAGAGTAGGAGAAGAGAACATTGCAAGGTTTAAATTTTTTAACATAGTGAAATATTTTTTCAAAAACAAACAAAGATTGGGTTTTTAGAGCCTACCTTTTAGCTCTTCAATGGTGGTTGAATGTCTCTATGGAAGCCTTCAATCTCCCTTCCAAGCTCTCACAAATAGAAGCCTTCAATCTCCCTTTCAAGCTCTCACAAATAGAAGCCTTCAATCTCCCCTCCAAGCTCCCACAAATTTGCTCTCAAACAACTAGCAAACCCACTCAAAGCCCTAGCAAGAGAAGTGAAATCAATGAAATGAGGAATAAAATGAGTCCAAATGGAGTCCAATAGACTTTATTGCCCAAATTAACCCTAGCCAATCCCTAAGAAACAAAAAAAATGCAAAAATGAGAAAAATCCTCATCAAGTCCGCCAAGCCCGTGGAATCGGTCAGGGAGCGATTTTTTTTGCCCGGAATCGCTCAGGAATCGATCTGGAAGTGTCGATTCCGGATCGATTCCTGAAATTCTAGGGATCGTTTTTTTCACCTCCAGAATTGCGAATTTCGAAATTGATCCCGGGAGGAATCGTGATTCCGGGATCGATTCCTCCGATTCCTCCGGGATCGTGAACTGGGAGTGAAGTGGAGGGGGGTAGAGCGATTCCCCGCAGCCTTGGAATAAACCCATTGGGACACATGGGCTGGAGGTGATTGCGTTTTGTAAAGGGTTGTCACACCCTAATTAGCACACCTTGTTCGTTCACTTGGACCTATTATTTAGCACAAAACCCCTCCTCTTGGTCTCTAGACCCATGACGCCATCCTTGAAGAAGAGAGCCTACATTCCTAAAAAGGAGGACGTTGAGGGACAAGCATCTGTTGGGGTTAGTTGGGGCATGGTGTCCTCCTTTTGGCTCACTTTCGCACTTAGTGAAGCCTTATTGCCTAAGAAACCAGATTCGTCCAAAAGACCCTGTGTCCCGTGGGGGTCAAATCGGACACGACACGATGTGAAATTGTGTCCGATTCGACTTTTCGTTGTGTCCGAAATCGGGACACGACCAAAAGTCGAATCAGACACGATTTCATATCGTGTCTCCGACTGTCCGATGCGTGTCCCGAAAACAGGACACGCTTTCCGTGGAAAAGTCCGGCCAGGTTCGGTTTAAAAACATTTTTTCACTTTCTTTTTGTCATTTGCAAGTAAGGAGAAGGTTGAGAGTGGCTTTTATGTGCAGGTGAAGGAGATTTGAAGGCTATCCAAGGGAATCCAAGTGCATTGGGGGTGGATTTGTGGAGAGGATTGCAAGCTCAACCATCAAACAAGAAAGGGAATGTCTCAGTCAGCTAGGGCAGGAGCTAAGGGGCAAAGGAAAGGGAGAAATGCACCATCTAGTGCCTCCCCTCCTATTCCTCCAAGCACAAGCGGTTCTCCTCCTCCTTCAAGTGCTCCATCTGCTGCTAGTGGAGCTCATGCTATTGCTCCATTTAACCCTGTTTTAGCAAGACAACAAGCCCAAGAAAAAAAATACCCTTTGTGGAAGTATGTGACAAGGAAAGATGGGCCTGGGGCAAAGCTTGGTGGGGGAGCCAATGTGTCTTGGAGATGCAATTTTTGCAAGAATGAGTTCAAGAGCACATATTTCCGGGTTAAGGGCCATTTGTTGGTCCTTCCTTCTTGTGGGATTTCTTCATGCAAAGCGGTGAGTGTTAACCAAAGGAGGGATATGGAAAGAGAGGATCATGTTGGCTTAGGGAAGGTGGCAGCAGGAAGCAAGAAAAAAGAGGATGATCCTCTTCCATTCTTGAGGAAATCCTCTAGCACCAAGCCTCCATTTCCACCTAGCATTCATGGGAGTGGGGATACTTATCAAACAAGAAAGAGGCAATCTCCAAGTGGTCCAATGGATAGGATTTTCCAACAAGAGGCGCGAGAAGAGGTGGACCTTACCATTGCATTTTTCTTCTACCTCAACTTCATCTCATTCAATGTTGCATGGTCACCATTGTTTATTGAGATGTGTCGAAGTATCCTGGAACGAGCTCCAAGTGGTTATGTGCCTCTTGGTTCAGAGAAGCTTAGAACCACATTGTTGGTTAAAGCAAAGGAGGTAGATAAAATTCTTTAAGATATTCACCTAACACGAGGACATGGGACACGAAGTTTGCGGGGACTAAACCACTAAACCACATGATATTTTTAAGATATTCACCATTTGCGTATGCATCTTTATCAGGTTTGGATATTCTTCTTGAAATGCTAACTTCCCTTCTATTTTTTTGTTTTGAAGGCCAAAAAATACCTTGGAACCCTTGTAGCTTCTAGCCTACAGCGTGTGAATCTGTAAGTAGAAGCATTAGACGGTCAACAATCTCTTCAAGATGAATCTGTGGCTTTGGTAGCTGTATCAATGCCAGTATGCAACTTCATACATTGTGATTAGTAACACTGGCCTTTTATAAATGGAACAAACTTAGCTAGATGAAAAAGAAAAAGAAAAAGAAAACAAAAAGAAGTCTGCCTTGTGAACTTCATTGAGGTCAACATTGACCTTAACAATAGAAGACCCAGGTTTAGAGTTTGAGATTGGCTTTAGAATAATCAACTTGCAACATACAAAATACTACAGAATTCCATTGCCGTCTTTCAGAAATCACACCTTGTAGAGGATTGAAGAATTGAGATAAACATGTTTCAACTTTCAATATGCTTCATTGATTTCAGTATCCATTCCTAATCCTTCTTAACAATGATGTTTATTGTTTAGTGTCAGTAGAAATCTTCTATGCCAGTGTATTTGTTATCAAGCACTGTAAAAATGCAAATTTGTTACCTATGCATCCTTGACCTCATGCATATATTTACCTGATTTATTTCCTGGCAAGGTAAATTTAGAGCATGTAGATTCTCAAGACGTGTCTCCATGTGCCAGAAAGAGTTTCACTCATAGTTAAAAAGAAACAAGAATCCGTGTCTTATGTTTGATAGGCTGTCAATTGATTATATAACAAAGAAATTACTTAGTATGTGCAACAGCTTGACTTATTTAACTATATTTGTTTTTGACCTAAAGAACGTTGTATGTTAGAGTTGATGGTGGTCATCGATATATTGTTGTATGGGATAAATTATTTCTTATTGATAAGAATACCATATGATAGTATTTTTTGAATGAATGAAATTTATTTATATTAATAAATTTCAGATATTGTGCTAGAAACTCTATAAATAAATTTTGGATTAAATAGCCAAGTGGGGCTGAAACAAGGGTAAAAGAGGAGTAGATAAATTATTTCTTATTGATAAGAATACTATATTTCAAGAATACTATATTTCAAGGATACTTATAGTACTTTTTGAATCTTTGAATGAATGAACTTTGTTTTTTTTTCATAATTTTTTCAGATTTATTTTAGAAACTCTTTCAATAAATGATAGCTTAAAGGGGCAAGTTGGGTGAAAGAAGGGGAAAAGAGGGGTATATAAGATAAGATGATTTTATTAATGTCCAACAAATGACCACAAAAGTAGGTCAATGGGACTGTTTGTTACCATGATGTCAATACAAAGTGGGAGCGTTAAGGTGGCTCCTATAGAAAGCAAGTGGTAAGACTCTAACCCAAAAATAAAAAAGAGCTAACTCCAAAGATGGAGAGCCAATCCAAAGGAGAGATGTACAAAATATTACCTTGACATTTCATTGATGATTAATTATTGTTTGCTCTTTTTGAATCATTTGTAAAAACAAGCTTCTCAATTTTATTACTTAAAATTTAAAACTTTTTCTTTGTAATTTGTAGGTTCAGGTACGATCAAACCGACGAAATTGGAGGCGTTTAAGGTGAGTAGGGCTCCAATAATGTATTAATAGTGTAAATGTTTACATTATGTTTTTTAGGATTTTGCTTAGGGCTTAGGAGTATGGTTGCAAATATTGTCATGATTCTAATATCCTTTATATTGTGGATCTAATGATATGGCCTGGTAGCAAGTGTAGTTATGTGCAAGTGCTTTTTCCTTACAGTCATGGCTGTTAAACAATGTAATGTTTATTCTGTAAGATTTATGTCCTAGGTGGTTGTTACCACTTAAACTTTCGCTTAAGGTCAAAAAGTCTTAATCACTTGGGCGAGACTTCAAGGGATCTTGGATTTGTTGCCATTGTCACCCCAGCAACAAACTCCCTCACTTCAGGTAGCTAAATACTAATGCTAGAGGGGCTTCCCTAAGGCAAACCAAGTCACTAATTGATAGAACAAGATGATAAAATTGACTTATTTCAATGATTCCAATTACAAATCTATTTTAGGATGAACATTACAGCAGTAATGACAGATTGTAAAGTAAAAGGTTTGGTCTAATTAAAGATGAAAAAACGTAAGAATCTTTTTTTGAAGGAACAACCTCATGGGAAACCCTCCAAGTACTTCTCCATGATTCATGGATGGTAAATGGGGTAAACCATTGTCCCTGATTACAGAGCCTAACCCTGAGGGGATCAAGATAGTCAAACCCGTGACCTTCCCAACTGGGGGAGAGATCTCATTTCTGGATCATGACCTCTTGAGCCAACTCTCTGGGTTAAAAAAATGTAAGAATTTATGGACCAAAAGAGTCTAAATTTTACTAGAAGGAAGAGGGCCTAAGACTCTCTACAGTAAATCTGTTTCCTTATGATTTTACTTGATGTACAATTCAGATTTACAAACAGAAAATAAAAGAGCAGAGAATTAAATAATTTTGTTGGGCTAATGGGGCAAGACTAGGGCCAAAATTTCATAAGGGCTAATGGGGTCATAGAGCAAACAACAGGGCTGCAAAGTGGATGAAAATGGATCTAGTTATCGCTATTACAAACATGCAAAGTACTAGAGATGGGGAATATAAGTAAAGCTGGAAATTATGAGAGAGAGGCCCCTACCTCAGGTGACCTTGTATGCACATGCAAATCGAGAAGGGTGATCTTTACTGCTAGCTAAAACATACATGCAACCTCTTACTAAGATGGCATGACATGAATAGTTTCAACTAAATGATAAAAATTGCTAAGAGTTGGAAATGAACGTTATTCAACAGTTTATCTAATGGATATGACTGACCTAAGCTTGAATCCCTTGTGAGTTTCTACTTTTGTTCTTTGAAATGTTTACTGTAGTGAGATATGAGTTTGTAATTTTCTGTGCATATGGAAAACATCCCCATTAGTTTTGAATTTGTTGTGGGTTCTCCATTTATTGACTACATTAGTCAATGGCTTGATGCTTTCCAGGTTGCTATTTTCGGATAAAAGGCGTCGGAACTTCTATTATGATGATGAGCATTCTATCTATACCTGGATTTTATGCAATGAGTTGGCTGAAGGAGGTAAGACCCGAATTTAAATATTTATATATAAGCTAAAATTAACCTGTGGAAGTGCTTTATCTGTAAGATGAGGTTTCCTGTACAGTTTTCTTGGTGGTCATGGTTATATACTTTTCAGGAAAGGGTGGTGTACAGCAATAAACTTATTCAAATTTGCACGTTTGTTCTGTGTTCTTTTCCTGAAAGTTCATGCTATCTGTCAACTTTTTATTTTATTTTAAAATAAAAAAGTACAAGAAAGTATGGCTTATGACAGCCCCCATCAATTCTTGACTTTAGCAAAGACTGGTCTCTTGTACAGAGGCTCCAACATATCATCCTATGCACTGAACTGGGAATCTGAATGCTCATAATCCACATGAAGAAAAACAGAAATCAGTTTGATTAAACCAGCTCATACAATCACGACCATTTAGGTAGTGTTACTGCCCAAACTATCTTGTGTGATTAAAGTCCCGAAGAAACAAGCTAACCGAGGGGAACCAAGAGGAAAGGCCAATGTCACCACACTCCCTTTCACACTTTTGGTTGGCTCTTCTCCAACCCAAGGGGGGTGTTATCACACAACTTGTAGTTGCCCCTAAAGGATGATCCTGTCTAGGATGGTAGAGGAGCCAGACAACTAAAGAGGTGACCTAAGAGGGCCTCGATCCCCGGATTTATCGGTTGTCACGCCAATCGAGACACTTTTCGCTTTATGCCACCAAAGCCCAAGTTAGCAAAGGGGGAGACCCTGATCTAACCCGGCAGGATAGATCTAAATCAAATCACGAGATCAAACTATATGGATAGAGTATGTAAGGTGATAGGTAGATGAAACCCTAGATCTATGGGATAAAGCCACTAAGTGATTTATGTTTGAGTTGAGAGGCTTATGACTGATGAAATATCAACCCAATGTGTTTAATTGAAGTGACTTATGAGTTTAGAATCTTAGATAAAGATATATGATCTAGGTGCTAGCACAAATGATCAAACCGTACTAACTTGGGGGGATTGATATAGTTCTTGAGAAAAATAGCCAAAGTAGTGGATCTAGAGAAGATTAAGTCTTTCTAGCACCTATGTGATGTGGCTTGATCGCATAGATCGCATCACAGATCAACCAAAAAGATGACAAAACCAAGGAGGGCGAATAGCATGAAGATCAGTGCCTTGGGAAATGGGTAGATGGAGTCCTCCAAGGGTGACTCCCTAGGGAATCCACCTTGGGTTAAGCCTTAAGATAAAAACCCAAAAAGGATTCGCTAAAATTTTAAGTTGTGTGACGCATAGAATTTTTGGAAGTTACTGAGTTAGGGTTTAAATGTAGATCTAAGCTAAGACTAATGGATAGATCAATAAAATGAAAGATAAACACTTGTAATCACTTGGAGTTTGTAGATGCATGCCACATGGTGAAGACTAGCCCCAACAAGATCAAGTGAAGACTTTGAGTACCCACGTCCAAGAGAATGCCCAAGGAGCCAAGTGCGTCCCTCCTATCCTGCACAACTGAGGAAAAATCAATCAATAATGCAAGACAAGATGGATGATAAACAACAAGAGATAAATAATGAGTAAGTAAATGGTCATAAGACAAATCTACTCCCTGTTTGAACCCCGATCTGAGAGAGAGAAGCCAAGTGAGCTCCCTCTACAAGTGCGCCCCTCTTCAAATCAGACTCCCTGAAATCAAAATATGGATCCAAAATATACAACAGCTACCACACAGATCTTTAAATGCAAGAGAAAACTAGTATTCAATCACCACATCTCACATTCATCCACAAGCACAAGTATTTGATCACAAAATATTTACTTTATTCCAGAAATCCAGAGCCAAAAGTCACATTACAATGAGTGGGTCCTCTCTCTTAAATGAGTGGTTGAGATTAAAAGATACAATATATATCATCATCAATGGTGGAGAACTTTTTAATTTTTCATTACATGGATCAATGACTAAGTCATAAGGGGGGGGGGCGTACTTTTGCCCAATAACGCCCTAGGAGGGGCCAATACAACACAACAACATGATATAACATGGGCTAACATCATAAAGGGGTCACTAGGGGCATAAATCACCCTAGGACTCATCCTTTTACAAAGATACAACACGATGATGTGATAAATACAAATGATCAACACTGAAGTGCGTCCCAAGGGGAGAAGATGTCCTCTCTAGGACAAGATAATATCATGTGGAGATCATCCCGGATGAAGCAAATCCATGTAACATGCATCTAGAGCCATAACACCATCAACAATCATCCCCATGCCATTTCCTTACCCACATTTGCCAAATCGATTTTCCCAGTAAAAGTCATGGTCATTTTTATGAATAAAAACCGCTGGTAAATAATGCTGGAGAATAAAATCCTCATTAGGTCCACTTCCTTTGCCCAAAATCATCATCTGAGTGCACCAAGTGTATCAGAGACATGAAATCCACTATTAGTGACTACACATACTCCATATGTCCATCAAAATATGCATTTGAAGCCCAACACCATATCCAGTATAATAAAAATGGCCATAAAAATAATAATAATCACTGTAACTGTTGCAGAATGGCCTCAAACTGAAAATTAAGCATGGGAATGGTGTACTTGATACATCTGGTGGATAAGTAAGCAATCTCGATGTATCGATATTCTGAGTTTGACCAAGTCAAAATACCCAAATTGAAGGTAGAGCAATAATTTGGAAGATCCTGCATGCATGTTAGATGAATAATGCTCACAAGTTTATGCTAGTAACCGGACTAAAACATGAAATACATAACAAGGGCTATATAATCAATAAAATATACCTGTGTGAGAGAAACCATTAAGTCTTTCATGAAGCTCCCTACATATGCTCACTCACAGACTTAGACAGATTGCTAGGATGGGTGAGGTGGAAAAACAAGGCTAAGATAACAGGGAAGGACTCGATACTTCGACGACACTGTAATCTCTCAGACAGGAGGGAAAAACCACTTAGACGTATGTCAGATAGAAAACATTGAGGGAATGGCGGTGCTTCACAAATGGGTAGAGTGCTTGGAATGCTTCCAGTAGACTCTAGACCAGTGTTACCAGACTCAAAATTGACAATACATCGGCGAGGCAAAAAAGTGAAGAGTTTGAATCGGATCGGGAAAAAATCGGCAATACAAAAAATTAAGTATATACACATTTTGAATTAAAAAAACATTTTTTCATAGATATTCAAAATAGCCATGATATTGATAAATGTCCAAAAGATCGAATTTGAAATATAAATCAATTATATTAATCAATATTAATATTATTAAAATATAAATTATATTTTATTATATATGAACCTAGCAAATATAATTATATTATATATAAAAAATTATATTTAATATATTTTAAATATAATAAAAATAACTAATACTTAATAGATATACTAAATAACGTTTAGTAAATAAAAAAACCTAATAACCTAAAACAAAACAAGGTTCATAAACATATAAGACATAAAAAATTCAAGTCGCTCCCACAACCGTGCTCACAGTTGTCGGTCGGATCATCCGGCTCGACATCCATGTAGGTGAATCATTCGTTGATCGAAATATGATCCGGCCTGAACCCATCCATGTAGGCAAATCATACAGTTCGTTGTGTCTTCCATCGCGCAGATAGAGGAGAGGAGAGAGCTCGCATCGATTGTGTCCACTAGCGTTCGCATTCACTCTGTCTTTTGTCCCGAAATCAACCACAGTCAATCCAAGGTAAAGCGATCACCATCAACTGTCTACCACAGTCAATCCGGAGAGGACATAGATCGAAAATGATCGGTCAACCCGAGTTAAACTCGCCCCGAGCCGGATCGACTCATTTTGCGGACGAGCAGAGTAAAACTCACGATTTTTCCGGTTTGACTCTCGAGTCCTGTAACACTGCTCTAGACAAGCAACCTTTTGCATTTAATTTATTGTCATCTTTGCACTTTCACATTTAACAACATTTGATCATCTTTCATTAGCCATCCTCCAAGGGCAGGTGCCCTGAAAAGCCTTGCGGGCCTCAGATAATGATTCAACCTTACCACTATTTCCCACCACCGTCCATAGGTGCGATGGAGTTACCACCTTGTTGCCCTGTAGGGGAAAACGACCTTACATCATACGAAGGATGAATGCTCGTCCCTTGGCAACTCACTGGCTACAAAAGACATTTTATTTGCTTTAGTGTTTAGCAACACTGTTTTTAGCTAACTTTTGCATCCGTGTAGATATAGCATTTATGCGTTCCGATGCTTTTTGGTAGGAGTACTTGCTTTCAAGGACTAAAAGATAACATCCCGGTGACCCGGGCCACACACTCCAGAGTCAAGACACAAGGTAAACATGGAGTCTATCCAACAAAGAGGTCCAAGTGGGGGAAGTCATCGATCTCACTGGTCAAAGTACAGGTCGAGGTCAAACCAGTAAATGGAAGAGATGGATGAATGGAGAACGTGAAACGTGATGCCATCAAAGCAAAGGTAAGTCTAAGTCCATGTAAGGTTGGAGATACTAACAAGCATATGTAATGACCTTACACCAAGGATTCTCTAACCACTCATGACACATGTTTCAAACCATGAAGCTCAGAATGCCACTCTCAGTAAACATGCATAGTCACAATAGAACTGGGAGATGGAAGTACTTATGCAATAAGGGGAGTTGGTTAAACTGCCTTAAAGCTTGATTCAGGTACGTTGATTCATGTTGAGGAAATTTTATATGTTCCTAGTTTAAAGAAGAATATTCTTTCAGTGGCAGTTTTAGAAGACAATGGGTTCTCTGTATCCTTCTCAGAAGGAAAGGCTCTGGTATGGCCTAAGGGTGAAAATATGAGCTCAGCCATTGAGATTGGAGTCCGTGAAGGTGACCTTTATAAGGTTTCGGGACATGTTGTTAAAGCTCTAGTTCCTGATCCCTGTCAGAATTCAGAGATCAAGAGGGAGCCAACTATGCTCTTCAATCCCCAACAAAGTGGGATTGCATAAAAAGAAAATAGAGATGTGATCTTTGATCATTCCAGGGAGTCTTCCAGTGACTCAGATATGGAAGTCTATGAGACATCTTGTTCAGAGAAGCAGAGGGAGAAGGCCAAGAAGCCTTCAGTTGATCTCATTGAGGAGCCTATTGAGAGGCTTCAAGGGTGCTCTAGTGTGAGCCATGTCATTGATTCAAGATCATCCACTTATGTGGAGGCAACCAAACATTAGGTTTGGAAAGATGCTATGATAGAAGATATCCAATTGATAATGGATAATGATGTGTGTAAAGTAATTCTCAGACAACAAGGGAATTTAGTTGTAACTTCCAAGTGGATTTATAAGATCAAGTTTCTTGCTGATATTCAGAGCTGTTTGAAGCTCTCAGAAAATCCTGTATTCAATGACAGGTCGAGACACATCGAGAGGAAGTATCACCATGTCAAGGACATGGTGCAGAGACTTTAGCATGTTTTGTCAGCAGAGCAATTTACCGATGTGTTGACTAAGCCTCTGTCCTTGACAAGCTTAATGTTGTCGAGAATGCCTCTCTTGCTGAGAGGGAGTGTTAAAGTTAATGCAGCGGCGAGACCCACTCTCAGGTAGGATGGTACCCTAGTCAGTTAACCAGGCAGAGTAAGTCCCTAGAAGGTACCCTAGGGTCCCCAACAGTCTCCTGGGGTTCTTGGTTGGGGACCGAGCAGGTTGATGCCATGGCAAAGTCCCTAGCATGTGGGTAGGGCCCCTATTTGTCTCTAGGGTATTCTGGTTTGGGACCAGATAGTTTCTTGGTCACGAGGACCAAGCAGATCTTGCAGGTTGAGACAAAGACATCTTGGTCTGGGACCAGGCAGATTCTTGGTCTAGGACCAAGTAGTTTCTGCAGGTACATACTTGGTCAGTTAACCAAGATGATGATGTGTGATGACCTCCTCTCCTAGGTCTTCGAGATGGTTGAGCCAGGTTGTCTTCTCAAGGGACTGGCCACCCCTTGATGAAGCTACTAACACTTGACCTCAGGAGCAGTTAGGAGGACCACAAGATCACATCATCCAGTGTGGAACTTCCTTATACAGTGATGATGAACTTTCAGTTAGTGTATGGAACAGTTGTACATTTGAGAGAGAGATGAATGGTTGTAACCCCACCTTGCTTATCTACCCTTGGTCTTCCACCTTTATTGTTCTTGGTCTTGTGGTTAGAAGGTTTACCACCTTGTCTTGTGGTTAGAAGGGGTTGTCTACCCACCTTGAGTTGTCTTGACTCTTACCACTTTGATGTTTTTGGTCTTATGGGTAAAATGGTTGTTTACCCACCTTGTGGTTACACTTTTGGTCCGATGGTTAAAGGGTCATGTACCTTTCCTTGTTTTATGGTTTGTGTTGGTGTGGTCTTGTGTTGACCACTTGTTGGCCCTTGTTCTGAGTCAGCCTACCCTTAGCTATGACCTTGGTACCCTCACCTAAGAACATTATAATATTAATTTATTTATTATATGTGGTGACCTTCCTTAATGTATGTTAATACCCACTCCTAAAGTTATTTTATATTCTAATTGTTTGTAACCCTCCTTAATTAATGGAACCCTAAGTCATTAAAGAATAATCTTTCTAGAAGCCACCAAGACAATATAAATTCATGTCTATGTTTTTCATTTGAATCATCAAGAAGTAATATCTCAGATCTGATTTGTCTTGGACTGCTCTAGGGTTAATGTCAAGGGTTTAAGAAGGTTCTTGCTGCTGCTAGGGCTGTTTTTGTCCAGGCCGTCCACCTGCTGAAGCCTAATGCTCATTCTTATGACTGATTCGTGACGTCCTTGTTCTGATCTAACTGCTTCTTGACTGCTTGAAGGTAGGCCGCATACCCTAATGATTGCTCTGCTGCTCCGCGACTTGTTTGTTAGGCCTCCTGCCATGGAGGTCTGATCTGCACCTTATTTATGGGCCAAAAGAGCAGGCCGTGACTTAATATGGGTACCGTGAGTCCTGTTAGGGACATTTTGTGGAGGCCGCATTCCCTGAGATCCATTTTGTGATCAGTTTGCTGTGTTTTGTGGAGGCCGCACCTCTTGTAGATTGGTTTGTGGACAGTTGTTGTCCTGTGTGGAGGCCGCCAATCCCTGTGTACTCATCTGTGGACTGAAAGTGAGTTTTTATGGTGGCTGCTGACTGTAAATGTTTGTTTTGGATCAGATCTATGTGTTAATGCCTACTTTGGGTCAGATCCGAATTGTTGATGCATGTTTGGGGTTAGATCTATTTTGTTGATGCTTGCTCAGGTCAGATCTAATTGATTAGGGTTGTCCTTGGTCACCTGTGGAAGTTTCTGCCTGTTTGAAACTTGATTAGGTCAGATTTGAAGTCTGATATGTTTGGTTGGGTGACTTCCTGGGCTGCTACTGTGTTTTGACTAGAAGTGACCTCTTTTGTTTTGTTTGAGGGCTGCCACTTGGACCTTGTTTGAGGACTGCCACCTTGGTCTGTGTATTTGACTGTCTTGGTTATCCCACAGCCTATTACATCTCTCTCTCCTTCTCTCTCAGGTTTGTACTAATCCTCAGGTAAGGGTCAGATTGTTCCTATTGATTGACTTGCCTCTGAGAGGCACAGTCTGTTCTGAAAGTTATTTTTCTGAGTACAAAGGAAGGTATTCACTCTCCAGGTAAGTTATCAGACTTGTTCATTAGATACTTTACTACTGTTATAAATTTGTTTAATTTACACTACTCCTGCTGATTACATGTTACTGAAGATTTCAACTATAACACAGGGACCTCCTTGGGAGTGTTAAAGTTGAAAGAGATGAAAATTATTTTTAATTTTATCCCGATTTGTTACAGTTGTACTATTCTGTTTCTAGTACTTGTTTAGTATTTTATTTTTGCATTAAAGTATAGAAACTTTGATTTTTCTGCATCAAACCCTAACCTGACCCAAAAATTAACAGAACATATTTAGGAATTCCAAAAGAGGGAATGGAGCTGAAGGTTTGAAGGAGGAAAATATCTATAGGGGACATAAAAGTAAAACAAATTGTGGAATAAAGGAACAGAAGAGAATTAAGAGGCTGGCAGATGTGATGATTGTCCAAATGTATGGAGACAAAGGAATTTGAGAGGTGCTAGCACTTAATTGGTCAGAAGTGTTGTGGGAAGAGAAGTTATGCACTGAGGAACGAATGAAATGAATGGGGAAAATGGTGTGAATGGCATTGTGGGCATCTGTATACAAGGGCACTTGAAAAATGTGAGGGAACTCATGAGTGGTAATCAAGAGATCCTTTCAATGTATCTTCAAATTGTGGATTCATATTATCCAAGGAACATGCCAATAAATAAAAACAATGTGGTTTTTTGGGGTAGGAAAGTGAATACAAGGATATGAACTTGGACTGCTGACTAGATAGCACATAGATATGGCACAGTGGTGTGTTGAGACTGAGGAAGCGGGCAGAGGAGAGTTTAAACTTCGTTTGTTAACTAGAGATAACTTCTAACTGGAACTGGGCTTGAGCATACTGAGATAGAAAGAGAGCTTCTAAAGTGAATTTATTGGTACTCATGTAATGGTAGTAAAGAAAGTACAAATAGAGGGACTCAGCACATCAAGGAGAAGTGGTTAAAGGATCTTTAGCTGGGTTAGAGTGTAGTGAAAGAGATAAATTTGAAGTAGTGATGAAAAACTTAGTGCAGTATAATTTCACTTGAAAATTGTAACATCTTTATTACTGTTCTGGGTACATGAAATTTCTATATTCCATAATTCTCATGTATTCTTAGCTACCTTTGTGAGATGGCTTGCATTATTATTATTATCAATATTTGAATTTGACGCAGTGTGGAGCTTCGGTATCTCTTAAAAGATAAAACCTGTTAACTTGGCCAGAAGTGATCATCTTTTTCTGGTTTGCTTCGTGATGATGTTGTATGACCAATTATGTAAGGAGTCTAAGGACCACTATGTAAAGAACTTATGAAATTACCTTACAAATTTAAGCACATTTATTTGAGGACTATTATACTGTAGTCAAGGTTAAAGCAAATAGTCATTTGAAGATCTTGGACATGATGATTTTTTATATATTATGCTGACTTGCCTTCCACTGGGTGCAGGAATTGAATGTATTGCAGGATGGCTATATGAGCATTTGCAAGGGGCAATGCCTATTATTGTCATGACTGGATCTATATTTTCTTCAGTGGATACTCAAGGTTATGAATTGGCGAAGGATTTTGAAAAGAGCCTATCTTTTGGTTCATCATCGAGTGATCGTGAAGCAGTCATGGTGCGCTTCTTGTGTGTTAGCTAACCTAAGAGGGTAGAGTCATAGCACACTATGTAACTTTATTCTTGACTTCTCTTTTCTCATTGCTTAATTATTACTTTTCCTTGAATGCTTTAGCAGATTATTGTTAGAATGATAACCTCAATAAAGGGTATCGCTAGGATATTGTTAGAAGTGCCATAATTAATGTTAATGACTCACAATAACTAGAGTTTAGTTGAGAAAGTACTTGAATAACTTATTACATGGTGTATGAAAGAAGTCTGTGTTAATATATTCAATGACTCATTCTAAAATTAAACGTTAGAGATTACATAATTTTTTTTAAAAGGGTAAAAGAGAAAAAGAAAATGATAGAAAAGAGATAAGGAATCTCAATGAAGATACGTAGAACCAAAATACCCGCTGATATAAAAGAGAAAAGGAATCCTGATTGTTACCGGGCAAATTAGTAGGGCTAATTCCCAGTAAGCAAAAATAAGATTAGTGACCCAATGTCACCTCGGTCACCGTTCTAACTTCTTTGGAAGTCAACACATCAGCAACTTGTTCCTCTCTAGGAACATACTTGAGCTTTACAGCTCCCTTATGCACCATATCTCGAATATAGTGAAACTTGATCTCTATGTGCTTCGATCTATCGTGGAACACTGGATTCTCTGTCATCTTGAAACAACTCTGATTGTCACAGAGAATATCAGTCACATCTATCTCTGCATCGAACAATCCTGCTAACATCTTGTGAAGCCACACTGCTTCGCTACAAGCTGAACATGCTGCTACGTATTCTGCTTCTGTTGTACTGAGAGCAACATAGTGCTGCTTTCTACTGAGCTATGAGATCATACCTGATCCCAAACTAAATCAACATCCTGAAGTGCTTTTTCTATCTTCGTCACTTCCAGCCCAATCCGAGTCTGTATATCCGTACTATCTGAACTCACTATCAGAAGCATATTTGAGTCCATAGTCTATCGTACCTTTTAGGTACCTCATCACATGTTTTGCTGCAATCAGGTGAACATGTCTGGGCTCCACCATATACTGGCTTAAGGTGTTCACAGCAAAACATATGTCTGGTCTAGTATTGGTCAAGTACATCAATGACCCAATAATCTGTACGTACATTGTGACATCTACTGTCTCTGATGAAGCATCATTCGGGAGCTTCAAGTTTGTCACCATCGGAGTAGTCATGGCCTTACAATCCAACATCCCAAATTTCTTTAGGATCTCAAGAGTATATTTTCCTTGACTCAGGAAAATCTCATCAGGGAACTGCCATACTTCAAGACCTAGAAAATAGTGCATCATCCCAAGGTCTTTCACTTCAAATTTTGCAGCAAGCTTCTTCTTACAATCAATGATGGGCTTGTCTTCTTCTGTCAGGAACAAATAATCCACATACAATAGTAATGTCATAGGTTCATTATCTATGACCTTATAATAAAGATTAGAATCTGCTTTACTCTTAGTAAAGCCCAAGCTCATTAGGAAACCATCAATTCTTCCATACCATGCTCTGGGTGCTTGCTTCAACCCATATAAATTTATAATGCTTTCTTCAATTTACATACATGTGTTTTTCTGTCTTCTATTTCAAGTCCTTCTGGTTGCTCGATGTATACTTCTTCTTCTATCTTTCCATTCAGGAAAGCTGTCTTTACATCCATCTGATGTAACTTCCATTTCATCTTAGCTGCCAAGGCAAGGATGGTTCTAATTGAGGTATATCTAGCCACAGGGGCAAACGTCTCCTCATAATCAATTCCTTCATTCTAAGAGAACCCCCGAGCTACGAACCTGCCTCGTACTTTTCAATGCTTCCGTCTGCCGAGTGTTTTGTTTTGAAGATCCATTTTGACGAAACAATTGACTTGTCCTTCGGTCTTGGTATCACATCCCACACATCATTCTTAATGATGGATTGGCATTCTTCATTCATAGCATCCAACCAATCCTTCTTCTTTACTGCATCTTCAAAACATGTAGGTTCTTCAACAAGGTTACACATCAAGGCTACATAACTGGAATATGGCCTTGGTCTCTTGTTTCCTTTGTGGGGCACCATATCTTCCTACATCTTGTATTATTTCTCGTGCCCAAGCTGGTCTTCTCTTTCGTGGATTTTCTTCATGAGGTGTCTCCTCAGGTCTCTGAGGTTCTGTCATGTCATGATCCTCTGCAATAGGTTCCTCTTCAATATTTCTGTCTGGTACATCATTGTTTTCTGTAACTCTAGGAGCTTCATGCTCCACTTCATCTCTAAGGAGCTTCATGCTCCACTTCATCTTCAAGAGTCTTCTTAGACTTGTTGAAGGCTGTGTCTTCATCAAATGTAACATCTCTGCTAAGCTCAATCTGACGATATCCTGGGATGTAGATACGGTAAGCCTTTGATTGCTCACTGTAACCCACAAATATTCCCTTCTTTTCTGAAGGCTCCAACTTTGATCTTTTCTCTTTTGGAATGTGAATAAATACTGGACATCCAAATATCTTTAGATGACTGACTTTAGGCTTTGTACCGGTAAACATCTCTTCTAGGATCTTGTTTCCAAGAGCATTGTGAGAGATTCTATTCTGAACATAGACTGCGGTTCTAGCTGCTTCATCTCATAAATGCACGGGTAGGTCTTGATCATGGATTATGGCCTTCACTGCTTCCATGATAGTTCTGTTCTTCCTTTCAGCTACACCATTCTAATGTGGACTATAGGGAATGGTAAGCTACCTCTTAATCCCTACATGTTTACAAAAATCTTTGAAATCACCTGAAGTGTATTCCCCTCCATTATCCGTCCTTATAATCTTGATCCTCTTTTCAGAGAGGTTTTCCACAAGAGCCTTGAACTCTTTAAACTTTCCAAAAACTTCATCTTTACTCTTTAGAAAATAAATCCATGTTTTGCAAGAGTAATCATCAATAAAAGAAGCATAGTAAACATACCTACTTAATGAAGTGGTAGACATAGGTCCACAAATGTCAAAATGAATAATGTCCAATATGTTAGAATGAATAATGTTCAATATGTCTTTAGCTCTGTTATCACTGCTTGGAAATGGTTTCTTCGTACTTTTTCCTTGTGCACATCCTTTGCACACTCCTTCATGATCAACCTGGATTTCTGGTAATCCAGTCACCACCTTGCTTACTATTGGTAAGGCTTTGTAGTGTACATGAGCTAGTCTTCTATGCCATAATTCACAGGGGCTCATGGTACTAGTCATCAGTGCTGAATCTGCATGACCCTTAAGTTTATAAAGTCCTCCTTCTTATACTCCAATAACAATTGCATCATTGATAGTCTTCCACTTTGGCCACATAAGAACTTCGCCATCTACAAATGCAATTCTAAGACCTTTCTTATCTAATGCTGAAATAGATAGAAGGTTCTTTTTCAAAACTGGAACATATAGCACTTCCTTCATGTTCATGGACTTTCCAGAGTCCAACTTGTAAGAGGTTTCTCCCATCCCTTTGATAGGGTATTGATAATCATCTCCAAGCTTTAATTTGTGTGGAGAGTCTTACCGCATGAGATGTGAAAGAGACTCCTTATATCCCGTCATGTGTTTTGAGGCTCCATTGTCCACTAGCCAAGTATCACTTCCATGAGATACCGAACTAGTGAGGGCTGAGATTAGTACATATTCTTCAGTGGAGTCCTCATCTTCTTTGGTTTTGACTTCGTCATCATACTCACTATCTTCGGCTGCAGTAGCATGAAATATTTTCTTTTGCTTCTTAGGTTGTCCAGATTTGGATGGACAATTTCTTGCTAGGTGTCCTGGCTTGTGACAAGAGTAACATTCAATTGAGGAGAGGTCTCTCTTGAACCTCTTGTTCCTTTGAGATCTTTGAGATATTCTGGGAGAGTGGTCACAGGTACGTACACCACTCTTCATTGTCATTTAGTTTCTCCTCTCTTACTGCTATTCTTTCTTCCTCTTGTATACATTCTTCCCATAGTTGTCTGAACTGGATTAGTTTCTTCCTAGCACATATGCCACAAACAAAGGGTTCCCAATCTCTAGGAAGACCATTCAGAGTGGTCATTAAAAATTCAACATCTTCCACCATATCTCCAATAGCTTCTAATTGTTCTTTGATCTGGGACACTCTGGAGAAGTGTGAGTGCATAGTCTTAGACTTCTGGATCTTCACACCCTTGAGTTGATTTCTCAAGGTCATCTTCCTGTTAATATTCCTTCCTTCAAACATGCTGGTCAAAGCATCAAACATTTCTTTCGGAGTCTTCTTTGAGGATACTTGAGGAATCAAGTGATCTTTGATAGAATCAGCTATGATCCTCTAGCCTTGATCATATTCTTCTTGTGTATTGCTTTGGCCTCATCTCCTTTTGGTTCTGTAAGTCCCTCTTATATAAAACCTTCTAGGTCATGGTCTTCAAGAATGAGCATGACTCTATATTTCCATGCCCTGAAGTTCTCAACTCCTTCAAGCTTCTCATCAAGCTTGGTATTGTTTGTCATTTTGATAAAATGAGAACCTCAAATGGAAATAGAATAGATGTAGGACTTACCGGCAAAGTTGTCCTTCTGAAAAACGACTCCTACCTTGACCTAGGGTTTAACAGAGAAACCTTAATTTTCCAACTTCGAAATTTTGGAAAACTAATTGGATGAAAAGATGTGCCTCCTCAAGGTGAGTTGAGCAAAGTACTCCTCCCAATTCTGTGAGTAGATGATTCAAAAACTTGATGCCCTAGTTTCTACAGGCTGTAGTGGGGGATCCAAAAATGAAAATTCTCAGAATTGAATTCTGCTTCAACAGAAAGATGCGCCCTAGTGAGGCGGGAGAGCTTCGGGAATAAGAAGCCCTAGTTTCTGCAGTTGCGGAGGCTGTACAATGTTTTCTTTCAGGCCTGCTCCGAACCCATGTTAGTTTTTCTGCTTGTTTAGCATAATAACATTAAACGATCTAATCACTGAAAGAAAGACAAGCACAACAAACACAAAGAACACAATATTTTTCTCGGGGAAACCACAAGGTAGAAAACCCCGACAAAACTTCTTCAATATAGAATTCACAAGTACAAGATAAAATCATAAAACCCCAAGACAAAATCAGCTTCTCTCCTTCTCTTGTGCGAACTTCTCTCTCTCCTATGCGAACTTGAGTGAGTGAGATGAGTGTTTCAAATGAGCAACTCAATCTCTTATTTATAATTTACAATTGACTTGACCTTTTACTAATTAGGTCGGCTCTAACTCACCTAACTGGGCCGACCTGTACTCTTTACAATAAAATATTATTTTCTAGATCTTTCCAGGCCAACCTAATCAGTTAGGGCACATTGTGCATGTAGAGGGTGACTTTCTGAGAGAGAGAGGAGCTTCTGCAGTAGGGAGAGTGGGGTGATCTGAGTTGGATCTGACACCACTTGATCAGAAGCACTTGGCACCCAGTTCTGTGGACAAAGAGAGTTCATCAGAGTGGTTTCCATAGAGATTGAGGAGGACGACTTCCAAAGAGAGAGAGGGGCGCATTATCAGAGGAGAGAGGAGCTCATTCTGGATCTGATTGATCGATTGAGCAACTGAGACTTTCAGAGTATCCTTGCCTCAATGTTTGAGGAAGAACTGTGACGATTAGAGCTCGGATCTCTTGAGATCTGATTCCGTACGAGCATCTGACATCTTGAGGGAGGGCACACTTTTCCATGCAGAGGAAGGGCGCATTCACCATATCTAGCAGTTAGCCTTCTTCCTTGGCTGAGCAGATCACAGCAGTGCTGTGAGAGAGACAGTACCGACAGATTGCTACCTTCAGACAGATTAGATCCAGTTGACAGTTAGGGCATATTTCCTCTGTGCATGCATTAGTTGTTGCATGCAGATCTAGGGTTTTGACCTTGTCAGGTTTGGTTGTTCCTTTTGAGGTAACATTGTATGTACTTGTATTCTTCTTACTTTGCTCTGGGCTCGAGATAGAAGAAAGCCCCACAAATAGCTGGTTTTCTCCGTTTGGGGTTTCCAGGGTACATCCAGAGTTGTGTGATTGTTGTGTTTTCATTGTCAAAGTGTTAAGAGATCTATAGTGTTTGATTCTTAAGTCTTTATTGCATTCTTGATTTATAGAGACTCAAACCGCTTGAGATCTGAGGGCTATCCAGAGGGAGTTGTGATCTCTGGATAAAATTAACATGGTATTAGAGCCCTGGTAAGGGTCAGGGAGAACAATCACACTCAGATCTGCGAGCTGTACACCAGATCTATGTGGTGAACTCAGGTTGATTTTCAGAAAGTATTCCCTTGGTGTCATATGAAGATGTAGAGAAGATTCTCTACAGCATGAGACTATTCCTTACCATGAGAATAAGCCTTTCTATACCAATAGAAAAAATGGATCTAGGAAATTTAAGAAAATGGAATACTTTGAGAAAGTGAATCCAAGAACCATTAAAACTAGGTCCATATCTAAACTCCAGCAGACTGACCATTCTAAGTCCAAGGCAAGTTGTAAATTGGACATAGATGTCTTGGAAAACTTATCCAAAGTAGTCCTCCCAGTGCCTCTTGGTGAATTGAAAAATATACCCTCAATGAACAAAAAAGTCATGGAATATTTTGGGAATAATCATAGCATGTGTCTCCACAGAAATGAACACAAAAGTGCTGGATGCCTGCAAGCTCTAGGGTCAGAAATCCATCACTTTGCATTTAGACACTTTCCACTAGAAATCGCACACCAAGCTGTAGAGGTAGCTAGTCAAAACGAGCCATATGGTAATTGCTAGGAAAAGTGTGTGCGATCATAATAAACCCGTGTCTGACAGCTGATTAACTAATGTGATGTAACATGTCTGTGTTGTATAACTAGATCATATAAAAAATGAGAGTGGAACCTCATGTAGCATTAGTAACACTTGGCATGACGTTCATTCTAGTCAATAGTTGACACTAGTTTGCAGGTTGTGCATATTTAGATTAATTTTGAAACTGATGGGATGCATGTGTGCAAGAAACGTAAATCATGTGACAAGGATTAATTTCCTTACATAAAATAGGCAAATCAAGTCCTATGCATATTAGGATAATAAATGAGTTGGCATGGGTGGATCTACAAAACAAAAGCTGTTTCCACGTTGGCATGGGTGGATCTACAAAACAAAAGCTGTTTCCACCCAAGGATGATCTTCAATAGTGAAGCTCATCCCTTCACACACACATGGAACCTCACTAATCCAGGGGAAAGGTTCTCTTGAGCATAGTCATGACTCACTATTCACCCCAAGTAATCATGAAGCCCAATTCCATTCATTGCATAATTTATAAAGTGTTTTTAGATATGTTCAATCATTTCTTATCATTAACATATCAGTTATTTACAAATTCAGTAGAGCCTGTGAAAGTGATGTATACTATGGTAGGATGGATGGTATTATGATGTGTAAGCATAGTATCAAAGCACTAAGACTGACTACAAATTTCTTTGATTTGCAATACTGCAGGTGTTGAATGCTACTGAATATTTCAGTCAGTTTTGGAGTCATGATACATCTGTTACTGAGTTGTGCAGCTCCCTGGTTTGTTCTGATAAACTGGCTAATAGTATAACTCTGATTCACTATTTGTTTATCTCTGGCTCACTAATTGTTTATTGTGGCTATTTTCTATTTCTGACTATTTTATTCTGAAACAACAATAAAAATGTGATAATGATCTACTGCAAATCATGGTAGCATAATTCGAGTATGAATACAGATCAAATACGATTTGATACAAAAAGAATACGTAATGAAAAAATCTAGTATGAATAAAATGCGGAAGTAGACTGCTTATATATAATACTTTTAATAAAATATTCACAAATATACCATAAATGTATATAGACATTTATATAATAAAATGAAGCATATATTTAAAAAACAAAAATATAAAATCTCAACAACCTGGGTGTGAGAGACCAACTAGTTATTAATAATTATTTTAATAAGAAAGTATGAAATTAAATGGTAATTCTGTTTTATAGTGTTTAAATAATTAAAGTTTTTTTTTTAAATTGGTTTTCAAAATTTAATTGTCCACTTGTAAGAATCCATATCTGTATTACACCTACACCGAATATTTGACGAATTCGAATTTGTTCCGACTTTTCGTAAACAAATTACCAATATGGCCGAATTATGCTACTATGCTGCAAATCACCTAGATTTTAGTTTCACTGTGCAAATTTGGTGGGACATGCAACAATCTGAGAGCTGATTCATTCCATTAATGAGTAACATATGTGCATATCCTGGCCTGGACATTTACGTATTATGTAAAGACTTTCCTATTCCATGGGAGCCTTCAGAATTCCCTACACTGAAAATGCTTGTTTCTGCTTCAGTGACTGTAATTCGTTTTCATCGTTTCTGAAGAAAATTCACTGTATATTGTATCAGATTTTTGACCAGCTTACATTGAGGGTTACGTGAGACACTACCTTATCAGTTATCAGTAACAGGAATCTGTTTTGGTCCTTGGCATTTTCCAATATTCAGCGAAAATATATTTGTTAGTCCTTATAACTTATGTACATAAGCTATTTTGTATGTAAGCTCATGATTTTGTAATAATGTTATAGTCTTTGACATTTATGGTGCCATATTTCAATACTTATAAGAAGCTACTTTTATGTAGAAAGGGTGTCATCACATTTATTAGTAACCTAACCTTTAAGCTAGGCTTTCTACCTATTTTTGGTATTAATGGGGGTTACTGCCTGTTACCCCACTTTTTCAGCAGTACGGATCTGAAGACAATTGATTTTGGAGCTACTTGACACATGAAAAATATGAATATTTTCTTTAATTATATACAAGAACATAGTGGATGTTAGAGTTTGCACTTTAATTCAATTATGTTAGATATTTAAACTGAAAGATAGACAAGCACAACAAAACACAAAAGACACAAGAAATTTCCTCGGGGAAACCATAAAGGAGAAAACCCCGCAACTTCTTTAGAAATAGATTCGTCACTAGTACAATATCAAACAAGATAGAAAAACCCAAATATAAGATGTCTTCTGCAGCTTCTCTCTTTCTCCTTCAGTGAACTTGTCTTCTTTCTCACTTGGTGCGATCTTGCTTGAGTGAGTGTGATGTCCAAATGAGAGAGTGAGCCTCTCTATTTATACTTTATGTGTGAGTGACCTAATTCCTTAGTGGGGCCGACTTGCCTAACTGACTGGGCCGACCTGTCATAGGGAGACTCAAAAATACATTTTACATTTGACCTTTGGGGAACTATTGCACCGGCTTACAATGGAGGTTTTACCTCTATATTCTTGTATTACCAAATACAATAATGATATCCTTGAATGGAGGAAAAACATATCCGATGGAGGTACAATAAAAGTAGAATAATAATATAATAATAATATACAAAAGAAATCTTCCGAAGTTACATTTACAACAACACTCCCTCTTAACTAGGAAGGTATTCTCTCGACACAGTCATCATCACAGCTGGACACAATCTCTGGACAACGTCATCATCATCACTGGATCATCATCATCGCTACTGCAACAATTCTCATCTTGTTGATCATTGACTAGTGACATCTCTCGAATCTACACGTCATGAGAAGTTCTACAGAGCCAACCCTTTTTCATGATGGATGTAGGCCTAGCTCTCATCTAGGTCTTCATCATCTCTACGAGCAAGCCATTAAGTAGGTACAACCCATAACCACATATTACATTGCCACATCAATCACCTGCGTCTCCTACTATCATCCCATCGTATCCAGATCATCTCCTCGTCCCATGCGGAGAGTAGCCTAGGTCCAATAGACAACCTGCGTCCTCAACCCAGTGGATACAACCCAGGGACATCTGCATCTTCCACCTAGTGGATATAACCCAAATGTATTACGACTCTCTCTTAGTCAACCCGTGTCTTCCATCCAATGGATACAACCCAGGAACATCTGCGTCTTCCACCCTGTGGATACAACCCAAATGTATTACGACTCTCTCGGTCAACTTGCGTCTTTAAACATGTGGATACAACCCAGGAGCATCCTAGATGCATTATGTCCTTGCGGACCACCTGCGTCTTCCACCATGTAAGATACAGCCCAGGCGCATCCCAGATGCTTTATGGCCTGTGCACCTACCAGCGTATTCAAACATGTGGATATAGCTTAGGAGCATCCCAGATGCATTACGTCCTTGCAGACCACCTGCGCCTTCCACCATCTAAGATACAACCCTGGTGCACCTGCGTCTTCCGGTCACATCACTCCCTCTTTCGAGGAACCTCGGTCTGGATAATACCAAGCTTCTCTCTGAAGTACTCGAACTTTACTCTTGTTAACGACTTGGTCAACACATCGGCTGTCTGCTCGTTTGTCACCACATACTAGAGCTTCATTGTAATATCCCAAGAAAATACTATTTTATTTTATTATTAATTGTTGTTATAACCTTAATTATGGTTGGATAGGTGTTGAGTTAAAAAGAACTCTGAAAACACCAATGTGGTTATTTTTGAGTGTTGAGCAAGTGAGCTCTGAATAGCACCAAATTATTAAATGATGTGAGCAAGTGAGCTCTGGAACATCTAAATTATTGTGGATAGTGTTGAGCCAAGTGGGCTCTAGAAGCACTGTTAGTTGAGTAAGTGTTGAGCTGAAATGCTCTGGAGCACTTAAACTCATATTGAGTAACTGATGTTGAGCTGAGAGCTCTGGAGCATCAGTAATCCATTGATTATTTACTTTAATATTCAAAACTGTTATTATTTTATTCTTTATAACTGACTGGGACTGCCACTCAAAGAGGGAATGAGCATGCGAGAGTCTAGACTGGTCAATAGCTGATAACTAAAGATCCAACTAGTTGTTAGGTGAGTAAAAGTCTAATTTTATTAAATAAAGATTAAAATAAATTGTGAGGATTAAAATAAATTAAATTTCTAATTAAAGATAAAAACATAACTGCTAGTGTGTCAGTTAGATAACTGAGTGAGCAAAAGACCTAATTTCCTAGCAGCCTTGTTCTCTTAAAAAGTATAAATAGCAGAGAGAGGAACTTTGCAGTGGGCAAGTGTTTTCCAAGTTCACTGGAGGGTTCAGTCGTGAATCTGAGCGCTCAAACATCATATTTCTGATATCTGGTGTGTCCTATTAAAGAGGGCTGTCCTAGAGAGAGGATTGCGAAGATTGTTAGGGGAAAGTTATTCAGAAAGATTCACACAAAGGGCTGGTAAACGGACCTTGTGACTACTCTGCTGTAGTAAAGAAGATAACAAACCACACCTAGGCCTTCTAGATTCTTGTCATGCTCAGTTCGGCTCGGGGGTGACCGGTGGAACAATCCAGCAACGGGTTGTGGTCTCTGGTTGGGAGGAACGTGGCAGTTCCTAAGTCAGTTGGTCTGCAATAAAATATTGATAAGTATCTATTTACGTTTCAGTTATCATGTTTCAGTGAATTTATGATTATGATCAACATTTTTGATTTTATTATCTGTTTCTAGGTTCTGTATTAAAGTTCTATTAATGCATAAATGTTGTTTGGAGGACTTATTAAACTTAGAGTATATTTTGTTATAGATCTGAATGTATTTGAATAAATATTTGAAGTAGGACTGTATATCTTTCTCAGATTAAAGTCATTGGCAGAACTGCTTAGCCTTGACTTTCGGGTTTTAAATGTATACGGAGAAAACTCCTATGGTTCCTTACACAGAGAGAGAAATTCCTAAACTTAGGATTTTCCGGGCAAAGCACTAAACTCTGCCTGGAATAATTATATGAATATTACTTAAATAAAATTTACCTATACCTAATATTTACTTATAAATGGTAAATATTAGCCAAACCATAGGAATATAATAAATATGCTTTTAAATTCAAAACAGATAAATAGATTTATGAAATAGATCGACATACTAGAGTTCCATCCTAAAAACCATGTAAAATTAATCTAAAATCATATCATCATAACCTAAGAACCTATTTAGCATAAACCTAAACTTTAGGCATCCACATGATATGATTACATTAATACATAGATACCTTATTTATATTCAGAATCAGACTTTAAGAAATAAATAGAATTCATAGCATCCACAAGAAAGGAATCGGAGTAACTATAAAATTCAAGAGTGATCAACAATAGAATATGTATAGAAGCCACGTCTTATGAAGACCGAACGATCCAATATAGGGCTATACCCACTCTGTCCGACGTTTAAGAAATGAATAAACACACACATATATTATAATATAAACTGAGACTGAAAACAACCAACGCTAATAAACGAATCCCTAGCAAATCAAACAGTAGTAAAATTACAGACTTAGTAATTAGAATTCGTAGGACATATTCTTTATGGCAAAGATTCATATAAAAACGTTCGACAGGAGTCGTGACAGGCGTATAAAAATACCATGATTTGCTACAGGAATGAACTATTACTATTTAAATTATATATCAATTATTTAAAAACAGAGCTTATACATTTTAGAAGAGATTCTGGAAAATACCAATAGCACCGGATGGGATCAAACCCTTGACCGAATCTACAGAATTTGAAGTAGATCGCGATGACATCAGCCAGCATTCAAATCTCATAGGGTTTCCATTCTTTTCCATAACTTAAAACAAATTCACTATATTCAGCCGAGAGGCTTATTAACAACGACACTCTAAAAATATCATATTTGACAGAGCAGGAACTTTAGGCCCAGAATAACCATCAAAGGAAATACATCACGATTCCATTTAAAAGACCAGAACAACAACCATCAACAAAAGCACAGAAGTGGCAGTGTAAGCCAAGCCATAAAACGAAAACAAAGACATCTGTGATAAAAACTAATAAACATTTAAAATTATCCAAAAATCAATAGCACGGAGGCCATACTTTTCAACCACGCAGACTCCAAGGTCTGAAATAACGTTTCAACAATAAACCCTTAGTTCTGAGAATTCACGATTTTGCCACAAGCTCACACAACAGAGCACATCTCAAACAACCAACGCTGGAGGAATGAAAACCATGGAAGTAGTTACAGCAGCAATAGGGTGGCTCGTAAACACCTTGTATCTCCCAACGAAGCCATTAACCCTTCTCCAGAATTCAAATACATTTACACCATAGAAAACGCAGGTTCCAGAGTGCCCAGGTCTTACCAGGGCCCATGGCGCCAAGCCTCCACGACAAAGCTTACTCGACCAAGCCAAGCCCCAACGTAAGACCTCCAGCGAGACCTCCCGCCAAGCAAACAAATGACAGAGGTTAAAAATAAAACAAATTGAAAGATTGAAATCAAGTTGACAGTCTACCAGCCAACACGAAAATGCTACAGAGCCAGACAACTTACCTTTGGCATCAAAACGCTGCTGCAAGGACCCTATGCTTGCTCAGGTGCAGCATCTCCCCAACGCTGGAGATGGCCAAGAGCCTTAGCTCTCATCACTCAACGACTAACGCAGAACAAAACCCCAAATGAGGAATGCGCTAGGGTTTTACCCACTCACCCAGCGTGGATTCCAAGCCTGTGAATGTCACATGGGCTCATTAAATTCGCCTACCTCCACTAAGGGTTGAATTCTTTTACCCTCTTTCCATGGTTGGGAGATCGCATTCCATTTCAACCATTACAATGGAAATCACCTTATTACCTTTGAGTGTTTACTTACTTAGGGTCCCCTTGGAAACCAAGGAACTAGCCTTTCAATTGAGGCACCTGCAACCATAAAGTTTAAACATGTCTTAGCTCATATAGAGCTAAGTAAGACCCGAGGACCTGTAACCCCAACATCAATAAATGAAAACAAGCAGAGATCATTACAATGCAAACAAGTAGAAGCATCACTTTACACAAACACAAGTCAAGCATACAATCCTAAACATGCATCACCGCTAGCATAAACACATCAAGTATGAAGTAAGTAATTATCATATGGCACAAAACAAGTATGCTAGAGTAGTATTTCACTAGTCAGTAATGGGGTATCATATCTCATTTAGCAGTACCATATTATATAGAGTCCATACTAGCTAAGATAGGCTAAGACAGCTATCAAACCTCAAAAGCATTATGATTAAAGATCGTAGAACAGACATGAGCATGATGAGTAATAAACAAAACTGTAAATGAACAATAATAGCCTATAGATGGATCTATGCTGGTGCTAAGCCAACATTGTTCAACTCAAGCACCGCTTCCAGAATTCATACTACTTCTAAGTGAATAATGCAATGTTGAAAGTATTGTCTCATCTAGTACTAAGTCCTATTTAATTAATAGACCCATATAATTTTTTTAAAATTTTCAGGATTTGAGGGACATTACATTCACTGCTCCTCGCTGCACCATATCCCGGATATAGTGGTACTTGATCTCAATATGCTTCGACTTGTCATGGAACACTGGGTTCTCAGACAACTTCACACAACTCTGGTTGTCACCGGGTTGCTAACTGCTTGGTTAACACATCGGCTGTCTGCTCGTCTGTCGCCGACTCGCCACATACTTTAGCTTCACTGCTCCTCTCTACACCATATCCTAGATATAGTGGTACTTCATCTCAATATGCTTCGACTTGTCATGGAACACCGGGTTCTCAAACAACTTCACACAACTCTGGTTGTCACAAAAGATACACGTCGCCTCTAACTCGAGATCAAACAAATCTGACAGTAGCTTCCGAAGCCATAATGCCTCACAACTAGTCGAACAAGCTGCAACATACTCTACTTCGGCTGTACTCAGTGCCATACATGCCTGCTTCTTGCTAAACCAAGAGATCATATCGGATCCCAAACTGAAGCAGCATCTTGAAGTGCTCTTCCTGTCTGTGGCACTGCCTGCCCAATCTGAATCAACATAATCATGTAGGTTAATCTTCTGATTCGTCTCATATTTGAGCCCATACTCAATTGTAGCCTTTAGATACCTCAATATATGTTTTGTAGCCGTCAGGTGAACATGCCTCAGATCTGTCAGGAACTGGCTCAGGGTGTTCACAGCAAAACATATGTCTAGTCTCGTGTTTGTTAAGTACATTAACGAACCAATCATTTGCCTGTACATCGTGGCATCAACTGTTTATGATGAAGCATCACATAGTAACTTCAAGTTCGATGCCATTGGTGTGGCCATTGCCTTGCAGTCCATCATTTCGAACCTCTTCAGAATCTCCACTGCATACTTTCCTTGACCAAGGAAAATCCCATCTGTACTCTGCCACACCTCCATGCCTAAGAAGTAGTGCATCATCCCCAGGTCCTTCTTCTCGAACTTTGCGGCAAGCCTTCTCTTCGTATCTGCAATGAGCTCATCTTCCCCTATTACAAACAGGTCATCTACATATAGTAGTAATATCACTGGTCTTCTGCCCTCAACCTTGAAGTAAAGGTTGGAATCTGCTTTACTCTTGGTAAAGCCCAAGCTCATCAGAAAGCTGTCCATCCTGTCGTACCATGTCTTGGGTGCCCGCTTCAAACCATACAAGGCTTTCTTTAACTTGCACACATGAGTCTGTCTGTCATGTGTCTTGAATCCTAGTGGCTGCTCAACATACACTTTCTCTTTGACTACACCATTCAAGAATGCTGTCTTGATGTCCATCTGGTGTACCTTCCATTTCATTATTGCGGCTAAGGCAAGTATAGATTTGATGGAAGTGTATCTTGCTATTGGTGCAAATGTCTCCTCGTAGTCTATGCCTTCTTTCTGGGAGAAGCCACGTGCCACAAATCTTGCCTTGTGTTTTTCAATGCTACCATCTGTAGCATGCTTGATCTTGTAGATCCACTTTGAAGTCAAAACAGACTTCCCTACTGGTCTCAGAACTATCTCCCAGAAATCATTCTTCATAATCGACTGGTACTCTTTGATCATGGCATCCTTCCATTCCTTCTTTTCTGCTGCTTCTTCATAGTTGGAAGGTTCTTTATCAATGATGTCACATAGTAGGGCCACATAAGTGGAGTATGGTCTGAGTCTCTTGCTTTCTCTTTGTGTCCCATCTGGAGCACCATACTTCTCTGCATCTTGTATTGCTTCATGTGCCCATGCCGGTCTTCTCTCGTGGGAGTTCTTCTCACGGGGTGGATCTACAGGTTCTTGTGGTTCTTTCATGTCATGGTCTTGGTGATCTTCTTGTATTGTCTCTTCCATAACTGTCTTTGGTTCTGGGAACTTCAAGTTCTTCAATTTCTTCAATAGGTAATTTTCTTGATTTGTTCTATGCTGAGTCTTCATCAAAAAGTTACGTCTCTGCTGATCTAGATCTTCTTGCATCCTGGGAAGTATATTCGGTAAGCTTTTGATGTGTCATTGTATCCCACGAATATTCCCTTCTTTCCCGAAGGATCTAGTTTTGTTCTCTTTTCCTTTGGGATGTGTATGTTCTTGAGTTGGTTCCTTAGTGTCATCTTTCGATTGATGTTCTTCCCTTCAAATATCTTTGTCAAAGCAGCGAACATCTCCTTGGGAGTCTTCAAGGATGATACATGAGGGATGAGGTGATCTTTGATGGAGTCTACAATAATCCTTTTGGCCTTGACCAAGTTCTTCTTGTGGAATGCCTTTGCCTATTTTCTCTCTGGTTCTGGAACCTCCCCATTGACATATTTTTCCAAGTCATTCTCTTCTAGGACAAGAGAGATTCTTTACTTCCATGCCCAAAAGTTATCAGCTCCCTCAAGCTTATCCTCAAGCTTGGTGTGATTTGTCATTTTGATATGAGAACCTCAAATGGAAATAGCAAGGAATTAGATCTTACCAATTTGAGATGCCTAACCCGGTTCTCGAGTTGGCTGACCTAGGGTTTGTTAGAGAAACCCTAATTTTCCAAACTTGGAATCTTGAACTTCTGCTTGGATAGAAATATGCGCCTCCTCAAGGTGAGTTGTACAGTGTACTCCTTTGCCTGGATTGATGGGAGGAAACCCCAAAAGTATGATGCCTTGGTTTTCATCCGGAACTAGTGATTGGGTCAAAAATGAAAATTCTTCAAATTGAATTCTGCTTCCTCCAAAAGATGCGCCCTCCTAGGGCGAGTTAGCCTAGCCCTCTTTTCATGATGATCTGTGGAGAGAAGACCTTGAACTAGGAAGCCTTAGTTTCCCGCTGCTGCACAATGCCTTCTTTTCAGATTGGCTCTGATACCATGTTAGAGTTTGCACTTTAATTCAATTATGTTAGATCTTTACACTGAAAGATAGACAAGCACAACAAAACACAAAAGACACAAGAGAAAACCCCGCAACTTCCTCAGAAATAGATTCGTCACTAGTACAATATCAAACAAGATAGAAAAACCCAAATATAATATGTCCTCTGCAACTTCTCTCTTTCTCCTCCAACGAACTTGTCTTATCTCTCACTTGGTTCGAACTTGCTTGAGTGAGTGTGATGTCCAAATGAGAGAGTAAGCCTCTCTATTTATACTTTATGTTTGAGTGACCTAATTCCTCAATGGGGTCGACTTGTCTAATTGACTGGGTCGAGAGACTCAAAAATACATTTTACATTAGACCTTTGGGGAACTATTGCCCCGACTTACAATGGAGGTTTTACCTCTATATTCTTGCATGACCAAATACAATAATGACATCCCCGAACGGAGGAAAAACATCTCCAACAGAGGTACAATAAAAGTGCAATAATAATATACAAAATAATATCTTTCGAAGTTACATTTACAACTACAGTGGCCGAGGCTATAATGGGTAGTGTGTCGCCGAGGCTATAATGGGTACATTTACAACAAAAATATCTCCATTGTTTGAAAGATGAATTGGAAGAAGTGGAAGAAGAGCTATAATGGGTAGTGTGTCGCCGTCATGGATGGGGAGCTTGCTACTATGATCTGGATGTAGTCAACCGGATGCTGGGATGGGGCCGAGGCTGGCCACGTTGCTGGGGTCGGATGGATGTAGAGGCGGTGTGTTATGTCCTAACTGATCTGCGGTCAAACAATATTGTCCTTTGTTGGTCTTTTGGTGCCCCTAGAGGAGGGGAGCACCGAAAAGATGGAAGTGATTTGCGGAGTGGAGGTTGGTCCTGGTTGCGAATGTTGCTGGAGGAGGGAGCGAAGGGCCTTTTGCAAGTATAGGGCTAGAGATCTCCGATCCCGATACCTAAAGACAGTAGCCAAAGACTGGGACTCTGTGAGAAGAAGGTCCTTGAAGAGACAATGGAATCGCCCGAGAATCTTGTAATAGATGGGACACTGAAAGATGAAATGCTCCTTGGTCTTGATATCTCGAAGATGGCAAACTTGGCAGATCTTGTCTGATCGGTCGATTTGGTGATCTATCTCAACCCTAAGATGATGAGAATCCACTTTGAATTGGTCCAAAGGGATATGAAGAGCATGTGTCCAATGGAGGGGTGTGTAAAGGGGCCGAACGATGAGACCGTCCTTCAAATCCATGAAATGTGCAACATAAAAGGCCATATTTGGATGTAATCCGCCCTGAGGGTTGGTCCAAGTGACCTGCACGAATTGTCTATAAATGTCATCTTGGGTGATTTTGTTCAACTCCTGCTTGGTAGGTAAGAGGCGTCTAGGCACGTCTAAGGAATACCGAAATGGAGGTAAGCGGTTCATTGCAATGCCAACAGATGCCAAAATATTAGTGACCCTTGTGTACTGAGATCTAGTATGGCCCAAAGGGCTAGTGGAGGCAAGGGGTTGCAATGAGGGATAGACTAAGTATGAGTATCGATCACGCCCTAGCGCTGAGTCAACGAAGCTCTGAAGGTGGTGTAAGAGTGAGATAAGACGGAACATCGCCTTAAGACGAAAGGGATAGGCACTGAACTTTGTAAGTATGATGAGATGAGGAACTATCTGCTTGCATTTGATGATCCAGTAGAGGAGGAGGATCTGGGATTCTGCACTCTATCTACTAAACCACAATCTGTGTCTAGTAGATAAGGTCCCCAAATCTCTTAACCATAGAGGACTTTGGGTCAAATGAGAGTGTCCATGAGAGACATCTTGGATGAGATGTTCTAAAAATGGTGTCTGAAGCATCGTCTCTCAAGAAGGGCTAATGATCCACATCCTTTGTTGACTTGGGGCTAAAGGGCATGCCGTAAATTGAAACGAGGTCCTGTGAACTGTACCCCCAAATAGGTATAGGCGCTAGTGATCTCGATTTCTTCTCCTTGAAAAAGGAAATGAAGATCTGTGAGGAGTTTCTTCGACCCATTGAAGATCATGACCTTGGTTTTAGCTAGGTTGACAGTCAATCGATGAAGATCACAAAAGAGGGACAAGGCGTCTAACTATCATTGCAACCCCTCTGGTGAGGAGGCCAGGAAGATCACATCGTCGGTAAAGAGTAGAATTGAGATCAAGACTTGATGGAGAAGGGATCCATCTTCGTCCTTGATGTGGTCCTGTAGGAAAGACTCTAACTCATCATTGTATATCCGAAATAAAGTAGGGGATAGGGGACAACCCTGTTTAACCCCAATGGTGCTCCTAAATAAGTCTGATATCCCATGGGCAGTGTGAAGTCAACCAAGTATTGACTCGTATAGTCTCATTATGGTGGTTAGAAGGGTCTTGGAAATGCAGTGTCTCTGAGCCTCTGGAACAATGGCACTCTGGGGATGAAATCAAATGCTTTATGAAAGTCTACAAAACAACAATAAACTTTTGAAGAGCAATGATGTGCCTCTCAATAATGGCTCATAGCATGAGAATGTGATCAGTGGTTTGGTATGTTGCTCTGAAACACGCTTGTCATCTAGCTTTGAGGTGTCTCTTCTCAAGCTCCCTCGAAAGCTGCATATGGAGAACTGAAGCATAGAGCTTGGAAAAAGTGTCCAACCATGATCGTTTTGTAGTTATTGGGATCTGCACAAGGGCTCGATTTGTGGATTGGGTGAATAATATGGTGTGACCAAGGTTCTGGGAAGCCTATATGAACGACATGGTTAAACATGCTGGTTAGGTGGCAGTCCAATGCATGGAGGTCATGCTTGAAGAGCTCGTCCTGAAAACCCTCCTCATCTGCAACTTTGCTCGAACACATGGCCGAGACAACCTCTCGAATGTCATGTGGAGTGAATAGGAGGCATGAAGAGGGGGGTGAGGTAACCTGGATGAGGGGTTGTCCTCAGATATCATAGAGGGAGGAGGTATTGGAGAACGAGGAATTTGGATCAAGATTTGATGGGAGATGGGAGTGGCGGGGGAAGAGAGTACGCTAGAATGTACTCAACTCTTGTCTCCGATGGGAGATAAAGAGGCGTTTCTTGTGGTGGGGTCGATGGTAGGAGGCTTTATTGTCAGGGTAAGAGGGGTGACTATGAGTGAAGTCATGTTGAAGTTGGGTGTGGAGGTGTTTGCAGTCTTCATCATACCTTTGGTTCATGGGGTGGGACCCAGATTTTGGGGAATACGGGGAGTTGAATGGGGATAAGTTTTTAGGGTGGCCTCCCAAATGATGAATGAAAGACAAGTGTACTTGTTATAGGCGGATGTAAGGGATGCAAAGTGAGACTCGGAAGGGAGCATCTGGCGAAGAGTGGAAGTGAACAGAGTGTCTATTGGTGATAGTTCAACCATATAAGGTGCACGCTGTGATGATATCATTGATACAACTAAGTTGGGACATGTTCGTGTTTCATGTGTTGGACCAAATTTTCTTTGTTTTTACCACATTACATATACCAATAAAAAGGTAGAATTTTGGCTGAATCAATGGGTTTCGAAGTGGTTTCCTTTGGATATTGTGACAATTCAGGCCATATGTACATGTTAATTTTTGCGGTTAGTGTTTACACTGTTTTTGGGGTGCTTCATGAGATTTGGGGTGCATGGTGTATGTTTAGTGCGTGGATGGTCTGTGATGGATTTGCACAATTGAGATAGCTTGCTCACTGGATGCTTGACCTTAGATGGTTGTTGCTTTACTGTTCTTTCCCTGGAGGAAGTTTGAGTTCTCTTGACAATTTGGTGGACACCATTCATTGGGACCCCATGGAGGATGCACTTGCTTGGAAAACGCTCTACATGGGATGAGGAGCATTGTGTAGCTTGGGGGATGGAATCGGGCCCTAATTGACATGTGGTAGCTTGGATTTTTGTTGAGAGGATTGGAGATGGCTTGGGGACGCCTGGGGCATTGACAATGTTCTTGCAGGGGCAATTGACCTATTGGATTACATTGCTTAGGAGGATTGATGGAGTCCGTGGAGGCTTATGATGGAGTGATATGGCTTGCCTTGAGTAGGTACATAACCTTGGAGCCATTATTGTGCACACCATCACCTTGAAGCATGGCACATTCACTTTAGAATGAAGCATCTCACTTGTGTTGGTCGACATGTGTTCATTGTAGGTTGGTTGCTTCTAAGGGCTAAGGTCCCCATTGTTTTGTTGGCCTCCCTTATCTCTCCTATACAGAGAGGAAGGAGAGAGTCTTTTCATTCATAATCTTAGTGATCATTCATCACTCTTTTTTTTTGTACTTAGCTTCTTGGAGGAAGTTACTCAGGCTTCCTCATGAACCCTTGGTGGAGTCATGAAGTCTATAGGAGACGTCTTCATGTGACTAGGGTTTTCTCTTATAGAGGAGACATTGGTGATGATCTTTGCTTTCTCTCTTGGATTATAACTTGTACTTGATCTCTGTCTTTGTCTCTCTGTCTCTGTCTCTGTCTCTGTCTCTCTCTCTCTCGGCGATAGGGTCTCTTGGTCTTCTTGAAGTATCTTGGAGCATCTTGGATGTCTAGGGTTAGGGTTTATCCCTTGGAGATTGGAGATTAGGGTTTTGTGATAAAACCCTAGGTTCGATGGTGAGACTTATCCATCCTAGCCGATGCAGAGGGTAGATCATCCAGATCTACTATTGTGCTTCATTGCCGTGGTTTGGAATTGCATCGTGGCATTTGGATTTGAGATTTGCATTAGATTTGCAGTGGTTTCATGGACTATTTCTTAGGAGGGTGTGCTTGTGGAGAGAGGTCACTCTCAGCTGGTTGAATGCTAAAGGGATTCTAATCAATCTGTAAGAGGGCGCACCCTCAGTCAAGAAGAAGAGGTTCCAACTTCCAGAGGTTAAGGAAGAGTACATTATCAGCATTTGAGTACCCTCATATCTCCCTACACGTGTTGCATCTAATCTCTGAGGTCGAGTTCTTACATTAACTGCTGCTACAGGAAATCCATTGGTGCGAGCTGTCTCTGCAGTTGCTACAAGATATCCATTGAGCTGAGTTACCCATTTGGCTGCTACAGGAAATTGCATTGGGTCGATGCTTCATCTCTGCTGATACATGGGTCTCATTGGGGCGATTTATACCTTTGCTACTGCTACAGAAATACGTTTACCAGTCATAGAAGGAAACACAACAGTGGATAGAAAGGAAGTTACTGGGGCTGATAATGTTGTTAGATGTGGTTATATATTGATTACCTAAGTTGTGTGGGGGATCTCCTTAGAAACTGGGTGCTTTATTTCATCTCCAACAGATGCAGACACTTCCAGGCAGCCAAATCATGGAGTCTATCTGACTGTGTATCTTTGCAAAGGGGTGTCAGTGTGTCCATCACCATTTTTGGCATAAGGGAAGTTGCTACAGGAAGTCTGGATGCATTTTAGAAGGTGGTGATCTACAGCAAACATTTTCTATCAGTCCTAGTGCACACAACTGTTTGCTACAGCACAAAGGGTGGTCTTCTTCCATGTGATAAGGGGTGTCATTTCCAGATCTGTCTACACAGTAATCTCAGGCATGTAAAATCAGTCCTTTAATTAATATATCAGATTCCTTTAATGACTGTTTATGAGTACATTAATGTCCCAGTTAGTGTCTGCTAGTTGTATTTCATTTTTATAATTCATAAAGACATATTGTCTGGGGAAGATATCATGCATTTTAATCTATAAATGAAGTGCAACACCTACACAAACAAGCTCATACTTGATACCAGTGGAAAAAGGGGTAACATAGTCATTGCATAAGAACTGTTGACGAAATATCAGAACCAAACCACTAACCAATAAACCTAGAAATCAGTGAGAATCTTGGTTGGGATATTACATGCGTCGTGCAGGTGACGATGCAGACAGGGCCGGGCGGATGTGTGTGGGAGCAGAGACAGTCAGGGTAGCTGCTGCTGCAGCATGTGGTCAGGACTCAGAACTGATGGCAGTTGCAACTGGTAGAAGCTCTGGAGGGCCACGGTCTGAGCCGGAAGCTGGAGAAGGCTCAGGGCACACGGGTAAAGAGTAGTAACGACGGCGGCTCAAGTGCTAAGTGACGGCAGAGGTAGGTGGGTTTGCGGGCTGCAGGAAGCTGTCAGAGTGGAGTACTGTTGCAGCAGGATGGTTGCATGCACAACAGCTAGCTCGGGTCGTGAGCTGAGGAAACAAACCAGCTGCTGACAGAAGAGAAAGCGGCCGCAGATGCAATTTAGCCGCTAACAGAGGTGGCCGTGACCTGTGCAGCCACCTGTTGAGGGTGAAACTGCGGGCTAAGAAAGCATTCTCAGCCGCCGGGAGTAAAAAGATGGCTGGCAGCCGCTAGCAGCCAGCCGGTAAGTGAGTCTGACAGCCGCCAGATCTCGGGCAACTGAGAGAAAATTCCAGGCAGCCCCGGGCATGGGGCAGGTGTGCCTAGAAAAAGGTTGTGGGCAGCCTAGGAAATTTTGGGCAGCCTAGGGCAGCTGTAAAACAGCCTCGGGCTGGGGCAAATCTTCGGGCAGTCCCTAGAAAATCCAGGCAACAGCCCAGAAAGGTTGGGAAGCTCAGAGAAATTTTTGGCAGCAAGTAAAAGTGGTCCAGGCAGCGGGCTGCCGGATCTGGGCAGCCTATATGGGGTCTAGAAGGATCTTGGATCTCAGATTGAGGTTAGTGGCAGGATTGACGGCTGCATCAGTTTGGACATATGATTGGATGAGTTACGTGGTGTTTGTTGTGATGGCATCCAATATTATAATGTCTCTTTTTTAAAATTTTATTAAAATGCCCAATTTTCACTTTTTCCCCAATTTCGACCTTTGACTAGTTTTGATGCCTAGGTCTCCAATTTGCCCCAAATGCTCCCAAATCTTCTGAGAAGGTATATGACTGATAATAGGAATTGATTATGATGTTCAGGGATGATATATGGCCACCAAAAGACCTCTGCAAACTCCCTTAAGATTCTGGACAATTAGAGGTTCAGATAAACTCCATTAAGATTTTACTAGCAATTAGAGGTTCAAATCCCCCCAGGGCAATGACTGAAATTGGCTTTCCAAATGCCTCCAAACCCACTCGAATTTCTGAACAGAGGTAGGGGATGTCTCAGGGATTTTATTAAGGTCTCATATGCACCATTAATCAGTTATTAACTCTATTCTAACCTTCCCACAAACATCTGCATAAATCACTAATTCGACCCTTGGGGAAATGGCACCAAATCTTCTCCAAATGTAAACAAACTGAGTAAAATGACATCAAATGCTTAAGTGCTGAACATGAAACTTGTAACACTCATCAATGGCAGTCCATTCATCATAAATGTATCAGAGAAACATTCTTTTATTCGAAATTTTATTCGAAATCTTCAGCATTACATTGGCATACATCAATAGAGTGGGGAAATGGTCATTGTTTTCTCATTAATAATCATTTTTACATACAACCACTTGGTATTTCGACCTGAGACTTTCTGAAGATGAAGAATAGAGTATATTAAGCTTATTACAATCAGAAATACATCATGAGAAGCTCTCCCAAGGAGTACAAGAGCTCACTGAAAGCGCAATCCCTCACGGAGCATGAATATGCCTTCAAAACTGAAAATGGTTGAGGGGATGTGATGCATTAGATGAAACCACGAGCTGCCTTGTAGCTGATACCTGCAAATACAAACTCCATTAAAGCTCCATGAAAGACCTGAATGGCCTCTCCAAACACCAACTTGGATGGGAATCTTTCACCCTCGAAATTGGCGAAGGCAAGAAACTAGTCATCCACTAGCTCTCTCTTCACAAATACAATTTTTCTCAAATGATCAAAAGCTCTTCTCTTGGTTTATCCCTGTATTTTATAAACATTCTTAGCCTTCTAAGGTTCCCAATCTATCCATAGACTCAATCCAATTCGTATTAGGGTAAAGGCTTAAGATTTGCCATGTGTCCTACCTTTCCTAGCCTTCCACCTTCCACCAATTTGAGTGGGGGTCTCTTTGGATTCTCCAACTCCCATGAGCGCCCTCTTGGAGCCTATTTTTGGGGCTGACATGTCATAATGGTCAGATGTCAGAGGTCAGATTTGAAATTTGTCATAGATGTCATAGATGCTCCATCATTGTTGTCATAGGGGCTAGGGAATCTAGCCCAAGTGTCCACAAGCTTCCAATTTGACTCTTCCTCTTCCATGGAGATTACCAATCCATCCCAATTCGACCTAAGATGCTCAATGCCATGCGTATGACTTACCAACTCATCCAAGAATGTTCACCTTCTCATGAATTCGAATTGGCAAGAGAGAGATGCCACGTGTCCTTGAAAAATCAAGCTAGTGTGGGTTCCACATCCTCCATATGTCTTCAAAACCACTTGCCACTTAGAATTTCTCTTGAATTTCTTTATTCAACCTATTTATTAAATACTTGAACCCTTCTAATGTGTAAATTACAAATATTTTGTTTAAGATGACTTTGATGGATGAAAAGGATAGGTCTACATATCATAGTGTAGCAGATGCAGCCGGAAAGTCTTCTAGTTTAGAGGGAACAACTGAAGCAGCAGTGTATGTGTTTGATCCTGGTGGATGTTTTTCCGGAAGTACGTTTCAGCTAAGAGCAATGTTATCGGAACCAGACCGGAACCGGCAAAACCGGCCGGTCCGACCGGTTCACAGGGGTGGCCGGTCCGGTCAGAGCATAAAACCAGCTAGGCTGGATTTTTTTCCAAACCGGGCAAGGAACTGGCCGGTCCCGTACGGAATCGGCCGATCTGTACTGTGCCCACGGAACTCATTTTTTTTTTTTTAAACACAGAAAAAAACTATCCTATGCTTCTAACTTAACCTAACCGGTCAATACCTAACCTAACCTAACGTAATTGTGGGATTAAATTTGCTTTTTCTACTATTTCTAACACAGTTTAATATATAATGTGAAGGGGCAAAACAGATGAAGCTGTTTGGTACCTATTTATTTGTTCCTATCAGTGGGAATGCTAACTCTCCAAATTATATGTGAACAAAAATAGTTCTATCAGTTCATTATATTGCAGTGCATTTATAATTTTATCCTCATTAAGAAATGGCCATCCTTTGTATTGGAGAAAATGTATTTATCATTGATGCTTCTAACCTCATAGATGTATTGCATTTGCACTAGGTGCTATTTTGGTTATTTGCACCCATACTTGCTATATATATGAGAAACTTTACATATTTGTGTATTAATGGTTTGGATTCATATGTATGCACATGAATATATATGTTTTTTTACAAAATATGAATATTTTATGTATTTTTTAGTCAACCGGTTTTTTACTCGGTTTTTTTCCGGTTCTGGTCCGGTTCACATTTTGGGCTTCGCTGGTTCGATGACTGGTCTGGTTCCGATAACATTGGCTAAGAGGGAGTGTTAGTTTGTGTAGCTCGGAAGGTACTTCTATGTTGGGGTGTTTAGCAACTTAGAAGGAGCGGAGATGTTCTCTAGACATGTATTGTAAAGGTGTATTTATAACACCTCATGTAAATGTTGTAGTTGGCCCATGGTATTGGTCCATGCTATTTGCATGAGTGTGAGATTATAAAAGGAGCCTAAGGAGAGTGTTCTAGGTATCACAAACAGGAGTGAGTCATATCTCTTGTGGTGGTCGAGATATCAGTGGCGAGAGTGAGTGATATCTCTTGTAGTGGTCGAGATCTGAGAGAGGGAGTCTCTTAGAGGCTTGGAGTGAGGGATTCACTGAAGCCGGGGTTTGTCATTTTTGTTGAGGGTTTGGGCATAGTTACAACAAGGGAGAGTCAGGAGTGACAGAGATCCGATGTGTTTATTCGATAGCCTAGTGTTGTAAATGCTGATTTAACGAATCTGCAATCAAGACAAACTGTTTGCTGGTGTTCCCCAAAGGACTAGGTTTTCCAGAATACATCTTGTGTTGTGGTTTTCTCTGTTTGGTTGTGAGTTTTGGTGTGTTATTAATTAATAATTAATGAGTTAATTATTCGAGGTAGTAACTAGATCCGACTCATTAAAATTTACAATCCATATGCAACGAACTACCCTCAAAGAGACGGGTGCTCCACAAAACCATCCTCTAAAACCAATGTGATTCGTAATACCATTTGCAAAAACTATCATACCATCCTCAAAACCAAAGCACTCCTCAAAACTACTCACGTGTGTTCAAAATGCCTCAAAATGTCGTCATTAAGCCAATGACTAGCGTCAAAAGTGGTGCGACGGGGTCCAAATGGTTGGCAAACATCCCAAATATAGTCAACAAGCTCAATGACCTCATAAATATGCCCAAAGATCCTTGAATATGCTCAAATCAAGGTGGGACGAATCCACAGAAAGGTCCAATAGTCATCCACACGTGCTAAACAATGAAGGGTCTCCATCATGAAAAGGAGGCGATCCCTTCTCCTAGCTAGGGAAATCAACATGAGGAAACCTGCAAGTGTAGCACTCCATGAAATCATGCCTAATAATCACCACAAATATCATCTCAAGTGTCATATCATGTGTGAGTAATAATATCCTTGTGCAAAATAATTAAACCATTATATAACATAGGAAATGTTTATCAAGTATGACAATAATACATAAATAAAGTTACACATATACTCTTTTAGCAATTTAATGAATTATTTGACCTTCACCCTTCCTAGTCTAACATTAATGTGACCCTTGTAAGTTAAAATGCATAGCCTAGCTAACTAAGTTAGGTGTGGTCTTTGTCAATTAACCGTCATAGTAACATGAGAGTGCTTGGTCATCCCTAACTTTCGAGAGTTAGAATTTTATGATTTTCTTCCACATGTGTGCCTAGGAAGTGCTGTCATAGGTCATCCATTCTCGTGCCTCTTTTTTTCTGTTCCTTTATTATTATTATTTTTATTTGACTTTGGTGCTTCTTTCATTTGCATTTTTCCTTGGCCTTTTCATTGGCTTAGTGCCTTTTTTGCTTTATATTTCTCTCAGACAACCTGGGACAAGGGAACGTAGCTTTTGCGATGGGGAGTATCTACCATGATTCTTTCCATTTACATTTGATTTATTCCACATCATCCTTTTGAGAGTACAAGACTCTTTTAGCTTTAATTTTGCGACATTCATACATTGGAATAATTTTGATACCATAAGTTACTATTGATGATGGGTCATTTACAGAGGGGAAAATCGAAGGGGATGGATGGGTTGGCTAGCGAGATGAAAAGTGTCTAGGCAAAAAGTTATGAAATGGATGAAGACAACTTTCTTGGTTCACTAGGGTACAAAGCAACTTTCGAAATGACATACATCTAAGGCATGAATACACCAAGGTTAGGCTGAAGAGTGATTGTTTTGTGTGTTATAAGTTACCATACAAGCATACGTGTAACATTTCGTGCTAACATCTGTCATACAAGAAAGCATTTCTATGATTCTATGAAGGTTTAGAGATATCACAGTACATAGGACATCTAACCTGCATATATCTGTGCGCATCAAGGCATATGGACCATTTGACCATGCTGGAAGGACCTCTGACCAATGATCTATTGTGATTCTGTGAAGCCACAGATCTCATCTCAAGAATCTCTGATCAAAATCACCCCTTACTGAAAGAGGGGGTAACACTCTTGAAATAAATTGTTCAAGGGTTCGATCACAGTTTTGGAGACTCATTGTGTTGCATATTGTTTTGGAGATCTCAAAAGCTTGCTGATATTTTGGAGACTGTTTTAAAATTTCAACGACTTATTTAACAAGGCCCTTTGATGTCTAAAAGTACTTCAAGCAGGGTCATTTTCCTTACCTTGCTGGGTCATTGGGATGCTTGTGTATCTTAGTTTGGAATAAAACATTTTTAATTTGGTTCAAGTGTCATAATGGAGTGACATATCCAATTTGGCTCAAATTTGTTGTTTCAATCCTTACAAAAGCTTCTTGTTTTTGGTCAGATACAGTCACAAATTGACACGACAATTTATAGTGAAGATACAGTAACTGATGACCAATCTGGAGCAACCTCTCACAAAGACTTTATTTATAAAGAACATCTCTCAGGTCCACCAAGTCACTGTTGCTAATTCTCCCCTTCATTTGAGTGTAGTTTTTGTTTATTGTATGTGGCTATCAAACTTTATGTTTTTTTATGTGCTAGATTACATTTGTTCTTTTTTGATGCTGCTTTGCTGATTAATGCAGCCAATGCAATCGAAGAGGGAACTGCAAATGGCGATCTTCGAATTGGTATTTTCCATGCCAGCAAGTATACACCGGATGAAGGTTTTGTTCGCCCCAGGTATTGATATATTAAAGAAAAATAATTTATCTAGTGCAGAGTATAGATTCACCTGGCGTTTCATCATTAGCAGTTTACAGGGTCTGATTTGAATTTTATCAGTTATACAGCTCGAATGTGAAATTCTCTTTGAGTTCCTCATATTAGCTGAGATTCTCATTTTGTCATGTCACGTGAAGCAATAAGGGCGAGGCATCTCTACTGGAAATCTTAGTTCCTGGTCGGAAGCTACAAAACAGAGCACTGCATGGAGATCTTGTTGCTGTATGTTCCCTCCATTTTCCATTTTGTATGTTCTTCTCATATTAATGACATTGAAGTTTGGTTATATATTCCTAATCCATTGACTATGCTACAAGAATTCTATGAATCAGTTTTTCCATTGGTATGTTATGAATTAATGGCTAGGAATTAAAGTTTATCGCATTAGAATATTTTAATAATCACAGATATATAAATAAACATCAATAATAATAATAATATTAAAGGACATGACCCATCAACCATAGTGACTTTTCAATGTGTATAAGTATACCATCACCTGGCATTGTACCACATATTCTGTCATCTATCTTATTCAATTATATTTGTTTGTCTATGTAAATTTCAACCTATTGCCTTTCCTATGTTAGATATTCCTTTGTAAGTGAATTATTGTTCATTTCATTTGGTATCAGGGACACCTTCTGATACGGCACTTGTTCACACTTTTTTTTACAAGACCTTTGGTTGAATTTCATTGTCGTTGGCAACATAATTGCGGGCTTTTGGCCACACTCATTTTTACAGTCTTTGATTACCAGATCTCTAACAAAAATAATGTTTTGGGCCATTTTCTATTTCAGAAATTCTATTGAAATTCCATTTTTAGCCAATTAATCCAGAAATGCTACAAATGCTATTTGGAGGGGTCCAATTGGCCTCTAAAGGATGAGATATGATGATTGATGTATATGTGAATGTCCCATGCTGCTCATTGACCCCTTTGATAGGGTCAAATTTGGGTTTGACCAAGTAAAAAAGTCAAACTTGGTCAAACTTTGACCAAGATGAAGAATGATAGGATAACCATGTATCAAGCATGTAGAGGAGTATAAACACTTAATTATGTGCAACATGGATAAACTACTAAACATAAGGTCCTATGCCATAAGAAGAGATTATCATGTGACTCATTACATGACATGTTATCATAGCACAAAAACATAATAAAACATATAGTACAAGTAAATGAATTATATACATATTATCCTCTAATCAAAATCATCACACAGTGTTGTGAAGATCAACCCTCCTCAGTTGGTGGAGCGGATGGTCAAGTAGTTAATAGGCTTAGTCAGGTGAATTGTTTGATTAACAAAAGACTTGAGTTACTCTTGAAGATAGGGGAGAAAGGAAACCTTTGTGACATTTGCTAGTTTAGAAAACAATAGGGAATAGGGTGTCTCACAAATGGATGATATGTTAGAAGGTACCCCTTTGACTTTAGCAAGCCCCCCCTTTATTTCATTTGACATTTTGCATTTTACATTTGACTTTTTCACTTGAATTATTTCTTATCTTTGGATATTTTTTTGAAGCACTTTATTCATTTGCAATCCTTTAGTTGGCTAATCATTGAAAGGTACTAGCCTTGGATTTCCTTTTGGGCACCAATTATGAAACAGCCTTAGTTCCGCTACCAACCACTATCCATAGGTGCGATGAAGTTGCCACATTAATGCCTTTTTAGAGCAAGTAGGCTTAACCTCTTAATTCAAGGAGTACCTACCCTCCCAACCATTAACCAATTTCAAGGATGGGGAACACTTGTTTCCAGTCTAGGGGGAACACTTCTGGTGATTGGGCCAACCTTAACTCGCACTCAATCCACAGGGGTCTACAAGCAGAATGAGATCAACGGGTCAAAAGGCTTCATCATATAAATGAAAGCCAAGACACTAGGGAAGACATGGAGGCAATCCTAACAAAGAGGTCACAGAGGTGAGTGTCCTTGAGTCACTTAGTTGTATCCGGATCAACAGGGATTTGTATCAGGTAGGGTGAATGGGTGGAATATGGGTATAACCGATATACGGATCCAAAGGGTCAGGTGATGATCAAAGCAACATTGTGGAGACTTTCTAGAGAACATTTATATAACACACAAACTAACACTAAATGTGATGCCATGCTAATGTCCTATACATCATACTTATCAAATCATCACAAGTTATAAATTAACTGATACAAGTTAAGAGTGTTGTATCCTTAAAACGATATAGAACCACTTAAATGTCAATTTAGGACTGTTATAAAAGGCAGATTAGGAGAAATCTAGGATACCAATACCACCCTTATATTTAAAAGCAAACTCAAATCTGAGTGTCAAATAAATTCACTGTCAGAATAAGTAGAGAAGCCGAATTTCTCTTGTGTGAGGCAGAGGTTTATTTACTAATCAAAGTGCTCTTTTAAGTGGACTTGCAAACTCATAATTTGGGAGATGGGAACAGTAGTATGTTAGCATTTGATAGCTCGGTGGCACTCCTGCATCAGGTGCCTAGGTGCAGGGGTCAATAACGTGGAGTCTCACTTATATTCTTAAAGTGACTTTATTAATGTGTTTTTATTAAAGTACCTTTTTGATGTGACTTTATGATTTAAAAGTGAGTCGCACTTTATTATGTTTCTAAAGTGACTTTAAGTCATAATGTGTACTTTTTATATATTTAGGGTAATGTGACTTTTCAAAAAGAAAATTTATTGTAAAGTTCACTTAGGAGATTTAAGTGAGTCAGAGATTAGATCCCAGCCATAGATCTCTTGGCCAAGATCTAATCTCGTCCATTGAAGTTGAAAAGTCATGAGAGTAACCCTAATAGGGTAAATAAAAAGTGTATGAGACTTCATTTTGTCATATCCAAGAGAGAGTTTTGGAAGGGCACACTCCAAGAGAAGAGGAGGAGAAGAGGCACGATTTTCATGCAAGAGAGAGAGTTCTGCTGAGAAAGAAGAAGGGCACGCACTCCCAGGTGAAAGCTGTTGGTGTTTGGCACGCTTTTCCAGTGAAGTTTGCTGCTGTAAATGAAGACAATGCTAAGGAGCTGAGACAGGAATGAAGTGAGCACACATTCCTAGACAGAGACAGAAGGTTTCAGTTGACTGCACATCATTCCCAGGAGGCCGTACTGCTGAGTTTATGCACAGTAATCAATGAGATGTACAGCTGAGAATTAGCACACAAATCGAGGTACTTTTAATGCTGCTGTTTTAGTATTAATGTGCACAGATTTTGAGGCTGATTGTGTACACAGATTTCGAGGAAGTGATCACAGCAAGGAGGCCATACTGTTGACTGTACAGTGCATGTGCTGTTAGCAGAGTGTGGGTTTGGCACATTTTTCAAAGTGTTGGTACAGTACTGAAATTCTGAAGTTATTCCTGTGTTGTATCATTTACTTCTCAGTTTAATAAAGATCTCTTGCATGCTTGTTTTCCCAAGGGGTTGGGGGGTTTTTCCAGGGTCTAAGTTTGACCAAAAATACTGAGTTAATGAGTATTTACAGTGACTGATATTTAATTCCTGTGTATGCATCTTTCATTGCAGTCTGCTGATTTAAGTTTATTTCCGCTGCTAAGATGCTTCATGAGTAGTATATTTACCTACAGTGTCTTGAAATTTAAGCTTGATAAAAGTGTGTAATTATTTTTTACTGTTGAGGTCAATATCAGAGTATTTCCTGAAGCATTCGACATCAAATTCAGTTGGCTGCTAAGTGGGCAGAATTCTGAGTTTTCTGGGTATTCTGAGAATTCTGAGTTTTCTGAGTTTTTGTCATTTTTCAACATAGTATGACTTTAACGATCTTTCCAACGAATTGAGACCAATCTTATATTAAATTACTGTCTTCAAATAATGATGGCCAAATTCATTGGTTTTAAGTGCAAGTCTAATTGAATATAGCAACCTCGTAGAGGGTCGAATTTACCTTTAGCATGTGAACTTTAGATTCAGATCTAGTTTGTTAGGATAGTAGCAAAAACAATAAGTTTTTGTGATTATGAAAACCACAAATTTTCACTATTATACTGTTGTCAAATGACCATGACAAAGGCCAATAAAGAAGATGACAGTCAGAAAATGAAAACCTAATGGCCTTCTTTGAAGGTTAAATGACCTGCAACAACGAAACATAAAAGATCACTCGTAATTAGATTGATGAAAAATTCTAATGTTTCAGTGGCACATGAGTTAGGGACGAATTATGGCAGACCCTAGAAGGAAACGAATCCACCAATGAAAAGATAAATTTGCAATTATAACTAAAACCTTCAACACTTTAGGGTATAACTCATTGTTACCAAAAACAGTCCAAGAATGCTGAATAGGCTTTTAGCACAGTCCTAATAAGCATAGTTACAAAAATCGGCTGATTTCTTGCGCTACGCCGAAAAATCGCGATTTTTTGGAGGCACCGATTTTTTAAGAAAAAATCGGGCCGTTTTTTTCCCTAAAAATCACCGCGATATTGCCGTCGACTTGCGATTTTTGGGACAGACAGAAAAGCGCGTTTTTTACTTTTATTGCTCGCGGGAGCATTCCCCAACTCCCCACCACACTGCTCACAGCCTCACTGTGCCTCTCTCCGCGGATTCCAGAATCCACGGTGCACACTGCTCACTGTGATGTCGGCCCATCACTGCCTCTCTCTGCGGCTTCCAGCCCACTCCACGGACCAAAACAAAGTGCTCACTGTGCCGTCGGCCCGTCATTGCCTCTCTCCAGCACTCCGCGGCTTCCAGCCCACTCCACGGACCACAACACACTGCCTCTCTCCGTGGCTTCACGGATCACGCCTCACTCCACGGCTTCACGAATCACGCCTCACTCTGCGGCTTCACAGTCCCCAGCCGGTCCAGCCCACTCCACGGAGTCCAGACAGAGAGCACTCTTGAGAGTGGCCACGCTGGAGTCCACGGCCACGCTGCTAAGTTTTTTTAGGTTTAAAAAATTAAAAAAAAACTTTAAAAAAATGTTGTTTTAAATTTTTAATTAATGTTGTTTGCCAAAAAGAAAAAACATTAACAAATTGCCTTTAACTAAACATTAACAAAAACGTTATTAAAATTTAACTTATTTGTTATTTGTAATTACTAATTTTGCTGTTTTTAATATTTTATTTTTAATTTTTTAAATTATATTTCATCAATCATGCAGCAGCATGCTAATCTTATATATCAGTTTTCTTTCCATATTCATGTGGCAATGTGTTTATTTGATGTTATTGTTGCTTTAGATGTTTAAAAAATTGAATATTTTTGTGTTTTTTAAGTTTGCCGATTTTTGCTGATGTTCTGCCGAGATATCCCGAGACGATGTTTCCTGGACCCTGCCGATTTCCGCGCCGTGCCGAGATTTGTAACATTGCTAATAAGTTCCGAGTAGGTCTTCTCTAATAGTTTTACCAGTATGGAACTTATGGGAATTGGAAGAACCCGCTTTATGTGGTAGCAAAGATCCTACAACGAAATAGTATCAAGTATAAAAAACTAAATTTATATCCCTTTACCGCAGATCAGGGGAGTTGAATAGGTTTTGGGACAATCCTCTAAACATTGAAATATGGCAATCAGATCAAGCCCTACATTGATCATAAGATATACATGTTAAATCTTGAACAAGATCCAATTGTTATGGCTTGAGGAATGTCTTCAGCTAGCAAGATTAGAATGAAGGAGGGCTGATTTTGGCCAATATAGTCTTAGTTATGGTTCTTTAGAGTCTGATGCAAAAGATAATAAAATATAATAACCCTGAATTATGAATGGCCACTAGAGAAGGCCGAATTGGTCATTAGGGCTTAGTCATTTAGGGTTTTACATCTTAGTGTTGTAAGAAATAAAAGCCCAATCTAGTAAGCATGTGAAGCTTGAAGGCTTTACACAATATTGGGGTGAACAAATAAAATACCAGCACTTATTTAAAGAAACCATCACTTTAACAAGGGCGCTAGATCTTCAATAAAATTCCATTTGTTAGATAAAAGAGAAGTATGATTACCTAGAAGCTTTGTTGGTTTAAGTGGAATTTATTAGCATTTAGGGTTTTAATTTTAAAACTTAGGATTTACCCCAACAAGGAAAGTTTTTCCCCTTCTTGTTTGAAGCTCCTTTTCAAAGATTTCCAAATACCTAACAAAATTTAAAGAAGGATTAGAGAAATATATGGGTGGAGAAATTAGCTAAACCAAAAATAACTCAAATAGAAACCCTAGACTAGTGCCTAGTATAATCTATTGTTTGTGCATATGGAGTCATTAAAGCTCTTAAAATTCAAAATTGGTTGATGAAACTCTAAGGGAGGGCGTGGATACTCAAATCCCGTCCTTGTCTAGATGAGGTAAGCCAAATTTCCTTTGCTCCAACTCCTCTTTGAGCAACCTGTAACACAAGGAAGGCAGTCCAAATCCTACAAAACACTCAAAGATTTATTAGCGAAATCCATAGTGATTAAAACCAAAGTTTAAACAAGTGTGGTTGAAGCAAACAAATGAAATAAACCAGTGTTATAAAAACCGGTCCTGAACCGGCAAAACCAATCGGTCCAACCGGTTCCAAGGGTTTTCCGGTCCGACCGTTTGCTTAAACCCGTTTTTGACCGGTTATGTACAAAACCGGCCAGTTTCCACCAAGAACCGCCCGGTTCCGTACGGAACCGGCTAGTTTTCTCAAACCGGTCGGGTTCTGTATGGAACCGACCAGTTCCATACTGAGTATTTCTAGGGCAAAAAACCCACCTTTTGAGAAAAAAAATAAAATTAAAAAACCAAAAAATTTGGGCACATTGACCACATCTGCTAACCTAATTACCGTACAATCACTATATATTGATGCGGGGACCCTTAATTGCAATCAGGATTCACAATCATCTTTGGATTTTTCTAGGTTGAGCATACGAATTACGGAGTCAAGGCAGCAGGGCGTTCGGGAGTCTGAAATCGAATCTCAATTGTGGACCATGGTACAACCGAATTTTGGTTTTATACACTTTTACTTGCTATGTACATGAGAAACTTTGTAGATTTGTGTATAATGGTTTGAATTCACATGGATGCACATGAATATATATTTATTTTTTGAAAATATGAATATTTTATGTATCTTTGCTCAACTGGTTTTTTGATCCGGGTTTTTTACCGGTTTTGTCCGGTTCTGGTCCAAGTCCGGGTCCTGGGGCCGACTGGTTTGACTACATGAATTTAATCAAGTTAGGCAAGGTTGCAACAATCACCTAGCTCCTTACAATGACTACACAAATTTAAAATGTTTTACCTCATACTAGTGAAGATCATCCAGTAATAAGATCATCATACCCCCATACACTTGCACAATAGAAGATACAAAGGCAATAGAACTAGAGGGCCAAATTCAGAAATTTCCCTTTCCAAGTGAAAATGGCCCTCTCTATATTGACTAGAGGAGCCAATTTCCCTTTGGAGAAAACATCTAGGGTTACAATGAGTTTGTTACATGAATAATTGGGTGATGATCATCCCTAGGAGTTTGTTTCTAAATCAATGGTCTAGCACAACTCTTACAAAATAAAATATTGCCAAAAATAACCAAGTTGTCCTAGGGTCTAGGACACCTCCTTGGCTTGGGGAGGAAAAATACAAAAAATAATTAAATACCATGGGTCTCCAAGAATACCTCCTCAAAATACCAAGGGAAGGCAAGAAACCATCCACAAATACCATGGGTTGTTTCTTGGATAAGAAATGTTTTGACCCTTTTTTGAGAATTTGTTTGCTTTAGCCACAATAATGCTTGTTTAGAGCAAATAAGGCATCACCTCTTAATTCAAGGAGTACCTACCCTTCCAACCATTAACCAATTTTGAGGATGGCGGAAACTTGTTTCAAGTCTAGGGAGCACACTCCTGGCAACTGTGCCAACCTTAGCTCGCACCCAATCCATAGGGGTTTGATGGTGGTAATCCTAGACTCAGAGTCAAACATTGACGGCAATCTGACAAGAATCACATAAAGCTTCGGAAAACCAAATCTCTTAGGCAATCATAGTCAATCAAACATGTTTCTAAGAAGAAGGACATGAGGATTCAGAGAATTTTGTTGCACACATTAGAGTCTAGACAAAAGTGAAGAACATGGAGGCCTTCATGGTGAAGGGATCACAGAGGGGAGATCAAGAGCTCAACCTCATCAATCTTAGACCAAGGACGCTGGCCATTTTTAATGGATGAAATGGATGGGTGGATCGCCAAAATATGGACGCAGAGAAGGGGGTACATGTCCTTGCAAGACACCTCACCATGAGCACTAAATTCGACATGTGGCTTCCAATTCTAAATGTAATGGCCTCTTTTCAACTGAGGAAAACAATTGATCTAGTTAACATAATTAGGAATTGATAATCTAGAAAACACAAGTGACTAGGTCAAAACAACATAGAAATATGACAGTTGTCATCCCGCCCTAATTTTGACCTAAAAACAAGGTTCTTTGAATGACTTGGGATTTGATAGTGAAGCCCTAATTTTCACCTAAAATTCCGCTGTGTCAGATCATTTCTAAAATTTACTCGCGTGTTGGAAGATCTACAAAAACGTTTTGCAGTACTAAATACTATTATCTTGAAAAGTGTAGGATTCTATGCTTAGACTCGGTTTTACTAGCTTTGATGAAGATGTTGACCACCTTGTAACAACCAAAACATAACCATATGCACATCTCTCAAAATGGTGTACCCAAATCTACAGTTAGATTTCAGGAAAGAGAATGTCTTTTTTTCTTTTCTTTTCAAGATTGTGAATATTGAAACTTTGAAAATGCCCATTTAGAGAGCTATCAAATGGGTGCCCAAAACTGTCATCAATTGCTGAAAAGCATAAGTTTCTGAAAGTAGGAATTTTCTAAAATTAGCCAAATTAAGAATTTGAAAGTGACCATCTACATGTCTTCATCCTCACATCCATACTCTAAAATTTGCATGTTACTTATGCATGGGGCAACTTTCTAAAAATAGATCTAGAGGAACTTGTTAAAAATAACACTAAACGTGTTTTTCCTTGGAACGTTGATCTTTGAATCTAATATTTGAACTCATACGCAACATCTTTGGAACAAGGTACAAGAACAATGTACCACTCTGTTGGAACTTAGCATTTGAATTTGCATGTGCAAATCTAGTGTTAAAAAGATTGATCACCTTCATTATGGGTTTGGAAACTTCTCATGTCAGGTAGAGAGACGGTGATAACACATTCTTATCGTTCTTTGCTATTTTATATGTGCTTGTGTATTCTATAATATTCATTGATGTGCTTGTGTTGTCCTACCATCCAACGAGGACATCTCTATCTCTTGGTTGTCCTTGGGATATTCACCACTGTGGTATCAGAGAAATATTTCATTAAGATACTTCTTGCTCTTCTTACTCTTGGGAGCATGGCATAGCAAATGTTAATTTTGTACTCTTTTTTATGATGTTAAGGTTCAAAGTTGTTAGCATTAGTTGTCAGTGTTTTCCTTCCATGTTTATATTTTTGAAAGTTCTTCCTTTAAACTCTATTAATAAACACATTTTACAAAAAGGGTATGTCTTCAAAGCAAACATTTGCAAGCACGAGCAGGGTATCAACATGTTCTGCTTAGATGAGCTAGCACATGATCCAAAATTGTCCCTTTACAAAGCAAGGGAGAAACAGGAGTCTGAAGAAAAATGGTTCCCCAAGATTGATCAATAAAGTCTTTGGCAATGACACATGCTTGAGGCTACATCAATAGACTATATCTACAAAAATACTAGGGTGCATACCCTCAAGTAATGGGTAGAATGGCCAGGGCACAGACAATGACACCCAAAATCTTACTAGGCCTGGAGATGAAGGAGAATGAGCAGAGCCAACTAGTGTCCCATGCATTGATCATAGATCTACATGAGCAACGTTAGAACTTAGACCTACCATGAACACCAATAGAATCTGAGATAGGCCACATCATTTTGCCACCACAAGACACCAACATTATGCCATAACAACTCTAGCTACATGAGCAGGCTAGCTACTGTGATCCACCATTCGTCCTTTACTTGAACACCCTTGTCATAAATGGTTGTCATAGGTCGTGGCCATCAAGTCTGGGGCCAAAACCCTACCACAAGCCACACCAATGGTTAAGCAAACATTGGTTAGAATCAATGGCACATAACAAACCCTAGCTATAGCTGAAACAAGGATAGCATGGTCTCTCTTGAGCTAAGCTGCTAAATCCATGCTATCCCAGAGCACACAAGCACCACGTGGATAGAGCATAGACACCTGCAAGCCATGATCCACATATCCAACCACCCCAATGAATAATAGTTCACAGCAACGAGCTAAGAGCCCATGCAATTATCTAGAGATGGCTTGCATCTTCTCTGCAAGCCCAGACAATCGCCTCCCCACCTAGACTGATCATGCTTAGGCCTCTCTTCACCTCTTGAGGATGAAACCCTAATAGGGTTCGGTGCAATGTTGACCAAGAAGAGGAAGGAAAGTGCCTCTCCACCTCGCTCTTGATCCATTTGTGTACGAGGCATTGAAGAGAAGGTTTCTTTTAGGTTTATAAGTTAGAGCTGTTCAAGAAAACAGCTTAGCAACATCAACATTTAATCAAAGCATTTGCGAAAGCAGTTATTTTTGGCTATGAATTGTAGGCAGCAGCACATTATGTATTGATTGCTTATCCAAGCAAGGTCAGGATACCAGAAGCATAGTGTTTCATGATAGTTCTTTTTGAGACTTGCATTTTATAAAATTTGAGTAAGCTTTTTGTGTATGGCTTTCTGCACATGCTTTTTGGATATATTTTATGTACTAGTTTAATTTGACCAGTAGAGTTTTGAATTTGCTTTTTCATGGACATTTGAAAAGTTAGTTAATGCTCGCAGACATTCCAATGGCGTATTTCTGATTGTGTGCATACTTCTGGTTTCATGTCCAATTGTTTTGGAAATGTGATGTTTCTGTCATTGAAGTCATTTAGAACTTGAACAATTGAAGAAATGCCATTTTGGGTGCTGCCAAGTCAAAGGCTTACTTATTGTTTATTATATGATTCTATACTATAGTGCATTACATACTTTTGGTACATCATGATGATAATTGATGAAGTCATTCCACACTTGTTTGTAAGTTATTTAATCAAGGTTACACGAACTGTGGATGCGATCAGAATTGGCTGAAGAATCCAATACGGGTGTGGCACTCATCCCAAAATTAGGAATCGGGGATTCAGAACCCTAACCCTAGTTAACCCTAATTATCCTACATTTATCCTACGTAAACAGCTTTAGATTAGTCAAAACGAGGTGGAAGAATCCGAGAATCCGATTCGGGTGTGGTTAGGCCCAGGGCCGAATCCAGTAACTATGTATTTCATGCATGAGAATAATTTAGGATGGCATTATTCATGCATAACACAATTACACTTTGAATATAGTATATACATATTGATGTATGCATTTTGATGGAAAAAACTCCATGCATTTTTTTTGTTTGCTTGCTGAGAAGATAATCCATTTCCATTATATATTAGTGTCTTGTATAAAGTGATTACTGTGAATGGTTTTCTATTTTTTTTGACTTATAGCCTTGCGTGTAATATATAGTTAGCAATATTAAATAAGTCTTATAGTGGTACAACTACAGGTGCGTGTTTTTTCATCTGGAAATGCTGAAAAGCAGAAGTCCGTGGAGCTGGATGATGGGTCATTAGTTGGTGAGACACTCAACGCTGTGCAGAATGACTCTTCTCATTATGGTGTTCATGAAAGTCTTAATCTTATTGGAGATGATGAAGAACATGAAAACCATCCAGTCGCTGCAAAGCATGGTGTAATAAAGGGTGAAGTTGTTGGAATTATACAAAGGGCCCAAAGAGATTATGTGGCTTGTTTAGATGAAACTGAAGAAATGGCAGTTTTGCTGTCTAGCTCCAGAAGGTATAACAAGAAGCTAGAATAATTGAAGCAAAGAAGCTTTTTCATTGAAAACATTGTTTTGTCTTCCGATATGTTTCCTTGGCTGGATTTTTTCTTTATTCTCAAATTATTCTCCATTTTCCAGGTTTAAAATTATTATATGGTTGTCTTTTGTTTTATTTGCTTTGCTGTTCCTTTTATCTTAACCATTTTATGTATAATTGTGAGAAACCAAGAACAATTTTGGTACAATAAGGGTACATGCTGCGAGAAAGGTCACCAAATTAACTGTGAATGATAAGATTACTATATATTTATAAAGATCAAAATTAACTGCTTTTCTAATCTCATATGTTCAATCGTCTTTGTCTGCAACCGCTGATTTTTTTTGAAATTTCATGCATTCAGGCAATTAATGCAAAACCGAAATTCCACCCTCTTCCTAGAATGTTTCTTGGATCTTAGACCTAGAATTTTCTGCCCTAGGACTGCTGTAAATTGAAGTTCTGAGCAGTGGAAGAAGTACAATAATTCACTTCCAAACAGCCCAAAACTTCCTGGCAATTCAAGGACAAAAGATACCAAACAATGAGATAGGTTTCAGCCTCTTCTAGGGCAACTTGTCAGCCAATTACCAGTTCTGAAAATATATTTTTAAAGCAGTAATTACAGCAATATAACAAGAGTAAACTCAGCCTCATATCTTCTTTATTAGATGTTAATACACTTAACAATTTTCCCTGTTACTTTTGTCAAATCAGCAAGACATAAACAACTGCAAATAACAGTGCATAAGGAACATATATAACTGAAATTCAGATATGAAAATTGCACCAGATATGGACATCTGGAAACTTCATATATAAATTCAAGATGAAGTACAAGTACATTCATCCTCACTTACAACCCATTTCTCCTCCCTCAAATCCTCACCTCCATATCCCAACTACCCCATGACCACCCCTTCCTCTTTATCTTCCCCCACAACCCACAAACCCTTGTGCCTCCTTACTACTATGCATTCCTATCTTCCATTACAACCTCCTTCCCTTTCCCTTGGCCTCCTTTCTCCTCTTGTGCGACCTCTGCCCTTTGTTCCTCACTCCTAGTATGCACTCTCTCACCATCGTCCCCACCTCTCAACATGACCCCCTTGCAGATTATCCTAGTCTCTTTCTCCCTATCCATGAGTCTTTCTCCATTCATAACCTCTTCTCCCTCCCTTTGTGCCACCCCAACACAGGCCGTGGATTCTTCTACCTCAAAACAACAGGTCAATTCTAGGTTAATGGAAGATCATGATAACACGGGTTGGTGATAGTAGTTGAGAAGACAAGGGATTTTTGGTGGCAGTTTTAGACACTAGAATTCAGGAGTTGATAAGACGAACGAAACAAATGGAAATGATCAATCTCAAACCACAGGTCCATAATCTTATCAATAGGGAACCCGAAATGGAATCGAAGAACCTAATTCTCAAAATCTAGTTAATGATACTAAAACACAACAAACTCCATCCCTAGGGGATTCCCTTTATGTGGAAGTCTTGGATCGTAAAAACAAGCTAGAAGAAATCCATAGGCAATTTCCAAGCAAATGGCTGAGACGTAAGAAGAAACCGTCAATTATTGGGTCTAGGTTGTTCAGTAGAGGAATAAGCTCCTCCGGCCCTCTGGGTAGAGGTTGAATAAGTTGTTCAAGCCAAATTCCTATAGGAGCGTACTAGATGTGCTTGAGTGCTGGACCTGAAGAGCAGGGTACTACCACCATGTCCCTCATCTTCTTCTCTAGAGCCCATGTAGACAAGTGTTTCTTTAATTTCGGATACTCTGGGTTTTTTGATTTGACTGTAGAGAGCACATAGTTTGTATTCTATTTCACACTCTTCCTTTTCTTCTAAATCTTGGAAGATTCAAGATAGACTGCGAGATCTATTGGTTAAGAAAATATTTTTCTCCTTCTCCCACGAGAGTTTTCTTGAAGCCAACCTTACGAGATCCCAAGTGAGATCCCAAGTTATCGAGCTCAAACAGTTCTGCAAGTAGGTTTCCACAACATGGAAGGACAACAAATGGGTTATCGTTGGATATTCACTCTGTCTTGCAGTTGTCATGAAATAGACCTACGAAATGGTGCTCCTATTAGGGTGAGAGTGGGGCCTTGGGGGTCTCAGTCGAGTTCTGGAATTGTAATGGAGTCATTTGGTCTTCAATGGATTTGTTTTACAATGCACTCAAACCATCATATATTCTTTTTTTTATAGAGAGACTGACGACGATGTGATTGCCATTAGGACCATTCTAGACTATCTAGGAATCATGATATCATTATGTATTAGTATACAGGAAATGTGAAGCTTTAATAGTGTTCATGGTTTGAGAAGTGTAGTTTGTTTGATCTTGTGATTCTCTTGAGGGAAAGTGTTACCGGGCGAACTAGCAGGGCTAGTGCCCATTAAGCAAATGTAAGAAAAGTGACCCAATGTCACCTTGATCACAATTCTAACTTCTTCGGAGTGTCGTAACCTCTCAGGAGAAGGACCCTGGATTGTCCTGTGGAACTCTTAGACAACAAAGACTACGTTTGACATGCTACGTTTAGTACTGACCAGTGCCTATATGGAGTCAAGTGAATCCCGAGATGTTTAAGGATGTAATCAATAGTATGTTAGTATATGAAAACAAATCATCAACGAAGAACAATGATATTCAACAAAGTATTAATAATGCATGACACCATTGGTCAACAAGGATTGTATAGCGTATTAATGACAACATGTAAATCAAAATTGATATTTAGGATGCAAAAGAAAAAGTCTCTTTGTAATCAATCCTATCATCCACTGTCAACCTCAAACACTATTGATCATTAACCCAAAAATCAGATTCAGTATTCCGCATGTAAATGCACTTTTCAGACCACTTTCAAATAAAATTCAATCTTTCATTTATATAATAATATTGTGATGGCCGTTGCTTTTCATTTGCATTATATTTCCTTCATCAATCAATGAAAAAACAAGCTCTTGGAAAGCTATATGCAGAGAGGTATTTAATATATGTGAATATGTCTCATTTATCCTGCATTAATCACCTTCATGTAGAACATGTATCAATCATTTAAAATCTGAATGCAAATGGGAAATAATAATTTAAGAAATTACCAAATAGATACAAAAAAACAGAGTTATTCTGTACGTAGTACTAACCTTAAGATCTGTGCATAATATAAACTCAGACTGTGTTAAATCATAACCAGTACATTATCAACCTTGCAAATAATCCTTGAACTCTTGTAACACTTTAGTTTATAGGTTAAAATCAGAAACTATGTACTGTGAGAATGCCTCAGAAATGTCGGTTTTCTGAATAGTTCATGAAGTAGGATCCAAAAAGGCATCCAAAAAACACATCAACTTCTAACCCTCTCTTGATGTTTCGATGCACAGATGTTAGAGTGGGGATAAGGTGAGACCGAATGTGGAGAGGAGGGTCCGAAATCTGGTAAAAGGATGGGAGGAGAAGGCTGCCAGGAGGGCAGCGTGGAAAGGATAGGAGCAGTGGCAGCGAGTTTAGAAGAGAGAAGAAGCGAAGATGTAAGGAGGGCAGTGAATGGAGGAAAGAAAAGAAGATGGAAGGAGGAGAAGGGAGAGTAGAAAACGGAGGAAGATGGGGGCAGCAAAGAAAGGGGAGGACCAAGCTGTGGGAGAGAGAAGGCCATAGGTGGAGGAGTGGAGAAGAGGGCTGTGGGTGCAAGAGAAGGTGGAGGCAAAGAGGCCGAAGGTATTGCAGGATGGAGGAGGAATGGAAGATGGAAAAGAGGGAAGCGAAGGCTGGAAAGGGAAGGCCGAAGGGGTGAGGAAATGGAGAGAAGGGAGGCAAGGAAGATAGAGAGGAGAACGAAGGTGGGAGATGGAGAATAAGGGAAGTCGTGGGGGTTTTGCAGGTCTGTAATTAGGGCGAAAAACGGAAAAAGAAGGGCTTCTTTAGGGTTTTTAACAACTTAAAATTTGACAAAATTACATAAAAACAAACCTAAACATAAAAATCAAAGAACTAAGCCTAAAGTAATATTTACACAATATACCAATTCAGAAATTAGGTTTAAAAAAGTAGAAGAACAACCTAGGGTTTGAAGAGAAAATCACCCTAACCCTAGGCATCAAGGAGGATGGCCTCCCCTTGAGATGGCACTTGCCAAGTTTGGAAAACTAAGGCTTCCTCAACAACTACAAGAGTTGGTTGGTGATGCCCTAGCTAAGACAAACTTTGGAGACCTAAAGCTCAAGTTGACAATGCTAGGGTAACTAAAGGCTGAAAATGACTTATGCTAGGGCAAAATGCAACATCAATGACTACCATTCAACCTTAGACAAACACACATCCAACATTTAACAAATAAATATCAAGAGAAAAGACTTGGATACCTCCTTGTGCATGTGTTAATCAAACAACTCCTAGCATCACCTTAACAAAGTGCAAGAGCAAAGATACTTCAAAGAAATGTCCCCAAACTAGCAAGCATATCCATCCTCAAGAGGTGCGCATCACTCCATGAGCCCAAGAAGGGTAAAAATTAGAAAATTTAGTTTTATCCCATAAGTTGTTGTTAAAATGAAGTGAGGAGAAGGTGTATTTATACCTTTCTCACACTCACTTTATAAAAATAAGATATATCCAGGCCAACATGCCTTTTTAGAATGTCAATTTGAAATTATAAATGTCAACTTAAAATTAAAACAATAAGAAGATAAAATAATCAAAATAGTGGGTAAATTGGGGTAATTTCCCCAGATTTGATTCATACATGAGCAAAATGGCTAAAAATAAGCATATTAGCCTATTCTGAAGGCCAGACTGCGGAGGTGGGGGAGTCGTCATGCCCCAACTAACCTCTATGGTAGTGAAAATCCCTCAACGCCCCCCCCCAATCAAGCATCATAGCCCCCGCACTGGTGAAATGAAGGGCCAGGAGGGTGCTGGAGGTGACGTGGAGGATAAAGAGATGCCTCAGTGCTGAAAGATCTGTCATCGGAATGCTAAATCAGGGTTGGGGCCATGTGACCTAGTGATCCACCCCTGGAAGCCCCAGACACCAACCTCAGGGCTTCAAGCCCTTTCATGAGACAGTTAGCAATGCCACTAAGCCATAGTACTTCCAAAGGAGAAACTAGAGGGTCTAGTCATAACCCCTACTCAGAAAAATCTAGCTAAACACCCCTCCTGGTCAGAAGAATGACCCCCTCTCCCGGGGGACGTCTGCAGGTGCGCTGGTACTGGTACCACGTAAAATTGGCTCCAACTACGGGATGAGTACTCCTCCCGAGGGTGTTCGAGAATCCATGAATCATCTGGGTACCTGTAGACCTACACACATCAAATAACCAAGGAGATCAAACTATCATGAGGCAGACACTTCCGTCTTGCCTTGCTCATCATATGAAAATAAAATAAATGCATAAACTAGTGACTACCCTACGTAGACATGAAAAATGTCAAATGCAATGCATGGGTAACCGTATATGCCTAACTAAACCTACCTATACTAAACATAAAAATTGGAAAGATTAAGTGAAATCATACCACCAGTGTAACCATTTGAGTAAGCAATTCATACCTGGTGCTTTACCTTTGTTTTTATAATGAATCAATGACAAGATCTTATTGATCACAAAGAAAATACGTACCAATGTCTCCGTTATGATAGGAGATGAGGGTTTGATGGCTACGGGGACTTGGGAGCTTTGATATTGCTGCCACAGAGAAGGGTTGCTTCCATAGGCTCCATTTATCCAGGCTTCCACCGGGCTAAGGTATGGACCATCTTCATGATATACTGGTATTGAGAAAAAAATATGCCTGAAATTTGTTGCCTGATTGTCAATTTGAGAGGCCATTGGTGGCGGTGGACCTTGAAAATCTTCGCATATCAGCTGCAACCTGTTTGAACAATCCTTTGGAAATACAAGCATATTGCCCTTCTTTATAATTATCATGTTAACACCCCCAATGATCATTAACATTTTGAAATCGTCAACCACATAATTCATGCTTTCACATTTCAAACGAAAAGATAAACAATAGAAATCGTGACAATGTAAAAAGAAAGTCATACCTGTCCACATACCTGTATTAGTTTTACTGAAAAGCATCGTTGAAAACTTACCGATACTGGACAACAAGGGCTGAAGACTTCTCGTAGAATGTTGTTGATTAGGGCACACCATGAACTGAGAGACAATGGAGAGACTTTGCATGTGGCCATCGACAACCGGCCCCACATCTTGCACCACTGCATCATTGAGCAAAGAAAAATGGTTGATCCATTCTTCATCGAAGTCAGAGTAAGTTTCTTCACCCACATATGTGCTCGGGAGACGGTCTACCATGATGCTACAAGGTTGTGAAGAATTGTACATTGGTGGACCAAGGAACTTCCAATAATCGTCGTCTTTCGCAAACCTGTAATTTTCTTCCAAGAGCCAAATATCATAAGAAGTCATAATCTGGGAGCACGAAGAATTCACCTTTTCTTTATATCCTTCAATTTCTTCAATTAAAGCTTCTTGCTCTTCATCTTCAGGAGTCACTCCATCTCCGATCACAAGGGCCATTACGTCATTTACCCGGTCTTGAACAATGTTTTCTTCAAGTAAACCTTCTGAGAATTGATCTTCGTTAGGGACTGTTTCTTGCTCCTCTAATACTTGTTCGTCAACATCCGTATGATCCTCCTTTACAATCTTCATGATTTCTTCTTTAGCATTGGGACCCCATTGATCCCTGAATACTTCAACCAGTTGAAAGAAGGAAGATATTCCCTTAGGAGGGAGTCCTTCGTACCAAGCATCCATATCTTGATCACCTCCTAGCTCAAAGGACATTATGAACAACTGTATAATGGTGTCCTCATCTGTGATATCCCATGCTGTCAAAACTTCTTTGAATTTTATGACATGTGCTGTAGCAGTATCTTTTTCCTTGTGGAAAATCGGGATAAGCTTCAGGCAACGATGCTTGTTGAACCTATTCGTGTATCCCAGAATATTTGAGAAGTCGAACGGATCGAGGATCCTCATATCTCTTGACTTTCAATTTTGTAGAGTACTTCCTTTTTATTTTCTTCAGTAGGAGTCGCCAGGAGAGACTTACCAAGTTAGACTTAAACAAATCTCACCGAAAGCACTAAACAAATATGTACCTGAGATAATGGTGATTGCTCCGAATTGCTTCTCGATGAGTAGAGTCGCCTTAAATGAGTGGAGTCGCCAGATAAGATCTGCAGGGTGAGTCCTTTATAGATATTTTCAAAAATATAAGGAAGAAGGACTCATCTTTGAGTTCTTACCAAATGGCGTTTTGCCAAGGGTGTAATGACTCCGGATAAACCACTTCAATCTTTGAAACGTCCCCTTGAGACCCCTTTATACCATTATCTTGTTTGATGATGGAGATCGATATGTTTATTCTTACCATGTTCATTAGCTATTCCATCACCATTCCCATTTGATATCCCTTGAGTTGCCCTCCTCCAAATATGAGCAAGTTTCTTTGACTATTGGGAAGCGACCCTCAGCGCCTATCCCCATGTTACCATCCCCCCTCTTCCCCCTTAAGCTCTATTTTTTTCCTTGTGAATCAGTGTTATGAGAAGGAATTCAAGGTGCATCACATACAACTTAGTCATGCATTCTTCCATGATTCCACCTCCTACTTTAACCATTGGAAAGCCTATCATTAACTTCTCCATCATAAGAAACACTTGTTCATCTCACAAAGTAGTTGTGAAATGCATGCATCCATCTGTCATTGCCCCAAAAAATTTTGACACCATCTTTCTTGCTTAGTTCAATGTCTTTTTCGACCTTGACCCCTAGTCCATGTTCACCCATACCATTGCTCTCTACAATGTACTTGGGAAGCCACCCATTCAAGTAAGCTCGCCCCGTCATTATGTTACTTGTGCTATTACATTGTTATAGTGGGAAATTTAGGAGATGGTCACCAATAGATAATAAGATCTGAAGATTTTGTTAATGTCCAACAAATGACCACAAAAGTAGGTCAATGGGACTATGTAGTACCAAGGAACAATACAAAGTGGGAGCGTAGAAGTAGCTCCTATAAAAAGATAAAAAGCAGAACTCAAACAAACTGTAGTTTTATAAAAGAAGAGTCGGTCTCGAAAAAAATATATACAAGGAGATATATGAAGTGGGTTGGTCCAAAGAAAGAGAGTGGATCCAAGAACTATGATATGAAAATGGTGATGGTGAAACTATCATGGGCCAATGGAAGCACTGTAAACACTTGAAGCATTGGAAGTACCTCTCCTACCATCCAAGGTCAATTGAAGGAAACTCAAAATAATACTCTGGTTGGAGGAAGAGCTAGAAGAAGAAGTGCAATGAGGCGTGCGCTGCTACTTGGAGGAGGGTACTTGATGCTGCAACCTGGAAGAAGTCGTCCGTCTGTCACAATAGGGTCGACACTGTCCCTATTGATCTCGAAGAATAATATATACAAAGAGATATATGAAGAGAGTTGGTCCAAAGAAGGAGAGTGGATCCAAGAACTATGATATGAAAATGGTGATGGTGAAACTATCATGGGCCAATGGAAGCACTGTAAACACTGGAAGCATTGGAAGTATCTCCCCTACCATCCAAGGTCAATTGAAGGAAACTCAAAATAATACTCTGGTTGGAGGAAGAGCTAGAAGAAGAACTGCAATGAGGCGTGCGTTGCTGCTTGGAGGAGGGTACTTGATGCTGCAACCTAGAAGAAGTCGTCCGTCTGTCACAATAGGGTCGGCACTGTCCCTGTCGATGGTGTTGGGCGGAAGTAGAGGTGGATTGTCGTGTCCTAACTGAACGGTGAAGGTCTATGCCACCATTTGTCTGTCTCTTCGTGCCCCTGGAGGAAGGAAGCACTGGAAAGAAGGAGGTGATACTTTAAGTGGAGCTTGGTCTCGATTGAGAATGATGCTAAAGGTGAGGGAGCGAAGCCGAAAGGCCTCCGACAAGTATAAGGCTAGACATCTTTGATCAAGGTATCTGAAGAATCTAGTCAAAGTCTAGAGCTCGTTGAGAAGGTCCCTGAAATGACGATGAAACCGCCCACGAATCTCATAGTAAATAGGACACCGAAAGATGAAGTGCTCCTCGGTCTCAACCTCTCGAAGGTGAAAAGCTTGGCAGATCCTGTTTGATCTGTTGAGCTGGTGATCTGTCTCTACCCAGAGTTGATGAGAGCCCACTTTGAACTGGCCTAAAGGAATACGAAGAGTGTGTGCCCAATGGCGGAATGTGTAAGAGGGCTGAAGAACAAGACCATCCCTCAAGTCCAAGAAGTGTGTAGCATAGAAGGTCATCTTGGGATGTAACCCTCTTAGAGGGTTGATCCAAGTGACCTACACAAACTATCTATAAGTGTCATCTCTAGTGATTTTGTTTAGCTCCCGTCTAGTAGGTAAGAGGCAGCCATGCGCATTTAGGGAATACCCAAATGGAGGAAGTCGGTCCATCGCAATATCAACTGATGCTAAACAATCTGCAACACCCACAAACCAACATCTGGAGCACCTCGAAGAGTTGGTTGAGGCGATGGCTTCTGAGGAGAGTTAGGCCAAGTATGGGTACCAATCACGCCCCTTCACAGTGTCGGCAAAGCCCTGAAGACGTTGTAAAAGAGCGTCGAGACTGAAAATAGCCTCAAGTCAAAAAGGTCGAGCACCAAACTTTGCGAGCATGATGGATTGAGGTCATGTTTGTTTGCATCTAATGATGCGACAAAGGAGGAAGATCTGTACTCTCTCTGCTGAGGCCCAATCACAGTCAAGTAGGCATGGCTCCAAAACGTCAAAGCCATAGAAGACTATGGGTCGGATGAGAGTATCCATGAAAGACATTTTGGATGAAATGTCCTGGAAATGGTGTTTGAAGCACTATCTCTCTAAAAGGGCTAGCGAATTGTATCCTTTATTAAATTGGGGATGAAGAGCATGCCATAAGCGGAAAAGAGGGCCTGCGAACTGAACCCCCAAATAGGTATAGGTGCTAGTGATCTTGACCTCTTCCCCTCTAAAGAAGAAATGAAGATCAGTGAGTAGCTTCTTAGATCCGTTGAAGATCGTAACCTTGGTTTTACCCAAGTTTACTGTTAACTGACGAAGATCACAAAAGAGTGCCAAAGCATTTAACTGTCTCTACAAACCCTCCAATGATGAGGCCAAAAGAACCATGTCATCAGTGAAGAGTTGAATAGGAATCAAGACCTGGTGGAGAAGGCACCCATCGCCATCTTGAATTTGCTCCTGTAAGAAAGACTCAAGCTCATCAATGTAAATCCCAAATAAAGTGGGGGATAGTGGACACCCCTGCTTAACCCCAATGGTACTCTTAATAAAATATGAGATCCTGTGGGCCATGCGAAGACGGCCAAGGACCGACTCATAGAATCCAATGTTCCCCCAAGTTTTTGGGACGCGGGAGCGGGGAAACGTACATTGGGGACGTGTGGAGACAGGGGGATGTCCAGGTCATAATAAAAATTATAAAAAATATAAAAATTAATATTATAAATTATTAAAGCCCAACAATAACAATTCAATGATTCATCCCATGTAAATCACTAAAAGTAAATAATAAATACTAAATACTAAATTCATCATTATTCAATGTAAATCATAAAGTAACAAACACTTTACACAATTAACCATGATCGTTTTCAAATTTGTCATTTGAATCTTGATATTCATATTTCTAATTTCGGTCATTCTAATTGAATAATTGAATTAGTGATATTGCATGCTAAAATAGTAAAATAGTAAATTACCAAAGACTAAGTCTGAAATAGAGACTAAAACAGCTATTAAAATTAAAATTTTGTATTTTTAAACTGAAATTGGGAAAATCATGGGGGCGTCTAGGAGCCCCCTAGTTTCAAGAGGGAGCGTGTGGGAACCCCCCTTCACCGGAGTGCACTGCAGAACATGGGGACGCGCTCCCTTGTGCGTTTCCGAGAGTTTCTTGATTTTTGGGACGCTGGGAAACGTTTCGCCAGGAGTCCCCAAGTTCTTGGGGCGTAGGGACTGAGGGGGGCACGCCCCCGACCCTAGGGGACGAGCCGCCATGGAACACTGATATAATCTCATAATGGTAGTTAGAAGGGTCTCGGAAATGCCAATGTCTCTAAGTCTCTGGAACAAAGCCACATTAGGGACAGAGTCAAATTCCTTTCGAAAGTATTCAAAGCAACAATAGACTTTTGAGGAGTGGTGGTGTGCCTCCTCAATGATGGCACATAGCGTAAGAATGTGATCAATGGTCTGGTGTGCTGGTCTGAAGCCCGCCTGTCCTTTGGCTCTAAGTTGTCTCCTCTCAAGCTCCCCAAAAAGCTGCATGTGGAGGATTGTAGCATATTATAGTTTGGAGAAAGTGTGGCCAACCATGATCGTTCTGCAGTTATTGGGATTGGTATTAGGGCTTGATTTATGGATCGAATGAATAATATGATGTGACCATGAATCGACAAACTAGGTGCAAACCACATGGTTGAATAGATCAACCAAGTGACAATCAAGTGCTCGAAGGCCATGTTTGAAGAGTTCAACTTGGAACCCTTCCTCATCCGTTGCTTTGCTAGAACTCATGGACCAAACAACCTCGCGGACTTCATGGGGGGTTAAAAGATAATAAGAGGAAGGGGGGAGGTAACTTGGATAAGGGATTTCCCCAGGATATCATAAAGGGAAGAGGTGTGGGAGGACATGGCTTTCAGATCAAGATCAGGTGGTAGACGGGAGTGGCGAGGAAAGATGGTACGCCATAAATGTTTAGGGGAATGAATAAGGGAAGTACTTAGCTCTCCCCGTCTACGAGAGATGAAGAGGCGTTTCTTGTGGCGAAGGAGACGACGATAGGAAGTTTTGAGAGCTGGGTAGGAGGGGTGGCCATGGTTGAAAGCATACCGAAGTTTGTTGTGGAGGTGCTTGCAGTCATCGTCTTACCACTTGTTGATGGGATAGAAACCAGGCTTTTGGGGGAGGGGGGTGAATCGAGTAGAGTGTGGGTAGATTTGGAGGGCAGTCTTCCAGATGAGAGGAAAGACATGTGTACTTGGAGGAGGCGGAATCGAGGGAAGCAAATCGAGATATGGAAGGAAGTGTCTGGCGGAGGGTGGAAGTAAAGGTGTCGAGGTCTTCCTCAACAAAGAGAATTTTAGTCCAAGGTGGACTCCTTGGTGGAGGAGGGAGGGGTCAGGGTTGGGGGGGGTGCCAATCTAGACCGACAAGGAGAGGAGAGCATGATCAACAAGAGGGATGGGGGTTGCGATGAAGTGATGAATGAAGGGGAGAAGGTCCTGATTGGAAAGGGCATAATCCACCACACTCTGGAAGTAAAGGTGTTGGGGTCTTCCTTAGCAAAGAGAATATTTGTCCAAGGTGGATCTCTTGGTGGAGGAGGGGGGTCAAGGGTGGGGGGTGCTGGAGGGCGAAGGAGAGGAGAGCATGATCATCAAGAGTGACGGGGGTTACGGCGAAGTGATTAATGGAGGGGAATGGTCCTGATTGGAAAGGGCATAATCCACCACACTCTGACCACCACCATGAGGCTGACAAGTGAAAGAGCAGGAAGCCGGGAAGGAGGGAAGACCATTAAAGATCACTAGCTTGTGGGATTCACCAAGCCATAGGAGGTGCCTACCGCACCTCGTCAAAGGCCCTAATATATCATCAGATGATCGATGAAGTCCCATAGAAACTTGATCAATCTCGTAAACACAAAACATGTCCTAAGAACGATCATGAAGAGGGACCTAGAGGGCCCTGGTGCGTGCATTAAATTCACCCAATAGGATGACATCTCCCATTGCAGAATGCTGGATGATGCTAAAGTATAGATCCTAGTATGGGTCATTGTCAAGTTCGCCACAGATAGTGAACTGTGATGAGGCTGGGGTAAAATGGCATCTGCAATGAAGATACCTTTGGAGAGAGGGGGTAATTCGTTGAATCGGACCTACATAAATCTAGCAAACTCATCTACTGTGACCAAAGGAACTCTACCCCGAAGAGACTCCTGTACTAAGGATGCCACACCACCAAAACCTTGGACCCCACCAGAAGACCTGGTTTCCTGACAACAAGTGGACAACCCATGATAACCTGTAATATTCGGATGTGGCCTAATTGGACTCTCATGAGTCTCAATAATAAAAGGGTGATTCGAAGAGCTAAGAGCATTTTGTAGCATGCTCGACGAAGACCAAAAAGACCCATTACCATTCCAACATCCCAATGAGATCCCACTTCCATGTCGTCTTCTCCATCTAGCTAGTCATTTAGAGAACCCGGGCCAAGAGTACTCCGGAGGTAGGGAATTTCGAATGATGGCTCGGAGGTCTCGAATGAGTGCCCATTTGCTTGCTTGGTTAGCTGCCACAACGAGCTCCCTAGAGTATTTCAGCTCTTCCACCTAGGACCTAGTAAGGTCAAGATCTAGAAAAAATTTAGTAGGGAGAGAGAACAACCTACACTTAGCCCGAAGGGCCCAAAGTCGGTCACTTGCTGATTTGGATTGGATAAATAGTGTAGAATCATGACCAAGCCAAGCTCTGTCAAGAGGAATATCGGTAAACTCGAGGTAATCACAGAGAAACACGCCACTAACGTGTATGGAATCCCGAGAAGGAGAGGATAAGGGAAGTCCTCTGATCTTCAAATTCAATTCATGAGCACGCAAATTATGCTCTTCAAGTAGCTTGGCTTGGACAACTTCTTCAACCGCAACAAGAGGGGTTTTATCCCGACCCCTGACTTTCTCCGCCCAAGATTTAATGTGTATTTTTGTCTCTTGTTTGAAAGTAACTTGTTGTTGGAGGATCTCCTCATGTTTGTTTTTAAGGTCAAGGATTTCGGCATGTAAGGTATCGTGTGGGGGTTGGAGGTTTTCCAGTGCTTTCCCATCATCTAGTAATTTCTCGAATGAGAGGTTTTCCCAATTCCACTTCAAATACTTGGTTTGAGAGGGTGAGTATTTCCTGTTGAGCCCGTTGGAGGTTAGAATGACATTTTCGATTTTCGATTTCGAAGAATTCTGTCTGTTTTAGTAGATTTTTAACTTCAGATGTCCAGAACCAGAAATCCAACTCCAAAGCTATATTTGTGGGGCTGTAAACTAATCCTTGGTTCTTGTTGCAGCTGTTGAAGTACTCAAGGTGGCCTCTATTGCAGAAATTGGGTTCCAAGGCTGTTGGGAGCGGGGAGCGAAGCAGGAAGCAGGAGCGAAAAGCGAAATTTTCAAAAGCTTCCGTTTCGGGAGCGTTTTTTATATAATATAAATTTTAATATATTTTGATGCATATAAATTAAAAAAAACATGTATTATACCAAATTAGCTATAGAAAACATCAAAACATAGAATCTAGATATTCATATAACCATTTAGTACACATTGATATAACATTAATGATTAATCATCTCGTCTTCTAGATTCTAGGAGCTATAACTTATAACATTTTCATTAAATGAGCATCATCAAATCATCAATCATCAATCATCAATCATCAACAACATCAACCTTCAAATTTCAACATATAATATTTGCCATCAAACTAGGCCATAATGTTTACAAAATAGGCCAACCGCCAAAATAAACATGAAAATGAAATACAAACTACAAACTACAAACTACTATGAATCTACTAAGCTTTCTGCTTGCCACGAGTAACTTCCAATTTCTTTTCTCGTGTTCTAGGTGGAATAGGTGCTGGTGGAAGTGATCGTGGAACATGAGTAGAAGATGAATGGCCCCCGCGGGCTGAAACTGGACGTTGTGAAGCTAAAGGCAAAACTCCTGCATCCGGAAAGCTGCTTCTGCTTGGGGTGGCATCTTTGTATGGGTAGTCTGAATTGGATCATCATGATCACCCAATAGTTCAGCCTCCGAGCGCTCTAATGCTATGGCTCCATCCTCCACATTAGCCTCCTCTGGATTGTTGTCCCAAGTCAAAAATGTTCTATCATTCTTGGCCGCCTCACAATAATGGGACAACAACCTCAAGTTGTAGTGCACATAAACCAAGCTTTCTACGCGATCTACATTCAGACTGTTTCTCTTTACACTGTGGATGAAGTTGTAGGTGCTCCAACACCTCTCTGTAGAAGAGCTATTAACAACCTGTGATAGCACCCTCAGCGCCAATTTATGCAAATATGTGGCTCTAGAGCCATGCATGTTCCACCAATGGATAGGATCCAATCTGTCTCGATCTTTGGTTGCAAACAGCGAACCAAAGCGTCCATGCTCACTTATGTATATGCTCAATTCACTCCGTACTTGAGCACACTCTTCCTCATCAGGGACCAACTTTTCTAATGCAAGCATATACCCAGCAGCAACCTCTGGATCTGTGTGGGGTTTTTTCCTGACTCCACCCCCAGGTGCAGGTTGGGCCAACCAAATTGGAGAATAGTATTTTGGGGTGAGGACATATGCAAGGGCATGGAGTGGAACATTTAGATTATCCCACCTTTTGACCACAAGTTTATGAATATGGTCATACAAGACTGCATCTCTTTGTTCAACAATGTCTTTGATTTGACCAAGCATGCTATCCATCTGCTCATATACCTCCGCAATCACCGGCTGATCTGTATCTGCAAAACGAATCATGTTATAAACTGGCTTGGTGAACTGCAGAACATACCTATCCTGTGACCAAAAATGACCTTCAAGAACGGTGTCCTCCACCTCCTGAAAGTCACTTCTATCCGATGCACTTGCAACTCTGTCTTTCAATTCCTTCCATGGATCACTTGATACCATACTAGCCAATGCCTCTCTTACCTTCAAAAGCCTCCTGAAGGTGAGGTAGTAGCTAGCAAATCTAGTCTTTGCAATCTTCAATAGCTCCAACTTAGAGTGATTGCGAAAAATGTGGTGGGCCATGCTATGATTGGTAATAAATTTGATCATTTTCTTACCTCTCTTGTACAAGGCACCAATCCATCGGTAATTATTGTCCTTCATCTTAACAATATCACGCATCAAAAGGTTCAATGTGTGAACCAAACACCCTGACCAAAATATGTTGGGATACTTATCCATAATGATTGCTCCTGCTGCCTTACAATTAGCAGCATTATCAGTGATGACTTGAATGACATTGTATGGCCCAATCTCCTGAATGGTTTTAAGTAAAGGTTGTGCAATATTAATAGCGGTCTTGTAGCGATCTGAGTAGTCATGTGCTGAAAGGAAGACCGTACCGCTAGCAGAAACGCCAAGAATATTTATCAATGGCTTGCCTTTAACATTTGTCCACCCATCAGATACAATGGATACCCCATAGTTGGACCAATCATTTGTGAACTTTCCAAGAACACTATTGATTTTGGCTCTTTCCTTGTCAAGTCCCACGGTTCTAGCTTTGTCATACCCAGGGCTTCTGTATCCTTTAGGGCCACCATTGATGGCTTGTACCATTTCATGCCAATAGGGTGAGCGAAGAACATTGAATGGCACACCACATGCATAAAGAAACCTATAAACTTTTGAATCCACATCATCTCTACAACCTTGGTCAAGGAAATCGGATATTGTTCTTCGTATAGGCGAGACTCCATGGGGAGATGAGGCTCCCGATCGAGCCGATGATGATCCAGCAACAGCTCCACTACCAAACATTCTCTGTGGGGATTCAGAATCAACCCTCGATTTCTTGGACTTGTTTTGAGCGGCCTCTTCTTCCATCTTGTATTTGCTTCTCTCTTTAGCTCCCACGTTGTCACAAGTTTTGACTCCATGAGACTTACCTACATCGCATGGCATAACCCCACACAAATGCTTTCTCACCCGGGTATATGAACCTGTGTATGTTTTCCCACAATGGGGGCATCCAAACTTTGTGGTTCCACCCCCTCTCCCTCCCCCTTGCCTTGTCACATACTTCCACAAAGGTGTTGTGTCTTTTTGTTTTTGCCCCACATCACCCTCACCCTCATCCTCATCATCATCACCCTCTTCCCCTTCCTCCTCTTCTCCTTGGTATGCATCACTCTCTACCTCTTCCCCCTCATCACTACCACCACCACATCTACTTCCCAACACCATCATAATGAGAAGAAGTGGAATGAAAAACCAAAACCACATACCCATCATGTTTCTTGATTCAAGATGAGAGTCACTTGTTCCCTGCAATAGAATGATGGAGAAGAAGATATTGGAAAGAGTAGGAGAAGAGAACATTGCAAGTTTTACTAGGTTTTGACATAGTGAAAAAAAAATTGCAAAAACAAACAAAGAAGAATTTATAGAGCCTACCTTTTAGCTCTTCAATGGTGGTTGAATGTCTCTATGAAAGCTTCAATCTCCCTTGCAAGCTCTCTCCCCTTCAATCTCCCCTTCAATCTCCCACTCAATGCTCAAAGCTCTCAAAGCTCAAAGCTCTCAAACTCTTCCCAATCAAGCAAATGAGCAATGGAATGAGTCCAAATGGACTCATTCACCTTTTAATGGCCCAAAGTGACCTATCCCAACAAACAAAACCCTAAAAAAAATTCCAAAAATAAAAAAAAAAATTAAAAATCGGCCCGTCCGCGGAATCGGTCTGGGAATCGATTTTTTACATCGGGTTCGATTGGGAATCGATTCGGGATCGACCTGGGAGCGACGATTCCCCAACGAATTACAAGATGGCAGGGAGCGTTTTTTTCCTCCTCAATTCGCGAATTGAAAAATCGATTCCTGACGGAATCGATACCGAATCGCGCTTCCAAAATCGATCCCTCATCGATTCCGTCCGGAGCGCGATTCGGGATCGATTCGAGGGGGGGGGGGGTCGATTCCCCGTAGCCTTGTTGGGTTCCATGTCCAATTCCACTAGCTGGGTAGAGTCCATCGATCCCTACAACTCTCAAAAACTATAGCAGCGTGATTGCTCCTGTGAAACTACAGATAAATCCCATGATTTTGCAGGTCCCTCTCAATTCAACGGGCTAGAACAAACCCGAAATTTCTCAATTCCCCAAAATTGCTTTATGTGGTTGCTAGAATAAGCAATTGGCTAGGTTCGTGGAGGCAAGATTCAGGTCTCTCTCTGTCCGTTTCTTTAACTCCGATCCTTCGTAAAAAATGACGACTTTGCCAATTGAATTCACTCAATAGTGTTAGTCTTCAATCTTTAGTCGGCGACGAGTTGGACTAGCGGCGGTAGGGAAAGCTTCGACGTTGTGGCAGTGGCTAATCTTCGACGAGAGGTTTGATTCGGGGTGACGGGCTCAGGGTTACAGTCCCATATTGCAGCAACACGTGGCTCATTTGCGGCTTGGATCTTTTTCACCGGCGGTTGGCTAATCGACGACCCATGTTATCTTCACGTGACTTGCCTCCAGGCTATAGATTGCTTCTGAAGATCCACTGCTGCTGTGGTTATGGCCCCATTCAGGTTGATGGGATTAGGATTATATTCCCATATCTTCTCTGCAACAACCTGTGGCTCATAGAGGAGTCATACTAGTTGGATCAACGACTCACCTGACTTGACTCCCTGCAGCGTTGGTTAAAGGCCCTGTTACCTCCCAAATTGTACATAGGTGGATTTCCTGTGAGTCGCCAAAGTTGTGAACTATCCAGTTGTTCATTATTAGGGCTCAGAAGTTCATAAGTCTTTTCAAGGCCACTTTTGGCCTCATTTTTAATAATTGCATGTAAAAAATTTGCCAGAAGTGTGCTCCCCTAGGATTTTTGTCAAGTTTTGCAATTTTTTTTCTTTTTTGTAAAACAGTTCAAATTGTAATGTTTTAATTAAAAGGGTCAAAAATATCATAAAAGTGTGGTCTAGATTGGGAATTTTCCATGGGGGTGCTCGTTTTCTTATTTAGAGCGCCCATAATACCTCAAAACCCAATTTTCCTATGTTTCGAGTGATTATTTATCACTTTAATAAAAATTCTCTCGAAAATGATAAAAGAGAATTTAAAAAATAAAGATATGGAGAAAATCAAAATTCCTAAATTTGAGGAATTTTGTCCAAATAAAGGCCTAGTTATGTTGCAATCAGTATCGGAGGCCAAATCAATCAAGAGCCGACTGATTGACAATCAGATCCAACAAGGGCGAGTGTATCCAAGTCAAGGAATTCACCCTCTTCTCTTGCATGGGCGAGTTCTCTTTGTTGGCATCTTTTGTGTGGAGGGAGGAGCAAACAAAGTAGAAAGGGTGCCCCTCTTGTGAGGTGGCTGCCACTTCACCACATCTAAGCCCCAATCAAGGCTTAGATCTAGGCACAGATCTCTCCTCTAATTGACTGATGTGCCCTCAAGCCCTAATTCGCCCCCTCTTCTCTCATAACTTTATAAAAGTGAGGCTTTGCTCCATTATTCAAGATGGATGGTGGAACCTCTGCCCATTGTAATACTGTTGTTATCTGATGAATAAATTGGAAGACTTTGGAGGTCCATGCTGTGCCATTTGATGATTGCTATGCTGTTGAGGTGATGTTGTACTACTTGTTTTCTTTTGCTTCAATATTGGTGATAGATCTAGCTTAGACAGTTGTTCATAATCATAGAGTAGACATTTACAGTTGTTAAGTTGTTTATTTGTGCTTTGTTTCTAAGAGACACGGGAGTAGCCGACTGTATTCAGTTGTACTGAGGCTCTCTTGATCTCTTTTTTGCATGCACACTAGATCTAATCCATTATTGGCAAGTGTTTTCTTATAGTTGTGCAGGTTACAAATTTGAAGGAGGAGTTGAGCTCGGTTGCATCCTCTCCCCTCTTTAGCACTTTCAAGCTAATACTTTTTGTTTGCAGGCATTCCAAAGTCTTCGTGGAATATCAAGCTTGGGGCTTGAAGCCTTCCTTCCATCCTTTAAAGTTTAAACTCATTTTTTTATTCTTTCTGGTTACTTTGTATTATAGGCTTAATAAGTATATCTTGTTTGCAAAGTCTTAATCTTGTTTAGATCTATCTTGTTTTAGCGTGTTTAGTAGCTAGGACTCTAATTGCTTCAAAAGATTCATTTCTGCATTAGATCTAAGCTAGCTAAAATTGGTACTTGGAATTTTTTTCGATATTTTTCCAAGTACCAAAATGTAATTTTTTAATCTTTTATTTGTTTGTGCCATCATTTTCTAACAAAGTTTGTTTGCTGGTTTTGCAGATTTGACGAAAGAGTAGAGAGATGCTCTGGCAAAATTTCGTGAAAATCGAACCATTAAAGGCTCCAAAGACCTCCTACCTTCGTCTCATGTATTTCTTATGTTGTAAACCCTTGGATCCAAATCTGTAAGGACCATGTGGTGATCCTTTTGTAAAGATTGTAAAAAATAAAGCAAGTGGGCTACTCGGTGCCTGCAAAACCAGTCCCCATTCCCCCCCCCCGGGGGGGTCTATGTCGGTTTTGTGTGTTTTGATTTTTTGTAGCTTAGTTTTCTTTTGCTAGCTTGTTAGAGTAGATTAGCTGTTGTACTTTTATTTTCTTCTTTTATCTTTTGTAAATGAAATACTAACCCACTGTGCTCTCCCGAAGTACCGCAAGGGAAAAGAGACTCACAATGCAGTAATTAGAAAACAACTTTTGTTGCGGCAGTTTTTCCTTTCACAATCTTGTATTTCACAATTAACAAACTTGAAATATTAAAAGCGACTGTGCATTTCCGAAGTTCCGAAAGGGAAAAGAGATTGTCAGCCATTAATAAATTTACCTTGTTACAATTTTTGTTCATTTTAACATAGTTGGGTTGTGTATTCCTGAAGTAAACTGAAAGGGTTTACCCTCGGTAGGTGAAACGCGATTCTCAACCCCTTTAATAATAAATTCAATTTACTTTGTTAAAACGAACGAAGGCTTAGCCTCCCCGTATGCTTTGGATTTCTGTGGTTTGTTCGACCAGCTGATCACATTAGAAAGGGAGTTAAGTGACTAGATTAATAGGGAAACCCAAAAGTAGTTGGTTTCAAAGAACTCAGGAGGTCACGTTGAACAAATCATAGAGTCAGGGGGCTGCTTTAAGCAGGTTACACCTCGCCCTGTTGGACACTTGATACTGTTGCAATAAGCGCCTAGTTCAGAGGACTAAACTACCTTTGGGCCAAACCAAGAATTAATCCACTCCCTAATTCACGCATCTAATAATCACAATTAAAACTGACCAATGAGACAATTGCAACATTTTCACGACACAACAACACTCCAATACTTTTGTGACTCCATTTGGCACTGGTACAATCTGCAACAATTGCACATTTTCAATTAAATGATTTCATGTGTTAGATGAATTTATCTTTTTCATACTGTTGACTTAATTCATAGTTGCAATCTTTGGTTCAGTATTAATTTCTATTCAACCTCCTAGAATCAATCTCATTCCGTAACTTAGTGTAAAAGCCTTAGTTTTATATTCATAGGGTCCACCCCCCCTTGCTTCGCTAGGAGTTGGCCTAGACAGAGGAGTCAAGTATCGGGTGACAACACTTGAATCAAGACTTGTCCCCAAGGATGCACCCAGTGAGTGGCTTGAAGTTTTTGCCATGCTAACCCCTTTTCCCGAGGTGCGTATCTGGCGGCAACAATCCCAGTTCGGGTTGACGGGATTAGGGTTACAGTCATGTTATAGTGTACACTATTGTGTATGCATGCAATAGTAAGAGCATACACAATACATTGACCTCCAAACGCTTTTATTCCATCAACAAAAGTATTACAACAATTACAAAGAGCTCAAGCAAAGGTTTGCCCTTCAGTCAATTCAAGTAGCAAATGAGGGTTTTTAAGATGAGCCTTTCAAACATGTTAGGCTGTCTCTTATTGATTACATTGCTTGTTTATTTAACCATAGTGCTTGGTTGGGATTTCCACAAGCATGGCCCCACCATACTATTCACATGATCAACAAATCGTGTTCCAATGTTAATTCAAACAATTACTAGACTATCATGGTAGGCTACACTTTTCTTAGATCTATGTTACTGCCCTTCATCTATAACTATTAGAAGATCTTGAGAAAAGACATTTTTGGGCCAGAGGATAGGTAGGTTCATGCTTCAAGCCATCATTGAGGAGGTGATGTGTTGCTCTTCGAAAGTCTTCTTTTGTATTGTTGAGTTTCGAATGGTGCTCGTCTTGGTCCTAATGGAGGCCCTATTCTAAGAAACTTAGAGGCATTGGCATCGTAGAGATCCTATCATGACTTTTATGTGTCTCTAAGTCTCTTCTTGGTAGACTCCTCATAATGCATGGAATATTTGATATTTTAGGAGCATCATTGGGGTGAAGCATGTTTAGGATATACATAAATGAGCAGGAGCCATGTGTACATGAGCATATAATGCACTGGGATAGTTTCCTCCTCCACTAGGTCTTGATTTCCATCTTCCTCTTTGCAGATGATGTGGTCCTCTTGGTCTCCACACTCGAGGGTTTATAACATAGTTTTAAAAATTGGAATTGCACTCGGAATCGATTGAGGGTCAACTCAGAATCAGAATTAGAATTGATAATGAATCGGTCATAAATTGGCTGATTTGAATTTAATGAATCAGTTTACTCAAAAATACATAAAATATTTAAATTTTAAAGAAATTCAACATTTTCAAGATTTTAGGGTTGCTCTTATGACCTAGACCTGCTCTTTGAAGGACACAGAGCACCTAGACTTGTTGTTTAGGGCTGCTTTCATCCACATGTTGAGATTTGTATCTCGGGATGTCCTTCATGTGATTATGCCTAGCATGAAGGGACACTAACATAGTAGTCATTAATGTATTGTGTGAGAAACACTTTACTAGTCTGCATGGCTTTAGTGGTGGAAGCATGCAGAGATTTTCGAGATTTTTACCTTTTGCATGCGGGGAATTTTTTAATGCGGAATTGTAATTTTGCATGAAAAGAAAAATAGGGATTTGGAACCCTAAAAGGCACCAAAGCTTATAAAAGAGAGTAGAGGGGTAAAGGTAGACACATCCAAGAATCAGAGATTGATTGAGAAGGTGCAGGGGCGCACTTGAGAGAGGGGCGCACTTCTTCAGCTGAGAGAGCAGGGGCGCACTTCTACTGTTGGGAGGATAGTAGAGGTAGAGGATGCACTTTTTTAGGGAGAGAGAGGGAGTCACTTCTTCCAGAGATTGGCAGAGGCAGTCCATTAGACATTTCAAAGCAGAGTTGAGGAGAGGGCGCATTCCTCAAAGCATCAGTTGCAGTTGTTGTAGATCTTGGGTTTGTACCACAAATTTGGCACACCTTCCAAGGCATCAAGTTTCTCTCCTTGTGAAATAATTGATTGTAAAACATTCTATTTTCTCTCTGGATTGAGATTGAAGAAAGCCCTAGTTTGTTGGTTTTCCCCATTGGGGTTTCCAGGGTAAATTATTGTGTTAAATTTTGGTGTGATTGGTTTCTTGTTCCACTATGTAGTATAATTAAATTATTAATTAATGAGCTTATGTGTTACTATTCATAAAATCAGATCTGAGATTTTAAATCTGTGTATGTATCTGGAAATTTTATTGGAACTAGTAATAAGGGTATAAGCTCAGAGAAAATTTAACACCAAAATACTGCCCACTATTTATTTTAAGCCTTTAAGGTGATTTTCATGACTTTTTACTACTGCAAAGGGTCACAACAGGCACATGTTTGCTTCAAAATTGCTGTACGAGGGTTTGAACAGCCTCAACTCACGCTCATAATGCACCAGAATTTGGATTTGCTTATGTTTGTTGGTTAGGCACAAAACCAAACAAAAAATCAAATTGCGTTGTTTTTTTGAGTTCATGGGAACCTATGGAAATTGCCAGACAGATCGGTCGATATTTTACGTAACTCGACCAATCACATCTGTTTGGGACCGAACTAGCAGATTTGGTGTGCGGATCGGTCGATTCGGTACAAAACCGATCGACTGAACCGATTTGCAGATCAAGTTGATTTGGTTCCTTATCAAATTGGTAGATCGGTCGATTTTGAAACCGGTTTGGATGATTTTTAAAACTATGGTTTATAGAGATAGCTTGATATCCTTTTTAGTTTTTTGCAATCTTCATTAGTGGGTGGACAATCTTGGTAGAAATCAAGGTTATGATCTTCAATAAATTGAAGAATGTACTCTTAGAGTATCATTTTTACTTTCGGAGAATGGAGATTGAGATCACCACTGGTTACTCATACTTGATCTCCATTGCTTACACATACTTGGCATTCAGTTCATAGGACCCAAATTTGGTTTGAGGGAAGTCCTCTAGCCCTAGATCAACAAGGGCTATGGATCCCTTGATCTGCTTGAGGGACAATGCTTTTAGAACCATATTCAAGACATTTCTTCGAAGATGAATGACATAGAAAACCTTATCAAGCCCATGGTTCTTTACGGCTCTTAGATTTGGGGATCTAGTTTACTTGAGTTAGATTGGGCCATGACAAAGAGAGTTTTGGTCTTCATGCTACATCGCATCATCCGATGCAATAGGACAATTCCTCAACACATTATTCAGGCAGATTTTGCATCCCAACCCTTCCAGATTGAAACCACCTTCACGTTGGTTTCCCTTTTGCAACAAGTTTGACACTTCGTTGACTCATCCGTGTGCAGGGATCGCTATACTTATCTCAAATATTGATCCTTGGAGGTCATTGCCACTAGCAGTCCTTATGATTGGGTTGATTGCTAATTTGTGTAGGCCACCTGTCTACCTTAATTTGTGGGTTTCAAGATGGATTGCCTTCCCCCATTCACATATTCTCTAGGTGCATATGGTCAAGTCTCGATGGCTACTAAAAAAATCAATATGTGTATTAGAGGGGTCATGTACATGCGATATATTCATGTTACATGGGTCGACTTCCTAGGGGGGTTGAATCTAAGTAGGAGTTGAATATGATTATTAGAGAGAACATCTACATGAAATATATTCAGGTTACATGGGTCGACCCCTCAAGTGGGTTGAATCCCAAAGTGACCTTCTATCTAGATCACTTCATGGAGTTGAGGGACAACCTTATTGTTTGGCCTCCTCACATGCTTCGTGATTGTTTATGTGCTCTTAGCATTTCTCTAGGGCAATTTTGGGTTGCTTCTCTAAAATGAACAATAGTTCATTTTTTAACAAATATACAACATAAGAAAGGCAATAAACATAAATCCATATAGGACATTAATAAATCTAATTGAATAATAAGTAAATGTTAGAATAGGATATGATAGGATGATTTACAATGCCCTCAATAATGGTATATATACACATTGACTGGTCACATGGTTGAATGGCCATGTCTCTTTAGGTCACGTGTCTATATATATACTTTATTATATATATATATATATACTTTTATTTTATATATATATATCATAAAGTCACTCTAAGCTTATGTGGGCATAATATATATTTTCACATGTGGTTCACAAATCCCTAGCGGGTCTACTACGTCCACGGGAAGAAATCATAAGGGGCCCACGTGAAGGGGCCGCACCCCGTTTGCTCTGATTACGGAGCTAACCCGATGGGGACATCAAGTGAGGCCCTTTTATAGGGATGTATAGCCACTTGGGGATTTGAACCCGAGACCTTCTACTCACAACTTACAGCACTCAACCACTTGAGAGAGCCCACCGAGCTTGTGAGCGTAATATATATATATATATATATATATATATATATTACGCTCACATAAGCTTTGCAACCTTTGTCATCTTGAAGGGATTGAGATGAAGGAGCTCTTCATATTCCAATGGCCTTGTTATCACATATATAATAGTTGGGCTACCATATGTTTTATTCCAGATTCCAGTACATTTTTCAGCCAGTTCCCTTCCATTTGAGATGCCAAGATGAGCATCTACATTGGATCACTATTTGATTATGGACAACAGTATATTCCTATGCCATGACCGAGCCTCAGGAAACTCAGATTTGATGACTGATGTAGCCATTTAGCCATTTATAGAGCAGTTGGTATTGCCCAGAGTTGCAGCAGCAGGTTCTAAGTGGACAAATGATTGTTCATATTGTTATGCATAGGTATATGACCCAGCAGGTATTATCTTGTGTTATGGTTATTATTGCTTTTATACTCATTCTTGTGGCATGTCTTAGCATTTAGTATCATGATCTGGCGATCATATAGATATGTGGACTTAGTTGTATTGATTATTATGTATATGCCCCCACTCAGACTTAGAAGTTCTTGACCTATACTCATTGGTTTTACGGTTACCCTCCTTAGGGAGAATATAGGTGATCATTCCCACCATCATTTGACTTGCTAGTGTTGGTCTCATTATTCACTTTCTCCACCCATCCATTACCTTCTAGTTATGTTATTACCCTGACTTACTACTTGACTAGTGGCATGGAGGACCTTCCCCTGCTTTAGCCTCTTTGTTGGATAAGCCTCCCTTGTTATATTGTGTCTCAGCTCTGAGTTGCCTAAGTTGTGTTGGCTAGACTTGAAACAGATAGTGCTACCTTCAATATAGTGTATATGGAAATGAAATGTATATCTTATGTGAAAGCCCATTCATGTAACAAGTGTTTCTGAACACACGTGAATGAAAGGAAAGCCTAATGAAATTAACTTTGAAATGTTAAATGTGAAATGTGAAATGTAAATCTATGGAATCGTGTTTCTGAACACACATAGATCATAAAGCCTAATAAATGTAAATCCATGGAATTGTGTTTCTAAACACACATGGATCAAGGCTATGGAAACTCAAAGGCTCAAAAAGCAATGGTTCATAAATGTTATATCTAAATGATTGTTGTCCTCACTTGTATTGATTTATTCCTCACTAGCTTGCAAGTTATCATGTGAGATGGAGTAAGGGACAACTCCAGTTATGTTCCCTAGAGTTTCAGGTTATGGTTTGCCAGGCACCCAATTATGGTGGCTCTAGATAAGATCCTCACGGAGCTGTATCAGCTTGGATGTGAGTTGTAGGCATCTGTTAAGGTTGAATAAGCACTTCTGAAACAACTTACCCATTTGTGAGATACTGCCATCCCCTGTGTTACTGCTTGTCCAGAATATGCTAGGGTGTGTATCCCCTTTCCATTTCCAAAGTGTCACAGTGTCAAGTTAGTAGTCATCCTTTAGCCTAGCCTTATTTAATATTGATTCTTAGCCTTCACCCATCACTAGCAAATTGATCACAGCTACGAAGTGAGTATGGTCTTGAAAGTCTAGTCTGAGTCATAATTAATATTGAAAACACTTTATATTTGGTTTTAGATCGCTAGAGAAATGATTACTATTTGTTATAATTGCTACTTGAATGATTTGTAGAGCATGTCTTAACCTCTAACACTTGCAGCAACTTATTTTCAGTTTGGGTCATATTATCGGTCATGTTGACTTGCTCAAACCCAGTTTGACCAAAGTCAACTATAGGACATGAGGTGGATAGACCTCAGATGATGTAGATTGATGATATGTGGTCTATTATAGGTCACCAGATGGTTCCATGCATTGATTACAGGTTTATGATGATGATTTGTGGTTTTCAGCATATTTGATCATTTACAGATTATTATTATTTTATCTGTCTGGACATATTGGATATTTTATATGATCATGTAGAGATCCATAGGGTGTATGAGTACACACCTCTAGTGGATTTGGGCTCTCTGAGTCCAATGAGACAGTTGGTTTTTAGTTTCGGGCAGTTACAGTGAGTATTTTCCTCAGTTTATCATTCTGGTGCATATTTGCCATGTTAACTGGCCTGTCAGAGCAGAGTGATGGTTTGATTGGTTTGCCTATGGCGCTACAGAGGGGGCATGCAGTGTAGCCACTTGTTTTTACTATATTGCTTTGTTCCCTGACACATTGGTGCAGTTAGTTTTTGCCCCAGGGGACCAGGCAGAGAGGTACATGCAGTTTGATTCTTTCCAGAGGATTTACAGAGGATAAAAAATGGTTCAAATGGCTATTGAAGGATTCAATTTGGGCTACTGAGGCAAGGAAATGGCATGGGATGAGTTTTGATGATGAGTGTGATGTCTTCCACACCTTCCACAGCAGTTTTAGCATTCAGTGGGGCTCACACCCATCTCTCCGGCACATTTTATGTTTTTCTGGAGCCTTTGGAGGCTCACAACTTTCCCAGAGGAGCACGATTTGGTGCTTGTGTTGGTCATTTGATGATATTGTGCCATGGGGACACAATAGGGGTGTTAGACATTACCCCCTAGACCCACCATGAGCTTTATTCATGTTTATTTTATCACTTTGAGTGGGACCCCCTCTCCTAGGGCGATTTTGTCCATGTATTGTTATATTTTTGAGTTGATCCATGTACTTTATTGTTGAGCTCATCTCAACCGTAGATTAGAACATTTTGATCTTTTAATCTTAGCCATCCATTCAAAAGGTGGTTAGGGTTTTGGTATCTCTCCATCCTATTTAAAGGAGAGAGCTTCTCATTGTAAAGGGACTTTTGGCTCTGGATTTGGAATAAAATATTTTCTTGGAGATACTTGTGTTGTGGTGGTGAATCCTATTGATGTTGACTGAAAATATCTTTCCATTGCACTTAGATAATTGGTGATTGCCATTGTTATCATTTTTTCCACATGATTTCATCTACAGGTGAGGAGGCCGAATTGCTCAAGGAAGGCAGACTGGTTGGGGAAGACTCTCCTTGCTCTATCTTTCGACAAATTGGTTTGGTTCAGGGAGTATTATTGTTTATGACCTTTTACTTTTTGTATGTTTTCTTTACTTGCATTTGCTTTTGCTTCTGTATTGCTGATTGATTTTCATCCTTGGTTTTGTAGGAGAGAGAAGGGCGCACATGTGGGACAAGGGCATCAAGTTTGGCATTGGTCTTCATCAAATTTTCTCATTTGATCTTTGTGGGGATTGTCTTCGGCATCATAGCAAACATTTCCATCAATTAGGTACGCTCTCAAGGTAAGATTTCTATTTCCTCAAACTACCCATCTGTCAATTTCATTTAAAACTCTCATTAAAATCCTACGAAAAATTCTCTTGATCAAACCGCTTGATCAACTGGCAAAACATTTCTGGGTTATTGGCTTAGTATAAATCCCAAGGTGGGTTTTCAAGGGCGTCACCCTTGGGGACTCCATTGGCCCATTTTCCAAGGCACTAGCCTCTCCCTAACCCTCACGACTTTCCTGGCTTGCTGGTTTTTCCTGTTGTGTGATCTTCCTTGTAGACCTTGTGTACTTTGACACTGTCATACTTGTCTATCAAGCTGTGCTAGAAAGCCCCAATCCATAATTTTACTCTTTGGTTCACTTTCCCTGTTTTAAGGGTCACGTTTCCCAAGGCAGCTGATTTTATCAATTTAAACTAGCACTTGAATTCTGGAATCATACCTAATTGTCGAGCCACTGTGTATAATTAGCCATCATCAATTTACTTCTATCCTAAGCCTCCACAGTGGTCTTGTTTTCCTTAAATCTAGGGTTGCATACCTGTCACCCTATGTACTTCCTTTGGTTGATTTGATCTGGTGATTGGGTTGATCTCTCCTGTCAGGGGTAGATCTGGGTCTCCCCCTTGCTACCTTGGCTTTGGTAGTAGAAGCGAAGAGTGCCTTGGTTGGCTTGACAACCATCCATTTGGGAACTGGGGCTCTCTTGGTTCACCACTTTAGTTGCCTATCCCCTCTACCATCCTTCTGGATCCATCTATAGGGGCAACTACAAGATTGGTGATAATAGGCCCATCTATTATGAGACCCGAGGATGGTATTACTATGTTTTTAGGGAGTCCCAGAACTCCCTCTCCCTACGTTGCTGGGAATCGACCCCCCCCCCCCCATCGAATCAATCCCAATTCGCACTCTAGACGGAATCGATTCCGGAATCGCGATTCCTCATTGATTCCGCCCGGAATCGATCCCGTAATTCGCGAATTGGGCATCAAAAAAACGATCCCTGGAATTTTGAAATTCGCTGCAGAATCTTCGATTCTGGGTCGATTCTGGATCGATTCCGGATCGAACCCGGGCTTAAAAATCAAACCCTAAACCTTAAATCGATTCCACGATCACTTCCACCAGCACCAATTCCACCTAGAACACGAGAAAAGAAATTGGAATTTACTTGTGGCAAGTGGAAAGCTTAGTAGATTCATAGTACTTTGTAGTTTGTATTTCATTTTCATGTTTATTTTGGCGGTTGGCCTATTTTGTAAACATTATGGCCTAGTTTGAAACTTTGATGGCAAATATTATATGTTGAAATTTGAAGGTTGATGTTGTTGATGAATGATGATTGATGATTTGATGATTGATGATTTGATGATGATCATTTAATGACAATGTTATAAGTTATAGCTCCTAGAATATAGAAGACGAGATGATTAATGTTATATCAATGTGTACTAAATGGTTATATGAATATCTAGATTCTATGTTTTGATGTTTTCTATAGCTAATTTGGCATAATACATTTTTTTTTTTAATTTATATGCATCAAAATATATTAAAATATATATTATATAAAAACCGCTCCCGAAACGGAAGCTTTTGAAAATTTCGCTTTTCGCTCCTGCTCCCCGCTCCTGCTCCCTCTCCCCGCTTCACTCCCGCTTCACTCCCGCTCCCAACAGCCCCTCTCCACCTTTTTTCTAGTTTTGGACTAGATATGCTTGCCTTGTTTATGAGGGAGCTCCTTTGACTCAAATTCCACTCACTCTGTCCACCCTCATCTAGATCGAATACCTCTAGGCCAATTACATATTTCATGTTGGTGCTCCTAGCAAACAAAGACATTGAAAGGCATGTAGACAATAGTACCATATCAACTATTAGATACTCGAGAGTTCGTGAGGCAATCTGTGTTCTACTAGTGAGAACCTTATGGAGATGTTGCTTCAGACCCTAGGGGGTAGTTCACACAACACCAATACATAGGGGACTTCCTCAATATCTTGGTACTGGTTTACATTGTTGAGACAATGAGACCCACCTCAATCCATCTCGTGCAGCTCTTCTATTTCGTTTGTCCATTTATCTATTAGGAGATTTTTATCCATGGCCTCAAATGTTAGGAGAGACACAGATACTGGGACCTTTGGCTTGGGGATGGGAAGATGTCCCTGCCTCCTTCATCCGCAGGGGATAGCATCGTGGTGTGTTGAGGTCCCCTTCTGCATACCTTCATGCGGGACATCTTCCATAGCAGTTTTTGGTTCTCAACAGTTCCTGCACTTATCTATGATACAAATTTGTTTTCTGCTCCTTGATCTAAGACTATAGTTATTATATGATATAGATTAGATCTACCTTTGTCATGCTTTTATAAGAGTGGCCTTTGCACTCCCACTTTGTATTCCACACTATTCTACTTAACAATTCCATTGACCTATTTGTTGTCATTTGTTTGACATTAATAAAATTATGTTATCTTGTCTCACATCTTAGCCTATGTGAGCTTCTCCGTAATTGGACTAATACTTGTTATTCTCTAATATTCTGCCCATAGTAGCATTTTTGATTTTACTGACCATTTTTTTATGCTCAGGGCCATTATTCATAAGGCACGTCATTGCTCTATGAAAGTCATTTTCTGTTTTCTGGATATTTCCAGTAAGCTTTTGACATAGTCTTGAGAGAGGTCTTGTTACATATGCTGCACGGCATTAGCATTTCAAAGACACACTTTGTTGCAATTGTGACACTCTATCAGTTAGTTCTTGGTTGTTTCTATACATCCCACGACCTCCCTTGTTTCATCCAAAGCATCATCGGGGTTAAGAAGGGGCGCCCTCTTTCATTGACTTTCTTTGGGATGTACATTGTTAAGATGGGGTGTTTCCTCTGGGAGCATATTCAGGACGTTGATGGCTGCATTGTGTACCATGTGCTGATATCTCTGCTTCTTTTTGCTGATGACTTGATCCTTTTGGTATCTTCACCTGAGGGCCTACAGAGACAGATTGAAGCTTTTTCCAGATTTTGTTATCTTTGACAATTGAGGGTTATTTTGGGTAAGACAAAGGTTATGATCTCAAATAAATTTTAGCGTGTGCTGCCACCGAAAAGACTGGTCATTTTTGAGATTTTCTTTGGCCTTCTTCTAGCACAACTGAGCAGGGAATTGTGAGCAAGCAATTGTTTGAGACAAACTTCAAGACAAGCAAAGAATAAACTTTTCCATCATAAACATTGGAGCCAACAAGAATTTCATGTTATAGATGGAGTTTGGTGCCATGTGCATCGGTAGCTGTTAGAAGGTAAAACCTATAGATGTGGCCTCCATATTGTTTTGTGGGATGTTGCGCTGAATGCATTTTGCTGTGATTTATTGTTTCAACTTATATCTTTGATATTATCTTTGTCAACAATCTTAAATTGCAGGAGCTACCATGATTAGAATAGGAGGTGCACATAATACATCCAGAGGATAGATAGTTCATTGTTGCTTTATATGTGCACTTGGATAAGTAGTTGTTCATTTAAGCATAGATTAGTCTTTCACGTATGGTCTTTTTCTTTATTTATGAAGCATTAATATTCCATATTGTTATGGGATAAATTGTGTCAATTTGCTGTCTTTCTAATCGAAGAGACTTACTTGAAAACACGCTGTTTTGATGAGAATGCACTATGAAAAGATAAGATAATTTTATTAATGTTCCCTAATGACCAGGTGATAATTCAGTGGGATTAGAGATTACAGTCAGTGATCACTAAACGGTGGGAGTGTCTAGAACAGTCCTAGAGCTAAAATGTTACCAAACTACAAGAGACATACATGACAAAAAAAGAAAGACAAACCCGATCTAGGCAAACTGGAGTGTCTAGAACAGTCCTAGAGCTAAAATGTTACCAAAATACAAGAGACATAAATGACAATAAAAGAAAGACAAACCTGATCTAGGCAAACCCTAGCTCCACATCACCATCATAGATGGAAACAAAAGTAGAAGAGGAGGGAGAAGAGGCATCCCTATCTTCATAAAAAATTGTGAAGGGACTGATCCAAAGCTTGATGATGTTGCCTTGAGAAATGAAGTATTTGTAGGATATTTCATTTTTCATCAGTATTATTAATCGTTTTTATTGGCTGATTTTGTTGCAGTGCTAACCCATTATTCTTTGTTTAATTTGTTTCTAGGAAGTGTTACTTTTCTCTCATATATTTTATTCTGGTTAAACTTTTTCTTGTATAAACTCTTACGAATTGTGTCATTTTCCAGGCAAGAGCAATTATTGTGTGTTCCAATGGACCAGAGAATCCCATTGGTATGTCTTGTTTTATTTGTACTATACCAAGTTTCATTGATTTGATATCTTCTTGGTATTTGTTTTCTTTTTAAATATACCTTGTCTTCTCTTTGGAAGACATACAAGCAAGCATTATATAATTAAAGTGTTCAATCTATACTTTGTGGTTACTCGTGATGCAGGTGCGTGTGGCATCGAGACAAAGGTCTCGACTTTTGGGGCAAAGATTTGTTATAAGAATAGATGGATGGGATAGGAGATCAAAACTTCCAAGAGGCCATGTAGCACGTTTTTTAGGCCCAATTGGTGATATTAATGCAGAAAATATGGCTCTCTTGGTGGAGAATGATATAAATATCTCACCTTTCAGCTCTGCGTGAGTAAAATACTTGTACTCCTATTCCAGTCTATTCAACCTTAACTGGTCTTCAGGATATTTTTTTAGTTTGCTTTTATCTTGTACTAGTCCTTACATCCTTGTGACTTCAGTTCATTGCAAGAACTTCCGGAAGATACAGAGGAGCACCCATGGGTAATACCAGAAGAAGAATATTCCAAACGTCGGGATCTGCGGTTTTCACACAGAGCGTGCAGGTGATTATTGGCATTTTATAGTTTTATGTGTTTGAATAATATATGTGGGAGCAATAGAAATTATTTTGGCATATGACCCTATTTGTATGATGCTCCTTATTGTTGGAAAAGTTTTCATTTCATTGTTTTGTGATTGCATGCTCTGAAAACAGATGCTTCTGTGAAGTGAACATTCTTGTACTTATATTCAAATATTCAAGTTTATATATTCTCATTTTGGTTACAAAGATACGCCACAGATAAATATGATGCATCTATTATTTCTAGAGATAATGTGGTGAGAGTCAAAAGTCTGTGTAAAGGATAGCATTGTAGAATTATACGATTTCAAAATAATTATAAGACAGAAAGATTGGCAAGAGAAACAATGTCAATGCCTATTGTTGAATGGTGATTAAGTAGTTACCTTTCCATGTCATTTGCAAACTGTTATAATAGGTTTTACTATAAGGGGTTACTATAGGGCATTTGCAAGTGTACACTTCCTTACCTTTATGGCATCAAAGAAGTGACAGAGTGCTGTTGCTGGATTATTGCCTATCTCCTCTAGAGTTTACATCTTAGAGATGCCTTTATGCAAACCCCTTTTACCTTAGCATTTTCTATAGGCGACACTATCTTAGGCCTTTCTACCTAACATTTTGGGTTGAGTGCAAATGCGGCCATGTGAAAAGGAGAATTCAGTGTATCCCACCTCTTTTTTACATGGATTTCTTCCAAGAAATCCAACATAAGATCCCAATGAAAATGATAGCTTTGACTCTTCGTATTAGAGTATTGATGGCCTCGTAGATCTCTGCAAGGCTAGGAGCACTTGAATTTGCATATGGAACCATCGACAATATTGGTGTTATGAATTGACTTCTGCCAATTTTTCATCATCTGAGCTTACTTGCATCGTGATCCTCGACAACTGTCTTTAACTCCCCTCATCTACCCTCATTCACTGTTAACAGATGTGGACTGTAAGGCCTACTAGCATGTCTGTTATGCACTGTAGAATAAGCAAGATTATTGCATATCTTGTATTAACATGCTTCAGGAACTTAATTTTTCATTGGTCCTTCAAATTACTTAGGGGATATGACAGTTCTTGAATGTGATTACGCTAAACCACCTGCGAGATTAACTCTCCCTTCTCAAATTCCCTGTAACCTAAATTGGAATTTTACTTGGCCTACTGACAAGTCAGAGTGGGTGACCAAACATGTTTTCTTTCATTACTCTGTCTAGTCTTCTTTTAACATTCATTGCCTAGCCTTGCTTTCATCAGACCCAACACAAAAATCCTCAAGACTTCATTAGGCCCAATACTATAATAAATGCTAAGCAACCAAATAATCCTTCACCAAAATGAACACATTCATAGGGCATCTTTTGAACCATTTTCAATTTCAAAATTAATAGGCACCAAAACTTCAAAACTTACCTCTCTTCTTTACCTGGTAAATCTCTTCTCAACATACATTCTTCTCAGTAACATATTTCCGATCAAACCTTGCCCATGGCCATCAAATCTTGTGAGGAAACTTGTCACCATGTTTAATAACTTGTGAGGAGTCTGCACATTAATAACTTAATACAAATGAAAATGTTTTTTTGAAGGAGTATTCGACCATGATGAATGTTGGCCTTATAGATTCTAGTCGGGATTGGCCCAACTTTCCTCCTTCGGTCTGGGTGGCGGCAACAGTGAGTGATGGAGGTCTTTTGTGACTTGTTACAACCTCTGGATCTCAAATCTTCGATGCCATATAAGATTTTATAAATTACCAAATGCACTGTGAATCAAATTGTGAGATGGGCAGTAGATTCAAAGGATAGGTGGGTGCATCAACTTCACAATGTTTTGTTTGTTTGGTTTTCTTATAAGCTGAGAATCGAGACTATTTGCCTAGCTTGTCATCTACCAGGGGATCTCCTCTATGGCCTAGTTGGCAAAGAGTGGGCTCTGTGGTGGTCTTTGCCTTGTTTGCCACTGTTTGGAGACGAAGCACATCTTTTGGGAGTGCTAGTTCATTAAGAGCTGTTGGAAATACATTTAGGGGTTAGGACCACTATTCAGTTCTTTTTTGGGCAGTATTCACTGGTGTGCCACTTGTTTTGTGATTGCAGCTATCTAGTTTGCTCCTTCTTCATTGGAATCTGGTAGTGCTCAAGAATTCCTGCCTTAATTGCTCTTTGGATGATTGGCTGTAAGTTTGTTCTTGAGCATGAGCTTAGCTCTTTGTCTACTTTCTGTGCCATGTGGCATGATGAGATACATCATCAACTATTTGCTAAGGGTGCCTTGTTGATTAAAGATACTCAAGCTTTAGACTCTGTAGCATATTTAGATTTGATCTCAGTATTAGTAGCTTGCGGAAGAGGTATAACTTCCATTGTATATACCCTTCCCCCTTTTGATTTTCTGTTTGTAATTTTTTCATCTTTTTTTTGTAAATATAAGACATTTTTTCCAGAAAAAAAATCAAATGCACATTACAAGGGTGATGGAGAGAATAGTAAATGCCATATATTATTAGCATGTTGCATCTATTACACCACAAAGATATTCTAAGGTAGGCTACCCATGTACAAAAGCATGTATGTATCAATCACCTATCTCATCTCACATTACATTATTTATCGTACTCTAAGATGATTATAGTGGTTGACCCACCTAAGGAATGTTGGAATTAATTGTTACACTTTATTGACATGTTATTATTAACATGGTCAACAATGGCATTTAATATCAACATTAATTTGTTTGCGTGTCCAATACAATTAGGGTACATGGAGTCCTCTCTTAAGATCTTATTAGAGCAATCTCTTGAGATCTCATTACTTATACTAGGCTGTGCTATCTACGAGACTATTGTCAAATATAATTACTTGCATAAATATTAGAAGCCATCCAAGAGTGACTTCTATTTGTTAAATAGGATTTGAATGTCTTATGCAATCCCAATTTGATGTTAGCCTTTTTATGTTCTTATGTATAGGGTTTTGTTATTCTCAATTGTGTTCATATGTACAACCTTTCATAGTCTCATGGGCTTCTTCATGATCTTATTCTTCTTGTTCCTTAGCTTGTTCATGTTCGATACTTTGTTCTTTGAGTGTTGCATGAAGAGTCTTTTCCTTTTTTCCATAGGTTTCGTTAGGCTTTTCCTTGAGTTGTATGAAGGATTGCTTTATCTTTTATATTATTCTTAATGTTTGTTTGCATTCCAGGGAAAGCAATGTTGGAGTAATCTCTCCCATGCTTTAATATTATTGCAATAATTTGTGACCTATCACCTAGAGATCTAAAGAACTAAGCAAGCAACCATATGCGTATCCATTGCTATTTAACATACATACACATGCTATGTATGATGGTCCTAAATGTGATGGAATATGATAAGATCTGTTGTTTTTCTTGGGAAACACCTTAGGTCTAATGACGTTGCTATTAATGAAACATAGTGACTCATAAGATAAAGCACCAATGAATTCATATTAGGCAGGAGTGGAAGACTTAGGATGGTTAGTTTTATTGTTGTTGTCTTGTATGTTGAAGGGATGATTTGCACTTGTGATTTATAGGCGTCTTATTCATGGAATACTTAATTGGATTTTGCTTATTTTGTGATTAGAAAAAAGGCATTATGCATGATGATATTGCAAGATTTTTCATTTTATAAGTTGGATGTTTGAACTGACCTCTTGGGTGTTTATTTTGGGTGCAGTATTGATCCTCCTGGAAGCAAGGATGTAGATGACGTTCTTTCAATTTGTGAATTGCGTGACAATGTTCTTGAGGTATGAATAACACGTGTATAATGGATTCATATTCAACTCAATGCAATACCTAATTTAAACACAACTATAATAATGCACTAATAGTTAGTACTGAGAACGGATCTTTTAGAGCTACAAGTTTTTCCTAGCAATGATAGCAAAGAGTCAATTATGAAATTTTTTCCATTATTATTGATTACAAGGCCAAAGGGGCCAAGAATAAATTTGTAGAGGCAAATTGTCCTTTTGATATATGAAATTATTATCACAGTCTTATATCAAGTTACTCTTAACTTTATACATGATACACCATTTACTTGTATTATACATGATACACCATTTACTTGTATTATTATGAAAATTTCATTTGGTATGTTACTTTTCATGGTCTGTGATATACTCAAGAAGTATTGTTCTGCTCCTTCCTAAGACGCTTCACCTTTGGTGGAATTCTTGTGAGATGGTTCCTCTTGCATTGCTAATTTCAAGCTCATTACTGTAACACCCGTCAAGGACGACGCAATTTTTTTTTGTACATCTATTTGAGTCGGTTTGGAGGCTTCTATCCTGTAATTTCCTTAATGACAGAAGGTTCACAATGCACATCTTATTACGCATCCTCATGCATCATAATCTCAACTATGACTGAAGGTTTGTTATACTCTTAAGAATTGAGGAAGGCATGTGACATCCTTTCTCAATAATGACCACATCGTCCTTAGGTATTAATTCTCCCTATCTCCAACCACATATGTTTAGTAACTTCATGGATGGTGATGCCATGGAGACCTCTAATTGGAATTCCCGTGGTAATTAAATAGTTTACACCATGCTTCTCCCATGAGCGTAACAATTAGGTTTTATCGTTCTAGACACTCTTGCCGCCAGAAAACACAGCTGGGGTAAGCGTGGCAGAAATCTTCAAACCACAAAGTGTGTCCTTGGGGGAAATCCTCGAGTCAAGTACTGTTGCTTGAATCTTGACTCCTCCGTTTAGGCAAACTCCTAATGAAGCCAAGGGGGGTGGACCCTAAAGTTGCCGAGGCTGGTTATGCTAAGCTAGTTAATTGGATGAATTAATTTTTTAGGAGTTTTTTTTTTATAATGATAAAACTGACATAAGAGATTTGCAATATAACTTAAAGTATAGCAACATAAAGATCTAAACAACATATAAATTAAACATGATTATCAAATCATTCAAATCATTTAACACATGATAACAATTAAATAGAATTTGCAAAGATAAATAAGAGAGACCAGTGCTGAAAAATGGAGTCAAAATTGTAATGTTGTTTGTAATGCTGGAAAAGAAAATATAGTGCAAATATTCTTGGTCAATTTTAACATTGACGTGGTAATGAGTTTTTATTATGGATGAGGGGATTTCCAATATACCCTAAGGTACTGGAAACATGTTCAGATTCTGGCAAGGTGGCTTCTCACTTAGACATGTGGGCTGGATCGGAGTCTCTGGGAGGTGTTCAACACTACACCAAACGAGGGTGTAGTCTAACGGTATCCCGAGGTCGCTACCCAGTAGTTCTCGCTTCCTTTGAGAAATTTGCCCACACTATGCCAGAAAAGCCGATACGCCGGATTTTCGTATATGGGTGGTTTATTGGGGAATGTTAATCCTATTACTAGTCACAATGTCCCTTTTTGGTGTGATCAACATGTTCAGACTGAGCTGCAGTGATTCTAGAGCATATGGGGACAAAGCCTTGTTTATTTTAAAAGATTTTTGAACACAAATTTTACTTTTTATGCCCCAAGAGTCTCTTTTCGGGCCAGTACTCGGGCAAGCCCTTATCCTGAAACCTTACTTCGGGAAAGCAAGGGGGTGTTTTGATTGTAGAGAACTGAAAAAGTAAATGTTTTCTAATTACTACACTACCGAGGTAGTGGGTTAGTATCCAAATTACTTTCTTGCAAAAGATAAACAATATTGTAGCGAAAAAAGTATACGGTCTGCAAAAATGAAAACAAAAATTTTTTTCTATGTCCCAAGAGAGTGAATGGCCCAATATTTGGATTGGACCATGAAGTTAGATTTTGTTTTACTTGGTTGATTTTAAGTTAATTTAATCTAATGTGAAAATTTGTTAAATTTTTTTGAGAATGACAACAATCACAAAAAAAACGAACCGACACCAATCCCCCTTGGGGGGATGAGAAGCAAGCTCTGTGAGCTTACTTCCAAAATACTTTTTATTACAAATTACAATGCCCAATATTGAAGAGAAGAACTCCTCTTTCTCCTTACAGATCTGGAGAAAAGAGGTTACAATTTTGTAGAAGCAAAGTAATGGAGGAAAGGTAAGGTTCAGTGAAGGTTCTGGATCATCCAAGTTGGTCGGAAAGTGTGCATAGAAACCTTCTTTCTGCTGTCACAGTACAAAAACTAGCAAACTTTATTAGTCCAAAAAGTGCCCAAAATCACTTTAAAAGTGTTTTGGGCAATAACAAAAAAATCTAAGTTAAAAAGACTAGTTAACTTGTAAAAATGAACTAAGATGGAATGGCTAGAAAGCCACCCTCTTAGGGTCTTGGACAACCTTTAAAAGGCAGCCAATGAAGCACTTATATGCTTGATATAAACTTTTAAAACTTTAAGAAAAGAAAACTTTAAACAATTCTAAAAATTTAACTGGAAAAAATTGTTTAATGATTCTTTCCAAGCAAGACCCAAATAATGAAATAAAAATCTGAAGTATATTGGATCTATGCATAAAAATTTCAGATCTGATTTTTAATAAGCATGCAGAGCAGAGCAGATCAGATCTGAAAGTATCCAAATCAAAGTAACCAAGAAGAACTTATTTTTTAAAGGAGAAAGAGAAAGTATGAGAGAAATTGTGCCAGAGAATAACAAACTAAGAATGCTTCACTATGGAATGCTGAGGGACAATGTTTCTGAAGTTTGTTGAAGATGGATGGAGTCAAACTTGATCCAATCTCACAAACACTTGGATGGAGTCAAACTTGATCCAATCTAACTAAAGCTTGGCCACCTGAAATCTAACTCACAAACACTTGCATACCCATGAGATCTGATAAAACATATATAAATCAGAAATTAAAATAGCATGCAAATAAACTGATTTAACATGCAAATTTTTTGTTTCCAATCATACATGAAAAATACGAAATGAAAGCAAACTTACTAACAATTACTTATTCCTATTAATTCAACTAAGTTATCAAGGCAAGATCTACAATAAGCATAAGAAAAACATTTGCAAGTAAGAAACAATTACCACATGAAGAGCATCACAATGTTGATCCACACACCAATGCACTAAACCATTAGCTTCCAAAGCTTTTTATTCTCATGCCAAAATTATATCAAATTACAATAACAAGCTCTCTCTCATCCAACTCTAACTAGTTTGGAATGAGAGAGGAGCTTCATACTTATAGAAAGACTAAGAGGGGAGGACGCATTTGTGAGGGAGAGAGTGGAGTGAGTGATGGAGAAATGGGTGGAGCAAATGGGGCTGCCAACTCCCATCTATTTGGCTGCCCAAAACAGTCATAAATCAGCTATAACTCAGCCACATGACAGCCCCCAAAGATAGCTGCCATTTCCTTAAGTCGTGGGCCACTCCTCCTTGGGAAATGCGGCCAACACATGGGGGAATGTGCCCACCTTTATAGGGAGTCAATCCCACCAAATGAGCTGCCCAAAAAGTTACTAAATGCTCTCTTACAACCCCAAAAATATAGTTGGTTCAAAATCCCATCAAAATTGGAATTTTTTAATTCTCATTTTTTGACTTTTTGCAAATTTTCACTCATTTTTGACTTTTTGCAAAAAAATGAAAATTAAAGTGCCTAAACACTTAGGAAAGTGGGTTTAGGGGTAATGTGGGTGCTCCGGGTAGGAAAATGAGCACCCCCATGGCCAAAACAACCCCTAGACCATGATTTTATCACTTTTTAAAATTTTTGCCCAAACCATTAAAAAATGGCTTGTTTTACGGAAAAATAAAATTTTCTCGGAACTTATAAAAAAACTAAAGGGACCTAAAACATGTTCATATGACTCAAAAACTATGCCTAACATGGTTTAATACATTGACACATAGACTCTAATAACTTCCTAAGGCTTAAAAATTACGTCGACCACCCCAACTTTGGAGGATTGAGTGAAAAACTCAAAAATTATTAGTCGTTTATTCAACAATAAATAATTTCCAAGGAAAAAAACACTCCGGGCTAGTCGAATTAACGTTTAACTCCTAGAAACCAAGTCTTTTACAAAAAGATACCATGCTAGCACATTATTACAAAATTCCCCGAGGGGGTATGAACATGTGGTATAAAAATAAAAAAAAGGGGCCTAGAAGGCCTGATGGACTTCTGAACTCTGATAATGAACAATTAGATTGTTCAAGTCTTTGCCGGCTCACTTGAAATCAGTGTTCCACGGGGACTCGCTCCCCAAGGTCGGGAGCTCGCCCCCCTTGCTCCCCACGCCCCGGGGGCTTCCTCCGAAACGTTTCTCTGCGCCCGCAAAAAACCGAAACTCGCTGAAACGCATAGGGGAGCGCGCCCCTACCTCTTGAAGCTCGTTCCGACTGTGGGGGGCTCCTAGGCGCTTCTTTCGGCAAGTGGGGGGCTTCTAGACGCCCCCCCACGATTTTGCTTGTGGGGTTAAAAAAACAAAAGAAAAAAAATGTAAAATAGTACTAAAACCTAAATATACCTTTTACCATTCATTTGGTTGACCTGTGAGTGAAGACAAAGCCACCGGTTGAAGTCCCTGCCGCGTCGCTGTGTGTATTAGTGGAGAGCTCGTTGTGTGTAGTCGTGGAGAGGTTGGCAGCATTGAGGAGTGGAGGACCCATGATTTTGACGAGTAGAGAGGCTGGTGTTGAGGTGGAGAGCCCGGTGTTGAGTAGTTGACTCATCGAGAGCCCGCAATTTAGAGTAGTGGAGAGCTCGGTGTTGAGGTGGAGAGCCCGATGTTGACTGTTGAGGTGTTGTAGCCGCCTGCTGTTGAGGTGTTGTAGTTGTCGGCTACTGTGAATAGTGCAAATATGAAAGCCCACGAGTGACAGAGAGCCCACATTGCTGTTGAGGTAGTTTTTTTTTTAATTTGTTGAATTATCAAGATTCAAATGACAAATGTTCAATTACAGTAGTAATTACTAATTTGTTAGATTTAATTAAACGTTGAATTACATTAATTTATGATTTACATTGCACAATGTTGAATTGTATTAGTAATTTGATAGATTTAATTTACATTGTTAGTATTTATCATTTATCATTTATATATATTTTTAATAATTTTTATGATCCCAACGCCCCCCCGTCCCCCTCGAATTTCCCTAAAATTTGGGGGTGGTCTCCAGACGTTCCCAACGTGCGTTTCCTCGCTCCTGCGCTCCCGCGTCCCAGAAACTTGGGGGAACATTGCTTGAAATCCAACTAAGTATGACTTAGTAGGCAACAGATAGTAGCGATCAAAATGACGGTTCCTCTTCATACACACATAAGACTTAAATTTACGCTTAGTCCCTTTTCAATCTTGGACAACCTATAGAACATAATTATGTCTAAAGGGCATAATCATTTATTCCCTTTTCAAGAATAGTGTCTTCCACCTCTTAAAATTCATGTCCAACAAATGTCGATACAACGTTGTCTTTCAAACCTTACCATGAATCACTTGAGACCATACTAGCCAATGACTCATTTACTTCAAAAGGCACCTGAAGGTGAGGTAGTAGCTAGTGAATATGGTCTTTGCAATCTTAAGTAGCTTCAACCTAGAAGAATTGCAAAAAAAGTGGTGGGCCATGCTATGAGTGGTATGCTATGATTGGTAATAAATTTTATCATTTTCTTCCCTCTTTTACAATGTACCATTCTATTTATAACTAGGGTTCTTCATCTTAATAATATCACGTTTCAAAAGGTTCAATGTGTGAACCGAACACCCCAATGAAAATATGTTATGGTACATATCCTCAATGATTGCTCTTGCTACCTTACAGTTAGCAGCGTTATCAACAATGACTTGAATGACATTGTTCGACCCAATGTCTTGAATGGTTTTAATTAAAGGTTCCGCAATATTAATACTAGTCTTGTAACATAGTAGTCATGGACTAAAAGGAAGACCGCACCACTAGCAAACACACCAAGAATATTTATCAATGGCTTGCCACTACATTTGTCCAAGCACCAAATACAATGTGAATGGATACTAGTACACCTTATTTAGTCCAATCATTTATAAAATGTCCTAGACCATTATGGATTTTTGGCTCTTTCCTTGTTAAGCCCATGGTTTTAGCTTTGTTATACTCAAGGCTCTTGTATCCTTTAGGGGTACTATTGATGGCTTGTACCATTTCATGCCAATAGGGTGAATGAAGAGCATTGAATGGTATACCACATGCATAGAGAAACCTGAAATTTTTTGCATTCACTTCATCCTTGCAACTTTCGTTAAGGGAATCTAATATTGTTGTAAGCATAGGTGAGAATCCACTACCATGGGGGTATGGGGATTGACCACCATACATTCTATGTGAGGTTGAAGTCTTAGATTCAACCCTTGATTTTTTGGATTTGTTTTGCACAACCTCCTCTTCTTGTATTTGTGTCTTCTCTCACTGGCACAGGGTCACATGTTTTGACTCCTATAGTCTTACCTTCATCCCATGGCGTAATGCCATATAGATGCTTTCTCACATGGGTATATGAACTTGTGTAAGTTTTATTACAATGGGGGCATATAAACTTTGTTTGTGCTTCCACCTTATTTCCCTCACCCAAGCCTTGTCACATACTTCCAGAAGGGTGTTAAAGTCTCTTTGTGTTTTTGCCCATCATCATTGTTAGCCTCATTATCAACATCCCCTTCCGTTTCTTCCTTCTTACAATGGTATGTGCCACCGCTTACTTCTTCCTCCTCAGCATTGGTATTTCAGCTTCCCAACACCACAATCATAATAAAAAATGGAACCAAAAGGAAAAACCACATAGCCATCATGCTTCTTGACCCAAGATGAGAATAACTTGCTACCTCCAATAGAATAATGGAGAAGGAGAAATGGGAAAGAGTAGAAGAGAAAACTCAAGATTCAACATAGTGGAATTAAAAAAACAAAGAGTGGGTTTTAGACCCTACCTCTTTAGCTCTCCAACAATGATTGAATGATACTATAGAAGCCGTAAATCTTTCTTCCAAGATCTCACAAACAACAACCTTCAATCTACCTTCCAAGCTCTCACGAATTTGCTCATTAACACTAGCTAGCATCGCACGCAAAACCCTAGAAAAGAGGAATAACATGAGTGAAATGATAAATAGAATGAGAGAAAATGAAGTGAGTGAGTGTTTTAATCATCTAAAGGAACCCTAGTCATGCATAGACCAATGATTGAATCCTTGTCTTGGTTTACACAAGCAAGAGAGAAAAAAAGAGCCTCTAACTGGCAAGAGCTAAGTGGGAGCGTTTTTTTGTCTCTTGGGAGCATTGAGGGAGCGACCTGGGAGCGATTCGGGTGCGTTGAGGAAGCGTTTAGGGAGCGAAGCTCCCTATTTTGGTAGGGAGCATTTTTTTTCCCAGGGAGCGTTCTCCCGCTCCTAGAAGGGAGCGCGCTTCGGGAGCGAAGTGTCGATGGGGGGTGCGCTCCCCTGTAGCTTAGGTTCAACCCACATTTTTCAAGCAGTATTGCAATATCTAAAGTACAACCATGGTTTTGTGCAACAACTAATTTTCTCAACATTGCAGATCTACAACACATATACAATATTGTTTATAAAATCAACATTCTTAACATTCGCAGGTCTAACTATGCATACACACAGCTTAATGATAAATTAAGAGCATCCCTAGATCTACAATGTTTATATTCACAATGACCTCGTTTTACATTCATAGATCGACTACATATACAACGACAGGTCCAGCTATAATAGAAAGCAATGTTGCACAACTTGGACTCGGCAAAGACTCGGATGGCATGTGACTCGTCGACTCAGGAAAGACTCGGGACAGACTCGGCAAGACTTGGCAAATAGGAGAAAAACTTAAAATATGGTAAATTTTGGGCACAAAAAAGATAAGGAAAGTCAAACAATAAACGTAATCACACCACAACAGATTATTTTTTATATTAATAGTAGATACCACTTTATTTGTGGAACAATAAGTGATTAATTTTTATATTATAGATAACACTTTATTTGTGGAACAATAAGCATATTCACACCATGACCCATTAATTTTTATATTAATAGTAGATACCACTTTATTTGTGGGGAAGTGGGAGCCCCATAGACATAAAGACTATGGTATATTGAAACTTATATAAGTTTTGGATCATACATCTCAATCAACATAAAATTAACTTTTATATAAAAAAAAAATATATTATAAAAACATTATCAATTGAGGAGCAAGAAGAAATAATAAAGAATTTTTTTCTCTTCGGGAGGCACGGCTCTGCACTAGGGTTTTGATCAAGCAGAACTCGGCAGCCATGGATCCTTCCATGGCCGCCTTCCCCCTTTCTCTCTGAGCTGCTATCTGGCATGGCCGATTGGAGGCGGATATGGACGGCTCTCTGCGAGCGGAGTGGTGGTGGAGCCTTCGCGCGGCGACCCATTGCGTAGCGGGCTCCTCTTGCTTACCAGTGGCGGCGGCGGCGGATTATGTGCTGAGGAGTGCTGCAGGGAAGTGCTTGTCGGCGGCGGCTTCATTGTCAAGGCCGACAATGGCTGGATGTTCTTGATGCGGTGTGAACCTTTCTTGGTGGCACTGTGACTACCTGGTTGACGATGGTTTCAGTCTTCAAATGTCGATGGCTCTGCAAACCTTCCGTTGCGTTCTGGTTTTCGTTTTATGTTCTGCATCTGTCGACATCACATTTGGCTTCTTTCTTTATTGTTTCTTCAGCTCCTAATGAGTTGGTTCTTCATTGTACATGAGCCAATCTTGGTTGCTCTGATCTAGGGTTTATTAGATTTAGGTTTATTTCTGGTGGTGCTTTGGTACAAGTTTTTTTTCTATGAAGTTGAAAATTTGTTTACTAGAAAGGGCTCTTAGAAGCCTTTCTGCAATATGAAATTTGATTATTCTTAATGAAATTACGCTTTTTTCCTTGGGAAAAAAACATTTTCAAAACTCTAATTTTTGGAAAGGATTTATCACTAATTTGTTTCACCAACCACTAAAAAGTTAAAAACACTTAAACAATTCTTGGATGTGCATTTATCTTTGACAAGTAAAGTCTTCAACTTCCAACTTCTTACGAAGAATCATATTAAAAAGAAAAAGTGAGATGATAATTTAAAAATGTTGTTATCAACGGTGGAAATGAATAAAAAATTCCATCATATAAATTAGAAGAAAATATAAGAGGGAAATTAAAAATTATTTATTTGAGCTACCGGATTGCAACCTAATTAAAAACCCAGTTGCAGAATCCGTAGTAAAAAAACAATTTATTTGAGCCGCCGCCGGATCACAACCTACTTACCACCCAGTTTTGGATTCCCCATTGAGCCACCAGATTGCAATCTATTTACAAAAGGCGGAGTAGGAGGGAAAGAAGGGCATGATGGTATGTCAAAACGACCATGATTTTTCTCACGATGTCCACCAGAACGCAATCAATACTTACTTTACCACTTAATAACAATATTTCACCAACCACTAAAAAGTTAAAAACACTTAAACAATTCTTGGATGTGCATTTATCTCTGACAAGTAAAGTCTTCAACTTCCAACTTCTTACGAAGAATCATATTAAAAAGAAAAAGAGAGATGATAATTTAAAAATGTTGTTATCAACGGTGGAAATGAATAAAAAATTCCATCATATAAATTAGAAGAAAATATAAGAGGGAAATTAAAAATAATTTATTTGAGCTACCGGATTGCAACATAATTAAAAACCCAGTTGCAGAATCCGTAGTATAAAAACAATTTATTTGAGCAGCCGCCGGATCGCAACCTACTTACCACCCAGTTTCGGATTCGCCATTGAGCCACCAGATTACAATCTATTTACAAAAGGCGGAGTAGGAGGGAAAGAAGGGCATGATGGTATGTCAAAACGGCCATGATTTTTCTCACGATGTCCACCAGGACGCAATCAATACTTACTTTACCACTTAATAACAGTATTCACGAATTTCACTTGATCTACGTTCAAGAATTTCACTTGCTTCGCATCCTTTTTTACTTACAAGACATCGCATGGCCGACAGGCAGGCAGATCTCATCACACTCCACTCCACGCCATGCATTTACGCAGTCTCTTTTGTGCATTTTGGCGAGTTCAGCCAGGTCCGACCGAGTAAGTGTCGGGTATGTGCGAGTCTGGACGATTTTAAGGAGGGAGGCGAGTATATACGTGTTTGGCGAGTCCGTGCCGAGTTTGGAACAGTTTCTCGGCCTGGGATCTGACTCAGGCAGACTCGCGAGTACCCACGAGTCTGCAACGAGTCGTGCTTCACTGATATAAAGTACATGCAACTGGAATAGCGGATAATGTAAAAACATCAATACACTGACCTGGTAATTTCTTTGCGAAGTACTGCCGAAGATTGTGGAAGTTGCCGAAGATCCAATGCCGACTCGTACAATGATTTCCAATCAATAGAAGTCCACTAGAATCCACCCTATTGTACCCAACAGGTACTCTCCTTCCCCTGGGATCCTTGAGCCGCAACAGGAATGACAAATTCAAACTTCAAGGGCTTCATGAAAGGGGATTTACTCACAAAGAAATGCCCATGTGATACCTATCTCAACATCCAAGGGTCTTCATGAGAGGGTGCGCTCCAAAACTTATCTTAGAAGTGGACAACAACTAGAACTTTCTTCTAGGAGATTCGACCCTTCCAATTCTCAAAGAACCTTCCTAACTGAAATTTGTCCCTGTTGTCCGCCAAACTGCACACCAACAGCAGAAATCTTTTGAAAAGCTGTCTCCCTCACTGGAAAGTGGGGAGAGGTGTGGCCTTGGGGGCAAGCAATGAGCCAGGTACTATCACCTGAATCCCAGCTCCTCTGTTTAGGCTAACTCCTAATGAAGCCAAGGGGGGTAGTCCCTACAAAGGGATTGACTAAGGCTCTTGTGTTTTTAGGTTTTAAGTGTGACTGATGCGGATGGGTGTTGTTTAGGAGTTTATTATGATGAGACCAAATTAAAAGATGAGATAAGCACAAGATAACAAAGCAATCCACGTTGTTGAAATGAAATAACGAGATTAACAGTATATTTCAAGACTTATAATCATATAAAGCATTCACAACATGAAAATTAACACAAGGACAAATGGTCCTGATTAAGATATAAATTGTAAATACCAGTGCCTTATGGAGTCACAGAAAATATAATGTGATGCTGAATGTGTGGGTCTTGAAAAAACGCTGTTTGTGAGATCGTTATGAAAATTATCTTGGTAAATTGAATATTTTAATGGTCTTTGATTATTAAGGCTAAAACCAAGGATATCAAAAGAGTAGAACCTTAACCAGGAACAAATACTGGCAACCTCTTAGATGATAGGTCGGGAGCACCCAGATTGCAGAGAGGATAAGTGTACAATGGCTTGACCACCCTCGAGTCTGACAGTGGATTCCCGGCACCACCTGTTTCAGGAAGCAACCTCAGTGATTTGATGCTGGTTTTGGTTTTGGGTAAAGTTTTAATTATGTTATCACTTGTAAGTTTAGCAAGCCCTTCACCTTTCTGAGTACTAGCCCGACCTTTGCAGGTTAGCAGAGCATACGGGTGTTGGATAATCAACCAAAAATAAATTAATTATGGGGGATGTGAGTTGAAATGTTTTATTATTAAGAGCATCGTTCAACCCTCCGATAGAGAGCGCTCTTGACTTAGTTTTAAGACCAAAGTTCAAGAGACTTTTCTAATCTAATATGCCTAATGCAAGGGGAAAATGAAAATCTAAAATGCTCTCCGACAGAGAGTGCTCTTGACTTGGATTTGGACAAGTTCAAGAGGCTTTGTTTATTTTATTTGCAAGAAAGAAGCAGTTGTGAAGAAACAAATATGAAGCTTTGTAAAATTAAAAGATGTGATAGCTCAAATGATACAAAAGACAACTAGCATGCTACTTGCGAAATGAAAAAAGACTTAGTGTTCTACCAACAAATTTAATCTAAGGTGGGGTCTTTCTCCGAACAAGGTCAACCACTAAGAACCGTTAGCACTTGAGAACTTCCCAGCTAGCTGAGATTTCGACCAAGGCAACTAACGGGGAGAGAAGAGTAAGCACAAAGTTATGTGGTCCTACCCTTGAGATTTCATCTCAAGGATACTACCTCAAGTCAAAACTTGGAAGAGAGCATGAAAAAATAATGATTACTCTAAAACGGAAAATGAAAGATCTAATCTAACCAATCACAACACTCTTCCTCAAATGGGGAAGAAAACCAAAAAGTGGAGGCCTCCTCCACTTGAAAATTTTATTAATCTTATACAATTGCCTTTGGGAATTTAACCCTTGAAAGGTCTTTTCTAAGAAACTTAAGATAAACAAATGATTGCAATAAAACCTGGAAGCCTTTGAAGGCTAGTACAAAAAGGAGATTGTGTTTTTTGCTTTATTGCTTGGTTTGGATCTTCTCCTTGAATATGCTTGCTCTTCTTTGAATGTGCTTCAAAAGTTTCATCTCTTCTTTCAAGGAACCTACACAAGCTCGAAGAATATACTCAACATGCACCCATTAAGCGTCAAGAAACAAAGAGATTGGAATCTACCAAGTCTAATCTAAAAAATTGAAGCCTAAAACATAAAAAATATGAGATTTTTGTTTGAAAATATTTGTATGGGAAAACAGACCAACGAACAACAAACTCCTAAAACATGATGGGAAAGAGATCTAAGACTTAAAATTTTTTAGGAAAATTTCATGAAAATATTCTATCTTTTAAAAATGGAAACTAGACTAAACAATGCAAACTATACTAGTGCAAAAGAAAAGATCTAGAATGCTTTTAAAGCTATCTTTTCAATGCATGAAACTTGTAAACTAGATGTAAAAGGAAAATCTAACTATTTACCCTTAAGCAAACTAAACTAATCAAATCGTTTTTTGGAGTTTTTGTGTGTTTAGGGCTCTTTTTTCAAGGTGGACAAATGGAGCCAATGGTAAGGAGAAGGGAGGATGATGGAGCTTAAGATGGAAGAGGTAATATGAGCTTGAAAGGGCAAGACGAATGGAGGCAAAGAAAGTGGATCTAGGGCAAAACGAATGGACAAATGAGAGAAAGGACAAGATGAATGGGTGAATGAGGCTAGTCTAATGGGGATGGGCTTGAAGAGATAAGCTTGAAACCAATGTAACCAGGAAAGTTTTGAGAAGTTGTTTGATGGAGGGAGAGGCTAGAGCTCTTTAGAAGTGTTTCTTTTCTTTGAACAATGAATCTTTTGGAAACCTGCAAGACAAAATTTTGATTCGGTGCTAATAACCATTTGAATACAAAGAGCAACTTGATCTCCAAGTCATTCTCCGCCTTATATGAATCCTGCAAAACCTTTAAACCAAACAAGTTTAAACCGAATAATATACTTCTATGATTTATAGAACATATATTAAATATTGCAAAAACTTGATATAAGAGATAGGGTGAGAAGAATATCACCAAGAAATGTGAAAGCTAACCCCAAAGCACTTGTGTAGACCTCCAAAGTCAATATATTATTCAAAAGATAAACAAGTATTACAATCATATTTTGGCAGAGCGTTCATGCTCAAAATCTCCATGAAGAAGAAGCCTAAATGGCCTCTCTTATATAGCAAAAGCTAGCAGCTAAAACCCTAGATTGAATTGGCAATGTGAAGAGAGCCAAATACCTAACACTAAAGTCGAATTCCAATCACAACTAGTCTCAACCAATCAAATCTCATGTTTAATAAGCTTGGAGTGTATGTAACTCGACTTTGTGGATGATGTGGATGGGGAGGTGGCCTCCACCTAGGCAAGGCGCCCCCCATCCCACTTTGGTATCACCACCAAGCAAATCACGTGATGCCACATGGAGAACTCGCACTAGAATAGAAGAAGTCGTGAGCTACATGGAGATGGCGAGTTCTTGATTGGTAGGTGCTTGGAGTTTGACTACCAATCATGGTAGTTGAGAGTGGGAGGTGGCCTCCACCTAGGCAAGGCGCCCCCACTCTTCATTTAATGCAAATCACACCAACCAAATTCTATTAAATGTGAACTCCACATCACCAAACTCGACTTTGCATGCATGGAGGGCGAATTCACTTTAGGAGATAAGCTTATGCTGACTGTATCTTCAACTGGATGAACTTGGAGTTGATTGGAATCATCATGAGTGTCAGGTGCCATGTCAACTAGCCCTTTATTTTATTCATTTCTGATTATTTTGGAGAGATTTGGATTTCTCCAAAATATTCAAATTTATTAATTTAATTAATAATTTCTCTGTAAATGGCTTTTTAGAGAAAATATTAATAACGAGGCTGAGTTGACATCCGAAAGTTGGGTTTAGCTGGTCCATAGGTCATGTGTGATTTTTGGCTTATGAAACGAGCCGTCAATCACTGAATTCGGACCTCGGACGACTGACATATTACAAATTAATATTTCTCCATTTAAACTATAGAGAAATTTATTAAAATTTAAAAATAATTAAAAACCCAAATTCGATGGACCCGGTAAAATTTTTTCGAAATATTTTCTAAGGGTCCTAGAGACTTGGGACATGACCAAAACCTATTCTAATAGTGTCTAGTAGGCTTATATACATTAGTTGGACTCTAATAACCCCCCATGGCTAAAATTTTTCAAAATCGGGCATTCCAACTTTGGAGGAAGCGGGAGAAAACCTCATCGATTATAGCTCGGCTATAGGCAAAGTATAATTGACAAGGGAAAAAACTCCCTGGAATACCTTAGTTGCTTAATCAAGTCATGGGGAACTGAGACACTTAGATCCAACTAGCACACTTTATTACAAACCCCATGGGGCCATGGTCATATCGACTAAAAACAAAAACTGGCTAGCCAAAATTGGCTAACTGCTGCAATCTGAAACCCAGATACTCTGGAAGTGAACACTGATGTGTTCCAACACTGGCAGCTCAATAAGGTTTCAACTATTTGTACAAAATAGGTGATAACAGTCCCCAATACTCAACTTTCAAAAGGAGAGAAGGTCCAAGAAGAGGGTGCTTGCCCCAGATGATGAACAAAAGTCATGCCAAGATTTCAAAGTTAAGTCTTCAAGATCTCTAAGCCCAATGGTTTAAGAGGGGTGGTGCCCATATACCAACCAATTTCACATCTTTTCTCACCATAGTCTCCCATTGTGTCATAACACCAATCCTATAAGCTATAGAACTATCACTATATCCAACAACATAAGACATTATCATGACATCTCAAATTGGTGTTAAACTTGGCTCTACGACCTCTAGCCATGCATGTGCCTGCTCAAAGCTAGAAGGTCTTATCAACATTTGGCTAGAATGTAGAATTGCCACTAGATTAACAAATAACTTGTAAATGCCACACTTTCTTATCCTAAGTCACACGGTTCGGGTTCGGGTTCGGATTCGGCAAGGATTAGGTTCGGTTCGGGTTCGAATTTTCTGATGAGGTTCGGATGAGGTTCGACATAAGGTTCGACTATATATATATATATAATTTCTTGATATTATATAGCAAAAACAAATGATGCAGAAACATGATCAATAAGTTTAATAAATTAACATTATTAAAATTATTAATTAATTTAAAATAAAATTAATAACATTATAATTAATAAGCAATAAACAATAATGTTAAGTGTTTATAAAGTAGATTAATATTATTAATTAAATTAAAAAGAATTTAATACAAATTATAATCAATAAATTTTTTTAGTAAAAAGTATTCAATGTAAACAATTATTAATATATGGATAAACCACTTTAAAGTTAAAGTTTAAAGTTTATTTTAAAGTTTTAAAAACTAAAATTTAAATTTCAAGTTTAAAGTAAACTTTTAATATTATTAACAATAATGTTAAAAGTTAAAGTTTAAAAGCTTAGTTTACTAATATTAATTTAATTAATTAATATTAATATAATTAATTAGTAAAACAAAAGGATATTACAGGATGCGTTGGGAAAATCGTGGCCCGTGGAGGCTTGGAGCCGCACACGTAGACTACAGTCGGGGTCACGGTCGCAATGAATCTCCGTTGCGCTCATAGTCAGGGATGCCCGCACTCGCTGTCGCAAATGAATGGACTATGGAGGGAGGTCGACGTGGCCCGTCGTAGATGAATGGAGGGAGGCCATATGAATGGCGCGATTGTAGAAGGCGAGGGAATGAATCTTTTTCCTTGTGAAATGAAAGCGAGGGAAGGTTATGTCGGGCGGTTTTGCCTATGAAAAAATCTGAAACTCAGCGAAAAAAACGAACCTTAAGCAAAAAAAACCGAACCTCAACCAAAAATTCGCCTTCAGGTTCGCCTTTAGGTTCGGGTTCGATTAGGTTCGGGTTCGTTATTAGGTTCGGCATTAGGTTCGTCATTCAGGTTCGCCGAACCTGAACGAATTTCAAATTTTTTTTTAGGTTCGCCGAACCTCGAACCTCAAGGATTAGGTTCGGCGAACCCTGTGACTTAGTTCTTATCCCTCTAGCCAAAGTTCTCCGACTAGCTCGACTACTATCACTAATGGTGCACTCTTGTTGCATAGGGACCCGTGCCCCCAAAATTTCATCAGTTTCTTGCGTTCCCATGTTTCGGGGACTTTGGAACTCCTTGGAAATGTCCCCAATTCATTGGGACTCCATCAGGGACTTCTCGGCCATACCCTAACCATATCCGTCAAAACCGTGGAATTTTCAAGAACGTCCCCAAAGTCCCTTGACCAATCGGGGATTCCTGGATGTCCCTCAACATGCACAGTTTAAAAAAAATTTAAACAAATTGAGTTAGAGAATTCAAAGACTTTCTTTTTTGTTGTCTAGAGGTTTCAATGATTTTATGACAGTTTTGATAAATCTGATATATATCGTTGTGATTTTATTAATTCTCATCTTGGGCAAAGGTTTTGGACCAATACTATATATTCAGTGCCATTAATAGACTGATGCAATCGTTTGTACATTTGGAAGAATAGATTGGTTGTTCTGTCTTCTCCTTCCCATAATTCCCACCCGTAATGACATCTGCAGTTACAAAGACATAAAGAGATTGCTGCTGCTGATTTTGTTTCAACCACAGTTATAGATTAAAGAGTGTAATTGACATGTTTTTAGCCTTCTCTCAACGACAGAATGCCAAGCGAATATCATAGGCCATACGTGGGGTAAGATGTGCACGTCAAGCTATAGTTCGTCGATGTTTTGTTAATCCCAAGTTGCATAGAGTTGACATTAGGGGCAAGGTGGGTCAAGCACCCCTGGGTCATGGGGCGGCCATGCTTTAATACACCTACAAAGGGTTTTCTAATGACCCGTCCACCTTTTGGAAGGTTTGTCTACATATCGATTGTGGCTATTTGTTGGACTTCGGCATTTCATTTCCTTTTCATGTGACAATTACATGTCATTTTTCTTTCAAACTTTCTTGCACGCTGCAAACATGAACTGTGGTCACCAACGGGAAAGACTGAAAACATGAACTGTGGTCACCAACGGGAAAGGCTGAAAACATGAACTGTGGTCACCTAAGGGAAGAAACACATGATAACCAATATATCTGGTACATAAAATATGATTATCAGCAGTAAAACATTTTATATTTCATTTTGTAATTTGAATTTCATAATTATTTCTAATTTTTATCTCAATGTTCTAAATTATATAGGGCACATACCCATTCACCTCGTGACTAGGCAATGCATATAGGTATACTTTTAGGAGGCTCATTGTAACATCAATTGTATGAATTCTTATCAATCAAATACTATTCAATATATTCTTATGTATATTTGGAGAAATATCTTTGTCTATCTGTAATAAATAGGAACATTTTACTACATTTGATATTAGAGCCAACTCTTGGTCACATTTGTGGGTTAGTCCCAAAAAAGAATTACTAGAAATGATGTTTTCATTTTTCTATTTCATAGAGAGTAGTGATTTAGCACCTCCGTACAATAAGTTTTTCCATACAATGTAGTTTCAATTATTAATTGTATAATTAATTGTGCAGTCGATATTTAGTCTATGCCTTTTTTGATGTGTTTTGCAGATTATTTTTTTTTCTTACATATTGATTGAAAATTCATTTAAGGTACATGCATTCAATCTAATATTTTTAAGGGCCATACATTTTGATCTTAAGCTTTTTATGAGGCCCTTCAAACCTCTCTATTTGAAGATGTAGCCATAATAAATCTCCATAGTTGATTCCGTGATTAATTTGACATTGATCATATCTAGCTTTATACTTGACTTGAGCCTCTTGCATGTTTTATCTGAACTTGCCCATGGATTTGCTTTAGTTTCTTCCCAAGTTTCATAGCTGGAGATATTCATAGTTTTCTCTGCGGCTGCCTGTGAAATTGCTTTGGTTTCTCTACAAGTTTGTATTACAAAAGCTAGAAACCCTAGATATGTTTACATCACAGAACACATGAGACAAATACAATAACACAATATGATATCATGAATAACTCGTGCCATTATCACATAAGAGTTGACCTCCTTATATATGGTTACTCATGGAGCAAATAATTTCCACGTATGAATGTGGGATAGATTTATTTTACACACATGTGTTGAAATTTGTACCTAGTATGTGTTCCCCTAGCTATTTTTTGCCTAAGTAATTAAATGAGGAAAAAGTGACATGACCCTTGTATTAATTGCTTGAGATGAGCAATTAATTCACTTTAATTTTATAAAGTGACTTACGATTTATTTAAGTGGTAGTTGAATAAAATTAATTATGGAGAGAAATAAAGTGCATTTATTCTCATCCATTGATCTAATTAGGCCAATGCGGGCCCTTGGGTTAGATGACCGTTCAGCTACCCTTGAGAGGCAAACGAAAAGACACGTGATTTGAATTAAATAGACATTCCCTCTTCCATTTGCATTCATCCAAGAGAGTTGGAGCAAATTCGAGTTGCTTGAGAAAAGCTAGAGAAGTCGAGTTCATGAGAGCGAGCAACATGAATCCCAAGACAGTTCCGTACAACTGAGTTTGAGGGCATGATTTTCTAGGTGAGAGATTGGCACAAAAATCAAGGCAGCTTCAACAGTTAACAAACACCACAATTCTCTTGCCACTGCTGTTTCGAGTTGCGGTAGTAGCGGACCAGTGGATGCTGGGAAGTGGATTGTAGATAGTTCCTATTGCAGTCACATGAATGGGAAGCAAGATGCTTTCCTCACTATTGAGACTATTCCAAAGCAGCTCGTACAAGATAGAGATGGGTCTGTGCATGCAGTTAGAGGCTTGGGACGAGTCCGGTTCCAGCTTGAGTTTGGAGAGATTCTGGAGATTTTAGGAGTACGCTATGTTCCTGGGCTACAAGACAGTAGGATTTCAATTCCATCCTTGGAGGGTGCAGGATATGCAGTATTATTCAAGAGTGAACATATCTTCATTTATGTATTGGGAGTGGATCAGGTTGACCCTATGTTGATCGGTCATCAGAGAGATGGAGAGTATGTAGTGCATGGTCAACCTACAGCAGGAGGATCTGGGTGGATCACAGATCCTGAGTCTGAAACAGACGATGAGCGAGATGCTTCGAGGATTGATGTGGCGCCGAGTAGTTAGTTCGCAGTTCAGAGGAGAGAGCGAGATATTGTGGTATCGAGTAGTCCGTCTTCTATTCAGGGGAGTTAGCGAGAGGCTACTTCCTCCAGTGCTGGCAAGAGGGTCAACTGGTATGACTTGTCACTAATGGATGAGCGAGATGAGATGTCCCAACATGAGGCATCAGTGCAGGATGTAGGACAACTTCCAGAGATAGCGGGAGCATCTACTGCTGACAGTGTGAAACTGGAGTGTGGCTCTGGCAGAGGATATGTGCTAGAAGGTCTTCCCGCGCAAAGCGGAAGCACTGAGCTTTGCAGCTCAAGATGTCCTTCATGTGATGATGTCTAACATGAAGGGACGCATGATTTGACCTTTCTAGCGCAGATTTTAGAAAGGGTGGGCATCTCCGATATTGTGCGAGAAGCACAAGAGCAGACTTCGATATTGTGGGAGAAGCACATGAGTAGTTTACCAGCTTTGGTGGGGAAGCAGTTTATCTTTTTCAGGGATGAGTTGGTAGTGAGAGAGAACACCTTCCTTGGTAAGGTGGAGTGCTGAAATTTGTACCTAGGAAGTGTTCCCCTAGCTATTTTTTCCCTAAGTAATTAAATGAGGGAAAATTGACATGATCCTTGTATTAATTGCTTGAGATGAGCAATTAATTCTCTTTATTGTTATAAAGTGACTTGATTTATTTAAATGGTAGTTGAATAAAATTAATTATGGAGAGAATTAAAGTGCATTTATTCTCAACCATTGATCTAAGCCAATGTGGACCCTTGGCTTAGATGACCGTTCAGTTACCCTTGAGAGGCAAACTAAAAGACAAGCGATTTGAATTAAATAGACATTCCCTCTTCCATTTGCATTCATCCAAGAGAGTTGGAGCAAATTAGAGTTGCTTGAGAAAAGCTAGAGAAGTCGAGTTCATGAGAGAGAGCAGCACGAATCCCAAGACAGCTCCGTACAGCTGAGTTTGAAGGCACGATTTTTTAGGTGAGACTGGCATGAAAATCGAGGCAACTTCAGCAGTTAACCAGCGGCACGAAATTTGAGATAGACAGCATACATTTCGAGGAAGAGATCTGCTGCAAATTTCTGATATGGACGGCATGCATTTCAAGGCAATTAATGCACTGTCCGTACAGCATTAAATGCACAGTCTGTACAGGAGCATTCTGTACCTGAGGGGTGTGATTTTCAAGCTGCAGAAGGTACTGAAATCATAAACATTTAATGCTGGACTGATAGACACCAAAACCGAGGCAGGAGGAGGTACAGGCACAAAATTTGAGGACTGTCCTGTACATTTCAGTGTGAAGTTCGAGGCAGTCTGGACACTGATATCGAGGCTGAAATTTATCTTCTGGGTTGAGATAAGTTGGTGCATAATATTGCTGTACTTTACTACTGCTGTACTATTTTATTGAAGAAATAAAAATACTCTCACTCTCTCTCACATGTTTTCCGCAGTTGGGGTTTTGCCGGGGCCATATTGGGTAAAATCCTTGTGTCTGAACCTATGTGTCATGGCTGTGTTTTTCTGCTCTGAATTTAATGTGGTAGAACTTCTCATTGTGCTTTAAATTCAGATGGTTCATGAGTAAGAATATTATTTGCAGCAGTTAGTTGAATAATATTTAATATTGAACTGAGATCTGTGCATAGCTTAAAGTCTGTTGGGAAGTGAAATGTCTACAAAATGTACAAAAAACATAACTAAGTCATAGAGCGACTGACTTTTATGACAATATGTAAGCTTTATATTCTAACAGTTTGGCCTCATACAATGTTCCCTTATGGGATGATAAGAAAAGTTGTGGGGTTTAGAGGGCACAAGAGCTTGCCTATGAGATTCCAAGGAAAATTTTGAGTTGCGACTAGGGAAGAGGCTGTCAAGAGGTTTCGGGTGAAGTTGCCCCCTTGCAAAAGAATTAGCCAGCTTTCAGTAGAATTAAGATAGCTTTTTCAGGATAAAGTTGCAAATAGGGAGGAGGCTCCTAAGAGGTTCTGAACTTCTGATGATGGATTTTTTTTGCCTAAATCTCAGTTGAAAGGCACATGTAGAGGAAGTGGTTGTAAATTTGAGCCAAATGGCAGTAAATTATCCGTTTGGTTGATTTAACTACTTCGAAAGCAGAATTTGTTTATAGCAGTAAAAGGACCATAGATCCGTCATTTGAACTTACTGTTGTTATTGTTTGGTCCAATGGGAAATATCTTGGGAAATCCATTATAAAGGAGAAGATTGCAATCAAGAATTGGTGCCATTAAATGCTAGTTCCAGATTGAACATTGATGCTACTGCCCATGTCATTGTATATACTATTAGAAGCACTGGCAATGCTGCAATAACATACACAAATAAACTATGTATCTCTACTCTACAAATGAACTAAAGATATACTACTAGATCTAGACTTGAGTGGCACAATCAAGAATATATGATGGGTTAGATATTAGCCCATATATTTTAAAAAGCAAGTCTTTAGTCCTATTTTGTCTGTTTGCCTAGTTTTTCATAGAGCTTTTTTCTTCTTGGAAGCATTGAAAGTAGAGCACATGCAATTGATATATTATAGATTGTTTCATAAGTTGTTCTATGGGGGTGAAGATTGGATGGTGGGTGGTTTACTTCAGTCTGTGTAAAATCAACCCTTGAGTACAAGGAATCACCCTTTTTACAGAATGTATCATTATTACACGTGGATGTTCCTTCTTTTTAGTGTTGATCTTTTTGTCTCTCTTATGACGGCCACCTTATGCATTATGCATATAATGCAAAGTCAAACTACTATACTACATTAATAAGACTGTGTTGGTTTTCATACTCTATTAAATAATGCGATATGTGCTCTTTTATTTATTTAAGACACACACACATACTTTGTTTAATATTCATTATTTGAAACTCATAACTGAAATAAAATTATATGCTCAACAATCCAATGCCCAAACCTTTAATGGATGGAGCTATTAATAGTATTACTTTTGTGTACTTTGTTAATCTTTTTTCTTGTTTACCATCCTTGGATGCTATAACAATTGTGATTGTTTGGTAGTTTGGTTTTACAAGTGGTTTTCTTATCTATGTTCATTTTGATGTCTTTGTTTGTAGGTGGGAGTTCACATTGCTGATGTGTCATACTTTGTTAAGCAAGACTCTCTTCTAGACCTTGAAGCTCGCAATCGTGGCACAACTGTGTACTTAGTAGGAAGCACATACCACATGCTCCCTCCTATCTTGAGGTAAAGAGATATTTCTTGTCTTGTAAGAAATCACTAGGTAGGAAAGATAATTAACTTTTAGATTATTTTCTGGGGAAAAGGATAAGGTATTGTTTAGGCAAAATGATACATGTGAGGATAAAAGTACAATTAATGGCTCAAGTGGCCATTAGGAATGTGTGTTATTTGCTCATAAACTTACTTTTTTTTTCTTACAAAACTTAGGTGATATAATCTATTTTGAGATCTTTCCTACATTCAAGTTTGATGAATCTGAATTAGAACGGAATAAAATAGTACTGTGCTTCTGAGAAGATGGATGACTTTCTCTAGCTGCTTTGATCATCCTAAAAGCATTCATTTTGATTTGGCAAGCCCAAGTGGTGCAGGTTGGAGAAAATAGTTGGACAACCTAGAAGTACCTAATTGAATATTGGTAGGATGTTTTCTCCCCATCCCTAATACTGGAGCGAAGAAGGAAGTAATCTTTGGAACTATGGAAGATGGACCCTAGAGTAGGTCCTGCCTGATAAAACATGCTTCCCTAGTGTATGAGTTTTGGAGCCATTGTTCATAGCAGTGTTACAAAACTCGGCCGAGTTCTCACGAGTCGCCGAGAACTCGCGAGTTTTTCCAGGCACCGAGGTTTACTCAAAATATCGGACAAAAACTCGGGTCCGAGTTTTGCCGAGTTTTTCCTAGTCAACCTATTAACTCGGCCGCACAGAAAAAAAAGGGGAAAAAGTGGGGTTTAAGGCCGCGAATTGGTCATTTTTGGTCTCATTTTGACATTGCAGTGATGGAGATAAGAGCTAAGGAGCAGGGGATCATTTCACCTAAGCCCAAGGATCATTCTATCAATCTCAGGTTGTGGGTGAAGCAGTTTGATAGAAAAGTTGATGCGAAGGCCATCTCATTGGATGGGATTGACACCACTGCTGCATGGAGGGCAGAGTGTGAGGAGCCTGTTATGGAGGCAGCCCCTGATTGGCTATAGCATGATCATGATAGTGATGATGATGATGATACAGAGGTTCTGGATGAGGATTTTCCAATTCCAGAGGAGTTTCAGGCTGAGTCTGGGAGTGTGCCACAGTCAGAGATAGAGCAACCAGCCAAGTGAGAAGTGAAACACATGGAGTAGATGGAACTAGAGGTAGCATGGATGAACAATAAGATCGTTGATAATCTAGAGGAAAGACTCAAAGGTGTAATCAACCTAGTCCAAAAAATTTGTGTGAAGTTCTTGTAAAGGTCCTTGTTTGTAGCATTAATTTCCTCCTTGAAGGGAAGGATCATCAGAAAAGATTGAGTATGGGGGTTGTTGGTTGATTGGATACATATCTCATCAATATAAGATAAGATAACTTAATTTTTTTCTATGTTGCATGGGGACCTGTACCCCCTAAAAGAAGCCCTGTACCCACTGTTCCGGCGATTTAGGGACTTGGGGACCCCTAGGAAAAGTCCCCAAATTGCCAGGGACTTCATCGACTTGGGGACTTGCTGGCTGTACCCAAGACACTCCTGACAGATTTCTGGTACATTCTGTTCAAATTTCGAGGATGTTCCACTCAGATTTTAGGGACATTCTGGGCAAATTTCAGGGATATTTGTGCATGTATCTTATGTTTTGACAATGGACATTGATGATTGGACAATATGATCATTTTTCCCATCGATATTTTTTGTATTATATTATATCTAAATCTGAATATATACAAGTTGCAGCTCAAAACATGGGTTTTGTATGACGAGTTTTTGATTTGCATTTCTGGTGAATTAACTATTGTATTTTAAATAACAAGCAAGTAAAGCTTCCATGTCAACAAACCAAGAAATGCAACATCTCGAAGGCCAGATCCTGTTGGTAATTGCTTTTGTCCTTCTCATTTTTAGGATCATCACAGCTTTTACATATTGTACATGGGTGTCTGGAGTTATTCAAGTCCAGTTCTTCCACCATCGCAACCTCAAGCTTTCTTAAAACAACCAAATAGTAGTGACTGAGATTGGGTACAAAATGTTTGAATAAATTTGTATTCAACCACCACATTAATCTGAAATACAAATCTATTCTCTTTACATAATGTAGGTATGGATATCCTAGAGTGTTTTGTAGTGGTTTACAAATCAGCTGTAAAAATCTGCAAAACCTATTGAGAAGGGAATGACTTTGCACATAATCAACATAAACAACAAATATGAGAAACAGTTGCTATTGAAATAGGCACTTGTCTCATAGACTCTTCATGGACCTTATTGCAAATTGAAAACAGTTACAGTTCAATTTCCTAATTCTAATATGCATTTTGCTCATATCCAAGTGCCAATAATGGAATGCCACTCAACTCTATTATTCATTTTCCGAGCTTTTTTCAAAACTAGTAAGGGTTATGCATAATAGTTAATACTATATAATAATATAGACTATTATGCCTACAAGCAACCTATGTCACAGGGTTCGGCGAATTTAATCCATGAAGTTCGAAATTCACCGAACTTTAAAAAAAACAGAAATTCGTTCAGGTTTGCCGAATTTCAAAGGCGGACTCCAAGTCGAACTCGAACTGTATCTCGAACTGAGGCGAACTCGAACCGAACTTGAAGCTGAAATCAATTTTTTGGATGGGGTTCGTGTTGAAATTCGTCGGGTTGCAAGTTGACTTTTTTTTTTAAATAATAATTAATTGGTTTTTTAACTTTTTACCTACGTTTGCCAGTGCCCTGTCATTTATTTGCCCCCCGCGTTCCTTTCATTCCCACGTCCGCCGCTGTTTTCCCCAAGCCAGCGTTCCCTTGTCATTGTTGTGTGTGCGGGCCGCCGCATACCCTTTAAACTTCATTGTGGTCAGTCTCCCTTGCTCGGCCTCAAGCATCCGGAGTGCACGACCAGCCTCCAGGTTCACTGCGTTAACCATTGTGCACGCAGCTTCCGTCCGCGGAGTTGACTGTGTCTTTGACTCTTCACATTGCAGGCTGCAGCCATCGATTGCATTGTGTCCAAGTTCGACGCTGAGTGATCACTTTCTTCGAGTGCGTCCAAGACTCCAAGATTGCCCAGTGCCAACCACTCGGTGAAGCTTTGCCTCGCGTCCCTGTTCAGTGTCCTGCTGATATTTTCTTGGTTTGTTTATTGTTAGTTATTTTAGATTATTGGATTATATATATATATATATATATATATGGGGAAAATTATTATATTGGCGAACCTAATGCCAAACTTCATCCCGAACCTCAAAAAAAAATTCGAATTTGAACCGAATTTCAAGGTCGTCGAACTCGAATTCGAACCCGAACCATGTGACATACATAGTAAGCAACTACGAATGTTTATGGTGAATTCTAAGTTTATATATATATATATATATATATTGGTGAATTCTAAGTTTTTATATATATATATTGCCATTCCCAACCTGCCATCACATGAAAAATTTGGGGGTGCACTCTTGCTGTCCCAGGGATGTGTTCCCCTGTCCTGAAAATCAGTGCAACATAGATTTGATTTAATGTCCAACAAGTGACCATAAATAGTTCAAAGGTATTGTTAGGTACATAAAAAGCAATACATAGCGGGAGTGCAAGTGTAGCATAGAAAACTAGCAAGGTCATTGGGAGGGAGCCTCTCAAAATAGAAGAGTGCCATGTGGGAGTATTTATCTGGCCAAGAAAGGGAGTCAACCTTTTCTTGTGCCCTATGAAAATAAATGATGAGCCTACAACAAAGAGGGTATGCTCCAGAATGAAACTGAACAACATATTGGGGAATGCTCCATTTGCATCGAATAAGTCGTTTGGGCATGTGTATTTGGACCTCTTAGTGAGCGACCATCCAATGAAACCAAGGTTGAGATGGGACCCATATAAAATAGTGGGCTTGGTGTTCTCATCAAGATTAACAGTTTATAAGAGAAAGGAACACTGCATTAAAGAATTATAGTCTCAATGTTTCAAGCCTCATAGTCGGGCTCATCAAGATTATCATCTTCTATGTAATTTCTGTTAAAAATCTTGAAATCTGTATACTGAAATCAATAGCAGATTTCATCAAACACTTAGTACACCTTAGTATTAGTCTTCTACAGGCATAAAAACAACCACATTTCACTGGCATACAATTTTAATGTTATTGTTAGCAAATGCACAGTACCAAGAACACATTTTAGCAGTGGAAATAACACTTGACAGTAGACTGTCATAAAAAATCTCACACAGGAAATTTGGTCAAAGACCCTGGAAAACCCCTCTAAGGGGAAAACCAGTCACAAGAGAGTTTTATTGAGCTCTGAGAAAATATGTTCGAGTGTACAATAGCAGTAAAATTTCAGCAGAGAATGTACAGTACTATTCTCAATCACTGTACTTTCAGCTTCCTTCTGAAAATGTGTCAAATACCATATCACAACACTTCAGACCAGAACTCTTCTCCTGAAATCTGTGCTCAGATTTCAAGAATAGGGCTTGTACAGTACAGCCTTTCTAGCACAAATTCACACCTTGGGAACTGAGAATAAAAGTACTGAAAATATACAGCAGAAAATCACCTCGAAAACTGTGCCCACATGCTGCCTCGTTTTCAGTGCCCTCTTCCAGCTGTTTATCCCACTCTTTCTCAGCAGTATAGCCCACTATTGCGTACAGAATGGCCTGCACAGTCAACAGTAAGGACCAGCACTTTAACTCTGCTGCAAATGCTGTCTAGGGATGCATGCCCACTCCTTGAGATGCGTTCCCAGCTCCTAGGGATGCATGCCCACTCCTCTTCCACAGAAAAATGCGCCCCCTTTGCTCAGCTGTCCATTCACTCACTTTCTCAGCTCAATGCTTTGCTTTCTATTGCTGAAGTGCTTCACACACTCCTCACCAAGCTCCTCCTTGGAAATTGAGCCACTGCAAAAACTCTCTTTGGAATGAATGCCAATGGTCTCATAAACTCTTTTTTATTTACCATTTCAGGGTAAATCCTTGTCTTTTCATCTTCTGTGGCCAGGATTAGATCTTGGCGCACAAGATCTAAGGCTGTGATTTAATCTCAAGATGACTTAAATCACTTTAACCCTAAAATAATAACTATGTAAAATCAAATCTTTTCGAAAAGTCACTTTAACCCTAAAATAATAAAAAGTGCACTTTAATATTATAAAGTCACCTTATAAAATACAACTCACTTTAATAAAGTACATTTGACTTGAATAATATAAAGTCACATCATAAAGTTCTTTACAATCACATTTAATAAAGTCACTTTATGCCATTAATTAGATTGCATGTGCTCAGATCCTGCACCTAGGCACATGATGCAAGAGTACTTCCGAGCTACAAAAAACTAGCACTCCCTCTTAGTGAGCAATGTTACAAAAACCGGACCGGTTTAGGCAAAACCGGCCGGTTAGACCTGTTCCAGCACCTTTCCGGTTCGGACCGACCTCTTGAACCGTTTTTGGCCGGTTCTGTCCTGAACCGGCCAGTTCAGTCACCAAACCGGTCAAAATCCGCCGGTTCAGTCCTGAACTGGTTTTGCAGATGAAACTGGTTTTACAGAAGAAGAAGAAAAAAAAAATTGTTTAAAAAAAAGGGAAGTGGGTTCAAGTACAACGATTTTACCCCTTTAAATGATGCATACATACAATGATCTTGGGTTCAAGTAGTGTTTACACAATATTTAAGTCAAATTTAACTTACCCTTTACTCGAATCTTCACGATCGACACTCAATAGCATGAGGTTACAACTTACAACACACTAGGGCATACTTTAATCGCTATTTGAAGTTAGCTTTGTGACTGCTCATTTATGCATATGTTTTAAGACTTTTAACCCACATAAGTGCACCTAAGTCTGTGTTTTCAATGATAACCTTCAGCTGCATAGTAGTGATTACACAAAGTTCCTTGACTGCGCCTTCCTTTGTTTGAATGATGACCAACGTCAGTCATGAGTTTAATCATTATATTCAAACCATTGTTTTAATTCACTTGAACCACAAGTTTTACACCACCTTATAATTCCAATGATCATCAATAACATTGTGCATGCTTTAAATATGATGATACTTTTCATATTTTGTGTATAATGGTTTGAATTCACATGGATGCACATGAATATATATATATATATATATAATTTTTCAAAATTTGAATATTTTATGTATTTTTGGTGGACCGGTTTTATGATTCGGTTTTTTTCCCGGTTTTGGTCCAGTTCCGGTTCATAGGGTCAGCCGGTTCGACCACCGGTTCAGTTCTTGTAACATTGTTAGTGAGAGAGGTACTGTTGGCATCGCCTCCACCTAGATCTATCTCCAACCTCCCCTCTCTAACAACTGAAGCTGCTCCCTCTGAAACTGAAGAGCAAATCACTTAAGTCATAACTATATAAAATCACATCTTTTCGAAAAGTCACTTTTTAACCCTAAAATAATAAAATGTGCACTTTAATATTATAAGTTCACTTTATAAAGTACAACTCACTTTAATAAAATACATCTCACTTTAATAATATAAATTCACATCATAAAGTACTTTACAAACACATTTAATAAAGTCACTTTATGTCATTAATGAGACCCCATTTGCTCGGACCCCTGCACCGAGGAACATGATGCAAGGGTACCTCCGAGCTACCAAAAACTAACAATTTCCTGGAAGTGAATTTGAAAATACGGTCTTTGTAACAATGATAGAGATGGATATCCCTTACAAACTCACCATGGAGATGCATGTTTCATGCTAAATTCAAGATCTGTGAATAAAACCCCTAAATAAGTATCAAAGGTGGTGATTGAAAGTTTTATATGAATCCCAACCTGGTTTCAAGCTTGATAGCTTCTCTGCATAGTTTAATGCCCAAACCCTTGTATGCACATTTTTATCATAAAATGACTAAATTGAAACACATGGAATTCTTTTTCAAATTTAAACAACTCAGAATTTTTTTTTTAACTTTCAGCCAATAAATTCATGTTCAGAAAATTAAATCAGCCATCCACATAAAATTTTGACATAGGAATTTTTGACCAATAGGTCCAGGATAAAACCCCGAAGGGAAAACCTGATTGAGAGAGAGATTTTTATTTCTTCAGCAAATTACAAAAATGACACAACAGTACTTATCTTCAGCTTTTCATCTTGAAAAGCATGCCAACATCTCACTGGAAAAACTGCTGTACGGAAACCTTGAAAACAGTGCCAATCTGCTCACACGTGTGACTGTATGGACAGTACCTTTTTCTCTGCTGTACGGTCTGTACTTTTTTCTGGAAATTTGTGCCAAATCTCAGCCTCAAAATCTGTGCCTTTTACTTTGAAATTCGTGTCTGTACGGATGCTGTACGGACATCAATTAATTTCTGACAGTATGGCCTTGGGAAATGTGCCCAGTCTGCAACTGTACGGTTTTCACACATGTGGGATAATATTCAGCAGTACGGCCTTCATTAAATGCAGCAAATCTTCAGAGGCCCTCCTTGATTTGTGTGCCCAGCATTAATGACTGTACGGATTGCATTAATGACTACGGATTGGAAATCGTGCCCATTTTCTGTCTCTAACTCCCTAGGTCGAATTCTCTTCAAACCCTAGTTTCTCTTCTCTCTTCTCTTCTCCTTCTCCTCTCCAAAACTCTCTCTTGAAAAGTGAATAATGAATTAGAATGCCTTGCCCTAGTCCTTTTTGTTCATGGTAACTTCCTCTTTCAATCTAATGGCCCAGATTAGATTAGATGAGGGGTTTTCATTAAATGCTCAATTAAATAATTAATAAATGACATTTAGTGCACCTCATGTCATTTAATAAAGTATGAGCACCCCCTTTTAATTAATCACTCACTTGACTTTTATTAAATATGAATTTAGGATAAACCACAACTTTACCTTTTAATGAAGTCACTTTAAGATTATAAAGTGCATCTCACTTCATTAATAAAAAATTGACTAGGGGTCACCAATTCAAGTGTCCTTGTCCACCCCAAGGCATCACTAGGTGAACAAACACTTCCTAGGTAACTTTTCAACAATGATCCCCACAAGTTGCCGTTGAAAGAAAAAATGATGATAAAAAAGCTCTCCTTGGTTGCATTAAAAGTCGACTGAGCTGTGGTTAAGCGGTAAATCGATGGGTGTTTTCCATCTTCGGCCCACGTTCTATTCTTAGAGTGAGGGTGCTAGCATCTAAAACTGGGAGTTCTTACTCTTAGAATTACATGTCGTAAGAGTGATAAAATATAAGTCCTCGAGTCCGGGCAAAAATAAGGGGTGGTGTTGTAAAAAAAAAAGTCATGATCTTAGTCTTCACAAGATGCTTAGTTCGATGGAAAGGGATATCTACCCTTATCAAGTCTAATATGGGAAGCAGGCCTCCAGATGAAACTAGGACTCATAAATTGGACCAACTCAAAAGATTCACTTAAAAAGTTAAAGGTAAAATAAAATAAGAAAGTCCAATTGGCGTCATAAGGGAAGAAAATCCAATTGGCGTCATAAGGGAGGAAAATCCAATTGGCATCATAATTAATGATGTTGATGCAAATGAAAATGTCTATATGTTGATGCAAATGAAAATGTCTATATAAGTTTTGGATATTATTCCCTTTGCAAGTCAAGAAGCTATAATCAGTTGCATCATTTTAACTTTATAAATTCTGATAAGATTTTTGCACTTGGTATTACACAAAGACACATAATGGGCCAACCAACATAACAATGTTTTGTTGGGATACGATTCTTTAAACTCCACGAATTAAGACAATGCCAAATTGGAAGGATTCATTTTATGTGCATGCTCAATTACTTGTCAAATCAACTTTATTCAAAAGCATATATCTCTGAATGAATCCTTTAATGCATATTTCAAATGGCATCATTCTAAAGAAGTAATGTTGAGTTGTAACATGTAAAACGTTAGGCATCTCTTACATTCGATCAACCTTTATGAACTTCCATGGAATGGTGGAGGATGGCACTTAGAATTCATGCCCATCATTCAACATTTTAGTCATGCAGATATCTATTATGTAGTGTGGGTTTGTAACATGAGGGCTATATTTAGCTGCGCCTATAGCCTAATTATTTATTGTGTCGGCGAAAATATAGCCTAGGGTCTGAAAAAGAACTTATTGGCAACATCAAGGAAAATATTGGAAAATATCGACAAACTGCAAAAAACACAAAAATATTCATTTTTAAATGTTTAAAGCAACAACATCATATAAGCACTTTGCCACATAAATATGAAAATAAAACTGATATATAAGATCTCTAGTGATACATCACACATCAATACTAAATCATGTCTTGAGTACTGACTCTGGAGCCTCAAAATATCATAAAAAAATATAATAAATGTATCTAATAATCATGAGTCATCTATGATCTACATACTACATAGTGCAATGAAATCAAATAAATAAACTTGCAATTCCCTTTTCCCTTTTTACAGGCAAGGGTAATGGCTTTTCCTCTAGATGAAGAAGGCCCTTTGATTTGCTCTAACGAAAGGAGAAGCTAGATTCTGACGTCCTCTAGATGAGGAAGAAACTAGAGTCTAATGTCCTTTGGTAGTGCTACTGCTAGGTCCAAATCCAACTCATTGTGTCTATGTTTGTGAAGGCAGTGGCACACTCCCAATGTCAATAGCCACCTCCTGTAAAGGTGTCTGCTCTGGAACATCCTCCTCCTCCTCTGCTACCATCTCCCCCACCGCCTCCTCCTATAGCATCGTCTCCCTCGCCACATCCTCTTGCAACTCCTCATGTAACCAATCAAGGGCCAAGTCCATGGCAAGTCTCTCATGTCAATCCCATGTAATGGAATGGCCTCCAAGTTAGGTGTTTTCTGAAGTTGCGTCACCCGCAACCAAAGATTGTAATAGATGTAGACCATGTCATTAAGGCACCGAGATTCCAACATGTATAGGGTCATAAATTATAATTTAGAATTTTATAATATATAACTTAAAGGGTGATGAGGCATAAAATTAAAAACTTAATTTGGGAATGTTTAACCTATTGCGCTTCTTGGTGTGTATTTTCTTAAAGACACATAAGTTGCGCTTGCATCTTGACGAGCTACATTTTGGCTAGCACCCGAATGGCAAGTTTTTTTAGATTGGGTACTCATCAGCCATACCTTGTCCACCAAGCATCTACAACAAATAATAGAAACAAAAGAAATGACATTGAAATTTGAAATTTGAAACAAAGAAGGAAGAGACATTGGGATTTGAAACAAAATGAAGCTTACCTGACATTTTGGTCTTCCTGTCTTGAACAACCATGTCAAAGCCAAATGTTCCAACAACCATCATTATATTTCCATTTCTTAATCTCCACATGTTATTGCGGTCTTGGCACCATCCTTTGAACATATGTGAGAAATCCATCCATAACCTGAGAATCGAATCTAAAACCACAAGCAGATTCCTGCAGCATGTGTGGGGCGATGAAGTGTATCGATCCATCATACATCAATCACCCTCCATATCAATAATCATTTCTCATACCCCTCGTCCCCCCTGCCCTCATAATAGGCACAGATGGATTCTTTGGCCCTGGCCTCATACAAGTAGCCCATAGTCGACTTGTCTCCATCAACCAACCAAAGATCCTTTACCAAAGCTTCTATTATTTGTGAATTGTTTCATCAAGCTTAGCACATATGTATGATTATATATAAATTTTGTGATGCTCCTAGCCGATTCAACAATACCTTTGATATAAGCAATTTTTCCCATATCCCCTAAAATCAAATGAATGCAAAAGGAGTCCAAAACAGGGTTGGATACCTCTGCAAAAGCAACTGTTGAAATACTGAGAGGGGGGTGAATCAGTATTTGCTAATTACCAATTAAAATTTTTAACTGAAAGCATAAATCATCAGCAATAAAACAAGATGCACAGTACACAAGATTTTTTTTACGTGGAAACCCAAGTCCTGGGGGTAAAACCACGGAAGCCTTTTATAATAAAATTTGACCCAGCAACAACTGGGGTTACAAATTTAATACAACTTCTCCAGCTACAACTGGAAGGGGCTACAACCCCTAGGCTTCGTCAGCCACAACTGACAAGCTGCTGCAACAGCTCAGCTCACAAGGTTGTGAGCCCTAGCACCACCCTACCACCCTGTAGAAAACAATTGCTGAACCTGTGGACCTGTCAAACAACAATCCTTGTAATCTCTGATGCTGATCCTTCTGTTAATTGTTCACTGCCACTTCAACTTTGTCCCTGACACAATCTGTACCATATTGCACATCCCGTAAGTCTGTCACATACCAATTTCTGCTTGTGCGTACTGTATACTGTCAAATCATTCCTGTATATCTACAAGTCCTTTTCACTGTCATTCCCTGCTCATTTATTACCCAGTACTCTTCTCAATAACTGAACCAGTATTTCTGCTCTACTTCCACTTCTAGCATGTATCAAAATATCATTGAGCATTTATTCCAGTTCACATTCTTGTTACTGTAAAATCATTCCCAGTCAGAAGCACAACTGTACTGTGTCATTACTTTCTACTGTAATCACTATAGGTTCTCATCTCAGATAACTACAGGAGTTTGTTTATTTCCTGGTCATAGTTTGCCAAAACTCACTGCAGACATAATATACTTGACAGGGATTATATCCTCTCGAATCCTCACATTCAGCCGAAATTTCAAAGCTGCTAATTTTCAAGGCAGATTATAAACCACTGATCAATTCAAAATTATAAGATGCATACCTTTATTCTCTGCTGTTGTAACACTGTGTCATGTCTAGTCACTGAGTTTTCTGAGTTGACCTCTTTGTGAGTGCCCCTTCTCCCTTTAAATACCACGTCCTTATTTGATACACAAATAACTCTAGATTGCTGTTCAGAAGTAAAATGGCCTCTTGGATAGGGTCGCCCTCCCCTTTTTAATATAATGATCACAGAGATCCTTAATCAACATACACCCAAGATTCTGAACCAAACAGGGATCCGGATTAAACAAATCTATATTATCCTTCAATCAGTAACCACCGTTCCTGTTAGCTTGAAGACCAGATATGTGCGACTTCATATAGTATGTAAACAACAAAAATAGCAGGAGATATAGCAGCCCAATTTCTTAAATCAGCCGATTCCCTCAAGAATTTTTCTTTCAACAAGTAGCTAAGCCAAAAATTCGAGTTACTAAACTGTGCCTTCAATCAAAACTGAGCTCTGTCTTCAGCAAAAACACCAATACAACGAATTTACAGGCTGCTGTTCCTTCTAAAAAAACGAGCTAATAAACTGCTGTGTCTTCACTAGATAAATCGAGCTGTGTCTTCACAAAAACCAGAGTTGTGTCTTCACCAAAAAACGGGATATTGAAGATGCTGTTCCTTCACCAAAATCGGGCTAAGCAATCAAGTTGTGTCTTCACTAAAGCCAGAGCTGTGTCTTCACCAAAATTAGGCTAATAAATCTCGATTTGAATGATCATATCACTGTCTGAATTCACTTATTGATGCTTTTCCATGCTGATATGAGGCTGCCCAGAATGACCACGACTCCTGTAGAGGACCATGCAGCTTCTAAATGGGAGATCGCTGCCTTTACAAAGCAAAAAATGCAGACTGCTGCTATTGATTGTAGATGCCAGGAATTAGTGACTTGGTGAAGATACCCGAATCAGAACTCACACGAATTTCCATTAAAAAATCAGAACTTCAAAACCGGCTGTTCCTTCACCTATAAAAATCGAACTTTATCTCCAGCTATTCCTCCACCAAAAAATCAAGTCTATCTCCAGCGAATACACCAAAAATCAGAGTCTATTTTCAGCTTAAAAATAAAAATAAAAATCAGAGTGTATGTCCGTCTACTTCAAATCTGATATATGAGAGCAAGTGCGCCTGTCTACCAAAATTCAGAGTTTACATGAAATTCTCCACGCCAATACCAAAACAAATTTGTAGATTGCTGTTGAAGATACCCAATTTCAGAGCTCACCCGAATTTTCATTTATTTAAAACCAACTCCCGAATGTTTCCTCTCATGCTCACGCCCATCTTTATATGGTCTTTAGTAGTTTCTTTTATATCAAATGGAGCCGACCTTTCAAGACTATTTAAATTTAAATTTTAGTTTTTTTTAATTTATTAAGTTATGGGCCGACTTATTCCTGGCTTTAATTTTAATTAATTTTATTCCTTAAGTTAATGAAACTTTTCTTAAAGTTTATAAAAAGTTATTAATATATTAGAATATTTATTTATTAAAATGTTTTATTTAAAAACTTTTTAATATTTGAATTTAAACTTCCTTTTTTTTTTTTAAAAATGTCATCTTTCCATGTTTAAATAAATTATTATTATTATTATTTTTAAATTAAATTTTTTTTTTTAATAATAATAAAAAATATTTAATTGGTTAAAAATAATTATTTATTAAACCATTTTATTTATTAAACCTTTTGAAATTATTAAAGTATTCAAGTGTAAGTTTTTAAAAGATTTTAAAGTGGTTAAAATACTATGGGTTTAGGGACTCCTAGGGTACCAAGACCTTATTGAACACAAATGACCACTGAAAGGGTCATTTGGCCTATCGCAACACACCAAGGACACATTCTAGGGTATTAGGGCATAGGTTGTGGTACTGGAAAACAACTAGAGAATCATAGAAACACCTTAGGTGTCACTCAACCAAGTTAATGGGTAGCCAGGGCTTTTGACATTGTCCCAAGGCCTCCAAGGGCTTCAAGCTTGGGCTTGGACAAAGTCAAAAGGTCTCCTCTGACATAGACAACCACTAAGCAAATACTAACCCTCAAAGGCTCCACAAAGGGCACCAAGACTTAACTGTTGGCATCAATGACCAGACATTGTTGGCATCAATGACAACCTAAACAACAGCAACCTGCCATCAACTGCATAATTAGCGGCATTATCAATCATGTAGACCTATCTCTTGGATGAGCCCATCCAACAACTCATATAATAATGTTGCATCTTTAATATGTGGGATGCATTGACAAATTTAATAAACATTGCCCCCTTGGACAATTAATCAAGAAATTAAGAAGGGTCCTGCCCTTCTGATTTGTCCAACCATCTGATATCACAATGCATTTAGTTAGTTCCCATGACCCCTTAAGCTCCTCCAATTTGTGAGTGTAGTTGATCTTTCATTTTGAAGGATAGGCCCTCTCAACTGCTCATAGGTAAGGGCCTTATACCTTGGGCCATCAATAACAACAACATCAAACATAGGCTATTAGAAGTTAGAACGTGTTGTTCTTGGCAATACTTAAATAAATGTCACTCCATAAAAAACACCTACCCGCAAGGTTGTATGCTTCTTGCTTCTCCTTTATTTTAACCACTGACCTAATAGAAGGGCTCTACATTTGATGATCCAATTCATCCAACTCCTCTCTACTACACAAGTGCGCACATCTAGTGGGAGCATGTGAAGATATCAAAGAGTCACCTTTTGAAGACTCTTATCTCTTTCTCTTGGTTTGTGATTCTCTCTTGAAGATTTACATCATCTCCGTGACTTCTCTATGATGCACTGTAATTAGGGTTTGTACCCTTTGACTATCAAACTCTTGTGAACTGGGGTTCTTCTATTGTTTTTGTTGTACTCTTATTATTGGATATATTCTTCTTAAGAAAGGTTGCTAGGTTTTCTCCCGAGTTCGGGTTTCCCAGGGTAAATCTTTGTGTCTACTGTGCATGGTTCTCTTTCAGTGATTCTTTTGTTTTCCGCTGCAAAATTTTAAAGTTAAAATTATACCACTAAGTTAAAAATTCAACACCTCTTGCTGCAACCTCAGTTCTCACCACTGCCTTCACAATGTCACATCTCTCTTTTTACCCATGTCCAGAAGTAAAATTTATTGGCAATGTGAATGATTTGAGGTTGCTTTTTTCACAAATTCCCCATTCATGCCCTGGAATTTTTGCAAGGTAGTGTTTCAACTGGTTGATTCCCACCATGATTTTCTACCCACACAATTTGCAATTCAACATTTGCTGATTGTGCCCATCTATGGGATCACCATATTTCCCACATAGAGTCCAAAGCTTTCTACATTTTCAAACAACAATGATTAAACTAAGGCAAAGAAAAATGGAAATTGAAATAAAGATTCAAGATACTTCGAAATTTCAATATAAAAAATAAAATAAAATAATCCTGCAAATAAAAAAATCAGATCTAGATTTTAAATAAATGGTAGATCTTCCCTTACAAATTGTCAAGAAGAGGGAAACTGATGGGAAACCCTAAACCTATAAAAAATCTAAAAAAAACATGTAGAGATGATTACACTGTCCTGCAAATGTGCAAAGTGTTGATGGGAATCAATCCCCATTCCACAATAAACTGGTGATGGCAATTAAACCCCCTCATTTGGTTTTCAAAATGATGACAAAAGGGCAAAATATCGAGTTATACATCGGTTTGTCGCGGTACGGGGACTTTTTCCATTGATTCTCGACTTTTCCAAACATATTTACTGTTCAAATTTGCTCGATATTGTGATTTTTACTGCCAATAATATCGGCATCAAGTTAACAATTTGATATATCACGAAGACGGCAAGAATATTGCGATGTTGGTAACATTGTATCTTAATGAGCCTTTATAGACTAGATGCTAGTTTATAATGCTAGAGATGATAAATGAATAGTTTTGATGAGAACGACTTTACTGGTCAGATCTGTTAAATATTCTCAACATAATTAAGATTTCTGTTTAACCATAAACTAATATTTATTTTTTTGAAAATATTTAAATTTTTTCTTGACTGATGGTTCTTTGGCCAAAAGGTGCACTTGTGCCTACGAAGCACTCAAGAATTGCACATGATTACTACATTTGGTTAATAGTTCAGCAGTAAATGGTCACAAGGCATAGTTAGATTTATTGATGATTGGATACAGCTCTCCCAAAAGACAACTATTTTCTATTGATATTAGACATTGTCATATTTTCCAATAGTAAAATAGATAAATTCAAGTCCTAGTGAGAACCGGCCTTTCTACAATATAGTGATTTGCTTAGGGTATCCTCTATCAAGTACCCTGTATCTATATTTAGTATTTACTACCAAAATCTGCAGAACTTTTAACTATTCTCTGAATGTCATTTGTGGCTTTCTACTATGTCGTGTAGTAGTGTGCCCGATGTGGTTTTTACTTATGTCCAGGTAAAGGTTCAGGTACTTTCTCTGTTTTGTATGGAATCAGATGTGAGAGAAGTATGCATGTTATGCATATTCCAGTATTTTTTGCACATATTTCTGCTTTATTCTGATTGAACATTTTAATATTTTTATTGCATGCCAGTGAAAACCTATGCTCTCTTCGTGAAGGAAAAGATAGGCTAGCTGTCAGTGTTATTTGGACAGTTGATCCAGATAATGATTTTGAAGTTCTGGATGTTTGGTCTGGAAGAACAATCATTCGATCTCGTCATCAGGTTTGAATTTCATTTCGTCTTGCCTGCTCCATGTTTTCTATATAGTCTACAGTTTAACTATAACTTAGAACCATGTATGCAGGAATCCTTATGATATTTAAATAAAAATGTGACTAGAAGGAAGAGTGGTGATAACCCTGGTTGAGTAGGGGAACACATGAATTATGAACATATAATGTAGTTCAAGCTTTGTTATGGTTCACTTAAGGTCATGGCTCCTTAGCAGAAACTCTGCCTGATTTAAGGAATCTGGTGATTGCCTGTTTTCTCATATCTTATGCTAGATTTGCTATACCAAATTTTGAGTGTAGGAAGTAATCTTAATTTTATCTTAATCACTTAAGGATAATTGTTGCATTTTAGTTCGGATTTATAGAATTTTTAAATCATTTTGTTATGTTGCAGCTACAGATTCATCTGGTTCACAATCACTATAATACTGTAGGAGTTTGATTTGTCTGTGACATATTCCTATGAAAAACTGCTGCGTGTTGACTTTCATTTTGCTCTTCTCATGTTGTTTGATAAAATGTTTGAATTTCCGCAGCATTTTTCCCCAAAACATGACAATGTAACATAGATAAATACACTTAAAAGAATAATCATAATAAAACAATATTAATTAATCAAAGCATACATGTCTAAAAAACATGTCTATTCAATTAGGTGACCATTCAATGTATAGTTATACACAATGTCGCATGCTATATTGTCATCAATTATTTATACATTCAATACATTGTTTATAGTATATACTATATGGATTTCTCATTGTTGTCCTGTTTATTTTGGATATTGAGTATACGAACCAGGTATTTTGTTATTATTATAATGGTGTGTAAAGTTTAAACAAAACTAGCATATGGATTTCATGTTGGACTTGAGTTTCTCCATTTTGTCTTTTTTCCTTACTCAAGCATCAAGATTTCCATCATCATATTTGCAGACTCAATCTTTCACCTATGCATCCAAAAACATTTGAATTCCTTTTCCCCTGCGGAGCAAGTGTTGTGTTCAGTGTCAATGTTTCTTCCTGGAAAATGATATTTTGTGTGAGATTGATTCATTATATCCTGTCTACTTGGCATCAAGAAACCAGAAAGTATTCATCAAATTTTTTTATCCATCCTGTTGTTTCAGATCTATTCGAATAGAATTCTTTTAAATGCTTTGGCTGCATTGATAGGGATAGCTACTTATTGGCTGCTTACTTTTCTTTGGGTCTTTGTTGCAGATGTCTTATGCCCAAGCACAAGCAATACTTGATGGCCAGCCTTTGTGTGAGGGATGGGAAATTGATGGTGGTCCAGAGCACTTAGCTCAATTACAATCTGACTTGCGCAATCTGGCCACTTTTGCCCAGGTAAACTTAGTATATGGTTTATACTGGTTGTCAAATGATAAACTGGTGGAATAAGTTGTTATGGTCTTGGGTTGGCTTTCCAACTAAATGACTAGCTGAAATATAAGAATCCATGTTTTCAATTGTATTGTGAGTGTAGTGCTTGCACCCATATATTTTGTTTCCTACTCTTCGGAAAGGAATTAAACTTTTGTCATAAAAGAATATGAAATGCAGTTCTGATTTAAAAGAAAACTTGAAGTGATATGATTGCCACTCTGTTTTTCTCAGCATTGGTCAAATAACATGAACATTGGCTGTAAAACAGAAGTCTAAGAGACGAGATACCCAGAGAACTCTTCTTAGGGAGATACATGAGAGTGTTGAAGCATCTGGAGATGATGGAAAATCTGTATATTTCCAGCTGAGGAATCATTCCTTGTATCTGATTTAAAGTCTGGACCTCCTTTCGTTGTCTTTTCTCAGCCATGATGCTTTTGTATTGTGTTTGCAGTTTAAAGAATCTTGTTGTTGATTATATAAATTTTGTACAAAATCATCTTATTTGGGGACTAAAGGCCAATGGTAATAATGCGGTGCCTGCATGCCAAGGTAAACGATTTTGGTTAAAACCTAAAGCTTTCTACTGGAAAGAAAACAATATTAAATGCCAATTTCCTTGAATGCAAATAGCAATCAAAGAGACATGAAGACAACTCAAAAAGCTACATCCAATTGGTGAGTGGTGGATGCATGCCCTATGAAGAGTGTATACCTATGCATAGCACAAAATTGTAAGCAATATAAAAGGAGAAAAGCGTTAATGGCAAATCTAGGTTAGTTATATTGCTATAGATGATGATCCGATGAGGATGACCTTTGATATGTACATTGCGAACTTGGCTATAATGAGACTAATAGACAGTAAGAAGATGAGGAGTTTGGATTTCGACACTTCACTCTTCTCTAAATTTCAACTTTAAATTATTTTTGAATTGTAGGCAGGGAAGGGGAAGATGTAATTGGTTTAGCAATAGTCTTCATGTTTTTTGCATGTCTGTTTTACTTTGTTGTCAATACTCATTTCTACCGAGGCCCATGAGTTTCTTGTTCGACCTAGGCTCGTGATCTTTGTCCATGAGTTGCACTAGTTTCCATGGACCCTAGCTCCACCTTTGTATTTCTCGTGTCCCTTATCCATGAGTCTACTCTTCTCGGTCTTGCAGACAAGATGATGGTGTCAAAGGTTTGGATGGGAATGCATGCCTCATCCATGACTAACTTCAAAGCAAATCACTAAGGTTGCCTTAAATGAGTGTTACCACTCATATTGCATATGGGTAACTTGTGTGATTTTCATCACAAAGTATCAGTGTTATCAGAACCGGATCGAAAGCGGTAAAACCGGTTGGTTCGATCGGTTCACAGGCCCAACCGGTCTGATTAGGTGCCTGAACTGAAAATCCCTCGGTTTTGTCTTGGACCGGTTGTGAATCGGCCGGTTCCGTATTGAACCAGACCAAAATCGCCGAACCGACTGGTTTTGTCCGGTTTTGTATGGAACCGTTTGGTCCGTACTTTGTTGTACCACAACTACAGGGGACCCACGTTTTTCAAATTAAAAAAACATAAAAAGCTCTATTCTTAAGATTCTAACCTAACCCTAAGCACTTACTCATGCTATTTAAAGACCCCCACCTCTCTATTTCACTCACACTATTCATTCCATCTCTTTGGAATTCTTGAGAAAGTATTATTTGCACCTATACTTGCTATATATATGAGAAACTTTGCATATTTGTGTATTAATGGTTTGGATTCATATGTATGCACATGAATATATATGTTTTTTTTACAAACTATTAATATTTTATGTATTTTTTGGTTAACTGTTTTTTTCTCGTTTTTTTAAGGTTCCGGTCTGGTTTCCGGTCCAGTTCACATTTTGGGCTCTGCTGGTTCGATCACCGGTCCGGTTTTGATAACATTGCAAAATATGATTTGCAGCATGGTACTCATGGAGTTCCTTGATGGACTTGGGGGTTCTACATCTTCACACAACTTCTTCTTTTCTCCATGATGGATAGTTGATGAAGATCTAAGTCACCTCACATGAGGACCCACGACACGAGAATACGAGTGTTTGACATCAACACGACGACCCTCAGAATTAGGACGCAGAGGACACGTTATATATATATACACAGAGAGAGAGAGAGAGAGAGAGATCCAAATTTTTGTAGAAACTAGAAAATTTACAAATATTCAATAGAAATTACAATCAATAGAACTTACACATTCACAAATCACAGTGCATATGTCAATGATAGACCTAACTGAAACCCCCATTAGCAGAAAGGGATAGGCCTCATTCCACTATTGAAACAAGGGAAAAAGGATGGTTATTGGCTTCCCCCGCCCCCACTATTGGATGCCCACAAGAGGCATAATAAAGCCAACCACAATAGGACATTTCTATTTCATTAGATTACACGGATGGGGGCCACACCCTATTATTATCTTTTCCCGTTACTAAACAGTAAACACCCTTTATATTTTAGATTATACCATTCACAATGATGATGCCACTTAAAGATTGAATGTCATGGGTAGGAATATAAATAAGGGGTAACCTCCCCTATGTGAAATGAATCCCCTTGTGATGTTGTTTGTGGAATATGTCCCCACAGAATACTTATTGGCGTGCTTTTTGACTTGATTTGAGAGGCTAAGAGTCAAATAATGTAATATCTAAATGTACATGGAAGAATAATAAAAATACATCACAACTAAGAACCAAACAATGTAATATGTAAATGGTATATGGAAGAATAATATAAACACATCACAAACTGCAGAGAGAGAAGGATAACAAACATGGGGGGCTATAATTCCATCGGTGCAGTGGGTTCTCAGACTCATAAAAAAATTCATTAAGTCATCAAAATCAAATTGTTCTATTACATAGATGTCAGAATCATATTTCTCATTTAAGTCATCAAAATCAAAATGTATTACATAGATGTCAGAATGCTACTGGCAAATACAAAAAGGTGTAGATAAAGAAGGTAAACCTTCTAATGCTCTTCACCTGCAAAAGAAACCCCTCTTAGAGCTCAAGCCTCACTAAAAAATGTGAATGAATGAGGGTAAAATTGTTTTTTTACAATTTTTTTGGGTTAGAACTTAGAAGTGTCCTGTTTTAGGGACACCGTGTCCTATTTTTGGGACATGTCCTGACATGGTGTCGGACATGATGACACTGAACACAGTGGCTTATATGGACGTGTCTGGTATCATAGATGAAGATATTTGGTGAAGGTTTAATTTTCATTATGGTGGATGGTTAGGTTGATGGTCACTAAAAGGTATTGTTCCACATGATTCCCTTGGTTGAATGTGTTATGGGAACATACTTGATGCTAGATTGAGTTAACACTTTTTTCATGACCCCTTCTCCTTTGGTGTTTATGTGTTGAGGAAGTACACTTTGCCTTGGTGGGATTTCCCTAGGTGATATGACTTGATGTGGTAAGATTTGTTAGACTGGATCAAATATAATAATAACAATAATAATAATAATATTTATTTAATACATTAAAGACAAGTCAAAGGGTACATATCCCTTCACCTTGTTACTAGTCAATGTGTACAAGTATACTATCCCAAGGCTCGTTGTAATCATTTCTACTAATTATTCATTATTCAATATATTCTTATAATTGCAGAAATCTTATGTAATTTAATAGTGAACAAGGACTGTCCACTTTATTTGGTATCAGAGAACCATGGACTTGGCCAACTTTGGGTTAATTCTACATAACTGTCACATTGTTGTTCTGTACCACCACACCAGCTGCAATACCATACAAATCCATGGCATGTATGAATTAATTAGAGAATGCATACTCAATCATACTTGTTCTGTAGAAATTGTACGCTGTCCGATACAAGAATGAATCAGTGCATCGACGGTCGTACATCCTGTCATTCTGCTGTATGTTATGTACATGCACATCGTACTCTGCATTCCATACATTAGCGCTTTTCTGTACAGGGAATTCAGACTTTTCTATATGCTTGTCCCTCGTATGTTGTCCTTCGCCACTCGTCTGTACACACCGCTGTCCTTATTTATGTACCTCCGTACAGCCACACATGAGTCATGACCTGTTAGCAACCTTTTGACCCTTTCATACAACTCATACGGCCTTTCCAAAAGTCATGTTTAAAAAAAATACTTTCAATTTTTGCCTTCAAAACTATATGTTAAAGTTGGTTGGGTTTTAAATCATGTTAAAAGTTAAAACTTTAATTTTTTTACTTCTTTCAAAAAATAAAAAACTTTATCTATAAATCATATATAAACTAATATTAAAGTGGGTTTTCTAAAGAAAAAAAGGAATATCAAGATGGTTAGTGTTGCTGCCTAATACACACCTAGGGGGGACGCGGCAAGAAACCTTCAAGCCGCACGGTGTGTCCTTGGGGGCAAGTGAGAGTCAAGTGTTGTCACCTGATTACTCGACTCCTCCGTCTAGGCTTACTCTTAGTGAAGCCAAGGGGGGTGGTCTCTATGAAAAATAAACTAAGGCTTTTAATCTACAATAAAAGATAAAAGTCTAATCTAGGAGTTATGAGATGAAAAAAATAACAACTAAGCACTGCTTGCAAATTAAATAAATTGATTAACCCAACACAAGATAGATAAGCATTCATGACATTTATGATTGAAACTTAAAACATGGAAAATTAAAGACTAGTGCCGAGAATGTAAAAATGCTTGCAATTGCTGCTGTGTAGGGTTGCTTGTGTAGTCTTAGTGAAAGTATTGCAGTGTCTCGGTTGGTAAATTTTATGATTATTAAATGAGTGGACTAAGGAGTGGGTTAATTCTTGGTTTGGCCCAAAAAAAACCGAAACTTTGAATTGAGTGCTCTAGCAACCTTACCAAGTGTCCAACCAGGCGAGGATGAACCCGCTTAAGAACTTGCTGACTCTGTGGATTCAGTCCATGCAACCTCCCGAGTTCTTAGGATTGGATTCTAATGGATTGTCCTATTAACACTAAGTACCTTGCACCCGTTTCTAATTGAGCCAACTGTTCTGACTAAGCTGCAGAAATCAAGAGCATACTCCGGGTTTGGGGCGTTGTTCGTTTTATTAAATATGTGTGAGTGGATGATTAATCTACACTAAACCCCAAGCATAAAGCAAGGGGGGTTAATTTTAGGATTAAATTTCGAGAACAAAATAATAACTGAATAAAATACAAAAGCATATAAAAAGATAAACGGGTCCTCGGAGGACGTTGTGTGCTTGAGTGAGTTGTTTAATTACTATTGTTCAAATGAAAACTAATCTAAAATGAAAAACTAGAAAAAAGTTGCGAAAAATAAAAAAAATGAAAATGTGCGAATCCCCCCTGGGGTGATTGGGGTCAGGCACTAGAATTGCCTGCTGTGCTCTTTTTATTTTTTTGATTACAACTTGGAAACTTAAGAGAAATTCTACTTGCCTTTTATCATTAGGGAACAAGTCAGTTTACAATGTTTGAGAGAAATAAAGATAGTGCCTGAGATCGTTTATCTCCAGGTGGTTTTGGAAGCTCCAAATGCAAGTTTTATTCAATTTTCTTACTCCAACCTGTTATGAAATCAAAACAGATCAGCGAACTAAAGTTGATTAGAAATGACAATCAGAACACTTTAAGAGCGTTCTGACAATGCTAGAAAATTGCAGAATGAAATCTAGTGTAACTAGTATGTAAAAAGGGTGCTTTGGACAACTTTTTGAGTTTTATATGATCTTGAAACAAAAATTCTGATATGCAGAAGCCAAAAACCAACGAGCTAAAAAGTTTGTAAAATGCCTAAAAACAACTAAGAAATTATCCTTTTTCGAAATGCAAACTAAGTTTGAAAAATGAGTCTAAAAGGTGCAATGAAACGAGACAAAAGGTAACTAATAAGACAAGCTAGGGAGCTTGCCTTGCTAGGATCTTTGGCTGCTCTCTTTCAAGTTGCAAGCCAAATTACAAGCCTAATAATGCTAGATAAATATTTTATAAGCACTTCTTCACTAATGAACCTTTAAGATTTGGACTTTGATAAAATGAAAGCATTAGTAAAGGATACTAGATCCACTTCTTAAGATTTCAAAATTTTTAGATCTAGAACAATATAGAAACAGTAACCAAGATAGAATGAATGAGGGTTTGAATGAAGGTGATATAACCGGTTTTGAGTGAGAAAGACTGGGCGAATGGAGACCACATGCAAGTGAACATGCGAGGGACTACGCTTCCTTTTATAACTTCAAAGATTGGAAAACTAGCATGTATGCCTTCTCAATGAGATTCGATTACCTGCAAGAAACCTCACAACAAACCTTGCACAAGCGGATTAAAAGACACCGATATAAATCATATAAAAGATAAACTGAAACATGGACATTCAAACAAGATATGAACAATGTTTAAGATATGCTTCATACAATTGATAATAAAGAATAAAATATAGATTCTACTCTTTACCCTACTGAAATAGTAAATTTCCTTCAAAGGTCAGCATGAATCCGAACAATAAACAAAGCTTATGAAGAGACACAGATTACCTTCATGGGATTTAAGCATTAGACATCCACACATTTAACACGAGTCCACAACATAGCCTCCAAAGCCTTAACTTTATTCTCAAGAACATAGAAATAATACAACAATATCAGAGCAGAGGTTCCACCTTCAGATGTTTTACAATGGAGCCAAGCTCCTCAATTTATAGCAAATGGCAAGTGAGCTAGGGCACAAAACCCTAAGGAGACAAAGTTCCTAGTTTGTAGAGCAAGCAACCTCGTAAGCCAATGAGAAGCACCACCATACTTGGACAAAAGCTCATGAAAATGGAAGCTGCCCTCCTGTGGAAGCACTCACGTGTGAGAGAATGAGGATGAGTGAGTGGTTGAGTGTTGTTTCCAAATTGGGGAGCTTTATGTTGAATACATTGATTGGTTGTTGTAATTAGAAGTTCATCCATGTGGATGATGCCATATGAGGTGGCAACTCCACCAATTCGAACCATCCCTCAAAACAAAACCGTACGGCCGTGTAAGGAACGCATTGCCCACGTGAACTTCAATTCGTGGCATGAAATAATACTCAACCTTTTAATTTATAACAAAGGTTTTGAGGCATAATCTAAACGTCCACCAATACCACACCTCTCCTCCAATCAAAATGCTCACGACCAAGTGGAGAAGGCCCCACGTGAGGCAACCGTACGGTTTTGGCAATAATACAAATCTCAACCTTTTTAAATATTTCACCTTTTGACCATATAATATAAGCTTTGTCCACTTAGAACAATCGCTCTCCAAAATGAATTAATGCCATGTCAACGTAAGCAGCCAATGTGGAAGGAGTCCGGCCCCACGTGAGCTTCAATTCGTACGGATTTGCAATTTAGTGCCTCAATCTTTAAATTGGTCAAAATTATATGCTTTGATACTTTAGTAAAGTTGCTCACCTTATTTGACTAATGCCATGTCAAATAGCATGTGCCAAAATTCTATTTTTTGAATATTTTAATTATTTGGCCATGTGCATTTTGATGCATCTTTAGCATTGAAGTGCCACTCTATATCTTTGATAGGAAAAATTGCTCCACGGGGGTTTTCGGTCGCCCGAAATGTAGGAAAACCGGGGGTACTAGGGTAAAGAGGATGCTCTGAGCTTGAAAACGAACATCCCTGCGCCAAAATCCGACTCCGGATCAAACTTTTATCACCTTTTGAAATTTTTTAATTAAACCATTAAAAAATGGCTTAAAAATGCGAAAAAATATTTTTTGTCAGAATTGACTGAAAATTCAGGGGAACCTAGTACATGACCAAATGATAAAATTGTAGCGCCTAGCATGTTTATACATGTTACAAAATGGGCTCTAATAATACCCTAAGGCCTAACCCCCACTTTGGGCATTCCAGCTTTGGAGGAGCAGGAGAAAAACTCATCAATTATACTCGGCTAAAGGCAAAGCATAATCGACAAGGGAAAAAACTCCTTGGAATACCTTCTTTGGTTGTCGAGTCCTAGGGAACCGAGTCACTCAAAGACCACCATGCTAGCACACTTATTACAAACCCTGTGGGGCACGGTCATGTACTACAAAAACAAAAAGGGGGCCTCTGAAAGGCCAAACTTGGAACTTTTGAACTCTGAAAAAGACATAAGTAAATGTGCAATACTGGCAGCTCACTGAAGTCCAACTGTAGTGCAACTCAGTTGGTAACAGTTAGCAATGAAGAATTACACGCTAAGGTTAGCAATTGTAGGGATGCAATCAATAGCGTATCACACCATCTCGGGAATGTTGAGAAGGGTCAAAAAGAGTTAGGAGATGGACAAAAAGGGAGTTAGGATATAAAGTTGACAAATATTTGAAGATATGGGCAGCAAATTTGACAAGTTTAGTGAAGATTCCTTAAGACAATGGACAGAATTGGAACAGAAGGGAGATATTTGTCATGAATGTGAGAAGAGGTGGAGTCAAGGACATAATAGTGGGTCAAAATCCAACAAGGAAAGACCATCAATGATAATTAGTGAGCATAGAGAAAAAAATGATCAACAATCTGAATGACAAGATGAGTCAATTATCCAACCAAAAACTTATGAAAATCTGCTAGCAACTTCAAACTCGTCGGCCACAATTCATGAAAGAGGTCTAGGTAGAACAAGTGAATCGAAGGGATTTGAGATCGAAACACCAGCGATTGAAAATAACGTATCACTGGCATCAATCTCATCCACACTACCAAATAGGAATGTGAATGGTGTTATCAAAAGAAACTTTCTCGAAAGGAACAAACTGAAGAACAACCTAGAAAGTATATTTCACCTCATCTCATGAAGGTTGACATTGGACAAGATCTAAATTCCAATAAAAGGGGAAAACAAGCCTACAATTCCTTTTGCAGCCATGATTGGGAAATCACAACCCAAGAACTTGAAGCTGAAAGGAATCGTAAAAAATCGAAGTATAACGATACTTGTAGATTCTAGTAGTACTCATAATTGTATAGACATCAATGTCACTAAACAACTAAACCAAGGACCTCATGATTACAGTTGCTGATGGACAAGAAGTCAAAGGAGTAGGTAGATGTCATAAAGTCTTAGTTCAAATCCAAGAATTGGAATTATAAAGAGGATTCTATGCTCTTACCACTGGATGAAATGGCTATAGTACTAGGTTTGGAATGGTTGATGTAGTTGGGCACATATTCCATCAACCTTGAAGAACAATTTATGGAGTTTAACTTGCATGGTCAACAATATAAACTATATGGTGCAGAATGGTTCACTCTCAAGAAAGGTGAATTACCACCAAGAAGAAAAGCGCATGAAGCAAATACAAGCATACAACAATGAAGGCAAGTCAAGTATGAACCCAAGGGACATTAAGGTTCACCTTCAACAAACAGTTCCAAAGACTCGAAAATATGATGCACATCCTACAAAGGAACCTTGCCATCGCTCGAAGTGAGAACCAAGTCAAGCCCCTATAATTAGACAAACACGAAGATGATGCTGCCTTGATAGCATGCTTAGCTAGAGAGAATCCTATTTATTATGTATTGAGGACAAAGCATTCCTTGAGACGATGGAAATGTAACAAACATAAATATAAATATAATAATAATAACAATAACAATAATAATTATAAATATGAAATTCATTAATGAAAAGTCAAAGGATACATACTCCTTCGCCCGATGACTAGTCAATGCATATAAATATACTGTCACAAGGCTCATTGTAATCCTTCTATCAATTATTCATTATTTTGTACAGTCTTATACATTGCAGAAATCTTATCTAAATCTAATAGTGAATAGGGACTGTCCACTTCATAGACATTTCTTTAAGGGGATGTGTAATGAATGATGTTAGTACACTTGTTGTGTAATATTTTCGTAGTTTTAGTTAGAAAAGAAGGGTACTATACATATTATTGATGATCAAGCCCTTTTCTTAAGGTTTGATTCAATATTAATCATATACTAAGTCATTTGGTGGTGCACTCTAGGAAGAGTTTATAATTTGTCATCATGTCGTGGTTTCACTTGATGGAGCCCCCTCTCGACCAATTTGCAAAACATTTTCATCATGATTTAATTAGTTGGTGACTAATTGGAGGTTGGACCTACACGGTTGGGAGTAGGGTGTGGGAGCAAGGAGCTGGAGCGGAGCAAAAAGTGAAATTTTCAAAAGCTTCCAGAGCGATAGCATTTTTTATATAATATATATTGTTATATATTTTGATGCATATGTCAACAAAACCATGTAGAATGTTGAATTAGTTACAAAAGCGTAAAAACATGGATTAAACCATATAACATCATTCAAATCATAGTTATAACCTATAACTTATAGCATTGTCATCAAATGATCAACCATAACATCAACCTTAAAGTTTCAAATTTTCAATATATAACATTTGTCATGACTCATCAAACTCATTACTAAAGTTGTACTTGTAAGCAAACTATAACGGAGAACATCAACCATGAAATGAAACGATTCATGAAGCACATTATCATTAGTAATTACCAAACAATTATAATATGCTATTATGTAGTCAATAGTGCAAAGTTGCAAGCAGTAAACTTCAAAGGTATGTTCAACTTCAAACATCAAACTTAAATTGCCATATAATATTTACAAAATAGATCATTAAAAATATTAAAGAGTCAATAGTTACAATTTACAAAGTACTGAAAACTAGAAAAAGAAGTACTAAAATTTCCTCTTTCCATGGGAAATTATAATTTATTTTTCGTGATCTATGCGCAATGGACGTAGGAGTCTCTTCATCCTAAGTAGCTGGAAGTTGTTGTGAACCACGTCCAACAAATACACAACCCCCATGCAACGGTGGAGGTTGTGAAGCTAGAGGCAAAGCTAATGCATTTGGAACACTGCTAGTGGATGGGGTTGGCATCTCTACTGTAGCATGGTTTCCATCATCGCCCAAAAGTTTAGCCTTTAAGCACTCTAAAGCCAATGCTCCATCTTCCAAATTATTCTTCTCCGGGTTGTTGTTCCAAGTGATATATGTTCTATCACTTTTTGCCCGCCCACAATAATGATATAACAACCTTAAGTTGTAGTGTACAAAACCAAGCTTTCTACTCGGTTTTCATTAAGGTTGTTTCTTTTCACATCGTGGATTTAGCAGAAACCCCAAGAACATTTATTAACGGCTTGCCCTTTACATTTGTCGAACTATTAGATATAATGGATACCCCATATTCGTTCCAAGCATTTGTGAATTGTCCCAAAGCATTTTGGATCTTGGCTTTTTCCTTGTCAAGTCCCATGGTTCATGCTTTGTTATACCTAGGGCTCTTATATCCTTTAGGGGCACCATGGATGGCTTCTACTGTTTCATGCCAATAGGTTGAGCGAAGAACATTTAATGGTATGCCACATGCATAGAGAAACCATAACACTTTTGCATCCACGTCATCCCTACAACCTTGGTCAAGGAAATATGATATTGTTCTATGCCCTGAATGCATGGGCGAGAATCCACTACCATGGGTGGATGGGGATCGACCACTGAATGTTCTATGTGAGCTTGAGGTCTCATGTTCAACTCTTGATTTTTTGGATTATGTATTGTGCTTCCTCTTCTTCCCTCTTATATTTGGTTCTATCTTTTGCTGGCACTTCCGTACAGGTTTTGACTCCTATAGTCCAATGTTCCCCCAAGTTTCTGGGACGGGGGGACGTGGGAGCGGGGAAATGCACACTCGGGACTCGTGGAGACCACCCCTAAATTTTAGGGAAATTCAGGGGGGACTTCCCTAAAATTATAAAAATAAAATAATATACCAAAAATAATATTTTATTTGACGTATGTTCATGATTGTGCAATGTAAATACCAAATATATTGATTTATTTTCTAAGTAAGTACTAGTTAGGGATTGTAAAAAGTGAAAATAATGGAAAAAAATAAAAAAAATATTCTCAGGGGCATGGGTGGGGGGAAACGTTTGTTCAGAAGTCCCCGGGACGTCGAAACGCAGGAAACGCGGGAAACGCGTCCTCGACCCTATGGGACGCGTCCCTGTGGAACACTGCTATAGTCTTCTTTTCGTCCCATGGCATAATCCCACATAAATGCTTTCTCACATAGGTATAAGAACCTGTGTAAGTTATTCTACAATGGGGGCATACAAATTTAGTGGTTCCACCCACCTTCCCTCCTCCAAGCCTTGTGACATATTTTGACAAGGGTGTTGGATTCTCTTTGGTTTTCTTTCCATCACCACCATAACTATCATTTTCATCCTCCTCTTCCTTTCCCTCCTCTCCACAGTATGTGCCACTGCCCACTTCTTCATCCTCTTCATCACTTCTCATCTATGTTACATGGGAGTGCCCCCCCTGCTCCCGAAGCTCGCTTTCGAAGGAAGTGTCCAGGAAGCACGCTTCCTAAACTCTCCTATTTGGGAGCATTTTCATTTTCTATTCTTTTTTTAAATTTTTTTAACATTACCATTGGCATTAATTGTTTTAGGATGTTTGAGAGTGGTTCCAACCTCATCGGACTTACCGCTATGCCATCGCATGATCTTTATAATGGATGTGTTAAATTTTACTTAAAGTTGGAATGGATGCAATCAATATATATATATATATGTTGCACGGGGACCCCTCCCCCCCAAATTTTCCTACGTTTCCTGCGTTCCTGCATTCCGGGGACATTGGAACTCCTCGGAAACTTCCCCAATTCATCGGGGACTGCATTGGGAACTTGGGGACTTTTGAGTCGTACCCTAAACATACCCATCAAAATCGGAAACTTCTTAGGAACGTACCCATCAAAATTGGAAACTTCTTAGGAACGTCCCCAACCAATTAGGGACTCTTGGACGTCCCTTGACCTGCACAATTGAAATTAAAATAAAATTAAAAAACTAAAAGATTAAAATTTTTAATTAGAAACCTTACCTAACACCCCCCCAACCTAACCCCCCCCACTATTCCTTTATACCGCGGCCGTCTCCTATTCCCTCAACTCTATCCTACATTCCTAACCTACACTCTAACTCACTACACCCGCATAACCCTCTGCTCTACCCATCCCTCCAACACTCCAACACCTACATAACCCTTTTCAAGTTTTCTCTATGATTCTATCCATCATTCCCTGTGCCGTTACTTGCTAAGTCGACTCCCGTATGTAGTCCCATGCGCAGCTCCCCTGTTAGTGGCTCCCCTGCCTGCAATCCCATGCATGCCCCTCTCAGCTTGAAGACCACAACTCGCGGTCCCCTTTCGAGTCTCGGGCTCTTAACACATGCTCAAAGTTTGTTTTTATGGATCAACACAGGATCACACTCACAATGAGTTGGCCCCCTCTCAACCATAATACACTGTACAACACAGCACAGGTATTTCATATTTTATATCTTACATTTTATTTTTTATTTTTTTTTGGGTAAAATCTCAGCATATGCTATTATAGTTTTATAAAATTATAATTTAGTATTTACAAATGTCAAGTTACAAATATTAATTTATTTTTTATTTAAATTTCAAAATGATTCATCATTCATGTACATAATGTTGTAAAATTTTAAATTTTTGTTATTGTTTTAACTTACAAGTTTTAAGTTACTGTTTAATAGTTAACTTAGAAGTTAGATCTATTTGAAGTTTTCAGTTTGAGATCTTAGGCATGTATGTTGAGTCTTCACTATTTAGTTTTGACAATGGACAATGATGATTGGACAATACTTTATATTTCCTTTTCTAATTTGGATTTCATAATTGAAAGTTTTCTCGGATTTTCAGCCCACTTGGTTTCAATGTTAATTTATCATAGTTTAATGCCCAACCCAGTTTTGCATGATGGTTGGAAATTTCACAAAATTTTAATGACAGAAAATTAAATAAATGCACACTATAAAAATACAGAATTAGAGATTTTTGGCAAACTTGCCCAGGAAAAACCAACAAGGGGAAAACCTGTTTGGAGAGAGATTTTTATTTCTTGAACAAAATATAGAACAACAGTTACAGTAAAAAATACAACTTATCTCCACTGCAATAAATGCACCCAAAAGTTTCCTCGATTTCTATGCCAAGCCTCCTCGATTTCTGCGCCAAGAACAGACCCTCGAAATTTGTGCCTGCTGCCTAGAAAACCGTGCAAAAACAGAACCTCGATTTTTGTGCTAGAAAGTACAATCCATACACAATGTACGGTCCTCGGTTTCTGTGCCTGAAATCTTTCTCGAAAACTGTGCTGAAATATTTCTCAAAAACTGTGCAGAGCACGGCCTTGGTTTCTGTGCTAACAAACTCGGGATTCGTTCCTAGAACCTCCTCGAAATTCGTGCCCAAAATTAATACTGTACTCTCTCCTCGTGATGCGAGTTGTTTCTAAATTGCTCTGCCTCGAATTGCGTGCTGTTGGAAAAATTAGCTGTTTGAAATTCGTGCCCCTTCTCTCTCTCTCTTTGCTCTCTCTTCACTCTCTTCTCAAAAGTGATCTCTCATTTGCCTTTCCCTTGCTTTTTGATTGAAACCCTAGGGTGAATGAAAGGTCATCCAATCCAACGGTTGAGATTGAATTAGATGAGTGGATGAGATTTATTGCTCATTAAATTCTCATTAAAAAATATTTTCACTCACCTCACTTAAATTTATCAAAAAAATGACTTTAATCCCTAAAGTCAAATTAAATTCTCATCTCAAGTCATTTAATGCAAGGGTCACTTTATTTCCCCCTTTAAGTGACAAAGGCAAAAGTCACCTAGGGGAACACTTTCCTAGGTACAAAAATCAACACTCCCTCTTATCGAGGACGGTGTTCTGCACCACTCCCAACTTGTCTTTGAAGAAGACAAACTTGCCCCTCCCCAAAGATTTCGTCAGAATTTCTACAACCTGCTCATCAGTGGAAATTTACTGTAACTCCACAACTCCTCTCTGAACATAGTCTCGGATGAAGTGGTATCTGATCTCTATGTGCTTGGACCTATCATGGAAGACTGGATTCTCAGAGAGCTGGATGCAACTCTGATTGTCATAGTAAATCACCGTAGGTCTCAACTCTTGATCAAATAAATCTACCAACAACTTATGAAGCCACAGTGCCTCACAAGTAGCCTGATTGGATGCCATATACTCAGCCTCAATAGAACTCAAAGCAACGAACTTTTGCTTTCGACTGAACCACGCTACTACTGCTGAGCCCAAACTGAAACAACAACCGGAAGTGCTCCTTCGATCCATCACATTGCTTGCCCAGTCTGAATCTGTGAAACCAACCAAACTGACTCCACCCGAACCCCTATAGTCCAATCCATAGTCCACTGTCCCTGCAAGGTATCTCAACACATGTTTCGCGGCTACCCAGTGCACACTCCTAGGCTCCACCATGAACTGACTAAGAGTGTTCACCGCAAAACATAAGTCTGGCCTGGTGTTGACCAGAGACATCAATGACCCAATGAGCTGACGGTATAGAGTAGGATCCACCAACTTACCCTCAGAAGCATGAAGCATCGGCCTGCAATCCTCCATCCGAAATCTCCTCAGAATATCTACTGCATACTTTCCCTATCCCAGGAAAATATGACTAGGCTCCTGCCAAACTTCCATCCCCAGATAATAGTGCATCAACCCAATGTCTGTCATCTCGTACTTTGAAGCAAGATCTCTCTTGCAATGTGCAATGAGACGCTCCTCCCCAGTGATAAACAAATCATCAACATATAACAAAAGAATGAGAGGATCTCCACCAACAACAATGTAGTAAAGGTTGGGATCAACCTCACTCTTCTGAAAACCCATCGATGTCAAATACGCATCAATCCCGGAGTACCAAGCTCTAGGAGCTTGCTTCAGTCCATACAAGGCCTTCCTCAGCCTACACATATGAGAATCTCTCCCATGAATCTCAAAGCCCTGTGGCTCCTCCAAGTAAACCTTCTCCTGCAGAAGACCATTGAGAAATGCGGTCTTCACATCCATCTGGTGGATCTTCCAACCCATCTCTGCTGCTATAGAAATCACTGCTCTGATGGAAGAATAATGAGCAACCGACGCAAAGGTCTCATCATAATCAACTCCCTCTATCTGTGAAAACCCTCGTGCCACAAAACGAGCCTTGTACTTCTCCACACTGCCATTTGCAGCATGCTTCACCTTGTATATCCACTTGGAAGTCACAACAGACTTCCCCTCTGGTCTCGGTACTATCTCCCATGCATCATTCTTCATGATGGAATTGTACTCTTCCATCATGGCATCTCTCCAAACATGATGCTGAGAGGCCTCCTCAAATGAAGGCTCTGAATCATGAAGACTCATAACTAGAGCCATGCCCAATCTATCCGGCATCACAACTGTCCTGACCTCCTCCTAGGGCCTACCAAATGCCTCTGCTTCCTTCAAGGTGTCGCAAAGCCACTTGGGCTTCCTCTTCCCTGAAGATGGCTCCCAAACCGGTCTGTCCTCATCCGAAGAACTGCCAGAGGTAGATAGCCCAACAACCTCTGGACCAGTGATTGATGAACTAGTCACTGGTGAACTTGTAACCTGAGAACCATAACCTGTCCCTGGAGTACCTACTGGCTGAACCACTGAACCTGTAGAACCTGTGCCTGTAACCTGTGGCCCAGTCACTCCGGAAACCTGTGAACCTGTGATCTGCACTGAAGATCCCTGTGTCACCTGAGGTGTGGAAGTCGGCGGCTCCCCATGCTCCAACTCTCTAGACTTCCTGAAGGCTCTCTCCTCCTCAAATCTCACTTCCCGCCTCACAACAACCTTCTTCTGGCCAGGAAGATAAATGCGGTAAGCCTTCGAAGTCTCATCATAGCCCACAAAGATGCCCTTCTCTGCGGTGGGCTCTCCAACTTTGTCCTCTTCTCAGAAGGGACATGAGAGTAAGTCAAACAACCAAATATGCGAAAATGGCTAACCTCAGGCTTCTTGCTTGTGAACATCTCCTCAAGAGTCTTTCTCCCCAAGGCATGGTGGGGACTCTTATTCTGTAGGTAAACTGCAGTACTGCAAGCAGTGTTCCACGGAAACTCGCCCCCCAAGGTCGGGGGCTCGCCCCCCTCGCTCCCCACGCTTCGGGGGCTTGGGGACTCCCTCCGAAACGTTTCGCATCGCCCCCAAAATTCAGAAACCCTCCGAAACGCACATGGGGACGCGTTCCTACCTTTCGAACAGCGCTCAACTTATGGGGGACGCGTAGACGCCCCTTCCCGAGCATGGGGGGCTCCTAGACGCCCCCCCGCGATTTTCCAAATTACAATTAATAAAAAAAACGAAATTTGAAAAAACAAAAAAAAAACATAAAAATTAAAACCTAATTTCAACTTACCTTTCTATTCCGGTCGACGTCCACCTCTTCATTCCGCGACATTCATTCCGCGAGTGAGCTCACTTCACATTTGCCGCCGGAGGACTCGTTTTTTCGACTGTGTGTGGGTTGTGTTCCCATTTCTTGTGGGCTTGAGCCGTGTTGGGAGGGAGGTTTCCGTTGAAGTAGTGGACAGCCGACAGTTTGCGAGCGCCGAGGAGAGGAGAGGCCGTTGTAGAGGCCGAGGAGAGGACGTGGCCGAGGAGACGCCGTTGCAGAGGCCGTTGCCGTGGCCGAGGAGAGGCCGTTGCAGAGGCCGTTGCCGTGGCCGAGGAGAGGCCGTTGCCGTGGCCGTTGCAGAGGTCATTTTCGTGGCCGAGGAGAGGCCGTTGCAGAGGTCATTTTCGTGGCCGAGGAGAGGCCGTTGCAGAGGCCGTTGTGAGCGGAGGCCGTTGTGAGTGAAGTGTGAACCGGGAACCCACGGGCCACGTCGAGCAGAGGAACCTGCAGACTGTTGAATACAGGAAAGCCGAAAGGTAAGTTTTTTTTATTTTTATTTGTTAAATTTTAATTTTTAATTTTAGTGTTTAATTTTAGTGTTTAAAAAAAATTAAAATTAAACACTAACAGTCTACAGACTAACAGTTAAAATACTGTTAGTCTGTTGACTGTTAGTGTTTAATTTTAATTTTTTTTTATTACAGTGTTGTAATTTCTTTAAGCTGGAGCAGTTCTGTTTTTTTTTTTAATATTTAAAATTAAAATTTTAAATTTTGAAAATGTAACATGTTACTTACAAATTTGAAATTACAATTACGAATTTTAGTTTTTAAATGAAAATCTGTTTAACAGCAATGATGATGAAATTCAATGTTTTTTAAAACAGCAGCAATATGAGCAACTCTAGCAATTGCAACAGTAGTGACAACACTGAGAGTGAGACTGAGGGTGGAAGTGTTGGAGTTGGGACAGAGACTGGAAGTGGGAGTGGAACTCCCTCATCAACCAGGTTAAGTCAAAGTGAAGGAGAAGGCAATTCCAATCTCACCCCACACAGGTCATTGGCTCAATATGCAAAGGGGACATTTGATCCCAAAAAACCGCTTTTGCTATATGCAAGCAAAGTAAATGTTCCCTCAACCAACCAAAAAGACAAGAAAAGTGGTGGGTCACGTCATTGGGCATGCAATGTGTGTGGCCATCCTTGGGTTGGGAGTTATAGTCGTGTTAGACAACACCTTTTGGGCATTGGTGGCAAAGGGGTTTCCGTGTGTTCGAAGCTAACCATGTTGCAAAGAACAGAGCTTATGAGATTGCAAATGGCAGCAGATGCTAAGGGCACATTCTCTAGCCAAAATGTCGGGTCAAAACTAAAAGAACATCACGATGCAAAAGCAAGTTCCAAAAGGAAAGGTAACTCATCCACTTGTATGCCTCCACCATCTTCTACTGAGACATCTTCATCAAAAAAGGTCCGTTCTTGTTCTATAGCACCGACCATTACAGGGATGTATGGCAAACTTAGCCGTGATGATACAGATGATGGCATTGGAAAATTCCTTTTTGCCAATGGCATTCCTTTCAATGTTACTCGTTCTCCTTATTATAGGGAGATGGTCCGTTTAATTGCAGCATCGGGACCCTCATATGTGCCCCCAGGTGAGCACAAGGTGAGGACAACGATCTTAGAGAGGCAGGTGTCCAATATTACTGTGCAGAAAGAACAAATGAAAGAGGTATGGGTGAGGTCAGGTTGCTCTATTGTTATGGATGGGTGGACAGACATTACCAAACGTCCACTTATTAACATCATAATTACATGCACAGATGGGCCATTCTTTCTTAGAGCTGTTGACTGTTCTGGAAAGCGCAAAGATGCAGCTTTCCAATTTGAGCTTCTTCGGGATGCTATAGAGGAGGTTGGTCCTGAGAATGTTGTGCAGGTTGTGACAGATGCAGCAGCAGTGTGCAGATCAGCTGGTTTACTAGTTCAGAGCAGGTATAGGCATATATTTTGGACCCCTTGTTGTGTCCATGCTCTCAACAATGCCCTGAAAGACATTGGAAAAATTGATTGGGTAAACACCTTGGTAATAGCTGCAAGGGATGTGCAAATGTTTATCTGCAACCACCACACCTCCTTAGCCATGTATAGGGCTCACTCGAGGAAGGAATTCCTCAAGCCCACAGATACTAGATATGCTAGTTATTTTCTCTTATTGGAGAGGATGTTGGAGATACAGCCAGCATTGCAAGCCATGGTTGTGACTCCAGATTGGAACAGGTGGACAGAGTCGAAGACAGAGGAGGGGAAGAGGATCAGGCTTCAGATATTGGATAATGATTGGTGGGTAGATTGCAGCTATTTGGTCTCATTCTTGCGCCCTATAGTTGAGGTCATTCGCTACACTGACACTGATTCTCCTAGTCTTGGAGAAATCTATGAGACTTTTGACAGCATGTTGGGTAAGGTAAGGGAAGCCATCCGTCAGAAAGAGCCCTCCTTGGAGTTCTACACTAACCAACTTCGACCCATTATTCAGCGTAGGTGGGATCGAATGAACACACCTTTGCACATGGCAGCATATGCACTAAACCCAAAATGGTACATTTCTAGGCCTGGTAGAATTTCTCCCTATCAGGATTCAGAGATCAAGAGGGGTTTTCGAGCTGCCATTACAAAGATGTACAGTGAAGAGGAGGGGCAAACACTTAGGAAACAGTGGATTCAGTTTGCAGGTCTCAAAGGTCCCTTCAACAAGTCTGATGCCAAGGCAGACCGTAGCGGCTTAGCCCAAGATGACCCCATTGGTTGGTGGGAAATGCATGGGGATGGAGCTCCAGAGATCAAACATCTTGCTGTTCGCTTGTTGTCTCAGATTGCTAGTTCCTCCGCAGCTGAGAGGAATTGGTCCACCTATAGCTTCATTCACTCTATCAAGAGGAATAGACTTACCTCTAGGAGAGCGGAGAAGCTAGTTGCAGTGCATAGTGCCCTGCGTCTTGCACACAGGAAGACACCAGAGTATCGGATGGGACCAGCTGTACGATGGGATGTGGATCCAGAGAATGATGCACAGATAGACGAGGAGGATGGGCCAGATGAGATGCAGAATGGTTTGGTTGGTGTGCCATTAGTCACTCCTGAGAGTGACTCAGACCCAGATGATGACATTCCCATTGTTGGTCCCGATGCTTTCATGCAGCAGATGGATGCAGAGGACCAATCCATGGAGTTGACTCCTTGATGCTCATTTTATGTTGCTTTCTTTCAGCTACTTTAGACTTTTAGTTTTCAGTGTTTGTTGTTACTTGTTAGTTTTGAACTTTTGACTCTAGATATTGATCAGTGATGACTGAGTCTTTGACTCTTTTATATTTTTGACTCTTTGAGCAAACTTAATTTAGTCATTTTCTTAGTACTATTAATGGTTTACTGTTTCAATGTCTATTTCAGACTTAGTATCTAGTATTTGATATTTATATTTACTATTTGCATGCAATATCAATGTATCATTGATTCAATTTTATTAATTTATTTTTCAATTAGAATGACTGAACTATAATTATGAATCATGAATATCAAGAATCAAATGACAAATTGAAAATGATCATGATGAATTGTCACCTTGTGTAACGTGCTTGTATTATTAATTTGAAAGTTGGATCAAAGTTAGATGAAAGTTAAGATTTATGATATTTGTTATTAACTTATTTATCATTTATCATTTTTAATTTTTTTTATATTTTATATTTTTATATAATTTTTATGACCTAGACGCCCCCCCGCTCCCCCCGAATTTCCCTAAAATTTGGGGGTGGTCTCCACACGTCCCCAACGTGCGTTTCCACGTTCCCGCGCTCCCGCGTCCCGGAAACTTGGGGGAACATTGACTGCAAGCCTCTTCCCAAAGAGAGAAATGAAGACTCTGATCATGAAGCATAGCTCTCGCTGCTCCCACAATAGCCCTGGTCTTCCTCTCAGCCACTCCATTCTGCTCAGGAGTATATGGAACTGTCAACTGTCTCAGTATGCCCTCCTGCATGCAAAACTCATCGAACTCATTGGAGGTATATTCACCCCCATTGTCCGATCTCAGGACCCGAATCCTCCTCCCTGTCTGATTCTCCATAAGAGCTTTGAGCTCTTGGAAGATCCTCAAGACTATAGGTGACTTCTTTCTCCTCAAGAAGTATATCTAGGTCTTCCTGGAATAGTCATCAATGAAGGTCACATAATACTCAAATCCTGTCAAGGAAACATGTGAGATAGGACCACATATATCTGTATGGATCAAATCAAGCACCCCTGCTGACCTGCTGTCACTACTCGGAAAAGCAGTCTTGGTGTACTTTCCCAAAACACACCCCCTGCATACATCACTATGCTCTGTGCTGAACTTTGGTAAACCTATAACCATACTTCTCAACAATCTCAAAGCTGGATGATGCAAATGGGCCATCCTCCGATGCCATAGCTCGCATAGCTCACTGCTGCTGCTGTGTGCCAAAGCATCCTGGGGCTGAAATAAGAACTTGTATAGTTTCCCGCATCTAACCCCAATGTCCAAGGAGGTAGATGATCCGACAGTCGTAGGGAATATACGCACATGTCCATCCATGAAACAAACCCCAAGACCCCTATTCTCAATAGTGGAAACTGATACCAAGTTCTTTTTCAGCCCAGGGACAAACAACACATCCCTCAAAATCATAGGACTCATGGAGTCCCTCTGAAAGGTAATGGTCCCACGGCCAACTACTCTGACAATGGTGTCATCTCCCAGTACAACCTCCACATCTACACCTGTCTGTGAAAGCTCAGAGAACATCTCTCAAGCACCTGTCATGTGACACGAAGCTCCACTATCAATATACCAAGTGCTAGTGGTGGAAGCACCCATCTGATGGCCATTCAACAAAGAATATTCCATCTCAGTATCTAAATCAGTGTTTGTAATACTAGAGGCTCTCTCTCTCTCAACATATCCAACACAAAGAGAAAACTCTCTTTGAAATCTCTTTCCAAAATCATCAACTTCTGCTGAGGCTGCTGTCTGCTGCTTCTTCTTCTTCTTTGGACACTGAGAAGCATAGTGCCCAAATCCCTGACAAGCAAAGCACTTGACTTTGCTTAAATCTTTCTTCTTCCCACCCTGCTGCTGCTGTTGCTTGGCTCCACCCTGCTTGGGGCCCTTCTTCTTCTTCTTGCCCTTTGCAGTCAATGCCACATTCTCCTCATCCTCCCTACCCTGTGAAGAGCTTCTCTGCACAAGACCTCTCTTGGTCTCCTCCTGTACAAAATCATCCCACAGTCTATTCCAGGAAGGTAAGTTCTCCTTGCCAAATATAGCCTGCACAAAAGCACCCCAAGGCTTGGAAGCCCCATTCACTGCTGTCTGCACAAGCTCAGTAGCTGTAACAACCTCCCCAACTGCTGCTAACTCATCTCTAACCTGAGATATCCTGGTAAGATAAGATGCCACTCCCTCTCCACCATTCTTCTTTATACCCTTCAGCTTCTCTCTTAGAACCATCTTCCGGTTCTCATTAGTGCTCTGGTATAAACTAGTCAAGGCATCCCACATTTTATATGCATGGTCTTTACCTGAAATGTGTGGAATGATGTGGTCTTTAACTGCATCAAGAATAATTCTCCTAGTCTTACAATCCTTCTTGTTGAAAGCTGATAATGCTACTGCATCTTTAGCAGTGGGAATCTGAATAGGGTTGGCTGTAGTGTTCTTTACCACTTCATCCCATAGTTCATTGTCCTCCAAAATAAGCATAATCCTAGCCTTCCATGGAACAAAATTCTCTGTCCCATCTAGCCTATCTTCCAACCTAAGTCCTGTAGCCATCTTATTGTCAACCCAACAAGGTGCTGCTCACTGACAAAAGAAAAATATTGAGATCTGGAAATTTCTATCTGTCTGCAATAAATTCAGTTTTCTGTCCAACCTTGCTTTGATACCATGAAAGTTTTCTTGGATTTTCAGCCCACCCGGTTTCAATGTCAATTTATCATAGTTTAATGCCCAACCCAGTTTTGCATGACGGCTGGAAATTTCACAAAAGTTTCAGACAAATAAAACACTGCTGAAACTCACATTTAATGACAAAAAATTAAATAAATGCACACCATAAAAATTCAGAGTTGGAGATTTTTGGCAAACTTGCCCAGGAAAAACCCACAAGGGGAAAACCTGTTTGGAGAGAGATTTTTACTTCTTCAGCAAAATATAGAATAGCAGTTATAGTAAAAACTACAACTTATCTCCACTGCAATAAATGCACCCAGAAGTTTCCTCGATTTCTGTGCCAAGCCTCCTCAATTTCTGTGCCAAGAACAAACCCTCGAAATTCGTGCTCGCTGCCTAGAAAACCGTGCAGAAACAGAACCTTGATTTCTGTGCTAGAAAGTACAGTCCGTACATACTGTACAGTCAGTTTTTGTGCCTGAAATCTTTCTCGAAAACTGTGTTGAGTATGGCCTCGGTTTCTGTGCCAGCAAACTCGGGATTCATGCCCAGAATCTCCTCAAAATTCGTGCCCAGAATTAATGTTGTACTCTCTCCTCGGGATGTGTGGTGTTTCTAAATCCCTTTGCCTCGAAATTTGTGCTGCTGGAAAAATGAGCAGCCTGGAAATTCATGCCCCTTCTCTCTCTGTGCTCTCTCTTCACTCTCTTCTCAAAAGTGATCTCTCATTTGCCTTTCCTTTGCTTTTTGATTGAAACCCTAGGGTGAATGAAAGGTCATCCAATCCAACTGTTGAGATTGGATTAGATGAGTGGATGAGATTTATTGCTCATTAAATTCTCATTAAAAAATATTTTCACTCACCTCACTTAAATTTATCAAAAAATGACTTTAATCCCTAAAGTCAAATTAAATGCTCATCTCAAGTCATTTAATGCAAGGGTCACTTTATTTCCCCCTTTTAAGTGACTAAGGCAAAAGTCACCAAGTGGAACACTTTCCTAGGTACAAAAATCAACAATAATTAGTTCTTTTTATTTCAATATTTTTTATTTTAATATATATATATATATATATAATTGCCGTCCCCAACCTGCCGTCCCCTGAAAAATTGGGGGTGCGCTCTAGCCGTCCCGGAAACTTGCCCCCGTGTCCCCCACGTCCCCCCGTCCCTGACGCCAGTGCAACATATATATATATATATATATATATATATTATTTAAAGTTGGAACGGATGCACAATATGTAAATTTCTACCGAAGAAGATATTAATTTCAGATTGTTATTTAGATCCCTCAACACTCATTTTCCATCATTTATTGGATCAAATTTTCTGTATTCCAAATTTGTAATTTCCAGCATATAAAGTCATCCTTAAGATTTGCTTTAGCAAAATAATATTTGTTTAATCATTGTTTAAAGATTGTAGCAAAATCCCTAGTAAATCTGGAATTTACTTACTGCAATTTGACATTAAAACCAGATTTACCCTAAGCCCGTTTCTACATTCTCTCATTGAATACAACTTGGATTTAGATTGCTGTAGGGATTCCTCCCTTGAGCTAGAGAGGAGAGCTAGCCTTAAGTGAGAGATAAGACTATCGAGGTGACAGTGGGTAGTTGATCTTACTTACCCTTAAGTTCTCATGTGAATGGTTGGGACTGTCACATTAAGTGAGAGCTTAGGAGGTAATACCTGTATTGCATATTGTTCAAGGGAGCATCAGATACTCCAGGATTATTTTATTATTGTATTGGGTAAGGAGGTTATTATAGCTTGGTGACAGTTGTTATTTTATTATTGTATTGGTTAAGGAGGTTATTATAGCTTGGTGACAGTTGTTATTCTTTGCACATCCATCAAGAAAAAATGTTTATGAAAAGCCCTAGATCTAAGGATGTTGTTACTCATGCACATGCCTCGAGGTTTATTCAATTGTTTGTTGACTCATTTGGACCTTTTCACATGTGGTAGCCTCCTCCTCCTTAATCGGCACACTTTTGCATGAATATTTTATTCCTTCATGGAGTTTAAGCCTACCACACATGTGGACACATTCCCTCTCTTGAAGTGCACACTTTTGGAATGAATTGTTTATTATTTCATGACGTTTCTTGCTTAGTCAGACACTCAAAGAAAGAAGTCCCCCTTCCTTCATGGCTATTTTGGAGAAGTGGTTCCAAAATAACTCAATTTTTTATTATTGTTGAATTGTCTCAAAGAGTTAGTTAGATGGGAAACATTATTTTAGTGTTAACGAAGTTGAGAAAAACTTTATATAAAGAGTAGCCCTTCCTCTTTCATTTTTCATGGTTGAATATGGGGCTAGCCACTAGATCCTTTGGAGCTTAATGGAATATCTACTGGATGTGTTCGGAGGATAAATGAAGAACTTTTGTGGTTGTAGATTTCTTTTACAGCTTAATCCTGACTTTCTAATTGCTGAAATTTCTTGCAATACTTTTGTAAACCATTAAACCTGGTAACATTATTCCTTGTTTCTTTTGTGGTTTATTAGTGGAAGTTGTTTATGGATGCATATTTCTCCAAGTTGGGCTAGGTGATCATATATTTCTTTACAAAATCAAGTCAAATCAATTCAAAGTAGGTTGATTTTGTGTTGGAAATGCATCATATAGATGCGAATACGGCTTGGAAACATGTTTCTGATTGAAGGGAATACGTTTCCCACACGTGGGACCTGTTTCTGCATTTCGGTATGGAAATGCAAGGGGTACGACATTCTACCCCTTGTTTTCTGCAACATAGTTTTGACTTGTCCCCATTTGCCCAATGATAAGACACTAGTCTCTAGTCCAGTCATCATCTTTTATTTTCTCAAACTTATAAACTTGTTTTGCTAGAATTAACTGTTCATTTCACCATGTATTTCATAGCTTAAAATTTCAGCAATCCTATCTTAGGGAAACCTGCTTGTGCTGAAGGAGAGCGAGCCTAGATTGTAGAAGAAGGTTGGTGAGGTGACAATGGCTTCTCTCTTAGTTCCTCTACGGCCTCACTTGAGCTTTTAGGACTTTATCTCTAGAGGTAAGGGTGTAAGAGGTAACAATGAGCACACTAGGTTCTTATGGTATCAAATCCCTTGGTGTGCCCCCCTTCCTTGGGACATCTACATTATATTGTTATTTGCCCCTTGTCTCGTCACACTTTGCACACCACAAGGAGTCCGGTGGGAACCCCTTTTTGACCTTTATGCAGACATCTCCCATTGCTCCACTATTGGTGAGGTATTTCCCTTGGGAGATTTTAACACCCCTACCAAGAACCTCTAGTTGTCGCCACATGATAGATCTGAGGATGTACTCTACCTTCATGATATTGATCTGGAGACAATGGCCCTCCACAACATTTCAAATGTTAGGGTTGGTTCACTCTTATTTATGGGAATAACATTCTGCAACGTGGGGAAGCACACGATTTGTTGCTCTTGAATGAGTTACCTTTCTACTATAGTTTAGGAGGTTTTATATGCTTCCCACATAGTTGGGAGGCTAGTGTGGTGGACTATGTCTTGGCTAGATAGGTCTTTATCCCATACATCTAGTACTTCTCTATGCCTCCCATTTCCACTGCAAACCATGCTCTTCTCATCTTTTCCCTCTTCGCCTCTCTCATCACTCCCCCAAACCCACCACCCTCCCCCTCTCACTCCCACTACACCACCATTTTCTTTGACAGGGAGTATGTCAATCACTACACCAATTATCTATAGGAGTTGTTCCCCCCGATCGCCCACCCCCATTTCTTGTCACTAGAGAACCACAACCAAATATGAGATTCTTTCCCATGACCTAGGGGAAGTAGTCATTGACTCATATCTCCACTCGATTTGCAAACATGCACATATCTGTACCCATGAACCACTTTTTTGATTATGGATATTTACTTCTTGATAAATACCCCCATTTCACTTTCATGAATGACCCTGAATTTAACACTTTAATAAAAAGTTGGCCTTTCTCTAATTGTGACACCGGGAGATTTGTGTGTGCCTCAGCCACTTCCTGAAATCTTCAAACACATCTTTTTCCCTAAGAACCATGTAGTGTTATTAGAACCAGGCTAGTTTTTCTGGAACTGACTGATTTACAAGCTTAACTAGTCCAAATCTTGACCCTAAATAAAAAATGGTTGACTCTGTACTAGATCGGTCAGCTTTGTACCTAAATCAGTCAGTTTCGTGCAGAATTTGCTGGTTTGGTACAAGTCCATATGCCACTTGTGGGACCACGATTTTGACCATAAAAGTTAAAAATATGAATAAAAAGGGTAAAATAAAAACCCTAAGACTAACCCCAGAACCTAGTAATTATTGGTAATATTAAATTCTTAAATTAAAAGGGGAGAAAAGGAAAGATAAGGAGAATGCCTCTTCATAATTTTAAAAATTTTCAACCCTTTTACTTAAAGTTTTAACATTACCATTAATTGTTTCATGATGTTTGATAGTGGTTCCAGCTTCATCAGACTTCATACACAAAAGGTAGAATTTAAGATCCCATGTTTTCGGGATCGCAACATTATCACTGGATTTTATCATGGATGAGGGTATGAGATGGGCATTTAATCAAGAGCATCAACCCCTCTATGTACCTCGATGTTGGTGGTAGTGATTGCTGAACTCTTCTATCAAGAACTTTGTAAAAATGTACCCTTCACTGAAGCAAAATTACTTATTAGGAATCGGAAGCTGTAAAATTTGAGCATATAGATCCAGGCACATAAACAAGAGAGATATTGTGAAAATTAAATCAACAATCAACTAATCTTGTAAGAAATGAGATATCATAGATTGTTACACAAAAAACTAGAATAGATAAGAAGAAAGAATGATGTATATCATTGACTGTAATGAATGGAGGTAAACACATAATATAGGAAGGCAATTTAAATTAGGTCAGGAGGCTATTCGAATTGCTCATGCAGTGCTTTGGAGGCTAGTAAGGCTTAACTAGAGCCAGAGATCCTTAGTTAGCCACGCAGACTCATCTCGACTGAGTTTAACTGATTTTGTGATTCATTGAGCATTAGTTCAATTGAAGAAGTGCATGCAAACCCCTAAAATCTCTCAATTGGGGTGCTAATGACTTAACTGGAGCGTTAATGACTGTAATGGATCAGTTAAGGTCAGTTAGGACCTAGATGAGTGGAGTGCATCTAGTCCTTAACTAACCACGACCTAAATCAGGGAAAAATCCCCCAAATTAGGGAATGCACCCTCAATTCAAGCAGGGCACCCCCAAATCTAGGAATGCAACACCCCCAAATCTAGGAATCCAACTCAGGGTTGATTTAGGTGGTCAATTTGGATGTGGTTTGGCCCACTAGAGTCATCATATCAGGGTCTAGGTTGCTAGGCGGACGGTTATTTGCTCTAACAGAAGTTTTTTCTACCTTATTTAAATGCTTGGATTAGGAAGTTTCGTCAAAATTGGAGGATGTTGACTAATGTCCCTGGAGAATCTACTTTAAGATTCAAGGTAGAGGTAAAGGCTAGAGCCTAGAGGAGGGGGGATAGAAGGTGCTATGGATGAATATGATCCCAACATAGGCCATGATTTTCATAATATGTAGTTATTTGTTGAAGCATGATGTTTTTTCGACTCTAGAGGCCATTTAGAGTCTCCTTGTTTATGTATTTTGGTTCAGATATGGATTGCACTCGGTGCTATTTCAGTTATATGCACCCTTGCTATATACATGAGAAAGCTTTGCATATTTGTGCTTAATGGTTTGGATTCACATGGATGTACACGAATATATTTTTAAAATCAAAATTTGAACATTTCATGTATTTTTTGGGCTGTCATTTTGTTGGTGTTCATGGGTTCGGTGACTGGTCCGGTTCTGATAACATTGGAACCATGCCCTATACCATGTCTTCTTTGATGAGATCTTGATTGTCAGGTGATGTTGTTTGACAAATTTTATATGACATGGTTCTTGGAAATGATTATGCTCACATTGGTTCAAAGCTATATGATATTTGATGCATATTTTATTATTCTATTGTATTGCTATCACATGGCTTTAGACTTAGACTAAATTGGTGATGCCTTATCAACTCCCTTTCATTTTGTATACCTATGTTAATTTCTACTGCCACGATTAGCTTTACATCAACTGAGAATATTAGTATGATAAATTTTCATATTTTTGAGGGATCTAGTTCTCCTTTCTAGTGTTTATTTCAGAAGAATGGTGCATGCAAATTTGACAAATATTTATCCTTTATTCATTAGCGTTGATCTTTGTGTTTCTTCCTAACTTACTATCTATTTTGTAAGATTGGAAGAATTAATGTTTATCAAGTAGACAATAAGTCATTATTGACAGTTCAGTGTAGTGCTCCATCGTTTTGTGTGCCTTTTCAGAAAGCACCATGATTGAACTCTGATTGAAAGCACCTGTGTTTTACAGGAATAAAATAATGCCTGACATTTACTAATTAGGGTATTTGCTTTAGCTCCACAAGACAATTTCTTTGAACCCAAGTAGTTTTCGTGATCTGCATTAGTAGTTTTCTGACAAATTGGCAACATAGATGTCATAATATAACATTGCTTGAAGCCATCCATTAGCTTAATCCAGGAAGAAGGCTCCGATTGGGGTTCAATGTTTGGCATGTTGTTAATATTGTGTGGTTTTGATTTGATTAGTAATTGAGTCTTTGATGATGCTATTTTGACTGCTAAATTTCTGACTGTTCAGCTTGAAACCATATTTCAAAATCCTTGAACAGATTCGGCGATCTTACCGAGAATCACAAGGTGCTTTGGAGCTATCAAGTACAGAGTTATCTTTTGATATTGATGAAGGGAGAGAACCGGTGCATGTTAAGACAAAGCTTGATCTTCCTGTGAGTATGCTCATTCCTGTCTAAGCTTTTGTTCATTTAACGGTTGGCACCACTTTTTTATGGTTTTCCCTTGTCTGCCTTTTCCCTTTCTTAGGGTTGCTTGGGCACTCCAGATAGGATTTTTCTTTTCCCTTTACTTTTGTTCTTGGAGATGCCGGTGCTAATTTCATTTTAATGTGTACTTTTTGCAGTCCCTTTGTCCAAGTTTGTTTGCTTGTTTATATTTACATTAAACTAAATTAAGCTCATAATGTTATTCAATAATTGAGTTTTGTGCTGACTACTTTTTATGAGTTTTGGTTATTCTTTTCCAGATGAACTGGATTGTAGCTGAAATGATGATTTTTGCGAATTCATGTGCTGCACAACAAATTTATGAGTATGCTTACCGTTCCAATTTCTATAAGTCCTCAGTTCCATTTTATGTATTTTCTTCTTTATACCTCAACTTTCTATCTGTTTTTAATGTCTAACTTCATGTATTTGACACTGACAGAACCACAGTCGATCCTTTGACCACAGGTCCCATGTAAATTTGAAAGCTATAGAACCAAAATATTTGGCAAGGGCTCATTTACATATAGTAAAATTTCAGTACAAAATAGGTATAAAACTCTTGAGTAATGTCTGGATATGCTTCCTAGACATTCCTGGGGTTATTCAAGTATGGAAATATCAATTTTGTGCTGTAGAAACATTATTTTCTTTTTAATTTATATTTTTTAGGCATCTCTGGGTGGGCCCCACGACTTAGAAACTGAAAAGGAAAAGAAATTCAATATATAGATATATCATTTCCTGTTTACCTGAAATTTTAAGAGTCTCTTTGCTAAAAACTATACCATATCTGAGACATGTATTCATTCCCCCAGCTCCATGATGTTGCTGGTTGTATCCATTTTCCAGAATTCCTTTTCCATATTGACCGTAGTGCATTTGCAGTAAGTGTAATATGAATGACACGGTTTGGTTTCTATGATATTGGAATGATTTTGTATTCTATGAAGCATGACTTTCTAGCTTGCTCTATGAAATAACGCAACACAGAAACAAAAAATAGCATCAGTCACAGGACAGGTGTAAACATTGATGTATATCCTGTCTGACGTTTCAATATGCGGTAAGGGTGTAACCATTGAGTACAACTATGTACTTGGTGTTAGTTTTTGTACCTAGGGAAGTGTTCTCCAAGTGACATTTGCCTAAGTCACTTAGAAAGGGGAAAAAGGGTGACCTGCACATTAAATGCACTTAATGAGACTTTATAAATGAAAGTCACTTTTTGATTAATTTAAGTGGGTGAGGGAAATTAATATTTATGAGAAATAAATGGAGCATTTAAAATTTTAATTTCCACCGTTGATCTAATTCATTCTCATCCATTAGATTAAAAGAACCCTAGGGTTTGATCAAAAGGGAGAGGGAGGCATTCATTTACTCACTTTTGAGAGATTCAAGATTGAGGAAAAGAGAAGAGAGATAGCTGGAGGTGGCACGAAATTCGAGGCAGCCATTTGAGGAGTTAAGTGGCACGAAAATCGAGGCACCAGTTTTTAGTTTGAAGAGAGGGCACGCATTTCGAGGCAGCTTGGAGTGTATTTAATGCTGCACAGAAATCGAGGCAGCAGATATTAATTTCAGCACTGTTTTCTAGGTGACTGTACAGCAGCAGAAGGGCACAGTTTTCGAGGCACTGTACTTGCTGTACAGTGGCACAGAAATTGAGGATCGTACAGCAGAGTTATTGCTGTACCGTACAGCACAGGTTTCAAGACATTTTCAGGCACAGTTTTCGAGGAGATATCCAGGCACAGTTTTCGAGGAGATATCCAGGCACAGATTTTGAGGTCATTTGCACAGTTTTCGAGGGAAGGTACAGCAATATTTATTGCTGCAAATCCGTACAGCAGACTGGGCACAGATTTTGAGGCATGCTGGGCACAGAAATCGAGGACCATACAGTTCAGAATTTATGACTGTGTTGGCACAGAAATCAAGGCAGTGATTGCACGTATTTCAAGGCTGAAATTTCTTGGTTGAGATAAGTAGTATTTGACTGAAATTTCTGTACTGAAAATTTTGCTGAAGATATAATAATACTCTCTCTCTCCAACTGGTTTTCCCCGTGGGGGTTTTTCCAGGGCACAGTTGCCAAAAATTCCTGAGTCTGATTTTTATGGTGTGCATGTTAAAAATTAATTTTCTGTCTGTTAGTATGAATTTTCAGCGTGTTTAATTGTCTCAGAAATTTTTCATAAGTAGTTTTCAGCCTATGCAAAACCGGCTGAGAATGAAAACCACTGAAATGTTGACATAAACCAGCAAGATGCAAACTCAGAAAAATTTACACTTGGGACAATTACAAAATGTCTATGCGAAAAGTCACAATTCCTGGTGTGTTGGTGTCCTTAAATAAAATGGTATTGCTGCCATTGCACTGGGATTCACTCATTGAGTAAACTGTAAGAACTACCAAAGAATGGCCACTAATAATGATCTTGATATGCTTTATTCCAGGAAATGCATAATGAAGCTGCTACTCCACTACCAATCATGTTTGTATGTTTGAACTTTTCAAGCCCTAAAAACAACAGTACAGATGCCAGGTTGAGGAGGAACCGAAAATATACATGTTGGGCAATAAATGAATATAATCAACATGTTGAACAAAGCATTGTTACAAATATCGCCAATATATTGGCCACATTGGGATATATCGCAATGTCTACCCTTGAATGAAATGATGCCTGATTTTTTCAGGCGATGTGTGGCAATAATAGCACGACATTTTGGAAACAATCACGAGTGGATGGGGAAACATTGCCCAACTACGAATAAAGCGATTTCTGCCCCCCTTTTTTTGTCATTTGCAAGTTAAATTTTGGAGGAGGGGAGCCAAGCAGGAGACCATCATTTTGCATTGGGCCAAGGAGGGGAAAGCATCTAATTTCATTGGCCATAAAGGATTGATTTTGTGGAGTGGGAATTGAAATTTGGAATCCAATCAACAACGGTCAACCACATTTCAAGGTATGTAAATGAATTTAGTTCTCATTTCTAATTGTTCCAAGACAAAGTTTGGTAGTTTTGCAATGCCAATGAGTTTTCCCTCCTCAAAGCCAAATTCTAATGGAACATTTACCATGGATTTCCTGCCGTTCTTTTAATTTGCAGCAGTCATGTAAGCTCAAAAACATTATTTTCTTCCCCTAGGTCCATTCCTTTTCATACAAAAATTCCCACGAGTTTTCCCTCCTCAAAACCAAGTTTTCATGGAAAAAGCCTCATTGGTTTGCCACTGATCTTTTACTTGTTAGTTCAAACTTCATTGGTTCAAACTTCATTCTTAGAGTATGGTGAGCTTGTTGAGCCTCATAATCGGCAGAAACATACTTGCAATTTGTGTGCAAAGGAAACGATGGGGGGAGTAAGTAGGCTGAAATACCACCTTGCAAAAATTACAGGGCATGAGGTGGACATGTTGAATACACTGGGATATTGAGAGGAGGGGAGGGGTGAATCAATATCCAGCACAATTATTACTTTTTTCACTTCAACAAACATATGTAGTTAATCATTCATCATAAAATTTGAACAATAGAAATAATCACAAGAGAGTACACAGGATATTCATGGAAAACTCAATGAATCATTTAGATAAGAACCATAAGTGTTTTACATAATTTAGGAGATTCCAGTCCAATCTTTTCCAGGTCCAACTAGAAGGGCTTCCTTCTTGTATTAGATTGTCTTCTCCTTCTTGATCCCTGCCTCCTTGCAAAAATACTATAATTGATTAGGGATGTACTATGCCCCATTATCTGACCTCAAGACCTTGATCTTTGTTGGTGTTGTAGTGTCGTGAGGTATCCTCATGACAAAGTCAGCTCCATCAATTAAGAACGACCATGAATCCCCCAAAAAGTTCTAGAAAGCTCTAGAAAGCACAAAAATAGCAACTGAAGGTATAAATAAGGACGCCTATCTCATTTGTACATCAAGCAATTCGCTCTGCTTTACAAGACAAGTGTGCAACTGAGGAAGAGAAGGATACAGAAGCAGATGGAGACTATTTTCTGGGTTTAATATCTTCGTGTTTATCTTCTTCTTATATCTGATGTACTTGTATCTTGAATCTCTGAATAAGAAAGGTTGGCTGGGTTTTTCTCGAGTTTGGGTTTTCCCAGGATAAAATTTTTGTGTTTCTTTGTTTCTGTGCATTGTTATTCTTTCAGTAATCTTTATTTGTTTTTGCTGCAAATAATTGAAATTATACTGCTATTTTAAAACTCTAACATGGTATCAGAGCAGTGCTGAAAGAAGCCATTGTCAGAAACTAGGGCTTCCTATTTTAGCCCTTTCTCTCCACACATTGGTTTAATTCTTGAAGTTCTGGAGCTTTCCTTGGCAGGGCAACCTATTGGTGAAGTCAAATTCTAGTTTCAATAAGTTTCAAATTTTAATCCTCTCCTGCTAGGGTTTCTCGATCAGGTTTCAGTTTCCAGCTTGTAGTCAAGATGAATAGTGTTAAAGATGAAGATACACTTGATGGGGCTTCGAACTTCAATTCATGGAAGTCTAGGGTACACAACATATTAGAAGAGAATGGTCATCTAAAATTTGTGGAAGGAGTACCAAAACCAGAAGCTGAAGCAGAGAAGTCATATTGGAAGAAGAATGATGCTAAGGCAAGAAAGATTCTAATAGATTCTGTCAAAGATCACTTGATACCTCAGATCTCCCAGAAGAAGACAACCAAAGGAATGTTTGATGTATTAAAGAAGCTATTTGAGGATAGCAATGCGAATAGAGCTCTTGCCTTAAGACAACAACTCTCAAATGTCAAGATGACTAGAGCCGATTTAGTTGCATCTTACTTCATGAAGATTTATGAACTAAAGGATCGGCTGGGCACCATTGGAGAGATAGTTGTAGACCGAGAGCTTGTCAGCATGACCCTCAATGGTCTTCCCCTTTCTTGGGAACCATTCATTCAGAGCATTAGTGGGCGATCTAAATTGCCCAAGTTTGACCGGTTATGGGTAGATTGCCTTCAGGAGGAGTCTAGAATTGCAGTTAGAAATAATTTGCCGCAACTATATGATTTAGAAAATCAAGCCCTTACTTCTCATGCAAAGAAAAGAAAGGGAAGAAAGTTTGAGAGGAAAAATTCAAATGGAAGACCAGCCCCAGCTTCAAATTAGGAACCAAAGAAGAAGAAGGATCTTTCACACATCCAGTGTTACAGGTGTGGCAAGTTTGGTCACTATGTTGTAGATTGTCCTCAAAGAAAGAGAGGGAGTCAATATGCATCAACAACCCATGTCAATGAGGAACCTCCATCGAAAAGGCAAAACCTGATGAGATGACAACAAAATATTTCTTTTGTTTTTTATTGTAAATGGGTCATTTTCCCTAGTACAGGAGTCCAACAAATTTCTTTTTATGTTTATTTATTTATTTTTAGGTTATCATTATTGTAATTGGGTCATTTTCCCTGGTACGTGAGCCCAAAAGATCTGATCAATTTTTTTTATGTTAAATATGATAATATCATTGAGTCAGGGAAAGTGTCATGACTTAGAAGATACATATGAGGCAGGAAGTATCGCTTCCATGAAAAAGGGAGCAATCATAGATCCTTAAGATAAATGGGAAGATATACCATGGTATACCATGGTTGTACTGGATGAGTTTGAGCTTCAGAAGGAGCAGAGAAACTCATTATCAGAGGATGTTGGCTTCAGGTTCTAAGGCAACAGGTTGTTTCAGCGCAGGATAATTAGTTGTAGAGGGAGCAGAGTCCAAATGTAGAGGGAGTAGGATACTCAAGTGCAGATGGAGAAGGGTGCTCCAACATTGAGGGGTAGCTACAACACAGGTTTTTGATGATGAAGGTACAACATTGGGCAAAAATTCCCCCAGTATTAGCCATGAGACTTGGCTAAGGGTGATGATCCGAAGGCAGGGCTATATATTCTCCTAGACACCTTGTGATGGGGTGGGGAGATTGGCTCTTGCATGATAGGTAGTGTTGATGCATCGAGCATTCCCTCAGTATTAACCATGTAGCTCAGAGCAGGACAATGCCTTCTTCCAGACATCATGTGACGGGGTGGGAAGATTAGTCTTCAATTGCACACACTATCCTCCTAGAGGTTGAGCATCGAGCATTTCCCCAGTGTAGGCCATGAGACTTGGCTAGGGGTGGGTCAAGTGGGACAGTGCCTTCTCTCGGACACTTTGTGATGGGGTGGAGAGATTAGTCCCCAAGACAACTCAGAACGGGGCAGTGTCTTCTCTCGAAAATCCTATGACGGGGTGGAGAGATTAGTCCCTAAGAATGCTTGGAGCAGGGAAGTGCCCAGTGTTATCGAAACCGGTAAAACTGGCCAATCCGGTTGGTTCACAGGCCCAATCGGTCTGGTTTGGTTCTTGAACCGGAAAAATCAGAAATTTGATTTAGATCGGCCCTTAATCAGCCGGTTCCGTACGAAACCAGACCAAAACCGCAGAACCGACCAGTTTTGGCAGGTTCCTTACGAAATCGGCTGGTCCGTACTCAGCCCTCCTATTTGAGATTGATATTTGCAGGTGTTATATGTTCACTAATATTGGTTGTAATTACAAACCTTTTGTGGCTTCATTCTTGACATTCTGAGTACTTTGAATTTGATGTAAGTATTGCTGACAAAACTGAGTTTAGCTTGGCAAAATCTGAGTATAAAACATAAGTATTATACCATGGGGTTTATATTTCTTGTCTCACTCTTGTTCTGAGATCAAACATAAGTCTAACTTTGATATCTGTAGTAGTAAGATCACTGAAGAATCTTACAAACTCATTTTGATGCACTTAATTGGGTTGTTCAGTATGATCATCATATTTTCTTTCCTCTTTATGAAAATTTAGAGCCTCTTTGTTGATGTATTTTGGTTCAGAACTTTAGGGAGATATTGCACTCGGTGCTATTTTGGTTATTTGCACCCATACTTGCTATATATATGAGAAACTTTACATATTTGTGTATTAATGTTCCGGATTCATATGTATGCACATGAATATATATGTTTTTTTTACAAAATATGAATATTTTATGTATTTTTTAGTCAATTGGTTTTTTTCCCGTTTTTTTTTTCTTTCAGTTCTAGTTCGGTTCACATTTTGGGCTCTCCCAGTTCGATCATCGGTCCGGTTCTGATAACATTGGCAATGCCTTCTCTTGGACACATTCTGACGGGGTGGGGAGATTAGTCCGTAGATGTTCACTCATGAAAGTGCATAGATTTAGCCATGAGACTTGGCTAAGATACCTTGAAACCATCAACTTGAAGTAAGCCCGTGATCAACCTTTCCTTAAGATAGTTCGTTGAAGACAAGTCATGGCGGGAAGAATTTGAAGGAACCCAAGATGTGTTCGGGAAGAACGAGTAAGAAGAATACCTCCCTCATTGAGAGGGAGTGTTCTCCCTCAGAAGGGGAGAATGATGTGACATTCCTTGAGAGGACGAAGAGAGAGGGAGCTGGTAGTTCTATGATCCTCCTTGATGGACTGAGTTGAGTCGATCTATTGTGCTCCTTGATGGACTGAGTTGAGTCGATCTATTGTGCTCCTTGATGGACCGAGTTGAAGCATGACACTCCTCGATAGACTGAGTTGTGTTGGAGTCACTGGGTTGGTGCTCAACAACCCTTGGGTTGTAGCTCATGTGGTTAGGAGACTCATGCGTTGTAGCTCATAAAGGATGTCATGTTGGTTGTAGCCACATGGACGTGAGGAGACCTTTCTTATGATTACAAGATGTTCAAAATAAGTCGTGATGCTCAGATAATATCCAGATGTGTTCAACATGATGATAGGTCCCTAGCTAAGAGGGAGTGTTGGTGTTGTAGTGTCATGAGGTATCCTAATGACAAAGTTGGCTCCATTAATTAAGAACGACCATGAACCCCCCAGAAAGTTCTAGAAAGGAAACCCCTTGGAAAGTTCTAGAAAGCCCCAGAAAGCATAAAAATAGAAAATGTGTAAATTTTTAATTTAGAGATCACTGTTCCCTCTGGAAAGCCCTGAGATATCAAGTGGTTTGAGTCTCGTATATCAATAATACTCATAAAGACATAGAACTCAACAACTAGATCCCTTTACAACATTAAACACAATCATTCACACATAAGACATTGCATATACCTACCCTGGAAACCCCAAACGGGGAAAACTAACAATCCTGTGGGGCTATCTTCTCTCTCGAGCCCAAAGCAATATATGAAAAGGGAATACAACAATGTTACCTCAGATGTAACATTCAATTCTGAAAGGGTCAAACCCTAGATCTGCATGCATCAGCTGATGCATGCACTAGGAGAATGTACCCTAGCTGTTAATCTGGATCTGAGTCTCTCTGCAGGTAGCCCTTACTGTACTGCCTCTCTCTATCCTCTGCTCTGATATGCTCTGCTACTGGAGACAACCAACTGCCCAAATGAAGAATGCGCCCTTCCTCTGCCTGGAAATGTGCACCCTCCCCTCTGGATGTCTGATGCTTGTACTGGGCCAGATCTCAACAGATCTGAGCTCTGATCGTCATAGACCTTCCTCAAACACGAAGGAAAGGCTACCCTTAACGTCTCAGACCCTGAATCGGTCAATCAGACTCTGAATGAGCTCCTCTCTCCTCAGGTAATGCACCCTCCCTCCTCTATCTCAATAGAAACCACACTTATAGACTATCTCAGTCTACTGATCTGGACGCCTAGTGCCTCTGGAACTAGTAGTCACTAATCCAACTCAGATTTGATCACTCTCCCTCCTGCAGCAGCTCCTCTCTCTCTCAGAAAGTCACCCTGCATGCACTGGTGTGCCCTTCTCACTCCTAATCTATCACTCTCTGATAAGTCAACTGAGCAACCTCATCCGGGGACCCCTTGCCTCTATAAATAATCTCATTGATCAATTAGGTTTACCAAAACCCTAAGATCAGTGCATGCAAAAAGTCACTTTTGCATGCATCTTTTAATCACTGTCAGGTTATGCAAATCTCATGCATGCAAAGGGAAAAACACCCCGGAAGCCGCATGCAACCACCATTGGACTCATGCCACTGAGTAGACTGTATCTCACCCTCTACTCCACATTGATGCCTATACAGTTGATGTACCTGCATGCAAGGCATCTGAACCATGGAGGACATCCCGAGATACCATAAAAACTAACACTCCCTCTTATCGAGGGAAGTCCAACCACTGATGCTTGGATCCAACAAGTCCCCTATTGCTGACACTAGCCCAACTGTCCTGCCTGTCACTGTTGTCCTCTGACCTGAAGTGCCCTCATCTAGCTCCATCAAAGAAGCCCCCTGATCTACCATTGACTCTGTCACTATACTCTGATTCAGACTCCCTCTGAATCTCTGCTGTAACCAATCCCGAAGACTGCTGTCAAGTGGATCCATTGGTATGTAAGTGGACTCCCTTTGTCTCTGAGCTGAATCATCTCTCTCTTGAGCTAAGTCCATCTCTACCATCTCGTACCAACTCAGTCTCCGACTGGTGCCTGTATGAGCATCATGCTCATCCATCTGCTCTGAATCCAAGGGCTCAATCCCTTGAGTCTCATCATCATCATCATGAACATCTCGCTCATCCATTTGGTAACCAGAGTCACTCCTTTGATCCTCATCATCATGGTGAGCATGTCGCTCACCCATTTGTTGACTAGACTCACATCTCCTAGCATCATCTCTGCTGTGAGCATCTCGCTCACTATCCTCCTCTGACTCAGAAGAGGATGCACTCAGCCAACCTGATGTGCCGGAAGTGGGTTGTCCCCGAATCGAGTATTCACTATCAATCCTGTGACCCATCAGGACTAGGTCAACTCCTCTAGGATAGATGAAAATCAGATCCCGCTGGCACACTACTGAGTAACTAGCAGCTCCCAAAGTTGCCACTGAGAGAATACTCCCTCTCAGTCTTGGAACGAACAACACTCCTGATACCTCTAGCATCTCTCCAAGGTCAAGTAAAACGAAACTCTACCCACTCCTGTGACCAAGTGATCAGTCCCCTGTACATCCCAAATCATCTGCATAAGTGTGTGCTCTAGTATGAGAAATGCATCTTGCATCCCTGTCATGTGACTACTCTGCATGTAGTCAACCCTCTATCTCTGATCAACCTGAATCTCTGGCTGACTACTGTCATGCCCTGACTGATATGAGGCTAAAGAGAACTCCCTATTAAACCGAGAGGTAAACTCACCAGCCTCATCTACTGCTTCTAACTGCTCATCCTTTTCCTGCTTACCTTTTTTCTTATGCAGACATTGTCCCTCATAGTGTCCATAATCATTGCAGGCAAAGCACTTGATCTTGCTCAGATTCTTCTTTGTTTGAACCTCTGTTTCACTTTTGCTGCAAGTGCCACATCCTCCTCTGGAATGGTTGAAGCTGATCTTTGAATATAACTTCTCCAGATCTCCTCTTGGGTGAAGTCGTCCCACAGACGATCCCACTTGGGAAGGTTCTCTTTAGTAATAATGGACTGGAGAAGTACTGCCCATGGTACAGTCACGCCATTCAGGGCTTCTCTTACCAACTCGCTATCCTCAACCTTTTCACCCATAGCTCCCAACTAATCCCTCACCTGAGTGATCTTGGTGAGGTATGTGGACATGCTCTCATCCTCGCCCATCTTGATGCTTCTCAGTCTCACTTTGAGAACCATCTTCTTGTTGGCATTGGAACTTTGGTACAAACTAGTCAATGCATCCCACATCTCATATACATTGTCTTTGGTTGAGACATGTGGAATGACATGATCCTTGATAGCATAAAGTAGGATCCTCTGAGCCTTCACATTCTTTTTATCATATACTGCTTTGGTAGTAGCATCTGACGGAACTGTGATTGGATTTGCGACTGTACTGTTCACAACATCCCACAGTTCGCACTCTTTCAACAAGAGTACAATTCGTGCCGTCCATGCACTATAGTTGGAGGCCCCATCCAACCAATCCTCTCTCAAACTAGTGGCCATACTTTTTGAATTGAAATACTAGAACCCACAGTGATACAAGAAACTCTCGTGATCACATATCTGGCCTACCCTCTCATAGATCTGATAGATCTATCTCAGATCTATCCTCCAAACTCACATATCTGATAGATCTGACCTCTACAACTACAGATCTGAGCTCTACTCCTCAGATCTGGTAGATCTAGTCTCTATCTTCACTGATCTCAGTGTGAATGATCTCCCTGACCCTTACTAGTGCTCTGATACCATGTAAATTTTTAATCCAGAGATCACTACTCCCCCTGGAAAGCCCTTAGATCTCAAGTGGTTTGAGTCTCATATATCAATAATAGTCATAAAGACATAAAACTCAACACCTAGATCTATTTACAACATTAAACACAATCATTCACACATAAGGCACTGCATATACCCTAGAAACCCCAAACGGGAAAAACCAGCAATCCTGTGGGGCTATCTTCTCTCTCGAGCCCAGAGTAATATATGAAAGAAGGAAATACAACAATGTTACCTCAGATGTAAAATTCAATCCTGAATGGGTCAAACCCTAGATCTGCATGCATCAGCTAATGCATGCACTGGGAGAATGTACCCCAGCTGTCAATCTGGATCTGAGTCTCTCTGCAGGTAGCCCTTACTGTACTGCCTCTCTCAATTCTCTGCTCTGATTTGCTCTGCTACGAAAGACAACCAACTGCCCAACTGAAGAATGCGCCCTTCCTCTGCATGGAAAAATGTGCCCTCCCCTCTGGATGTCTAATGCTCGTACTGGGCCAGATCTCAATAGATCTGAGCTCCGATCGTCATAGACCTACCTCAAACACTGAGGCAAGGCTACCCTCAATGTCTCAGACTTTGAATTAGTCGATTGGACTCTGAATGAGCTCCTCTCTCCTCATGTAATGCTCCCTCCCTCCTCTGGAAGACGTCCTCCTCTATCTTAGTAGAAACCACACTAATAGACTATCTCAGTCTACTGATCTGGGCGCCTAGTGCCTCTGGAGCAAGTAGTCACTGATTCAACTTAGATCTGACCACTCTCCCTCCTGCAGAAATTCCAAAGTCGCCCTGCATGCACTAGTGCACCCTCCTCACTCCTAATCTATCACTCTCTGATAAGTCAACTGAGCAACTTCATCCGGGGACCCCTTGCCTCTATAAATAATCTCACCTTTCTATTAGGTTTACCAAAACCCTAATATCGGTGGATGCAAAAAGTCACTTTTGCATGCATTTTTTAATCACTGTCAGTTCATGCAAATCTCATGCATGCAAAGGGAAAAACACCCCGGAAGGTCCGCATGCAGCCACCAATGGACTCATGCCATTGAGTAGACTGTATCTCACCCTCTACTCCACGCTGATGCATATACAGCTGGTGTACCTCGATGCAAGGCATCTGAACTATGGAGGACATCTTGAGATACCATAAAAACTAACAAAAAGAAGGTATAAATAAGGACGCCTATCTCATTTGTACATCAAGCAGTTCATGTTGCTTTCCAAGACAAGTGTGCAACTGAGGAAGAGAAGGATGTAACAGCATAAGAAGACTATTTTCAGTGTTTAATATCTTTGGGTTTATTTTCTTATATCTGATGTACTTGTATCTTGAATCTCTGAATAAGAAAGGTTGGCTGGGTTTTTCTCGAGTTTGGGTTTTCCCTGGATAAAATCTGTCTCTTTGTTTTTGTGCATGGTTATTCTTTTAGTGATCTTTATTTGTTTCCATTACAAATAATTGAAATTACACTGTTATTATAAAAATCTAACAATCTTCTCCCCTGTCTGGTTTCCCACCTGGGCTTTGAACCCATGAAACTAACTAAAGAACTGATCCTCGGTCTTCATAAAGAAGATCCAGGTTTTGCTGGAAAAGTCATCAATGATTGTCACATAATATGATGCTCCTTGCAGTGATGCCATAGACATTGGCCCACATACATATGGATGAATAAGATCCATAATCCCTTTGGACCTACTCTCACTACTTGGAAAAGCGACCTTGACATTCTTGCCAAATTCACCTATGACACTGCATATACCCTGCAAACCCCAAACGGGGAAAACCAACAATCCCGTGTGGCTTTCTTCTATCTCGATCCCAGAGCAATATATGAAAGAAAGACAAATACAACAATGTTACCTCAGATGTAACACTCAATCTTGAACGGGTCAATTCCTAGATCTACATGCATCAACTGATGCATGCACTAGGGAAATGTACCCTAACTGTCAATCTGGATCTGAGTCTCCCTGCAGGTAGATCTGACTGTGCTGCCTCTTGCAATCCTCTGCTTTGATCTGCTTTGCACCAAAAGAAGGGAAACTACTAATCATGTCCTCCTTTGCATGGATAAGTGCGCCCTCCCTCAAGATAACAAATGCTTGTACTGGATCAGATCTCACAGACCTTTGCTTTGATCGTCACAAACCTTCCTCAAATGCTGAGGCAAGGCTACTCTGAAAGTCTCAGACACTCAATCGCTCAACCAAATGCGGTACGAGCTTCTCACTCCTCAAAGAATGTGCCCTCCTTCCCAAGGAAAGTCGCACACCTCTCAACTGGATCTATCTCAGATCAGTTGGCTTGGTAATCATGATAGACACCTTCTGTCTCCTTATATCAACTCACTGGAAAATTAGGTTTACCAAAAACCTAAAAGTGGGTGCATGCAAAACTCACTTCTGCATGCATGTGTGCATGCAAAACTTTTCATGCCCACTTGCGAATAACTTCTCTGGTTAACTTTTTAACACGATCATCTAGTAGTTATAAGTTATAACCTATAGCTTATAACATTCTCATCATGATCAAATCATCAACCATAGCATCAACCATTTTCAATATATAACATTTGTAATTTTGGCATGACTCATCAAATGATCAATGATCAATCATCAAACTCATAATTCTTGTAACCAAGTTACCGAACTATAATAGAGAACATAAAATGATCATGTTCAAGTGTTCAACCATGAAATGAAACGATTCAATTTCATTAAGCAATGAACTTCAAAGTTAAAACATCAAACTTAAATTGCCATATAATGTCTTCAAAATTGACTATAAGAAATATTAAAGAGTCAATAGGTACAATTTGCAAAATGCAAAGTACTGAAAAACTAGAAAAAGACAAGTACTAATATTTCCTTTTGCCATGAGAATCTTCTAATTTCTTTTCCTGTGATCTATGAGCACTGCTAGTAGTAGTATCCAGATCCTCATCCTCAGTAGGTGGAATTGGAAGTGGTCGTGAACCACGTCCAACAACTACATGACCCCCACGAAACAATGGAGGTTGTGAAGCTAGAGGAAAAACCGGTACATCTGGGATTGTTGCTGGAAGTGGAAGTGGACGTGGAAAACTACTTCTGGAAGGAGGTGGCATCGCTGTTGCTGGTGCACGGTCAACAATAACATCATCATCGTCCAAAATTTCATCCTCCAAGCACTCTAAAACCATGGCTCCATCCTCCAAATTATCCTCCTTGGGGTTATTGTCCCAAGTGACAAATGATCTATCACTTTTGGCCCGCTCACAATAATGAGACAACAACCTTAAGTTGTAGTGTACAAAAACCAAGCTTTCTACCCGGTTTTCATTTAGGTTGTTTCTTTTCACATTGTGGATACAACTATAGGTGCTCCAACACCTCTCTACAGAAGAACTGTTAACCAGCCGTGAAAGCACTTTAATGGCCAATTTATGCGACTGTGTGGCGACGGAGCCATACATATTCCACCACTCGATAGGAGGAATCCTTTCTCGATCTTTGTTTGCATGCAAAGTACCAAACACCCCATGTTGACTAAGATATTTGCTCAATTGAGCACACAACATGGCACTTTCCTCTTCATTAGGGACCAACTTATCTAATGCTTGCATGTACCTATTCTGTACCTCTGGATCTGTGTGGGGTTTTTTCCTGATCCCACCCCCAGGTGTTGGTTTGGCCAACCAAGATGGAGAATAATATTTTGGTGTAAGGATGTAGGCTAAGCCATGGAGTGGAACATTAAGATTATCCCACCTTTTGACCACATGTTTGCGAATATGATCACATCTTTTGGTTCAACAATATCTTTTATTTGGCCTAGCATGCTATCCATTTGCTCATACACCTCCCCAATTACCGGCTCATCAGTATCTGCAAACTAAATCATGTGATAAATGGGCTTGGTGAAATTCAAAACATACCTTACACTTGCCCAAAACTGACCATCAAGAACGATGTCCTCCACCTCCTGAAAATCGTGCCTGTCAGATGCAAATGTAGCCCTATCTTTCAAAACCTGCCATGAGTCACTTGATGCCATACTAGCGAATGCCTCTCTTACCTTCAATAGGCACCTGAAGGTGAGGTAATGGCTAGCAAATCTAATCTTCGCAAGCTTCAATAGCTCCAACTTTGAGTGACTGCGGAAAATGTGGTGGGCATTACTATGATTGGTAATGAATCTTATCATGAACTTGCCTTTCTTGTACAATGAGCCAATCCATTTATAATCATGTTTCTTCATCTTGATCATGTCGTGCATCAAAAGGTTCAATGTGTGAACGAAACACCCATACCAAAATATGTTGGGGTATCTATCCTCAATGATTGCTCCCGTTGCCTTACAATTAGCAGCATTATCGGTAATGACTTGTATGGCATTGTATGGCCCAATAGATTCAATGGTTTTAATTAAGGCTTTTGCAATATTGAGGTCGGTCTTGAAGCGATCAGAGTAGTCATGGGATGAAAGGAAGATTGCACCACTAGGAGACACCCCAAGAACATTTATAGATGGCTTTCCCTTTATATTTGTCCAACCATTAGATACAATGGAAACCCCATATTCATTCCAAGCATTTGTGAATTGCCCCAAAGCATTTTGGATCTTGGCTTTTTCCTTGTCAAGACCTACGGTTCTAGCTTTGTCATACCTGAGGCTCCTATATCCTTTAGGGGCAGAACGGATGGCTTCTATCATTTCATGCCAATAGGGGGAGCGAAGAACATTGAATGGTATGCCACATGCATAGAGAAATCGGAACACTTTTGCATCCACGTCATCCCTACCACCTTGGTCAAGGAAATCTGATAGTGTTCTACGCCCTGAACTTGCAGGCATGGCTGAGAATCCACTACCATGGGTAGATGGGGTTCGAGCATTGAATCCTCTATGTGAGCTTGAGGTCTCTTGTTCAACCTTTGATTTTTTTGTTTGGTATTGTGCTTCCTCCTCTTCCCTCTTATATTTGGCTTTGTCTTTTGATGGCACTTCGGTACAAGTTTTGACTCCTATAGTCTTATTTTCATCCCATGGCATAACCCCACATAAATGCTTTCACACACGGGTATATGAACCTTTTGAATGCTACTCTACAATGAGGGCATGCAAATTTTGTGGTTCCACCCCCTTTCCCTCCTCCAAGCTTTTTGACATATTTCCACATGGGTGTGTGGTTCTCTCTGTTTTTCCTTCCATCATAATCACTATCCTCTCCCTCTCCCTCCTCTTCCTCGTCTCCATGATATGCACCACTACCCACATCTTCATCATCTCCATCATTTCTCCTCCTGTTTCCAATCAACACCATAATAACAAACAATGGAACCAAAAAGAGAAGTCACATTGGAATACCCATGATCATCATGCTTGTAGAGGTTCAAAACTTGAAAGTTTCAAACTTTAAGTTCAAAGAATAGCCCTTTGCTTGCAATAGAATGAGGGAGAAGGAATGTGAAAGAGTAGGAGAAGAAAACATACAAGTAACAAGTATTCAATTTCAAGCCAAAAAAAAGGGATGAGTTTAGAGCTTACTTCTTTGGCTCTCCAATGGTGCTTGAAGCCTTGAACCCTATGGAAGCCTTCAATCTCCCCTCCAAGCTTTCACAAATGGCACCCTTCAATCTCTCTTCCAAGCTCTCCAAGCGTCCAATCTTCTTGCAAATTCTCCAAATGCACTCCAAGCTCCTCAAACCCTTACAATGGTGAATGAAATGGAAACAATGAAGTGAAATGAAGTGGGGGAGTGCTTTATAGCCTAAGCAAACTTGCCCCAAAACCAAAAAAAACTCCCACTCTTCTTCAAGTTGCGGACTTCCTTGGGAGTGTTGTCAGGAGCGATGGCAGAGTGTTTTTAAAGTGCTCCAGGGAGCGCTTGGGAGCGATGAGGGAGCGACCATGGAGCGATTGCTCCCAGTTGCTCCCTCATCGCTCTCGAGCAGAGGCAAGGAGAGTTTTTTTTTACGCTGGAGTGCTTCCAAAAATCGCTCCGGATCAGAAGCGAAAGCGGAGCGCACTTTTTGAGTGCTTCTGCATCGCTTTGGCTCGGAGCGAGCTTCCAGAGCGGGGGCGAGGAGGGGGGGTGCTCCCACGCAACGTAGCTCATATCTTCTGTTGCCGCCTGGTTCCACACCTGGGAAAACACAGCAAAAGTCTTCAAGCTGGTGGTGTGGCCTTAGGGGCAAGTCAGATTCAAGTGCTGTCACTTGGGACTCGACTCCTCCGTCTAGGCTTTCCTAGCGAAGCCAAGGGAGATGGACCCTAAAAATGAAAAGAAACTATGGTGTCAAATCTAGGAGTTAGAAATATTTTTTGAAACCAAGCTAATGCAGCATACATTTATACATATAAAGCAAAGCATCATTCATCAACATTTCATTTGCAAATATTCAACATTATCATCATAAACAACATTCATCAACAACATGAAATGTAACAATATAAACCAGTGCCTGAATGGAGTCGAAAAAGATGCATGAACTGAAAAAGTAAATGTTGTGCAAGTGTTCTTGGTTTATTTTAAATTTAATGTGGTAGTGATTTTTTTATTAGGGCTGGTAGGTTCCCAATATACGTAAAGGTACGGGGAACATGTTCGGAATTTTGATGTGTGGCTTTTCACTCAGACTTGGGCTGGATCAAAGTCTCAAGGAGGTGTTCAGATGCTGTACCAACGAGGGCAAGCCTAACGGTTTCCAAGAGGTCACTACCCAGTTTTGTCCCAAGTCTTTTGAAAAATTTGTCCCAAGTTAGATCATATTACTAATCATCTTCCCCTTTCTGATGCGTACCAACATGATCAGACTAGGCTACAAGTTGGCCACAGAGCATATGGGAGAAGACCTTGGAATTTTTAAAATAAATTTTATGAACCAAAATTTTATCTTTTAAAACCCCAAGAGTCTCTTTTCAGGCCAATACTCGAGCAAGCCCTTGTCCTGAAACCCTACTTCGAGAAAGCAAGGGGGCGTTTGAGTTTGTAGAAAAAATGATAAAAATCTATGTCCTGAGTGAACTTGTGGCCCGCCAGTGGAACAGATCAACAAGGTAAATTTTAACCCTAGTTGATTTTATTAGATGCCGAAAATAAAAGAAAGAGACTACTCTAAAAAATCACACCACGAAAAGAGACGACACAGGCCACCCCTAGGGGGATGGGGTTTGGGCACTGGCTAGCCCACTTGCTCTCGTTTAATAATCTTTTACAATGATCAGAGAAGTGCCCCAGTCTACTTAAAGTGACTTGGTGGCTTACAATTTAGCAGGAAAATTTTAACCAGTTTAACAAAAATTCAATAATGGTCCTCCGGATTGCTTGGATCCTTGAAATTTCGGCAGCATCTCCTCCTACCTGTTCGTCTTTTGCTGCAAACCAGCAAGCAAACGTCAGTATAAGATGCCCACAAACACTTAAGAGTGTCTTTGGAACACTTCTTAAAAAACCCAGAAAAAACTAAGTGTTAAAACTAGTTAAAAATGATGAAATTTAACCAAGTAAAAAAAGCATTGGGGCTTGCTCATTTGGGATCTTTGCAAGCCTTAAGGGCTGCAAATCCTATGCTCTTTGACAGCCAGATAACACTTTAAAATCAGACCTAACACTAGTCCTGAAAACTTTGAAATTTTTTGACGATTTTACGCAGTTTTCGAAAGGAAAATGCTAGATAAACAAGAAGTTTTAATCTATTAAAGATGAACACTTTATGAAGTAAAAGACTATAACTTCCTGATAGCAGATTCTGATCTATTTAGAAATTTAACAACAGTATATAAATCAGAACCACTTTTTGATTAGTAACCAGTAACCGGAAAATTTGATTTTTTCGAATAAGAGAGAGAGAAGGAGCAAATTATTTGTTGAAAATCTGAAGCTACAGAGATGACTTTGTGATGTTTCAAAGGGGCTGTATCTGCATACAAACAAGATCCTTCTTCTTGCCAACTCAAGAAAACACCTGCACATCACAAACCTCATCAACGAAAATCAAATGTAGACATATACTCATAAGAAACCATTATTTGCATATCCATAAACAAATGAAAAAGTACAAAAATAATCTCTTATCAAGCACATATCAATAAGTTATTACAATAAACAAATTGAAACAACTTATCTCATAAATCGATAACGATCCTTCCGATGAGTACACCACACCTTTGGAAAATAAAGCTTATGCATAGATCATCTTGGAAAAAGACAAGATAGTACATCCACATACACAAGAACAACACAAGCTGACCTCCAAAGTCTTCTTTATTCAAACCAAAAAAAGTATTACAATCATAAGTATCTTGCTCCCAATTCTCCCTGACTGAAATGAGAGAATGAGTGCCATTATATAGAAAACAAGGGGGCGAAATTGTGAAGGAGAGAGTGGGGAATTAGTGGCAAAAAACGTGGAGGAGAAGGGGCTGCCCCAGCCACCGAAACAGCTGCTAAAACGCAGCATAACAAGTGCTAACACAGCAGCACTGTACATGCTGCAATCCCAGCCCAAAACGTGGGCCCACTCATAAAGCTAACACGCCCTCCTCTTGGGAATGCGCCCCCTCTCTTTGGGGAAGTTACACCCACCTCATATGCTGCCAATATGTCATAACAACAGCCCCAAATGCTCCTAGATATATGCTGACCCAAATCAGACCAATAACTCCTCCACAAATTCATTATTTTTTTAAGTCACTTTTTCAATTTTTTGATTTTGTTTATGACTTTTTTGGGTTTTTTGACCATTGGAGAAAAATTAAGCACCCAAACATTAGAAAAAGTGGGTTTAGGGGTTAAGGGGGTACTTTGAGTTGGAAAACGAGCACCCCTAAGGAAAAAACAACTTCCAGACGCCACTTCTAGGCCAATTACAAATTTTTTAAAGAAACCATTAAAAAAATGGCTCATGTATGGAAAAAATAAAGTTCGCCGAAAATTAAAAAACTATCTAGGGGGACTTAGCACATGTCCATATGACTCAAAAACAATGTTTAGGATGTTCATATACATTGACCCATGGACTTTAACAATCCCCTAAGGTTGGTCAGCCTCCCCAGGCATTCCAGCTTTGGAGGAGCAGGAAAAAAACCCAAAAATTATGTTATGCACTAATGCAAGACATAATTAATAGGTGAAAAAACTCCTTGGAATACTTGACTTAGCCAAAAAGTCTTAGGGAACCAAGTCCTTTACAAAACACCATGCTAGTACATTTTATTACAAACCCCGCAGGGCCATGGACATGTAGAAAAAATTAAAAAAGTGGCCCTTTAAAAGGCTTGCTGGTCATCAAATCATCAAAAACGAACATGTAACATGTTCAACTCTGCCCGCTCGCTTGATAATCCAACCAAGTACAACTTAGTTGGCAACACCTTCCAATGGAGAATGATGTACATCTATATAGTAGTAGCACACCCCCCCAAAAAAGGTGGAGAACCCCAAATAAGCCTTCTTTGGCTGCAACAACGAACTTCTCTTCTTGAGCGAACTAGCTTGTCTTGAGTGAATGACCAAATGAGAGGTTCGACCTCTCTATTTATACACATCAAAAGGTGACTTTTTCCCTTACTGGGCCGACCTGACTTTCCCTAACTGGGCGGACTTGACTGGGACAGTTCTGCCCATTGTTTGGGGCACAGACTGTCCACTGTTTTGGGGCAGTTTACCCATTGGGCTGACCTATCTTGGGGAATACAAAAATTACATTTAATAAATTCTTTCTTTGGGTAATTTCAAACCAATGTTTACATTGATTCTTTCATGATCTTTTACATGGTCAATTACATTAATAATTGCTCCTGAAGGAGGTACAATAAATATAAGAATAACTTCTGAAGTTACATTATTTTCAACACTCTATCTTAACAAGGAAGGTATTCTTCGGACACGGTATTCTAATTTTATTCTTTCTTGGGTCGACCTATGAGGTGATGCCTCATGCAGCTACTACTCCAACACTCCCTCTTAGCCAGGGAGGCATCATCAGTATGATTATACTAGAACACATCTGGATACCATCTGTACATCACAATTATCTCTAACCTCTCTATATTATAAGGAAGGTCTTCCAACACAATCTCAATCCGTCGAGAAGTGTCAACAAATCAATCTTTGTGCATCAGATCAATCCAGTCCATTGGAGAACATGCACTAGCTACACGATCCTGCTCTATCCATAGGGGAGTCACTCGTGCCTCAGCTCAACAACTGTGCACAGTCCATCAGAGATTCCATCATGCATCAGCTTAATTACTCTGCACAATCCATTGGAGAGTCCATCATGCATCAACTTAACAACTCTGCACAGTCCATCGGAGAGTCTGTCATGCATTAGCTCAACGCAGTCCATCGAGGAACATGCACCAACTTATTCAATCCATCGGTGAGTCCATACGAGAGTACTTGTGTGCATCAACTTAACCCAGTCTATAGGGGAACATGCACCAACTCAAGCAGTCCATCGGTTTGTCCATACAAGAGTACCAGTGTGTGTCAGCTCAAGCCAGTCCATCGGGAAACATGCACCAACTCAACCAGTCCATCGGTGAGTCTATACAAGAGTACTAGTGTGCATCAACCTCTCCATCCTGTCTCAGGATGTCTGAGAGATCTTCTCACACTTTTCAGAGTGATCTGGAGAATGCAGTAAATATCTCCATGAGAGATCTCCTCACTCCTTTCAGAGTGATCGAGAGTGTGCACTGGCCTCTCCATCCTTTTTAGGATGTCTGAGAGATGTCCTTACTCTATCTCGGAGTGATCGAGAGAATGCAGTGGCCTCTCCATCCCGTCTCAGGATGTCTAAGAGATCTCCTCACTCCATCTCAGAGTGATCGTGAGAATGCAGTGGCCTCTCCATCCCGTCTCAGGATGTCTGAGAGATCTCCTCACTCCATCTCGGAGTGATCGGGAGAATGCAGTGGCCTCTCCATCCCCTCTCAGGATGTCTGAGATATCTCCTCACTCCTTTCAGAGTGATCAGGAAAATGCTTGGTCTCTATATCATTATCCTTTCCTCTTAGCAAGAGATATAATCATGGAACCAATCTCCTCACTCCCTCTCGGAGTGATCGGGAGAAGATACCTGCACACATATCAACTAACATAGGCATCAAATATATCGGGGCAGGAATTTCTGTCCTGCCCTACTCTAGTTATGAAATGCAAATAAATGAGATAATAACAAATCACATGACATAATTTATGCACTTGTATGGGAGAGTATCAAGAACCTAGTCTCCCAACCCGATCACAGGGTGTCTGGGAGAAAATATGGTACTACCATCAGACCACTTACCCTTAGCCAAGACACATGGCTAATACTTGTCGGATATTGCAGTAATGCTGATCACATCTCCCTCTGTGCTGGAGCATCCCGCTCCCTCTACATCTGAGCATCCTGCTCCCTTTCTGGAGCTATCCACAAGTAAGTCCATTAGCCTATCACTTTTGGTGCCAATCTCAGCACCAGCTTGCACAGTTCCTTACTAAAATGTAGGTATTCATCCTGGTGAAGACCAGGTACATCAAGGATCCTCTCAACTGTCTATCTAAATCAACCAACAACGCCATCAGTGTAGTCAGGTCATCATGCTAGATCTGCTTAGGATCTCAACTGTGTTCCTCCTTAACCTCGGAAGATCTCATCAAGTTTCTACCATACCATCGATAGTCCAAGATCCTCATCTCAAGGGTTACCTCCCTATGTCTCAGTGAGGAATAAATCATTAGTATACGACATTACGAACACGAGATCATCGTCAAAAATATGTTTTGGATCTTGAGGCACACCTCCTCAGAAATTAACTGAGTAACTCTCGTCCTTCAGGACATGACTCTCAATGGAATCCAATTGCTTTCTCTAATCATTGAAGAACTAAACATCTGCAGTAGAGAGAGATCGACATCCGTTGGAGCATTCTGCTCCCAAACACCAATCTCTATATGAGATCCTCTGGGCTTGTGGGTCATGTATCAAATATAGCTGGATGTGTTAGGTGCACGTCTGTTCGCTGCTGTATAGTCATGAATTCCATCTAACTGCTTTGTCTAGGAGTCATCCTTCTAGGCTGAGAGTCATGCTCCTAGAAGCTTCCTACTTTTGAATAATCTGAGCATCGACGAGATTCATGTGTCCACCACTTATTCATCGGAACAAGTCTCATCATCCTTCTCTTGTAGGCCATATCATATGGTCGTTTCCCTACAAGTCAAATCCCGTCAAATGGTAGCGACATTGCATAATCAAATTTAACCAATTTATTTATATATCAATGCAACAACAATAGTTCATACATGTATGTAGGGCGTCTTAGTTAATGCTTCCGCACAACAATCCTAAACATGTATCCCAAACACATATGGTAACTATCTAGATGTTTGCTATCTCCACTAGAACATGCCGTCAAGAGTGTGCACTACTCTAAGCATGTAAGAAGGAGATATCATCTAAACTAGCTCCAATAGGTGTTCATGGAATGTTGTGCAACTCATATGCATAAAAGTACAAGTGCCTACGGTACATCAATACGTGAACTACATCAAATGCTCAACAAACTTCGTAATAGATCTGCATACAATTTGTTATGAAAACATATAAGACAAAACAAATCTATGTGAGCAATAAATTCAAATACTTATCATTTATTGTTTTTGTGGGTGGGCTCCCACTGCCTCCTTGTGGGAACCATGAGAGACCTCTATTCTTCATCTTCATAACATCACCTCAACATACTAGAAGAAGAACACCGTATGATCATCATTCCTTGACTTCTTGTGAGGAGTGTCTTCATCAACATCTGCGGTTGAGGCTTCATGCTTCCTTTTGTTTGAACTTTGACAATATCTGGCATAGTGGCCATACTTATTGCGTTTGAAGCATTGGATATGAGGGAGATCTTTCTTCTTCTTCTGATTTGATCTAGGGCTTGATCTTTCACTTCTGTCATGCTTGCCATGGGATTTCTTTCTCTTACCTTTTCCTTTCTTGGTATGAGTTGTAAGGGCTTGGGTCTCTTCATGTTGAGTACCATGCATTCTACTTCTGGTCGCAAGTCTTGTCTCTTCTTGAGTGCAATCTGCCCATAATCTATTAAACTTGGGCAACTTTGTTGTCCACTGAGAATCTGAATAAATGATTCCCCAAGAAGGTGGGAGACCATTAAGGGTTGACATAACAAGTTCTTTTTCTTCGATTGCTTCTCCAATAGTGCTTAACTGATCTCTGAGTTTTGAGACCTTCATGATATAGGTAGCAATTGAATCTGACCTTGACATCTTGAGATTCGAGAGTTGTTGTCTCAAGGCAAGGGCACGGTTGATATTGCTATTTTCGAACGACTTCTTCAAGACTTTAAACATCTTCATGGCTATCTTTTTCTGAGAAATTTGAGGAACCAAGTGGTCTCTTACTGAATCTACCAAAATCCTTCTTTCCCTAGCATCAGTCTTTCTCCATTGGTTCTTTTTGTTAGTTTTTACTTGAGCAGCATATAGCATATAAACAATTAATGAAAGATAAACAGGCACAGCATAAAATACAAGAGACACAATTTATCCTGGGAAACCCTCTTGGGGTAGAAAACCCAGCAAAGCCTTCCTCAATATAGAAATCACAAAGTACAAGATAGCTACTCCTCCACTTGTGCGCACCTCTCTTCTTCACCTATGCGAACTTGCTTTAGTGAATGAGTGAATACAAATGAGAGAGAGCACTTCTATTTATATTCTTCCGTTGAGATGACTAATTCTCCAACAGGGCCGACTTCTGTACTTGACTGGTCAATTACATAATATATTAATCTTTTAGGGGCTTTTCTGAGCCGACACATGTTCTAGGGTTTACATTGATTCTTTCAATGACCTTTACATTATTAATTACATGACCATCAACTCCCGTAGGAGGAATACAATAATATAAATAGAATATCTTCCGTAGTTACATTATTTTAACACTTTCCTGTTTCTTCTTTTGGATCTGGAACCAAACTTTAATAGGTCATTTTCTAGAAGAGCTCTAGACTTCCAAGCCCCATCCAACCTATCTTGAACCTTCATCCCAATCATCTTAACTGGATCAAAAACCCAAGCAGGAGCTAGGTTAATTTGGAAATTGGTTTTCTTGGGAAACTGATTCCACAGGTATATGCGCCTTCCTAGGGGGAATTGAGAAAACCTCCTTTTCTCCCATATCTGTGGACAAAATAGCTCAAAACAGGAAACTGTAGTTTCCTGATTCTAGCAGAGAATAGGTCAGAAATGAAAATTTCCGTATCTGAAATCTGCTTCCATAGATAGTTGCACTCTTCCAAGGCAAGTTGAGGAAAGAAAAAATTGAGCCAAATCTGTGGATCAGACAGCACAATACTTGAAACCCTAATTTCTGCAGTAACTACAGTAGTTGTAGAATTATGTCAAATCGAAACTTCTTAGAATTGGAATTTTCCTTCACCAAAAGATGCGCCTTCCCGAGGGCGAAATTTCCAATGCACTTTTCGAGCCAAACTAAGAAGGGAAGGCCCCGATATGTGCAACCCTATTTTCTGGCAATGGCTTCTTCTAGTACTGCTTTGGAACCATGTTAGTTTTTATAGCAACATAACCAGGATCACTAAAAGAATGGCAAAGCACATAAACAAAATGAGTGTGGAGTTTGTTTAACCACGATGATAAGAACAATCATCTCCCAACCATAGACAAAGCTATTTGTCTCCCTTGAGCTCAAACCTTCGAATAAAGAACGATGTACATCCAGATAGTAGTAGCACAAATCCCAAGAAAAACTAGAGAGAAACTTCTCCAAAGTGGAGAACCCCAAATAAGCCTTCTATGACTACAACAACGAACTTCTCCTCTTCTTGAGCGAACTAGCTTGTCTCGAGTGAATGACCAAATGAGAGGTTCGAACTCTCTATTTATACACATCAATATGTGACTTTTTCCCTTACTGGGCCGACCAAACTTTCCCTAACTGGGTCGACCTGACTGGGGCAGTTCTACCTGTTGTCCACCGAGATGCACACCAGCAGCAGAAATCTTTCGAAAGCTGTTCCCTCACTACAAGTGGGGAAAGTGTGGCCTTGGGGGCAAGCAATGAGCCAGGTACTGTCACCTGAATCCCAACTCCTCCGTTTAGGCTAACTCCTAATGAAGCCAAGGGGGGTAGTCCCTACAAAGAATTTACTATGGTTCAATGTGTTTTAATGTTTTTAGTGTATGGTGATGTAGATGGATGTTGTTTAGGAGTTTTTAAGGATAAGATATCACAAATTTACTTTAAATGAAACACAAGGTAAAGTGCAATCCACGTTGCGAAACAGTATATGAAGACTTTGCGAAAATAAGAAGCATCCACAGATAAATAAGTTCCAAATATAAAATCCAATGGACAAATGGCCCAACTTAATTAAAGCGTAAATATAAAATAACCAGTGCCAAAATGGAGTCAAACAAGTGTAGTGCTTGGGGATGCTAAAATGCAAGTCTCAATAGTAGCTGTTCGTGAGATCGTTTTGCAAATTATCTTGGTAAGTTTAAAGTTTTAATGGTCCTGATTATTAGGCTAAGAACAACAAGGTAATCAAAAGACCGGAAAGGTATACTTTCAGTGGCTTCCCCTCTGATGGTATGTCGGATCTGCCCAGATGTCAAGGAGTAGGTGTCTTAAGAATTAACCACTCCGATGTCTAAACAATGGTAACCTCCGACCCCACCAGGTTTAGGAACTTTGCTCTCCACTTGAAGTATGTCTCGAAAAAGGCAACGTCGGTTCGTTGGTTGTGGGGGTGAAAATTTTATTATGTTCTCAAAAAAATATCAAATCCAACACCTTTTTGAGTACTAGCCCAACCTTTTCAGGTTGGCAGAGCATACGGGTGTTGGATAGCGACCAAGATAAATTATTAAAAGGGAGTGTGAGTTGGAATGTTTTAAGATTATTAGAGCACACGGTTCAACTCTCCGACAGAGAGCGCTCTTGACTTAGTCTTAAAACCAAAGTTCAAGAGACTTAGTTAATCTAAATGCCTAATGCAAGGAAAATGCAAAACTACTATGCTCTCCGACAGAGAGTGCTCCTGACTTGGGTTATTGCAAGTTCAAGAGGCTTTGTTCTTTGTTAAAATAGAGACAGTTTATATGTAGAAAACAAACGTGATAGCTCAATAAGATTGAAAATAAACAATGATAATTTGAAATGGCATTTAGCAGATCTACTTGCAATAATGAAAAGGACAAATCTAACAATAAACCAAGAAATAAACAACCAGGTGGGATCAACCTTGGAACAAGGTGATCACTTAGAACCACTAGTCCTTGAGACCTTTTAGCTAGCTGAATGTTGGCAGGGAGTCTAATGGGGATAGAGAAGCTACCACAAAACAATGTGGCCCTTGAGATGAAATCCCAAAGTTGCTATCTCAAGTCAAGACTTGCAAATGGAAATTATTCTAAGTACAAAAATTGAAAGATATATCTAGAAAAAATGACACAAAACCAAGCTAAAGAATGCACCAAAACACTCTTCCCCAAATGGGGAAGAAAGAACCAAAGTGTGGGAGGCCTTATCCCACCTAGCCTTTTTATTAACTGAGTTACAAGTGCCTTTGGGAATTAAACCCTTGAAAGGTCTTTTGAAGAAATAAAACAACTATGGAAACAATACTTAGAAGCCCTTAATGGCTTTTACAAAGGAGAGTGGTTTTATATCTTCATGGTTATCATCCTCTTCACTTGTTTTGGATCCTCTTATTGGTTCAGTTTTCCTCTTTGGGTTTTGCTCTTCTTCTTCTTTGAATCTTGTTTTTTCAAGTCTTTCTTCTCCTTCAAAGTACCCAAACTAAAAAAAAACTTTGAAACATTTTTGTTATTTTATTGTGACATAGGGCCTTCTTGAAGATGGACGAAAGGGAGGATGGAAAGGAAGACGAGAGGAGATGGAGGAGGAGGGACGAGAGCTAGAAGTGGAGAGAAGTGAAGGGGAAAGGAAGGGGACGAGAGCAAGGTAGAAAGGGTAAAGACGAGAAAGAAGAGACTAGAAGGGGTTTGAAGGCTTAAAACGAGAGGGAATGAAAGTCAAAAGGTAGGTGGACGAGAGGGCTTGAGGAGGCCAAAAACGAAAGCAAGGAGGATGGAAAACAAGATGGACGAGAGGAGCTAAGGGCTAGCATATCAAGGGAAAGAAGTCAAGGAGAAAGTGGAGGGCTTGAAGAGATAAGCCTAAGGTAACCGAGTTTGAAATGAATGTTTTGAAACTGAGGATGGAACTTAGGAGTAAGATCTCCTTATGTTTTAACTTCTTGAAACAAGCGCAACTTTGTAGATCCTGAAAGATAACAATGTTAGAAAACCCTTATGATGATGGAGATGAGATCGATGCAACCGAGCTCTCACCCTTCTCCAAATGCAAGATCTGTCAAGACAACCAACTTGAAACCCAGTGAGATCAAACAAAGATAACGAGTATGCTAGGAAAATTTAAATCAAGATCAATACTTCATATAATCGAATATTTGTATTTATCTAGATTATAACAAGCTTTGCATAATAATCCAACTTGACAACCGCAAATGGAAAATCTTATGTTCTAAAGATAGACCTCTAAAGCTAGTTATTTGATCCACACATAAGAAACAAGATTGAATACAAGAAAAGATATCACCTCATAATAGACACATCCAACAATGAAGAACGAATCATATAGACCTCCAAAGTCGAAAAAGCTTTATTCAATGAAAGTTTGTTTACAAATTTAGCAGAGTTTCTATGCCCAAAAGATCCATGTGAAGAGAGCTCAAAGAGCCTCTACTTATACAATTTGCAAGCACCAGGATAACCTAATTCGAATTGGCATAGAAGGAGCCAATAGCCATGAATCACTAAATCGAATTCCATCAAATCTCCAATCATCATCAAGCTTGGAGTGCTAACTCCAATCCATAACTCGAACTAGCATTGAATTAGGGTGGGGAGGTGGCCTTGACCTAGGCAAGGCGCCCCCCATCCCATTCTTGGAAGTATCACCATCAAATAACAATGTGCCATGTGGTAAGCTCGAGCTCCAATAGAAGTTGACGTGAGCTCCTTTGTGAGGGCGTGAATGCCACATATGGGAGACAAGCTTTGAGTTATAATCAATGCAACCTGTGTGTAATGGAAGCCAAGCTTTGTGATTGCACAACTTAAGGAGGGCGCCTACCATAGGCATAAATGCAACCAACCAAGCCATTTAACAATTGAGACATAACCAATTCGTAGATTTGAGGAAGGTGGGCGAATTCACTTGGAGAGATCCACTTGTGCTGACTGTACACTTGACTGGATGATGACTGAGATGATTGGAATCTTTATTAATGCTCAATGCCATGTCAATTAGCCTTTTATTTTAATCTGTTTGGATTATTTTGGAGAGATTTGGATTATCTCCAAATATTCAATTTTTTAATATTTTAATTAATAATTTCTCTGTAACTGACTTTTTTGAGAAATTATTAATTATGAGGCTGAATTGACATCCGAAACTTAGGATAAACTGGTCCGGAGATCATGACTGATTTTTGGCTTAAGGCTAGAGCCTTCAATCATTGAATTCGGATCCTGGATGACTGACATATTACAAAATGAAATTTTTCCATTTAAACTATGGAAAAATTTATTAAAATTTAAAAAATAATTAAAACCCAATTCCGACGCCACCGGTAAAAAATTTTCGGAGGGTCCTAGTGACTTAGGATATGACCAAAACTTATTCTAATAGTGTCTAGTAGGCTTATATACATCAGTTGGACTCTAATAACCCCCCATGGCTAAAATTTTCAAAATCGGGCATTCCAGCTTTGGAGGAAGCGGGAGAAAACCTCATCGATTATAGCTCAGCTATAGGCAAAGTATAATTGACAAGGGAAAAAACTCCCTGGAATACCTTAGTTGCTTAACCAAGTCATGGGGGACCGAGCCACTCAAAATCCTACAAATACACTTTATTACAAACCCCGTGGGGCCATGGTCATATTGATTGAAAAATAAAACTGACTAGCCAAAACTGGCTAGGCACAAAGGATGGATCATTTGATATACTGGAATACAAACATTCATCATGTTTGTCAAATGGCGGCTCTTCAGATAATCCAACTATGGTACAAAAAAGTTGGTAACACTACCCATTGTTTGGGGTAGTCTACCGACTGTTTTTGGGCAGTTTACCCACTGGGCCGACCTGTCTCAGGGAATACAAAATGCCTTTTTTGGGTAAATTCAACCCAATGTTTACATTGATTCTTTCATGATCTTTTACATGGTCAATTACATTAATGATTGCTCCCAAAGGAGGTACAATAAAGATAAGAATAACTTCTGAAATTACATTATTTCCAACACTTATTCCCTCAAGTACCCACTAAGGTCAACTGTTGTAAACCCCAAATGTGCACTAGATTTGTCTTCTGGTCACTCAGATCTAATAGGTTTGTTGTTGCAGTAAATTTCAGATCTGCCTTCCTCTTAGAGTGAATGCTCTGATGCCATGTTAATTTTCCTAATCCCGGATCTAGCTAAATAATCTCCTAGTGATTTACTTGCTAAAAATTTAATTGTAGCTCACTAAGTAATTTATGCTACTGGAATTATTAACAAAATTTAATAACAGAAGCAAAATGGAAACAGATCTATTCAATAGCACATGCACATAAATTGTTGCCCTTCAAAACTGCTCTTCATTAAAATAATATACAAGCATACAAGGGCTCCTTTATTGGGAAATTGGCCCAATGAGAAAAATACAATCTACTGTTAGAGATAGTGGTGTATCTCGAGATGTCCTTCATGTTTAGATGCCTAGTATGGAGGTGCATTTTCAGTATAGGTATCGGGATGCGGTAGAGGGTGAGATGCACTCTACCAAGTGTCATGAATCCAACGGTAGATGCATGCGGACCTTTGAGGGTGATTTGCCTCATGCAAGCAATATTTTGTATACAAACCTTTTAATTAAAAAACGCATGCAAAAGTGGGATTTTTGCACACACTCACTTTAGGGTTTCAGAAACCCTAATGAGTTAGTGAGGTCATATAAGGAGGTAAAAGGTCACTGGACAACGTTACTTTGTAGTTTCTTCAGAGAGTGAGGAGATTTACAGAGTGAGGGTGCACTTGTGCATGCAGAGGGCGACTTCCTGAGGAGAGGGGTGCATCTGCAGATTGAGTCCGAGAGGGATCAATTCCTGCTTGATTTGATGCACTGAGTAGCCATTACACTGTGTAGTGAGTGCATGTGTGCAGAGATAGCTCAGAGATTAAGCTTGGGCGACTTCACAGAGTGGGGTGCATTTGCCATGCAGAGGGGGTGCACTTGCTTGTGAGGACTTCCGTCTTGAGGCCAGGAGGGCCGAGAGAACTAGAGTTGGTGTTCTTCAGTGATTGAAGAAGAATAGAGCAGATCTCATTGGTGTTTGTTAGAGATCTCATGAGGGGCGAATTCAGAGAAGAGGACGAGGGGCACATCTCTCATGCAGACGGGGCACACTTCATACTGAGAGGATGTTGTAGTCTTTCTTCCATGTCAAAGCAGATCATGGCAGAGTGGTTAGAGAGTTTGTTCTGCTTCTAGAGATTGGTAGTGATGGTATTCAGAGATCCAGAGTTTGAGTAGATTGTAGCGGTGCATTTCCCATGAAGCAACAGTTGATTTTGCATGTAGATCAAGGGTTTTGACCCGTTAGGTTCTTATTGTATCTTTTGAAGATGTATGTGTATTTTTCTCTTTATTATATGCTTTGGGATCGAGAAAGAAGAAATCCCCATAGATGCTAGTTTTCCCGATTGTGGTTTCTAGGCTAAATTTGAGACTTATATGTGTGTTTGCCATATTTTTTTTAAGTTTATAGGAGATCTGTAGTGCTTTTTGTTATAAGTATATTGCATAACTATGATTTTCTCTGGCATAGAGAAGTTGGGATTGCTTGTTGCTTATAGAGACTCAAGGCCGGTTGAGATATCAGTTTTCTAGATCAAGTAGTGACATGTGGGAAAAACTAGTATCAGTTTTCTAGATTAAGTAGTGACATGTGGGAAAAACTATCATCTACTACAAACCTGGTAAATTTGTCCTGTTGAGAGAACCATCTACCTGCAAACTGCCCCCAAAACTCCTCTGCACCTGTTATGCTGTACGGCCTATATAAGCCGTACAACCTTGTACGACTGGTTGTGCGATCCATACAGCTTGTACGACCTGCGGATCCTCCTGCAACTCGTTGTACATATGCGCTGTACGAATGTACGGCATGTTGTACGACACTATTGCTCGACGAATCTGCTGTAAGGTTGTACAACCTCCTCCTGCAACTGTCCAGTTCGTACGTCATGTTGCAAATTTGTCTAAACTGTTGTCGCTTTCTCCCTTCTAAATTGGGAAAGTGCAAGTTATTCTATACTCTCAAATCTGTGACTTACTGAATGCTTGAATGTCTTGTTGTGTCTTCTCATCTCACTTTGGCTGCCTTCTATCATATTGAGATGAACCAAAACCCTACCCTCCTAAGTGATCAATGGCTAAGATTAGATCTCCTCATCACTTGAGATTAATGTCTAAGATTCACTTAGTTAACTTAAATTACTAATGCCAAAAAACATAGGCATTTTATTAAATTAACCTCAATTAATTCTAAAAATACATTCACTTTAATAATTAACTTAATATAATGAATTTCCAAAGTTTTGAGAGGTATTAATGGCGATTTCCACAAGTTAAACACAAACTCTTGTAGAAATGCCTATTTGAGCTACAAACTTCAACAATGACCTATTGGAAGGGTGCTAATATATGAAACTGGACATGTCCATATGACCCTCCACGTTCGTATCCAGGTGTCTTTGGTATGAAACGCCTGAACAGTGAACACATGTTTGGGTCATGTCATGTTTTAGGACACATTGAAAAACCATATCAGACACCTACCCTAGGCCGTGTCCTGTTTCCAAGACACGTGTCCTCCGTAACTACGTTGTGGGGAAGAGCTGCCCCCGCCCCCCTCGCCCCCGTTTCGGAAGCTAGCTTCCGATCGAAGCTAGCCGAAAGCTAAGGGGAATCGCGATTTGGTTTTGCTTCCTCCTGGAAGCGAATTTTGGAAGTTAGCTTCCGCCCAAAAAAAATTGCTCCCTGCCACTGTTATAGAGCGTGCAGGAATCACTCGGAAGCGTCGCTTCCCTTTCACTTCCTATTCACTTCCTATTCACTTCCCGATCGATTCCCATCGCTTCCCGAAGATTAAAAAATTGCTTCCTGTAGCTTCCTCGGACGCTTCGCGTCAACCCGCGGATTTGATGGTGAAGTCGAGCTTTGAGGGATAAAGCCCTCCTCCACACTCCATTTATCACTTTGCTTTGCTTGAGAAGAGAAGAGAAGAGAGGAGAGGAGAGGAGAGGAGAGGAGAGGATAAGAGAAGAGGAGAAGAGAAGAGGAGAAGGCGCCATCAAGCTTGGTTTTTTCTTGGACATTGAAGAAGGTTGGATCCTTGGCAAGTTGGCACACTCACTACCATTGGACATCCAAATAGGCAGGCTCTAAACCCTTTCTTGTTGATTTGCTTTGTGTTTGAAGTTTGAACTTGAAGTTTTGATGCTTGATGCTTGAGACTTGAACTTTTGATGTTTGAAATTGGACTAGAATCTAGAATGTCATTGTAAATGTTCCTCTCCTACTCTTTCCCATGCTTTCTCCATCATTCTATTGCAGGGCAATAGGTTAAACTCTAGTTCCACTTCCAACTTCCAAGTCCAACAAACATGATGATGGGTTTATGGTTTCTTTTGTTGGTTCCATTTGTTATTTTGTTGATGTTCATTGAAAACCGGAGGAGGAATGAGGGAGAGGGAGATGATGAAGAAGTGGGTAGTGGCACATATCGTGGAGAGGAGGAGGAGGGAAACCGAATGAAAACCAAGGAGGACTCAACAATTTTATGGAAATAAGTCACCAAGCAGGGAGGAAGCAAGGGGGGTGGAACCACAAAATTTGGCTGCCCCCATTGTAAAAAGACTTACACGGGTTCATATAACCGTCTGAGAAGACATCTATGTGGGAACATGCCATGTGATGAAAACAAAACTGTAGGAGTTTGTGTTTGCCCAAGTGTGTCATCAACACAAAGAGCCATGTATAAGAAGGAAGAATTTGAAGCACAAAACAAATCAAAAGCAAGGGTTGACCATGACCCCTCATTGAGCTCACCGAGAACTGGAGGCCCATCCACCCAAGGTAGTGGATTCTCACCCCCTGGGTCACGCAGGACAATATCAGATTTCCTTGACCAAGGTGGTAGGGATAACGTGGATACAAAAGTGTTCCGGTTTCTCTATGCATGTGGCATACCATTCAATGTCCTTCGCTCATCCTCTTGGCATGAAATGGTAGACGCCATTCGCACTGCTCCAGCAGGATACAAGAGCCCAGGGTATGACAAAGCTAGAACTATGGGGCTTGACAAGGAAAGAGGCAAGATCCAAAATGCTTTGGGGCAATTCACAAATGCTTGGAATGAGTATGGGGTATCAATTGTATTAGATGGATGGACAAATGTAAAAGGCAAGCCATTGATAAATGTTCTTGGTGTGTCTGCTACTGGTGCAGTCTTCCTTTTAGCCCATGACTACTCAGATAAATTCAAGACTGGCATAAACATTGTAGAACTCCTACTCAAAACCATTGAAGCTATTGGTCCATGCAATGTCATCCAAGTCATAACCGATAATGCTGCTAATTGTAAGGCAACGAGAGCAATCATTGAAGATAAATACCCCAACATATTTTGGTCTGGGTGTTTGGTTCACACAATGAACCTTTTGATGCACGACATCATTAAGTTGAAGGAAAACCAATACAAATGGATTGGTGAATTATACAAAAAGAGCAAGAAGATGATAAGATTTATAACCAACCATAGCAATGCCCATGGCATTTTCCGCAGTCACTCAAAGTTGGAGCTATTGAAGATAGCAAAGACTAGATTTGCTACCTACTACCTCACTTTCAGGCGCCTTTTGAAGGTAAGAGAGGCATTGGCTAGCATGGTATCAAGTGAGTCATGGCAGGTCTTGAAAGATAGGTGTACATCCGCATCTGATAGGCTTGATTTTCAGGAGGTGGAAGAAACAGTTCTTGATGTGGGGTTTTGGGTAAGTGTCAAGTATGTTTTGCAGTTCACAAAGCCCATTTATTACATGATTCGGTTTGTCGATACAGATAAGTCGGTGACTGGGGAGGTGTATTAGCAGATGGATAACATGCTGGGTCAAATTAAAGATATTGTTGAATAGAAAGATCCCATCTTGTATGACCATATTCACACACATGTGGTCAAAAGGTGGGAACATCTCAACGTTCCACTACATGCCTTAGCGTATGTGTTAACACCAAAATATTATTTTCCATCTTGGTTGGCCAAACCAACACCTGGGGTGGGGTTAGGAGAAAGCCCCACACAGATCCAGAGGTACAGCTTGGGTACATGGCTGCTATAGACAAGTTGGTCCCTGATGCAGAGGAATGTGACATATTGCGCAGTGAATTAAGCAAATACCTCAGTGAAGTTGGTCCATTTGGTACTTTGCATGCAATCAGAGATCAAGATAGGGCGCCTCCTATCGAATGGTGGAACATGTATGGCTCAACATGCCAACGCTTGTATAAATTCGCTGTAAGAGTGCTTTCACAGGTGGTTAACAGTTCCTCTGCAGAAAGGTGTTGGAGCACCTATAGCTTCATCCACTCAGTGAAAAGAAAGCGATTAAATGAAAACCGAGTAGAAAGCTTGGTTTATGTACATTACAACTTGAGGTTGTTGACTCATTATTGTGAGCGTGCCAAAATTGATAGATCATATGTCACTTGGGACAATAATCCGGAGCTGCATAACTTGGAGGATGGAGCCTTAGCTTTAGAGCGCTTGGAGGAAGAGCATTTGGGCGATGAGGATGACGCATATGCAGTACCACTACCAATGGCGCCGCCATCTTCTACCTTGTTTCCAGATGCACCATCTTTGCCTAGAGGTTCAATTTCACGACCTCCATTTGCATCAGTGGGGGGGGGTCGTGCAGGATCAAGTCTTGGACGTGGCTCAGCAGTGGTGGCTACTGGGGATGATAATCCCACTCCCATTGTTCAGAGAGCACGAGAAAAGAAAATGGAAATTTCTTGTGGCAAGAGGAAACATCCATGATTCCATAAAATCTACTTTTCTTGTATTTTCTTGTTTACAGTACTTTCAAGTTTCTGCACTATTGACTCTTGTATATTTATTATCATATATTTTGTAAACATTACATGGCATTTCAAGTTCTAAGTTGAACCTACCTTTGAATTTGAAGTTCACTATTTGCAACTTGCATGATTGAGTCATTGACTACATAAAAGCATATTGTAACTCTTTGGTAATGAATATGATGCTTCGTAAATTGTTTCAACTTTCAACTTTCATTTTATGGTTGATGTTCTCTGTTATAGACTATGCCACTATAGTTTGGTAACGGTTACGTGGTAACTTTGGTTACAACTTACAAGTACTAGTGAATCGTGATGACAAAATGTTTATATATTGAAAATTTGAATCTTTAAGGTTGAATCTTGATGTTATAACTTATGGAATCATGGATATTGCACCTATGGTTGATGAATTCACTAGTAAATGATTAATGAATGATGATTGATGAATGATGTTATATGGTATTATTGTTTATTTCATGTTTTTATCATTTCCATAACTAATTCAACATTCTACTAGCATTTGTTGACATATATGCATCAAAATATATATTATATAAAAAATGCTTCCGGAACGCTTCCTAACCGGAAGCTTTTGAAAATTTCGCTTCTCGCTCCCGCTCCCGCTTCTTGCTTCCGCTCCCACTCCCAAGTAACCTTGCTCCGTAAAAGTCATTGCAAGGGGTTTAAAACAATAATTTTTCTCTTTTCTCTTTCATTGTTTGCGAAGGGGGAGAGCTCTCATGGGTTTGTTGTTTTAAGGTGAAGGCTTTTAGCATAGTTTGAACTTTGAAGGCATTGGGAGTGATTCAAAGGCAAATTTGAACAACCAAATATGTCTTTCTCATCTACAACAATGGTATTTCTCTGTTTTTATCTACAACAACAAGAAATAATGGCTCAATCATCAAGGCAAGTAGGTAGAGATCAAAGGAAAGGGGGGAATGTCAACGTTGGTGGTCGCCCCTCTCAAAGTTTATCTTCGTTTGATGTTGGAAGTACTCCAATTGTTTCAAGTGCTGCAGTTGCTGCTTCCAGGACTGCATTTGTCCCTACTGTAGCAAGGTAGCAATCTCAAGAGAAGAAATACCCCCCTATGGAGGTATGCGACAAGAAAGAATGTGCTTGGATCAAAGCTTACAAGGTGTGAAAATGTATTTTGGACATGTAATTTTTTGCAAGAATGAATTCAAGAGCTCCTACTACTGGGTTACAGGCCATTTGTTGGGCCTTCTTTTTGGGCTTGTAGCATGTAAAGTAGTGGATGCTGCTTAACGAAGGGTTTTGGAGAAAGAGGATGCAATTGGCTTGGGGAATGTGGCAACAATGAACAATAATCGATGATCTATCAATATTATGTATATTTCAGTATATCTATATATATAACGTGTCCTCCGTGCCATGTTTCCGGGGTCACCGTACCCCGTGATGGATACTCATATTTATGTATCCTCCACAAGGTTACTTGGGAGCGGGAGCGAGAAGCGAAATTTTCAAAATCTTCCGGTTAGGAAGCGTTCCGGAAGCATTTTTTATATAATATATATTTTTTATATATTTTGATGCATATATGTCAACAAATGCATGTAGAATGTTGAATTAGTTATGGAAAGGGTAAAAACATGAAATAAACAATAATACCATATAACATCATTCATCAATCATCAATCATTAATCATTTACTAGTGAATTCATCAACCATAGGTCCAGTATCCATGATTCCATAAGTTATAACATCAAGATTCAACCTTAAAGCTTCAAATTTTCAATATATAAACACTTTGTCATCACTAGTACTTGTAAGTTGTAACCAAAGTTACCAAGTAGCCAAACTATAGTGACATAGTCTATAACAGAGAACATCAACCATAAAATGAAAGTTGAAATTTGAAACAATTCTCGAAGCATCATATTCATTACCAAAGAGTTATAATATGCTTTTATGCAGTCAATCTCAATCATGCAAAGTTGCAAATAGTGGACTTCAAATTCAAAGGTAGGTTCAACTTCAAACTTCAAACTTGAAATGCCATGTAATGTTTACAAAATATATGATAATAAATATAAAAGAGTCAATAGTGCAGAAACTTGAAAGTACTGTAAACAAGAAAATACAAGAAAAGTAGATTTTATGGATGCTTCCTCTTGCCATGGGAAATTTCCATTTTCTTTTCTCATGCTCTATGAACAATGGGAGTGGGATTATCATCCCCAGTAGCCACCAATGCTGAGCCACGTCCAAGACTCGACCTTGCACGATCCCCCCTCACTGATGCAGATGGAGTTCGTGAAGTTGAACCTCTAGGCAAAGATGGTGCATCTAGAAACAAGGTAGAAGATGGCAGCGACATTGCTATTGCATGGTCATCCTCATCGCCCAAAATCTCTTCCTCCAAGCGCTCTAAAGCTAAGGCTCCATCCTCCAAGTTATGCTCATCTGGATTGTTGTCCCAAGTGACATATGATCTATCAATTTTGGCACGCTCACAATAATGAGTCAACAACCTCAAGTTGTAATGTACACAAACCAAGATTTCTGCTCGGTTTTCATTTAATCGCTTTCTTTTCACTGACTGGATGAAGCTATAGGTGCTCCAACACCTTTCTGTAGAGGAATTATTAACCACCTGTGAAAGCACGTGGACAACCAATTTATTCAAGTGTTGCCATGTTGAGCCATACATGTTCCACCATTCGATAGGAGGCACCCTATCTCAATCTTTGATTGCATGCAAAGTACCAAATGGACCAACTTCACTGAGGTATTTGCTTAATTCACTGCGCAATAAGTGAAAAATGGAGTGTGGAGGAGGGCTTTATCCCTCAAAGCCCTATTCCTCCCCTCCAAAACCCCAACCTTGGACCCCACCCACTCGATATCCTCTTCAATTCCGCCAGTTGACGCGAAGCGTCCAAGGAAGTGACGGGAAGCGTTTTTAATGCGTACGGAAGCGCTAGGAAGTGAACAGGGAAGCGCTCGGGGAAGCGGAGCGAAGCGATCAGGAAGCGAAGCTTCCGATCGCTTCCTCAACGCTTCCTCACTGTGGCAGGAAGCGTTGAAAACTCCCCGGAAGCAAGCTTCCGAAAATAGCTTCCGTCCGGAAGCGAAACGGAATCGCGATTCCGGTTAGCTTCTGGGTAGCTTCGGTCGGAAGTGAGCTTCCGGAGCAGGAACGAGGGGGGGGGGAGCGCTTCCCCGCAACCGGGATCCTCCATGTCCTATGTCTTCATGTTAGGTGACTTAGGTGCTAATTTGTGCAGTAATGTACTCTTACTAGTATTGATTGAAGGTTTAGAGGAGGTACAATGGATTTATCATGAGGATTGTCATCCTTGTAAGGCTTCTTTTTCCTTTTATTTAAATGACAAGCAATGTTCCACCAATGCATATACTGGGATCCACATCATTAGTATCACCCTCTGCTTCCTCATCTAGCCTATGCCTTTACCTCGATTTTAATGAAACTACGTAACCCAAGCCCTAAAATGTGGTAGAAAAATCTTGACATGCCTAATCAATGATTTTGGCTAGAGTGAAAGGTACATTCTTGCTAAGGCCATAATAGAGGAGTTCAACAATCAATGCCACCAACATCGGGGTACATGAAGGGCTTGGTGCTCTTGATTAAATGCCAATCCCATACATTGATAAATGAAAGAATCAAATGAAATGTTGCAATTCTGCCAATCTTGAAGTCCCAAAAACTGTTAAGTCTACTGAATTTTGAGTGGAATATGAAATTCCATTTTCTCCATATGAAGTCCAATGAGGTTGTAAGTTGTAACCACTCTTAAACATCCTAAAACAATTAATGGGAATGTTAAAAATTTAAGTAAACTTTTATCTTAAGAATTTAACTTTACCATCAAGTACCAGCATTTTTTGTCAACGCTAGTACAAAACCAAGTCAAATTAGGTAGATTTAGTGTTGAAAATGCATTGTACAGACGTGGATACAGCCTGGAAATGTGTTCCCATGCATGGGATGTGTTTGTATGCATGGAAACATGTTTTGAGGCTGTACAGAACGCATTTCTGCATTTTGGTACTGAAATGCAGTGGGTATGGCACTGTATCCCACATTTCCTGGAAGATAGCTGTATGGTAATGAGGTATCATGTTGAGTACGCGTAGGATCTGATTCATCAAGTTGTTTATGTAGAAGATTTTGGAAGCTACAACATTATGGAAAAATATGCAACCCCTTGTTTGAGAGGCAAATTAGATGATAGTGTGGGTGAAGTATCTATGTGGGAAATGATTTTGATGGTGTCAGTTCAAGATCTGGTGCTTGAGTAGGTTCATGAGACCCTAATGTGAGATCGACCCATTATCTTCTAGGTTGAAACTTGATTGTAGGAACAATGTGGTAGAATATCAATGCTTTTGGGAATTGATTCGGCAAAGGGAAATGGGGATCAAAGCATTAAAGGTAATTGACGATTGAGATTTGATAGTGATAGAGAAAAAATATTCAAATAAAATTATTAAATGCTAACATGCATTTTAACACATAAGATTAGAGGCCAATTCAGCTATACATTTTTGTATGTCAAAAGAATTTTTTTGTATTCTTCTGACTACTTAAATTGGTGCTTGCATGGAAAGACATTTATGGTAGACTTTCTCTTGTTTTTATTCCAATCAGATCTAATTTTAATATTTGATTCCTTTAAGCTGGGACTGAACATCAAGTCTACAAACTGATTTTCATCTCAAGATTCAATCATGTTTTTCAAGGCCGAAATAGGGTTTATGTCAATTTCTTTTGTTTTCAGTTTTGGCATGTTAGATATCGAGAACAATGAAGATCATATCATTTACTTCCTCTGTTACCAAATTATTATCTTTGCTGTTTAATGTTCTCTGGTTCTGTTGCCATTTTTGTATTTTGGTTTACTATATATGGATGCAATACTTCAGACTCAGAACTTTCATTTGTTTAGTATTCTCTGTTTTGGAGCAGGTCTTTCCCATATTCTGCCTTGCTACGATGTCATAGGCCACCAAAGCTTGACAACTTCCGTTTGCTTTTAGAGGTATTTCCTTGGGAATTTAAGTTGACAGCTATACTTAGTAATAAAGTCACACATATTTTTCTTGCAAGAAACACTGTTTGCTTCCTGTACTCAGATTTTTCCTGTGTTGCAGTTATGTGAGGCTCGAGGATTTATCTTGGACATTTCAAACAATAAGGTAAGCTTAAGCATTGTCATTTGGTACTCCATGGCAATGCCTTGATAAACTAATTTACTGAATCTGATTGCTTATAGCCCTATGTTTGATTAAGCTACAGTAATGATCGCTTTCTGTGGAATTGTCTTGATGCATACCCTTCAAGGGGCTTGTTTGCAATCAGCCCACTTCATTTGCTATTGTACAAGCTATTTGTTCAAGTTCTTTGCTTGCTTGGCTTAGTTGGAGCACCCTGTTGCCATGTTAATAACTTAATTCATTGAAATCATTGATGAGTCCTCTAGCTTCTCTGGATTGCTTGCATCTCCGAAAGTATTACATAGATAATACAATAGATGTGCATATGCTGATCTCATAAGCATCAGAAGTAATAAATGATATGGAATTAAATTGAGTTTCTGTTAATTGAAATCAATCAAAATGTTATTGTTGGGCTGGATGGCAATGCTAATGCTTATTGACAGGTAAAAGTGGTATTCTCCTTATCTTTCATTTTCTATCTTTTTACATTACCCTTAATTATTTCAGGATGTTTGAGGGTGGTTCCAACCTCATCGGAGTTCATATGAAAAAAGTAGAATTTTAGATCCCATTCAGAATTCAACAGACCTAACAGTTTTCAGGATTGCAACGTTTCCACTAGATTATATCATGTATGATGGTAAGGGATTGGCATTTAATTGAGCACATCAACCTCTCTATGTACCTTTATGTTAGTGGTGCTAATTGTTGAACTCCTCTATCATGACCTTGATCAAATTGTACCCTTTAGTCAAACAAAATCACTTATTAAGCACGAGATTTTTTTTCTAATTCTACCTTATTTTAATGCTTGGTTTAGGAAGTTTCGTCAAAATTTTAGGGTGTTGAGTAATGTCCTTGGAGGATCAACTTCGAGATTCCGGGTAGATGCAAGGTCTAGAGCCTAGAAGAGGGTGAACAGGGTGCTATTGATGAATAGGATCCCAATATAGGGAATGATTTATCTATCTGGACTCATCTTATGGATGAGAATTGATATATTTTGGACATCTATTGATATCTTTTGGACATCTATTGATATCAGGCAATATATGGACATGGCTACTTTGAATATCAATGGATTTTTTTTTTTTAATTCAAAATGTGTATATATTCAATTTTTTCTATTTGCTGATTTTTTCCTGATCCGATTCAAAACTTTGACTCTCTTGCCTCACTGATTTATTGCAGATTCCGATTCTGGTAGCACTAGTTTAATTTAATTAAATATTGATGTCGATTGGTGGTAAAATTCAACCAATGGGACTAAAGAAAGTACAAATATAAGATAAAATGAGTATTGGGAATGATAAAGCATCTGCAGACGCAATACAATAAAAGGAAAGAGAACATGTTGGGAGTTCCAAAGAAACTCTAAGAAGATGCAGGAAGAGCAATAAAAACAGAAGCAAAAGAGCCTTAAAGATATAAGATAAGGTACTAAGAAGCCATAAGCACAAAATTGAAAATGACTAGAGAGAAGCCCTATACCAATAATGCTGTCATCCTATTGCGCTCCTAACATCCAAGGATGGGAAGAAGTTGGTGATGAGATTACTTATGCCCACTGGTTTGATGCTATGGAGTTTAATTGTTTGATTGACCTCATGATAGAGGTTCAGTCTTGACGCCTTTTGTGATCGGTGTTCGGATATCCATCATCTATTTCGGGATACATATCTATTTCAGGATCATCTATTTCGGGATACATATCTACTTCAGGATCTTGCATGATCTATTTCAGGATATGCAGTCCAGTCACCAGTTTGATGCCTCCAGCACCTTATCCACCTTCTTCTAGCACCCGGGAGCCACTTTCCACAGAGTTTTAGCCCTCCTAAGCTGAAAGGCGCCCTCTTCTCACCTACTGACAGAGAAGGGCGCACTTGTTCACCTACCACTGCAGATTCACTCCAGTTACATTCAGTTAGCTCCGATTCTGATTGATTTCACTCCGATTTCACTCCTGACTGACTGTTTCACCTCCGATTGACCTCCAGTTCGATTAGGTGACTTGCTCTGACTCCAGTTAGCCTCCCATGCGCCCCCACTGAGCCTCCAGATCCTATATCAGTGCTACACACTTCAGTTACATTTATTATGATTAGTTAGACTCAGCTTGACACCTGGATGACTGTTTGTTGTGATTGATGAGCAACACCGATGATTGATGAGGACTCCTAGATAGAGTCAAGCTACTCCATTCAGTGATTCGAATGACCTCCTTAGGCAATTCGAATTGCTCTGTTCATTGTGACAGTTTGTATTGTAATTCATTCACCCTTTCTGGGATAGAGAGCACTGCTGCATGTTTTGCACAGTTTTGCACCATATTTTCTATGTTCATCTGTTGTGATTGATTTACTTGTTCATTAGATCTGCTGTGACTAATTTTACATGGTATCAGAGCCATTGCAGGGACAAGATCTCTTTTCTACAGGTGTTTATACAAGAAGATTTGACTGAATTGCTAAAAATTGCAAAAAGTTTGGCATGAGATATCTCAAGGGCATTCGCTCCTGTGCATGCAAAGCTTGAAAAATACTCCAATACCACTCCAGAAGCTTGAGTTACCACATAATTCCTGGATCTGATACATTGGACCTATTCAACATTGCTTGAAATCCAATCCCAGGTGTGATGCAACTCTCAAAGGGTGGATTGTTCGACCTTATTGTGTTTGTTCTTATGTGATTTGCAGGTTAATTATCTCCTCCAAGTGCACTCGCTACATTCTGCATGCAAGCTTCCCTACAGCATTTCCATTCGCTATAGTCTGCATGCAAGCTTCTTCTTCATCATTTGACTCGCTCCTAGCAATGGAATACTCTTCTTCAAAGCCTATCCTCACCCCATTCAATTATTTTGATTGGAAAGATGATATGGAGATCATATTACGTTCAAAAGGATACTACCGAGTCACTCTTGGTCTTGAATTGGAGCCAAACAATGTGGCAGAAAGAACCAAACACTACAATAAGCTTGATGAAGCTTACGGTCTTCTTTGTCTTTCCATCTCCAAAGATCTTCACTTCCATCTCAGCGGATTGAAGACTCCAAAGGCCATATGGGAGCAACTTGAGACACTATTCGGCAAGCAGGATGAGCTTAGGGCTTTTCAATTAGAGAATGAATTGATTGGCCTTAATCCTGAGAATTTCGAGAGCATCAATGAATTCTTCACAAAATTCAAGAACTTGAACTTGCAATTGAAGAACAGTGGTGTTATCAAAGAGGATAAACAGTTGATCCTCTCCATTCTAAGCAAGCTTGGGAAAGATTATTCGGTATTTGTCTCCACTTTCAATTCCGGTCGGCTAACTACCCCGAATTGGAAGATGCCTACCTTGAATGCCTTCATTGAGTCCGTTACGAAAGAGCATGACAAGTTGATTCAAATGGGGTCCATAAGCTCCAAAGATTCAGCCCTATTTGTTCAAGGACCCAAGATCTCGAATGGTAAAGGAAAGCTAAAGAAGGAGAAGCCCAAATTCGAGCCTCACAAGCAAAAAGACAAAGGCAAGCAAACGGATGCACCATCCAGTTCGAAATCCAAGCAAAAGGGCAAAGAAGGTAACCAAAAATCTAAATGTACTTATTGTAACCGTGGCTTTCATCCCGAAAGTTCATGTATGAAGAAGACAATAGATCAAATGGCCCTCCTTTTGGAAAAGAACAACATAACCCTTCCTGACGGTGCAAGGAAGAAGGATCGGAATGACGATCATGAAAGAGGACAAGCACTCATGGCAACGGTTTCGAAGCCCACTCTCTTGATAGATTCGGGTGCATCAAATCATATGGCTGCAAATATTGATTCTTTTTCCTCATTCGATCCAAACAGCTCCATCCCCATCCATTTGGGAGATGACTCAAAAATTTCTTCAAAGGGCAAAGGTACGATTCATGTAGATCATGGATGCTTTCAGAATGTTCTCTATGTGCCTTCCTTAGCTTCGAATCTCCTTTCTGTGTATCAAATGACACATACTGGTGATCCAAAGAAAGTCACATTCAGCCCTAATACAGTTGAAATTTCTGATATCAAAAGTGGAAGACTAGTTGCGGTTGGAAAGGCAAACCACACTGCAAAATGTTATGAGTTTTCACACTTTATTCCGCTTGCAAAGCCCACTGCTCTTCGCACACATGGTAATGAGGTTAGTAGGCTTTGGCATGAAAGATTTGGACATCTAAATTATAAGTATTTGCTGCTGCTATCAAATAAATCCATGGTTGATGGGCTTCCACAACTCCGTTCCTCGAAGGGAATATGCACCGGTTGCATTATTGGGAAGCACCCCGAGCACAGATTCGACCGCGGCAAGGCTAGCAGAGCCTCTACTATTTTGGGATTGATCCATTCTGATATCAGCGGTCCGCTGCCCCATATGTCATTAAATGGTTCAAGGTATGTTTTGACATTTATTGATGATTATTCTCGCTTTACATGGGTATTCTTTCTCAAAAACAAGTCAGAAGTGCTTGGAAAATTCAAGGATTTTAAGGCTTCTGTTGAGACCACCACTGAGAGCAAGATCAAAGCTCTTAGATCTGATAATGGTGGGGAATATATCAAGTCCGAGTTGCTGCAACTTTGTGCCCAAAGCGGAATCAAGATCCAACATACAGTTCCCTACACACCCCAGCAGAACGGTGTAGCGGAAAGGAAAAACCGGTCACTGAAAGAGATGGCTACATGCATGATTGAATCAAAAGGTTTGGCTGCAAATCTTTGGGCTGAAGCAATCAATGTTGCTGCATATATACAGAACCGAGTTCCACATTCATCCGTGAAAGGTATGACTCCTTTCGAAGCATTCTTTGGTCACAAACCGGATGTGTCAAATTTGAGAGTTTTTGGCTCTACTGCATGGGCTAGAATTCCTTCTGAGAAGAGACGAGCTTTGGATCCACAAAGTATCGAGTGCATATTGATAGGATATGGGGAAGAATCAAAAGCATATAAACTCATGGATATCAGATCTAAAAAGATATTCATAGAGCGCAGTGTGCAGTTTGAAGAACCGCTTCAAGAATTGCAACTAGTTGAGGAGAAAACTGCCGATTCACCGCCTTCACCAGAAGAAGATTCGAGCAGCGATAATGAAGGTATGAGTTCTGATATTTCTGATATTGTAGCAGCATATGATGATCATGACATATCAGGTTCGGAATCCGACCATTCAGATCTCCCTCAGTTACCAAAGTGGGCCCAAAATACTCTACAATCTGCTGGTTCTAGTCTTGGAAATCCTGCTGATCCGAGACGAACAAGAGGAGACTTTCAAAGGGCAGGTATGGCTCTTTCTATTGCTGATCCATTTCTTCCTGAGATTTGTTATTTGATGGCTGGTTCAGATCCTCAATCATACTATTCAGCCCATCGAGATCCGAGATGGAAAGATGCCATGGATGAAGAGTACAGTTCTCTTCAAAAGAACAATACATGGGAGCTAGTTTCTCTTCCACCTGGAAGAAAATTAGTGAAGTGTAAATGGGTCTACCGTACTAAAGTTGCTGCTGATGGCACTATCAGCAAATATAAAGCAAGGTTGGTGGCAAAAGGTTTTTCCCAAGTCCAAGGAGTGGACTACACAGAGACCTTTGCACCGGTTGCAAAGATGGATTCCATCCGCCTTGTTTTAGCTATTGCCGCATCCAAGCACTGGGAGGTGCATCACATGGATGTGAAGAGTGCATTTTTACATGGAGACCTTGCTGAAGAGGTCTATATGCAGCAGCCAGAGGGTTATACATCAGATCCATCATTGGTTTGTAGATTGAAGAAGTCTTTGTACGGGTTAAAACAGGCCCCAAGAGCTTGGTACGCAAAGATGGACTCCTTCCTTCTTTCTCAGAATTTCCAAAGATGCAAATCTGATCCGAATGTCTATCTTCAGCGAGTTAAAGGTAATTTGTTGGTTATTGTACTTTATGTTGATGATCTGCTTATTACTGGTAGCACACTTACTTCAATAAACAAGCTAAAAACTGCCTTAAATCTAGCTTTTGACATGAGCGATTTGGGCTTGCTGAGTCACTTTTTGGGCTTAGAGATAGCTCAAAATTTCGATGGGATCACTATATCTCAGCAAAAATATGCTTCCGACCTGTTATTGAAGTTTAATATGGCTGAATGTAAGGCAGCCCCGTTCCCATTCCTCTCAGGAATCAGTCTTGAGGAGGGAGATTCCACACCGCTTGCAGATTGCAGTATGTATCGACAGTTGATTGGTTCACTACTTTATTTGACACATTCACGGCCTGATATCTCATATGCCGTGAGTGCCGTGTCAAGATATATGCAGCAGCCACATGAGCTTCATTGGCGAGCAGCCAAGCGGATCTTGCAGTATGTGCAAGGTACGAGACAGTTTGGCATACATTATGCTGCAGATTCTGAGCTAGATTTCATTGGTTTTACTGATTCAGATTGGGCAGGTGATAGCATTGATCGGAAGTCCACTTCCGGTTATGTTTTCATGATTGGTCATGGTGCTATTTGCTGGTCCAGCAAAAAGCAAGCAGCCATTGCACTTTCTTCAGCAGAGGCAGAGTATCGAGGGGCAGTCAATGCCTGCATTCAGGCAGTTTGGTTGCAGGGTATTCTTTCCGAGTTTGGTTTTGGTGGCACTACTTCGACTGTCCTATTTTGTGACAATCAAAGTGCTATCAAGATCTCCACAGATCCAGTTCAGCGGCAGAGGACCAAGCACATTGAGATTCATATGCATTACATTCGACAGTTGGTGCATGACCGCACCATCATTCTGCAATATTGCCCTACTGATGAGCAAATTGCAGACATCTTCACCAAGAGCTTCACTGAGAAGAAGTTCTCTTACCTCCGTTCACTGTTGGGGGTGAGTTCCATCATGGTGGAGACAGATTGATTCATTATTATGCTTTAGACTTGAGGGGGGGCTTTCTTCCCACTGGGTTTTCCCTCTTTCCTCACTTAGTTTATTTTTCAGCATTTTTTGGATTATTGTATTGGGGTGACCTTTGGTCTTAGTTACCAGGGCCCCACATTATTTTAGTTGGCACATCATAGTCTAGCTTGAGGGGGGGTGTTCGGATATCCATCATCTATTTCGGGATACATATCTATTTCAGGATCATCTATTTCGGGATACATATCTACTTCAGGATCTTGCATGATCTATTTCAGGATATGCAGTCCAGTCACCAGTTTGATGCCTCCAGCACCTTATCCACCTTCTTCTAGCACCCGGGAGCCACTTTCCACAGAGTTTTAGCCCTCCTAAGCTGAAAGGCGCCCTCTTCTCACCTACTGACAGAGAAGGGCGCACTTGTTCACCTACCACTGCAGATTCACTCCAGTTACATTCAGTTAGCTCCGATTCTGATTGATTTCACTCCGATTTCACTCCTGACTGACTGTTTCACCTCCGATTGACCTCCAGTTCGATTAGGTGACTTGCTCTGACTCTAGTTAGCCTCCCATGCGCCCCACTGAGCCTCCAGATCCTATATCAGTGCTACACACTTCAGTTACATTTATTATGATCAGTTAGACTCAGCTTGACACCTGGATGACTGTTTGTTGTGATTGATGAGCAACACCGATGATTGATGAGGACTCCTAGATAGAGTCAAGACTCCATTCAGTGATTCGAATGACCTCCTTAGGCAATTCGAATTGCTCTGTTCATTGTGACAGTTTGTATTGTAATTCATTCACCCTTTCTGGGATAGAGAGCACTGCTGCATGTTTTGCACAGTTTTGCACCATATTTTCTATGTTCATCTGTTGTGATTGATTTACTTGTTCATTAGATCTGCTGTGACTAATTTTACAATCGGAACCATCTAGAGGATGAAGCTCCCCACATTTTCCCCCAAATGTGAAACATCCTGTTTTTCCTTAGAAACCTTTTGCAATTTTGGGGGCACCTAGAAACATTTCTCTTGGAGTTTTGCTGTTTTGGGAGTACAAGGAGTGCACCGCCAATCCTGGGGAATGCGTCCCCATGTAACTGTTAAATAATAATTTTGTTGATGAATCCTCTCCATTGGCTTTGTCAATACTTGAAACTGTTCAGTTCCAAGGCAACTAGAAACAGTACACTGTCACCATGCCTTGTTTCCCCACACTTCAGGTTAGTGCTCACTAACCACAGGAGAATCCCTAAATGACTTTGAGTCAAACTACAATGCAATCAGTAACACTTGAATTCAAATAAAAGGCCACTATCTGAGGCAAATTTGTGTATTACGATAGGAAGAAAAGTAAAGTTATAAATGATTTAAAAACTGAAACAGTGCAAGAAAAATGATCCAATACTTGTATAGTACTGGAAGGACAAGATTTAATGCAATTATGCTACGAAAAATGCACCCCAACGCAATAAAACAGAGTTTCCAGCAAGCTGTAAATTCTGTTTTGAGTCTAAAAATGACACATAAAAGAATGCAGAAAATTATTGTGAAGTTAGGCAGTTTCTCCTTTGTAAAAAATTGAATTTGGAAAGTTTCGAGTTTTTTGTTAAAGTGGCGGCGACAATGTTAGTAATATGCCTATCGTTTTGTAAATTAATAATAATAATAATAATAATAATAATAATAATAATAATAATCTAATTTTAATGTCATGACATTGCCAGACACTAAATTAATGTATGAGACCCCTTGTCTGTGTTAAGGGCTCATATTCAAGTGTAACATGATAATAAATGTGTTACAACTCAAACTAGCATGTGTGATTGAAGCCCAAAAGAACAATGGTAGTCCAACCGCAACTTAGAGATGTTACCCACTATAATTCCTCAACCAATTATTAAATAGAAATACACTGAATCCTAACTAATTTACACAGAGTGAATTCAGTAGGAAATCATAACACATACACTTGATAGTTAGATTTACCCTGGAAAACCCCAATTGGGGAAAACCAACAAACATTAGATTTTATTAATATAAAACCCTAGGCTCCCTTCTTGGGATAATGGCCCACTGAGGAATATACAAATCAGCAAATAGCCAAGCTTGCAAACCTCAAGATCAGGCATTTGATCTTGCTGGTTGGCTCTTCCTTGCTGCCCCTTTGTTCCGTTCCTCAAACCCTGCCCACACACTTGGATGGAAGTCCTTCTCCACTCACTTAGTGAGATCCCCTCACTCTGTGTAACTGTCGTGTCTCCTCCTCATACCTAGGATGACTTTTATAACACTACAGTATGAAAATACCATGGGAAATACTATAGACCACGAAATACCATGGGCCCCTTTACATAAAGTAATAACAAAAGCACGATCCCTTTAAAGTGAAGCTCCGAAGTTTGAGAGTCTCTTGGACGACTCTTGCATGCCAGACACTTGACCTATGTAGAAGTACCTATTCAATGCTAGAAAAATCAACACCGCCTCTTAGAAAGGAAGGTACTATTGGAGGAACCTCCACATAGATCTATCTCCAATCCCACCACATCATCCACTGCTACAATGACTCCCTCTAAAGTAGAAGAGTTCCTTGCCACATGCTTTGGAATTTGCTTTGATGATCTGTTCCTCCTAATTGTGCTCCTAGGAGCCTCTTTCTCTCAAGCATCCATCAATGTCAGCTCATACTAACTGGTCCTGACAGTATTGGAAGAAGCTAACTCCCTCTTTCCCTTAGAAGGTTTACTCCCCATACTGGAAGTTTGTGAACTCTGCTCACCCCTCAAAGTCTTCGGCTTTGTCACTGACATCGATCCTCGATCCTCAATCCACTTCGATCCACATACAAGCTAACCCAACAACATGAACAACTTCCCCTGTGTGATGCCAAGCATCATTGCTGCATCATGGGTACTTCTCTCTAACCGTATGAGTACCTGTCTGTCTTGGAACACAACCCCATACCCCTAGTCCTCCAAAGCTGAGAATGAGAGCAAGTCATCTTAAACTCTGGAATGTGGATCACTCCTGCCACCTTAGAGATCCTCCTAACTTTAGCTGGAATAACACTATTCCAACCCCCTATAGTGCATGTATGTTGTCGACCCCACAAATCACATAGTAGCCTAAGTCTGTCTCTAAAACACTAAGGAACACCTCTCTCATCCCCGTCATATGGCTAGATGCACCACTGCCTATTGAGAAAAGAAACACTGCCAATTCCTGCAGTTCCTACGGCTCAGATCTAACTGTTTCTACCCCGTTGGCTTCTCCTCTCCTTTGGATTGATCTTCCTGTCATCACTTGCTCTCTAAATGAAAGTCCTTCGTCACACACCTGAGATCCTTGAGTCACAGGCATTTGTAGCTTAGGAAATTGAGCAAATGTCTTTCTTTGCTCGTAAGTGGATGACTCAGGTGGCCTAGATCTCTAGCTGAAAATCCTTCTTCACCTGCCCGAGATCATCTTGCTGGTTGCTTGACCTTCTGCCATGACTTAGCAAGCCACCCAACATCTCTGTTCTCTCCTGCCCAGTCTCTACTGCGTATTGCCCAAACTTTGTTGCTTGCTACCTAAACCTACCCACTGCTCGGATCTACAGCCTATTGTTGCCCAAACCTGCTACCAAAGTTACAAATATCGTGTCGGCGAATATATCGCCGAGGGTCCAAAAAGAAATTATCGGATTTATCGGCGAAAGTGTCGGCAAACATTGACAATATATCGGCAGACTTAAAAAAATACAAAAATATTCATTTTTTTTCAATTTTCTAAACATCTAAAGCAACAAGAACATCAAGTAAACACATTACCACATGAATATGGAAAGAAAACTGATATATAAGATGTATAAGACATCTAGTGATAGTTCACACAAAAAATGAATCGTGTCTTGGATCCCGAGTCCCCGACTATTGAATCACCAAAAAAATACAATCAATGTATCTTATATACAATGAAATCAAGTAAATAAACAATTGATTCCCTCTACCCCTTTTACAAGCAAAGGTAGTTGCTTTAGTAATGGCTTTGCCTCTAGAGCTAGAAGGCCCTAGCGGTCATGGGGGTTGTAGTGGACTCTATGTATATTTTAAATCGCTATGTATGTATATGCATATTTTTGATTAATAAATGAGCAAGGACATTTAAAAAAATGAATGTGAAACATAAACCATAAATAATACATGTTGGCGAATCATTGCCTATATTGGGATCCTATTCATCAATAACACCCTATGCCTCCCTCCTCTAGGCTCTAGTCCTTGCCTCTACCTTAAATCTCAAAGTTGATCCTCCAAGGACATTAGTCAACAACTCAACACCTTACAATTTTGATGAAACTTCCTAATCCAATCGTTAAAATAAGGTAGAAAAACTTCCCATGCTTAATAAGTGATTTTGATTGAGTGAAGAGTAAATTTTTATTAAGGTCGTGACAAAGGAGTTCAACAATCAACACGACCAACATCAAGGTACATTGAGGGGTTGATGTGCTTGATTAAATGCCAATCCCATACCCTCATACATGATAAAATCCAATGGAAACTTTGTAATCCTAAACTCCTAAAAAACTATTAAGTCTGTTGAATTCTGAATGGGATCTAAAACTCTACTTTTTGCATATGAAGTCCAATGAGGTTGGAACCACTGTCAAACATCCTGAAACAATTAATGGTAATGTTAAAAATTTAAGTAAAAGGATAGAAAATGAAAGATAAGGAGAATGTCACTTTTACTTTAAGAATTTTATATTACCATTTAATATGACCAATTACTAATGAAGAAGGAAACATTTTTTATGGGCACGACAATTTTTGTTTTCAAAACACGGCAAATAAGCAAAAAAAAGGCAAAAAATCGCGATATATTAAAAAAAATCGCCAAAAAATCGCGATAAAATCGGCAAAAAATCGGGGAAAATATCGGCCGATATATTCCCGATATATCGCCGGAGGGTTGGCATCACGATATATCGCGATGTTGCCGATATATCGGCGATGTTTGTAACTTTGCTTGCTACTGCTACCTAGATTCCTTCTTGGGCCTTTCCGATCGTTGCCCCTCGGTGTTGTCCAAGCCCTTTCTGGCTTGCCTGGGCCCTTTTTCTGGGTTGCTCGAGCTTGGTACTCATTGCCTAGCATTTGTTTCGGGTTATTCTGGCTTTTCGAAAAATTTCTTTGCCCCTTGCCCGTGGTGGCTGCCCGAAATTTCATGCCCCTGATCGAGGCTGCCCAATTTCCTAGAGGCTTGCCTGCAACTTTTTTGGGCACTTTTGCCCCTGCTCGAACTGCCCTAGGCCTGCTGACTTTGTCATGCTGCTTGTATTTTAACTTGGCGGTTGTCTCTTTGATCGTGGACTTCAAACCTGGCTGTTTGGGGCTTCTACAACACCTTGATATGCTGCCACAACTCTTGTGCCTATCTTCCCTAACCCATGACTCCATGCCGCCCAACTACCTTTCCTGCGACTTGTCTGCTTGAGGAGTGGTGGCTCCTTGCCAGCCGTTCTATGCACGTCTGCTAGTGGTTGTCCATCTCCCGACGTGGATCGCGGCCTTGCTGTTGCAGTAGCCTACAAATCTCTCGCACATTCGATGGTGCTCCTCCGGTTGCTTGTTCTGTGGATCACGTCCCTTTTACTAGTCGATGCTTCAACCTTTGATACACGAGCCCACATCTTTGTACTCATGGTGTCTCCGCTCCTGTTGTCGGGCGTTCTTGGTTCACTGTACAACTATTGCTACCCCCTGTTGGCAGCTCCTGAGTCGTCCACGTGTCGATGGCCACTACCCTCACATGCCTGATCATCACGACCTCCACATTCACCTGCTAGGTACGTTCTGTGCCAGTACTTGTTCTGCTCTAGTGTCCGATCTTCCGCCCGCCAAGCTTGCGACTCCTTTTGGAACCCCTCTGCCGGCGCTCAGTCTTCTCCGACGCCTGACCTTCTGACTGACAAGCTCGTGGCTCCTCTTCGCTGCGTTCTCCTGTGGATGCTCGTCACTTTAGCCTTTGCGTTCACGACTTCTCCACCGGTGGCTAGATCCGACCCGACTTTGCTATTTCCCAACCGCTTCTCAACCTCCCGTTGGTTATGGTCATCCCATGCACAACCCAACTGCCTGTGACTGCTGCAATGCATGTGCATTCCACCTCTTGCTGCCTGCTACAACCACAAGACCACGACCCACCTAGTCTGTCGGCCCGATCTCCTTTGTGTTGGTTTCCACGTCTGACAGGACTGCTCCACTAAACCCATGCAGACATACGGAAACTGTCGTACGATATTCCCCTTTTTTTCATAAATCTCTGTCTAGCGAAATTCTTGCTTAGAGTTGAACCTTTGGCCCCATTACCATGTTAGCTTTTAGTGATCTATATTCGATTACTCTCGAATAATTCCTCAGCAAATTATCAAATGAAATTAGACTGAATCCTAACTAATTTACGCAACGGAAATTCAACAAGAAATCATAACACATACATTTGGCACTCAAATTTACCTTGGGAAACCTCAACTGGGGAAAAACCAACGCACATTAGATTTGTTAATATAAAACCATGGGCTCCCTTCTTGGGATAATGACCCATTGAGGAATATACAAATCAACAAATAACCAAGCTTGCAAACCTCAAGATCATCCCTTCGATCTTGCTAGTTGGATGCTATCTTCCTTGCTCCCCCTTCTCTCCGTTCCTCGAACCCTGCCCACACTTTGATGGAAGTACTTCTCCACCCACTTAGTGAGATCCCTTCACTCTATTTGACTGTCGTGTCTCCTTTCACCTATAGGATGCTTTTTATAACATTACAATATGCAAATACCATGGACCATGAAATACCATGGGCCCCTTTACGTAAAGTAATAACAAAAGCACATTCACTTTAAAATGAAACTCCTAAGTCTGAGAGTCTCCTGGACGACTCCTGCATGCTAGACACAAGGCTTATCCCGAAGTACCTGTTCGATGCTACAAAAATCAAGAAAGAATACTCAAAAGACATTCACAAACGTGCAATTGTCATAGCATAATTGAGTATAAGTTATAACTGGCCCGTTACGTCCAAAATACATCTCAATTAAGATCATTACATAACAACATAGCCATGGATCACTTGATACAATGATGACACATTTTAGAAAATTGACTTATACAAGCCATACATTAGATTTCTTTTGGATCATCAATATCTTTACACCTCTAATAACTCCCTCTACAATTTGAGGAGTAACACTATGTAGGCTGTAGATTTTTTATGTAGGTCATACACCTCTGTTAAAGGGTGATTTTGTTGACCAGACAACTGTTGGTTTAAGAGATTGTGGAGGTTGCCTTGTAAGGAATGAAAAGCTGATTTGAAGGAGAAATCATTTGTGAATGGGTGTATTTTATTTGTGCTTCTTCTATTTACTTTTCTAGCTATTGTGTGACTAATGATATGTTGCCCCAATGGATTAGCTGAAGTGGTTGAGTGCTTTGAATTGCGAGCAAGAGGTTGCCTCCATGAATATTGTGGGCCTGATTTGATGTCCCCACCGGCTCAGGTTGCCAAAATTGCAACTGAATGGTTTACCTTGGGTATCTTCTTCGAAATGATTGTGTTTGACCCATCACTTTGGAAGCAATGTGCTTCCTCTTATGTTTTGTTTGTTACACTTACTTGATAATATGTGGGTTATTGTTTGACTATTGAAGCTATTTTTTTGAATATTTCATGATATTTTGACCATTTTTAGTATTTTTTTTATGGGAGGCAAAGGATCAAGCACCTTAGTCCTTGAATGCAAGCCAACATCATGAACACAATGGCCCAACTAGCAAGCAAGGCCTTTCAAAGTCTAGAACGAACTATTCACCCCATGAGAGCCTTATTGTATTGCCCCTCCATCTCCTTAGCTTAGCTAATGAAGCAAAGGATGGAGGGTTGACTTCTTCACTTTGTTAGCTAAGCTGAGGAGATGTAGGGAGCATTACATTGAAGCTTTGCAAGGCCCTCAAGGGGTGAACACTTCATTCGTCTTTGAAAGGCCCTATCAGCTGGCCATGTTGTTTCCTTGCCATGGGTGACTCAAGGTGCTTGATCATTTACATTCCCAAATATCATGAATTATGTGCAAGATATCAAACATAAGGACATTGCTTCCAAAGTTAATGGGCTAATGCCTAACACTGTGTATGTGGAAAGATAAATTGGGTCATTCTACCACCCAAAATAAATAGGCATCATCTTAAACTTGAAACCCCACAAAATATAAGAGAAAATATTTTTCCAATGATGCCTTACAATGAGATAAAGTTATATGTTTTTAACTTTTTAGTAGAAAGGGGAGACCCTAGAAATGATGGTTGCATAATAAAATCGTTTTGTGGTCGTCTAACAGCAAGGCCAATAACATGCAATAACCTTTATGACCCATTAGATTGACCTATATGTCTCAACTAACCCCGGGGGACCCAATGAAAATGTAATCTTGCATGTAGTACGTTATGCTTGAGGCACAACATATACCTTGGCTATTTTTAGGCGATAATGTAATTTTGGCATGTAGCCATGCACATGCATATGTGTTTTAACTGACTATTCACCAATTTTTATCATCTTTCAGTCCATAATTTTAGATAATGAAGAATGCTGACATGATGAGCTCTCTAAATTTCTATCCATGCATGTTGCATTTGGATAGAGATTCATGAACAAGCAATATTATGGATTGAAGCTGTCTCAGTGTGGACCTTAGACCACCTTCCAAATTTTTGGTTGAAATGCTTTCCACTTTGAGCTTCTAGCTCATCTGGCATACACACAATTTGGTGAATGTCAACCAGCTAATGTTATAGGAACTGCCGAATTTAGAAGATGAGTTACAATGCAGGGATACTATTCTAGATTTTCTGACATCACCCTCAGAAGATGCACTGCTTTATGGTGGGACCCAGACCAGGTGAAGCAAGTGAAATAAGGAAAGGATATTTCCTTTGCAACTTAAGTGGATTTCTCAATCCACATTTGAGTAATGGTTTCACCATTCCCAATTCTAAATAGAAATTAGGGATGATTTCCTCTAAGCAGCGAGCAGATGATGAGCACTAGGTTTGTTTGTAGCCTATTCCATTTTTCTAATGTCTATCATTGGTCTTAATGTAAGAAACGATAAATTTATATGTTAATCTATTAATAAATCTATACAATATGGAGATCTATTTTAATAAATGTAATGGATGCACTGGTCTGCGGATTGGAATACAGAATTTCAAGAAATTTGCTCAATGCTTATGGTAAGATGTTTATCTAGGAAATACATAATTTAACAAGATGTATATTTGCTAAACCAGATAGGAAGGCTGTTTCGTCTGTGTCTAATTGTCTTTATGAATTATAGTCTGAGTCCTGTAATCTATCTTGTACTCTAGCTATGTTTTGCTCTTCTATTACATTGACCCACTTTGTTTCCGGGTTGTGAGTTTCAACATTCTTTTACCAGTTAGTCAGTCTCTTGCACTTTTTGAAAAGCAGGCCATGACACGATCTTAGTGTGTGCAGTATATTCTTCCTCAATGAAGATAATGCACAGTTCAGGATTCTTGCTATGACCTTTCTGATTTCTCCATATGTCATGATAAATGAGTTTCTTTTAATATATTTTCTGGACAGTGTTCTGGTTGAGAATTGAGATATACATGTTCAATCAGTTGCATTGTATTGCTTTTAAAATTTGCAAGCTTTCAAGCATTTTCTATAGAGATATGTGCATCTACTGTTTTAATTCATCATCTTGGGTACTATGCTAACTGGCTGCCTGTCGGTTTAAATTAATTTCCAGGCCCTTGCTGCTTCTCTTCATCGCATGCAAGACAGTAATGATCCAACAATTGAGGTTTGATGTGCTACATAATAAACAAATTCTTTGTAGCTTGTATAATATGCAAATTGTGGTGAATGGCAAGATATTACTAGTGGACCATTGGTTAGTATCTTATGGTACAACTCTAAAATTTTCTTGAGAAAAGTTTATTTACAGCTTGGTTTGTATATTAAAAGGCAACTTTACTATGATCTCAATTATATGCATCCCTATGGAAAAGTATTTTTGTCTATTTCTCCCTTTCCTTCGGCAAGATTACAAACTGCACCAGTAGCAGAATGTGTCCAAAATTCAACACTTCTTCCCATTTAAAAGAGGGTGACTATTTCATTTTTGCAGAAATGCATCTGATATCAGACTACTAGACAATAAAAAGATATATCAATAATGGTACATAAAAAATCCAAAGGGTGGTTTAGGTTATGCAAGTGTCCCCTCCCAGCATAAGAAAAATAGGCAAGCATGTCCTTTTTGGCTCCAACATTCGAGTGTTTACAGCTTATCTAAAAGCATCCATCCTAGTTAAGCTAAGATCTGCACACCAAATGGGACCTAAAAGTTTTTAATTCTCCTTATTGGAACTGAGTGGACTTCCCTTGAAAGATTCCTCACTGTGATACTGAAAATGCCAGGGGTGGGGGCAGGATGTTGTAGGGGTTGGGTTACATTATATCCGTTGCTGAATGCTTATATGGGCCTTCTTGTGACCTTAATGGCGTTATAGATGGGGATAAATAGTGGGTTTCCCTGGTAGTGGGCCTACATGGGCAATGAGTTAGAATATGTATATATAGAAGTCCTTGAGTTATTTGGATTTGTTGTCCTAATGTATAATGAGTTTTTATAGAACTCATCATTATCATCACTTTGGGAGTTGTGCGCCATGTTTGTATTTGCTATAGTATATACATTCTGTGTGTGCAAGCTGATTATGCTATTTTAAGTATTTGGTTCATAACATTTAATATTAGAGATGACAATTCTTTGTTTGGACACCTTGAACATAAATAATAATATAATGAGATAGAGAGAGGAGAAACTCACAGGAATGATGGTTTTCCTGTTTTTGGGTTTCTAGGATAAATCTGTGTAATGTGTGTTAGCCACTGTGTAATTGGTGGATCAACTGGTTTTTTAGTCTGTTTTTTTTCCAGTATCGATCCAGTCCACATTTTTGTGGTCGAATAATTCGATGATCAGTCCGGTTATGATAACATTGGTTGTCACTAGGAAGGGGGTGTTCTACAGAGACCCCTTTTGCCATGTGCGAGGGACATATCTAATTAGGAGTTAGCACTTTTACTTATGTCTATTTTCTATGATGTGATGTGATGATGAGATTTCCCTAGGTGACATAACTTTGTGACATTTGCTAGACATCACCTAGGGGGGATATTGATTTGATGTTGTATGAATCCTCATTGATGTGTTATTTCCTAAGTTTGATGAAGGAGAGAGGGAACTGCATGGTATTTTCTGTTGATCTAGCCTTTTCCTGAGGTTATATGAGTATTATTGGTGTAGTAATCCCTTAAGTGGTTGTGTGCCTAAGTTAAACTCCATATTTCATCTTGATGGGGGTTTTCACTAGGAAAAACAACTTATTGCATGATATGACTCCTTGATGGGGCACACCCCCCTCATTGTCACACATGTCTCATCTTTTTCTTTCATTTGTAACCTAACAAATTGAAAGTAACCAATCTCATCATCTTAGTCACCACATTCGGCAAGTTTTTCAAAAGATTGAACTTCACCATATCTCAAAAAATGGTGATTTTATCTGTGTCCAATTTTAAAAATTTGTAAAAAAATGTAAGATTTTTTTGTTAAACTTAAAATATAAAAACAAAAGCACCCATATATATAGCTTGTTTTTTAAACCCAAGGAGCTCAACATGTTGTCACTTGTCACCAATGTTGTAGGGCATTTGCCTAGTTCTATGCCCGCAATTGCTTGGTTCCAAACCCCCTGGGTGAGGCGCACTAGTCTATGCCGATGGGTTTACAAGGGATGCCATACACAAAGTCAAAGCATCCCTTGGGTTTTCCCATGAGGTTGTCCTTTGAAAAAAAATATAACATACTTTTGAAAAATATAACATTGCGGTAACATTTTTCAATCTTGACATTTGACATATTTTTGGGTCAAATTTGAAGTTAAAAAATATTAGCATTTGTATTTGGTTTGAATATGAAAATTATAATGTAATTCACTGAATTCTCTTTTTCAAACTTAATTGCAAATTTTATCTTGTTTGTTTGCATTGACAAAATTTGTTTTTTAATTTCATTTCTCCCAATTTCAACGGAAACATGAACTAGGTGACTTAGCTCATCATCATACTACATAAAAGTTCCACAAACAGCAAAACATATTTCCATGGATTTCACATTGTTTAGGTTTTTGTTCATTTCATTTATAAAAAGAAATGGTGATCCTTTTATCTCTAGTTTATTTGGTCCTTATTACATATTTTGATTTTGATAGTGTGGCACAATAAGAACAAAAAGAGGAAGGAACTGCATAAGAACTCTCTGATTTAGCTTGTTTGGTCATATTGCTACTCAGCTTCATGCTTTGTATTTGTAACATGGGTTTCGCTAACACAATTCCTTGCATTGATTTTGTAGAGTGCATTCAAAGCATTGGCTACCCGAGCAATGTCAGAGGTTTGTCCATATCTCCTTAATTTATTTGTCTTCTATGCAGATTATTGAATTGTTAAAATTTCGTAATGAAATCAACAAACAGTGTCCTTATCTAGATGTACTTCGCTCTTGTATGCTCTCTTTCCAAACTAATATTTAGACACAGAATACAATAGTAATCAAGCCTAGAAAACAAAATATAAAAAAAAGACGAGAAGAAAAGAAGAAGTATAAAAAACAACAAGTAGTTTTAAAGAAAACAACACGTGGTTTTAGAGAAAACCAACACTTGGTTTTATGTGGGTGAAATCAAATCGTAAATTCAAGGAACATTTTGTGTAGTCATAATGCTTGGGAGAAGACTAAATTAAGTGGAAGTAATATAATAAGAGATTTAAAAACATATTCCGTGGAAGTAATATAAATAAGAAAAGCGTTTACAAAAGGATCCAAAAGTAAAGTCTTTTAATAAAAAACAACTTAGAATGAAAATATATAATAATAGTATTATTATTATTATATAGATATATATAATTGATGTGCAATCAGCCATGGAGTCATTTAGTGAGGAATTGAGTGAGATATTCGATCGACATAGGAGATAGATGGAAGAAATACTTGACCATATGGAACAATCGATGGGAAAAGATGTTGATGAAGCCTTCGATGAAATGATTCAACAAGGAAAGACCGAAGGCTGCCCAAGACGAAGACTTAGAAACTAAATCCAAATTCGATTTTCAAGGCTTGGAAGAAAAACTTGATAAAGAACATGAAAGTGATGCAATTGATGTTTTTGACATTAAATTGAATGAAATGACCGATTCCATATCACCACCCAATTTTTACGTCAATAAAGATGAAAATTTGCCCACAAGTGTAGTAGAAAAAGCACTTGCACATTGTTCTCAACCATTTTTGCCAGATAATTCTATTGAATTGATTGATGGAGTTGGAAGCCATGGAAGGTCAACAAATATTTTTCTTGATGAATACCAAACACAAATGTGTTGGTAATGAAGGTCCACAATTGCTCATAAATGGAATCCCAAAGACGATATTGAAAAGAAATAATTACAAGTTGTATTGTTTAAAAAACTCACCACTCAAGTATAAAGGATTACAACATAAGGTCCAAGATCACATCCAGATAAAGGAACCTATCGAGACTACATGTTTCAAGTCACCGCCTTATTACGAATCCAGAATAAAGTTGATATCAGCACAATCAGCTTGAGGACAAGATGCCCTTAAAAGGGGGTGGCATGTTACAGATATAAAATAATAAATAACCAAGACAAATTAATAATAGTAATTAATAATAACTAATAATAACTACTATTAAAAGAGAGACGTGACCTTATGAAAGAGTCACTGTGAAGCCTATATAAGTTAGGCTACTCCATCGTTGTAATCATCCAATCCATTATTTTCAATATTTATTTATATACATATTTTGCTGAAGATGGTTTCTTTTCATTAAGAACCAGATTTGGTTGTAACAGCGGAGGTATCGGCTATAGATGTAATGGATATTGAAAACCCCATACTAAATCTCCAAAAACATTCAAAATACAAGCATAAATTTTTATGCAGATGTAGGAGTATGGAAATAGTGAACAATATTTCACTTCACTTCAACCCAATACTTTGGTCAACTCAAAAGAAAAGATACCAAATATATGCTAACAAGTTTCAGCCATTAGGGTGCATGTTTCCAAGCATATACCCAGATCTGAAAATCGCTTTGTTATAAGTTTATAACAGATTTTACAGCAGCAAATATTTTCTCTTATCTTCATGTTATTAGTTAAATCACTTAACAATTTCTGCCCACATGTTATGTCAATCAAGAAGACAATGTCAAACAAATATGCACTTGCACAGTTTTGAACATCTATAAACTAGAGAGAGAGAGAGAGAGAGAGAGAGAGAGAGAGAGAGAGAATAAATGAAGTACATCTACAACTACATACCGCAACTTTATCAAAAAGTTGGCATAATCTCTTACTCTTCTAACCCTAGCTAGGGAAAGCTTTCAAAACTCTCACCACCTCCAAAGATCAACAACAAACTAGCATCAACAAGAGCAAGTTGTCTTTGGCTTCATGATTGTCTTCCTTAGGGTTTGCAAACCCTAGCCATGTTGCATCACACAAGTAAATGGCAAGACAACTCTAGCAATAGCCTCCAAATTTAGATGTCCATCATAGGGTTTGAGTCCTCAATCCCTAAGTCTTCAACACTTTCATTAACAAAAGAACCAAGACCTCCATGGAACACCAAGAGTATAATAATTGAGTTTTCTTCCAAGCAAAGCATCGTAACAAGGTTAAGGCACAATGAGGATATATTGCCATGATCTTCCTTTAGTGTTACATCCCACAAGAAGAAGGCTCTAAAACTGTGCAAGGCGTTAGTTCCACTCTCCATGTCTTCTACTAGCGTAGAATCCCTGGTGCAACAACAAGAGCCATAATAACCATTATCATCTTCAATGTCTTTAGGGTTTACATGCTAACCAAAAACCCTAGCATCACAAGAGAAAACCCTAGCAACATCCAAGAGCAAACTCTCTCTCTCTCTCTCTCCTTATCTTCTCCTAGAGTTTTCTCATGAACCCTAGCATCTAGCTCGTAGGGTTTCCCCATGTGCCCTAGCATCTTGCTTCCTACTCAACTTCTCTCTCCCAGTGTTTTCTTGTGAGCGCTAATTTCTCCAACACAAGTACAAAGTTAACATCATTGATGATAATGAATACAAGAGCTCTTTCCTCTCTTATATATACAATAGGTGAGAGAGGCTAACATAAATTAGGTATATGTGTCCATGCAAGTAACCAAGAAGCAAACCCCACATGGAGTGCTCTACAATACAAGGATGCTTATGTGTTAATCTAGGTTTTACCCAACCCCAAAGTGAAATGGCCTTCAAGCATGATCCTCCTTGATCTCAATGCCCCTCCAAGATGGTGCATTCTCCAACAAGATGATAGCCCAATGCTCCCTCTTCCACTATGGTCCACTATCCATGTGTCCTCGTGCATGGTGCTGCTTCTCTAACTATGTACTACATGTCCTATCATGTGCCCAATTTTACTCTTATCTGTGCCAACATGGTCACAAAGCTTCAATGCTCCTCAAGATATATGTTTGAGTCCATAATCAACCTCAACGAAGTATGTTCCTGAACCCAAGCATCCTAAAGTCAAGTGTTCACCCTCCAAGGTATATATCACATGATCCCAAGCCCTAAGGGCTAAGTGTCCTCCTCCAACTACCCAATGTTCCTCCTCCTAGGTAGGTACCTCCCCTGATCAAGTAATAGAATCCCCCATTGTGTGCATCCAATAGGTTAGTCATCATGTCAATTAGGGTAACAACCTCATAGGTAAGGGAAAAATGGCAAACCACTTTTAGTAAAAACCCAAAATTTAACACTCCCTCTTCATGAGAAAAGTGCTTTTTGTAAACCCATAAAATCCCTTTGAAACTACAACTTGTAACTCCAATGCGTCCATAAAGATGAAACAATCTTCCATCATAATAGAACATCATACCCATTCTGAAAGAGAAATATCATCAAGTATAAGTTGTTGTCCGCCAGATTGCACACCAGCAGTGGAAATCTTTCGAACGCTGTCTCTTCACTACAAGTGAGAGAGGTGTGGCCTTGGGGGCAAGCAATGAGCCAGGTACTGTCACCTGAATCCTAGCTCCTCCATTTAGGCAAACTCCTAACGAAGCCAAGGGGGTTAGTCCCTACAAAAGAGTTGTCTAAGGCTCTTGTGTGTTTAAAATGTTTTTGGTGATGTGATGCGGATGGGTGTTGTTTAGGAGTTTTTTGAAAGTGAGAGACACAATAATACATTAATGAAAGACAAGATAACGCAATCCACGTTGCAAAATAGAAGATGAGAGATACACTGGATCCGAAATAAATCACTTTTTACGAAAGTTAACACAAATGCTCCAATATTGATAAATAAGCAAATAAAATAGTGTGATTAAGGACCAGTGCCTTATGAAGTCAAAAATGTAAAAGTGATTGTAAAATGCTTGATACAAGTGCTTGAGATAAAAGTTTTTGAGAACGTTTTGCAGCTTATCTTGGTAAATTAAAGATTTTAGTGGTCTTGATTATTATGGCTAAGAACAAAGGTATCAAAAGGAGTGGAAACTTAACCAATAAAAACATTGGCAACCTTTTAGGTGATAGGTCGGGAGCACCCAGATTGCAAAGAGGGCAAGTGTGCTTGCGGCTTGACCGCCCTCGAGTCTGACAGTGGATTCTCGGCACCACCTCTTCAGGAAGTTCTCAATGATTTTGTCTTGGTTGGGGTTTTTGGGGTAAAATTTTAATTAACATTATCGCTTGTGAATTTAACAAGTCTTCCACCTTTTTGAGTACTAGCCCAACCGTTTCCGGTTGGTAGAGCATACGGGTGTAGGACAAAAACCAAGATAAATTAATTAAGGGGAAGTATGGGTGAAATTTTTTATTATTAGAGCACTTTGTTCAACTCTCCGACAGAGAGCGCTCTTGACTTGATCTTATGACCACAGTTCAAGAGACTTGCTAATTAACAAATGCCTAATGCAGGGAAAATGCAAAACTAATAATGCTCTCCGATAGAGAGTGCTCTTGACTTGGATTTGGCCAAGTTCAAGAGACTTTGGTTCATTTTAAGAAGCAAAAAGTAGTTTGTAGTAGCAAGATAAATCAACTTTAAAATGATTAAACAATGTGATAGATTTTGAAAGATGTGAAATACTGCCAATAATACTACTTTGCCAAATAAAATAAACTGAAAAATCTAGTGTTCTACCACACAAATTCTAATCTAATAGGTGGGATCAACCTCCGAACAAGGTCAACCACTTAGAAGCCACCAGTCCTGGAAACCTTCCAGCTAGTTGGATGTCCACAAGAAGCTGATGGGGGAATGAGTAGCTACCACAAAGTTATGTGGCCTTTGGGATACGATCCCAAAGTTAGCTCTACTCTGGTCAAGGTTTGGAAGAGAAAATACAAGAAGAAAAGTAAAGTACTAAACAGAAAACAAACTCTAATCTACCCAAGAATCTCTTTCAGGTCAAAGACCGTACTCGGGAGAGCATGGGGGTAAGTGAATCAGAAATGACAACAAAAAATAACTTATTGGAATGAAAACTAATCTAAGAGCATATCTAAAGATCTAAACTAGAAACTCAAACCACTCAATGAAGACTACAAGACTTCCCCGAATGGGGAAAGTGAATGTGGGGGCTTAAAAACCCCACTTGCAACTTTATTATGGGAGTACAAATGCCCTTGGGAATGAAACCCTTGTAGGGACTTTGAAAGATGTAACTTGTAAAAATATTTGAAACAAACTTCTTTGTTATGAATTTGATCTTTCCTTTTAAATATCTACACAACAAAGCTTAAGCACCCGTCCTTGTTAATCAAATCGAAAAATAGAATTTGAAACTAAACAAGTCCTAAGATCCAAAATGTAACAATGAAACTAACGAGAACTAACTTAATGTAAATCTAAATGCAACTTCTTAAAAGAAACAAAATGCAAACTTCAAATTTAAAAAAGAGCTAAGATGCAAACTAGGCACACAAGCAAAGATGATAGACTCCTAAAACTCTGAACTTTTAAACTATTTGCAAGGTTGAGTGAAAGGGTTGAAGGGGCAGCCAATGAACTTTTTCCTTTAGACAGTCAACTCATTGTTTGGATGGAAGCCAATGTAATATTGCTTTATGACAGTCAATTCAACACTGTTTTATGGCAGCCAATGCACCTTTAGATGGCACTGTTTTTGAGGTATCCAAATGCAAATTTTTAAATAGTCAACTCACTGTTTTATGGCAGCCAACACAATCAACCAATGGAATTTAGTGGATTAGTATATTAACAAAATGAAACTAGATAATAACAAAGCATAAGATCTACACTAGTAACTTTGAAATGATGTAACTAACTATTAGAACTTGACAACACTACTACTAACAATCTTTTGTGTTTTTGTTATGTTTTAGGGCAAAAATAGGGATGGACGAGAGGACTAAAATTAGGCAGGACGAATGCAATGAAGGGTAAAGATTTGAAGGGAGACGAGAGCAAAGAGAGAGGACCAAAGGGGTGGGACGAGAGCAATATGAAGGCTTGAGATCTAAGGCAAAAGGTAATGGGAAGGAAGGAGAAGAAAGTGAAAGAAATGGGACGAGAGCTAGGAGGTTTTTCTAGGGTGGAAGAAAGGCCAAAGAGAAGTATGACGAGAGCTAGGGAGATAGTGCAAAAGATGGGGAAAATGAGGTAGGACGGAACTAGGGCAAGGAGGAATAGGATAGCAAGTCAAATACAAAAGGTTTTCAAGGAGAAGACAAGAGGGCTTGAAGAATGGGAAGCCTAAGGTAACCAAGGGTTTTTTTTAAAGTGATTTTGTTTTAAGGATGGATCTTGGAGCAAAGTCTCTTTGTGCTTCTTCTTGGAACAACCTCAACCCTTGTAGATCCTGGAAAGACAACAATGTTAAAAATCACTTGTGATGATGAAGATGGGCTAGATGCAACCGAGCTCACACCCTCCTACACCTGGAAAACCTATTCAAAGACAAACAACTCAATGCAAAAGTGAGATCAAATATATGACTAGTATGCTACGAAAACCAATGTTATATCAATGCTAGTATAACCGAGTACGTCCTATTCATATAACTCATTGATCAACATTGCATAATAAACCAAATTGAAAGCCACAAATGGTAGATCTTATGTTCTAGAATATAGACTTCTAAAGCTAGTTACTTGATCAATCACATAAGCATTAAGATGAAAGCATAGAAAGAAGTCACCTCACAAGAGAAGCATTCATCAATGTTGCACAAATCGCATGGACCTCCAAAGTCGAATTTTATTTCAAGATAGCAATTGCTATGAGCTAATACAATTTTGCCAGAGTAATGGTGCACCAAAATTTCATGAGATAACAACCCAAAAGGGCCTCTCTTTATAGTAAAACTAAAAGCTAAAACCCTAGGTCGAATTGGCATAGACATGAAGGTCGAATTCCAATCAAGACTAAGCTTGGAGAGCTAACAATGGACAAACTCGAGTTTATTGGTAGGTTGAATGAAGAGGTGGCACAACTCGACTTGGGTGATTGCATAGGAAGTATCACCATCCAATAATCAAACTCCAACTAGGATCCACGTGAAGGTAATGAGGAATGACGTGAGCTTTGAGAGGAGGGCGAGTAGGTTGGTAGATGACAAGTGGAGTGGTGGTAGGTACTAACTCGAATTGCAAAGGAGCCAAGCTAATGGTGATTGATGAGTCATGAGGGCGCCTACCTTAGGCTTAAATGCACACCCACCAACCCAATTACCACTTGCCAACTCATCAAATCGATTTTTGCATGGGAGAGGGTGAATTAGCTTGAGGAGATCTCTTGCTGGTGACTGGATAGTTGACTGGAATTGCTTGGAGTTGATTGGAATCTTCATAAATGTCTATTGCCATGTCATTTAGCCTTTTATTTTAATCAAATTGATTAATTTTGGAGAGATTTGGATTATCTCCAAAATATTCAATTTATTATTTTAATTAATAATTTCTCTGTAAATGACTTTTTAGAGAAAATATTAATTATGAGGTTGAATTGACATCCGAAAGTTGGGTTTAGCTGGTCCATGGGTCATGTGTGATTTTTGGGTTATGAAACGAGCCATCAAACACTAAATTCGGACCCAGGATGACTGACATATTACAGACTCAAATTTCTCTATTTAAACTATAGAGAAATTTAATTAAAAATTAAAAAACCCCAAATCCGACACGTCCGGTAAAAATTTTTCGAAATTTTTGTTGGGGGTCCTAGAGACATAGGACATGACCAGAACCTATTCTAATAGTGTCTAGTAGGTTTTTACATTATAGTTGGACTCTAATAACCCCCCATGGCAAAAATTTCCAAAATCGGGCATTCCAGCTTTGGAGGAAGCGGGAGAAAAACCAAGAGATTATTTCTCGCCTGAAGCAAAGTATAATCTGACGGTGAAAAAACTCCCTGGAATACCTTAGTTGTTTAATCCAGTCATGGGGAACTGAGCCACTTAGACCCTACTAGCACACTTTATTACAAACCCCCATGGGGCCATGGTCATGTCGACTCAAAAAACAAAACTGGCTAGACCCAAATATCTGAAACCCAGATACTCTGGAAGTGAACACTGATGTGTTCCAACACTGGCGGCTCAATAAGGTTTCAACTATTGTACAAATCAGTTGATAACACAAGTCTACATACCTCAACATCCAAATAGTCACTACTTAAAATGATGTGTCTCTCTCCAAGCAATGTACAACATAACCTCCAGATGGTGAACATGCAAAGAGAATACAACAAAGTCGCTTGGTTTACACCAATGTTGCAAATATCGTGTCAGGGAATATATTGCCGACGGCCTGGAAATAAACTTATTGGAAATATTGGGAATTATCGAAAAATATCGGCAAAAATAAACTTATACTTGAAGAATTATGAATATATCGAACAAATCGGCAACGAGAAAAACTCGGGATAAATCAGAAATATCAGGAGAAACCAAAGATATTTGCAACACTGGTTTACACCACCAAACTAGGCTACTTCCTCGGCCCCTCTAATAGGGCTCCAAAAGAACAATGACCATCTGTGAAACCAAAGGAACATAACTCACAAGTTTTGTTGGGCATCTCACCCTCTAAAAATAACTCCATAATAACCATCCATGTAGTATATCTACCACTTATCTTAGGTGAAAACACACTCTCATCACAAGAGCAACTAGAGTTTCAACTTTCAACCCATCAAACCCCTCAAGACTGCGAGTACTCTAGGGTTTCACCACCTTGATCTCAAGCACACTAGGGTTTCAGTACCCAACAACCTCTCCCAGTCACAACAACTAAAATATCTAGGCTTCAAATCAGCAAGAAGGCAATCTGAGTCCAATCAGCTTTGATACCATGTTGAAATTTTGATCTAGGGCTATTAATGCTCATAAGAACATCTAAAGTTTCAACTTTCAACCCATCAAACCCTTCAAGAGTGTGAGTACTTTAGGGTTTCACCACCTTGATCTCAAGCACACTAGGGTTTCAGTACCCAACAACCTCTCTCAGTCACAACAACTAAAATATCTAGGCTTCAAATCAGCAAGAAGGCAATCTGAGTCCAATCAGCTTTGATATCATGTTGAAATTTTGATCTAGGGCAATTAATGCAAATCTGAAATTTCACCTTCCTTACTAAAGGTTTCCTGAATCTAATCCATGTGAACATTCATCCTTAACGCTGATCTGAAACATTAGTTTACAGGAGCAAACAGCAGACAATATTTCACTTCACTTCAACCCAATATTACTAGGTAGCTCAAGAGAAAAGATATGCCAACAAGTTTCAGCCTAGGGCAGACTTTTCCAAGCATATACCATATCTGAAAATCAATTTATTGCAGCAGAAAATCTGCTCTTATCTTCAAGTTACTTGTTAAATCACTTAACATTGTCAACCTTATATTATTTCAAATTAGCATGAAAAACAAGTGTTGGAAATTGCCCAATCAAGAAGACAATACAAGCTGAAAATCAAATCTGAATTGCACAATTTTGGACAGCTAGAAACTTCATATATAGAGAGAGGAAATGAAGTACATGTACATACCATAGCTTTATCACAAAGTTGGTACAATCTCTTGCTCTTGAAACGCTAGCTAGGGAAAACTATGAAAATCCTAGCTGCACTATCGTCAACACCAGCAAGTCCTCATTGTCTTCAACTAGCTTGTATCACACAAGCTCTCCAAACTAGCAATGTTGTCTTCCTTAGGGTTTGCAAACCTTAGCCATGTTGCATTATTGAAGAACATGGCAAAACAACTCTAGTACCAACCTCCAAATTGACATGCCCATTATAGGGTTTGACTCCTCAAAGCTTCATTCTTCAATTCCTACATCAAGACAAGCAGGACAACCTCCATGTAGGCTGCCACTGTGGCAGCCTACATGCCTGCAGGCAGTCATGGCATCAGCATGCCAAGGCCAAACAATTTAAAACTGAAAATAAAACTTAAAAAAAAAAAAAAACCTTAACAAATTTAAAATACAAAATTCAAATGAAATTTAAAACAACTGTGAAAAACATAAATAAAATTATAAATTTATTTACATTGTATTTTAAAAATTTAAATTAAAACTTCAAAAAAAACATAAATTAAATTTTTTATTTTTTTTTTTCCCATTTATTTTCGTTTCAGGCCTTTGGCAACCTGTGGAGAGGCTGTGATGGCAGCCTCCACATGTTGTGAAAGGAATGAAATACAAATACATGGCAAAAAAACATTAAATAAAAATAAAATTTAAACTTTAAACTCTAAAGACATAACATTAAAAACTTAAAATTTTAAATTTTAAAATACAATTAAAATAAATAAAAAATACAAAAATGTTCACCAACCTGGAGGCTCTGGTCGATGGCAGCTGATGAGCTGAATCCGATGGCAGCTGATGGCAGCTGATGAGCTAAAATGTCCACCAAAGTTGCAAACCGAGCTTCAATGGATACCTCCTGTGCAGCAGCTCTTCAATGGATCACGGAGTAGGTAGCCTGTTGATGGAAATGGCAACTGGAACTCTCACTCACGAACCCTCAATCACGAATGCTCAGTCGCCGCTCACACTTCACTCACTCTCACAGTCACTTCGCGGCTCACTCTCACAGTCACTTCGCGGCTCACTGTCACACTCACAGTCTGAACAATAAATGAAGTCGAACACACTCACAGTCACACTTCACAGCTCACTGTGAGTGGAGGAGGACCCCGAACGCCTTCTTAAAGGCTCAAATACCTGTATCTGTGCCTTTAAATACTTGTATATTGCAATATTCGCAATATTATCACGATATTGCCAACAATGTTTTTCATTCAGTGGATTTTTTCTTTATTCTCTTTTCCACCTATAGGCATCAGAAGATAGACTTTCTTCAATATAGCATCATTTTTGTAAATGCTTCCATGAGATGTATATCAAACACTGCAACATTTTTTAATAGAATTGTTTACTTCTTTTGAGTTGTTTGATCTTATGGACAATTGAAATTTCAGTAGGCAGTCCAGTATCTTAGGTTAGAAGAGAGGACAACATTGAATTCTTCATGAGGATTTGTGCACCTTGTAAAACATGAAGTTTGACTTATCCATATAGAATCTACAAGCCAAGAAGATTTACGTTATATCTTTTGGAAGCAGTTCATCTGCGCGGAAACATGAACAAGGGAAATATATCCAGCAGAGCAGAATGGAAAACATTTTGATGCTAATCTCTGCTAATCTCCAGGATTAGAGCTAAGTTTTGTTGGCAGGTTCTCCACGAGATTTTTCAAAACTGCAAGATATCATTTGTATAAGCTAATCTTGTTCATCAACATTGATGTTATGAATATATGCAAGTTCAGAAGTATATGTTCACTGATTCCCAGAATAACATCATGGGCACATTTAGAATCTCCAAGTGCCAAAGTCTCTTGGACTAAAAGGAACATTGCTTATCAGTAATGAATGATGAATCTCCGAGGAAATGCAAGTAAAAAATGTACAAAATAAAATGCACATTACATCAATATCTGAAGTTTAATCTTCCCAGACTAACAATGTTTCTTTGAATGAGTCGGCTTCTGTTTCTGACTAAAATGAGTTCACATTAGGTCAGAAAGTAAAGAAGAAAGTTTAGGCAACTGTGAGAAATAGACAGCATTTCACCAAATGAAATCTGAAAAAAAGATGAATTAGAGAGAAACAGACATGCGTTACTGCAATGCACCCAAAGGGAGCAGAAACAAGTTTACACTTGTTAATGTGGTCTGTCTGAAAGATGTGTTGTGTCTCATGGAAAACCGAAAAAGTCAGTAATTACTAGGAAAAGGCAATCGATGGAGGGGATGAAAATAGACACAGGGAATGTGTAACAACAAGGATTACATTCTTTGATATTCAATCTTATTCAGAGCCCTTTTCATCTCTTGAATTTAGTCTCAAAATCTTCAAATACTTAGCCTGAAGTATGCTATGCTTTATTTGGAGTTTATTTCATTTCAAAATGTATTTGAAGGTAGAGACATGGGTTCCTATGTTCCAACTTCCAGATAGCTTCAATTAATCAAAATTTGAGAATAAATTCCATTTTCCAAATTATGTGCAATTTTTTTCAGAAGATTAATATCTTATTATGAACAGGCTGAATATATATCAACTGGAGAAGTACCAGAATCTTCTGCCTTTTACCATTATGGTCTGGCCTTGGAGTAAGTTGCAATCTTTTTAATTTTCTTACATATCTATCATTTGATGTTGTTTTATAATTTCTTTTATACTCTCAGTACTTGTTTTCTTAGGCACCTATGTGTTATTCTAGATTTTTCAATATTCAGTATGGTGTTTCAATGTCTTAATATCCTATCAAAGGTAACTCACAAATATACTCCTTTCAAAAATGAGGATGATGAGGGTAAGAACATTTTGGAAATGCAGAATTAGGTGCTATTAACTAATGCAACCATTGTTATCTCAATGACTTTAGCACAATGCATGGTTGTTTCAAAATGAAAAATCAAATTGTAAAGCTTGGATTCTGGAAGGAGAAACAGTCATGCCATTAACTAAATCATCTTAACCACTTCCAATGGATGTATCATGAGAACCCATGTAGAAATGATCCTTTGTAGTACAGATGGAAGCTTGTAACCAAGCTTGAAAAAGTCGCCGAAAAATCGCGACTTTTTGTAAAAGTCGCAAGGTGAAGACCCTGCCGAAAAATCGGCTCGCAAAAATCGCGATTTTTTAAAAAATCGCCGATTTCCGACTTTTTCTAAAAATCGCCGACTTTTTCGAAAACCGCGTGAGTCAATGGAAAAAAGCACCCAGTCCGTCACACTCACGGTTTAAAGAGACCAAAAGTGATTTTTTTTGGGTCATTTGTTTCATTTGGCATTTGGAGGAGGAGTGTGAAGGGCAAGAGGGCATCATCAACTACTTTGGAGGCATCCAAGACTCCAAACAAGATCAAAGCTCACCATTGTGAATTTTTGTGGAGAAAGAGTTCAACTTCAAGAGTCGAAACTTTGCCAATCAACCAATTCGTCTCACAGGTATGTAGTGATTCATTTTCTTGTATTTTTTTATGATTTTTTGCATGTTTGCTTGCCTATATTCTTTCCTCTATTCTTTTATTTTGTTTTGCCATTTTTCCAATGATTTCCATGTCCATAAATATCAAAAAGAGTCAAAATGTAAGGGGGTTTTAGAATGGAATAGCATGTTTTCTTTCTTAGATCTTTAGCCACCCTCTTGTTATCATTTTTCATGGCCAAAAATATAAATTTAGAGGTCTGATTTTTCAAGCCAAATTGTTGTAATTTTTTCAAATGGAGTTTAATTTCTGTTTTTGTATTTTTGTGCCCTAGGTTTTCATTTTGAGGTTGCCATTCCATTTTCCAAGATGCCAAAGCCATTGGATCCGTTTTGGCAGTATGGTGAGCCCGAGGATGATGGAAACAAGCAAAATTTGAGTTGCAAATTGTGTGGGCATCACATGTCAGGAGGGGTTAACAGGTTGAAATACCATCTAGCTAAACTCCCTGGGCATCATGTTGACGTTTGTACTGCAGTGACCCCAGAGATCATGAGATCTGCCCATGACGCAATCCATGAAAAGAATAAAAATAAGGATGAGATCGCCGCAAACAGAGCTAAGATTGCAGCTTTTGGCCTAGCAAGAAGTGTGGGGGCAACAGGATCTGCCACTTTCGGTGAGGGTAGTGCGAGGGGTTCCACAACCACGGCGGGGGCCTCATACCATTTTGGTCCACGAACAGGAGGTGGATCACAACCTTCTATCAAGGCATTGATAAAGAAAAATGACAAGGTAGAAGTGGACAAGGTGATGGGGAGGTGTCTTTACTGGAGTCACATACCTCTCAGCATCGTAAAAAACAATCCATTTTGGCAGCCGATGTGTGATGCCATTGCAGCATTTGGCTCGGGGTATAAAAGTGCCACCTTTGATGAGTTGCGGGGTCCAATCCTTCAAGCAGAAAAGAAGGACATTGGTGCTAGGTTGGAGGAGCTCAAGCAGTCATGGGAGAGCCACTGGATGCACAATCATGTCAGATGGTTGGTCAGATGGTAAGAGTAGATCCCTTATCAACTTTTCGGTACATTGTCCTAGAGGTACCTTGTTTGTGAAATCAGTCGATGCATCGGCATATGTAAAAGATGCAGCGCTCTTATGTGAGTTGTTAGATGGGTTCCTACAGGACATTGGGGTGCACAATGTTGTGCAAGTTATTACGGATAATGCAGCTAATTATGTGGCTGCTGGCAGGATGCTTATGGAGAGGCACCCCACTTTGTTTTGGACTCCATGCGCTGCTCATTGTATTGATTTGATGCTGGAGGATATGGGGAAAATTCCCTTTATCAAGGTGGTGATTGATCAAGCTAAGAGCATCCCCAAGTTCATTTACAACCATACTTTTGTTCTCAGCCTCATGAGGAGGCACACCAAAAACAGGGAGTTGAAGCGTCCCGCAATCATGCGCTTTGCCACCACCTTCATTACTCTTCAGTCCTTGCTTTAATGTCAGTTTGAGTTGAAGCAAATGTTTGTTTCTGATGAGTGGCGTGATTGTGCTTACAGCAGGAGAGAGAATGAGAGAACCATTGCCAAGTTGGTGTACACTGACTCCTTCTGGGAAGGAGTGGGGGAAGTGTGCTCGGTGAGTGAACCTTTGGTAAGGGTTGTGAGACTTGTTGATGGTGATAAGCCCGCAATGGGCTATTTGTATGAGGCCATGGATAGGGCCAAAGAGACCATCCGGAATTATTATGTGGGCAAGGGTACCCCGGGGCACGAGAGGCACATGTTGTTATGGGAGTTGATTGATAGTCGATGGACCAGGATGCTTCATAGACCCATTCATGCAGCAGCACTCTTCCTCAACCCTGCATTTTCCTACAAATGCAAATTTGATTTTGATGGTGAGGTGTTGGAGGGGCTCTTCACTTGTATTCAGAGGATGGTACCTGATTATGAGACTCGCAATGCAATCAATCGTGAGTTAGAGGTGTATCAGGATGGTACTGGAGTATTTAGCTTTGCTGATGCTATTCGTGACAGGACCAATTTCATGCCAGGTAAGTTATCAAAATGTTTAACTTTTATTTGCAAGTTGAAATTTGAAATTTTGAATTATGATTTATTTATTTCCTTATTTGTTGTAGCTACTTGGTGGCAAACCTATGGTGTAAGGACACCAAATTTATGGAAATTTGCCATCAAGATTCTTAGCCAAACATGTACCGCTTCAAGATGTGAGCGGAATTGGAGTGTTTTTGAAAAAGTACACGCAAAGAGACGCAGAAGGTTAGAGTCTTAGACTTTAAATTTTCAACAAATCAATTTCATTTAATATAATTTGTGAATCTATCATCCTCACATATTATAATTATATTTCATTAATTTTTAAAACTTGAACCTCTAGACTCATACAAAAAAATTATTTTCCTCTTATAGGTTGGAGTTCACACATCTCAATGATTTGGTCTACGTCCATTATAATCTCCGCTTATGGATGACACAGATAAATAAAGCACCAAATGCTGATGCCATCGCCTTAGACAATATTGATATTTTGTCTGATTGGAGGGTGGAGATTGAGACTCCTATCATGGAGGAGGAACCTACATGGCTAGAGGGAGAGGAAGGGCAGGCGGAGGAGGAGGAGGAGGAGGAGGTCAGAGCCACCACGGAGGGTGATGTGCTAGCATCACCACCACTGCCTACACCGATTGATACATCTAGTCCTCCATCCGTCACTCATCGTCCGATGTTAGATGCAGGGGCAGGGTCTTCTGCTACTACTTCTAGTGCTAGGGGCAGGCCTGACAAACGGCCCATGACCTTTTCCCATAAAAGGGGAAGAGGGTATTGATATGAGATAGATAGCTACTAGTTTTCCTGAGATACATTTATATATGTGATGTCATTTTGTATTGGTTATCTAATTTTGAGTTTTGAGTCCTTGATTGGACAACTATGGTGTTTCAAACTTTCAAACTTTCAGGATTCAGTATCGACTTTGATGTATCATTTTATATTTGACATGACTACATGATGATGATATATATCAGTGCTTTCTCCATATTTATGTTCCAATGTGTTTATTTGATGTTATTGTTGCTTTATATGTTTAAAATTCTGAAAAAAATGAATGTATTTTGTATTTTTTAATGTTTGCCGACTTTTTCCGATTTTTCCCGATTTTTTCGCCGATGTTGCCGAGAAATTGTTTTCGGGACCCTTGCCGACTTTTTGCCGAGCCCAGCTTTTTTAACATTGCTTGTAACCTCTAAACTTTTCTGATAATAAAGCAGAAGATCCTAAAGTTTGGCTTCACAGAAAAATATCTGCTTGTAAAAGTATCAACAGTTACCATCTCAGCCACACTGAAAAGTAAGAATGGTCAACCAAATATTTACTTGTATAAGTGTCAACCACAAACAATATTTGCTTGTACAAGTGTCTGCAATTAGCATCTCAACCACACTAGAATGTAAGAATATTCAACCAAATCAAGCTAGTGATAAAGGTACAAGTAGATTTTGTGATCAGAAAAAACTTTAGGAAATGAAATATTTACACACACATATAGCAAAAACCGACGTCAAATTCATAATGAGGCAGACACTTTCGTCCTACCTTGTTTAATACGAAATGCAGTAAAATTAAAATGAAATAACGACAAGTGCAATGCATAGGTAACAGTAAATGCTGAACTGAAATGAAACTATACCGACCTACCCTAATTATAATAACAAAAAAGGCTCAAGTGAAATCATACCATCGATGTAGCCACATGAGTATATTGTCAAATTTTCTTCCTTTGTCTTTGGAAACAATCCAGGACAAAATCAAATCGAGGATGAACAAAATACATACCATTATCTTTGTTGGAATAGAATCAGAATGATGGACAAACCGGGAACCTGGAAACCTTTAAATTCCTGCCATGGAGTATGATTACTTTTGCAAGCGTTATCTATCCTTGCCTGTACCAAGTTCAGGTATATACTATCGTCATCATATATGTGTTCTGTGAAATTCATCTGCAAGGAATTAGCTATCTGCTAAGTTGCAAAAAAAGTGCCACGCGCCCCCTGTCCGTTTCCGTACAGAAATGAGGAAACGCGTACGGAACGCGAAGGAAGCGCGTTTTCAAAAAAGGACACTCGTTTCCAAAAAAAGGAAACTGTTATCACACCATAGTAGCAGGGCTACTATTCTTGTACAGCAGATATCTGCACATTCCAGAGCTTCCATTCTTCCAGAGCATGGCTATATATTTTGGATCACTCATGATCAGAGCAGTACATTATTCAGATTTGTATATGACCTTGTGTCAAGGCTGAGCCTTGAGAGTTCAGATTTGATGACTGATGTGACCACTTATCCCATTACAGTTTCAGTTCAGTGCCTAGAGATGTATTTCAGCGGTGTTTCAGATGATGCATGATGATTATTATTATGATGATGTTGTATGATCTATGGATATGTTCTCACTGACTGTGGATTATTATCTTGTTTATTTAGTCATAATCATAGCATGTGCTTGGTATATTATTCCTGATGTGGCAAACTATTTAAAATGAACTGTAAATCATATAATGGACAATTGCTTGCACTTTTAGGTCATCTAACAAAACTTACTGGTTTCTTACCTTACATAGACATGGTCTTTCCCGACACCAGTTGTCTGCTAGTGTAGGCTCCATATTCACTTGACTCCATCCATACATGACCTTCCTGTTTGACTTTAAACCCTGACTTGTCTCATTTGACTTTCTGATACCGAGGACTTCCCCATTTTTCTACCTCTGTGTTTGGACCGCATCCCTGTTTATTCAATGTCTCGGCTCTGAGTTGGTGACAAAACTTGCCTTTGGTGAGTTGGATTGTAGGCCTAAATCATTCTGGTCGGTTGTCCCGATGTTTGGCATTGGCTCGAACTCCCCCTAGTCACTTGAGATGTTGTTGGCTAAAACTGAAAGCTCATGTTCTACCTGTGGAAACTTGAAAAATTCGCCCATGGAAACAAAAAAGGGCAAGAGCAATGAAAAGCTAAAATACTCCTCGAAGAGTATAAGGTCCAAAAAGCAATGGTTCTTAAAAGCTATATCTAAACAATTGCTGACCTTATATAAATATATGAAAAAACATGCCCTGGATGCAAGCTGCAACTAGTTGTGCTTCTCAGCACATCTGAAATCCGAAGGGTTATGTAGGCCAAAAATGCCATGGAATAAATTTGAATGATCCTAATGAACCTGGATCAACTTGATGTAGACATGATGCCTAAGTTGAATAAACACTCTCTAAACAACTTATCCATTTGTGAGGCACAGCCATCCCCCGTGTTATTTTGTCCAACACAGAGTTTGTAGCTTCCCCCTTCTCCCAGTCCAAAGTATTTTTGAGTTAAGTTAGACAAGTCAAACCCTTGGCCCAACCTTGCTCCTAGCCTTCATCCTTCACTAGCAGTCTGACCATGTCCAATGAGTGAGTTTGTCATTTGAACTATGGTGCAAGTAATTTATTATAACAACGAAATATGTTAACTCGATTAATGCCACTGAATGGAATTTATACTTTGAGCTTAGCTATGGAAATGATTGGAGAAGCATTGTCTTAGTCTACTGATGTGATTTATCCTTGATTATATATATTCTTGGGATCCGTGATGATGTGGACCATGTATGATGATTATTGATGATGATTTATGGGCCCACATGTTTGATGATGATATCATATGATGGACATATGATGCAGATGATGTTTGATCCAGTTCAGCAGATTATACATTGTCCATATATGGTGGACCCTACAGCAGGCCCATTAGGGCAACCCAGGGTGTATGAGTACTCATTCCTAGTGGATTTGGGTCTTCTGGATCCATTGAGACACTTATCTTTCAGTTCCGGGCACTTCTGACAGTGATTGATGCAGTTTTACACTTGTTGACCAGATTGGGGGCTGATTTCCCAGCCTGAGCAGCAGGGGCCCCGAGAGGCCAGTTCACCTAGGGCGCTGATGATGGAAGGGGTGGTCCAGCCACTTGTTATTACCATTTATCCCCCCTTCCGGAGATCCTGGTGGGCTCAGATGGACAGCGCTAGCACCCTAGGAGGTAGTTTTGGCACTTTCACAGTTCCCGAGGCAGTTAAAAAATGGGATAAAGTGGTCACTGAGGAAATCGATTTGGGCAATTGAGGCAAGGTTTTGGCATTTGGTTTTCACAGAGGTCTTCCAGGATGGCATCACTATCTTCCAGTCAGTTTTCACCATGTGGGTATGCCCGGATTGATCACAGGAGGACATTTACTGCTTGACTGTCATGGATTCTGAGGACAGTTTTGGTCATTTTTATTATATTGGACATATTTTATTATTTTATTGTGCCTTGGGGATGAGCTAGTAAGGATTAATACCTCCTAGCCCCACCATGAGCTTATTTTATCATGTCCTAGTCATCATGAGGTGGATTATTGTACTTTTTACCCCTCTAGTGGGATGACGTCACCCTCCATTGTACCATTTAGTGAGGGCGCTATTGTTATGTTGAGTGATCCATGTGATATATTGTTATGGGTCATCTTAGCCATTGATTGTATGATGAGATCTTTTAATCTCAACCACTCATTTGATGTAGTATTATGGAGTGGTATAGGGTTTTGGTCTTTATTATCCTATATAAGGAGGAGACCCCCCATTGTAAAGCTCACCTTTGGAGCTCTGGAATATTGGAATAGAAGATTTTTTGTGGAGCACATCTCTCTTGCATTGTGGATTCTCTTGCATATTGAATATACAGTATCTCTTCTATGTATCATTGTGGATTTTGGTGCTTTTGCTAACCTTTTGACAGGAAAGTCGAATTGGAGAGAGGAGGGCGACTTCATGAGGGTTATTGTTGGAGGGATCGACATATTCTCTCTTGGGTTGATCTTGTGACAGGGAGTATCATTATTGTATCTTCGTGACATAGTTGATGCTTTCTATTACATCTTTCTACCATTTTCATAATCATCTTGCTTGACTTGTTTCTTTGATCTTGTCTTGTAGGAGGAGGACGATTTGGCTATCTTGGAGAAGGGCGATTTGGTTGGAGCACTTGGATCTCACTCTTGAATATACACATAGGAGAATGCTATCAACTTGCAAGGTGGCCATAAGCAATTGAGGTAAGATCTACAAGGTATGTGCCTCTTTCATCCATTCTATCTTCATTGGTCATAAAACCCTAATTAAATCAAAACCCCAATTTTGGTATTTCTTAGATCTACTTAGATCTAGCCTTGCAATTGAAAAGATATTAAAAACCCACCTCTATAGGATCCACCCCTAGTTGGATCTATAGTTTGGTGGTGATTGGCTAAAAATTGACACACTTTTCAATGCAAAAAGCCTTCTTGAACCTAAATCAATTTTCCCAAGAGAAGCTTGTTGGGTTAGATCTAGCACATGGGTAGGTGAGATCCCACTTGATTTGACATCTAGACATTTGATAACCTATACCCATATCTTTACTTTGGTGAAAACTACCTTGTGGACATCTCTCCATGTTTTAAGGGGTTGAAACCCCCTTTTTGACCTTCTTGGCATCTTAAAACTTAGATCTACTAAGATCTAGCCATTGGATTCACTTGAAACTTTGAAGGAACATAGATCGGGGTACTAACATCCCGGATCTACATTTTGGTGGCCATTGGACTTGATTTGGTCCACCAAAACCCATTTTTGGACCCTCCTTGAGCAAATCGCACCCCCTTGATTTTTTGAGTTGGTCCACTTCTAGGAAGTGGGTGTTTGAGTTATTCGTGGATTTGGAATGCCCATGCCTTGAAACCTAGGTCTATATTGTCCTTTTGTCAAGATCCGCCTTGGGGATTGCATTCCTTGTTTCAAGGGATTGTGGTCCACTTAGGGTCCTCACTTAAAAAACCTAGATCTAGTAAGATCCAACCATTAGATTTCACTCAACCCACTTGACTTGGCTTCTAGGTGTCCCGATCTACAATTTGACACACTTTTTGACCCCATTAGCCCACTTAACAAGGCACTAGTCCATCACCAAGCAAGTCGCACTCCTTGGGATTGGTGTCAAATCCTAGATCTAGCACATGGGTATCCTTGAAATCAACTTCAACTCATAGATCTAGCCTACATATAACCTATAGTACCTACCTCACATCTAACTTCACCTTGTGGGCCTACCTAGAATCACTTCACACTTCCCAAGAGAACTAGACCCACTTGTGTAAACACATGGTACTATACTTTTTCATCATACCCCATCATGTGGCCTAGACCATACATAGGTTGAAACGTTAATAATCTCTTACACTTCCCTCAACCATACCTTAAACCTTAGGTCCACTTAGCCTTGCATTGGTTTCCGTAACTCATTACTTACCTACACTTAGAAACCTTTGTTTGGGTCCAATCAACTGTGATTGGGGTATAGGGTCTCCCCCTTGGTCTAGTTATACCTTGACCTAAAGCGAAGAGTGCCTCGGTTGACGTGACTCCCACCTGCATTGGGAACCGTGGCATCTCTTGGGTCACCTCTTTAGTTGCCTGACTCCTCTACCGTCCCGGATGGGATACCACTAGGGGCAACTACAAGTTGTGTGATAACAGAAACCCGTTTCCAAAAAAAGGAAACCCGTTTCCAAATCAATTTTCAACATTTTAGCACGTTTCCGTCTGAGTTAGCCCGTCAACACTCGGTCAAGGTTAATTTTTAAAAATTTAAATGAAGTTTTTAATATCCGGCTAGGTGTTTAGGCAATTTCCGTAAGCTTCTAGTGTCCGTCCTCATAGATGGCCTGATTTTGGATATATATGTATTAGCCTCATTTATCAAGGTTGTTTTTGGTTATTTCCACTTGCGTTATGGAATCATCTATGGTTAGTATGTGTTGTTTTTGGATATTACTATTAAAATGTGATGTGATGTTACATGTATCATTGTATGACTATGACTATGTCACTATGATTTCTAATTGTGTTGGAATCTTTGATTTAATCTGTAAATCATTTTAGATTTCACATTCCATTTTTTAAATTTTGGGGGGTCACGTTTCCAACGCGTCCCCATTTCGGAAACTCGTCCCTGTTCCCCTGTTTCATGCAACTTAGGCTATCTAATTCTGAACTTGGGAAATCACTTGCAAAGATGAACCCCAGAATTTTTTTGGAGAATCTTTGAAAGCCAATTGTAGTATATCCTTGCACCTGTTCAAGCATTCTTTTGGACATGCAAATGCTTTCTTGAACTTTCTAATAATCACGTCAATACCGATAATCTTTAAAAATTTGAAATTATCAGCCACAAAATTCGTAACTTCTGTAAACCTTTGATTCAGAGATCACTACTCCCTCTGAATCACCCTGATATCTCAAGCGGTTTGAGTCTCGATATCAATACATGCTCATAAAGATATAAAATCAACAACTAGATCTCTTTACCACACTTGAGCACATGCAATCACACATAAACACTGAATATACCCTGGAAATCCCAACCGGGGAAAACCAGCGAACTGTGGGGCTATCTTCTCTCTCAATCCCAGAGCATATATATAAATGGAGAAGTACAATACAGGATTACCTCAAAGGTAACTCAATCCATGAACTAGACAGACTCTAGATCTGCATGCACTGGAAGAGTAAGCCCTAACTAGTAAACTGGATCTGAGTATCTCTGCAGGTGCCTTTGACTGATCTGCCTCTCTATATCACATTGCTCTGATCTTCTCTCTCTGAAGACTGCCTCTGAAGAATGCGCCCTCCCCTCTGGATGGTTGATGCTCATACCAGATCGGATCTCGGTAGATCTGAGCTCTGAACATCACTAACCTTCCTCGAATGCTGAGGCAAGGCTACTCTGGACTTCTTAGACTCAGAATCGACCAGCCAGGCTCCAAATGAGCTTCCTCCTCTCCTTGGGAATTGCACCCTCCTCCAAGGGAACACGTCCTCTTCTAAACTGAGCTGAAATCTCTCTAATGGACTGTCTCAGTCCACAGACCTGGGTGCCTAGTGACTCTTGAGCTGGTGATCACTAATCCAACTCAAATCCGATCACCCTAGCTCCTGCAGCAGCTCCTCTCTCTCTCAGAAAGTCGCCTTGCATGCACAACTGTGCCCTCCTCTCTCCTGCACTATCACTCTCTGATAAAGCAATTGAGCAACCTCTTCCGAGGCCCCCCTGCCTCTATAAATTATCTCACTGATGAATTAGGTTTACCAAAACCCTAATTCTCGGTGCATGCAAAAGTCACTTTTGCATGCATGCAATGATCGCTGACAGGTCATGCAAAACTCATGCATGCAATGGTCAAATCACCCCGAAAGGTCCGCATGTAGCCACCACTGGGTGCATGCCACTGAGTAGAGTGTATCTCACCCTCTACTCCATACTGATGCCTATACAACTAATGTACCTCCATGATAGGCATCTGAATCATGGAGGACATCCCGAAGTTACCATAATCTAACAACTTCTAGGTTTAAGCAAAATGATAAATGATAGATATCATGGTAAAAGGAGAACTAAAATACTTGCCCACATGCCTGCTTTGGTTTTGTTGGAATGCATTATTTAAGACTTACCTGTACTAGATAGAAATGGATTCTTATCATTTGCAATGCTTCCTGGGGGACATCGCTGGAAATAATAATCATGGCCCACCCGAGGAGAGGGTAAACCCACTGGTTCAGTATCTACAAAGGAAGGCTCCATATGAAATCCTACATGGTCCTCGGTGTTGATTAAGTTGTCATTGATGCCAACAGTGCTTGGTCCTCGGTGCCCCTTGTGGATCCCCTGAGGGTTAGTGTTTGGTTTGTGGTTGTCTGTGTCAAGAGGAGACCTTTTGACTTTGTCCAAGCCTAAGCTTGAAGCCCTTGGAGGCCTTGGGAAAATGGAAAAAGCCCTGAACACCCTTTAGAGTGTTTAAGTACCCCTAAGGTGTTTCTCTAGTTCCCCAGTTGTTTTCCAGTACCACAACCTATGCCCTAATATTCTAGAAAGTGTCCTTGGTGAGTTGAAGAAGTTGCAAGAGTCCAAATGAACCTTTCAGTGGTCATTTGTGTTTATTGAGGTCATGGTACCCCAGGAGAAGGTCTAGCAACCCCACAGGTGATGTCATGATGGATCTTGACCCTTGTAGGTCTCCTGGTGTGGTTGAGGTGGTTGAAGAAGCCTATGAAGCCCCTTTCTTGATGAAGAAGCCCTGAAGAAGTCCTTGGACCCACATTTGATGGCTTAATGGTCCTTGTCCCCTTAAAGGTGATGATGTGGTCATTAATGACTTGATGAAGACTTGGAACCCTTGATGAAGATCTTGATGCCCATGTATCCCTTGTTGGGGTCATGGAACCCTTGGAGATGGTCATTATGCATGAGAAGGTCTGGCACGCACATAAATGGCTGCATGATGACCCTTGGACACTATATGATCATTGATGGTTCATTTGGAAATGATTTGGGTCTTGGAATCCATACATATGGTGGTTTGTAAGCCCATGATTGTTGGAGCCTTTGATATGATAGAATCCTTGGTCATGATTCCCTCATCACTTGGTGATGGAGTCCTATGTGATGGGATTGAAGTCCATGGAAAGTATCTTGTTTAAATATTATATGATATCCTTGAAAGAGTCCTTGAAACCCTTGCATGCGGTGCCTTGGGTCTTGAACCATGGTGATGTATGGTCCTATTTGTGGTTATATGGCTATTGGGATGTAGATGGAGGTAGATCCCACGGACGTGCCTTGATATGTTAAAGAAGACTTTGAAACTCTTGTAGTTAGTGGTATGGTCTTTGGCACCCTCATGTGTGGGGTCTTTGACGTCCTGGACACATTGAATAATTTAAGGGTATTAGACCAAGAATTTGCAAATAAACCCATCATAGGGAGATAGTCCTCGTCAAGCCATTTCCATTGATCTGTGGAGCATCTTCTAACTCCTTATGGTTGAAGAGATATGAATTTTTGAAGTTGGTGTACCCCATCTTTTTGGGTGAGCCGACCTAACAAAAGAAAATTTAATTATTTGTAATTTTGAATTGCATGTCGGCCCTGTTTGAGGTAATAACTTTCCCCACGACCTATATAAATAGAATATCAAACATTTCATTTTCTCATCAATTGGAATTTCGCAACTCTTGGAGAAAAGTGCGAAATTTTGTGGAGGAGAAATTTTTGGGCATCTTTACTAAAATTGGCATAACTTTCTCATACGGAATCGGAATTACAAAATTCTTGGCTCATTGGAAAGCTTGTTACGAGGGCTATGTGATGACATGATCTAGAGTTTATTTTGGTTTGTATATTGTTTCTTGACCTTATGATCTTCAAAAAGGTATGGCTCATGCTTCTAGGTTTCTCTTGTAATGGCACATGTCTCTCATGGATAGAGTTCATCTTTGATATTAGTATGTGAGCCTATATATTGGTATATATATTTGAAGTGATTATGGAGGATATTATGATGATGTTGTATACCTTTATGCTATGATATTATACACTTTATGATGATAATGCATGTGATAATGATGTACACTCTATGAAGTTGATGCACTCCTATACAATATGATGTACATGCATATCATAGTGTGATGATGCTCTCCTATGCATTATGATGTATACTTGATGTTGATGATGCATACACGGTGCACACTGAAGTGACAATTATGCATATTTTATGATGATGATGCATACCCTATGACGATGATGCATACCTATGATGATGATGCATGACGATGCATACCTTATGTTCAATGATACATGCATGGAATATTTACACAGTGGCATATACATATGTACTTAGTAATATTTAAACAGTGGTATGTTCAGTAAAATACACTCAGTGGCATGACAATTAGTACACAATAATATATGTATGATGAAACACAGTGATAAATGCTCAGTTTGATATGCTCAGTGATGTTTACACAGTGATACTCAGTGATGTATACACAATGTGTGATGATATAGAATTATAAATGATGCAATGACGACAATTGTACAATGATGAATAGTGGTAATTAGGAGTGAGTACATTGGTTCAGTTGAGCAGCATTAGCACAGGCTACTACATGTGCATTTGGTCTGACTCATATTGGCTGAGTTGTATGAGCAGTTGGTTTGACTCAGGTGGACTGAGTCTCGTGTAAGGTTGGTTAAACTCAGATTGACTAACTCAGATGATGTGAACAACAACTTGATTGGTACAGCTAGATTGCGCATGTTGATGAGCAGTGTTGCACAGTTATGGTGCAGTGGTTAGTGGAAAGTTGATGAGGAGTGGTCAGTTGATGAGCAGTGAAAGTGGTTTTGCAGTGTGGTACAGGTTGTGCAGTGTGGTTTAGATTTTGCAGTGTGATACAGGTTGTGCAGTGTGGTACAGGTTGTGCAGTGTGGTTTAGATTTTGCAGTGTGATACAGGTTGTGCAGTGTGGTACAGGTTGTGCAGTGTGGTTTAGATTGTGCAGTGTGGTACAAGTGTTGGATAGCAGGTCCGCAGGATCAGTGCAGTTTGTGGTTCAATAGTTCAGTATCTATCTTCATATCAGGGTGGCAGGACGGGGCAAGGAAATTGAGGGAGCTAAGGCTTCCTTCAGGTTGTAGCCTGTAAACCAGGGGGTTGTAGCCTGGGTTTCCACGTAAAAATATTGTGTACTGTGTTTTTCTATGCTTCCTATGTGATGATGATATGATGATATGTGATGATGAGATGTAATTGTTAATAATGCTGATGATATAATGATAATGTGGTAATACATTAATGAATGATGTATTGAAGAAGCAGTTGATGATTGTTAAAGTTGAAAAAGTAATAAAAAGCTATACACACTGTTCACCCCCCCCCTCTCAGTGTGCTCGGTGTGTCCAACACTCGGTGCTAGGTGAGCTAAGCTAAACCAAATCCTGAGAGATCTCATCGGAGATAGGTTTGTCGAAATTCTCCAACCTTTTATTATAATGGGGCAGCTACATATGGTGATCATCTTCAATGGCAATAAGTTCGACATCCTGGAGTGCTTCATCATCAAATTTAGTTGCAAAGGGATTGATCCACTCTTCACAAATGCGGAACCAAAGGAAGCTACAACCATAACCTCTTCATCAACCAGGTCTTTGATTTCTTTTCCAGCTGGGAGTACCTCTTCAACAAAGACTTTGTCATATTGTTTAGAACTTGTATAAAAATATGTTTCGACTCGATCCATACTAACTCATTTTTCTATGAATGGCAAGAAAGGCTCATAGACTTGTTCTTCGAAATAAGTGCAACTGGAGGGCTTGGGAACAATATTGCTTGTTCTTGAAGAATCATAAATCGATGGACCCATGAACTTCCAATAATCATCATCTTGAAGGATCCTGTTATTTTCCTCCAAGAAGCCCAAGATATGGTAAGAAACTTCATCATGAGGGTATGGAAAATACACCATTTCCTTGTGTTCTTCAATTTCTTCAACTAGAGCTTCTTGGTCTTCATTTCTTGGAGTATCATCATCTTCGTCTTCAGAAGTACCTTCATCTTCGGACATAAGGCTGAGAATATTATCAACAAGATCTTGGACAATGGTTTATTCAAGCAAGCTTTTTGAGTCTCGGTCTTCATCGTGGATTTCTTTGACAAGGTTTGCTTCATGTCCTTCAAGAATCGAGACATTTTGATCATCTTTATTATGTTCTCCTTCATTATCTTCTTGGCTTTTTTTCTTGAATAAGCTCTTTGCTTCTTCGACATAGGGAATCCATCTCTTTCATTTTTCTAGGCACCAATATCTACAAAATGTCTATCAATTTTGCAAAAGAGGATATTTGTCCTTTGGCTAGGCTTACAAACCAAGCATGGGCCTTTCCTTCCAGGTGGAGGACAAATAACTTCATATAGACATCTTCTTCCTTAATACCATGTTCTAGAGGCAATAGCATAAACTTGTAGACATGGTCCTCAACATCATCATCATAATCATGAAAAGCTATCCAAAATATTTTTGGTAACTCATCTAAATACCCAAGAAAGTTTGATAAATCAAGAGGAGCGAAACATGCTTTCATTTCTGCGGTAGTTGGCGAATCAGAGTCTTCAAGTCCCAAATCTAAAGTGTCATCTTCAACATGCTCGTTTTTTGGAAGGGAAATCATAGCCTTGATAGTTTCTTCATCTAGATCAGGATCCCCCTCCTTCTCGAATGCCTTGACCAAATGGAAGAGTGAATGTATCCCCTTAGGAGGAAGCTCCATATGCTAGTCTCCACATCCTTGTTATTCTGTAGATCAAGATATATTACAAATAACTTCATTCTGATATCCTTGTCCACGATATCCCATGTCACAAGAAATTCTCTGAACATTGTAATATGCTGTACAGCTATATCTTCATATTCATGAAACCTTGGAATGGACTTGAGACAACCATATTTATCTGGCTCATTTTGTTATCCCATAATGTTTTAGAAATCCAGTGAAGCAAAGGACACAATATCATCTTCTTATTAATAGCTGAGGTTGGTTGTTTTGAATTGCACTTCTTTTTGGTAATTTTTTTATTAGTGGAGTGGCTAGATAGGACCTGCAGGGTTAGCCTTTAACAAAAATCCTATCAAAGTACAATGCAAAACTTACCTCTTGGATCAACCTAGTCCTTGTAGGGTACTTTTTTTTATTTTCTTTAGTCGGAATCACTAGGAGAGACTTGTCAAGTTAGATTAGCAAATATCACTAAAGTACAAAACAAAAACGTACCTAAACCATGTGGTAGATGTTGGATGTATCTAAATGATTCAACCCGTGACTCATCACTTTTCTTTGAGGTCCCCAACATTGGCACCAAAAAAGCTACCACTCAAACTAGCAGTCCTTTCAGAGCAGACTAAGTATGCCCTGTGCTAGTGATGGTAATCACCTAGACCCAATGTCACTTTACTCTAACCTCTCAACTTCTTTGGGTAACTCCTAAACCCAGAGGAAAGTCCCTAATCAAGGAAGGACACCTACAGGAACCAACACACGTGCAAATACCTTTCTACAAGCCTTATAGATGAGATCAATGCCTTATATGGAGTCAACAATGGATAATAAATATACGTAAATTATATAAAGGAGTTAATTCAATATACCAGTCAATATCAATCAATATCACAAGTTTCAATGCAACTACACAACTCCCAAGGGGGGTTTCACACTTCACAAGGAAATACCCTAGAAAAGTGTGCTCTGAAAGGGGGATGAACAAGTGGCCTAGGGCGCACTTGATGGACCAGTCAAAATTGCAAAAAACTTTGTTGAAACCCTAATTTGGGTAAATTCACGTTTCCCAATGCACCAAGGAAAATGAGTACACCCTTAGAAATTTGTGGATAAATCCACTAGTGCAAATTTGGTGGGTGGACTAGAATTACAAATTCACGACTATTTTTGGAGTGATGAATTTATTTAGATTTTTAGGGTTTTTCCAATAATATTATATTTTAAGGGTTTTTTTAATATACAAATTCATGTAAAATAAAAGACAAATAAATTGATATTTTTGTTGAAAAGTTAGGGCATATGATTCTTGTCTCAATCCCTAGGGCATTGGGAGATCGATATCAATGTCCCTCTCCAGAAATGGCTTCAAGTACTTGCAATTAGGGCATCAACTAACAACCTCAAAGGTTAGGTAGAAGAGCCTAATTAGGGCAAGCAAAGGAGTCCAAGGCCCAATCAATAATGGAGAGCTCCTTTGATAGGATAGTCTCCACGTACAAAGTTGAAAAAATGGTAGCAAGAAAGCCTAACAATTTAGCGTAATGCACCATAAAAGCATCATCAAACCAGGGTTAGAAATAAAGCTTACCAACATTCACCAAGAAATGAGCAAGGAAAAGACGTTAGGTCACTCTTGAGCTTGAGTTATTACAACCAATCATAGCATCAACCAAAGCATGCGCAAAATTAGGCCCTAGAAACACCTTCATTCATCCTTCAAGCAAGAAAAATCATCCCAAGAGAGGTGTGCATAGCATCAAGAGCTCCAATAGATTAGTAGAAAAAGAAAAGATCTCATGATGGACCCATATCTTGTTGTGTTTTTACAATGAGAGGGAGGTACTATTTATATAAGACTAGGCTCACCTAATTTAAAGTTATTAGCGTACAAGATAATGTGAAAATATAACAATTTTGGTTAGTACACCCACAAATTTGGGGACTTAACCACACAATGACATAAAATAACAATAAAAATTTGAAATTCGGCTACACCAAGTGCTAGGTGTGCCAAAAGGAGGACGCCATACCCCAACTAACCCCAACAGATGTGTGCCCTCAACGTTCTACTTCATTATCCTTGTAGGCTTCTTCAATAAGGTAGTACAATTTGCAGGTAACACAGCATAGAGGAGGGGTTTTATAAACAAAAATAGGTCCAAGTTAGCAAATAAGCTGTGCTGAACAAATGATATCACCTTTTACACAAAAAATAAATGAGTGTGGTCATGCGTCCAAGTGATTAGCCCCCCAAGGGCACCAACCCCTATAGGGCGAGCACCTCTTGGAGGTGGAAATGAAGTGGAGCATCCACGACATGCTTAGGAGTATCTAGCCCCAAATCAATACTCTATGCTTCAACTTGGACTTTATATCAAAAAAATTTAATTCCTTGCTCTGGTAATCCTAACTAGGAATGCTACAGATACTCTGAGGCGTAACAACTTCCATAGATTTCCTTCTTTTGCAAACCTCTTATGCTAAGTCACCTGACACAAGGACACAGGAATACAAGAGTCTGACACAAACAAGACGACCCTAAGAACTAGGACACGAAGGACACATTATATATATATGTATGTATGTATGTAAAAAATATAGACATGTAGATCCCAATTTTTATAGAAACCAAAACATTTACAAATATTCAGTAGAAATTACAATCAATACACATTACACATTCACAAATCACAATGCATATGTCTCACTCCACTATTGAAACAAGGGGAAAAGGCTGGTGATTGGCTTCACCTACCCCCACTATTGGATTCCCACGAGAGGCATAAGAAAGCCAACCAAAATAAGAATATTTCTATTTATTAGATTACATGGATGGGGGCCACACCCTATTATTATCTTTTCCTGTTACTAAACACCCTTTATATTATAGATTATGCCACTTACAATGATGATGCCACTTAGATTGAATGTCATGGGTAGGAATAGAAATAAGGGGTAACGTCCCCTACATGAAATGAATCCCCTTGTGATGTTGTTTGTGGAATATGCCCACACATAATACTTATTGGTGTGCTCCCTGACTTGATTTGATAGGCTTAGAGCCAAACAATGTAATATGTAAATGTACATGGAAGAATAATAAAAATGCATCACAACTAAGAGCTAAACAATGTAATATGTAAATGTATATGGAAGAATGATAAAAATACATCACAAACTATAGATAGAGAAGGATGACAAAATGGGGGGCTATAATTCTATTGTTGCAGTGGGTTCTCAGAGACTAAGTCATCAAAATAGAAATGTTCTATTACATAGATGTTGGAATCATATTTCTCATTAAGTCATCAAAATCAAAATGTATTACATAGATGTCAGAATGCCACTGGAAAACACAAAAAGGGGCAGATCAAGATGGAAAACCTTCTAATGCTCTTCACCTGCAAAAAAAAAAACCCTCTTAGAGCTCAAGCCTCACTGAAAAATATGAATGAATGAGGGTAAAATTGTTTTTTTACAGTTTTTTTGGGTTAGAAGTGTCCTGTTTTAGGGACATGGTGTCCTGTTTTTGGGACACGGTGTCCTACTTTTAGGATACGGTGTCCTTCTTTTGGGACACGTCAGACACGTTTTTTGGACATGTCCTAAAACAGGACATGCCAAAACACGTGTCCGACACGATGACACGAGATATGATGGCCTATATGGACGTGTCCGGTATCATAGCTTTTATGGTTTAGAAAAATTTGGGAAGAGGGATTGAGATGGACTTCGAGTAGAGTATCTCTTTTGGGGTTCTTAATTCTGCCATATGAGGTATCTAAAATATGTTATTAAATTTATCTCATCAAGGTGTTGAAGTAGAGGATTCTTCTTGGAAACAACCTTGTGCCCAACAATGACACCAAAATGTTACCACACTAGCTAGTACCCTTAAAGTGCAAGGTCTTCACTAAGGTTTAGCTGAGCGAAACTCTAGAAGAAGTTGCCAGGAAACTTGGGTACGGGGACGTCACTTTTTGAAACAGGGTACTTGGGTACGTTGGGGGTACTATATATCTATGTTGCACTGGCCTTGGGGACGGGGGGACGTGGGGGATGTGGGGACGAGTTTTTGGGACAGCTAAAGCGCACCCCCAATTTTTCAAGGGACGACAATTTTATAATAATATATATATATATATATATATTTAAAATTATATATAATTAGTAATTATATTAAATTTAATATATATATTTTAATTATAAACACATTGACATTAAAATCAGAACAACGTTTAATTGAGAGAAATCATAAAAATTAGAACATGTTTGCAGCAAAACATTAAAATAGCTTCAATAGCTTCCATGTAACATTATCATAAAACATCAAAACATGCTTGCATCCTTTAATTGAGATAAATCTTAAAAATCAGAACGTGTTTGCAACACAATATCTTCCATGTAAACTTTATCATAAAACTGAAAAACTTAAAATTTTAAATTTAAATTTAGAAGTCTAGAGTTATGAATCATTCATGATACATTAAAGTCTAAAGATGATTAAGGAAGGGTCTATTTAAGCATAAATTTAGCCGCCGAGTATGGTAACCGCTGTAGGAAGAGTGTTGCAGCCGCACGAGTATGGTAGCCTCCGGAGTATGGAGGGGAAAGATAATGTAGGGGGCCGTGGGTTAGGTTAGAAACTTAGAAATTAGAATTTAGTTTTTTAGTTTTACTTTTAGCCTTAGGTTTTTTATTTTGATTTTTTTTTAATGTGCAGAGATCAAGGGATGTCTGGGAGTCCCCTGTTGTTCGAGGGACGCTGGGGACGTACCCGAAAAGTCCCTGATTTGGAAGGGGACGTTTAGGGGACGTCCAAAAAGTCCCCAAGTCCCCAATGGAGTCCCCGACGATTTGGGTACGTTTCCGAGGAGTGCCCAAGTCCCCGGAACGCGGGAACGCAGGAAACTTGTCAAATTTTAGGGGGTCGGGTCCCCGTGCAACATAGCTATATATATATTATAAAAATAAAATGTGTCACGGTCACATTATACATGCATATTTCAGATTTCTTCATAAATTATGAATGATGATTCATTGAACAATGAACATTTACATTGAAAATTTGAAACATAAAATTTGATAAATCATAGACTCATAGTAGATATAGAGTGGAAGACTGGAATTACATAAAATTTGATAAATCACTGTACAATGCAGCTGTAACAAACAAGCCAACTCAAATCTAAAGGTACACTTGAAATCTGATTTTAAACACCTATTTGTACTGTTGTTACACGCAATAAAAAGTTGCAAATGTATTACTCGGTTGATGTGAGTGTATTTTTCAGTATTAAATACATATGTATATTTTTTATGTGCACATTTGGTAGTCAAATTATGTTCCATGAGTGCTCTATGTTATACACAATGGCTCACTGAGAAGGGGGGGTGAATCAATGAGCTTGCATTTAGTTCCAATTTTCTAATCCTTCTAACCAATTTCAGATTTCTTCTTTAAAACTTCAAACCTGTATCATTTACAATTCCAATTTTAACATTCATACAAAGATCATCATTCATACTGATCTATTCATCATTAAACTTTAAGCAAATAATCCATATCATTGACACATGACAAAAGACACAAGATAAGTTTTGTAATATTTTATAACTAATTCAATCGGCTACAACCGGGGGGTCTATCAGCTTCAACTGAATCAGAAGCACCAACTTCCATTCCAAAACGCCCTTGAGAACCCACTTTGGGATTTGACCGATCTATAATACCCAGAAAGGATTTGCCAATTGATCAAGGGATTTTATCTCTAGAATTTTTAGTTGATTTTAGCTTAGGGTTTTAACAGTAAAATGTAGATGCCAATGGATCTTACCTGGATAACCTTGTAGATGCCTTGATGATGATGATCTATGCAAACCCGATCAATTTGAGAAGATTTGAGGTAGTTTTCTACGAAGTCGATTTGCCCAAGGAAGCCAATGCGCCCTCTCTCCTGCACAACAAACGTCAACCATATCAGATTTGATGCATCAAGAGATTAAGACTAATGCCACTAGAGAAATAACAGAAAGATAGCATAGATCACAATGATACTAATGATAACCCCCTGATACAGCGAATGCCAAGCCAAGCGAGTTGAGGAAGCCCTACAAAAACGCCCAAGTTGAAGTCGCCCTCCTGTAGACAAGACAAAATTTCCAAAAAAAGATAGATCTTACCACAAATATCCAAATGCTAGGATGCAATAGACTTTACAATCACCATTGAAGAACACCAGATGCAAAGGAGACCCAAGAATTTCCACAATAAGTTTTTCTATTATCAAGATTCCAAGAGCGAAAGACCCTTTACAATGAGAAGCTCTCTCCTTTAAATAGGATGGAGAGATACCAAAACCCTAACCACCTTTTGAATGGATGGCTAGGATTAAAAGATCAAAGTGATCTAATCAATGGTTGAGATGAGCTCAACAATAAAGTACATGGATCAATATAACAATATAACACATCAATGGACCAAATCACCCTAGGAGAGGGGGTCCCACCAAATGTCAATGATAAAATATAAGATCTAGCTCATGGTGGGTCCAAGGGGCAATTTCTAACACCCTTGGTCAACCCCCATGGCACAATATCATTAAAATAATAATCTAAGAACCAAATCGTGCCTCTCTGGAAAAGTCGTGAGCCTTAGGAGGCTCTAGAAATCCATAAAAAATGTCGGAGGGATGAGTGTAGGCCCCACTGAAAGCTGAAACTGCTGAAGGTGTGGAAGACATCCCACTCATCATCAAACATCATCCCATGCCAATCCCTTGTCTCCGTAGCCCAAATCGAATCCCTCAGTAGCCATTTTTACCATTTTTAATCTGCCTTGGGAAGTGTCAAACTGCCCAAACTGCCTCCTGGAGTGCCTGCGCTGTCAAGGTGATCCCACCAAGCTCTCTGGGAGGGGGGGTAATATGGTAATAACAAGTGGCTGGACCACCCTCTCCATGCACAGTGCCCTAGGTGAACTAGTCAAGTCCAACCTCTGCTCTGACAAGCCATCTGACAGGCCAAAACTGCACTAGGATAGCCAACTGAGGCTAAAAATCACTGTAACTGCCTGGAACTGAAAACAGACTGTCTCATTGGACTCAGAGAGTCCAAATCCATCTAAGATGTGTACTCATACACCATATAGATCTCTGCATGATCATATAAAATATCCAACATATCCGACAGACCAAATAATAATAATCTGTAAAACTGTCGAAAAGCACAAATCATCATCATAAGCCTGAGACCACTGCATAGAACCACCTGGTAACCTGTACCAGACCATATATCATATCTCTGCATCATCTGAGGTCTGCCACTTCATGTCCTGTGCTTGACTTTGGTCAAACTAGGTTTGACCAAGTCAAAATGATCAATAATATAACTCAGACTATCATCAAAACTGCTGCAAGTGCCAAAGGTTAATGCATGCTCTACAATTCATTCAAGTAACAATTATAACAAGAAGTAATCATTTACTGGCGATCTAAAACCAAATATATAGAATTTTTAATTATTATTATGACTCAGACCAGACTTTCAAGACCATACTCACTTCACAATTGTGATCAATTTGCTAGTGAAGGGTGAGGGTTAAAATCTAAAAGGCTAGGCTAAGGGTTGACTACTGACTTGACATCATGACATTTTGGAAATGGAAAGGGAATACACACTCTAACATATGTTGGACAAGCAGTAACACGGGGGATGGCAGTGTCTCACAGATGGTTAAGTTGTTCAAAGAGTGTTTATTCAACTTAGGCACCATGTATACTTTTATAAAAGATGATCCAAGTTCATTAAGATCCATTGATTTCACTTCATGGCCTTTTTGGCCTACATAGCCCTTTGGATCTCAGGTGTGCTAAGAAGCACAACTAATTGCAGCTTGCATCCAGGGCATGTTCATACATATACATAAGGTCAGCAATCTTTTAGATATAGAGTTTAAGAACCATTGTTTTTTTAGACTTTTCTTATACTCTTCAAGGAGTAATTATAGCTTTTCATTGCTCTTTCCCTTTACTCACGTGTGTTGAGAAACACATTCTAGAGTTTTCAATTTCCATGGGTGAATTTACATAAGTTTCCATAAGTAGTACATTAGCTTTCAGTTTTAGCCAACACATATTAAGTGACTAGGGGGACTTCGCACCAGTGCCAAACATCTGGACAACCAACCAGAATGATTTAGGACTAGAATCCAACTCACCAAAGGCAAGTTTTCTCACCAACACAGAGCCGAGACACAAGAAACAAGGAAGCTCATCCAACACAAAGGCTAAAGCTAGGAAAGGTCCTCCATGTCACTAGTCAAGTAGTAGTCAGGGCTAAGTCACAAGGTTCGGCGAATTTGAACCTTGAGGTTCGAATTTTGCTGAATCTCAAGCTGGTTCGAATTTGAAGGCGATTTTAATAAAAAATTGAAAAAATTTGAGTTGGTTTCTTAACCTTAACCTTAGTCCTAACACACCACGCTCTACCTACCTCAGTCTCGACTCCCAACCCGCTAGCGAAATTTTTCCCCTCTCCTTGCCACCTCTTAGCAAAGAAACCCTCATGCTAGTGCTTAGAGCTCATGACTCCATGAGTTTCAATCTCAGTGTTCATGAATCACTGCTACTGCTCACAATCAACAACTCACCATTTGAGTTACAAACTACAATCATAGACCCGCAATTATGTTGTGCCGTCGTTGAGGACTGAAGTTAATCGCTATCGAGATTAAATTTACCCAAGCAGATGAGTTGAAAATTGAAACAAACCCCTAGTCATGCGTTTCTAGTTCCACTAGTAAATTGTTGAAGTGCTTTTTTATTATTTTGTACTATATTTGGAGTAAATTGTTGAATTAAATTTTTATTATTTTGTATTATATTTTGAGTAAATTGTTGAATTAAATTTTTATTATTTTGTACTATATATATATATATATATATATATATATATATATATATTCAAATCTAAAGAAGAATCTCAAACGAACCTCATCGAGAAATTCGAATTCGAATCGAATCAAATGGTTGTCGAACTCGAATTCGAATTCGAACCATGTGACTTAGAGTCAGGGTAATAAACAAACTGGTAGGTAATGGATGGATGAAGACAGTGAATAATGATACCATCACTAGCCAGCCAAAGTATGGTGGGAATGATCACTTCTATTCTCCCTAGGGAGGGTAAAACCAATGAGTATGGTTAGTGAACTTCTAAGTCTGAGTGGGGACAATATAATATATATAAAGATACAACCAGGTCCACATATCTATATGATCGCCAAATCATGATACTAAATGCTAAGACAAGCTACAAGAATGAATATAAAAGCAATATAACCATAACACCATAATATACCTGCTGAGTCATATACTTGAATGCATATAATGTGAACCAACATCTGTCCTCTAAAACTGCTGCTGTAACTTTGGGCAGTACTGACTGCTCTGTATAAATGTCTAAATGGCTACATCGTTCATCTCTCTGAGTGTCCTGAAACTCAGTCATGGCATGGAGAACAAAACTGCTGTCCATATAATAATCATGATCCATAATAGATGCTCATCTCAGCATCTCAATCTAAGGGAACTCGCTGAAAAGTGTACTGGAATCTGAAAAATAGTGTATTGTAGCCTGGCTACTATATATGTGATAACAGTTACAAACATCAAGGATAAATAGGGATTGAGTGTTAATCCAATCAAATCTTTAAAGACTATATCTATCTCAAGGATCTGCAGGGGAAAAGACCTACGTGATATTTTCAAACTTGAGCAAAATCATCACCATGTAAAGAAACCTAGGACACACAATCAAGAGCTGAAAATGTGCTACCTATTCAACCATGCAATCATAAACATTAACATAACAAGATAAAGAGCTTACTTCAAATTGTCCCAAGCTTGAAACAATTGTAGATCCAGTCCATAAACCTAAGCACATGCAATCTTCCTCAAAATAGTGCTAGCATCAACCATCCATAAGCATTCACCTCAAGAGCTAAACAAATAGTAAAGAGAGTTATCAACAAACTTCTAACAAATTTTAGAATGAGAGGAGTCTCTCTTATATAGATAGAATGACTAACTAACTCTAGAAAAATAATAAGTTCTAGATCTAATCTAGGGAGGAGTAAAGAAATAATATCCTTCTCGTGACATAGTCAAAAATACATGAACAGAGTGGTTCTCTGGCAAATATCCATGGGCAAACCATAGTTCTCATCTGTGGAGCTGATAGATCAGGATGTGATCAAAATCACAAAAGCATCAATCAACGAGTCACCCCTACATATCAAGGGGTAACAAGCTAGAAGAGGATTGGAGAGCTTTGTAGTGAGCAAATAGTTTGTCATGAGAGTAATGGTTTGGACAGAGTGAGTTTAGTATCACATAGTAGATTCCTTTGCCATAGTGTTATAATGGTCTAGCTTGGGGATGGAATCCTTAGCTGATTCCGATGGCTGGGTGGAAGTTTGCTTCTCAACAACCAATTGGTGGACATTGGCTTTACTTTGCATATGAACTCTGTAATTTATTGTTGTTAAAGGTTAAATTTGGCGTTGCAGATTTTACGAGGCAAAGTCATACTGTGGGTAGTGCTGGATGGCCAAGGAAGGCATTTGGGGATGCTACAAGATCACTTTATCCTTTATGGGGTCCTGCGTTGGTGTGCAAAATTTACAAATCAAGTAATTATATAAATACAATCTATGAATTAAGTCTTCGAGTAGGAGTATTTAGCACTAAACTCTAGTGTTGTTGAGCCTTTTATCCAAGTATTGATCTTATTGGTCCTCATTATTTACTTAAAGATTAAAATGGTGAAATCCCATACATCATTTCAAAGTTTTAAAGCAATTGTACTCTTGAGCATAATGCCTATTTCTAATGCATCTGTTTTCGGAAGATTTGATGGTAATGCCAACAGTTTGGAATTTTTTAATGTTATGTTTCTTTTTTTTCATCGTTTCTATTTTATTGTCACAATTTGTCCTTTATTTGAGTTTTTTGCTAATAAACTTTTCCTCTGTAGGTTCTACACACATTTCACATCTCCAATTCGACGATATGCAGACATTATTGTGCATCGAATGCTTGTTGTATCACGTTCAGACACCACTTCTGGCCAGGGGTCGAAAAACAAGAGCAATGTGCCTTTTGAGAAATTTGGACATAGTCTAGCCAGCACCGATGATTTGAAAGAGGTAGAGAAACTCTATATCTTTGCAAATCTTGTCTGATATAGTGAAATCATATATAGATAATAGTTTATTTTCCCTGGTGAAGCCCTTTTTTATATGTAAGAAGTACTGTAAAACTCAACACAGCACATTGTTCACTAACTTGTAATGGACTTACTTTGTGTGGGTAAGATAAACCATTGAGTTCTTATTTTTTTTATTGTTTTTAGGGTTGCCGAATGACCAGTAATTTGCACTTCTCTCGTAGTTACATCAGTTCAGACTGAAATTGATTTAGGTTTGTGTCTTTTGACATTGAGTCTCAAATTATATTCTCAAGAATTCTTGAAAATTTTATTGCAGTCATACTACAACCATCTTTCACCATCCTCCATTTTAATAGCAAAAACCTGAAAAATTAAATTCCAGTTTTCCATTACGAGGAGCAGTCCCTTGGTAACTGCATAGGTTTTATAGTGATTCTGAATGGATGAAAGTTAAAACCCCTTAACATCAGTGGGTAAGATAAACCATTGAGTTCTTATTTTTTGTATTGTTTTTAGGGTTGCCGAATGACCAGTAATTTGCACTTCTCTCGTAGTTACATCAGTTCAGACTGAAATTGATTTAGGTTTGTGTCTTTTGACATTGAGTCTCAAATTATATTCTCAAGAATTCTTGAAAATTTTATTGCAGTCATACTACAACCATCTTTCACCATCCTCCATTTTAATAGCAAAAACCTGAAAAATTAAATTCCAGTTTTCCATTACGAGGAGCAGTCCCTTGGTAACTGCATAGGTTTTATAGTGATTCTGAATGGATGAAAGTTAAAACCCCTTAACTTCAGAATAACAAAATACTTCCACCGCAAAAATAAACATAAGAATATAGAGACTTACGGTAGGGTAACACCATGAATTACTCTTTATGGAAAGAATCACTTCACAAGCCATGCTTGTTACAAATGCAACACTATCATCAACATATTGAATACAATGATACTTGTGTATATACTTTGTCATAGGTGTCCCTGGTGTCTATGCCAACTAGCCCTCATTATTATATTATTCCCTCTAACTATCTAGAGGGCCTATTTATTACCCACCAACTAATGGGATCCTCCCTAGTTACATTATAGATTTTGCCTTCTGTAATCTCATTTAATGGTCAAAGAGGTAGCAGCCAACTTATCTATTGACCCCCTTTTAAGTATTTTTAAATGTTTTTCACTTTTATTCAATTTAGTACTATCTTACCAAACCCATACATGTCATATTACAACTCTTGAGATGACCATAAAATTCTTTCCGTAAACCTACTCCTAAGTTCCTAACTGCTTGACCTGATATTAAGTTTAACATATATATTCTTCTATAGCCTTATTGTATTTCAAGACATTATGGTTACAGTAACCTTGTTATAAGGAATGAATATTGATTGCAATGGCCATGACATAGAAAGTCACTCATGTTACTCAGTGAGCTTGATTCTGATCTCATATTCACTGGCATCATTGTTTAAATACAAGAGTTGAACGTTCTTTCTCAAACGTAGCCTATATTATCACTACAATCCATGCTTTAGGTGACCTCTATACAATAGCTGATATGGACTAGAGAAAGAGCAAGGTGAGAACTGACAACAGAACGTCTATATAATGGATGCCAAAATAACTTGATTGGAATTGTTTTGTATTCTCAACTCTAGGTGATTGTTCATGGGAGGGGAGCTCCCTTGAGTAAAATGACAACTATGCTTGAGAATGCCATGCGACGTTTTTGTAATGTGCACTATTATTTCATATACTGGCTTGCAACTTGGCATTTGAAACCTACTTTACTCCCACGATTATATGGGTGATATGTAAATATACTAAATAAGCACTTTGTTTGCTAAAAATTCATAGAGATTTTATGTTTAGGATAGGTACTTATAAATGTGTATAAAGTACTTATTCAAGTCTGCCAAAATCTACTTTTGCAGGTAGCAGACCATCTAAATCAACGCCATAGGGCAAGCAAGAGAGCACAAAAACAGTGCAGTGAGTTGCACCTTTTGATGTACCTACAGAAGCATGCTGAAGCACAATATGCCTTGGTAAGTTTTGAAGGACTGGTCAAAATTACAGGCCCTTTGATGGTGAAATTGATTCTAGTTTTTCAGCTTTATGACATCTATAGAGCAACTGTAGGTTACAATTTTATTACTGTTGTTAACTGAAGGGAATTTAAGAGCCTATTGCAAAATTGATTGTTTTAGCTATTTTGGAGAATTATCCACATGAAAGATCTTTCACTGTACTCGCTATGCTGACTTGGCTTTGTTTTCCAGGTATTAGAAATACTTGAAAGGGGTCTTGTTGTTTTTGTGCCGAAGTATGATCTACGAGGATTTGTTAATTTACAGGTAATAGATAAATCTTGCATCACCTTCAATCCAATTGGACATTGTACTTGTATTCATCATATACTGCCTTTTGTAAAAGATATTTAGAACTGGCCGAGAGGTACAGATGTGCCCTATTGCCACAAAAACTAACACCCCAAATTGCAAGGACTCAAAGGGTACTAGTTAAGTGCAATTAGGGAAATAAGGAGGTTGTAACCTACACCTACTTCCCTTCTCTAAGTGGCTTGAACCACTAAAGGGGAATTCCCTAAGGTGACAAGGATACTTGATTGGTGGATAGATTAATGTTCTCAAAAGTCTAAGATTAAGTGAGTTGGAATGTTTTACAAATGAATTAACTCGTGCATTATATAAACTCTTAAGAACTATTAATCATTGAAAGAAAATCACAAGTAAATGTGCCAAGAAATAGCTAAGTTACCAAAGATTGGATCCAAATTCATTAAGCAAGGAATTTGAAAATAAATCATGTGAAATAACCCATTAACAAAAATGATCCAATGGAAAAACCACTCATGGATTTTCAAGTAAAACAAATCAGCAATTGAAAACTGAATTTCTTAAACCAAAACTAAAAAATAAACCCATTAGAAGTGCTGATTAAAAAAAACTTTGCATACAAGAGAATCTGAAAATTAACCTAAATAAAAGTGTGCTTTATCCAATCATTAACTTTTATTTTGTTGTTGGTGTTGCCAACAAGAAAAAGTAGTAAATTCCAGAATTGCACTTAACATCTTTTAAAAAATTGCTAACAAACCATGAGGGATGAACATAAAATCATATGGCTATTAACAATGTAGATTTTTGCAAGATAAAAGTGTTAATTTAAGTGCAGACTATTGAAATCAGTGTTACAGGACTTGCAAGTCAAACCGGAAAACTGACGAGTTTGACTCGTCTTGGCATGGCAACAAAATGATCCGATTTGGTTTGGGGCGAGTTTAACTTGGGCTGATCACTTGCAAGTTGTCTGGCCAGGGGAATTCAATGAGTTTAACTCGGCTCGACGAGTTTGACTTGCGAGTCAATGCCCAAATTTGTATTTCGAAATGCATTCTAAATGTTGAAATATGCCCAATGGTCGTGTATCTTTTTAATCCACCATCCATCCATAAACTTATTGGATTGTTAACTATGAAAATCGAACCATTCTCTTTGCTCCAGCTGTCGTGCACTGATCATTATGGACGGAACTTCCAAAAGGATATGGATATGCAGTGTTGCTAGTGTGGATGCCCTCATCCCGGGCTCAGCAGCAATTTTTGAAAATTCATGGGCCTAGGCAATTTCTGAAAACATTGTAAACCTAGGCATTGTCTGCAAAATAAAACTCAATTGAGGCATGTAGTAATTAATGGATTATTCTACCTATAGAACGAATGGAAGGGTTTCGCCCTCCAAATTCATGTAAATGCATCGCTCTTTAGTATAAAATGTAATATTTCTTTCAATTCTTAGTTTTCATATATTTATTACTTTTTCAATTGTATTTTTTTCGAAATGTAGGTCGTCGATAGAATTGATATATTTTGGACATCTATCTGGATTTTGGATTCATCTTATGGATGAGAATTGATATATTTTCGACATCTATTGATATCTTGTAGTATATGGACATGGCTATTTTGAATATCTATGAAAAATGTATTTTTAATTCAAAATATGTTAAATTTTCTCTGAGCTTAATCTGATTACTAATTTCATTAAAATACCCCAGATGCATACATAGAATTAAATCTCGGATCTGATTTTATAAGCAGCAATACATAAGCTCATTAACTTGTCAAACATGGACAGCGGAACTGTTAGAGATAGAGGTGTATCTTGGGATGTCCGTCATGTTCAGATGCCTAGCATGGAGGTGCATTTTAAGTATAGGCATCAGGATGGGCTAGAGGGTGAGATGAGCTCTACCAGGTGTCATGAATCCAACGGTGGATGTTGTTGAGAAACTAAGTGTATGTATTCAGTTTCAATTTTTTCAGCATACATCAGACATAAACATACTCATACATAAGCAAAGGTCATTGAAGGTAAGACAATCACAGAGAGAACACAAGATTACCTTGGGAAACTCTCTTGGGGTAGAAAACCCAGCCAAAACTTCTCTTTAGATTCCTCAACAAAGTACAATACTAGTACAAGACTTTGAACTAAGTAGTGCTGAAACAATACCTCTGTTTCAACACTAATAAACTTCACTAACATTTGATAACACACTTAGAGTAACAACTTGATAATGATCCCAAAATTGACTATGATGACCTCTTGGTGTAGCAGACTTATGGTAGACACTGTAGCAGCCTTATCTCCCTCCTTGTAACAGTTAGTAACAGGAGTAACAACCTTGATTATTGGCAGCCTAACAGCGGAAGTATTTTTCCAAAATTGTGTGTCCAAGTGATAGGGGTTAGCCCCTTTTTAAACTTGGGCTTGGCTTCCCTAAGCAGCCCCCTAGGACCGCCTTAAGCAGCCCCTTAGGACCTCCCTAAGCTGCCCCCCTAGGGACTTCCCTAAGCTGCCCCCCACGCATGAGTTTGACACTTGGCATGAGCCTTTTGACCCTTGGCATCAGTTTGACACTTTGCATGAGCCTTTTGACACTTGGTCCTAAAGTTAACACTTGGCATCAAAAGCTTTTTATGTACATAGTTTAATTACAACAAAAAATAGTTTTCAAAGCTATATATTTCAACACTCCCTCTTAGTAAGGAAGGTATTTTTTCCAGTACTACTTGTTCCATCCACTTGTCTTTACTTGGCTATTGACTTGTTGATTCATCAAGAGAATTTTTGTATCCACAGCTAGCAATATGGAATCAGTAGCATCTCTGGTGGGCACACTGCTATCATTATAGGATTTTTTATTCACTTAGTTCACCAAGAACTGTTTGTGCAGTTCACCAAGAACTGTCCTACTAGTCATAAGCTAGAGGAAGCTATTCAGTTCACCAAGAACTGTCTTACTCAGTGCCAGTCCTTTTTCACATTGGATGAGTAGTTTTAGAGCCAGTCCTTTTTCATACTGGATAATAATAGAATAGCCCACATCCTACCTATAAATGATTTTCCCTGCTACTGTCACCAGAATCTTATATGCAGCTCCTTACTCCCTCTTACGAGGGACCAGTCCAAGATGGTCTCTGAAGTACTCAAACTTCACCTTTGACAGAGGTTTGGTTAACACATCTGCGACCTGTTCATTTGTAGCTACATAAAGAAGCTTCACTGCTCCTTTTTCTACCATGTCACGGATAAAATGATACTTGATTCCAATATGCTTTGATTTGTCATGAAACACTGGGTTCATTGACAACTTTATGCAACTCTGATTGTCACAATAGATACTAGTAATATCTAACTCAAGATCAAATAATTCTGAGAGCAATTTTCGTATCCATACAGCTTCACTACATGCTAAACATGTTTCCATATATTTTGCCCCAGCCGTATTGAGCGCAACATTGGTTTGTTTCCTGCTAAACCATCAGATCATTCCTGATCCCAGACTAAAACAATAGCCTGATGTACTCTTACGATTTGTGACATTACTAGCCCAATCTGAATCAGAGTATCCCCGCAGTTTAAACTCACAATTTGCATCATACTATATACCATATTCATTGGTACCTTTCAAGTATCCCATCACATGTTTTGATGCAATCAAATGAACATGTCTGGGTTCAACCATATACTGACTTAAAGTATTCACAACAAAACATATGTTTGGCCTTGTATTTGTCAAATACATCAACAATCCAATTATTTGTCTATACAAGGTGGCATCCACTATTTTTGATGAAGTATCACATGATAACTTTGGATTTGTCGTCATAGGTGTTTTCATGGATTTACAATCTATCCTTCCAAATCTTTTTAGAATTTCCACAACACATTTTCCTTGACTGAGACAAATCTCACCTGGATTCTGCCACACTTCCATACCTAGAAAATAATGCATCTGACCCAAATCTTTCATTTTGAATTCTGAAGCAAGTTTCTTCTTGCAATCAGTGATGAGCTTTTTGTTTGTTGTTAGAAACAGGTCATCCACATATAATAGTAAAATCCCCTGATCATCATTCTCACTCTTATAGTAAAGATTGGACTCTGCTTTACTTTTAATAAAGCCCAATCTCATCAGAAAACTATCAATTCTTCCATACCATGTCCTGGGTGCTTGCTTCAAGCAATACAAGACTTTCTTTAATTTGCACACGTGTCCGTCTGTCATGTGTCTCAAATCCTTGTGGTTGTTCCACATACACTTTCTCTTCTATCATACCATTTAGAAAAGCAGTTTTTACATCGATCTTATGTAGTTTCCATCCCATCTTTGCAACTACATCCAAAGTAGCTCTAATGGAAGTGTATCTTGCTACAGGAGCAAAGGTTTCTTTGTAATCTACTCCCTCTTTCTGGGAGAACCCATGAGCCTGTTATCACACAACTTGTAGTTGTCCCTAAAGGTATCCTATCCAAGATGGTAGAGGTGTTGGACAACTAAAGAGGTGACCCAAGGCTTGCCACGGTTCCAAATGCAAGTGGGTGTCATGATAATCGAGGCAACCTTCACTTTAGATCAAGATGAATCAAGATCAAGGGGGAGACCCTAGCCAATCTATGAAGACTAGCTAACCCAAAGACTCCTAGGGAAATATGTAAAAGTGAAACAAGGAGATCAAAGGGGTAGGAGTTTAGATCTAGAAAGATAAGTGGACCCAAGGTGATTAAGGCTTGGTTGAGAGGCTTAAGCAATGGACAAATGGGTCAACCAAGTGTTTGATTTAGGCCACTTATGAAGTTAGGCAAATAGATCTAAGAAAGAGCTATTGTATTACCCAATGACCCAAGTGGGGCTCATCCCTTAAAATGAGGAATGGGGCCCACAAGGTGAAAATCAATGGAGTAAAGCACTAGGGGTAGGTTTTAGGGGATGATCTATCCATTGAAGCAACAATCTCAACTACCCACGTCTTGGAACTAACAAATTAGCCTCCCTCAAGGAATGCGACTTCCCTTGGAGAGACCAATGTGCCTTGGGAAATTGGCCAAATGGAGTCCAATCAACACCAAACTATAGATCGGGATTGCCGTGAATATTATTAAGGTGGGTTTTATGTTTTATACCCAAGAGCATGCTAGATCCAAGGAGATCTAAAAAAAATGTAAAATGAGGGTTTTGATTTTAAGGGTTTTCATGACCAATGAAGAAGAATGAATGGATCTAGGTACATACCTTGTAGAACATACCTCTAATGATTGTGGCCACTTTGCTAATTGATAACCTTCTCCTTATGTGTATATTCAAGAGTGAGATCTAGTGCTCCAAGCCAAATCGTCCTCCCTCAAAGATGACCAAATCGCCCTCCTCCTGCAAGACACGATCTAATTAGAAACAAGCCTAACAAAAGAATGGTGAAAATGATGAAGAGATGTAAAAGAAAGCATCAGCTATGTCACTAAGATACAATAATGATACTCGCTGTCACAAAGATCAATCCAAAGCAAGATATGAGGGTTCCCCCAGCAATAGCTTCCCTGAAATCGTCCTCCTCCTCCTCATCAGGTTGGCCTCCCTGTAGAAAACGACTTGAAGCCCACGAACCACAAGTGATACATAAGGAAAAAGTTTTATATTCAACTAGGAAAAGAATCCATCAAGACAAGAGAAGTAGATCCAAAAAATAGTATTCTATTCCAATCTTCAAAAGTTCCCAAGGTGCCTTTACAATGAGAGGGTCTCTTCCTTTTATAGGATAGGAAGACCTAAACCCTAAACCACTTTTGAAAACTAGTGGTTGAGATCAAAAGATAAAACAATATAATCAATGGCCAAGATGAGCCAATACAAATATCACATGGATCACTCAAATAAGTGATGACGTCACGCCTAAAAAGACTCTAGGAGGGGTGATGTCATACATGGGGGGTGGCTAATAACATGGGAGCCACAACATAAAGACAAGGAGAAGTCACTAGGAGCACATGATGGGGCTAGGAGGAATTATTCCCCTTCACTAGCATGACCCCATGGCACAATAATATAAAATATGGGTCTATGACATGTCCAAGTATACAAATGATCAAATCCTGTCCCCATCATCACAGAGAGATGTACAATAAAAGACATCATGTAGCCCATGTGGACCCCACTGACTGGTGCAAACTGATCTGGAAGAAGGGGGATACACCATGGATGACCTCTGAGCAGACCAAGTGCCAAAACCTTGCCTCATTTGCCCAAATCAAATTCCGCAATGACCTTTTTATTCCATTTTTTATCCTTTTGAAAAACCCTGAAAGTGCCAAAAACTACCTCTAGGGTGCATCCGCTGTCAAAATGAGTGTATCATCATGTTCGAAAGGGGGGTAATATGGTAAAAACAAGTGGCTCGACCACCCCCTTCCTCTGTAGCGCCCTAGGCAACGACTTGCCTCCAATGCTCCTGCTGGACAGGCCACATCAGCATGCCCAAACTGGTCAACAGGTGGAAAACTGCTAACATCATGCCCAAGAGTGCCTGAAATTGAAAGATAAATGTCTCAATGGATCCAGAAGACCCAAATCCACTAGAGATGAGTACTCATACACCTTGTGATAACCTATACGGTCATCTATAGGGTCCACCATACCTGGACAAGTAAAAACATGATGATCTGTAAACAATAATAATCCATGAAAACTGCATCAACCATCATCTGAAGCATGTGCCCAACATATGGAATCATCAATAGGTATATGTAGGACCATATATCAACATCATATAGCATAAGTGGTCCATCTCATCAAGGATCCCAAGAATGACCATGGTCAAACTATGTTTGACTAGGTCAAAATACAACCAAAGACTAGTTATAACAAATGACTAAGACATGTTCCTTTAACCATATTCACAACTTAACTCAAAGTACAAACATCAATTAAGTGGCAGTTAATACATAGATATTCAATGTGATTTATAACTTACTTGCACCAAAGCTTTAAAGACATACTTCATCCAATGGACATGGCCTCACTGCTATCATAGGGTGGAGGATAAGGACAAGGCTGGGTAGAAGGGATGACTTGACCAACTTAACTAAGTGATACTTTGGATAGGGGAAAGGTGCTATACACTCAAGCATGTGTTGGATAAGATAAACAAACTGAATGGCAGTGCCTCACAAATGGATAAGTTGTTTAGAGAGTGCTTATTCAACCTTGGCATCATGTCTACATCAAGTTGATCCAAGTTCTTTAGGATCATTCATTTCATTTCCATGGCCAACAGTCTTTAGATTTGGCATACATTTAAGGGATCCTGACCTGTCATCTTTCCAACCTCACAGGTTTTAGCTTCATTGGATTCTCCATTAGAGCGATATGCTCAGTTTCCCAACATGACCTGTTTAAGGGATGAAACAACATAGCAAACTTGTACAAAGTGCCACGTGTCACTGTTTCAACTTCGGCCTCTGAAACTCGGACATGTGAAACTACAGTCCGTTCCATAACTGTCACTTTTTTCGGAATTCTATTTGGAGCTTCCTAGCCCAAGATATGACCTTTTTACGTAGGTCACCTGTTTAGGGTGTCATTCTGGAAGAGGCAGAAACCCTAACTTGTACGGATCATATCTCAGAAAGTACAATGAATCCGAGGCTGAAAATCGGACACAAGGTACAGGAAATTTCATCTTCGGCCTGTCCAAATTTCAGATCCTGAACCTTCGCCAAAATGTATTTATAGCGAAAGTTCAACGATGACTAGCTTTTGCTATACAAAGCCCTAGCTTTCAAATTGTCGCAAGTGAAACAAGTGTCGTAAATGCCATACAATGCCTTCCTTGAGGCGAGCTCTGATACCATGTTAGTGTTTCATCATTTAATTCAATATGATCTAGGATCTTAACTGGGAGAATAACATGCACAACAAATCAAACACAAGAGACAAGAGACACAAATCTTTTCACCGGGGAAACCATAAAGGAGAAAACCCCACAACTTCCTCAGAGATAAAATGAGCAATAATACAAAACCCCAAAACAAGTAGATGATCTCCAACAGCTTGCTCCTTCTCCACTTGTGCGAACTCCTCCTCTCTCCACTAATGCGAAGTGAGTGAGTGTGTGAATGATCAAATAGAGAGGAGCACCCTCTTTATTTATACTTTACCTTTCACTTAGCCTTAACCCCAAACAGGTCAACCCCTAAGTGTAACTGACTAGGCCGACTTCTCTATGAGAGTCTAATAACCCATGAAAGACTCAACTCTGGGGTCAATGCCCCGTCATACAATGGAGGGTTAACCTCATTGACTTTACATGACCCAAATACAATAATGACTTCTCCGACCAGAGGAATAAACATCTCCGTCAGAGGTACAATAATAAAATACAGATACAATATAAAATATACGAGTGAATATCTTCCAAAGTTACAAATACATCAACAAACTAGACCTCCCCCTTTCATTGAAAGGAAGAATAGTGAGCTGCCTAGCCCAATGAAAAGGGCTGTGAATATAATAATCTTTTAGGCCATTGGGCTTTTCTGGGTTCTTCTAGGCCGACAAAAGACCTAGGGTTTACATTGACTCTTTCAATGACTCTTACATTATTAATTACATCAATGACATCTCTCGGAGGAGGAATACAATAATACACTAGACAAGTACAAATAGAATATCTTCCATAGTTACATTTCTTTAACAGGTTCAACCCTCAGTGGAGTTTCCAAGTGAACTTTGCAACCTCGTTAAGCAAAAGGGAAAATGTTGTGAGGGAACTAAGAGACAACACAAATAATGGTTGTTATGATTATGCAATAATAAAATTTATCCAACAAAATCAATGTTAAGATGCGAGATGATAAGTAAATGCAACACATAGGGAACACTCGCAGACTCTCGAATAGGCCTCTACCTCCTCGGCAACGGTGCCAAAAATGTTATCATGCAAACTCTAGCTGCCATTGAAGGTATCTTATCCAGGACGGTAGAGGGTAAGGCAGCTAAGACAGTGACATTTCAAGGACCCAATCCACCACTATTGGAGTGGTTGTCACATCGGATGGGGTTCTTGTCACTTTAAGCCAACTTATGAGAGGGATAAGGGGGAGACACTTGATTTTCCACTGAGGAAAGATCGACCAGAATAGGACCAAGACATTGTAAAGATAAGCAACGTGAAATTAAAACAAAGGTATCTTCTTACTCGTATCCTAGATCATTAAATGAGCTACTGAGAGTTGACTTACAGTTTTAGATTTCAATGTGATGGATATACTAGTTAAATAAGATTAGATTAATGATTCTCAGTAACTTATGAAATCAACTACAGATCTAGGTGACTGTAGGTGCTAGAGCTGAATGCACAAGATACTACCCTAGGGTGAATGACTTGGCAAATGAGGAATACCGAAGATAAAACTTAAATCAACGAGTAAAGGTTTCTCTAATACTACAGAATGTTGCTTAGATGATAGATAAACAAAATAGGAAGAGTCACAAGCAAAGCACAAGCCCTAGGTAGCCATCTAAGTAGGGCACACTTTAAAATCAGACTAGTGCCTAATCTAAGGGTAGGGTCAAAAAAACTTGAAAATCAGTTCCTAGAGGTTTTAGGCTAAGGCTAAAAATGACCACTTGCTAGAATTTTGAAATTCCTAGTTAATCAATTTCCGAAATTATGATTAGTTTGAATGAGTTAAATAAAATTGTGATCAGTGGAATGAAAATGAAAATAAGAGACATAGTTGGGATCCTTGCCCGGTTTCTGAAGAGAATGTCGATTCGGTGACAATTAATCCCTGCAGAGATCAACTGGAGAAGATTTGTCGGAGTTTCAACTTGATTCCAGAATGCCCAAGTGGCCAAGTGCGCCCTTCCCTGCCAAACAAATAACATAAATTAATTTGTTTCCAAGATGAGAGAGCTACCACATACAAAGAAATGCAAAGACATATGTAAGATACAAAGATACAAAATACTCCCGGCTTCTCAACAAATTTGAGAGAGAACAAGAGAGAAAATCCACAAGTGCACCCTCTACAAGAATGCTACCCCTGTATGTTAGTAAAAATCACCACAAACAATGCTGAAACAAACCATCAATTCTCTCTAGTGCAAGGGAAAGATAACATGCAATCACTATCTCGAGCATAAACCACAAGAAACACGAGCTTTATGCTGCAAAAGAATTTCTCTATTGTCTTCATTCACGAGACAAAAGGCCATACAATGAGTGAGAGATCTCTTAATATAGAGCTCTCTAGTACACAATCCCTGGCCCAATGATCACGACTGAGATTAAATCGTCTAGGCGCCACATCAACGGTGGGGAGAGTGTCATCAACCAGGGGTGGTGGCGTTTTCTCTAATGCGGCCTAGCCATCAAGTGTGTTACATAATATATCATAAGGATGTGAGAATGGGGGGTTGCCTAGGGGTCTAAGTCTCCCTTGGGTGCCCCCCATACAAATGTCAAAGTGATACAAAGGTATACATGAATGTGACTGCCCACAAAATCGCCCCCCATGAGTAAGTCGATTTCCCTAGCAAGGGAAAATAACAAGTGGACCCCTCAACAAGTGAAAAGAATGATGATGAATAGTCTTTAGAACATCAATATAACATAAGATATTTGTTGGAATTTTAAATGCATTAACAATAAGGATCACTAAAAGGTAAACAAGCACAACATAGACAACAGTACACAATAATTTATCTTGGGAAAACCCTCGTGGGGCAGAAAAACCCAGCAAACCTCTATATAGATTCGTTAGAATGTACAATAGTACTCCTCGTGCAATGACCCAAAACAAGAAGACTCCAAAAGCAACTATTCCCTTGATTCTATCTCTCCTACTCATGCGAACTTGACGAGTGAGTGAGGTGACCAAATGAGGAGGGCGAGCTTCTCATCTATACTAATCAATGACTTGACCTTTTTCCCCAACAGGTCTGACTTGACTCCTCTAACAAGGCCAAATTGTCCAGTTAACAATAAAATATCTTTTTTGGGATCTTTCTAGGCCGACCTACCAGTTAGGCTTTACATTGACTCTTTCAATGACGTTTACATGATAATTACATCAATAATAATTCCAGTAGGAAGTACAATACAAATAATACAAATGATGCAAATAAGAATATCTTCCGAAGTTACATTCTTCAACAATATTAACCCCAAGTCATTTCCTTGCCCACATTAGCCAAATCGAAATGTTGGCTATAGTCATGGTCACTTTATTAATAATTAAAATGCTGATATATACTGCTAAAGGATAAATCTGCTCATAACTCCATATCCCTTGCATGGATCAGTGATTTGAGTACACAAATGAGATCGAAGACCTCAAATCCACTAAGGGTGACCACAAACACCCCATGGATCCATCCATATAGTGATCCACAAGCCTTGTCCATCTCCAACAATAAAAATATGGCCAATAAAAATAATAATAATTAAAAATCTCATCAACCATGACCAATAACCACCAATTGAAGAATGTAATGATGAAATGGATGTTCAATTTTATACCTAGGAAGTGTTCCCCTAGTGACTTTGTGCCTAAGTCGCTAAAAGGGGATAAGTGACATGACCCTTGCATTAATTGCTTGAGATGAGCATTTAATTCACTTTAGAGATTAAAGTGACTTTTCAATAAATTTAAGTCGAAGTTGAAAGAAAATTATTTAATGGACAGAAAACTGCTTTTTCGCAGCCATTGATGTGAGACCACTAGATTCAATGTGGGCCCTTGATCTAGTGATTGTTCAATTACCCTAGTCGAGAAATGAAAAGTCAAGGGAGAAGCATTAAATACATTACATTTGCATTGGAGCAAGTCGAGTTCATGAGAAATGAAGTCGAGTTTGAAAGAGAGAGAAGCAGGCTGAGATAGTTGGCACGAGTTCCAAGAAGATGAACCTAGCACGAATTCCCAAACCATACAACAGGTACAGGGGCACAATTTTCTAGAACATAATCAACACAAAATTCGGGGAGGAGCTGCATAAAACTCAAGAAAGATTCTGGGCACAAATTTTGAGAAGAGAAGCACGAATTTCAAGAGGGTGTTTTTGCATTAAATGTGTCCATACAGACCATACTACAGGCAAGCCGTACTTAGATTTTGACAATCCATGCACAGCAGCAGCGACACGAAAATCAAGGTGAGATATAACATGTTTTTTGAGGCAGCATTTAACTAGTACATTTTTTTCCTGGCACGAAAATCGAGGACCTGAGAAGAAGTTGTTAGGGTTGTACTGTTTCGTACAGTACAGGAGAAATTTAAGCAGGGAATTTATGTGTATGCTAGGAACGTTTTCCGAGGTGGAGAAATTGTATCAGAACTTGAGATAAGTATGTGCTATCTGCCGAGTTTAATTATGTTGTTGTACTGTCAATAAATTTCTGTGAAGAAATAATATAAGATCTTCTCTCTCAAAGGTTTTCCCTTTGGGGTTTTTCCCGAGCCATTTGGCTAAAAATTCTGAGTTTGAAATTTTTGTGTGTGAAAGCATTTTTAATTTTGCTCTCAGTAGTGTGGTAAAGATCTTCTAGTGTTTCTATTTATGAGTTGTTTATGAGGAAAGAATTCATTTGGAGCTGTCATATGTTGAATGAGTTTGAGTATTAACCTAGACATTGATTGAGGCATAAAGGGGATGGACTTGATTGACCTAGACATTGTGATCTCTCAGAGAACAAGGGAAATAGGGGCCCACCAGGACATGTATAGGATAGAAGACACTAGGGAAGGGACGTGTCTCACACATGGGTAGAGTGCTTGAGTTGTCTTCAATAGACTCAAACTTCTTCTTGAGGCTCTTAGAATTGGAAGCCTCTTGTCCCATCTCACTTCATAGCCTTCTTAAGCTCGGTGAGGAATCATATTTTAGAACCTTCGGATTTTACATGTGCTTAGAAGCACAACTAGTTGCAGCTTTCATCTAGGTTCAAGAGATTCTTTGAATTGGCAACCTCTTACCCCATCTCATTAGCTTTTGACATTTATGAGGAATTTCATTTCTAGGAGGCTCTTAGAATTGTTAGCCTCGTGCCCCATCTCACATCCTAACCTTTTTGCAGGCTCCATGAGGAATTTTATTTACTTTGCACATGAGTAAGGTTTGCTTTGAGGACTAGAGGAGACATCCTACACACTCCAGAGACGAGACACAAGTAAACATGGAGTCTATCATGGACATAGGTCAAGGTGGGGGGAAAAGTCTTCAATTTCACAAGTTTGGGTCCAAGTCAAGGATGAAAACTCAAATATGTAAGTAAATGGATGGATGGAGAAAATGATAAATGATGTCAAATATAGCAAGAAAATGGTCAAGTTTGTATAAGGTAGGCTATACCAGTGAGCATATACCAGGGTCTTGACATTCAGGGCCAATTAGCCACTCATAGTAACAATTCCATAATAGCAACTAGTAAAACTATATCACCACTGGTAGTCACCCATGCCAAGTCAAGGCGACTAATATAAATAAAAGAGACCAATGGTAGCACCCAAATGCAACATGTATGCCTGCTCAGTCATATACCCGTCTCTGAAAGTGACCATGACAACCAACTCTAACTGCATAGGGGCAATGGAAGTGTATCAGCTGCATGCTCTGTTACTCTGACAAGTGAACCATGACCAAACCAAGTCATCTCAAAGGGGTCATGTGGGGCTCAGTCATGGCAAGGGGTAGTGATGTCCTTCTCTGAAATCTCTGGCTAGCTTTGAAAAGTACTCTGCCACCGATGATCAATGCTCTCCATCACTGCTCATCTCATGTACTAGGACTAGGCTCATGTCTCTGACATGTTGATTTGCATCATGGTATCCCTGCTACTATGGATGTGACAACAATACCCTAGTGAATGCAAACTTAAAGTTGCACCTCTCCTAAAGATAACAGTCACAAGCAAGCTACATGACTAGAACATATAAAAAGTAAAGAGATTTTCCTTAATTCCAATGGCGTAATTATTACACTTCTATGGATTAGATCTAGAAATTTGACAAAAAACGAACATACATGTTACCTCAAGAATAGCTAACCAAGAAATGCCTCACATGTAAGAAAGTTCTCCAAAGAAATTCAAGAGGGGGAGCCTCTTATATAAGCTATAGGATCAACAACAACAAAATACAAATGAGAGGGGAGCCTCCTATATAGGCTATCGGCTCAACAACCCTCCAAATAAAATAATAATATCTTGGGCTAAAACCCTAGATTTTCCTAGGGATGATCACAAGTCCTCTAGACATGGTAAGAAAATCATAAACAATGAGGGAGTTAGAGTAGCAACTCCAAAACCCTAACTAAAGGCCCAAGACAAGGGGGGCACTCCTCACAGTCAATAGTCAAATACATGAGAATGGTACAAAATAGGCCCAATAAAGGTGGCACTCCATTATGCATGGTCTAAGTGACAACCAAACACCATAATATGCTCCAACAGCCTAGAGAGCTCCACTAGAAACCCACACATGTGGCCCAAAAAATGTCTCTAAGGTGACATCTAGGTCTAAAATCAATGACAAATGCCCAATAGAGGAGAGCGCTCTCCATGAAAAAGTGCCAAGTGATAGCAATGGTCCATACTAGGTTCAAACCGTCAAACCCAAAATGCTCCCTCTGAAATGCAAGGAAATTCCTCCAAATCGTCACACGTGGTATGGCCCTCCTAGAATGTGCTCCAACTTCCTCAAGAAGGCTCTAGATCATGTGCCATATGCCCAAAGTGATGAAGATCAATCCAAGAGTGATATGTAATGGTCCAAATGTATCTCAAGTCCTCCCACTTGCCAAGGATAAAGGGTCTCCATCATTTAGGAGTGGGTTGTCCCATCCTAAAGACCCTTAGTGCTAAGGTAACCTCCAAATAAATTGTGCCAAGGATAGTGCTCCACATGAAGTACCTAGTCATCATAAGATGCCCCAACAAGTGTCATAACATGTAAATGTAGTAGAGTGCTCTAATGCTAAGAGGTTAGCCCACATCTAAGTTGCACGAAACGGGGAAACGGGGACGTGTTTCCGAAACGGGGACGCGTCGGAAACGTAACTCCCCAAAATTTAGAAAATGGGGAAACGTAATCATACATGTAACATCACAATTTATTCATGATTTAATAAAGAACACACATTTTATTCAGAAATGACTCCATAATGCAAGTAGTAGTATCAAAAAACAGCCTTGATAAATGAGGCTAGTACATATATATCCAAAATCAACCTTCATGTATGAGGCTACAAGTACAATGTTGAAAGTAGTAAATAGTAAATACTGAACCAGTGAACACGGAAGACTAATAATCAACATCCTCATCCTCAGAATCCTCCTCAAAAATGGAACAAGAAGCACACGTTCAACAATGGATTGTTGAGTGTGTTGAGTGGAAGAAGTGCCAACTCCACCTCTGGGTTCCTCGATATTCAGGGAAGCAACAGAGAGGTCCAATTCAAGGGATTCTAGATCCACATCCCAATCTTTACAAGGCCCGCTGCTATATTCTGGACCCCTACGTGATGCAAGGCGAAGGTTGGAGTGCACAAAAACAAGATCCTCAGCTTTCTGTGAACCCAACCCGTTGCACTTCACAGAATGAATAAATCCATATGTGCTCCAATTCTTTTTTGTTGATGAAGAGCTTGCAACCTGTGAAAGAACACGAGTGGCAAGGATTTGCAAATGTACACCATTTTCTCCATGACAAATCCACCACCTAACTTGGTTCATGGTGCTTCTCTCCCCCAAAGCTGATATATCTCCATAATCATCTAATCCTGCAGCAAAACTAGCAAACTCTTCCTTCATCTCCCTGTGTAGATGAGCTGGAAATACTCGCATAAGGGCCTTTTTCACCCCATTAGCCACCTCTCTATCTTGATGGGGTGCCTTCCTCTTCCCATTTCTTTGAGCAATGAGCTCCTCATCATAAAATCTAGGGTTCAATGCATGTGCTAAAGTATGCAAGGGAGTATTGAACCCATTCTACCTGTCAACCATGATTTTATGCACTAAATCAGCAAAACCAACATCAACAAACAAAAGTTGGGGAGACTCCTGTGAAATTATTTCCATAGTCTTCTCAATCATGGTGTCCATGCCATCATATACCTCTCCCATGAAAGGTTGGTATGTGTCAGTGCTTCGGAGAAGCTCAAATGTTGGGCCTGTGAACTTGAGCAAGAAATCTATATTGCTCCACCACTCCTCATCAAGGCACACCCTGGGCACCATATATCCCCGCTATATATCTACTTGTCTCTGTGATGAACCTGCAATAATTAATTAATGCAAATACACGAGATATCAGAATAATAGAACAGAATCACTTTTATATTGATCATGGGCCACTTCGAGGGGGCAACCTCCTTTGAGCAAGCTCAATAGAATTAACTTCACGGTGCCTTCAATGACCTCAACACACACTTATATACTAAGTCTATGCCCAATACTATGAGTCAAAACCATGGGACATATAATACTACGGGACGACTTACAAAGCATATGCGTCCAATACTATGGGTCAATACTATGGCCTAATATAAACTACGGATCAACAAATACTACGGGACGACTTACAAAGCATATGCGTCCAACAACAATATACTAACATAGTAAAGAGAAGGGTTGACATAGGTTCCTAACATCCCCTCTCCCTTAGAAAAAGCTTTGTCCTCAAAGCTTTGGTTGGAGAAATTGCTGCAGAATCTGAAGGAGTGGTTCCCCGGTAGCATCCTCGGGTTGCATTTCGGGCCACGGACGTCTTTGGAGTGTCAAGGAGGATTGCTTGGAAGGCTGTAGATGAAGAAGAACCCTGTCAGCTGCATGGAACATGCGCTCAGAACGGTGTTGATCGGCTTGGTGTTTCAGGCGAATTCTGGCCATGTGAAGATTGTCCTGCAGAATGAGAAGAATCTGATTGCGGTTTCGAAGAACTGAGTCAATTTCCTGAACTGGGGAGCTGCTAAGGGTGTATGGAAGAAGAACTGGCAGTGTTTTTCCATAGATTGCTTCATATGGTGTCCTTTGAGATGTGGTATTGTACCACCAGAGCACTGCTACGAAATCCATAGAAATAGTTGGCCAAAGTTGTGTAGGGATGGGCAAGGGTTTGAGCAATCCCGAAAGGAGTGTCGTTTCACCCTTGTTGACTTGGAAAGTATCATCGTCAGCCACCATCTATTGAATTGTCATTTTTAGTCCCTGCCAAAAGAAGTTACATTGTTCCCGGTCATACATTTTGCAGAACGCAGAGTTCCCTGTTGATGAAGAAGCATGGAGTTCATAGAAGAGAGAGCCCTGTTGAACATATTGCAACCAATTTGAAACCAACAGAGAAAGAGCTGTAAGAGAAACTAGGTCATCAATTGTGCGAGAAGGAGCATCTTCCACCATATTGTCCTTACCCTTCTTGTACGTGATCACATAGGGATAACCCATGAGTTGGATAACCCATTTCAGGTGTGTTGGGGAGGAGACCCATTGTTCCAGAAAATTTTCCAGACTCTGGAGATCAGTCTTGATGTAGAAATAATTCCCTAATAGGTATGGCTGCCACTTTTGTACTGCATGCAAAATAGCCATCATTTCCTGCTAAGAGGTAGATGTGGCTAAATTCTTACCGGAAAGGTCTCTTGAAGGTAGCAAGCGCATTGGTTCAGCAAAGATACCTGCATATCTATCCAAGGAAATAGTGGAGACTATTGATGGGTGCATCTGAATGGAATTGAGCTGAGCGATGACACCATGTGAATTCTTCTTAAGGATTTTTTCCAGGTGATGTGAACTGATGATGCAGAGAGACCCTGGTTGTAAGCCCATAAATTTGTGTTGTGCCCCATTGACTTTAAACTGCATCCAAAGTTCAGCAAAATCCCATAAGATGGGGCCAAGTGTGCGTAACCATTGAAAGCCCAAAACCACATCACATCCACCTAAGGACAAGGCAAACATCTCAGAGCGTAGGTTATAATCTTCCATAGAGATACGCACATTGTGACACTTCCCCTTGCAAGGTAAGGTGCCCCCATTGGCAACCATGACTTCAAAGTTGGAGCAAGGATGGACAAAACAATCAGCCTGTTTGGCAATCCGAGGGTCAATGAAGTTATGAGTGCTACTAGAATCAATGAGTATGGTAAGAGGGAGCTTCTTGAAGTATCCCCTGGCCCGCATTGTTTGTGGGGTGGTGACGCCGGTTACAGCATGGAGAGAGATCTCGGGTGGGTCGTCCTGAGATGGGGTGTCAACAGGCGGGTGTTGAATGTCGACCTGATCATCTCCTGTATCTGTAGCTTCTTCACCAAGTTCTAAGGCAGGCGGAGAATCCACATCCAAGAGATAGAGCTTTTGTTGAACACATCTATGTCCCCGAGTGAATTTCTCATCACAATTATAGCAAAGCCCTTTTTCTTGACGTGCCTGCATTTCTATTTCAGACAAATGCTTGATAGGAGTTGGTTGAGGAGAAGGCGTGATGGGAGGTCGTTGGGAACCCATATTTCTGAAGGAAACAAAGGTGGATTTGGAGCGTTGTTGAGCTGCGATCTTGTCCTCGGCCAGTTTAGCCAACCCTAGGACTTCCATCATTGTGTTGGGACAAAACATTTTGACCTCTGAACGGATTTCATCCTTGAGACCACTGATAAAAAAACTCCTGTAGAATTCATCAGACAATCCTTCTGTGTGATTGGCTAATTTCTCGAATTCTGTTTGATACTCTCTCACTGTGCCAATTTGGTGAAGTTTAGTGAGTGCTCCTGTGAAATCATCAAAAGCACTAGGACCAAATTGTGGCAAAATGAGTTGGCAAAAATCTGTCCAGTGTGGCTCGGGATGAGCTTTGATGTACCAACGGTACCATTGAAGGGCTTCCTGTTCCAAATGAAAGGATGCAAGTGGAACTTTCTGGGCATCAGAAGTATTATGCAGACTGAAATATTGTTCTGTTCGATATATCCATCCAGTCGAATCAGTACCATTGAAGCGAGGAAAATCAAGCTTCGGCCCACGAAAATTGCTGGAAGAAGAGAACCCAGTGGCTGCAAAAGATTCTGGCTGTCTGGTATTGTGCATGGCTGAATGCTGAAGATGGAGGCTGAGAAATTTTTCATCCAAATCTTGGAGTTTGGTTTGGATGGCTGCAAGTGCTTCCTCCATGGTGTGTGCTCCTGCACGGGTGACAACCATAACTAGGTTTTTTTTTTTTGGTGGAATGGGTAGAAAAACACAAACAGAAACTGATTTAGTAAAGGGAAATTTGGATTGGGGAAACAATCGGACGGGTAATTGGGGTTTGACTAGATTTTGGACACTGTCGAAAGGACAAGAAAGCAAAAAGGGGGATTTCAGAAGCAGGGTGATAGAATGAGAAAATTTGGCAGAGAGAGACAAAGAAGCAGAATTCAGAAAGGAACTCTGTGGTAAAATTTGAAGGTGGTTGGGTGAAATCTGAGGAAGTTATGGCAAACCCTAAAAATAGCCAAATGTGGGATTTCGAGCTTTGGGAAGGGGAATTGGGGATAGGGTCCTCAAGAATGAAAGATACAGAATGGAATGATAGGGGTTCCCCGAAAATTTCAAGGGAAACAGAGTGAAAACAAGGGAGATATGGAGAAAAAACTGAAGGGAATTGGGGATAGGGTCCTCAGGAATGAAAGATGTAGAATGGAATGACAGGGGTTCCCCGAAAATTTCAAGGTAAACAGAGTGAAAACAATGGAGATATGGAGAAAAAACTGAAATTTTTTATTTTTTTTCAGAAATGGATTGACAACAGCGGCACGGAAGGGATCCGCAACAGATGGATCTGCAACGGCGCGGAAGGGATCAAAAACGGCGCGGAAGGGATCGAAAACGGCTGGATCTGAAACGGCGACTGGATCTGGAACGACTTTCAGAATAGATCTGAAACGGCTAGATCTGGAGCGGAAGTGATCGACAACAGTTCAACTGAAAATAGGTATGGACCCCAGGTATGTACGGCCTCCTAACAGTTCAGGTGTTTCACTCGGCCACCAATGCTGTCTGAGGGCTTGTGTATTGGGGCAGTACCCCTCACTCCACGGCTCAGGTAAAACTAATAACCGCTTTGCCACAAACGACAGCTCTTGGTTTACCTCACGGGTGGGAACTAGTCAATCAGGTAGGGGTCGTTGCCCTTTTCGCTGGCAGGTCCTCTCAATGGGCCAGCTACTTTGGGGTTCCTGTGGTACTCCTCACAATGAGTTTTAGGGCTTATGCCCAAGTACTTCCCACAGTTAAGCGGATAGGGATTATTCCCAAATCCGAAGCTGCAACAGATGCGAAAAAAAAAAAATTGGTAGAAATTCCACCCAACGAACCCAAGAAAGTGCTCTGATACCAGATGTGATGAACCTGCAATAATTAATTAATGCAAATACACGAGATATCAGAATAATAGAACAAAATCACTTTTATATTGATCATGGGCCACTTCGAGGGGGCAACCTCCTTTGAGCAAGCTCAATACAATTAACTTCACGGTGCCTTCAATGACCTCAACACACACTTATATACTAAGTCTATGCCCAATACTATGAGTCAAAACCATGGGACATATAATACTACGGGACGACTTACAAAGCATATGCGTCCAATACTATGGGTCAATACTATGGCCTAATATAAACTACGAATCAACAAATGCTACGGGACGACTTACAAAGCATATGCGTCCAACAACAATATACTAACATAGTAAAGAGAAGGGTTGACATAGGTTCCTAACAAAGAGAAGGGTTGACATAGGTTCCTAACAGTCTCCACTCAGCCCAAAGCTGACTCACCACCATAGAAACCAATGCTTGCTTAACTTCAACAAGGCGACGCAACATGATGAAGTTGGAGGCATATCGTGTCTCGGCAACTTTCAACAACTCCAATTTGGAGTATTCTCGAAATATTGCTTGAGAATGGTGGTGGTTGGTGATGAATTTTATTATCTCCCTTGCTTCCCCTCTGAGTTCCTTTATCCATGGAACTTTACGGTCAATCTCTTCCAGGATCAGATTCAGATTATGGACAATGCAAGGTGTCCAAAAAATGTGGTCATACCTACTCTCAACAATTAACCCTGCAGCTTTGCAAACTGGTGCATTCTCCGTGATAACTTGCACCACCTTAGTAGCCCCTATTTGCTCAATAGCTTTAATTAAAACATTGGCAATGAACGGAGCATCTTTCACCTCCCCTGAACAATCTTCAGCTTTTAAAAACATTGCTCCTTTTGGTGAACTAGCAATGATGTTTGTCAATTGCCTTCGCCTAGTATCTACCCATCCATCATATACTATGGTAACCCCAAATCTAGTCCATGAAGAATGAATCAGTGCTAAGATATCCTCCACAAGCTCCTTCTCCTTTTTGAGAAAATCAATGCGGACATTTTCATAGTTGGGACCCTTGTACTCTACAGGAGTTGTGTTGATTTCCCTCACTAGATCTTGTCAGTAAGGAGACCGAACCACATTGAAAGGTATACCACAAGCATACATGGCCCTAGCCACTCTTGTGTCAGCTTCTTCTCTGCCTTGAACATTTACCAACTTAGCTATTCTGCTTTGTTGAATTAAACTAGACCCAAGGCCAACAGTGTTTTTGGATGGTTGTGCTTGTTCTTGGCGAGCTGCTTTCCTCTCCCTTGCTTCATGCACAATCCTTGGCTCACTGTTTTGATCTTGAACGGTTGCATTAGCAAGCTGGTCATGTTTTCGCTTTACCCTATCGGCCTCATCTTGCTCATTTTGATACTTCCTTCTCTCACCTAGGTGAAGTGTTTTTGAGCAAGGTTCAACACCCTTTCCTATTTCATGCAAAATATGCCCTTTCACTCTTGGATAGGATCCCTTATACATATTTTTGCAAAGCTTGCATCTCCATTCCCATGATCCACCACCTCCACATCTGGAAATATTTTCAACATGAGCCCATAGGGGGTAGTACTCATCCCTCTTGTTGGGCTTGGGGGATGAAATAGGAGCTTGGTTGGATGCCATTATTGCTGCTGCAAAAAAAATAAAAAAACAGACCAACCATAAATTAAATGCATATTGGATGCATAAACCCTTAGAAAAATTAAAAACATGTAAAAAATAGTGGCATAGAAGTTGGATCAAGCATGCTTCTTGTTGCCGCTTGGTTCCACACCTGGGAAAATGCGACAAAAGTCTTCAAGCCGCTGGTGTGGCCTTGGGGGCAAGCCAGAGTCAAGTGCTGTCACCTAAAATTCGACTCCTCCGTCTAGGCTTACTCCTAGCAAAGCCAAGGGGGGTGGACCCTAAAAAATGAAAACAAAGGTGTCTAATCTATGAAAGACAAAACATCTAATCTAGGAGTTAGAATATTTTTTTGTAAAACACGAGCAATGCAACATATATAAAGAAATATCATTCATTGTTCATCATCATTGTCATTCGAAAATATAAAACATCAATAATCATAAAAATGTAAATAAGTAGACCAGTGTTGAATAATGGAGTCAGAAATAAAGTGCTTGAAACTGAAATGACAATGTTGTGCAATTCGTTCTTGGTTTATTTTATTATTAATGTGGTAATGATCTTTTTTATTAAGGCTGGGGGATTCCCGATATACCAAATGGTACAGGGAATATGTCCGGAATTCAACTATGTGGTTTATCACTCATGACATGTGGGCTGGATCGGAGTCCCAAGGAGATGTTCAACACTATACCAAACGAGGGTATATTCTAACGGTTTCCAAGAGGTCGCTATCCAAGGGTTCCTGCACCCTTTGAAAAAATTTCCCACAACAGAAGAATAATCGTTTGTGTCGGATTTTCACAAATAGGTGGTTTATTTGGGATGTGTTAGAACCTATTACTAGTCACTTATCCCTTTCTAATGTGTGCCAGCATGTTCAGACTACGCTGCAGTGGCCACAGAGCTTACGGGGAAAAGCCTTGGAAATTTTAAGTTTTTTAGAACCAATATTTTACTTTTTTAAGCCCCAAGAGTCTCTTTTCGGGCTAATACTCGGGCAAGCCCTTGTCCTAAAACCTTACTTCGGGAAACCAAGGGGGTGTTTTGGATTTGTAAAAAAAAAAATTGGTAAAAAAATTAGAAAACTAGGTCCTGAGTGAACTCATGGTCCGCCAATGGAACGGACCAATGAGGTTAATTTTAAATCCTAGTTGATTTTAATTATTTGCTGAAAAATAAAAATAAAACTAAACTAAAAAGTCACGCCACAAAAATGAGTCGACACAGTTTTCCCCCCTGTGGGGATGGGGTGTGAGCGCTTGGTTAGCCCACTTGCTCTCGTTTAATAAGTCTTTACAATGCAATAGAAGGGCCCCAGTCCTTTTATATGACTTAGTGGCTTACAAAACAGAGAGAAAAAGGCATCCAGTTTGAAAAAATTTAGTTTTGGGTGCTCCAAATGGCCTAGATCTTCAATTTTTGGCCAGCATCTCCCTTTATCTGTTCATCATCTGCTGCAAACCAGCAAACAATCATTAGTAAAAGATGGCCCAAATCACCGTAAGAGTGTGTTTGGGTCACCTACTAAAAACCCAAAAATTTTCTAAGTAAAAATGCAAAAAATGAACCAAGAGAGACAAGCTGTGGGACTTGTCTTCTTAGAACCTTTGCAAACTCAGAGAACTGGAAATTTTAGCTCTTAAAATCAGCCAAGTAAAACTTTTAAAACAGATCTAAACACTACTTTTCACACCCTTTTTTAAGATTTGACAATTCTTTTACTAGTTGAGAAAAGTAAATGCTTGATAAATGAAAGATCTACTCTATTAGAGATGAACACTTTGCAAACAAAATAGATCAGACCTTTAAGAGTAATATATTAGAATGTAAAGTTCGGATTGCAAACCACTATTACTCTTTCAAAAAAAAAGTAACCAGTAACCAAAGATTAGATAGATTAAAAGAGAAAGAGATGGAGAAGATTTTGTTTGAAACCGGAAGCTTTGGAGCTTGACTTTGTGAGGTACGAAGGGACTGCATCTGCAAAACAAAGATTAGAAATGGCAAGAAGCAAACAAGATCATCCCTCTTTCCAACTCAAGATCACCTACACATCACAGACTTCACCAACAAGGATCAAGTGTAGACATATACTCAAAAGAAATCACTATTGCATATTCATAAACAAATGAAACACACAATCACAATCTCTCATTAAGCATACATCAATAAGCTATTACAATAAACAAATTGAAATAACCTATCTCATAAATTGATACCAATCTTTCCAATGAGTACACCACACCTATGTAAAATAAAGCTTATGCACAAGTTACCTTAGCAAAACACAAGATGGTAAATGCACTTATCAAGAGCACAACACAAGCTGACCTCCAAAGTCTTCTTTATTCATTGACAAAAGATAAACAAGATTACAACTCAAGTCTACTCCTACTCCAACTAACCCAAAAGGGAATGGGCAGCCTTGCTTTTATAGAGCAAAGAGCAAGAGAGGGCGCCCAAGCATGAGGAGAGGGTGGAGTAATGTGTGGAGGAGATGGGGAGAGAGATGAGCTGCATACCCTACGAAATGGGCTGTCCAATAGCTAGGAATCAGCCCATGAAATGGGCTTCCACTTCCTTAACTCGTGGGCACCTCCACTAAGCAAATGCGCCTAGCCTAAAGAGGGGAGTCATGCCCATGTATTGGGCTGCCCATTCGTCATAAAACTCAGCCCAAATCTCTCCTAAAATGGTGCTGAGATAATTCAGACCTTTAATCACTCAAAAAAGATATTAATTTTTTTATGAGTTTTTTTTTATTTTTTCCCTATATTTTTCACTTTTGGGGGATTTTTTGAGAAAAGTGAAATAAATGCCTCAAACACTATAGAAAGTGGGTTTTGAGGTAAGGTGGGTGCTTTGAGTTAGAAAACGAGCACCCCCAAGGCAAAAAAGACCCCTAGACCACACTTCTATGCCAATTACAAATTTTTTAATTAAACCAAAAAAATGGCTCAATTACAAAAAAAAACTTTGTTTGCCGGAAATTAAAAAAACCTAGGGGGACCTAGCACATGTCCATACGACTCAATTAATGTCTAGCATGTTCATATACATTGACCCATGGACTTTAATAATCCCCTAAGGCCCGTTAACCTCACCAGCCATTCCAGGTTTGGAGGAGCAGGAGAAAAACTAAAAAATTATGTTATGCAAAGTTGCAAGACATAATTAATAAGTGAAAAAACTCCTTGGAATACCTGACTTAGTCAAAAAGTCCTAGGGAACCAAGTCCTTTACATAAAACACCATGCTAGTACATTTTATTACAAACCCTGCAGGGCCATGGACATGTAGTAAAAAATAAAAAAAGGGCCCTCAAAAAGGCCTCATGGTCATCATATCATTGAAAATGAACATTGACATGTTCAACTCTGCTCGCTCGCTTGATAATCCAACCAAGTACAACTTAGTTGGCAACACTTCTTACCAGAAATTTCTTCCTGTGGATGAAGCTGCTCCAAAACACCCAAAAAAAACCCAAACTGATGGTTGTAGCTGCCCAAAAAACCACAAAACCTCTGTAAAAACAATTTTCTTGAGCCTCCCTCTCAAATCTGCCTTCCTCAACTCTGAAATCTGCCCTTCACAATGGTGAAATCTCCCTTGCTAAAGTGGCTTCTCTTCACACAGGCAAAAAGAAATAAACCCTTGCAAAAAAATAGTCTCACTCCAAGAGCAATCGCTATGCCAAATTCGTGTGAGGCAAATGGGAGGGTCAACTTCACTTTATAACCTTCAGATGGCCTTTAGAACCTTTCCCGGGCAATTACTAAAACTCGAAATTTAAAAAAAATGAAAAAAGCAGACTTTCGTAAACAAAAGTCCGCGGACCGTACGGAAATGGCTGTACGGCCATGCTTCCTGTACGGAAATGCGTTTCCATACGGACGCAACGCGTTTCCTTACAGGAAACAACACACGTTCGTACGGAAACACGTTTTCGTACCGTCCCAGACGTGGAAACGTGTTTCTATACAGAAATGTGGCTGGGACGAGGGGGTGTCGTTTCCTGCAACATAGGCCCACATTTAACTTAGGAAATTTACACAAATATGAAGATAGTACATGAAATTAATTACATTACATCTTTCTAACAACTCGATGACTTATGTAACTTTTACTCACCTAGTCTACAATTGGTGTTTTATATGTGAAAGTCTTAAGCCAAGGTGCATAGCCTAGATTCGTAAGATAAATTAGGGTAATGAAGGGAAAGAAAGGGGTCTTTGCAAATTAACCATTATAGTAACTAAGTGTGATAGGTCTACCCATAACTTCCAGAGCTAGGGTTTAAGATATTTCTTCCACACGTGTGCCTTCGAAGGAAGTGTTGTCATGGATCACACATCCTTGCACCTTTTTTTTGCGATCCCTTCTTTACTTGATTTTTTCATTTATTTGCATTTCTTAGCCTTTTCATTGGCTTAGTCCCTTTACTTTAGATTTGGATTTGATAACCTAGGACACAGGGAACCTAGCTTTTTTGCAGGGGGAATATATCCCATATATTTCCAATTTAATTCCGCAGCATCGACCCTTAAAGGCTAGACTCTTTTAGCTTTGAGGCATTAATACATGGGAATAGTTATGAGACCTAAAATTATTATTGATGATAGATCACTTCGAAAGGGGAAAATGAAGGGGATGGATGAACTGGCTAGTGAAATGAAAAGTGGCTATAGGCAAAACGTTGTGAAATGGGTGAAAGCACTCACTTAGTTTGTAATGTCCTCTTTTGCTTAAGCACTGAGGACCATCCCGCTAACCTATCTGATTCCCATAGGTTCGAGCGGGCACTGACATTCAGGGAATTGACTGAGGATTGATGCCATTTACACCATAAGAAGATCTTAATCCTGGTTATTAGATCATCATTAGATAAATAAGGGCCACAGGAACTAGGGGCCACCCACATGCATGGCATGCGGGCCATATTTCATGTTGCATGCACTGAAAGACCTTTATTAAGCTTCCATGCACTATATTCGAGTCAACTGGAAATTAGAAGAGAAAGCGACCTAGTCATGCAAAAGTTAGGTAGGCCATGTGAAAATTATAAAAGAAAGGTAAAGTGAGTGAGTAAGACCTGCTTATTTGATTATTGACTTGAGAAGTCGATTTGGAGAGCTCAGTGATCCATTTAGGGTTGAGGGCACACCACTCAACCATTCAATGTATTTCGGCAGCAAAATCTATCTTCCCTAGTCACTATCAAGGTTGGATCATCCGGATTCAGCATTACTACTATCATCAGGTATCATTCTTCAGCATTCTGCAGGGTTCAAGCTTTATACAGGATCAAGAGAACTCACTATCCTTGCATGGGCGAATTGCACAAGTGAGGTATCTTCATATCTTATCACACAGGGATCTTTCTATCTGCATGTCGGCTTCATCCTTCCAAGAGCACCACTGTTACCCTAATCCTTGAAGATGAGCTTCCTATCTGGATCCAAGATCAAGTTATCATCCGTTTCACCTTTCAGAGGACCTGTTCTACTACATGGGCAACTTTTCGTAGAGGAGGCAACTCTAATTAGGGTTCAGGCTTCATGCATGGTCTGCATGCTTACTCCATCTCAATCAGAAGGGCAACATGACCCTAGTCCCAGCTTCTTGCAGCATTCTAGCATCATTGGATCCATTATTTACCACTTCTCAGTCTTAAGAGGGCACATTCCTTACATGGGTGCATTGTTGGAGAGAGACTCTCTCATATCTCGTCCGATCTTGGGCACAGTTCTTGCATGCTGGTCTCATATTGCCATACATCCACTACTTCATCTATTGGTACGTACATGCATCTTTTCTATCCCTATTTTATAGCATTTCTGATTATTTGGGCTATTTAGGGGTTGGCAAACCCATGCATCTGCATGCATGCTCATGCAAGCATAGTTCAGTACATGCATTCATATTTACTTCGAGTATTGAGCCCTAAAGACTACTAGCAAGCAACATAAACTCCATTAACAGACAAAAAAATCCGTTGGTATATTACATAGTTCACTAGGGTGCATCTTAACCTTTGAAAAGACACTTCTAAGGCAGAATAATGATAACGCCAAGTTTAAAATAAGTAATGAGTAATAGCTTTAAGTGTTATGAATCATTATACAAGGATAAAATTAACATCCCATGAAATCATATCGCCATATAAGCAAACATTCTAAGTGTCAACGAGGGTAAGGGATATCAAAACACGAGTGCATCTAACACCATCTGTGCTACACACATCCAGGGCACATGGGCCATCTGAACATACTGAAAGGATCTCTCACCAATGACTGATGGAGAAGCCACAGATCCAATCTCAGGAACAGCTGATCAATATGTCATCCCTTGCTAAAAAAAGGGGTAACAGGTAGCTTAATTCAAATTGATAAGTCATCTACTTTATTGTATTTTATTGGAAACTTGGTCAAACTGAATCACTCTTCCACAATTTTGTTCTGTAAATCAAATAAGACAATGAAAAGTACACATGTGTACATTACAGCAATCTCCCCTCCTTATATTTGCATACTTTCTCGCTTGTGGTCTCTTGTGTGAATATTTCCATTGCCATTGTGTGCCTATATCAGGGGGATTACATCATCTGAGCTTGTTTGGAAGGAAGATTCTCTTCATGTAAAATATTTATGCACTTTCTCCTTATTTTACCCTCGTGTACAAAGCCATAGATCTGAATTACTTTATTTTTTAGTGTATTCATAGTTAGAACTTTTGGGCATTTAATGTAATGCTGCTAGGCACTAATGTTTCTACCTTTTTACTTTCTCCATTGTTGCTTGAATGGGCCTCTTTATTAAATTTATTCCTACAAGGTTGTCACTCGATTTGTAATTACTGAACTCCATATTTGTGCTTGCAGATAATTATGTGAACAGAAGTCAAAATTAGGTTCACATAATCATGAATAGTCAAGAATGCATTTTAGGCACATCAGATCTATGACTACATTAATATGCTCTTTTACCATAGGGAGATAAGGATGTGATTTAATTGAAGTCCTCGAGATAAGAACATTTCCTATTATGCAGTTGTTACATTAACTCTATTCCATTTGAGAGTCATTCCAGACTGAGTTTAATAGCGTGTGATTTACATCCGGTTCTGCAATGTTTATTTTTTCATTGCTGAAAGCAGTCTAAACTATTGCTCTCTTTTGTTGGGTATTAAACAAAAGGCATTATGGTTATGAAAGATTAGTAGAGATTTATTGGCACAGGAGAATCTCTGTGTACTCTTCTCATCCAAATTTTTGTGGTATAGGCTAAGAATGGTAATATAATCTTGCCATTGGATAAGGATGAGACAGTTTGTGATACCTATTGCAATGATGTCAATGGAAGTCAATTTCAACAATATAAATTACGACATGAATCACAGTGTATTAGCATACTTGTGAGTGTGTTATCTCTTCTCCTCTCTCAGTTTTTCATTGTTATTTTCTTTCTTGCTACATGTGCTAAGAAAAGCAATGCTGTTACATGGTTGGTTATGAATTTGACAGGATTCATTTGGCAATGTTTTACATGAATACAAACGAATGGCACCAGTTTGGGTCCAATTGAGGGCAGATGGTAAGGAAACTACTATAAGACCAGATAATGTTTGACTACTCTAGTTTGTGGGAAATTTTGTAAATAAAAGTTCCTTATGCGTCTCTTAAAAAATTTCTGGTTAAAGGTTCTCGAGCTCGTACCCCTACACTTCGAATACAACTTCTAAGTGAATCACATCCAGCATCTGTTGCTGCCCAGAAGGAGCATGCCTCTCTTGCTACTGCATCAAAACAAAAAGGATCAGTGCTTTCCAGCATCCTGAGCAAAGATCAAACAACTGTAAAATCAGAGCGAAGAAAAGCAATACATAAAATGGCAGAACTGGCTGCTGAACAGAAGTTTGGAAGGACCAAAGAAAAAAGCAATGTACCTGAGAAAAAAGTGACAATTCATGAAGCTATGGAAGAAATGGAACGAGTGATTTATGAAGGTTTGTGTTTCTATTGCGAATTTCACAGTTACAATGGTTTCTAGAACAGATATCTATCAATTGTATCCTTTGAATTGCACTAAATATGATGCTGAAAATGTCATTCTGAAATAGAAAAAATTATTGCATTTTGTAGGCACCATAAAATAAAGAGAGCGGGCCTTTACATATAAGGATGTTATTCATTATCTTTCTAAACTAATGGAAATCATCTTGGTTATTGCTAAATGATGATAATCATTGTGGTCACAAACAGTAATAATCTTCTTACAGAACATATACAGAATACAAATATAAACAGATTACCTAGACCTACAAGAATTTAAGTCTGTAAGAATCTTGTGAACTGAAATAATGAGTACTAGCATTAAATGTCAAAGCAAAAAAAGATGAAGTAAAGCTAATCTATACCATAGTGGAAAAAATCGGCATCGGCAAAAAATCGGTGAGGGTCCAGAAAACATCTTCTCGGCAACATCGGCAAACCGCGGAAAGCATTAAAAAATGCAAAAATTGTACTTTAATAGGGTGAAAATTTGCTTACCGATTTTTTTCCGATCTTCGCCGATTTTTCCTGATTTTTTTCCGATCTTCGCCGATTTTTGCCGATTATTTTTTGGGACATCGCCGATTTTTTCCACTATGGTTTCTATACAGTCTTGTTATCACACAACTTGTAGCTCTCCCTAAAGATATCCCATCCGGGATGATAGAGGAGACAGACAACTAAAGAGGTGACCCAAGAGATGCAACGGTTCTCAATGCAAGCTGGGTGTCACAATAACCGAGGCACTTTTCACTTTAGATCAAGACTAATCAAGATCAAGGGGGAGACCCTAGCCAATCAATGAAAATTAGCTAACCCAAAGGTTCCTAGGGAAATGTGTAAGTGAGTTATGGAAACCAATGAGTGAGTTAGATTAAGTGGACCCAAGAGTTTAAGTATGGTTGAAGAGGCTTAAGGGGGTGACAAGTGTTTCAACCAATGAATGACTAGGGTCACTTATGAAGCTCAACTGAATTAGATCTAGTACCATGAAAAGACACAAGTGGGGCCCACTCCTTAAAAAGTGGAAAATGGTCCAAATGGGGCCCACAAGGTAAGATTAGGGGTGAGATGGCACTAAGGGGTATGCAATGATGTAGATCTATGGATCTAGGATGGGATAGACAATACCCACATATGGGATCTAGCAAATGACACTAACCCCAAGGAGTGCGAATTGACCAAGGGAGACTAGTGCCTTGAGATGAGGGGGCAAATCGAGTCCAAATTTTACCAAAATGTAGATCGGGGTACTTAAGGCAATTATCAAGGTGGGTTTGAAGTGGCATGCCCCAATATGAGCTAGATCACCATGGATCTAAGATTGAAAATGCATCACCCAATGACCCAAGTGGGGCTCAACCCTCAAAATGAGAAATGGGGCCCACAAGGTAAAAAAACAAAGAGGTGAAGCACTAGGGGTAGGTTATCAAGGTGGATCTATGCAAATCAAGCGGGATCTCACCTACCCATGTCAAGAAACTGGCCCAACTAGCCAGCTAGCCTGCCTCAAGGAGGGCTAGGTGCCTTGGGAAGTGGGTCAAATGGAGGCCAATCACCACCAAACTATAGATGCGGATTGTCGTGCATGCTATAGAGGTGGGTTCTTAAAATTATCCCCAAAGCCAAGCTAGATCCAAGTAGATCTAGGAAAAAGTAAAAATGAGGGTTTTGATTTTAATAGATGGTGTGACCAATAGGATGGAGAACAAGCAAAATCAATACGTACCTTGTAGATCTTACCTCAAAAGCTTGCGGCCTCTTAGCATATGGATGATTCTTGCCCTTAGTTACAATTCCAAGCTTGATCCAAGTGTCTTCAACCCAAATCGTCCAAGCCCTAGGAGGAGAGATGTCCCATGAAACCTATAAATCAAACTACATCAAGTTAGATTTGATCCACAAATCAATGAGATCTAAGCATGTCATGTCAAAGAAACAATCAATGGACAAAGCACAATTGAAAAACTCCCTCAAGATGAAGACGTCTTGCCCATGGGGGTTGCGAGCAACCCCTACAATCTTCCCATCAAGCAAAATCGTACTCTAGCTTCAAGCAATTCGGCCTCCCTCTATTGATGTCGATTTCACCTGAAAAGCAAACAATGTCTAAAAGCAAGAGATGCAAGAACATATACAAGGTTAACCCAATCAAAACCAAGAAGTAGATCTCCAAAATAATATTTGCATTCCAAGTTTTCCAGAGCCCAAAGGTGCTTTTACAATAGGGGGTTCTCCTTCTTATATAGGATAATAAAGACCAAAACCCTAAACCACAAAACCAGTTTTTGAAATGAGTGGTTGAGATTAAAAGATCTCACAATCTAATCAATGCCTAAGATGAGCCAATACATAATATCAATGTTTTAATAACCGGAACCAGGAATCAAACCGGTCAGGGGTCAACTCGGACCAAAACCGGAACCGGTAATGAACCGGAGTAGTTTGATTTCAATGAACCGGACTATTAAAAAATACAAAAAAAATTACAGACTGGCTACTATGATGGAATCTGATGCCTCTTGCAAGATATTGCACCAAATGAATTCATACCACAGAGTTCCTTTGTACTTGAGACCACCAAAATACTACTGTAGACCATACAAGACATCAAATATAATACTCATTCACTGTGTATTTGGTTGACATATTTTAGCAAACATTTAGAGTACCACTAGCTATAGATGGCTCTGAATAATACTGGCATGGAATTTACGTAAACACTTTGATGCTAAGCTGCTGTGAGATGCCTTAGGTCTTAAGGATTGTGTAGCTGCTATCTTTTAACTTAGGAATCTGCTGTACTAAATAGAGTTCCTGTAGGTTGCCTTAGACTTTAGTGTGTATGGAAATTCTCTTGTAATTGTTTTCAAGAGTCTTGTAGCATATAGAACTCCTCCAACATTTGTGTCACAAATTTCAATACAACAAAGCAACTATTTATGCCAACTAAATTAGGGAGTATGCCACTTCAATGTCACAATTATTTATCGAACAGAAATCTGATTATAAATAGAAGTATTTAATCAACGGAGATATGGTTACATAGTAGTTTCCAGAACTGAGATTTCACACAAAAAAATAGTTACTTACAGGAAGAAACATAGACCTTGGAAAAATGGTGGATTTGAGCATGCATTTGTGCTGAGACTGAGAGACAACAAGTTTATGACTCATGACCTTTTTATATTTTTTGATTGACCCCTTTTTGATTGGTCGGCCGGGTTATTACGGAACCGGCCGGTTAGGGCCGGTTTGGTAATGAACCAGTCCAGTTAGGTCCGGTTAGGGCCGGTTCATTACCAAACCAGACCCCCGGTCTGAGTTGACCGCCGATTCGGTGCTCCATTTCCTTTGGCCAGTCAAACCGGTCGGTTCCGATTCGAACTGGACCGGTTATTAAAACACTGCATAATATCACATGGATCACTCAAAAGAGAGATGACATCATAGCTAAAAGTGACTAAGTGAGGGTGACGTCATCCTCCAAAAGGGGCTAAGATACATGGGCCCACCAAATATGACATGGACATGACTCAAGACACACATGGTGGGGCTAGGAGGTATCAATCCTTCACTAGCTCGTCCCCATGGCACAATAATATAAAATAATGGGACTATGACATGACCACATAACACAAATGATCAAAATCCTGTCTCCAAAACTAAGAGAGACATGCAGTAAAAGGCCTCTTGTGGCCACTGTGGACCCCACTGACTGATGCCAACTAATCTAGAAGATGGGGGGTTCACCCTGGAAGACCTCTGAGAAGACCAAGTGCCAAAACCTTGCCTCAATTGCCCAAATCGAATTCCTCAGTGACCCTTTTATTCCATTTTTAATCCTCTTGAAAAACGCTGAAATTGCCCAAACTGCCACCCAGGGTGCCTGCATTGTCAAACTGAGGGCACCAGGTTGTTTGGAAGGGGGGCATAATGGTGAAAACAAGTGGTTTGACCACCCCCTTCCTACACAGCGCCCTAGGCAGCGACTAGCCTCCAAAGCCTCTGCTGGACAGGCTGGATCAGCATGCCCAAACTGGTCAATAGGTGGATAAATGCAACTGTCATCGTCAGAAGTGCCCGGAACTGAAAGACAAGTGTCTCAATGGATCCAGAAGACCCAAAGCCACTAGAGATGAGTACTCATACACTTCATGATAACTTGTGGGGTCATCAGCATGGCCCACCATACCCGGACAGTGTAAAATATGATGATCTGGAAATAATAATAAAACTAATCAATTGCATCAATCATCATCTGAATCATGTGTCCAACACATGGAACCATCAATAAGTGTATGTGGGACCACAAATCATCATCCATAAGCGTAAGTGGTCCATCTCATCACGGATCCCAAGAATGATCATGGTCAAACTATGTTTGACTAGGTCAAAATACAACCAAAGACAAGATTATAACAATAGACTAAGACATGTTCCTTTAATCACATTCACAGCTTAACTTAAAGTATAAACATCATTCAGTGGCAGTTAATACATATATATATTTCAATGTTATTTATATTTTACTTGCACAAAAGCTTTAAAGACAGACTCACCCAATGGACATGGCCTAACTGCTAGCTAAGGATGAAGGCTAAGAACAAGGCAAGGCAAAGGGGATGACTTGACCAAACTCAATTAAGTGACACTTTGTATGGGGAAAGAGGAAGCTACACTCTATGCTGGGCAAAATAACAAAGGGAAGGGCTATGCCTCACAAATGGATAAGTTGTTTAGAGAGTGCTTATTCAACTTAGGCATCATGTCTACATCAAGTTGATCTAGGTTCATTAGGATCACTCATTTCATTTCCATGGCCTTTTGGCCTATATGACCCCTCTGGGATTTCACATGCGCTAAGAAGCACAACTAATCGCAGCTTGCATCCGGGGCATATTTACATTTACAAGGTCAGCAATAATAGATATAACTTTTGATTAACCATTGCTTTTTGGACCTTTTCTATACCCTTCGTGGGGTATTTTAGCAATTCATTGCTATAGCATTTATTCACGTGTGTTGATAAACACATTCTAGAATTTTAAGTTCACAGGCTTTATAATAATTTCCAATATAAGTAGTACATGTGCTTTCAGTTTTAGCCAACAACAACTCAAGTGACTAGGGGGACTTCTGCACAGTGCCAAACATCGAGACAACCGACCAGAATGATTTAGGCATACAATTCAACTTACCAAAGGCAAGTTCTATCACCAACTCAGAGCCGAGACACAAAACAAACATGGATGCTGTCCAACACAGAGGTAGAAATGGGGAGTCCTCAATATCAAGAAGTCAAGAAGGTAAATCAAGGGTGAAAGTCAAATCAGGAAGGTCATGGATGGATGGAGTCAAATGAATGTGGTGCCTAAGCTAGCAGACAAAGATGTCAAGAAAGACCATATCTATGCTCAGAAGAGAGTAATGAAACCAATGAGTACTGTCAGAAAACCTTAGTGTGCAAGTAATACATCCATTTTGTATTTATAACATCATCCAAGATATTTCATTTTATTTTAAATAGCACTGCCACATCATGAATCATATACCAAGTCAATGCTATGAAGATGACTAAAACAACAAGATAATAATCCAGTGCCAATAATCAGAAGTCCATAGGTCACATCATATCATAATAATCATCCATAAACAACTAAAACACTGCTGCAATAATAACACTGGGCGCTAAACTGAAACTGGATGGAACAAAGGGTCACATCGGTCATCAAATCTAATCTCTCAAGGATCTGCCTTGGCACAAGGTCTAATCAATGTCTGATACATATACTGCTTTGATCCATAAGTGATGTCAAATAACAAGCTCATCATAGTTGATCTCTGTAAAAGCAAAGCTTTGAAAAGTGCAGATATCTGCTCAACAAGAATAGTGGCCTAGCTACTATGGTGTGATAACAGAAGTCGTTCAAAAGAAAGAATGGGTAGAAGCTATGTCGGAAGAATACCAATCCATAATAAAGAATGATGTGTGGGATGTAGTTCCCAAACCCGAAGGTAAAAGTGTGGTATCTTCCAAATAGATATACAAGATAAAACATACTGTTGATGGAAGTATTGAAAAATACAAAGCTAGATTTGTGGCTCAAGGATTTTCTCAAAAGGAAGGAATCGATTATGAAGAGACATTTGCTCCCGTGGCAAGGTACACTTCCATTAGAACCATGATGGCACTTGCAGCCACGATGAAGTGGAAGCTACACCAGATGGATATGAAAACAGCTTTCTTGAATGGTGTCATTGAAGAATAAGTGTACATAGAACAGTCACAAGGATTTGAAGTTGAAGATAGAAAGACGCATGTTTGCAAATTGAAGAAGGCTTTGTATGGGTTGAAGCAAGCTCCAAGAGCTTGGTATGGAAAAATTGATAGTTTTCTGACAAACTTGGGCTTTACCAAAAGTAAAGTTGATCCTAACCTTTACTTCAAGGTTATGGATGATGAACCTGTCACATTAATGTTATATGTGGAAGACTTATTCCTGACAGGTAATGAGAAGCAAATCTCAGAGTGTAAGAAGAAGCTCATTGCAGAATTTGAGATGAAAGACCTTGGCTTGATGCATTATTTTCTAGTTCTTGAAGTATGGTAGAGCCCAGAAGGAATATTCCTTAACCAAGGGAAGTATGCAATATAAATCTTGAAAAGATTTGATATATTGGAATGTAAATCCATGGCCACACCCATGGATACAAATTTGAAGTTGCTAACTGATGCTTCGTCAGAGTTAGTGGATGTAACACTATACAGGAAGATTATTGGGTCATTGATGTATCTGACGAAGACCAGGCCAGATATATGCTTTGTTGTGAACACCTTGAGTCAGTATTTGGTTGAGCCCAAACGTGTTCACCTTGTAGCTGCAAAGAATGTGATGAGGTACCTGTTATCACCTAAGATGTAGTTACCCCTATGGATGGATCCAGTCATGGATGGCAATAGGGAAGGGCAACTCAAAAGGTGCAACCACGATCACCTCGACCTCCAATATATATGGTTGTCACGCCAGTCGAGGCAACCTTCGCTTTATGTTATCTAGCCCAGACAACAAAGGGGGAGACCCGATTCACTCCCGACAGGAGAGATCAAAACCAAGACACCAAATCAGGGTATTTCTAAGTGAAGTTATGGTCCTCAAAAGACCTCAAAAAATCCACAGAAAATGCCATAAGTGATGGATGCGGGCCCCGATGAAGCTGAAACTGCTGGAGAAGGTGTGGAAGGTCCCGATCTATCATCACTGATCATCCCATGCCATAACTTTGCCTCAGTAGCCCAAATCGATTTCCTCAATAGCCATTTCTACCAATCCTGAAATGCCTCGGGAAGCGTGAAACTGCCCCAAACAGCCTCCTGGAGTGCTGGCGCTGTCAAGGTGAGGGCACCAATGTGTCCGGAAGGGGGGTAATATGGTAAAAACAAGTGGCTGGACCACCCCCTCCATCATCAGCGCCCTAGGTCAACCGGATAAAAGTCATCTCTGCTCCGACAGGGCCTCCAACAGACCAAAACTGCACTGGGACAGCCAACTGAGGCTCAATCATCACTGTAAGTGCCCGGAACTGAAAAAAAACTGTCCCATTGGACTCAGAAGGTCCAAATCTATCCAAGATGTGTACTCATACACCATATGAGTCTCTGCATGATCAAAATAAATATCCAATATACCGGAACAAGGCTAATAATAATGCGCTGTACATATACAAACACTGCTGTAACCCCAGAATCATCATCATAACCCTGTAGCTGCTGCATAGAATCATCCTGTATGTGTACATAGACCATATATCATCTATCCATATCATCATAAGGTCTAACATCTCATGTCCCATGGTCCTCCATGGTCAAACTAGGTCCAACCAAGACCAAATATAACTCAGTCCATCATCCAAGGCTGCTGAAAAGTATCAAGGTTAATACATGCTTTACAACTTATTCAAATAGCAATTATAACACATAATGATCATAACTGGCGATCTACATCCAAATATATAGTGTCGTTAATTATTATTATTACTCAGACTAGACTTTCAGGACCATACTCACTTCATAGTTGTGATCAATTTGCTAGTGAAGGGTGAAGGCTGAATTAACTGGCTAGGCTAAGGGATGACTTAGCTGTCTTGACGTTGTGACACTTTGGCAAGGGAAAGGGAATACACCATAGTATATACTGAATGAGCAATAACACGGGGAATGGCGGTGTCTCACAAATGGATGAGTTGTTTAAAGAGGGTTTATTCACCTTCACAGATGCGCACAATCCATAATACAAATAAGGCCAGCAATTGTTTAGATATAGCATTTAAGTTCCATTGCTTTTTGGGCCTGAAGTTTCCATAGCCTTGATCTATGTGTGTTTACAAACACATTGCATAGATTTACATTTTTTCTTTTAGGCTTTCTGCTGCAGGTGTGTTTTTAAGGCACTTGTTTACCTGAGCACTTCTAGGTGTGTCATGGACAGCTTGTTTACCTAGGTATTTATTTTCCACAAGATATAACATTTTATTTTTATGGACATTTTCATTTGGCACGCCTTTCATTCATGTGTGTTTAGAAACACATTGCATGAATGGGCTTTTCATACAAGATATAGCATTTCATTTTCCAGATTTTGTATTGATGGCAGCACTAAAAGTTTCAGGTTTAGCCAACACAACTTTAGTGACTAGGGGGAATTCACAAGGAACTCCAACTCACCATAGGTAAGTTTTGTCACCAACTCAGAGCCGAGACACAATAAACAGGGAAGCTCATCCAATACAGAGGCTACAGTGGGGAAAAGTCCTCCATGCCACTAGTCAAGTAGTAAATCAGGGTGATAATCTAAAAGGTAGGCCATGGATGGATGAAGACAATGAAATGATGGAGCCAACACTAGCAAGCCAAAGTATGGTGTAATGATCACCTCTATTCTCCCTAAGGAGGGTATGTACCAATGAGTATGAATAGTGAACTTCTAAGTCTGAGTAGGGACAATATATATAATAGATCAACCAGGTCCATATATCTATATGATCGCCAGATCATGACACTAAGTGCTAAGACATGCTATGAGAATAAGTATAAAAGCAATCTAACCATAACACTATGATATACCTGCTGAGTCATATACCTGAAAGCTCATCAACCTGTACCATCATCTGTCCTCTGAGACTGCTGCTGTAACTCTGGGCACTACTGTCTGCTCTGTACCAATGGTATAATGGCTACATCGGTCATCTCTCTGAGTGTCCTGAAACTCAGTCATGGCATGGGGAATACAACTGCTGTCCACAATCTGATAGTGATCCAATATAGATGCTCATCTCGGCATCTCAAATGCAAGGGAACTGGCTGAATAGTGTACTGGAATGAGAAAAATAATGTATGGTAGCCCGGCTACTATATATGTGATAACAGTACCTAAAAGGTACGGTAGACTATGGTCTCAGTTATACTAGAGATAATGACTTCAGACTGTATGGTTGTACAGATTCAGATTGGGCAGGAAGTGTCTCAGACAGCAGGAGCACTCCAGGTGGGTGTTTCAGTGTGGGGTTAGCCATGATCTCATGGCTAAGCAGGAAGCAGTCCAGTGTTTCTCTCAGCACTGCAGAAGCGGAAAATATTGCAACTTGTTCCGCCAATTGTGAAGCCATATGGATTTCGAAGTTGTTATTAGGTCTATTCGATTTGGAGTTGGATACCACAGTGATTCTATGTGATAACCAAAGCTACATGAAGATGACAGAGAACCCCGTGTTCGCTGGTAAGTCAAAGCACATAGAAATACGGTATTTCTACATTCAAGATATGGTGCAAAAGGGAGCTGTAAAGCTCCAATATGTGAGCACAGATGAGCAAGTTGCAGATGTGTTGACTAAGCCTCTGTCTCGTGCGAAGTTTGAGCACTTCGGTGACAAGCTTGGTGTAGTCCATAAGGACTTCCCTCAAAAGGGGGAGTAGTGTTGATGATACTATGATAGCTCAATTGGGATTTATCATCCTTAGACTTGATCCCATAATTCTGGAAGGAAGGATAGTCTTAAATGTTGATCCTTAGACTAAATCCCGTAATTCCGAAAGGAAGGATTGTCTAAGATGTGAGTGGTGGACAATGATCCCGTAATTCCGAAAGGAAGGATCGTCTGAGTGTCTGTGTGCTGTGATCAGTAGTGGTAGCTCTGTAAAGACTGGGGCCCGTAATTCCGACGGGAAGGATCATCCAAGTAGGACATGATCACGTAATTCCGACAGGAAGGATTGTCTAAGCACCACAAATGTTGTTGGACTGAATCCCGTAATTCCGAAAGGAAGGATCACCAGTGTTGTTGGATTGAATCCTGTAATTTCGAAAGGAAGGATCACCAGTGTTGTTGGACTGAATCCCATAATTCCGAAAGGAAGGATTGTCCATGATCTCGTAATTCCGAAGGGAAGGATCACCAGTGTTGTTGGGTTGAATCTCGTAATTCCGAAAGGAAGGATTGTCCATGATCCCTTAATTCCGAAAAAGAGGATCACCAGTGTTGTTGGACTGAATCTTGTAATTCCAAAAGGAAGGATTGTCCATGATCCCGTAATTCCGAAAGGAAGGATCACTAGTGTTGTTGGATTGAATCTCGTAATTCCGAAAGGAAGGATTGTCCATTATCCCATAATTCTGAAAGGAAGGATCACCCGTGTTGAACTTGATCCCGAAATTCCAAAAGGAAGGATCATATTGGTTGTTGATGCACCTATTGTCAGAGATGATGTTGTTGTTAATGATGATGATATTATTCCAGCTCTGTGTTGATGAGCCAACCTGGTGCTGTTGTTGTTGTTTATGTATCAGTTCTTATATTGATGTGTTGCAGATGATTATACTTCAGCTCTATACTGAAGATGATGATGATGCTCCAGCTTCATGCTATAGATGAAGATGTTCTAGCTCTATGCTGCAGATGTTGATGTTACAGCAAGTTGTTCTAGTTGTTGATATTGATGTTGTTGAAAAACTTCCAATAATTTATAGATGTACCAGCCAATCTTCCAAATGATGTTGTTGATGATGCCTCCTCCTCCCTCCTTCCGATGATGTTGTGTAGAGCCACACCTGTTGTTGTTGTCACTAGAATACCCTTCTTGTTAAGGGGGAGTGTTGAAATAATGTAACTGTTATCACATATATAGTAGCCGGGCTACCATACATTATTTTTTCTAATACCACTACACTATTCAACCAGTTCCCTTACATTTGAGATGCTGAGATGAGCATCTATATTGGATCACTATCAAATTTTGGACAGCAGTTGTATTCCCCCCATGCCATGACTGAGTCTCAGGACACTCAGAGAGATGACCGATGTAGCCATTATACCATTTGTACAGAGCAGTCAGTAATGCCCAGAGTTACAGCAGCAGTTTCAGAGGACAAATGATGGTATAGGTGATGAGCACTCAGATATATGACTCAGCAGGTACATCATTGTGTTATGGTTATATTGCTTTTATACTTATTCTTATAGCATGTCTTAGCACCTAGTGTCATGATCTGGCAATCATATAGATATATGGACCTGGTTGATCTTATTATATATATTATATTGTCCCTACTCAGACTTAGAAGTTCACTATTCATATTCATTGGTTTTACCCTCCTTAGGGAGAATAGAGGTGATCATTCCACCATACCTTGGCTTGCTAGTGTTGGCACCATTATTCATTGTCTTCATCCATCCATTACCTACCTTTTAGTTTATCACCCTGACTTACTACTTGACTAGTGGCATGGAGGACTTTTCCCCACTGTAGCCTCTGTATTGGATGAGCTTCCCTGTTTATTGTGTCTCGACTCTGAGTTGGTGACAAAACTTACCTATGGTGAGTTGGAGTTCCTTGTGAATTCCCCCTAGTCACTAAAGTTGTGTTGGCTAAACCTAAAACTTTTAGTGCTGCCATGAATACAAAATCTGGAAAAATGAAATGCTATATCTTGTATGAAAAGCCCATTCAGGCAATGTGTTTCTAAACACACATGAATGAAAGGCATGCCAAATGAAAATGGCCATGAAAATAAAATGTTATATCTTTTGGAAATGTAAATACCTAGGTAAACAAGCTGTCTATGACACACCTAGAAGTGCTCAGGTAAACAAGTGCCTTAAAAACACACCTGCAGCAAAAACCCTAAATAAATGTAAATCTATGCAATGTGTTTATAAACACACATAGATCAAGGCTATGGAAACTTCAGGCCCAAAAAGCAATGGAACTTAAATGCTATATCTAAATTATTGCTGGCCTCATTTGTATTATGGATTGTGCGCATCTGTTAAAGGTGAATAAACCCTCTTTGAAGTTTGAACAACTCATCCATTTGTGAGACACCGCCATTCCCTGTGTTGTTGCTCATTCAGTATATACTACAGTGTGTATTCCCTTTTCCTTTGCCAAAGTGTCACAAAGTTAAGTCAGTCAAGTCATCCCTTAGCCTAGCCAGTTATTTTAGCCTTCACCCCTCACTAGCAAATTGATCACAGCTATGAAGTGAGTATGATCTTGAAAGTCTAGTCTGAGTAATAATAATAATTAATGACATCATATATGTGGATTTAGATCACCAGTAATGATTACTTGTGTTATAATTGTTATTTGAATAAGTTGTAGAGCATGCATTAACCTTTGACACTTTGCAGCAGCTTCCGATGATGGTCTGAGTTATATTTGGTCATGTTGACAACCATAGGACATGAGATGGTTGGACCTTGTGATGATATGGATAGATGATATATGGTCTATGTACATGTACATGATGATTCTATGCAGCATATACAGGGTTATGATGATGATTCATGGTTTACAGTATTTTTTGATCATTTACAGATTATTCTTATTTCACCTGTTCCGGTATATTGGATATATTTTATGATCATGCAGAGACTCGTATGGTGTATGAGTACACATTTTGGATGGATTTGGACCTTCTGAGTCCAATGAGACAGTCTGTTTTCAGTTTCGGGCACTTACAGTGATGATTGAGCCTCAGTAGGCTAACCCAGTGCAGTTTTGGTCTGTCGGAGACACTGTCAGAGCAGATGTGATTTATATCCGGTTGACCTAGGGCACTATGCTTGGAGGGGGTGGTCCAGCCACTTGTTTTTACCATATTACCCCCCTCCTGGACACATTGGTGCCCTCACCTTGACAGCGCAGGCACTCCAGGAGGCAGTTTGGGGTAGTTTCACGCTTCCCGAGGCATTTCAAGATTGGTAGAAATGGCTATTGAGGAATTCGATTTGGGATACTGAGGCAATGTCTTGGCATGGGATGATCAGTGATGATGGGTTGATGTCTTCCACACCTCCTCCAGCAGTTTCAGCTTCATCAGGGCTCGGATCCATCACTTATGGCACTTTCTGATGATTTCTGAGGTCTTTTGAGGCCTACGATTTGTCCATAGAGGCACGATTTGGTATATTGATGACTATTTTATTATTATTGTGCTATGGGGATTGACCAAGGGTGGCTAAAATTACCCCTTGGACCCACCATAAGCTTCTTATTATATTTTGTCATCATGATTTGGTGGGATTCCCCTCTTCTAGGGCGATTTTGTCCACTTATGTTATATTTTATGAGTGATCCATGTATTTTATTGTTGAGCTCATCTCAACCATTGATTAGACATTTGTATCTTTTAATCTTAGCCACTCATTCAAAAAGTGGTTAGGATTTTGATGCCTCTCCTTCCTATTTAAAGGAGAGAGCTTCTCATTGTAAGGGGTCTTTGGCTCTTGGATTATTGGTATAGAAAAACTTTCTTGTGGAAATTCTTGTGGTCTCCTTTGCATCTGGTGTTCTTAGATGGTAATTGGAAAGTCTATTGCAACCTAGCATTTGGAATTTGTGGTAAGATCTATCTCTTTTGGAAATCATTGTCTTGTCTACAGGAGGGCGACTTCAACAAGGGCGATTTTGCAAGGCTTCTTCAAATCGACTTTCTTGGCAGTCGCTTGTATCAGGGGGTTATCATTAGTATCATTGTGATCTATGTTATCTTTCTGTTACTTCTCTTGTGGCATTAGTCTAATCTCTTGATTGCATCAAATCTGATATTGTTGACGTTTGTTGTGCAGGAGAGAGGGCGCATTGGCTTCTTGGACTAAATCAACTTCATAGAAAACTACCTCAAAGCTTCTCAAATTGATCGGGTTTGCATAGATCATCATCATCAAGGCATCTACAAGGTTACCCAGGTAAGATCCACAGGTTTGTTTCTCTTATCTTGATCCAATCCATTGACATAGTTCATAAATTGATAAAACCCTTATTTCTTCAAACCCTCATTGTTACATTTTTTCAGATCTACTAAGGTCTAGTGGGTTGTTGGGTATAATATTGAAAACCCACCTCTATAGTATCCATGGCATCCCGGATCTATAGTTTGGTGAGGATTGGCTTCCATTTGACCCCCTTCCCAGGCCAAATTAGCTTCTCCAAGTGAGGTCGCACTCCTTGGGGAAGGTGAGTTACCTTAGATCTAGTTGATGGGTAGTTGAGATCCCGCTTGTTTCATGATCTACACATCCAATAACCTACCCCCAGATTGTCACTTTTCTGATTTCTACCTTGAGGGCCCTATTCCACATTTTAAGGGATTTAATCCCCATTTTGGACCACTTGGTATCTTCAAACTCAGATCTAGTAAGATCTAGCCATCGGATTGCCTTAAAATTGTAGATCCATACTCTCACTTGCTTATACTACTTGGATCTAAAGTTTGGGTGCCATTGGACTTGTCTTGAGTCATTTATCCCACTTTTTAGCCTCCTTGGGTAAAGTCGCACCACCTTGGAGAAGTGAGTTGGTCCACTTCTAGGACATGGGTACATGAGATTTTTGTGGATTTGGAACGGGCATAATTCAAAACCTAGGTCTAGTAGGTCACCTTGTCAAATCTTGCCTTGGGGATACAATTCCTTGTTTTAAGGGATTGTGGTCCACTTAGGTCAAACATTAAATCTCTAGATCTAGACCTATTCATCCAACAAGACTTTAATTGCCCACTTGTCTCATGCAATAGGAGTCCTCAACCACAAGTTAACTTTACTTTGACTCCATTATCCCAATTCCCAAGGCACTGGTCTCTCTCCAAGTCAATTTGACTTTCCTAGATTGTTGGATTAACTTGTGGTTTGACCTTGTGTGGTGAACTAAACCCTTTGATGCCCTCATACTTCATGATCAAGCTTGTCACTTGTACTAGTTAGCCCCAATTCAACCCCTAAACTACCCTGCATTGGACACGGTTCCCAAGGCAGTGGATTTTGTCACATTGAACTAGTATATCAATCCTGGATCCTATTTCACAAATCATAAGTCACTTTCACATCAACAATGAACCAAAGCTATACTCATTGAACCCCTCACTTGTCTTGTGACTTCATCCTTAGGTCTAGGATAAACCATACACCTTACTTCACTTAGGATTAACTTGATTTGGTGTCTTGGTTTTGATCTCTCCTGTCAGGAGTAGATCGCGTCTCCCCCTTTGTTGTCTGGGCTAGATAACATAAAGCGAAGGTTGCCTCGACTGGCATGACAACCGTCTATTGGAGGTCGAGGTGATCGTGGTTGCACCTTTGAGTTGCCCTTCCCTATTGCCATCCATTAATGGATACATCCACAGGGGTAACTATAATTTAGGTGATAACAGTAACTTTGAAGAATATTCTACTTGTACTTTATTATTCCTCTTCAGGAGATGTCGTTAATGTCAAAGATGATGTAAAAGTCATGAGGTAAATCCTCCATTGTAAGTCGGGTCAATAGTACGCAAAAGAGTTTAATGTAATTATTATTTTGAGTCTCCCTAGAGAGGTTGGCCCAGTTAAAATAGTGAGGTCGACCCAATTAGGTTAAAGGTCAAGTGAAAAGTAAAGTATAAATAGAGAGTATCACTCTCTCATTTGCACCATTCACTCACTCAAGCATTGTGCAAGAGAGGAAGAGGAAGGATTGCGGAGGAGGAGGATTGTTCTTGGCTATAGTGTTTTGGGTTTTTGTCTCTCTTTCTTATGAGACTTATTTCTTTGGGTATTGTACTTTGGTAATCTATATTGAGGAAGTTTTGTTGGGTTTTCTTCCTCTTGAGGGTTTCCCAGGATAAATTGTTGTGTACCTTGTGATTGTGTATCTTTCAAAGATCCTCTTTATGTTGTTATTGTGAAAATGTATTAAATGCTAATGAAGTAGGAATCTAAGTTATTGCAGCATATAAATTTAACAATAATCAGTTTTCTTGTCATTGACCACAACCCCAAAGGCATTGCAAAAAGTATCCAGGTAACCCTTGGTAGCTTGATCCGAATTTTGATCCAATTGAACTAAAAGCAAAGAATCATCTGCAAAATGATTGTTGCCCATTCCCTATCCATACGGGAGAGATACGACAGTTGTCCCCTGAATCCTTGCAAATTCCAAAAGATATCCTAAAGCATCTGCAGCAAGAATCTACAAGTAAGAAGTCAGGGGGAAACCTTGCTTGATTGATCGATGAAGAGGGATGGATCTATCTAAGTATTTTTAATTGAAATAAAGGTTGAGGCATTGAAGAATAGAGTCTAAATCATTCCAACACATTTTGAACCAAAACCAAGGCACTGGAGCTTATCTATGATAAAAGACCAATGACCTCTGTCATAAGATTTTATAAAAATCAATCTTAAGAAGCAAGGACTCTTGCCTAGTATCTTGATCCTAATCCATGGCCTCACATGCTGAAATTATAGTTTCAAGAATGAACTTGCTATGCTCAAAAGTAGACTTTTCCACCCATACTATGCAACAGGCAATTATGTGCATCCAAAGTGTAAGTGCCTTATCCAAAATTTTGTAAGAAACACTCAAGATGGTATGGGTCTCCAACCTCTAATAGAGTAACAAGTACCTATTATGTCAGGTAATGGGCCTCCAACCTCCAATAGAGTAACAAGTACTTGTTATGTCACATTCTATGGGCACATTATTTTCCAAGCCTATTTTTGCTTTTTGAGGAAGATACATTCTAGAGTATTGAGGCCCATCTTTGCTTCTCTTGGGCCTCACCCTTGATGTGATGAGATATGATGTGATGATAAGATGTATGCCATTGTTTCTACTACTATGCCATGCCATGATGATGAATTATATGATGATATACTATCTGCTACTATTTCCATAGTTGATGTATTGATTGTCTGATGAATATAGTTAGCAATATCACACTTTCAAGTTGACGAGACTAGTAGATCCTTGATTTACTTATGTACCATTCAACCTAGATGATTTTGAGTATTTTGCAAGGACTTTTACCCCCTTCTTTGAGCCCATATTATGACCATTCATCCATCATCCATTTTGCCTCATACATTGGTTTGCATCCTTTGGTCTAAGGTTGATGAGTTGTCTCTTGAACTCCCCTCTGTGACCCCTTCATTATGAAGCCCTCCTAGTTATCCTTGTGTCTCGAGTATGCTTGTGTTGCAACGATGTATTCTGACAATATAGGTATGTTCACTTGTAGACCCATGGGACTGGCTATCATCAAGAGGGGTGAGTTTCTATGGAGCAATGATCTTTCCTAGACTTGAAGCATGAAAGTCTTTTCCCTCCTATGCCTCAAAAATGGCATATATGAAAAGCTCCCAATCCAAGACTCCTTTTGACTGCAAAGTCAAAGTCAAAGAGAGACCAAGTCAAAGAAAGAAAATCAAGCAAAGAAAATATAGAAGTAGAAAACATGTTAATAGGCCTCCAAAGAAAAATAAAGGCCAAGGTCCCCAAATAAAGAAGTACAAGACATGAAGAGTCCCAAAAATCAAATGAAAACTAGTCCAAGAAGACAGTCCAAGAAGGACCTAAAGCAAAGTCAAGTTAAAAGGGGAAGTCTAATTGTTGATGGTTAAAGGGAATTATCTCATTATAGAACACCCATTTGTGAGACACCTCCCTATTGTTTGCTTAAGTGGTGAAGATCACAGAAATCCCTTTCTTCCTACATCTTGAGTCAACTAAATCACCTTTGACCAATAACCTGACTTGTCAAAACTTGGTTTAGTCCATCTAGTCCACCCCTTAGAAGAAAATAATCCTTGCAATTGCTTAGATATTATTATGGTACTGGTTAGTTTGTAAATTTTGTATCTTAGGAAGTTGTTTGAAGATACTTTTAGTGTTGGTACATCATCATGTAGTCCATGACTAAATATATGATGACTCACTATAATGGTCGATTGCATATGTTATGTATTGGTCCATGTGGACACCCATTGTTGTTGGTCCACAAAGGACATTTATGATCTTTGTACATCCTTATACAGTGCTACAAATGATTCATCGGGTCTTCTACAAATGACCAAACTTGTAGTTGCCCCTATAGATGGATCCGTAAGGATGGTAGAGGGGATGGGCAACCAAAGAGGTGAACCAAGATGGCCTCGACTCCCAAATGGATGGTTTTCACGCCCATCGAGGCAATCTTCACTTGATGTTGTCTTAGCCCAAGACAACAATGGGGGAGACCCAGATCTACTCCCAACAGGAGAGATCAAACCAGAAAACCAGATCAAATCAGACCAGTGAAGTACATAAGGTGTTAGGTATAGTAAACCCTAGATCTATGGATGAAGTCACAAGGTGAGTAATGGGTTGGATCAAGAGGCTTAAGAGATATGGATTTGATCCAATATGGTTATGCAAGTGACTTATGAGCTTAGTTAACAGATCCAGAATCAAGGTACCAGCAAACGATATAAAACTCCATTGCCTTGGGAAACGTGTCCAATGCAGGGAGGTTAAGAATAGGATTGGGGCTATCTAGTACCTTTGGGGCTATGACAGTATCAAAACACACAAGCCTCAAAGACAGGATCAAAACACAGAAAAATTGGCCAAGTGGGGAAGTGCGCTAAGGTTTGGAAATTAGTGCCTTGGGATTTGGGCCCTGTGGAGTCCTCCAGCCTTGACATCTAGGAGGACCCACTTTGGGTTTGGTCCAAGCTAAAAAACCCATAAATGGTTTGCCAATTGATCAAGCGGTTTGATCCATGGATTTTTTCAATTAAAAATAGTGAGGGTTTTAAATGTAAATGACAGATGGGTAGTTTTGAGAAATAGAAATCTTACCTTGAGAGCATACCTGATTGATGGAAATGGTTGCTATGATGTCGAAGACAATCTCCACAAAGATCAAATGAGAAAATTTGATGAAAACCAATGCCAAACTTGATGCCCTTGTCCCACATGTGCACCCTTCTCTCTCCTGCAAAACCAAGGATAAAAATCAATCAGCAATACAGAAGTAAAGGCAAATGCAAATGATGAAAAGATACAGAAAGTAAAAGGTCATAGACATTAATACTCCCTGAACCAAACCGATTTGACGAAGGGGAGAGCAAGGAGAGTCTTCCCCAACCAGTGCGCCCTCCTTGAGCAATTCAACCTCCTCACTTGTAGATGAAAATCGTGTGGAAAAAATAATAGCAATGGCAATCACCAATGATCTCAGTGCAACGGAAAGATATTTTCAGTCGAACATCAATAGCATTCACCACCACAACACAAGTATCTCCAAGAAAATATTTTATTCCAAAATCCAGAGCGAAAAGTCCATTTACAATGAGAAGCTCTCTCCTTTAAATAGGATGGAGAGATACCAAAACCCTAACCACCTTTTGAATGGATTTCTAAGATTAAAAGATCATAATGTTCTAATCTACGGTTGAGATGAGCTCAACAATAAAGTACATGGATCAACTCAAAAATATAACATACATGGACAAGATCTCCCTAGGAGAGGGGGTCCCACTCAATGTGATAAAACAAACATGAATAAAGCTCATGGTGGGTCTAGGGGGTAATGTTTAACACCCCTAGTGTGTCCCCATGGCACAATAACATCAAATGACCATCACAAGCACCAAATCGTGCTCCTCTGGGAAAGTCGTGAGCCTCCAAAGGCTCCAGAAAACCATAAAATGTGCCGGAGAGATGGGTGTAGGCCCCACTGAATGCTGAAACTACTGTGGAAGGGGTGGAAGACATCACACTCATCATCAAAACTCATCCCATGCCATTTCCTTACCTCAGTAGCCCAAATAGAATCCTTCAATAGCCATTTTAACCATTTTTATCCTTTGTAAATCCTCTGGAAAGAATCAAAATGCTTGTAACTCTCTGCCTGGTCACCTGGGCCAAATCTAACTGCACCAATGTGTCCGGGAATAAAGCAATATAGTAAAAACAAGTGGCTATATTGCATGTCCCCTCTATAGAGCCATAGGCAAACCAATCATACCATCACTCTGCTCTGACAAGCCATTTAACATGGCAAATATACACCAGAATGATAAACTGAGGAAAATACTCACTGTAACTGCTCGGAACTGAAAACTAACTGTCTCATTGGACTCAAAGAGCCCAAATCCACCAGAGGTGTGTACTCATACACCCTATGGATCTCTGCATTATCATATAGAATCTCCAATATATCCAGACAGATAAAATAATAATAATCTGTAAATGATCAAATATGTTGAAAATCACAAATCATCATCATAAACCTGTAACCAATGCATGGAACCATCTGGTGACCTACAATAGACCACATATCATCCATCTGCATCATCCAAGGTCTATCCACCTCATGTCCTGTAGTTGACTTTGGTCAAACTGGGTTTGACCAAGTCAACATGTCCAATAATATGACCCAAACTGAAAATAAGCTGCTGCAAGTGTTAGAGGTCAAGACATGCTCTACAAATCGTTCAAGTAGCAATTATAACATAGAGTAATCAATTCTCTGGCTATCTAAAACCAAATATAAAGTGTTTTCAATATTTATTAAGACTCAGACCAGACTTTCAAGACCATACTCACTTCATAGTGGTGATCAGTTTGCTAGTGATGGGTGAAGGCTAAAACTCAATAGGCTAGGCTAAAGGATGACTACTGAGTTGACATTGTGACACTTTGGAAATGGAAAAGGGGATACACACTCTAGCATATGCTAGACAAGCAGTAACACAGTGGATGGCAGTGTCTCACAAATGGGTAAGTTGTTTCAGAAGTGCTTATTCAACCTTGACAGATGCCTACAACTCACATCCAAGCTGATACAGCTCCATGAGGATCTTTTCTAGAGCCGCCATGACTAGGTGCCCGGCGAACCGTAACTTGAGACTCTAAGGGACATAACTCCAGTTGTCCCTTACTCCATCTCACATGATAACTCACAAGCTAGTGAGGGATAAATCAATACCAATGAGGCCAGCAATCATTTAGATATAGCAGTATCCGAACCATTGCTTTTTGGGCCTTTGAATTTCCATAGCCTTGATCCATGTGTGTTCAGAAACACGATTCCATGGATTTACATTTACTAAGGCTTTATGATCTATGTTTGTTCAGAAACACGATTCCATAGATTTACAATTCACATTTAACTTTCAAAGCCAATTTCATTAGGCTTGCCTTTCATTCATGTGTGTTCAGAAACACGATTCCATGAACGGGCTTTCACATAAGATATACATTTCATTTCCATATGCACTGTATTGATGGTAGCACTATCTGTTTCAGGCCTAGCCAACACAACTTAGGCAACTCAAAGCCGAGACACAAAACAACAAGGGAAGCTCATCCAACAAAGAGGTTAAAGCGGGGGAAGGTCCTCCATGCCACTAGTCAAGTAGTAAGTCAGGGTAGTAACAACAATAGGAAGGTAATGGATGGGTGGAGAAAGTGAATAGTGAGACCAACACGAACAAGCCAAATGATGGTGGACCTCTATTCTCCCTAAGGAGGGGTAAAACCAATGAGTCTAGGTCAAGAACTTCTAAGTCTGAGTGGGGACATATATACATATAATCAATACAACTAGGTCCACATTTCTATATGATCGCCAGATCATGATACTAAATGCTAAGACATGCCACAAGAATGAGTATAAAAGCAATAATAACCATAACACAAGATAATACATGCTGGGTCATATACCTGTGCATAACAATCCGAACCATCATCTGTCCACTGAGAACCTGCTGCTGCAACTCTGGGCAATACCAATTGCTCTATAAATGGTTAAATGGCTACATCAATCATCATATCTGAGTTTCCTGAGACTCGATCATTGCATAGGAATATACTGTTGTCCATAATCAAATAGTGATCCCATCTTAGCATCTCAAATGAAAGGGAACTGGATGAAAAATGTACTAGAATCTGGAATAAAACATATGGTAGCCCAGCTATATATATGTGATAACATTTGGCTCCAGCAGGGACAAGTGCTCTGCTGAATAGAGCGCTTGAGAACCTCAGAATCTCTGGTCCTCATCACTTTACTACTCGTATCCTCGATCTAGCACTCTAGCTCTGCAACAGCTACCAAAATTACACCTGCTATCTGCAAAATGTCCAGAGCTATACCAAACTCACAGACCAGTCATCATAACGATGCATGTAAATACATAAATCTCAAAAATAAAGATAGTACTGAAACTGAAATGCGGAAATTAAAAACTAATTTAGTAACATAACTTGAACAGTTTTATTATTATTGTGCAGGAAAAGAAAATGGCAAGTACTCAGGACTAAACTAAGAGCTTCAACAGTGAGCTTAGAAAAAAAAAGGTGCCAGACTCAATGGCTGAAAAACTAACTACTGCCCAAGCAGGCTTATTCAGATCCTACCTACTCTAACCTACCAGGGAAGCAAGGAAATCCAGAACTAAGTGAGGTCAGGGATATAATCCCTTAACTCCCTTTGGTTGATAGGAAGTAAGATTCGTCGTCCACTACCAGTAGTTAAGAAACACATGTCACCAAAGCATTGCTCTACCGTGAAAGGTCCAACCCAAAGATCATTAGCCTGTCCAAATCTGATATGCAATAAGTGATTTGGAATAATGACTTGACTTCCCGTAGGAAATCTATTCCTATTTACAGATTCAGGAACTCCAATGTTACATATAGGCATAGGGTGGATTTGAACAAGGTTTCGCGGTTGCGGGGTGACAATCATTGGGTTCCTCCTGAGAGGAACTGCATCAACTCTAGGTAGACAACCATCAATGGAAATAGCTATCCTAGCATATATATAAATAAGCGAATACAATACAATTACCTCAGATGTAACTCAATCCCTGAACGGGTCAAACTCTAGATCTATATGCATCAGCCGATGCATGCACTGGGAGAATGTGGCCTAACTATCAAGCTGGATCTAAGACTCTCTGCAGGTGCCCCTGACTGTACTGCCTCTCTCTATCCTCTGCTTTGCAACAGAAGAAAACCAAGTGCCCAACTTGAAGAATGCGCCCTCCTCTGCATGGAGAAATGCACCCTCCCCTCTAGATCTATGATGCTCATACTGTTCCAAATCTCAACAAATCTGAGCTCTGATCGTCACGAACCTTCCTCAAATGCTAAGGCAAGGCTATCTTGAACATCTCAAACTCTGAATCGGTCGATTGGACTCTGAATGAGCTCCTCTCAACTTATGTAATGCACCCCTCCTCTGTGGAACATGTCCTCTAACTCAGCAGAAACCACCTCAATGAACTATCTTAGTCCACAGAACTGAGTGCCAAGTGCCTTTGGAGCTAATGGTCACTGATACAGCTCATATCTGACCACCCTAGCTCCTGCAATAGCTCCTCTCTCTCTCAGAAAGTCGCCCTGCATGCACTAATGCACCCTCCTCACTCCTGATCTATCACTCTCTGATAAGTCAATTGAGCAACCTCATCCGGGGACCCCCTACCTCTATAAATAATCTCACCGATGAATTTGGTTTACCAAAAACCTAATCTCGGTGCATGCAAAAAGTCACTTTTGCATGCATCCTTTAATCACTGACAGGTCATGCAAAACTCACGCATGCAAAGGTCAAAACACTCTGGAAGATCCGCATGCAGCCACCAATGGGCTCATGCCACTGAGTAGAGTGTATCTCACCCTCTACTCCATACTGATGCCTATATAGTTGATGTTCCTCAATGCAATGCATTTGATCCATGGAGGGCATCCCGAGATACCATAGAAACTAACACTCCCTCTTAACGAGGGAAGTCCTACCACCGATGCCTGGATCCAACAAGTCCCCTACTGTTGACACTGAACCAACTGTCCTGTCTGTCACTGTTGTTGTCTGACCTGAAGTGCCCTCATCTAGCTCCATCAAAGAAGCCCCCTGATCTGCCACTGTACTCGATTCATACTCCCTCTGAATCTCTGTTGTAACCAGTCCCGAAGACTACTATCAAGTGGATCCACTGGTATGTAAGTGGGCTCCCTCTGTCTCTGAGCTGACTCAACTCTCTCTTAAGCTAAGTCCATCTCTACCATCTCATACCAACTCAACTTCCGATTGGTGCCTGTATGAGCATCATGCTCATCTATCTGCTCTGAAACCAATGGCTCAATCCCCTGATTCTCATCATCATCATCATGAGCATCTCGCTCATCCATCTCATAACCAGAGTCACTCCTCTGATCCTCATCATCATGGTGAGTATCTCACTCACCCATCTACTGACTGGACTCACACCTAGCATCATCTCTGCTGTGAGCATCTCGTTCACTATCCTCATCTCTCTCAGAAGAGGATGCACTCAGCCAACCTAATGTGCCAGAAGTGGGCTGTCCCAAATCAAGTATTCACCGTAGATCCTGTAACCCAACAAGACTAGTTCTACTCCTCTAGGATAGTTGAAAATCAGATCCCGTTGGAACACTACTGAGTAACCAACAGCTCCCAATGCTGCCATTGAGAGAATACTGTCTCTCAATCCTGGAACAAACGACACTCGTGATACCTCCAGGAGCTCACCAAGGTCAAGTAGAAACCGAACTCTACCCACTCCTGTGACCAAGTGATCAATCCCCTGCGCATCCTAAATCATCTACATAGGTGTGTGCTCTAGGATGAAGAATGCATCTCGCATCCCTGTCATGTGACTGCTCTACATGTAGTCAACCCCCCATCTCTAATCAACCTGAATCTCTAGTTGACTGCTGTCATGCCCTGACTGATATGAGGCTAATGAGAACTCCCTCTCAAACCGAGAAGTAAACTCATCCACCTCCTCTGCTGTTGCTAACTGCTCATCCTCAATCAACCATCTCTTAGTCTTCATGTGCATGCATATCTCATGCATATGCAGCATGCATATCTCATGCACATGCATCATGCAAGACCTCATCCACATGCATATCTCATGCACATCTCTACAGTAACACTCCCTCTTAGCGAGGAAGGTACTGCTAGAGAAGCATCCATCGAGATCAAACTCATCATATGTTGTTGTAGTTACTCCCTCTGAACTGGAAGACTTTCGGGCTGCATCTACTGCACTATGATATGCAGATTTGTGCTCCTCTTCTATCAATGTCATCTTGAGAGAAGCATCATGCTCTCCCTCTATCACTAATACTAAAACTCCATCCAAGGTCTCCCTGGACCCAAATACAGGCTTGCCCAACAACCTATACTCTACTTGATGCTAGTGGCCATAACTCTGCAAAACTGATAACACTGTTGATTCAAAATCTCTGTTGATCCTAACAGATTTGATGTCTGCACTCACAGATCTGAACTCTACTCTTCAGATCTGGACTCTGCTCTCACAGATCTGAACACTACGCTTCAGATCTAATATATCTGCCACAGATATGGACTCTGCTCATGCCAGATCTGAAAGATCTATCTCATATCTCACCTCCAAACTCACAGATCTGGTAGATCTGACCTCTACAACCTCAAATCTGAGTTGTGCTCTTCAGATCTGGTCTCTATCTTCACTGATCTACTAGATCTATCTCAAATCTAGTCTCCAATACCACAGATCTGATAGATCTGACCTCTACAACCTCAGATCTGAGCTTTGCTCTTCAGATCTGGTAGATCTAGTCTCTATCTTCGTTGATCAATGTGTGATTGCTCTCCCTGACCCATACCAGAGCTCTGATATCATGTGAATTTTAAATTAATCCAGAGATCACTAATCCCTCTGGATAGCCCTGAGATCTCAAGCGGTTTGAGTCTCGTATATCAATAAATATTCATAAAGACATAAACTCAACAACTAGATCTCTTTACAACTTTGACACACATGCAATCACACAAATAACACTGCTTATACCCTGGAAACCCCAACTAGGGAAAACCAGCAATCTTGTGGGGCTATCTTCTCTCTCGAGCCTTGAGCATATATATAAATAAGAAAATACAATACAGTTACCTCAGAAGTAACTCAATCCCTGAATGGGTCAAACTCTAGATCTGCATGCATCAACTGATGTAGTTGATGCATGCACTCAGAGAATGTGCACTAACTGTCAAACTGGATATGAGACTCTCTGCAGGTGCCCTTGACTGTACTGCCTCTCTCTATCCTCTGCTCTGCAACAGAAGACAACCAACTGCTCAACTTGAAGAATGCGCCCTCCTCTGCATGGAGAAATGCGCCCTCCCCTTTGGATGTCTGATGCTCGTACTATGCCAAATCTCAACAGATCTGAGCTCTGATCGTCACGAACCTTCCATGGAGGACATCCCAAGATACCATAGAAACTAACATCCACTACTTGCCAAAACAAAAAAACATAACAATTTTTTTGTTTTGGCAGGCTGTGGAGGCTTCCATCACAGCCCACAGGCCTGTAGGAAGCCACAGGGGGCAGCCAATTTTAAGTTTTTTCTGCTTTGGCAGGCTGTGGAGGCAGCCCACATGCTTGTAGGATGTCGCCTGTGGCTGCCTACAGGCCTGTGGGCTGTGATGGAAGCCTCCACAGCCGTGGCATCCTACAGGGATGTAGCCTGTGATGGCATCCTACACAGGCCTCCATTGTGGCAGCCTACAGGGATGTAGCCTGTGATGGCAGCCTCCCCAAGGCTGTGGAGGCTTCCATCATAGCCTACCAATGGCGCAAAACAAAAAACAAAAAAATATAAAACTTCAAAAAATAATACAAAACTTTAAAAAAACATTAAAAACACAAATATAATTAAAAATTTAAAACCATAAATGCTATATGATCGCCAGATCATGATACTAAATGCTAAGACATGTCACAAGAATGAGTATAAAAGCAACATAACCATAACACAAGAATATACCTGCTGAGTCATATACCTGAATGCACACAATCTAAACCATTATTTGTCCACTGAGAACCTGCTGCTGCAACTCTGGGCAATACTGACTGCTCTGTAAATGGCTAAATGGCCACATCAGTTCTCAGATCTGAGTGTCCTGAGACTCAGTCATGGCATGGGAATATACTGTTGTCCATAATAAATATAGTTATCCATCATAAATGCTCATCTCAGCGTCTCATATGTAAGGGAACTGGCTGAAAAGTGTACTGGAATCTGAAAAATGGAATATGGTAGCGCGGCTACTATATATGTGATAACATCTGGCTCCAGCTAGGACAAGTGCTCTGCTGAAAAGAGCGCTTGAGAGCCTCAGAATCTCTTCTACTCGTATCCTCGATCCAGCACTCTAGCTCTGCATCAGCTACCAAAATGACACCTGCTATCTGCAAAATGTCCAGAGCTATACCAAACTCATAGACCGGTCGTCAGAACAATGCATGTATAGACATAAATCTCAAAAATGAAAACAATATTGAAACTGAAATGCATGAAACTGAAAAAGAAAAAAGTAAATCTAATCTACTAACACAACTTGAAAAAGTTTTATTTTATTGTGCAGGAAAAGAAAATGGCAAGTACTCAGGACTACATTAAGAGCTTCAAAAGTGAGCTTAAGGAAAAGACAAAAAGTGCCAGACTCAATGGCTGAAAAACTAACTACTGCCCAAATGGGCTTATTCTGTTCCTACCTACTCTAACCTACCAGGCAAGGCAAGTACAGAAGTCCACACTAGGTAAGGTCAGGGATATAATCCCTCAACTCCCTCTGATTGATAGGAAGTAATATATGTCTTCCACTACCAGTAGTCAAGAAGCACATGTCACCAAAACATTGCTCTACCGTGAGGGGTCTAACCGAAATATCATCAGCCTATCCAGATCTAATATGCAATAAGTGATTTGGAATAATGACTTGACTTCCCGTAGGAAATCTATTCCTATTGATAGACTCAGGAACAAGTCCAATGTTACGTATAGGCATAGGATGGATTTCAGCAAGGTTTTGCATCTGTGGGGTGACAATGCTTGAGTTCCTCCTTAGAGAGACCACATTAACTCTGGGTAGACCACCATCAATGGAAATGGCTATCATACCAACTAAGACTTCTCGAATCTCTCTTCTCGTCTCTTGGACATTTTCATTAAGCTCATCCTCATGAGGAGACATTACATATTTGACAACTTCACCTATAGTCCAGAAATCTCTGTGTTCTTCCAAGGGAGGTGGCGTATGAGATATGACAGTATTACGACTAGAGCCTTCCCCTAAAGGAACTGGAATGCGCATACTTTCCAACTCAGTTGGAACTACTTCTGAACGAGATACCAAAGAACTAGGAATGTGAGAAGGATCATGACTATGATGACTAGATGACCCAGGTGGTAGAAGAAAATTGGGAACAAGAGGATATGCAGATAAAACATTGTTTTGAGAATTTGAAGGAGTTTGAAATATAGCAAGATTGTTTAAATTAAAGTCCCCTTCAAGTGGATCATTAATTAGGGCATCCTCTTCCCAGCTTAAAGAATTATCATGGATTTGATTTAGGTTACCATCTTCTAAAGATAAATGAAATAATGAATCGGCAACATCAGAATAATGGGAACCATTGGATTCATCAACAGCTTCTACTACAGCAACTAACTCAGGATGGTTTGCCCATGGGTAAATAGGTTCAAGCCCTTGGCTTTCCCTTTCTCTATTATGGTCAATTAAAGCAAACCATTCTCTAACGGTAAAAGGAATTCTTTCACCATGCCTAATGTCATCAAACTCATCAACTTCAGGTATACGATTTTCAATTGCATGATTGTCATTTTCTCCAATACTCGTTTGCTCAGAATGATTCACCCATGGGATAATGGGTTCAAACCCTTGATTCTACCTTAGCAAATTATTATCAATAAGTGCATTGAGTTCTTTAACTGATCTGGGCAAACGTTCACCTGATCTAATATCATCCAAATTATCAACTACTTCAGGTATTTGATTTTCAAAAACTTGTTCTTGATTTATTTCATTATTCTATTCTTGAACCTGAGGTTGATTCTCATTTCTTCTCAATCTTCTATTTCTTCAGCAAACTCATTCCTAAGTAACTCCAAATTAATCCTCCTAGCAAGTTCAGCTATCTGCTCTTCTTCAAAGGAGGAGTCAGAATCTTCCATTACCGTGAACATGTTTTCCACTTGATCATTTTCCCAAAGTTCATTTTCATCTTCAACAACATTAGCTTTGGCATTATTCAGCAATTCATCCCCATATGTGTTTTTAATCCCTTCCTCAAAGGTTTCTAAATGCTTGTCATGGCAAGGTTCTCTATTAAACCTAATTAAAGCTCCGTCAGAGTTGGGAACACAAATATATGAAAGATCCATCATAAGGTATCCACCCAGACCTGCTGCCCATTTTCTAGATAAAAGCATTCCATATGCTGGGGGCAAGTCAATCACAACTACATCCATCATAGTAGAAATGTCTGAACATGCAAACAGATTAGCCCTAAGGTTTTTAATCAAACCGTAAGACTGCATACGTTAGGAATCTATACCACAGACATTTCCATAAGGTTTTGTCACCTCTAATCCCATTTCCTTCATAACATGTAAAGGCATGACATTCATAGCTGCTCCGGAATCCAACATGCAATTATGGAGGAGCATGTTCTGAATGTGCAAAGTAAGGTAAAAGGGAGGGTGACCACCGTTCTTTCTTTCATAAATGGCGGAATGGATGTTAATAGGTGGATCCTTTTCAACTTTTCTAGGTTGTGTTCCACTAAGACTTTGAATATGACAGGATTGTAAGACCACCTCAGGGGTCTTTTCTTGGCCAATGCCATCAAAGAATTCCTCTACTTGGCTTTTGACTGAAGGCACTTTCATCAACTCAGTGACAGGGATATTACACATTATTTTGCCTAACCCTTTCTTCATATCAATTTTTAAATCATAATCATTAACGGCAAAATCCTCTTCTTCCTCTTTATCTTCATTAAGTTCTTTGCGTTTATCCAGGAATGAAGGTTGGGAATTATTTCTTCGTTTATAGATTTGAATCTTTGGTTGTTCTTTTGGTTCTAGGAGATTTATGGCACAACACGAGGAGCTAGGTTCATCATTAACTTCTTGCTCCCATGGCTCTTCTTCTAGAAGGATTCTTCCAAAATCATCATCAAAGGATAAGTCATTAATAAAGTTGATGTTATCATGTTGGTCATCAGGATAATTGGTGTCAGAAGGCTCTTCTTTTGTTTCATCACACCAATTCACATTCTTCTTTTCAGAATTTTCTGGATATTCATGTCGTCATCTATTGTTATCTCCCTCAGGCCTCCTATTATTGTTCCAATAAGGTTTAGGGCCATAAGGGTTCCTATGTCTCTCAGGATCATGAAAACTTGCGACACTTTTAGTCATGACAGTTAGTTGTCTCATCATCTCTTGCATAGTTTCTAACGTGTCCTTTGATTCCTTTGGCTCACTCACAGGTTCCTTAGGCTTTCGAAGCTTAGGGTCAGATCTAGAAGTGGATGGGGCAAAGTGATCGAAAAAAATTTGCTTGCCCATAGATGTTGCATTCTGCTCAGCCATCTTTGCATTGAACTGAGCGGTCTTTAAGTCATTTGGGTTTTAATCTTTTAAGTGATAACCGATCCATCCTTCAAATGCATTCAAATAATGAATGACAATTGCTTGATCTTTCGATTTGATCTCTTCAGGGATATTGGCTACAGTCTTATCAAATCTTATGTTGAACTCATGGACTGTTTCATTCTCTTTTTTCTTAATGTCAAACAGTTGATGTAAGAGAAATTTCCCATCTAACTTTCGGGACCATTCACTATTCAGCTTTGCAACAAAATTGTCATACCCATTGATGGATGAAGCAGGCAATCTATCAAACCACTTCCGGACATCTCCTTCCAAAGATGCCAAAAGGCCCTTCATGAAAACATCTTCATCAGATGCCCCATATGCTTCCATATGTTCCCAGACCTTATCAATATGATCTTCAATGGAGATAGCAGACACTCCATCAAATTTGGGAACTTTCTCAAAATACTTTTCAGGCATGTCATGAGGGGCTCCCTGGATTTGGGAAAAATCTAAAGGAGATGGCTTAGCCTTCCTTCCAAAAATCCTAGGGTTCTGTGGAGGAGGAACATTCTGGTTTCCACTAGCATTTGTTTCGGCCATTGGATTAGATGAGGTTGAAGGAGATCCAAAAAGATGACTCGGTGAAGGAGGATTAGAAATCTTCCAAAAGAAATTGGATGAGTCCTCTTTAATTTGTCTTCGATTCCGAGTATATAGGTTGTAGGGATTCCTTCAAGATTAGGACGTTCTAAGAACTTAAGATTAATACGTTGGGTTCGGTCCTCAGTAGAGTCACGGAGTGGAGTCGCCAGGTGAACCACACAAGTAATTCACCGAAATGAAAAATTTCGTAGGAGAGGTGAGATGAGTGAAAATTAAAATGGTGATTGAAGTAATTAAGGAATTAGGAATGCAATCACCAAGGCAAAATACCGGATGCGAAGATATGGATTAACGTAAGGACACTCGCAGACACCGAAGGTAAGCCTCTACCTCCTCGGCAACGGCGCCAAAATGTTATCACCAATCTAGTAGCTGCCCCTAAAGATGGATCCAAGGTGGATGGTAGAGGGGACAGGCAACTAAAGTGGTGAACCAAGAGAGCCCTAGTTCCCAAATGGATGGTTGTCACGCCAACCAAGGCACTCTTCGCTTTTGCTACCAAAGCCAAGGTAACAAGGGGGAGACCCAAATCTACTCCCGATAGGAGAGATCAACCCAATCACCAGATCATATCAAACAAAGTGAGGTACGTAAGGTGACAGGTATGGAACCCTAGATTTAAGGAGACTAAAACACTGTGGAGGCTTAGAGATGATATGACTTGATGAATAGATATTAAGCACAGTGATTCAGGGATTAAATATGATTCCAAGATTCAAAGCTAGTTTAAATTGGTCAAATTTAACTGCCTTGGGAAACGTGACCCTTAAAATAGGGAAAGTGTCCCTTGATGAAGGGATATGACAATGTCAAAGTGTGCAAGCAACCAAATAGGGATCAAACCACAGGAAAAATGGGCAAGCCAGGAAAGTCGTGAGGGTAGGGAGAAGGCTAGTGCCTAGGAAAATGGGCCAATGGAATCCCCAAGGGTGATGCCCTTGAAAACCCACCTTGGGATTTACCCGGTCTACAATACCCATAAATGTTTTTCCAACTGATCAAGGGGTTTGACTAGGGGAATTTTTAGTAGATTTTTAATGAGGGTTTTGAATGAAATTGACAGACGGGTAAACTAATGGAATGAGAAACTTACCTTGAGATCATACCTATGTGATGGAAGTGCCTGCCATGTTGTTGAGGAATGTTCCCGCAGAGATCAAATGAGAAATTGTTGACTTTTCACGCCACAATGAGATGCCCAGCTCCACACGTGCGCCCTCCTCTTCCTGTCGAGCCAAGGAAAATCGATTCAATCAGATTGAGCAAGAATGGAGGAAATACAAGCGAATAAGCAATGATAACAGAAAGTAGTAGGTACTAAGACAGTAATACTCCCTGTAACCAACGAAGAAACCCAAAGAAGAAGCAAGGAGAGTCTCCCCAACCAATGCGTCCTCCTTGAAGCAATTCGGCCACCACCTGTAGATGAGAAAAACGTGGAACAAAAAGATAGCAAGATAATCTCCAATATCGCAGTGCAAAGGAAGAACAAACAGTCGAACCCCAATAGCATTCACAACCACAAGACAAGTAGATGCAATAATAATTTTCTATTCCAATAATCCAAAGCCAAAAGTCCCTTTACAATGAGAAGCTCTCTCCTTTAAATAGGATGGAGAGATACCAAAACCCTAACCACCTCTTGAATGGATAGCTAAGATTAAAAGATCAAAATGTTATAATCTACGGTTGAGATGAGCTCAACATAAAGTACATGGATCAATATAAAAATATAACATATCAATGGACCAAATCACCCTAGGAGAGGGGGTCCTGTTATCACATATATAGTAGTCGGGCTACCATACATTATTTTTCAGATTCCAGAGCACATTTCAGCCAGTTCCTTTACTTTGAGATGATGAGATGAGCAGCTATCTATGGATCACTATCAGATTTTGGACAGCATATGTATTCCCTATGCCATGACTGAGTCTCAGGACACTCAGAGAGATGACCGATGTAGCCATTATACCATTGGTACAGAGCAGTCAATAGTGCCCAGAGTTACAGCAGCAGTTTCAGAGGACAGATGATGGTACAGGTTGATGAGCATGCAGGTATATGACTCAGCAGGTATATCATTGTGTTATGGTTATATTGCTTTTATACTTATTCTTATAGCATGTCTTAGCACTTAGTGTCATGATCTGGCGATCATATAGATATGTGGACCTGGTTGATCTTATTCTATATATATTATTGTCCCTACTCAGACTTGGAAGTTCACTATTCATACTCATTGGTATTACCCTCCTTAGGGAGAATAGAGGTGATCATTCCACCATACCTTGGCTTGCTAGTGTCGACTCCATCATTCATTGTCTTCATCCATCCATTACCTACCTTTTAGTTTATCACCCTGACTTACTACTTGACTAGTGACATGGAGGATCTTTTCCCCACTGTAGCCTCTGTATTGGATGAGCTTCTCTGTTTATTGTGTCTCGGCTCTGAGTTGGTGACAAAACTTGCCTATGGCGAGTTGGAGTTCCTTGTGAATTCCCCCTAGTCACTAAAGTTGTGTTGGCTAAACCTGAAACTTTTAGTGCTACCATGAATACAAAATCTGGAAAAATGAAATGCTATATCTTGTATGAAAAGCCCATTCATGCAATGTGTTTCTAAACACACATGAATGAAAGGCATGCCAAATGAAAATGGCTATAAAAATAAATTGTTATATCTTGTGGAAAATAAATACCTAGGTAAACAAGCTGTCCATGACACACCTAGAAGTGCTCAGGTAAACAAGTGCCTTAAAAACACACCTGCAGCAGAAAGCCTAAAATAAATGTAAATCTATGCAATGTGTTTATAAACACACATAGATCAAGGCTATGGAAACTTCAGGCCCAAAAAGCAATGGAACTTAAAAGCTATATCTAAACAATTGCTGGCCTTATTTGTATTATGGATTGTGCGCATCTGTGAAGGTGAATAAACCCTCTTTGAACAACTCATCCATTTGTGAGACACCGCCATTCCCTGTGTTATTGCTCATTCAGTATATACTATGGTGTGTATTCCCTTTCCCTTGCCAAAGTGTCACAAAGTTAAGTCAGTCAAGTCATCCCTTAGCCTAGCCAGTTATTTTAGCCTTCACCCTTCACTAGCAAATTGATCACAGCTATGAAGTGAGTATGATCTTGAAAGTCTAGTCTGAGTAATAATAATAATTAACGACATTATATAGTTGGATTTAGATCGCCAGTAATGATTACTTTGTGCTATAATTGTTATTTGAATAAGTTGTAGAGCATGCATTAACCCCGGACACTTTGCAGCAGCGTATGATGATGGTCTGAGTTATATTGGGTCATGTTGACTTGGTTAGGCCTAGTCTGACCATGGTCAACCATAGGACATGAGATGGTTGGACCTTATGATGACATGGATAGATGATATATGGTCTATGTATACATACATGATGATTCTATGCAGCAGCTACAGGGTTATGATGATGATTCTTGATTACAGCAGTATTGGATTATTTACAGATTATTATTATTGGCCCTGTTCCGGTATATTGGATATATATTTTGATCATGCAGAGACTCATATGGTGTATGAGTACACATCTTGGATGGATTTGGACCTTCTGAGTCCAATTAGACAGTTTGTTTTCAGTTCCGGGCACTTACAGTGATGATTGAGCCTCAGTAGGCTGTCCTAGTGCAGTTTTGGCCTGTCGGACGCCCTGTCAGAGCAGATGTGATTTTTATCCGGTTGACCTAGGGCGCTGATGATGGAGGGTGTGGTCCAGCCACTTGTTTTTACCATATTACCCCCCCTCCCGGACACACTGGTGCCCTCACCTTGACAGCGCAGGCACTCCAGGAGGCAGTTTGGGGCAGTTTCACGCTTCCCGAGGCATTTTAGGATTGGTAGAAATGGCTATTGAGGAAATCGATTTGGGCTACTGAAGCAAGGTTATGGCATGGGATGATCAGTGATGATAGATCGGGGTCCTCCACACCTTCTCCAGCAGTTTCAGCTTCATCAAGGCCCGCATCCATCACTTATGGCACTTTCTGAGGATTTCTGAGGTCTTTTTGAGGCCTACGATTTGACTATGGAGGCACGATTTGGTACATTGATGATTATTTATTGATTATTGTGCTATGGGGATTGACCAAGGAGGGATAAAACTACCCCTTGGACCCACCATAAGCCCTTTATTATATTTTGTCATCATGATTTGGTGGGATTCCCCTCTTCTAGGGCGATTTTGTCCACTCACATAATATTTTATTAGTGATCCATGTATTTTATTGTTGAGCTCATCTCAACCATTGATTAGACATTGGTATCTTTTAATCTTAGCCACTCATTCAAAAAGTGGTTAGGATTATGCTCTCTCCCCATGCTATTTAAGGAGGGAGCCTCTCATTGTAAAATTGATCTAGAGATTTTTGGCTCTTGGCTCTTGGAATAAAATTTCTATCTTTTGGAGTACATGCTTGGATTGGAGTGGATGTTGGTTGTTTCGATTGTAAATGCTTTTGTCCATTGCACTGGAGGATCTATTGTAGCTATCTTGCATATTTGCCATATTTTATTTACAGGTTAAGAGGGCGATTTTGGACAAGGGCGAATTGGTGGGGAGGCTTGCCCTTCAATCTTGGAAGAAGTCGCTTTGGTGTAACAGGGAGTAGTTTTGCCTTTGTGTCAACTATTCTATGTTTCTCTCTCTCTTGCTTGTATCTACCTTCAATTTGTTAAACTGATTGATGCTTTGCTCCTTGGCTTGACAGGTTAGAAGGAATCACATGTGGCTTTGAAAAATCGATTTGGCAGGAGGGCTTCAACAATTCTCCATTTGATCTTTGGCAAAGTAATCCTCGTCTCAACTAGCATTCATCTCTTCATCCAGGTATGTTCCAAGAGGTATGATCTTCTACTTCCTTGAATCTTCCATAATTTCTAGATCATAAAACCCTAATCAATTAAAACCCTTGTTTTTGGTATTTCTTAGATCTACATAGATCTAGCCTTGTTCTTGAAGAGATATTGAAAACCCACCTCTATAGCATCCACCCCTAGTTGGATCTATAGTTTGGTGGTGATTGGCTAAAAATTGACCCACTTTTCAAGGCAAAAAGCCCTCTTTGACCCAAATCGCACTTCCTAGAGAGAGGCTTGTTCGGTTAGATCTAGCACATGGGTAGGTGAGATCCCGCTTGATTTGCAATCTAGACATTTGATAACCTACCCCCAGATCCTTACTTTGGTGAAATATACCTTGTGGACATCTCTCCATGTTTTAAGGGGTTAAGACCCCCTTTTGAATTCCTTGACACCTCAAAACTCAGATCTACTAAGATCTAGCCCTTGGATTTACCTGATTTTTTGGACATGCATGGATCGGGGTACTAGCATCTTGGATCTATAGTTTGGTGGCCATTGGACTTGATTTGGTCCACCAAACCCTCATTTTAGCCCTCCTTGAGCAAAGTCGCACTCCCTTGGGTGAGTGAGTTTACCCACTTTGAGGAGGTGGGTGTTTGAGATTTTCGTGGATTTGGAATGCCCATACCTTGAAACCTAGGTCTAGACTGTCTTTTTGTCACGATCCGCCTTGGGGGTAGCATTCCTTGTTTTAAGGGATTGTGGTCCACTTAGGGTTATTACTTGAAAAACCTAGATCTAGCAAAATCCAACCATTGGATCTCGTTTAGCCCACTTGATTTGGCTTCTAGGTGTCCCGATCTACACTTTGACATACTTCTTGACCCCATTAGCCCATCCAACAAGGCACTAGTCCTTCTCTAAGCAAGTCGCACTCCTTGGGAATTGTGTCAAACCCTAGATCTAGTACGTGGGTACTCTTAGAATCAACTTAGATTCATAGATCTAGTCTTTATCTAACCTATAGTACCAACTTCACTCCTAGCTTCACCTTGTGGGCCTACCTAGAATCATTTCACACTTCCCAAGAAAACAAAACCCACTTGTGTAAACACATGGTACCTCACCTTGACATCATACCAAACAATGTGGCCTAAACCATACATAGGTTGAAACACTAACAATCCAATATACCACCTTCAACCATTCCTTAACTCTTAGGTCCACTTAGTCTTGCATTGGTTTCCGTAACTCATCATTTACCTACCCTTAGAAACCTTTGTTTGGATCCAATCAACTGTGATTGGGTATAGGGTCTCCCCCTTGGTTTAGTTACACCTTGACCTAAAGCGAAGAGTGCCTCGGTTGACGTGACTCCCACCTTTCATTGGGAACCGTGGCATCTCTTGGGTCACCTCTTTAGTTGCCTGTCTCCTCTACCGTCCCAGATGGGATACCACTAGGGGCAACTACAAGTTGTGTGATAACATTTTTGGCGCCGTTGCCGGGGAGGTAGAGGCCTACCTTGGTCCAACACACCTTTGTATCTCACTCTCTCCCTGCACTTTAAACGACATACCTCTTGGTAGTAGAGTTTAAAAATCTACCTGGCGACTCCACATAAGCGACTCGACTGGTGATCGATCCTATCATTATCTAGAGCCCATGGGGTGCATCTTTTTGTATTTGGGTTCTTGATTTAATAATAAAAAAATTAAGAAAATAAATTTTTGCCATCCATGGCTGCTTCTGAGCGGCCTAGGACTTTTGGTCGTTTGAAAGTTTTTGACTTCTCAAAAATTGTTGGGTATCCTCATCACATCCCTCATCAAGCCCGTGAAAGGTTGTCTAAATTTGATGGAAGTCTTCCACTTTTGAGTTGATTGAAAGTCAAATCCATAATCATTGTATAAATCATAAGTTTTCAAAATTATTTTTAGGTAGCCTTAGTCTTGATCTTGAGGAAATTTCTGAGGATGAGCCTTTAGTCAGCAAGTCTATTGAAGTTCCTCCTTCGGAGGAACTCATTAGTCATTCTATCTTTAATGATCATTCAATTCCTTATCACCTTATTGAAAAAAAAGAAAGTGAAAGCATAGACCAAGATCCTTTAGTGGCGATCTCTCGTGATCATTGTGCAAATAATCAAGATATTTTAAAAGAGCTTGTTAATTTTCCCCCTAATCAATTAAATGAAAATGATCACCTATCCTCTTATAATTTTAATGATGAATCAATAGAAGGTCAATCTCAAGATGAGGATGAATTAGTGAATCACACTAGATGCTCTAATCTGTGTTCCACTTCTTATAATGAGTCTTTAATTTTTTCCATCCTTAATCAAGACAACTTAGAGTTAGGTAGCTATGGTCAATCTTGTCCTCAGATTGTAAATATTAAACTTGATCAAAAGATTAAAATCATTCCTACAGTAAAGAGTGCTTTCTTTTGTCAAAATCCAAGGTCAAACTTATTTATTCATTTGGGAGAGTTTTCATATCTGCAATCCACCCTCCCTTCCCAACACTTTCAATCATCTTTGGGTTGGTGCTCTAGTCATTTTTTTGCCTTGGAGTTTTTCAATAGGAAGTATATGCACAATTACATAATGGGAGAAAAGGCACTTCATTCCCCTTTTCAGTCACCTTGGAACAATAATGCTTGTTGTCAAATTATCAATCATTTTTGGTGGCTAGAAAAGGTGTTTAAAAATCAATTTCATCTTTTCTCCATTTTTGAGCATCAGGTGGGCCTAGTTTTGGTTTTTCGTCTTTTAAGCCTTGATTTGTCCCCACTTGGTTTTTTGGTCATCATTCCCAAGGAGAATCAAATTGAGAATGTGAGAGAATTAAATGAAGAAGTTAATTTGTGTGAAAATGAATCGAATCACATGTCTTATGTCTTCCCTCCATCCATCCCTGAGTTTAACTTGCATAGATTTTATGATCCTATCAGTTCGTTGATGGAGGATGTTTGCATCAGACAGTCTTCTCCTTGGCATAATTTCTTATTGCATCATTTAAACCATTCTTCAATGTTTGAACAAGTCGGGAAGATTGTGCCCTCAAATTTGTTAATCTTTAGCCCGATCTTGACTTGTTCTATTATCAAAAATCAAATAAGAATCATTAACCTGTTTGATGAATGGTTACACTGGATTTATGATTTTACCTAACATTTGTGCTATTTGGTTAGAGTAGGGTAGGTAGGTCTTGAATAAACTCACTTGAGCAGTAGGATTTGTGTGCTTTTTCTTTTTCTGTGTGCTGAGTATTGTCCCTTTTTCTTTTCTGCTTGGAGTGTCCGCTTTTTTTTTTTTTTCTTTATTGAGTTGAGCCTTGCTCCTTCCTAAGCTTGTCTCTTTTCCTGCATGCATTTAAGAAATTTTAGTTGTCATTCCTATTTTTGGCTGCCTGTGCAAGTTGAGATTGCCTGCTTGAAAAAGTTCTCTTTTCCTCTTGCACAGTAATAAAAATGATGAATGATGAATAAATATGCCATGTTAGTTTATATTGTTCTTTTACGCATTTTAGTTTATGCTTTAGATTAGATTTCAGTTTCAGTTTTATTTTATATTTTTCCCATACATGCTCCATGAGGTATTCTAGTGTTTGTGAGAGCAGGAACAGGTGCAAAATAAAAGCTGAAAACAAGGATGGTGCAGTGCTGGATTGAAGATTGCTGCAGAGCAGATCGAGACCAGAGATTCTGAGGTTCTCAAGCGCTCTCTCCCTTAGAGCACTTGTCCCAGCTGGAGCCAGATGTTATCACATATATAGTAGCCGAGCTACCATACATTATTTTTCAAATTCCAGAGCACATTTCAGCCAGTTCCTTTACTTTGAGATGATGAGATGAGCAGCTATCTATGGATCACTATCAGATTTTGGACAGCATATGTATTCCCTATGCCATGACTGAGTCTCAGGACACTCAGAGAGATGACCGATGTAGCCATTATACCATTGGTACAGAGCAGTCAGTAGTGCCCAGAGTTACAGCAGCAGTTTCAGAGGACAGATGATGGTACAGGTTGATGAGCATGCAGGTATATGACTCAGCAGGTATATCATTGTGTTATGGTTATATTGCTTTTATACTTATTCTTATAGCATGTCTTAGCACTTAGTGTCATGATCTGGCGATCATATAGATATGTGGACCTGGTTGATCTTATTCTATATATATTATTGTCCCTACTCAGACTTGGAAGTTCACTATTCATACTCATTGGTATTACCCTCCTTAGGGAGAATAGAGGTGATCATTCCACCATACCTTGGCTTGCTAGTGTCGGCTCCATCATTCATTGTCTTCATCCATCCATTACCTACCTTTTAGTTTATCACCCTGACTTACTACTTGACTAGTGACATGGAGGATCTTTTCCCCACTGTAGCCTCTGTATTGGATGAGCTTCTCTGTTTATTGTGTCTCGGCTCTGAGTTGGTGACAAAACTTGCCTATGGCGAGTTGGAGTTCCTTGTGAATTCCCCCTAGTCACTAAAGTTGTGTTGGCTAAACCTGAAACTTTTAGTGCTGCCATGAATACAAAATCTGGAAAAATGAAATGCTATATCTTGTATGAAAAGCCCATTCATGCAATGTGTTTCTAAACACACATGAATGAAAGGCATGCCAAATGAAAATGGCTATGAAAATAAATTGTTATATCTTGTGGAAAATAAATACCTAGGTAAACAAGCTGTCCATGACACACCTAGAAGTGCTCAGGTAAACAAGTGCCTTAAAAACACACCTGCAGCAGAAAGCCTAAAATAAATGTAAATCTATGCAATGTGTTTATAAACACACATAGATCAAGGCTATGGAAACTTCAGGCCCAAAAAGCAATGGAACTTAAAAGCTATATCTAAACAATTGCTGACCTTATTTGTATTATGGATTGTGCGCATCTGTGAAGGTGAATAAACCCTCTTTGAACAACTCATCCATTTGTGAGACACCGCCATTCCCTGTGTTATTGCTCATTCAGTATATACTATGGTGTGTATTCCCTTTCCCTTGCCAAAGTGTCACAAAGTTAAGTCAGTCAAGTCATCCCTTAGCCTAGCCAGTTATTTTAGCCTTCACCCTTCACTAGCAAATTGATCACAGCTATGAAGTGAGTATGATCTTGAAAGTCTAGTCTGAGTAATAATAATAATTAACGACATTATATAGTTGGATTTAGATCGCCAGTAATGATTACTTTGTGCTATAATTGTTATTTGAATAAGTTGTAGAGCATGCATTAACCCCGGACACTTTGCAGCAGCGTATGATGATGGTCTGAGTTATATTGGGTCATGTTGACTTGGTTAGGCCTAGTCTGACCATGGTCAACCATAGGACATGAGATGGTTGGACCTTATGATGACATGGATAGATGATATATGGTCTATGTATACATACATGATGATTCTATGCAGCAGCTACAGGGTTATGATGATGATTCTTGATTACAGCAGTATTGGATTATTTACAGATTATTATTATTGGCCCTGTTCCGGTATATTGGATATATATTTTGATCATGCAGAAACTCATATGGTGTATGAGTACACATCTTGGATGGATTTGGACCTTCTGAGTCCAATGAGACAGTTTGTTTTCAGTTCCGGGCACTTACAGTGATGATTGAGCCTCAGTAGGCTGTCCTAGTGCAGTTTTGGCCTGTCGGAGGCCCTGTCAGAGCAGATGTGATTTTTATCCGGTTGACCTAGGGCGCTGATGATGGAGGGGGTGGTCCAGCCACTTGTTTTTACCATATTACCCCCCTCCCGGACACACTGGTGCCCTCACCTTGACAGCGCAGGCACTCCAGGAGGCAGTTTGGGGCAGTTTCACGCTTCCCGAGGCATTTTAGGATTGGTAGAAATGGCTATTGAGGAAATCGATTTGGGCTACTGAAGCAAGGTTATGGCATGGGATGATCAGTGATGATAGATCGGGGTCCTCCACACCTTCTCCAGCAGTTTCAACTTCATCGGGGCCCGCATCCATCACTTATGGCACTTTCTGAGGATTTCTGAGGTCTTTTTGAGGCTACGATTTGACTATGGAGGCATGATTTGGTACATTGATGATTATTTATTGATTATTGTGCTATGGGGATTGACCAAGGAGGGATAAAACTACCCCTTGGACCCACCATAAGCCCTTTATTATATTTTGTCATCATGATTTGGTGGGATTCCCCTCTTCTAGGGCGATTTTGTCCACTCACATAATATTTTATTAGTGATCCATGTATTTTATTGTTGAGCTCATCTCAACCATTGATTAGACATTGGTATCTTTTAATCTTAGCCACTCATTCAAAAAGTGGTTAGGATTATGCTCTCTCCCCATGCTATTTAAGGAGGGAGCCTCTCATTGTAAAATTGATCTAGAGATTTTTGGCTCTTGGCTCTTGGAATAAAATTTCTATCTTTTGGAGTACATGCTTGGATTGGAGTGGATGTTGGTTGTTTCGATTGTAAATGCTTTTGTCCATTGCACTGGAGGATCTATTGTAGCTATCTTGCATATTTGCCATATTTTATTTACAGGTTAAGAGGGCGATTTTGGACAAGGGCGAATTGGTGGGGAGGCTTGCCCTTCAATCTTGGAAGAAGTCGCTTTGGTGTAACAGGGAGTAGTTTTGCCTTTGTGTCAACTATTCTATGTTTCTCTCTCTCTTGCTTGTATCTACCTTCAATTTGTTAAACTGATTGATGCTTTGCTCCTTGGCTTGACAGGTTAGAAGGAATCACATGTGGCTTTGAAAAATCGATTTGGCAGGAGGGCTTCAACAATTCTCCATTTGATCTTTGGCAAAGTAATCCTCGTCTCAACTAGCATTCATCTCTTCATCCAGGTATGTTCCAAGAGGTATGATCTTCTACTTCCTTGAATCTTCCATAATTTCTAGATCATAAAACCCTAATCAATTAAAACCTTTGTTTTTGGTATTTCTTAGATCTACATAGATCTAGCCTTGTTCTTGAAGAGATATTGAAAACCCACCTCTATAGCATCCACCCCTAGTTGGATCTATAGTTTGGTGGTGATTGGCTAAAAATTGACCCACTTTTCAAGGCAAAAAGCCCTCTTTGACCCAAATCGCACTTCCTAGAGAGAGGCTTGTTCGGTTAGATCTAGCACATGGGTAGGTGAGATCCCGCTTGATTTGCAATCTAGACATTTGATAACCTACCCCCAGATCCTTACTTTGGTGAAATCTACCTTGTGGACATCTCTCCATGTTTTAAGGGGTTAAGACCCCCTTTTGAATTCCTTGACACCTCAAAACTCAGATCTACTAAGATCTAGCCCCTTGGATTTACTTGATTTTTTGGACATGCATGGATCGGGGTACTAGCATCTTGGATCTATAGTTTGGTGGCCATTGGACTTGATTTGGTCCACCAAACCCTCATTTTAGCCCTCCTTGAACAAAGTCGCACTCCCTTGGGTGAGTGAGTTTGCCCACTTTGAGGAGGTGGGTGTTTGAGATTTTCGTGGATTTGGAATGCCCATACCTTGAAACCTAGGTCTAGACTGTCTTTTTGTCACGATCCGCCTTGGGGGTAGCATTCCTTGTTTTAAGGGATTGTGGTCCACTTAGGGTTATTACTTGAAAAACCTAGATCTAGCAAAATCCAACCATTGGATCTCGTTTAGCCCACTTGATTTGGCTTCTAGGTGTCCCGATCTACACTTTGACATACTTCTTGACCCCATTAGCCCATCCAACAAGGCACTAGTCCTTCTCTAAGCAAGTCGCACTCCTTGGGAATTGTGTCAAACCCTAGATCTAGTACGTGGGTACTCCTAGAATCAACTTAGATTCATAGATCTAGTCTTTATCTAACCTATAGTACCAACTTCACTCCTAGCTTCACCTTGTGGGCCTACCTAGAATCATTTCACACTTCCCAAGAAAACAAAACCCACTTGTGTAAACACATGGTACCTCACCTTGACATCATACCAAACAATGTGGCCTAAACCATACATAGGTTGAAACACTAACAATCCAATATACCACCTTCAACCATTCCTTAACTCTTAGGTCCACTTAGTCTTGCATTGGTTTCCGTAACTCATCATTTACCTACCCTTAGAAACCTTTGTTTGGATCCAATCAACTGTGATTGGGTATAGGGTCTCCCCCTTGGTCTAGTTACACCCTGACCTAAAGCGAAGAGTGCCTCGGTTGACGTGACTCCCACCTTTCATTGGGAACCGTGGCATCTCTTGGGTCACCTCTTTAGTTGCCTGTCTCCTCTACCGTCCCGGATGGGATACCACTAGGGGCAACTACAAGTTGTGTGATAACAGGTCCCACCAAATGTCAATGATAAAACATAATAACAAGCTCATGGTGGGTCTAGGGGGTCATGTCTAGCCTCCCTAGTGTGTCCCCATGGCACAATATCATCTAATGACTAACACAAGCACCAAATCATGCCTCTCTGGGAAAGTCGTGAGCCTCCAAAGGCTCCAGAAAACCATAAAAAGTGTCGAAGAGATGGGTGTGGGTCCCACTGAAAGCTGAAACTGCTAGAGAATGTGTGGAAGACATCACACTCATCATCAAAACTCATCCCATGCTAATCCCTTGCCTCAGTAGCCCAAATCGAATTCTTCAGTAGCCATTTTCACCATTTTTAATCTGCCTCGGGAAATGTGAACCTACCCAAACTGCCTCCTGGAGTGCCTGTGCTGTCCAACTGAGCCCACCAGCCTCTCCGGGAGGGGGGTTTAATGGTAAAATCAAGTGGCTGGACCATCCCCTCCTCATACAGCGCCCTAGGTGAACCAATCAAATCCTCTCTCTGCTCTGACAGGCCATCTGATATGGCAAAACTGCACCAGGATGGCCAACTGAGGCCAATCATCACTGTAACTGCCCAGAACTGAAAACAAACTGTCTCATTGGACTCAGAGAGCCCAAATCCATCTAAGGTGTGTATTCATACACCCTATGGATCTCTGCAAGATCATATAAAATATCCAATATGCCCAGACAGACCAAGTAATAATAATCTATAAAAGTGTTGAAAAGCACAAATCATCATCGTAAACCTGTAATCACTGCATAAAACCATCTGGTGACCTATACTAGACCACATATCATATCTCTGCATCATCTGGGGTCTATCCACCTCATGTCCTGTAGTTGACTTTGGTCAAACTAGGTTTGACCAAGTCAACATGACCAATAATATGACCCAGGATAACATCAAACTGTTGCAAGTGTTAAAAGGTTAAAGCATGCTCTACAAATCATTCAAGTAACAATAATAACAAGAAGTAATCATTTCTCTAGCGATCGAATAACCAATTATAAAGTGTTTTCAATATTTACTATGACTCAGACCAAACCTTCAAGACCATACTCACTTCATAGTTGTGACCAATTTGCTAGTGAAGGGTGAAGGTTGAAACTGAATGGGCTAGGCTAAAGGATGACTACTAACTTGACACTGTGACACTTTGGATATGGAAAGGGAATACACACTCTAGCATATGCTGGATGAACAATAACACGGGGGATGGCAGTGTCTCACAAATGGGTAAGTTACTTTCGGAAGTGCTAGTTCACCTTGACAAATGCTCACAATCCATGCCAATACAAATGAGGCCAGCAATCGTTTAGATATAGAGTTTCAATACCATTGCTTTTTGGGCCTTTAAGTTTCCATAGCCTTTGGTCTATGTGTGTTTAGAAACACATTGCATAGATTTACATTTATATTAGGCTTTATGCTCCACGTGTGTTCAAAAACACTTGTTACATGGGCTTTACATTTCACATTTCATTTCAAAGCCAGTTTCATTAGGCTTGCCTTGCATTCACATGTGTTCAGAAACACTTGTTACATGAATGGGCTTATTTCACAAGATATACATTTCTCCATATATTGTATTGATGGCAGTGCTCTGTTTCAGGTTTAGCCAACACAACTTAAGGTAACTCAGAGCCGAGACACAATAAACAAGGGGAGGCTCATCCAACAAAGAGGCTAAAGTGGGGGAAGGTCCTCCATGCCACTAGTCAAGTAGTAAGTCAGGGTTAAAACATAATTGGAAGGTAATGGATGGGTGGAGACAGTGAACAATGAGACCAACACTAGCAAGCCAAAAAAAATGGTTGGAATGATCACCTCTATTCTCCCTAAGGAGGGTAAAACCAATGAGTATAGGTCAAGAACTTCTAAGTCTGAGTGGGGACAAAATATATATATAAAGATACAACCAGGTCCACATATCTATATGATCGCCAGATCATGATACTAAATGTTAAGACATGTCACAAGAATGATTATAAAAGCAACATAACCATAACACAATAATATACCTGCTGAGTCATATACCTGAATGCACACAATCTGAACCATCATCTGTCCACTAAGAACCTGCTGCTGCAACTCTGGGCAATACTGACTGCTCTGTAAATGGCTAAATGGCCACATCAGTCCTCAGATCTGAGTGTCCTGAGACTTAGTCATGGCATGGGAATATATTGTTGTCCATAATAAATATAGTGATCCATCATAGATGCTCATCTCAGCGTCTCATATGTAAGGGAACTGGCTGAAAAGTGTACTGGAATCTAAAAAATAGAATATGGTAGCCCGGCTACTATATATGTGATAACAGACCCGTTGACGCACCCACAATCTCCTTGGACCTAGTGATCCATCATAGATGCTCATCTCAGCATCTCATATGTAAGGGAACTGGCTGAAAAGTGTACTGGAATCTAAAAAATAGAATATGGTAGCCCGGCTACTATATATGTGATAACATCTGGCCCCAGCTGGGACAAGTGCTCTGCTGAAAAGAGCGCTTGAGAACCTCGGAATCTCTGCTACTCGTATCCTCGATCCAACACTCTAGCTCTGCATCAGCTACCAAAATGACACTTGCTATCTGCCAAAAGTCCAGAGCTATACCAAACTCACAGACCGGTCGTCAGAACAATGCATGTATATACATAAATCTCAAAAATGAAAACAATACTAAAACTGAAAAGTGTACTGGAATCTGAAAAATAGAATATGGTAGCCCGGCTACTATATATGTGATAACAGACCCGTTGACGCACCCGCAATCTCCTTGAACCTACGATCTCCTTTCACCCTAAATCAAAACCCGGTCACAGCTCTTCACCCACAACGAGAGACGACACCAACGCGAGACACTCAATGCTCTTGCTCAGAACTGAAACTTTACTGTGATTGGAGGAGTGGAAACGCCTTCTTAAGGGCTCAAAGTTGCGATTTCCCTCCAATCTTTCCCTCCAAATCAAAATCCCGGTGGTCAACTATCTACCCAGTCAGCTTCCACGAGGGATGTGAACCAGACGAGTTTGGGCGAGTAGCAGTGATTTTGGTAAGTATCATCGAGTGTTGAGTCCATGCCTCGAGTCTGCTACGATTGCTTGTTTTCCAGCTCGCTCGTCCAGACTCACGAGACTACATTGATCTGGAAGCCAAAACCATGTCCAATGAATAAAATAGGGCCATAATAATAATAATAATAATAATAATAAACCATTGAAATACTATAGAATGGGCTATAATGATCAAACTGAAGCATGGAATGGTGTACTGGATACATCTAGGTGACAAATAAGCAATCTCAAACCACTTTAGTCATATCTCCCTCGGGACCTATTTTGACCAGGTCAAAATAGGTTTGACCAAGTCAAAAATAACCAAACTGATGACTGAGACAAAAACTGATCCATCCTGTATGGACAAAGGGTGAAGGATTCTCTCTTATTCATATTATTAGCCAACTAAAACATCAATTTCATGACAATGGTGATAAATCAATCAATCATCCAAAATAATATAACTTGCGTTAGAGTAGCATCCCTAATCTTTCATGAAGCCCTTTAGATGCTTACTTACAACCTTAACTAGGTTGCTATGATGGGTGAGGTAGATGAAACAAGGCTAGGATAAGGGGAGTTGACTTGTTTGACTTTAACATAGTGATCTCTCAGAGAATAGGGAAACAAGAATCCACTCAAACATATGCAGGATAGAAAACACTAGGGAATGGCAGTGCCTTACACATGGGTAGAATGCTTAGAAGGTTTCCAATAGATTGTGACAAGCTTCCTTTAACTCGCATCCAAGCCTGATTTAGGCTCCGTGAGGATCTTTTCTAGAACTATTGTGCTAGGTGCACAATCAACCGTAACTCTGAGGTCCTAGGGGACTCTTAGAATTAGTAGTCCCTTACTCCATCCCACATCCATGCCCTTTTGGGCTCTATGGGGAAATAATCATTACATGACACAACCAGCAGTCATTTAGATATTAAATTGTTCCTCATCTTCTTGGCCTCTTTGCATTTCACTTCATTTCCCTTTGGATTTTACATGTGCTTAAAGGCACAATTAACTGCAGCTTTCATCCAAGGCACTTTCATTTAATTTCAATAGCCTTTTGGCTTGCATTTGATTTGATATATAGCATATCTCACAATAATGTCTGTAATGATGAAAGGATAACTTGTTTCGAGGACTAAGGGAAGACAATTCGGTGACACTGGCCACACATCCAATCCATATGGCATCATACAAACAGATGGGAAGGAACCGGGACACAAATAAACATGGAGTCTAACAAACATAGAGGTCTAAGTGGGGGAGAGTCTTCGAGATCAAAAGTCCAAGTCCAAGTCAGGGTTAAGTCTCAAATAATGGAAGATACGAAAGAATGAAAGAAAGTGGAAAGGTGATGCCATACATAGCAAAAGCAAGGCTAAGTCTGCATAAGGTAGGCAATACTAGTGAGCATATAAAAAGGTCTTAGCATTCAGGATCATGCATTTACTCTTGGTAACAAGTTCATGAAAACATCCAATAATATGTAATCACCAATGTCAGTCACCATGTCAAGTTAAAGCTAATAATATGAGCAAGACAGATAGATAATAACACCCAAGTACATATGTATACCTGCTCAGCCATATACCTGTCTCTGCATGAAGATCAACTCTGACTGCTCATGTGGCAAGGGAAAGAAATCAGCCGCCTGCTCTGCTCTACCAAGTGAACCATGACTAAACCAAGTCCATCTCAATGGGTCATGCAAGGCTAAGTCATAACATGGGATACTGCTGCTATTGCATAGGCTCTGAAAATGCTCAACCACCAATGATCACTGGATGAAATATGCTCAACGCATGCAGAACTGGCACTGACTGGAAGAAAAATATGGTCTTTTGTATCATGGTAGCTCCAGCTACAATGTATGTGAACTATGTATCATGGTAGTTCTATGATTGATCCAAACTGGGTTGAACTGAATTTTTAGTTAGCTGCTAAGTTTTTGGTTTGTGACTTTCATTAAACAGTTGGCATCCAAAACAAGAATATGCTTAGTCCATTCATTACAGTAATTATTTTCAGTCACTTACAATCAGATTTGAAAGTAAATTTCAAACTTGCAATAATCTCCAAAATAACATAGTATTAAAGGCAAATAATAGTGGTTTTGTAAGACTGTAACAGCAGTCTTAAAACACAACTCACCATGGTAGATTGGACAGTTATATCAACACATACACCTTGCAAAAATAACCCAGATTATTGCTTAAACTTCTAACCTGAAGATCGACTGAGTATGCAGCTCCCTTCTGGTGGCAAACTGCCTCTTCATAGACCATGATCTGGCTGAATGAGTCACTGTAGGTGACAGTTAACGATTCCCACTTCTTGATGGCCGTAAATGACTGTAGTGACCCCTTCTTGCTCAGAAATTTTATATACAGCCACAGGAAGGAAGGAGACCACAAGAAAAACGCCCAACAGTGCTGTAATAGAGTCCTGTAGGTGTCAAGATAAAGTGCAGACCCCTTTTTCTGACTGTAGCAGCTTCTTATTACTATCCTGGATGAAGTGTGTGTCCACGGCAAGTAACCAGTGGTCAACAAAGCGCCCAGCAGTAGACAAAAGACCCCCTTTCAGCAGCAAATTTTAACAGCTCAACTTCAAACCTCTGTACAACACTCAGTAAGTGAGTGTGCCCTCCCAAAATGAGTGCGCCCCCCTTCTCTGATGGTGACTGCACCCTCTTAACAGTGGAAAGAGATGGCAACATGATGAATGGTGGTGATGTTTCCCAGCTTGGCTCTCCTCAACTGTGGTCATGCCCTCCAAGAATGATGTGCCCTTAGAAAATGCTCATACTCTTGACCAGCATGGTGCACCCTCACCATTACTCAACATAGTGCAGCAGTGGAATAAAATGCCATTCTCAATAAGTGACTAGACTCAACAAAATCCACAAATCTTCAAGTAAACTAGTGTCCCATCCATGGAAATGAAGCACAATGAGAAAATCCGAATGATCTTCCCTCTTAGAACCAGCTAGGGTGGATAGTCTCACCACCGAAACCGATTTTCTCTCTTAGGGTTTTCATCCCAAGAGCCAAAGCCACAAGAGCTCTTCAAAATTAATTTTTGAGAAAATAGTCATGAATGAATGAGAGGGTCCGATTTGCCCCTTTAAGCTTGTTTTACCTTTTTGGTCCACTTTTACCCAAGAACTAAAATTCCATAATTATGGGCAATATTATATAAGCATGGATGCTTCTGTATCATGAACTAAATAATCACTAATAACTTATAAGAACTGTATAATATTGTTAAACTGTATAATACTGTTGTATGCATACCTACTTTATAATGAAGTGTTTCTGACAATGATTATGCAATTCAGTCCATGTGGTATTCAAGCAGACCTATTTTCTTGATGAACTTTTAATGCTTTCAATAACAACCAAAAGTGAATTATTGTGTTGCACTAAATTTGGATTATTGCACTGACACTGTTTTGAATGGCAGCCACATCTGTGTATGCAACTCTCGAAGATGGGGAAATGGAGAAACGATATGGAGTCACATTTCCAACTTCAGAAGTATCAAAAGTTCAATTTAATAATGAGCTAATTGGTAGACCGTTGTTCATAAATGTGGTTTTAGAAAATTCTTTCATCGAAAATGAGGAGGAAATCAAGGCATTCGTGCGCAGGTTGTGGCAGAAAAGATTGGTAAGCAGTCCTGATAAAAACCTCACCACCAATTTGTTGAGAATTGAAGAAAATAAAATCAATCAATCCCTTTGGATTTTTGTTATTATCTCTTTAATTAACCTAGTAAGATGTTATTGTGGTAATCAAGTCAACGTTTTTCCTTCCCTTTTTATTCTGTTGGTGGATGTGTTGTTTCCTTATATGTATGTTTCTCCCATCTAGCCTGAATGTGTTCCACTAGAAATATGTCCCTTCTGGGAGCTTGCCTTTTCCATGTGAATATCAGAAGAGAAAAGAACTGGACATGTTAGTCAGCAGCTTAGTTATGAGGAGTCAGAATGACAACTACTAAATGTCATGCCCCATTGTAATATGGCATGCTTAATCATACAAAAGCAACTGACTTTGAAAAAGGGGAAAAATAGCTATGATCTTATGGTCCCATTCTATAATATTTTCAATTGTGATGTCATGCCATGATGATGTGCAGTCTGACTACACTTCCTCTGTATAAGTGGTTTCTTTTTCATTTGGTAGAAAGTTTGATCCTTCATTTGCATTTCTCATATGGTAATATGAGACTACATTAGATATTCTATGAACATATATTATATGCTATACCATTAAACAACTTTATCAACTTTCACTTTTGAGTAATAAAATATAGAAAATCAATTTTGTAATTTGTTCAATACTCTTGAACTCGCAAGATTTAGATGTTATAACTATCTAATTTAAACTGCCCCTAAAGGTATATTGGAATAAGGAGATTACACTTCAAGTGAACGGATAGTAAGAAGAGATACAAAAATCCAATAATTCCTCCCCCTTTCTTCACTGTCGGTATCTTCCTTCTGTCCTATCTTTGTGATCAGCGGACAAATTGACAGGAGTCAGGTCATTTACCCCATGTCTTGGCAGTCAACTTATACCCAACTCGAGATAAGTAAACCAAACCAACTGGCCACTAGCTACCTGACATCTGACTCTAACACTGTATGTCGTTGGGCTTGTAATTAACTTACACTTGACTCTATAAACAGCGACAACACCAAACTCACTGGCTGCTGACTACCCAACATCCAACCTTGACATCAACTGCAACAACAGACATTATGTAGAAAATAGACGTGGCATCAACTCATCAAAAATGATCACTGTATTGACATCATGGTACCACACTGTCCAATTGCCCTACTTTTGTGGTCATTTGTTGGATATTAATAAAATTATCTTATCTTATCTGTAGTTTTCCTGCATGATTCATTGTGCACAGCTTTCAATGCCTATATGATCGTCCCAGTGCAGATGGTTGAGAGTTGATTTAATGATTGTACCAACATTCTTGAAATCTGGAATTGTAAATGTATGAATCTGGGTATTGAACTCACATGTACATTCTTCTGAGGTCCTAATAGATTTTTAGACACTCGACTGTATCTTCTTGTATGGGTTTCCTTACAATCCTCTGCAAGATGCTGGTATACAAAGTGTCTCCATTCTACAGTCCCAAATTCTCTGTACATTGTGATGTGATCTAATGGAAGTGTATAGTTAGAGTAGAAAATATATTTCCTTATGTAGAATGTGATTCTTTCGCATTAATCATGTGTTGTTTTCTACTGCATCAATGTTATATCTACCTTGTGCATCCCATAAGGCAGTGAAATGGGCATGGACGGAAAACATCAGGATGCTGGCCCATTCGGAATTTGGTGGGCTGTGCCCTCTATGGTGCCAAGAGGGGCCCTACTAACTTGGGGAACTGTGCCCTATATCTTTGTGCATGCATAACTAATTAAGGCAAAACACAAATTTAGAACTGAACTGCTGAAATTAAAAAAAGCATCTAAAACTAGAAGAGTACCAAGGCTGGAGCATGCATGCCTTAATCTCTGTCTCCTCCATGAATCCTAGTATGCCTTCAACCTAAGTTGCACGATATGGGGAAATGGGTACAAGTTTCCAAAACAAAAACGTGCTGGAAATGTGACCCCTCAAAATTTTGGAAACAGGGAAACACTATATATATAATTTCACTCAATCCAACCAACAAGAGGGACATGAACTATGGGATTCTAAATTTTGCCCCATAACCATATTACGAATTCATAATATGTAAAATTCATCTACAGATGCAAAATAAAAACACAACAGAAATAAACTTGATCCACACACACTCACAACATCCATATACAAGCATAATCATAACAGGCATTAAATAAAAACGTTTCAGATTCAAATACATGAGAATACTTATCTTTGTCCAACACAGATCCAAGCAACGGGTTGTGTAAGAACGATTTTCCAGCCAACCGTAGGCATTATGTTCAACATATACTTTTTCTATTGAGAGGCCACGCCCAAGTTGGGCTATGAGGCCACCAAGGCGAAGGAAACACCTACAGGATTCTTTCTCTCAGCCCACAACCCGTTCTACTCTCTATGCTTAGCCAAATGCTCATACAGAGCTCTACAGGGGTCTCACTCAGCCATCACAGCCTTGGCCCCAACAATACCTACCCCACACAACACCCTTCCGGGCTCAGGCATCCCCTTCATCGATCTACCGTTTTCTTGGGCAATCCATCTTGCCGGGTGCTTCTAGTGTGTGCATAGCAGTCCAATCTAATATGTGTTGTTGGAGAACCACATGTAGCCTTAATTCATGGCTCTTCTCAAGCACCTGTGAGTAGCAAAACTCAATGGATAAGGGTTCCTAGCTTGTCCAACCTCTGCACTCACCTACAGCCATCTATTTTCCCTTCCAAATCTGCGGTGTTGTCTCTAATTTCAAATTTCTAGGTTACACAGTCTGGTAATGGTCATGAACAACAATGGGAAGCTCTGCATAGTGTAGATCTGCATGCGAATGATAGAATGAGGGTTGATTCCATAGGATATGAGTTAATGGTGAAAAGACAACTAACATAACTTCTGACCATAGGAGAAAGGACTCCTAGCAGTTGCAGACTGACTTCTAACATGTGACAAAACTATCACAAAAGTGCATTTAGCTCCATATTTCAATAACTGCATGAGCTAACTTTTCCCACCAACCTCACACATGCATTCAATGATTGGAAAATAGTCAAAAGAAGGTAATCGGCTCATGTAATTCACATGGAAAAAATAGGATGAGTTCTAAGGTTGATACTTGGAAACCAAGGATTTAGTCTACCATAGGCCCCCTTTCCTCTTCCCCTCTAGTGGAATCATAGCCCCTCTAGTGCTCTTTACATAGCCATCTTGAACCATCTTATTATTTATGCAACATAATATTTACATACATTTTGAGTTAGGATGACAAGCCTATTAGAATTTTAAATGCAGTAACAATAAGGATCACCGAAAGATGAGCAAGCACAGCATAGACAATAGTACACAATAATTTATCCTGGGTAAACCCTTGTGGGGCAGAAAAACCCAGCAAATTTCTTCTATATAGATTCGTCAGAATGTACAATAGTATTCCTTGTGCAATGACCCAAAACAAGAAGACTCCAAAAGTAGCTATTCACTTGACTCTATCTGTCCTACTCATGCGAACTTGATGAATGAGTGAGGTGACCAAATGAGGAGTGCGAGATCCTCATTTATGCTAATCAATGACTTGACCTTTTCCCCAACAGGGCCGACTTGACTCTCCTAACAGGGCCGACTTGTCCAGTTTACAGTAAAATACTCTTTTCTGGATCTTTCTAGGCCGACATAACATTTAGGGTTTACATTGACTCTTTCAATGACTTTTACATGATCAATTACATCAAAATTTCTGCTAAAGAGTACTTTAACCTACAAATACATACTGCTGATAAATAAAGCAGCAAACATACTAATCTCAAGACTCAAAACAGCATCACTGATTTTCCATTTTTTCTGAAAACAGAGTTGAAGCTAGAGCTCAAAACTCAAACTCTCGAACCACAAAATGGTGCACCCTGCTTCTCCTTTATCAACCAGGAAGAAAAGGTACAATGAATCCAGACACATGCACAACAGCACCTCTACTGCCAGTAAGAACTTCCTCTCCTAGTGCGCCTACTTGCATGGATAACCATGCTAAAAATAAGGTGTGCCCTTGACTCAGCTGGGAAATCCTCATGCAAGAGAGCCCCTACTAACTTAAGGAACAGCACTTTCTGTCTTTGTGCATGCAAAACTAAATAAGGCAAAACACAAATTTAGAACTGAACTATTGAAATTAGAAAAGCATCTAAAACTGGAAGAGGACTGAAGATAGCACATTCATGCTTTTGGCATGCATGTACCCCCTATATCTTTTCCCTCCGTAAACCCTAGTACGCCATCAACAATGCTGTACAAGCTGCTGAAGGAGGGCACTGTACGGGGTCTACTGTGCAGACTGCTGAAGGAAGAGTGTGCTGTAGCTGAAACACTGTCCGAGCTACACAGGTAAACTAACAGCTCGTTCTGAGAGATTATTTTCTCATTTTTCTTAGTCAAGAATAGTCCAGAAACAGCCTGAGAGATATTCAGCCATTTCAAACCCAAAAGAAATGGAATGCCTGTTCCAGATGCCATATTCTGTCTCATTGGGGTTTCTTCTTCATTTCTTACGGAAACAGTATGCTATTGTACTGTTTCTAGTATCTACTGACAGAGGTCTGAGGTTGTGACTTTGACATTGATATAACTGTTGTGTAGTTACAAATCCCACGATGTGGGATGAAAGTCTACCATATATTCAACACAAGACCACAACCCATGGTTCAAGGTTGCAGCATTGCGAGCATCTTGTGACAATAGGATGTGGAGCAACATGACCTGACGAGACAATGTCACAGGAGCTAATAGATATTGCAACCTAAGGCTGCAGAAGAGAAAGCTTGCAACCCATGATGCGGAGCTGAAGACCATGTCTTGGAATTCAGAAATCCCACAAATTGACATTTCGAGGGCATGAGACCTGCATTATACTCTCACAGAAACAAAATTTCCACAACAATTCATGGTCTGTAAGACCCAACTATAGAAATGAAGAATTGAACATAATTGCAGAAAGGGAAGTTGAGTGGACGTGATGGTTCATTTTTCTAAGTTCCAACTTCTAGGATTGTTGGGACCCATTTACCAATAGAATCCCTGTATATATGTTTGGCTTGGGACCAAAAGAAATGAGCCGAAAACACTAGTGTAAAAGTTGTGAGCTATTATATATCTATAATAAAAGATATGTTTACAGAATTCCTTGTGTAAAGTTCTGAGTATATGTACTTTATTATTTTCAGTATACTGTTTGATTCTAATTTTGTATACTTGAATAAATAGTTCTATGCAAAAAACTTTTAAGGCACCGTTTAAAAGCACTTGTAATAATGATTAAATGACATGAGTCTAAAGACAGTAAGAAAATAAATATTATAGTTCTTTTAGATATCAAAGCATAAGTCTTTAGACCATCATCAAATTCCATTTAGCATTCTCATAGTCTTGTTTGTGGTGCCATGATTGCTTGTGAGTATTCTCTCTGGTATTGCCGTTTTTTTTCACCACATTAGGGGCATGGCCAATGCAACAAGTGGAAGGGACAGATATAGACTCCCTTCCATCGGTTCTTCATTAAGGTTGTTGCTTTGACTTTGGAGAGAATATGTTTGAGTAGACAGAAATCCTTATCATGTACTCCTATTTTCCATGTCTCTCGCCTCTGGGGGACATAATTGCTGGTATGCTAGGCTGAGTGAACAAATAGTTCTCATTAGTATCTGGAATGGACTTACTCCTGTTAGTTCTTCAATGATGCTTTTGGGTTAACTTTTGAGAATAAAAATTGGAATCAGAGATGAGATATACCAGTGCACAGTCAAGCTACTGGGATCTCTCCTAATCAACTCCTTTTCCTTCAGCTGGACTAATTTTTAGACATATTTTCAGTGTTGATGAATATATTGTTCAACCTAGCTACAGAAGGATACATCTATGATCTATCACATTAGTTGAAGATGTATATCCCATTTCCTGAAATTTTGGAAGTGCTTTTTTCTGAGACCGATACTGCCTCCGTGTTCAAGGTGGCTAGATTTCGTTTCTTGGGTCTTTTTATAGGCCATATGCTATTTTTTCTGCAAAATGTGATTTTCCCTTTCTTCATTCTACATCTTTCCTGCCATTTACATTTTGAGTTTCGTAATTAATTGGGCCCTTGTTTTGGTTTTCCTTTCTTCTTTGTTTTTTCCTTTGGTGTGGGGGCAATTCCTTCTGACATCTCAGTGATAAACAGAATTTGCTCATTGTTAGTGCTTTTATCGAGGTTTCTATTTCGACCAGTTTCTCATTTATTATCGTATCTCATAAATCAAACATTTTCAAGAGGATTCCTTCCTCATTTCTTACTTTGGTCAGTCAATTGCCACTTGTTCTTTAAATAATGTGTTGCTCAACCACTTATATTTCATGGATCAACCACTTCTATTTCATGAGCATGCATTAATCCGGTAGTTGTGGCAATATCTACATAGGTCCTTGATTGTACCTACTTCATGGGGTAGAGTGGGGGTTGCTTTAAAGCCGTGCCCTACTGTGCTATTGAACAAGTGCCTCTATGATTTATAATGAAACTTTTGGACCTCTTGTTCCAGTTTCTCAAATTGTGAAGTCTTTGGCAAAAGATTTTATCCTCTGTGCTGAATATGAGGTCCAAGAAAGTTGGCCACTAAACATCTGCAGTAAAATATATACCAAACCAATTTTCCACAAATATTTTACTTCAACTTAGGAGACCCTTGGACTCAACTAGGTATCTTATCTGACTGCATCCTCTCAGAGTTTTCTTTGCAGTCATTTAGAAGATGCATTTCTTTAATTTCCATTGTTCATTTTAAAGGATGGTTGCCCCCATCTGTGCAACTCTAGCTCCTTGTATTTACATTTGAAAAATTGATTGCTTGTTCTATGAGCTGCTTCATTTGTTCCTGTTATATTGTAAAAATCCTAACCTTTGGCCTAAACTTTATCATAGGGCAAGAAATGCTTGTATGTCAATTCAGTTATATGGGAGAATTGTAAACTCAGCTTCTGCCCCATGAGCTCCAGGATATTCACAATCCTTTTTAAGATGACAACTCCCCGGCAAATTTGAATTGCCATGTAAACAAAAGCCAGAAATTGTAGGAATGCCAGTTTTGAAGATATTGGCTTGGAGCATAGAATTGCAGTTGCATAAAGATTGACTTCTTATTTAGATGGAGGCATCATAATCTTATTGATCTGGACATTGAAAATAGCTCTTGTTACAGCTGCATGCAGCTGATCTTATTTAAGGCATTGACTTACCCCAAAACTTATTACCATGTATAGATGGAAAACTTTCCTCTTTTACTTAAGTGGTGGCTCAACTGTCAAATACAATGTAGTTGGCGCACTGAAAAAAGTTTAAAATTGTTTGTTGCAGTGCCAGGCAGCTGAACTTCATTCAAGGCATTCACGCTCTCCATCACATGATCAGGAGGACAAACAGAAAAGAAGGTTTGTTAAGGAACAGAAAACTCGTCAACGAGCAGAACAAATTGGACAGTATGTTGGATTACTAAGATGCTGAAGGGAATCAGTAGTTGGAAACCAGAAAGAGTTTGAGCTGTTCTGATTCCTCTAACCTTATGGGCTCAGTGTCTCATTTCAATTCTTGAATGATCTCTTGTCTGTAAGAATGATGGAATGCTTCCTATTGCCCGAATATGAGGGAAACTTGTCTCCAAGTTAAGAGTGTAATTCAGTGCATCAGAAGAGATAACTACAAGATTCTAAGAATAGATGTTTGAGCAGACATTCCAAGAGCTGCAGTTGATATAATATCCTTGGAAATTTTCTTTATCCATCCAATTACCGAAGTTAAAGAAATGCAAAATGCTGAAACTGTTCAAGGCTTTCTTCTGTCTTGAAAACCTAATACAGGACAATCTGTTGAAAAAGGAAAAGAATTTTACAATTATTCTTATTCTTTATATAATATAAACATGCAGTTTTGATTTAAAATATACACATGTAATTTTGCAAAAATAGTTGAAAAAAATTAAACAAGCACATTTGTTTTCCTCATAATTTTGTTTTTATTTTCATTGCATTTTATATCAAAGATTAACGATGTTGATAGATATGAACAATTAAAATAAGTAAACATGGAGAATACCCTTTACTACCACATCTTTGTCCTCTCCAACCCCAACTATTTTTAGTTTTACCCCTAATTTTATTTTCTCTGGTCTAATTTTACCATTGACTATTGTTCCTTGGCCTTCAATACTACACATTTTTTAAATTCATTAGAAAGCACTCGTTCTTGTCTCCATCAAGAAGATAAATATGTTTTTTAACAGATTTAACAAGTCCAAGGATATTTTATTCCTCTTTAAGATCACTTTTTTGGGGGCAGGTTAACCCCTTCTCTTGACATGAGAGGATTGAATGCGTTTACAACATTAGCTTCTCAATCCAATGACCTTTGTCTACAAATCTGCAATTAGGTTATTTATTCCATCAAATTCATCCAGTGCTTTCACTCAGCTTCATATGTAAATGGACAGCATTAACGCAGCAATATGTTCTTCAGCAGGATTGAACCTAGGTCTCTGTGGAGAAAGCCCACTTGATGTACCACTAAACGACAATCTACCTGACTCTTTAAGATCAGCTTTTAAAGCCTTGAGCACAGCAGCAAAACATATGGAGTATCTTATTACATTTGTCAACCATTTTTTTCATGGTATGAATGGTTATCTCCCAAAATTCTATACTTTTATCAAGTCCAAAAGTTATATCATTGTCTAAAACTTCAATACTTCCCAATTTAATTAATTTACCAAGGAAAAGATCTTCTTGCATTTGAGGCATAGTTCTGTCACTAGAAAAATTACAATAGCACCATACATTTGCACAGCACTGGTAGCTATATTCATAAGATAATCAACATAACCCTGTGTTGATCTCTTTTTCCTGACAAGGTAAAAGAACCAATGCTGAGAATCTTGAGGGGAACAAGAAAGCCTCTCCTTCATTTTTTATAGAGGTGGTACGCTTCTCTTTAATTCTGAAAAATGTTTCTTGATTTTTCTGGGTTCAAGATAAATGGAAAGGGAGAATGCTAAGCGGCAAAACCCCAAATTCTTTATCATATTCTGTCAAATAAAAGAGGGTTCTTCATAACTAGATTTATCATTCAAGTGCAAGCTTTGCTTGGAAATGGACCAGACAACTCAAAAGTAAATGGAGTCAAGAAAGATTAAATATCAAATATAAATATATGCCCAGCTCGCCAAAACATACCTCTTCTAACATATGCAAGTAAGAGATGCAACCAAATATTTCACAAAAAGAAAAAAACACAGATAACAAGGGTCCTTCAGAGACTTTTAAATGATTTCAACCATAAATATCATAGGGATGTATAGGAAACATACACTCAAGATCTCATGCTCACATGAAAGTCAGAGACCATAAAAATAATATGCCCCTGAATAGTTCTCCTTGGAGTTTTACAATCAATAATAAATACAATACTCAATTCTTCAACCAGACATTTGGTTATAGTAAGAAATAAAGCTTTCCAAATACAACACTAAATCTCCATGATTCAAATAGACAACCAAGCTTGAATGATAGCCTCATCCAGGCTGGAGAATGCTCCCATGGAACTAAAACAAACACTTGGAAGAAAAGAGAGAGAGAACCAATCAGAACTCGGCTTCAATGATAGACTTATGCAACATGAGGCTGAATGAGAAACTGATACAGATAGGAGAAAACATAAGGGAGGAACTGAAGGTCTGTACTCACAGAGAAAAGAGGCAAATTGTTGACGACTAGGCCCCTTTGAATGTATTCTATTACCGGCTAAACTAGCAGGGCTAGTATCCAGTAAGCACATGCAAAGACTTGTGACCCAATGTCCCCTCGATCACAAACCTTTAACTTCTTCAGAGAGTCTTAACCTCCAAGGGGAGTGCCCTTGTTTGTGTGCCTATCAATATTTACACTAAATACCTTCCACAATCTCATGCAAAGATCAGTGCCTTTATGGAGTCAAGTAGAGAATGAAGAAGACATATCAAAGTATAATCCTGATTAGGCACCAGTCTCGGACAAGTACTATAGCATGGGTTATTCAATCTAACATAAAATTATACTTATACCTTGAAGATAAACAATTTCCAAGTGTACTTAATTAAACATTAACTTACACTAGTTAGTTTGTAATAATATGGCTTCAAATCCACCACAATTACCAGCTAGTATTTAGGACCAACATTTCAATAGCAATTAACGAGTACACTTACATCAATAAACAATCTGATTCCCACTGTTAAATCAACATTAATTTGAACGACATGAAAGAGTAGATGAACCAATGGATTAATAGTTATAAATTCCAATAAGTATGAGATCCCAGGCATTCATTTGTATGACAATTGTTGCAAAAGAAATTAGACCTCTTATGTAACAAGTGAACCAGTATAGCAGCAGTAACAGTGTTTATAACACTTCCTTGAGGCATTTAACATTAGTGTTAGCATCAATTATTTCCATAGTTCACAACCATAAGCAATAGCATCCCATTAAACATCAATTTGTCGACTAGATTTGTTTGCTAACCTCTGTTTGGTGGTTTTGTAGGCCTATTTTATGGAGCAGTAGAGGGCTAAGCCTCAAAGGTCACCTTGTAAGGGCCTTTAAGACCTCGCTTTAGGGCTCAAGAGGCTGCTTAAGGGGAGAGAAATGTAGGAGAGAGGAGCGCTAGGGTTCTAGAAGAGAGATTAGGGACTAGTTAGGTTGGGGTTAGGTCTGGTTAGGGTTGTAGCAGAGAAAAATGGGGGAGAGGGAGCAGGCCTAAGGTATGGAAGAAGGAGTTTAGGGCTGAAGGAAGAGGGCCATGACCTTAAGGAGGGAGGCCAAGGTTGCGAAGGGCCTAGAAGATGGTTGTCGAGGGGGAAAAGAGGGAGGTTGAGCCTCTTAAGGTAGGTTGAGGCCTGAAAAAGGGTGAGCCGAGAGTTTAAGGCGGATGGTGTAGGGCAGCAAAGGGAGGCCAAGGCCTTTCGGAGGCAGGCCGAGAGGCCTAGGATGCTCAGAGGGGGAGGCCGCAACCCTTTAGGGCTTTAATTTTCAAAAAAAATACTATTTTCTTAATTTTAATTAATTTTTAAAAATTTTAGGGTTTTAAAAATAAAATTGCAGACCTAAAACCTAATCTAATTCTACCATGAAATGCAATTCTTACAAATGAAAACTGCATGAAATTTTGGATAAAAATGTGACAAGAGAAGGGATATGATCCTCCCCTCAATCCAAGGCGTAAGGGATCGATGTTTAGCGTCCCTACAAGGAAAGTTCCTCTAGGCTTGCAAAATTAGGGCATCAACCAACAACGCCTAAGGTTCATTGGGAAATCCTAACAAAAGCAAAATAGAGATACAAGGCCCTCTACAAAAAAACTTCTTCAAGAGAAGGTCTTCTAACCATACAAAATTGACAAAATCTTGATAATTAAACCCTAACCAACAAATATAATGTACTAGCATAGCACCATTCAATAGAGATAGAGAAACTATTGCCAAGATTCAACACAGATGAACAAAGAAAAACCCTAGATCACCTTTGTGCATGAGTTAAACCAACCAATCTAGCATCATCATGTATGTGCAAAGGAAACCCTAGCATTTCATCCACATTTCACTTCAGAAGCCAAGAAAGAGACTCTCCAAGAGGTGTGCATCACATAAGAAGCCCATATAACAAGAGAAAGAGAAGAAGTAACATATTTTATCCCCAAGTCTTGTGTTTTACAAATGAATTAAGATGGTCTATTCATACCCATCTTATCACAAGACTTTTAGTTTATCCAAGCCTACATGTGAATTTGAAATTAAAACAAAAGTAATATTAAAATATTCTAATACATGGGTAACTTGGGTATTTTCCCCATAGTTTACCAAAACTGGTGAAAATGACTAAAACTAAGCAAATGCTTCCACTATGAAGGATGGAATGGGCAAGGGGTGACATCATGCCCCATCTAACCCCAAATATGTTGAAAAAAACTCAACGTCCCCCCTCAAATCATGCTTTAAGGCCTGGTAGCTAGGATGGCATCATCATAGTTCTGGGCCCAAGGAGAGAGGACGTTGTGTTGAAAAGGGGCCAAGAGGGGTGCCTGAGGGGGGTGCCTGAGGTGACTGGAAGAAGAGGCAAGTGCCTTTGAGGGAAGCGTTATCACCAATGAAGAGATCAAGCAGTGGGTCATGTGACCTAGTGACCTGCCCCTAGGAGCCTCAGACACCAACCTTAGGGTCACAGGCCCTAGAATGATGCAATCAGCAATGCCACTAAGCCATAGTACTCCTAGAGGGAGAATCAAGGGGTCTGACCATAACCAACCCTAAAAAACCGCAGATAATACCCCCATCCTAGCCCTGAAGAAGAAAACAGAAACGACTCCTCTCCCTGGGCAGATATCTGAAAGTGTTAGGTACTGGTACCCGCGTAACATTGGCTCCACCTGCGGGACAAGTGGTCTTCTCGGGAGTGCTTGAGAACCTGTGAATATCCTAGGTACCTGTAGACTTGCACACATATCAAATATTTGAAGGCATTAAAAGCATCATGAGGAAGACACGTCTATCCTGCCTTACTCAGTATCATGACATGAAATGCAAATAAATGAACATGAAAGAACGGCAAATGCAATGTAAGGGTAACAGTATATGACAAACTCAAATGAGACAAAAACTACCTACCCTAATTATGATAATCAGAATGGGTCAAGTGAAATCATACCACCAATGTAGCCAGCTAAGTAGGTCATTCATACTTGATATTTTTCCTTTGTCTTTAGAAACAATCCAGGATAAGACCTCATTGATGATAAGCTGAGTACATACCGGGATCTTTGTCAGGATAGGGAATGAAAGTTGAATGACGGTGGGAACCTGGAAGCCTAGATATCGATGCCATGGAGAAGAATTGTTTTCATAAGCTTCATTTATCCAAGCCTGTACTGGGCTCAAGTATTCACTCTCTCCATTATGTATTTGCATTGAGAAAATATTTTGCATGAAACTAGTCATCTGGTTTTTATCTTGGAAGACCATTTGCATAGATGGACCTCGCAAATCTTCATAGGCTAGCTGCAACCTATCCCTGCACCTGCTTAAACATTCTTTTGGATACACAAACATATTGTTCATCTTTGAAATAATCATGTTAGTATCCCTAATAATCTTTAAGATTTTGAAATTATCAATCACATAACTGATACCTTCACTTTGATGGACACAATGGCTCACTGAGAGGGGGGGGGGGGTGAATCAGTGAGCTTGCACTTAATTCGATTTCAAATTCTTCAAACCCTAACATATATCATTTACATTTCCACTTTAACATTCATATAGAGATCATCATTCATACTGAGCTATACATCAATAAACATTAAGCAAGTAATCCATATCATTGACACATCACAAGAAACACAAGATATCAGCTTTGTAATCTTTTTATATTTTGATTCAACCGGCTACAACCGTTAGTTATTATCAGCTACAACTGAATTAGAAGCACCAACTCTTATTCCAAGACTCAGCTTGGTCTTTTTCTCAGATCCAACTAAGAAAAATGGTACAAGTCCCAGCTTGTATTACATATATACATCTGTCACATTATATCTCATATATCACTGATCCATCCATAACAAAACATCACACACACATCAATTTTCTTTCTATAAACATGTCTTCAATTTGTCCACAGCAAATCATCATTATCAGCACTTCTTCACATTTTGCTCATATCATTATTTTGTTTGTAAGCACATCATCATTATGTTGTTAATAACTTGTCACTGCCTTGTCAAGATCATCACTCAAAGGCTGCCTCAGATGAACCCACAAATCAGAAAGGAGAAGGATTACTTCATTGATGTTCTTGCTACTGTTGTTGTCACCGAACCTGTCCTCATCTCCTCAAAACCCCGAAAAACAGAGCTCTCTTTAGCACCTCCAAAAATTTCACAACTCTTCACAAATAAAACTTTTTCCTCTTTATTTATACCTTTTCTTCTCCACAAATTTTGGAGGCCGACATGTCAAGTTCATTTTATTTTATCATTTAACAATTAAATCAAATGATATTTTTTTTATTTCCATGTTATCCTTAGCAAATATATATATATATATATATATATATATATTTAAACCTTTTTTTTGCCACATCATCATAGTGGGCTTGTCACCACTTTATCTTTTTCATGCCATGTCATCTCCTTGTCATATGGCCTTCATCTTCCTCAAAAGATGCCCACAGGGGCTCTTTTTACTTGTCCACAAATGCCTCCAAATATGCCCGTGAGAGGCATCTAAAATGCTCGCATTGCCACTTTAGAAATGTTTGCATGCTCCTTCTAGAAATGCCTACAGGGGGACCTTAATTATGCCCGCAAGACCTTATAATTATGTCCGCAAGGGCTATTGATAAATGCCCGCAGGGGCTTATCAACTATGCCCGCAGGAGGCTCTTTCTCATGCTCGTAGTGGTTCACAAGGATGCCCGCAAGGGCTCCTTAGAATGCTCGCATGGACACTTGCAAGGGGCTTCAAGGATGCCCGCATAAGCCCTTAAAAGGCTTCAACATACGCCCGCAGAAGCTTCATAAAATGCCTGCGGAAGGGCTCTTTAGATGCTCGCACAAGCCACCAAAAATTCCTGCATGGCTACTTCAGAAATGCTCGCATGGGGTGTTTAAAAATGCCCGCAAGGCTACAAAAAAAAATGCCCACAACTGCTTTTTATGAAATGCCCGCAACACTCCTTAAATGCTCGCAGAGTCTTCCAAATGCACGCAATGATCTTTCAAATGCCTTGTCCTCAACTTTGTCATGCTTCTTTGTCCTCCATGCTTGCTTGTCATGCTTGCCATCATCAATTCATTGTCTCCATGTCCTTGTCCATTGCTTGTCCTCCATGTGATCTTGTCTTTTGTCCATGTCATCATGCCATATGTGTTATTTCCTTGTCCATTGCTTGTCCTCCAAGTCATCTTGTCTTGTGTCCATGTCATCATGCCATATGTGTTCTTCATGTTATAATTTCAGCCTTTGTCATTAATGTATTGTCATCAATGACAATCATATTCATCAATCTCGCCCTTTGTCATTGATGGCAACTTCAATTTCTCTCCCCCTTTGACATTAATGACAAAGAGCCAATTTTCCATTAAAAGCTTCACAGTACCCAAAAATATATATATATATATCTTTAAATTTTTCATGAAATCATTTGTTGATCTTCCCCTTTGACTGAGCTTGATATTGTGTGTTGGAGATCATCCTTGTACCTTTTCTCTTGCCTTCTTCAAAAATTTTCATAAAAATACATACTCCCCTTGTCATGTAGATTTCTTGACTTGCTGAGATTGATTCTTCCTTATAGGGTCTGCCTGCTCCCCCTATTAATCGGCACTTTTATTCTGGTTGCCTTCAGAAAATTTCCAAAGATTTTTATACTTCATAAAAGGTAAGCATGCAAGAATTTCTTTTGATCGTACACTTTTACAGACAACATTTTTTTTTTAGGTAATTATGCACTGCCATGTTTCTTCCTCATTTGCTCCTTGGCTCATCATATTCCCAAAATGTCTTCTTCAGGATCAAAGATTTGGGCACATTGACCACTACGCTTTTTCATTTTCCCTAAGAATGCTTCAGAAAGACTTTAACTTTTTTTTTGCCTTAGTCTTTTGCTCCGATACTGTGTCTCAACCACAAACCCTTCTTTGTTTCTTTTGTTGTCTCATTTGCATCAGTTCTGTTGCTTCTTTGAGATGCTCGAGATTAAGCTTCATCCTTCTTCTTTTAATTTTCATCCTAACTTAGTCCTCAAATTGCCTTTTTCACAGTCCTTCTTTCTTTGACTCAACTCTTCTCCAATATTCACATACATGGTTTGATCTTGCTTTCATAGTTATCTCCATCATATTGTTTTCATTTATGATTCCTCTGCCATTTCATATCAAAGCTTTCAAACAATCATTGTCCTGTAGCTGCCATTTTTCTTTCTTTCAATCCTGTACCTTCTTCATTACATCTCCACATTATTCTGTAAATGCTTCTATGTCTTCAACAGTATTTTTAAAGTTGATCTTGGATATCTTCAAAAAGTGTTGCTTCTAATCTTTGAACACCATAGCCAAAATCATGGACAAGATTCTCCAAACAATATTAAACTTAAACATGGCTTGCCATCTTAAAGACACTGTCACTATCTTATCAAATCACAGTCAAACAATCATAGATAAAATATCTTTGTCATTGTTTTTCAGTCTTCATGCTGCTATGTCACTTGATGTTTGCACTTTGAATCAAGACATTTGATTTCCTATGTACTTTCCTGCCTTCATAAGACTTTTAAACCTGATGCCCTCTGTTGTGGACAAAAGTAAATATGTTGCTTTCAAACCATGTGAATTGTTATAGAGAAATAGAACTTGACTTTGGCTCAGACTCTGGATGATCTTTTTGCTTCATATCACTTCAATCCTTGAGAGTTCATAAGATCACTGCAAATTATTCTTGTTCAACAAACTCGTTCGAACGATGCCAATCTTTCTCAAGACTTCAAATCTGATCTTGTATGAATTCATGCCTAGGATTTCTTCAAAAATTACTTTTGTATTCAATTTTATAAATTTTCATTTGTTCTCATCCATGCTCATATGCCAAGTTGAACCATTTCTGCCATGTATTGGTTGTCCTTCTCCAAACCCGATCCTAGGACCGGTATCTTTGCTTGGAGTAGTCATCAGCTTCCCTTGAGTTCATCCTCCAATTCCATGGACTCAAGGTGTATTTGAAGTCTTTAAAAGACTTCAAGTTTGGCTTGTCATAAGGCAACCATCTTCATTTGTGCAACGATCATCAACTTCATTTAGATTTAGTAAAATATTCGTTTTCACCCATGCCTTAGAATGTCCTTGGCTGTGATTATTTGTCCTTTGGCCTCCACATATGTCTGTGTCACTCTTCTTCCAAGATTCATTGACTTTCCTTGCTGATGAATATGAAAAACTTCTCATTAATTGTCTTCTTGAACTTGCACATACTTGGGCTTTATGGCCAATACCACTACAAGTGTAACATCTCAATGTATAACATTTAGCAGCAGAATGTCCAAATCGGTCACATGTCCAACATCTTATTTGATCACTTTGATTTTCAGCATTTATTCTTCCTTGGAATGTACAATTCATAGCCCTATGACCAAAACCATTACAAGAATAGCAATAACACTTAAATTTGCTATCATACCTGAGAGCTTGATTCCATCTTGGAGTTGTCTCTCTTCTTCTAAAGAATTTGCTTTGAGGAGTAGAATTAGCTCCTTAATGCATTCTTGAACTTCCAATGTCTTTGTTGTCATGTGTAGGTGCTTGTTGAGGAGCTTTGCTTTCATCTTTGAGGGATGTGGATCCAACTTCAAGAGTCTTGGGAGACCACATGTCTTCTTCAGATTTTCCTTCTTCCTTCTTGTACCCAAGACCACATTTGTCAAAGGGAGATCTTTGACAATTCAAAATTTCTTCCAAGATGACTGAACTTTCATTGAACTTCACATGAGCTTTTGACTTTTCAATTTTCTTTCTAAGATCAACAATTTCCATCTCAAGCTTCTGATTTGTCTTCTTTTTTTCTTCTAGCTGAAGCTTCATGATTTATTCTATTATTTTGGCTTCCTCCAACTGAGTCCTCAAACCAATATTAACTATTATTGTCTCTTCAAGCTCTTTAGGGATTTTACCGATCTCTTCTTGCTCTTTTGTTAATTCAATCTTCAATTTTCTGACTTCATCATCTTGATCTTCTAGCTCACCTTGTAAATCTTTGTTCTTGAATTTCAATCTCATGAGCAATGCCTTTGTCTATTTTTTGTACTTTTCAAATGACCCCAAAATCTTCTTCTTAAGCCTCAGATTGAATTTTAGATCAATATCCAATAGGGTGCATGCAAATGGATTATTGACCTTTAACAAATCTTCCTTTGCATCTTTTGTAAGTAGAATTTCAACATCATCACATTCAGAATTATCATCAACTGAAGAGTTCTTACCTTCACTTACATTTGAAGCTTGTTCCTACTTCTCTTCTTGCTTCTCATCCTCGGAGGTCTTGACTTCTGTTTCATTGTCAGTGTCTTGAACATTCCTTTGATATTCACCTTCCATCTTGAACCAGAGATCCTTTGCAGAGGTATATTCTTTTACACTTTCTTTGATAGTGCTTGAGAGTCCATCCATCAGAAACTTCAAGGCAATATTGTTGTTTTTCTCAGCTGTTGTCTTTGTCTTCTTGCTAGGTTGGACAGGTGGGTTAACCACAATTTCCCAAACACCAAATTTCTTCAAGCAATTATTCATTTTGCTTCTCCAACCAAAATAATTTGACTTTTCAAAAACTGGAACTTCATTGTGAATGAGCTTTGTTGGTCCTTCCATCTTGTGTCCACGAATCCCTTCAATCTTCCTAGGCTTGAGATGAAGGCTCACTCTAATACCAATTGATGGACACAATGGCTCGCTGAGAGGGGGGTGATTCAGTGAGCTTGCACTTAATTCAATTTCAACTTCTTCAAACCCTAGCATATATCATTTACATCTCCACTTTAACATTCATACAGAGATCATCATTCATACTGAGCTATACATCAATAAACATTAAGCAAGTAATCCATATCATTGACACATCACAAGAGACACAAGATATAAGCTTTGGAATCTTTTTATATTTTGATTCAACCGGCTACAACTGTTAGGTATTATCGGCTACAACTGAATTGGAAGCACCAACTCCTATTCCAAGACTCAGCTTGGTCTTTTTCTCAAATCCAACTAAGAAAAATGGTACAAGTCCCAGCTTGTATTACATATATACATCTGTCACATTACATCTCACATATCATTGATCCATCCATAACAAAACATCATACACACATCAATTTTCTGTCTATAAACATGTCTTCAATTTGTCCACAGCAAATCATCATTATCAGCACTTCTTTACATTCTGCTCATATCATTATTTTGTTTGTAAGCACATCATCATTATGTTGTTAATAACTTGTCACTGCCTTGTCAAGATCATCAGTCAAAGGCTGCCTCAAATGAACCCACAAATCAAAAAGGAGAAGGATTACTTCATTGGTGTTCTTGCTATTGTTGCTGCCACCGAACCTGTCCTCATCTCCTCAAAACCTTGAAAAATAGAGCTCTCTTTAGCACCTCCAAAAATTTCACAACTCTTCATACATAAAACTTTGTCCTCTTTATTTATACATTTTCTTCTCCACAGATTTTGGAGGCCGACATGTCAAGTTCATTTTATTTTATCACTTAACAATTAAATCAAATGATTTTTTTTTTATTTCCATGTTATCCTTAACAAATATATATATATAACCCTTTTTTTGCCACATCATCATAGTGGGCTTGTCACCACTTTATCTTTTTCATGCCATGTCATCTCCTTGTCATATGGCCTTCACCTTCATCAAAAGATGCCCGCAGGGGCTCTTTTTGCTTGTCCACAAATGCCTCCAAATATGCCCGCAAGAGGCATCTAAAATGCCTGCATTGCCACTTTAGAAATGCCCGCAGGATCCTTCTAGAAATGCCTGCAAGGGGTCATGTAAATGCCCGCAGGGGGGCCTTAATTATACCCGCAAGACCTTTTAACTATGCTCGCAAGGGCTATTGAGAAATGCTGGCAGGGGCTTATCAAATATGCCCACAGAACTTCAAACTTATGCTCGCATGAGGCTCTTTCTCATGCCTGTAATGGTTCACAAGGATTCCCGCAAGGGCTCCTTAGAATGCCCGCATGGACACTTGCAAGGGGATTCAAGGATGCCCGCATAAGCCCTTAAAAGGCTTCAACATATGCCCGCAGAAGCTTCATAAAATGCCCGCATAAGGGCTCTTTAGATGCCCGCACAAGCCACCAAAAATGCCCTCATGGCTACTTCAGAAATGCCTGCATGGGGTGTTTAGAAATGCCCGCAGGGATACAAAACAAAAACGCCCGCAGTTGCTTTTTATGAAATGCCCGCAGCACTCCTTAAATTCCCCCAGGATGCCTGCAGAGTCTTCCAAATGTACGCAATGATCTTCCAAATGCCTTGTCCTCAACTTTGTCGTGCTTCTTTGTCCTCCATGCTTGCTTGTCATGCTTGCCATCATCAATTCATTGTCTCCGTGTCCTTGTCCATTGCTTGTCCTCCATGTCATCTTGTCTTTTGTCCATGTCATCATGCCATATGTGTTCTTTCCTTGTCCATTGCTTGTCCTCCAAGACATCTTGTCTTTTGTACATGTCATCATGCCATATGTGTTCTTCATGTTATAATTTCAGCCTTTGCCATTAATGTATTGTCATCAATGACAATCATATTCATCACACTTTTCAAGTGGAAATATAAACAATAGATATTTTGGCACTGCAAAGTGAATAGCATACTTGTCCAAATGCCTCTAAACTCCCTCAAATTTCTGAACAGAGGTATGTAATATTTTAAGTATGTTATTAAGGTCTCATATGCACCATTAATGGATTATTACAACTATTCTCACCCTCTTCCATTCAACTCCAAAAATCCCCAATTCGACCCTTGGGGAAATGGCACTATTTCACCTCCCAATACAACTAAACTGAGTAAAAATACTTCAAATGCTCAAGTACAGTACATGAAACTTGTAGAAAACGTCCATGGTAGTATATTGATCACAAATATATCAGAGAATCATCCATCCATTCAAAATAATCAACATTATAGTGTCATACATCAATGCATTGGGGAAATGGACATTGTTTGCTCATTAATCAATATTTTTGCATACAACCAGTGGGTATTTCGACCTGATACTTTATGAATATTAAAAACAGAGGATATGAATCTATTACAATCAGAAATATATAATGAGAAGCTCTCCCAAGAATCATAAGAGCTCACCAAAAACGCCCTCCCTCAAGGAGCATGAATATGCTTTCAAAACTGGAAATGGTGGAGAGAAAGTGTTGCACTAAACCAAACCATGAAACTTCCTGTAGATGCTACCTGCAAATACAAACTCCATTAAAGCACCATGAAAGACTTGAGTGGCCTCTCCAAACACCAACTTGGATGGGAATCTTTCACCCTCGAAATTGGCTAAGGCAAGAAACTAGTCATCCACTAGCTCTCTCTTCACAAATGCAATTTTTCTCAAATCATCAAAATCCATTCTCATACTTCATTTCTAAATTTTATAACCAACATTATCCTTCTAAGGTTCGAAATCCTCTCAATAGATTCAATAGATTCAATAGATTTTCATTTAGGAAATATTCCACATTTACCACTTGTCTCCTAGTTCCAACCTTCCATCTTCTCCCAAATTTGATTTTGAGTCTCTTTGGCTTCTCCAACTCCCATGAGCACCTTCCTTGAGCCTATTTTTGGGGTTGACATTTCATAGTGGTCAGATGTCATAGGTCAGGTCTGCAATTTGTCATAGTTGTCATAGATGCTCCATCATTGGTGTCATAGGGGCTAGGGAATCTAGCCCAAGTGTCCACAAACTTCCAATTTGACTCTTTATCTTCCATGGAGGTTACCAATCCTCCCCAATTCGACCTGAGATGCTCAATGACATGTGTTATGACTTACCAACTCACCCAAGAGTGTTCACCTTCCCATTAATTCGAATTTGCAAGAGAGAGATACCATGTATTATGAAAAATCAAGCTAGTGTGGGTCCCACATCCTCCATATGTCTCCAAAACCATTTGCCACCTGGGATTTCTCTTGAATTTCTTTATTCACTCTATTTATTAAATACTTGAACCCTTCTAATGTCTAAACATCATTTATTAGCTTCCTTATTACCATTCCACATGTGCCCATCCAACCTAGGAAACTAGTAGGATTGATGGGATTGTCTTACTAGGAAATTATTTGAATGGGGACATTACAGTCCTCCCCACCCAATATTGCTTGCCCTCAAGCAATATCAATTTACCATGCTGCAAACTTGTCCCTCCTCTATCAGGTGGCCTTCCATGAGTAATGTCTCCCAAAATCTTTCTATTCCGGTGCTTCATGCTGTGGGAAGAAACTACCTGATTTGGATAGGTGTGTTGCCCTCTCACAATCCTTAGTACTCCTTTTCAATCTTGGAATTTCATTTCAGGAATTTTATAATTTACTGTATGCTCTCCTATTGAATACAACCATTGCACTCCCAAAACAACATTAGTATCAGCAATATCAACCACATAAAAACTATCAACAAAAGTATAGTTACCTACGGTGACTTGCAGCCGTAGAATCCATGTTTTGCACTCCATTGTGTTGTGACCGGGAATGACAACTGTGAAGCCATCGAATGCTTCAATAGGTATCTTTTTTTTCTCTACCATCTCTGCATCAATGAATTTATGGGTGGCTCCTCCATCTACCAAAACTGAAGTTCTTTGTCCTTGTACCATACCCTTGCATCGGATAGTATGGTAGCGAAGTACTGTTGAAAGTACTGCCATTGTTACTTTGGTGGGTGGTGGATGCTTCACCTCTGGTTTCCCTTCTTCTGCTGTAGTATATCCTTCTTCTTGGGATGAATTTTGTCCTTCTTCCTCCATGCCCCTTTCATATCCCTCATCACAAAATACTTCAATGAATTGGGCCTTTCCTTTAGCACATTTATGTCCAGGTACCCACAGTTGGAAGCATAAGTAACACAATTTATTCCTTCTGAGCTCTTCCCTACTTAGTTCCTCTTTCTTATCCTTTCCATATTCATCTTCTTGCCATGGCTTCTTATTAGGTCCATCTCTTTGCCAAGGTTTCTTTTCAATTCTGAGGTCAGGCTTGGGAGGAAATCTCGTTCTAGGAAGCACATTTTGGAGATCCCTAGTCAAGTTCATTGCATCTTTTAATGTAGTTGGCTTATGGGATTTGACCAAACCTTTTAAGGGTTCAACCAAACCTTCAGTGAACAGCAATACCAACCTTCCCATAGATACATCAGCCACCTTGACTGATAATTTTTGAAAGTCCAACATATATTCAGTAGGGGTCCCAGTTTGCTTCAATTGAGCTAATTCCTTGAAAAGCAATTCTAGATCTTTTTGTTCAAATCTCTCTAGTACCTTGTCAACAAATTCTCCATATGTTTTAACCTGATCATGACCCAAGGTTTTCAGGCCATAGAACCACCATTCATTGGCATCCCCTTCCAAATGCAAAATGGCCATTTTTAATGCATCATCTTCCAACATAGGATTCAGCTGAAAATACACATCCAATTTTTGCACCCAAGTGTTAGCAGAATTTTGAGAAGAACCATCAAAAGTAGGAAGTGACATTTTACCAATAGCAATATTTAATTCTTTGTTTTGGAATGGACTCCTATTGTCTTCCCTCCTTTTCATTTTTTGTATAACATCAATGTAGTCACTAAGTGGTACACCTCTTTTACACTCTTCATTCAAATCATTCCAATCATTGACTAGTTTCTTATAATCCACCTCAATATTGGGCTCTTCTTTGGGTGTGAGAAATTTAGGTGCAATATGCCTTTGTGTGCTTTGGAATTCATTAGGTCTATTATGTGGTCCTGTGCTTGAAAAAATATGCTCACTCCCTTTTATCTTTTCCGCTGAATGTCAACCACTGTTATCTCCTATCATCCCTTTGCCTGAAAGTTGGCTACCCAACAATTCAAAATTTTTCATCATTTGTTTATTTATCTCAAGCATAACCATGGTAATTCCATCAAAACATGGCTTTAAGGCTTCAATAAATTCCTCCTTATGTCTTAATTTTTCCTCCTCCTCTCTACCCATTGTTTTAGAAAAAAAACTATTTTTCTGCTACTATCTCTTCTTCAACCAAAACTTCTTCAACTACTAATTCAAAGGGTGCAAGTTTATTTGTTTGGATTCTTGTTAATACCATCAAGTTCCAAGACCATCCTCTGATACCACTTGTAATGTCCATTTTTCAAATTTATTAAAAGGCCCAATTTTCCACTTTTTTACCAATTTCGACCTTTGACTAATTTTACTGTTTTGACCTCCAAATCAACCCAAATGCTCCTAAATCTTCTGTATGATTGTATGAATGATATTTAGACTTGAATATTAGGTTCAGGGATGTTTTATGGTCCTCCAAAGAATTCTCAAAACTTGATTTATATTCTAACCAATATATGCAATTTTGACTAGTAATTTGTGCATCAAATCCCCCCAGGGTAACACTGAAAAAGGGTCTCCCAAATGTCTCTAAAATCCCTCAAATTTCTGAACAGAGGTATCTAATGTTTTAAGTATGTTATTGAGGTCTCATATGCACCATTAATGGATTATTACAACTGTTCTCACCCTCTCCCATTCAACTCAAAAAATCCTCAATTCGACCCTTGGGGAAATGGCACTATTTCACCTCCCAATACAACTAAACTGAGTAAAAATGCTTCAAATGATCAAGTACAGTACATGAAACTTGTAGAATACATCCATGGTAGTATATTGATCACAAATATATCATAGAATCATCCATCCATTCGAAATAATCAATATTATAGTGTCATACATCAATGCATTGGGGAAATGGACATTGTTTGCTCATTAATCAATATTTTTGCATACAACCAATGGGTATTTCGACCTAAGACTTTATGAATATTAAGAACAGAGGATATGAATCTATTAAAATCAGAAATATATAATGAGAAGCTCTCCCAAGAATCACAAGAGCTCACCAAAAACGCCCTCCCTCAAGGAGCATGAATATGCCTTCAAAACTGGAAACGGTGGAGAGAAAGTGCTGCACTAAACCAAACCATGAAACTTCCTGTAGATGCTACCTGCAAATACAAACTCCATTAAAGCACCATGAAAGACCTGAGTGGCCTCTCCAAACACCAACTTGGATGGGAATCTTTCACCCTCAAAATTGGCTAAGGCAAGAAACTAGTCATCCACTCGCTCTCTCTTCACAAATGCAATTTTTCTCAAATCATCAAAAGCCATTCTCATACTTCATTTCTACATTTTATAACCAACATTAGCCTTCTAAGGGTTGAAATCCTCTTAATAGATTCAATAGATTTTCATTTAGGAAATATTCCACATTTTCCACTTGTCTCCTAGTTCCAACCTTCCATCTTCTCCCAAATTCGATTTTGAGTCTCTTTGGCTTCTCCAACTCCCATGAGCTCCTTCCTTGAACCTATTTTTGGGGCTGACATGTCATAGTGGTCAGATGTCATAGGTCAGGTCTACAATTTTTCATAGTTGTCATAGATGCTCCATCATTGGTGTCATAGGGGCTAGGGAATCTAGCCCAAGTGTCCACAAACTTCCAATTTGACTCTTTATCTTCCATGGAGGTTACCAATCCTCCCCAATTCGACTTAAGATGCTCAATGACATGTTTTATGACTTACCAACTCACCCAAGAGTGTTCACCTTCCCATTAATTCAAATTTGCAAGAGAGAGATACCATGTATTATGAAAAATCAAGCTAGTGTGGGTCCCACATCCTCCATATGTCTCCAAAACCATTTGCCACCTAGGATTTCTCTTGAATTTATTTATTCACTCTATTTATTAAATACTTGAACCCTTCTAATGTCTAAACATCATTTATTAGCTTCCTTATTACCATTCGACATGTGCCCATCCAACCTAGGAAACTAGTAGGATTGATGGGATTGTCTTACTAGGAAATTAATTTAATGGGGACATTACAGTCTGATGGAAGAAGGGAGCAAGTGACGCCCCCAAACTTGGATGAAACTATGGTTAGCTTCAATGAGTGAATGATGAAAGCACAAGAAGAGCAGCATCAACTCAATGCAGCCATTTTGCAGAGTCTCACAGACTTGCAGCAAAGGATCAACGGAGGTTCTAACCCGAGCCACGAACGCCGAGAAGAAAGAAATGCAGAAAGTCAGTCTAGGGGTCGTTCCATGAAAAGAACTTCCAGCCCTAGAAGGGGTTTTGTGGGTCGGAAGCACAGGGCACCCTCTCCTAAGTTTTCTTCTAGTAGGTCATAGGATTCTGAGGGTTCTTGAGGGAGCCCAGGACGCGCTGCCAGCAAGGGTAAAGGCAGAAAGAAGCACAGAGGTATCCCACAGGGTGAATTTAGGAAGGCTAGACCTCCTACTTTTGATGGTGAAAGTAAAGAAGGACAAGAAGCAAAGGCATGGCTTCTTGGGATGAAGAAGTACTTCAAAATGCATGAGTATTCAGAGAGTGAAAAGGCTAAGGTTTCTATCTACAACCTTAGTGGAAGAGCTTTTATCTGGTGGGATCACCTCATGCAGGTGAAAGGAATCAGTGAAAGAAGAGTCGGTTGGGGCAGATTCCAAAGGTACTTCCAGGAGAAATACCTATCAGCTAGATATTATGATAGCAAGAGGAAAGAGTTCAATGAACTCAGACTTGGATAGAACACCATGGACGAGCATGTCCACAAGTTTATGGATTTGTTGAGGTATGTATACTACATCAAGGATGAAAGAGTGAAGATTCAATGTTCCTTGGTAGTCTACCACAGAACTACAGAGACGGGATAGAGTTTGTAAACCCACCAAGCTTGGATGAGGCTATCAAGATGGCAGAGCATTGCTATGATCAGAGTAAAGGTAAGGCAGAGGCACAGCCACTGTGGAAAGTTAAAACCAAGGGAAGGTTTGATCAGAAGAAAGGTGAGGCGAAGCCACCATTCAGAAATCAGCCTGGGAAATTTCCACAAGGCCAGCAAGCAGGAAGAGAATTCAAGCCAGCTGTAGCAGCGGACAAGACATCAAAAGGGCCACTTCGGTGTTGGGGTTGTGGGGAGAACCACAAGCTCAATGATTTCCCAGCTGCAAGGAAGAACCCCAGGGTCTTGCACAATGTTAGAGGAGCAGCTACAGTAGGGGATATGGCAAGAGCAACACCCAGGATTTATGCAGCACTCGATGATCACCAAGCAGACCATAAGTCAGCAGTAGTAGAAGTTGCAGGTAAGATTATTGAGCAGCCTATTTCTGTTTTGATTGATCCAGGGTCTACTCATAGTTATGTATCTCCTAAGGTAGTTGAAAGTTGTTCTCTTGGTAAAGTGAAGCATGACAAGGCTTGGTCAGTTCAATTGGCCAACGGTACCAAGAGAAAGGTAATTGAAGTAGTGAAGGAGTTCCCTATAGACTTGGATGGACTCCTCACTCATGTTGAGTTAAATGTCTTTCCATTGGGATCATATGATGCCTTAATTGGCATGGATTGGTTGGAAAGGCACAGAGCCAAGGTAGATTTCTATGAGAAAGCATTGGAATTCCTTGACGATGAAGGCCAACCAAGGTCGGTTAAAGGAATTCCAAAGCATGTTTCAGTAAGGCGGATTTCAACTCTGCAATTGAGGAAGTTTTATAAAAAGGTTTTCCAGTTATATGTTGTGCATATATCAGGTTCAGCAGAAGATAAGGAACCCAGGATAGAAGACTTCCAGATATTGCAAGAGTTCCAAGATGTATTTCTAGATGAGGTTTCAGGATTGCCACCTAAGAGGGACATTGACTTTTCCATTAATCTTGTTCCGGGAGCAGCACCCATCTCCAAAGCTCCTTATAGAATGAGCACACCAGAGTTGGTAGAGTTGAAGATGCAGTTGCAGGAATTACTGGACAAAGGATATGTCAGACCGAGTGTATCCCCATGGGGTGCACCAGTATTGTTTGTTAAGAAGAAGGATGGAACATTGAGGTTGTGTATTGATTACAGACAGCTCAATAAGGTGACAATTAAGAACAATTATCCCTTGCCAAGGATTGATGACTTGTTTGATCAGATGAAGGAAGCTAGAGTATTTTCCAAGATCGACTTGAGGTATGGGTACCATCAGGTAAGGATAAAGGAAGAATACATTCATAAGACATCCTTCAGGACTAGGTATGGTCATTATGAATTTACAGTGGTTACATTTGGTCTTACCAATGCACCTGCTACTTTCATGTGTCTCATGAATAGTGTCTTCAGTAAGTATTTGGATAAGTTTTTTATTGTGTTCTTGGATGACATTCTTGTGTATTCCAAGAATGAGGAAGAGCATGATGAGCATTTGAGGATGGTATTATAGGTCCTTAGGGAGCATCAGTTGTATTCTAAGCTAAGTAAATGTAACTTCTATCAGGAGAAGGTGCAGTATTTGGGTCATATTATATCAGCAGAAGGTATTGCAGTAGATCCAGAGAAGATTGAGGCCATTATGGATTGGTCCACTCCAAGGAATGCAACGGATGTTAGATCTTGTATGGGCCTTGCTGGTTATTACAGGAGGTTCATTGAGGGCTTCTCCAAGATAGCCCACCCCATCACTTCATTGCAGAGGAAGGACATTAAATTCACATGGTCTAGAAAATGTGAAAGAAGTTTCCAGCAGCTGAAGGAGTTGCTTACTAGGGCACCTGTTTTTAAGATTGCAGATCCAAGTAAGAATTTCGTGGTATGCACAGATGCTTGCATTGAGGGACTCGGTGGAGTGCTAATGCAAGAAGGTTCTGTAATTTGTTATGAGTCAAGGAAACTGAAAGAGCATGAAAAGAACTATGCCACCCATGAATTAGAGCTAGCAACCATAATTCATGCTCTCAAGAGATGGAGGCACTATCTTTTGGGAAGGAAATTTGAGCTCAGGACTGATCACATGAGTTTGAAATACTTGTTTGACCAGCCAAATCTGAATGCAAGGCAAACTAGATGGATGGATTTTCTTTGTGAGTTTTATTTGGAAATTAAGCATGTCAAAGGTAAAGAGAATAAGGTTGCTAATGCACTCAGCAGGAGATTTCATATTTCAGCAACAAGTAGATGTGAATCAGACTTGAAGGCAAGAATTTTAGAGGCTCAATATAGTGATGAAGTCTATCTTCATATTAAAGAGAAATTGCAGCAGAACATTATAGAGAAGAAGTATGCAAGATATCAGCTAGGTGAGGATAATGTTCTCATCTATCAAAACACCAGACTATACATTCCAGACAGTGCATATTTGAAGAAGTTGGTGATGGATGAGATACATCAGAAGCCATACTCATGACACTCAAGGTATCAGAAAACTATAACAACAGCGAGGAAGCAGTACTTTTGGCATGGTATGAAGAAGGACATAGCTGAGTACATTGTCCGATGTCAGAAGTGTCAACAGGTCAAGGCAAAACACCAACATCCAGCAGGATTGTTGCAGCTCTTACCCATTCCAGAGTGGAAGTGGGAAGTGATTTCTATGGATTTTATAACAGGACTGCCTATGATAGTGAAGAAGCATGATTCAATCATGGTTGTGGTGGACAAGTTATCCAAGGTAGATCATTTCATTCCAGTCAAGTCCACTCACAAGGCTAATGACATTGCAGATATCTTCATGAAGGAGATATTCAGATTGCATGGATTTCCCAAGGAAATAGTTTCAGATCGTGACACCAAGTTCACATCCAATTTCTGGAAAGGCTCGTTCCAAGAGTTGGGAACTTAGTTGAAGTTTAGTACAGCCTATCATCCTCAGATAGATGGTCAGACTAAGAGGGTAAATCAGATCCTTGAAGATATGCTAAGGATGTATGTGATGGATAAGCCATCTAAGTGGGAAGACTATTTACACTTAGTGGAATTTGCTTACAACAATGGGCATCAAGCATCATTGAAGATGAGTCCTTTTGAAGTGTTGTATGGCAGAGGATGCAGAAATCCAGTGAGCTGGGATAGCCCAGTGAACAGTTGTGCTTGGTCCAGAAATGATTGAGGAAATGGAGCAAGAGATCGCGAAGATCAGGTAGAATTTGAAGGCAGCACAGGACAGGCAGAAGAGCTATGCAAATCTGAGGAGAGTGCATAAGGAATTTCAGATTGGGGATCATGTCTACTTGAGAGTGAAACCCAGGAAGAGTTCCATGACATTGGGAAGTTGTGCCAAGTTGGCACCCAGATATTGTGGGCCATTTGAAGTCCTTGATAGGATAGGACCAGTTGCATATAGGATTGCATTGCCTGCTAACATGAAAGATCATAATGTTTTCCATGTTTCTTTGCTTAAGAAATATGTACATGATCCTAATCATATCATTGATTGGCATGTGATACAGGTGGAACCAAAGGGAGAGTTCCAGATGGAGCCTACATGCATCCTTGACCGAAAGGTTACTTTGCTCCGGAACTGGGCCACAGAGCAAGTAAAGGTGCAGTGGAGGCACCTTATCCCAGAAGAGGCCACATGGGAGCTGGAAGATGCCATGAATGAGGCATTCCCGTTTTTGTTCAGTTTTGAGAACACCGAGGACGGTGTTATTTTAAGGGAGAGGGAGTTGTAATACACCATTTTGCCCCTGATGTAAATATTGCCTATGTACAGTATGTGTAAATTCCCTAGTGTGGAGCTCAAGGCCAAGGCCCAACTAGTGGATGTTTTGATTTATTGCTTAGGCAAGTATTGGTACAGTTTGATTATTCATGGGCTGCTAAGCCATGAAGAATGTAACTGATGTAATTATTATTGAATGAATAAATAACCAAGAAGATGGCTAAGGAGGAAACTAATGAGAAGGGGGCATGTGTATCCACTAGGGAGAGGTGAGGGGGTTTTGGATTGGTTGTCCATGTTGCCACATGTCTAATTGTGAACCCATTTGACCTCCCTGCTGACATTAATGCAACTGCAATAGGTAGTTGAGAACCTTGATGGCTGGGGCTGCTGGAGTATGGAGCATGCCTGCGATTTCGTATGGCAGGGCATGGCTTTGATCACTTGTGCATGAAGGCATCGAACTACCTAGGAAAACTCGGAGAGCCTCTTGTGAACCGGGATAATTGGGAATTGGGGATTCACTAACTCACTTGTCCATTCATCACTCACGCACTCGCTCCCTGTTATAGCACTCGCGCTACCATTGTTGAGAGGAAAGACCCTTGCAGCGGATTCACCTGTGTGTTTTCCTGTATACATCGTGCCCCTGTATGTGAGGACTATCTAAGAACGAATAGTCGTGGCACCCTGTGTGTAAACTCCTAGTACAGCGACGGGTAGAGTCAATAGAAGAGGTTGTAGAGCGGTTTGAGCAGAGCAACTGTGGGAAAATCCCAATTCGGGATATATCTTGTTGTGAACTTTGGGAGAAGGGATTGGATTGCTTGAGGAACTCAGTGAAGGCTATAGTCTCAATGAACTAGTGACTGGACCTTTCTATGCCCATCCTAGAATAGCACTGGAAGGGAAGGACCTTGTGAGAGTGTACAGCAGTGATAGGATCTTCCTTGTGTTGGATGTGGTAGGTATTGTGGGTGCTAGGTCGGCTGTGAGCGACTAGAAATTTCTATGGCCATCCTGGAATAGCACTGGAAGGGAAGATGCCTTGAGAGACTATGTGATTGTGCAGTAGGTCTTCCTTGTGTTGGATGTGGTAGGTATTGTGGGTGCCAGGTCAACTGATTACTAAGACACTTGTAGTTCTGTGGTTGAACTCACTGGTTTAGCAATGCCCTCCTTGTTATCCCTCTAGGTTGGCTTAGCATGGGTAGGTGCCCTGGAATTCTTGGTAAACTCAACTACAGACTGGTTTAGCATGTGAATGGAGCCTTGACTGTGAGAGAACCTGTTAACCCTCCTTAGTGGATACACTGCCCAGCTCGGGGGTGATCTCTCAGCTAAAAGAGTATAGGCTGGACAGAGATCTAAGGTTGGGTGGAACGTTGCTCTCACTTAGCCAGTTGCTTCGGAATTCAAAGATAAGTATTCATGTTATGGTAAATGATGTGGTGTACATTATTTGATTGTTGAATGCTTGTGTACAATTATGCAAACTATGGAATCTATGATTGTGTGGATTGTTGATAGGAAGTCTCATACAGGCCTGAGTAATAGGTTGAATTCACTATGTGAATATAGCTTGTATTGCAGGAATTAATGCCGTGTAACTCTTGCATATGTTAGATGTGTGGGTTAAGCCTGTTTAGATACCTTACATGTTATTTGAATGATAGCATTTCATATGTAGTAATGAATGTCTGTGCATAACTAACTTGTGATGGAAAGGTTTACTTCCACATGACTCTTGAATGTGGAAGAGAGCCCTGGAAGCGATTTCAGGAAGCCACAAGAGGTCGGATGGAATGGAAGGTTCAGCAGGTTGGAAGTTTGCAGTATAAAGTGGGTTATAGACAAATATTTCAGAGGAGGAAAAAGGGAAAGTAGATGCACCATCTAGCCAAGGGGTTCCACCATTGGATAGAGCTCTCCAAGAGCTTTCCAATGGTACCAACCTTGCCCCATTTGGATGCAGGAGGAGGAAGTTATGGCCTATGGAAGATTGAAGGAAATTTCCCTCACAGAAGCAGGATTCCGCAATCTTGAATCCGCAACTTCGGGTTGCGGGATGCGGGAATCACTAAGTTTGAAATGTGCGTGTTTGTGTTTCTGCAAACCCGACCTCGCAATTGTGGGTTGCGGGATCGTCAAACGCACATTTTCATACTTGGGATTTCCGCAATCCCGCACCCGCAATTGCGGGATGCGGGTTGCGGGATCGGTGGACTTGCGGGTTGCGGGATCAGTGGACTTGCGAGTTGCGGGTTGCGGGATCGGTGGACTTGCGAGTTGCAGGTTGCGGGATCGGCGACTTGTGGGTTGCAGGTTCGGTGACTTGCGGGTTGTGGGATCGGTGATTTTCAGATTTCGGGATTCAGGATCGCCGCAACGTTCACCTTCACATTATGGATTTCCGCAATCTTGAATCCGCAATTGCAGGATTATGGGTTTCGGGATGCAGATTGCGGGTTTGAGTTTTCCAACTGTGTGTATGGGCGCACAGTCATGGTTTTGAACGTATAAAAAAAAAGAATGGATCATGGTTTCCATTGGCCAGGTGGGTCAGTGGGGACGTGACATAGTGACCTTCCCATAGGAGCCCCATACACCAACCTCGGGGATACAAGCCCCAGAATGAGGCAGTCAACAATGCCACTAAGCCATAGTACTTCTGGAGGGAGAATCAAGGGGTCTGGCCATAACCAACCCTCAAAACTGTAGATAATACCCCCATCCTACCCTGAAGAAGAAGAAAAAAATGACCCCTTTCCCTAGGCAGATATCTGAAAGTGAGCAGGTCTTGATACCGCGTAACATACTCCAAATCTTCTTTTATAATCTTTTCTTCACCCTCTTGGAATTTCTTTTAGGATTAGGTCTTTTTCCCTTTCTTCAATCTCTCACGTGCTTTCCTTTCAAGGAAATGATGGCTTGGTCACTTAATTAATGTTTCATTAAATGCCCCTTGGTACATGTGACTTAGAAATCCGTGCTCCCAAATGGGACCCACCTTAGACATTTTAAATATTTCTCTTAATAAACCATTTTCCCAGATTAATTTTCATGCCAAACCGGAAATAGTCATGCTTGTGCTTTGATTTTTTGGGTGTGATAATTGACTCTAGTCATGGAAACCATTCTCGGGTTATTCTTCATGGTTTTATCTTTCCAACAAGCTCTCATTTGCTCAATTTTGATACCGAGAGCTCAAGATATGGCTTCCAGCAGTCGAGGTTCACTTCAAACTTACAAAGAGCACTCACAAACAACCCGACTATTCTTTGAATTTCGGAGAAAAATAAGGCAATATTCAGCTCTGAAAACCCTGTCCAAGTTGTTCTTCGTCCTCTTAGCTTTCTAATGAGCTCAGTTGTGTTATTTTTTCATAATTTTCAATCTGATCTAAGATCTTAACTAAGAGAATAACATGTATAGCATATTTACAGCATATCAATCATGGACACAATAATGCAAGCACACAAGAGACACAGAGTTTCATCGGGGAAAACCAAGAAGGTGAAAAACCCCGCAACTTCCTCAAAGATAGAGAGAGCAATGATACAACCAAAGTCCAAGAGATAGTCTTCTCCTAGCAGCAGATCCTCCTCCTCACAAGTGCGCCACTTTCTGAATGAGAGAAGTGTGAGTAATAAGATGATCAAATAGAGATCTCCCGATCTCTATTTAAACTTGTCCTGTCCTGCCCAATAAACCAGTGGGGCCGGCTTGTCTAACTTAGCCTAATAACCCATGGTTATATTAATCCGAGCCGACCCCACATATGGTGGTCTAATAACCCAGTTACCCACATGACTCATACAGGGCCAACCCCATCAAGGTGGTCTAATAACCCATCGGCAAGTTACAACACTTGCGACACTTGTCAATACAAATGACGACACTTCCGTATAGAGGAATAATAACATCTCTATAGGAGTACAATATACATAGATGAAATACATAGGTGAAATACATTCCAAAGTTACATATACATCAACACTCCCTCTTAACTAGGAAGGTATTTCTCGACACAAATCTGCTAGCACAAGTCTTCTTCTCTGGATCATCATCAGCGAATCATCATCCTCGAATCATCGTCATCGTCATTACTGTTGCTATCTCAATCAATCTCCAATCTACTCGTCATAGGAAGTTCTACAGAGCCAGTCCTTTTTCATACTGGATGTAGGCCCACCATCTGTAGGTCTTCATCATCATTGGCCATACTGTGGAATCCTCAGGACTTATTACGTGCATCACAAAACCTGGCTGAAGCATCCCAGGCTATTACGAGCACACAGCTCTACCTATCGAATCTCCCAGGAGCACATTACATGTGACCCCATCACAAAACCTGGTTGTAGCATCCCAGGCTATTACGAGCACACAGCTCTACCTGTCGGATCTCCCAGGAGCACATTACATGTGATCTCACCACAAAACCTGGTTGTAGCATCCCAGGCTGTTACGAGCACTCGGCTCTACCTGTCGGATCTCCCAGGAGCATATTACATGTGGTCATGGAAAAACCTGGCTGAAGCATCCCAGGCTGTTACGAGCACTCAGCTCTACCTGTCGGATCTCCCAGGAGCACATTACATGCCATAGGACAAAACCTCAAAAGAGCATCCCAAACTGTTACGAGCACACAGTTCTACCTGTCGGATCTCCCAAGGCTGGATTATATGTCCTCCCAAAGCAAAACCTCGAAAGAGCATTTTCCAGATATCCCAGGGCCACATTACATGCCATAGGAAAAACCTCGAAAGACTATCTGCAAACCTCCCAGGGCTGGATTATATGCTTATCTGCACAACCTGTCCACGGCCATAGAGTATCAACCTGATACTCACCATACATCATCCTGATGTACACATGATCATCCTGATCATCATCACTGCATCGTCCTGATGCATGTCATCTGGAGCAACATCCTTAAGCTCATCATCCATGATCATCCTGATCATACAATGCATCCACCTGATGCATACCATGTATCTACTTGATACATATCATCATACATGATCCACCTAATCATACAATGTATCCATCTAATACATACACAGATACATGATCCACCTGATCATACAATGTATCCAACTGATATATATCAACATACATGATCTACCTGATCATACAACGTATCCACCTGATACATATACAGATACATGGTCCAAGCATCCAACATGATGCATATACATATACATGATCCAACCGATCATAACAAGCATCCAACATGATGCATATACAAATATATCAAGCATCCAACATGATGCATATACATATACATGATCCAACTGATCATACCAAGCATCCAACATGATGCATATACAGAGCAGTAACTGGAGCATCATCCTGATGCTCATCATCCAGCACTTACATCCATAGCCATGTGAAGGATCCTCCTCTCACCATGCTTGGAATGGCTCCAGCAAATGTGTCCATCACTTCTTCCTCAAAGTGTCGTCAATTTGAAGAACACCAAGCCTCTCTCTGAAGTACTCAAACTTCACTCTGGCTAGTGGTTTCGTCAACACATCTGCAACCTGCTCATCCGTCACAACATACAGGAGCTTCACTACTCCTCTCTGCACCATATCCCTAATATAGTGATATTTGATCTCAATGTGTTTCGACCTGTCGTGGAACACCGGGTTCTCAGACAGCTTCACACAACTCTGGTTGTCACAAAAGATACCAGTAGCCTCCAGCGGGAGATCAAATAACTCAGACAGTAGCTTCCGGAGCCATACTACCTCACAACATGTTGCAACATACTCTGCCTCGGCTATACTCAGTGCTACGCAGGACTGCTTCCTGCTAAACCAAGAGATCACACCTGATCCCATACTGAAGCAACACCCAAATGTGCTCTTCCTATCTGCAGCACTGCCTACCTAATCTGAATCAACATAACCCTGTAGGTTAAACTTTTGATTCGCATCATACTTGAGCCCATAATCAATTGTACCCTTCAGGTACCTCAGAATATGCTTTACAGCAACCAGGTGAACACCTCTGGGATCCACCAGGAACTGGCTCAATGTGTTCACCGCAAAGCAAATATTTGGTCTCGTGTTCGTCAGGTACATCAAGGACCCAATCATATGACGATACACAGTGACATCAACCGGATCAGATGAAGCATCACACAAAAGATTCAGTTTCGATGTCATAAATGTGGCCATGTCCTTGCAGTCCATCATCCCGAACCTCTTCAAGATCTCTACTACATACTTCCCTTTTCCAAGGAAGATTCCATCTTCACTCTGCCACACCTCCATGCCTAGAAAGTAGTGCATCATCTCCAAGTTCTTCATCTCGAACTCGGCAGCAAGCTTCCGCTGCATGTCAGCAATCAATCTATCATCACCTGTAACAAACAGGTTATCCACATACAAAAGTAGTATCACTGGATTGCCTTCCTCAACCTTGTAGTAAAGGTTGGAATCCGCTTTACTCTTGGTAAAGCCTAGACTAGATAGAAATCCATCTATCCTGCCATACCAGGTCTTGGCTGCCTGTGTCAAACCATACAGGGATTTCTTCAGTTTGCACACATGTGACTCTCGGTCATGTGTCTCAAACCCGAGTGGCTGCTCCACATACACTTCCTTTTCGACTACACCATTTAAGAAAGCAGTCTTGACATCCATCTGGTGTATTTTCCATTTTATCACTGCAGCCAGAGCAAGTACTAATGGAAGTGTATCTGGCTATAGGAGCAAAAGTCTCTTCATAATCAATTCCTCTTTCTGGGAGAAGCCACGAGCTACAAATCTCACTTTGTATTTCTTTATGCTGCCATCTGCAGCATGCTTGATCTTGTAGATCCATTTGGAAGTCACAATAGAATTCCCTTCAGGTCTTGGGACTACATCCCAAACGTCATTCTTCATGATCGACGGATCATGGCATTCTTCCATTACTTCATCCCAGATCCTAGGAACTTCAATATATTCAATAGATATCTTTGTTGCTAGAGCAAATGTTGTAGTCCTTCTTTTGTAGGTGATGGTATATGATCTTTCCTACAAAACAATTTAAATTGCATGATTAGAAACATCTCATAGTTTTCGGAACAAATTCTTACACATAAAGAAATATGTCATACAGTCATGCAATTATTTTAGCCAATGCTTCAATACAACATTCATCCATATCCTGTAACTTTCTAGATGCCTTCCAATCTCTACCAGAACATTGTTAAGAGTTTGCACTACTCCCAACATGTTAGCAAAGAGGTTTCATTCTAGATAAGTAGCAATGGAATGTTGTACAGTGCCATAGGCCACTTACCCATTACATGCATATTAGTAGTATGCTATTCATTAATGCAATTATTCTAATATGCCAAAATACACAGCCTAATTCTAGGAACATCAGTATATACATCATTGAACAGTATTATTTAAATAATCAAATATGCAAGAAATGATGATTCAAATACTTATCTTTGTTTGTTTGTTGGGTTGATTCCCTCTGAGTCTTTGCTTCCTTTCTGCAACTCCATTCTGATGTGGATTGTGAGAAGTGGTCGACTCCCTCTGAATATTTGCATCCTTGCAGAAACTACTGGAGTGCGCTCCCTCTTGATCTTTGCTTCCTGGATTACCTGTCCTTGAACTTATATCCATCATCGATCACTATGCATGCTTACAAGTATCAATATTGTGATATCCTTGAGATCTCATACATAATCATACATTTATTAGTATAATCTCAATACTATCAGAAACACAATAGTCTTAAACATGTATAGTAATGATCATTTTAAACATAGATAATAAACATTAGTATTCAAGGTTTATATAGGACTCTTCTGGTTAGTCATATCATCAATTAAAGTAAGAAACATAATATGCCTAAACCCATAATTACTCAAACCTATAACTTCATGAATAATCATAATCAATCATGCCAAGTATACTTATATAAGATATCCTAACACAAGGTAGGATTTTAACTTGATATAGGAAAAACATACATGGATTAACATGTTAGCTAGCTATGTCTAACATACCCACATGATGTCTTCTTGTTCTTCAATGACTTGTGCTAGTAACCTGCATATCTCATAAGTTAGCCATTATAGAACCAAGTTATACATACCTCGTAAGTAGATCTTCTATGTGATCCATGATAATGAATGAATCTTTGTCTTCGTGTCTCCATAGTCATATGTTCTTGAACTAGAACATGATTTGTCTTTCTTGATGTACCTTTCATGTTAGTGGACAACATCAACCTCATACAACACCATAATGCATTAGTACAATCATAAGTGTCAAAACCCTAATCAATGAATATCTTCTATCATGCATTCATAATTTTATTAAGGTGATACGACAAGTCAAAAAAATTAATCAAGATTGTACTAACGTAATAATATAAAGACAAACATATCGTAAAATTAATCATGAACAGATTTTGAAACATACCTATAACTCATACCTGTCGAGATTGCTTGTAATCTTCTTATGTAATGCCTTAGCCTCATCTCCCTCTAAAACATGAACTTCTTCACTTATGCAGGTGACTAATCCATTCTCTTATCGGATTAATCCAATCCACTTGATTTGCAGGAACTGGATCTGGAGTTGGATAAGGGTTTGTCAGAGAAACCCTAAAAATTCAAACTTTGAATTTCAAACTTCTGAAAGGATAGAAGGATGCACCTTGATGAGTTGATCAAGCTGGTATACTCATAATTTGAAAACTGCAAAGTTTCACGCCTCAAAATTGCCTTTGAAACTTCTGGATCTTCTAGACAGGATCTCGAACTAGGGTTTGATAAAGCCCACCCTTCTGCCCAACCAAAAGGTTCAATCCAAAGCTCTAAACTTATATTTTTCTGAGGAGCTTCCAACCGTGGTCACAGACTTCAAAAATTCCAAGTTTTGCAAAAGCCCTAATTTTCCACTTTTCCGATCAAAGTCCCGAACTAGGGTTTGATCAAGCCCGGCCTTCTGCCCAACCAAAAAATTTGATCTTGGTCTCTAAATTTCGATCTTGATGAGTAGCATTCATCCGTGGTCTCCGATTACAAAAATTCCAACTTTCTTCGAAACCCTAATTCCCGGAGCCATGAATGAAGGTGCTCAAAATCCAATTCTGTTTTGACAGAAATATGCACCTGATTGTTTCTGGTGTAACTCCAAAATTACAAATCCACAGGGTCTAAAAATTCTACCTATGGTAGCCCGACCTGTCATCTTTCCAACCCCACAGGGCTAACCTCAATTGGATTCTCTGAGAGAGAGTTATGCCAAGTGTCGCAACGTGACCTGTTTATGTGATAAAACAGGAGAGTGAAATTGTACAGAGTTCCACGTGTCATTGGTTCACTTTCGGCCTCTGAACCTTTGGCCTCTGAACGTACAGTCCGTGCCCTACCTGCCACTTTTTACGAAATTTCATTTCGAAATTCCTATCCCAAGTTATGACCTTTTTTCCTAGGTCACCTGTTTATGACTCAGATTTGGAAGAGGCAGAAACCCTAGATTGTACAAATCATAAAACACAAAGTACAACGAATTAGAAGTTGTGCTTCGGACACAAGGTACATGGGGATTTTATCTTCGACCTGTAAAATTTTCAGATCCTGAAACTTTGCCAAATGGATTTATAGCGAAAGTGCTATGATGACTGGTTTTTGCTATATCAAGCCCTAGCATCGCAAGTGCAACAAGTGTCATACATGCCATACCATGCCTTCTTTCAAGCTAGCTCTGATACCATGTTAATTTTTCAGAATTTTCAATCTGATCTAAGATATTAACTGATAGAATAACATGTACAGCATATCTACAGCATATCAATCATGGACACAATAATGCAAGCACACAAGAGACACAGAGTTTCGCCGAGGAAAACCAAGAAGGTGAAAAACCCCGCAACTTCCTCAGAGATAGAAAGAGCAATGATACAACTAAATTACAAGAGATAATCTTCTCCTAGCAGTAGATCCTCCTCCTCACAAGTCCGCCACTTTCCAAATGAGAGAAGTGTGAGTAATGAGATGATCAAATAGAGATCTCCCGATCTCTATTTATACTTTTCTTTGACTTATGTTCTGTCAAGTCAACTCAATCAACTACCATCACTGAGTATCATCATTGTATAAACTGAGTATGCATATCATTGTGTATTCTTCACTGAGCATACAATTCATCACTGCCATGCACATGTGTTCGTTGTGATACTGTCATAATCACAACTCATTCAACTGTCTCATCAATATGTATGCTACTCAAGGATCATGCCAAGTCACCCAAAGGGACTACCCAAACATCATTTCAATACTTCCACTGTCATCAACTTGCATACATCAATGTCATGCACATGTGTTCATTGTGACATTGTCATAATCACAACTCATTCAACTATAGCATCAATATGTATGTTGCTCAAGGATCATGCCAAGTCACCCAGAGGGACTACCCAAACATCCAAGGAATCTGCTCATGGAACCCAATCACATATGCTCTAGGCACAGTCAATAAGTGCTCTCAAACTCTGTCATAGGCTGCTACAGGATTAGTCAAATGCAACCATAAACACTCCTCAAACCCAGTAATAAGAAACCTACTCTAGAAGTCAGCCTCAGTCCAAAAGGAGCTCTAGAATTTGTCTCGGACTATCACGAATTTTCCTCAGTGACAAACTTAGAAGATCATCTCAACAATCACATGTTAGTTGCCTTGCCTTATCACAGATTCGCCTCAGTCTTCAACAGGTTCGCTGCCATTTGTAAAAATGTTCCAAAAACTGAGTTTAATCATTCTAAAACATTTGTTAATATGCCTCCACAAACAGCTGCAATATTCTTCAACCAAAATCAGTATTGCTGCAACCCGAAAATATCTCCCTTTTGTCTTCTGCAGAAGCCTTAGTAAGTACCATCGAAATCAGAGCTTTTTCTCACTTGTGGTCGTCACACTTTGGAGTGAGCGGGCAAGACACTTTTATATAAGTCGTTGAGGAAAAAAAATATAAGCTGGCCGACCTTGACACACAAAAAAATAAAAGCAAACTCCTCCCTTTTGGCTGGACGATTTGTAAATACTTATTTAAATTAATTTGTTTTGGTTTAATAAATTAGGGAGTCGACTTCACTAGTTTCCCTTTTGTTTTTGTATTTCATCAATTTGTAAGTTTACAATTAAATGAAAATGATCAATGTTATAACCAACAATTCTTGTGGGCTTATCCAAGGGTTTTATGCATATTTTTCTCCTCATCCACAAGCATACCAAACCCCAAAAGAAAGGGTAATCACATCACATGACTCCATCATTTTGTGGGTTGTCAAAAGATGCCACAATCAAAACTTTGTTGATAAGGGTTTGCATGTCCATCATTGTTTAATTACTTCATCATCAAACAAGAGGAATAAACCAAATAACATGTGTAGTTGTTCATGTTACAAGGATTCCATCAAGTCTTCATGGTCCAAGTTACCACAAGTGATGGCACCATTATCCAATCAACAACAAGTAATTAAATGATTCCAAGTACCAGCATACCACCATGTACGTGGGTGCTAAACCTTCTCATGCACTATAACCATCTCCAACGGTTACATCCACAAATGACCACAGAATGGGTCATTTGGACCACCTAGTGCTCCAATGCCTATATCATGCCTTGCCATCAATATTTATGACTCTTTTGTCATTAATAGCTTCAATGCCCAAGCTGCCATGTTCTTCTTGCCATGTCATCAACCTTTATTTTACCTTTGTCATTAATGGTTTGTCATCAATGACAACCTTGCTCAACAAACTCCCCCTTTGCCATTGATGGCAACCTTCTTCAAAGACTCTCCCCCTTTGACTTTAATGAGAAAGGGCCAAACATTTATCCAACAAAGACTTCAGAATGCTCCCCCTTTCATGTATATTTGTTTGATTAGTTCTTGGAGTGCATCAATAATCATCTAGTAACTTCATAAAATGTAAGCATGCATCAAGGACAATTTTCCAAACAACACCATGTTGCTTTACTTCATTTGCTTCAACTACTAGCTTTTAATGTTCTTCAACAAACCTTCCTTTGATCATACTCTTGGACATACTTTTACAAAGAATAGTATCTTGTTGGTTATGTATATGGCCTTCTTATTGCTTTGACTATTTTTTGAACTTCAAAATAGGATTGAACATTTTATGCATTTGGATGCTTTCCAAGAGCTATACAACACCACATTTCAAAGGCTGATTTCAGACTTGTATCGACACTAATCTTCCTTGTCTATATTTATGCTATACTGTCCAAAAATCAGAGGATACACATGACTTTAAGACAAAGCATTTAAGAAAACTTAGAGTTGCAGTATACCCAGAAATTTCTTCTTCAGGATCTGCGCATTCTTCAAGAGATCAAAGACTTGAACACAATGACCACCATGCTTTTTATATGAATGTCTTCCTTAGAATGTACCCTTGGTCTTGTGAATTGTACATGGGTAATTTTATGCTGCAGCTATACTAACATACATAGAGAGGATTCAAGCGTAATCAGTACCTTGCGTGTCTATGCACCTTCCTTATCTGCTTTACCTCTTCTCATCCACTTGATAAGGCAAGGTTTTATTCATACCATACCAATCTTAGGAATGACGTCAAAACATTGGTTCCTTCAATTGTCTTCATATCTCTCAGTGGTTCACTACTAGATCTTGTAGCTGCCTGAATAATTATGTCAACATCAATCACTGCCAACACTTGCAACAAAAAAAAAAATGACTCAAGCCTCCTTTAATCAAGAGAATACTTGTCAACTCCAGTTGTCATAGTCATCAAAAGTCAAGTTATATTACTGTTGTTTACTATTGTTATCATCAATTGTCAATCAAGGCTTGTCACCTTAAAGGCACTGTCATTGTCTTATCAATTCACAGTCAAACAATCATTGTAAAAAAAAACATCTTTGTCATTGTCTTGTCATCAAGTCAAAATGTTGTTCGATCTTACTCATGAAATTGTTAATGGAAATGTCACTATTGTTATTTGTCATTAATTGTCACTAGTCAAGTCAAGTCATGAAATGTCAAGACAAGTGAAGATGTTGTCCATAACATGTTGTCCAAACTGATCTATGCTATATATTCAAAATTGAACTAAGTCAACGGTTATCACTCTCTGATCAATGTTATCTTTGTCATGTCAATTTGAGTTGTCACATATCAAAGTCATGTTGTCACATCATTATTTCATCATGAAAATACTCTAAGTTGCTCCCCCTATCGTTATGCCACAATCCTTGGACCTGTTTCTTTACATGGAGTAATCATCTTTTACTCTTGATTCCATCCTCCAAACTTCATGGACTGGACTCAAGGTGTCCTAAGGTCTTTGAGAGTCCTTAAGCTTGGCTTGCCATATGACGGCCATTTTCTTTGCACAAATCAACTTCATTCATATTCAACAAAACATTCTTTTTCATCCATACCTGAGAATGTCCTTGGCTATGAGCACATGTCTTCTGATCTTCAAATTTTCCTGAATTAATATTCTTCTTTCTTGATTCATTGACTTTCCTTGTTGATGTGTGTTACCAGACAATCTACCAAAATCGAACTTAAGGCATGATCTCCCTAGCTCAACGTAAGTCTAGAACAAGTGAGACAGAATATGAAACAACTTTCCTAGATCTAGTTAAAGATCGAGTGATTAGATGTCTTACCTCTAGCTTGTAGATCTTTCTCCTTGATGTTGTTCCAAGCTCCATGGTCTTCATATCTCAGCTCCAAAACCTGTCAAGTCATACATAACAATACAAGCAAGTAAAACGCATCTAAACAGTAATAGATCTAAGTAAACAGTTAAGCAGGTAAACTACACAAACATCATTAACACAACAACATTTGGTGGAAATCATTTATATTACTGTATTAAATAAGGGAAGTACAAAGAGTGAGACGATTACAACCAAAGCTTAGAGTCACAATCCTCCTCCAACAAACCAATTCCAAAGCCACCAAAGGAAGTATAGGTCTCCCAAGAGATGAGTAGATATCTCCTAAGCTAATTTCACTAGCATGCAAGTACTATAGACTTCCTCCCTTTGGAATGGGAATGAGCCTCATATATATAGGACTAAGAGGATAGGGTAGGTTGAGATATAGTGGGAGAGGGTTAAAGGATCCTCCCAAAGGTCTAGGGAACTAAATGCCAGCTCCCCTATAGGTTAGGATAGAGATCCACATCACACACCTTCGAGAATGGGCTTGAAGATGCCCTTTATCCATTTAATTGACATCGTCGCAGGCTGCAGTAGAACAACCTGCGACGTCGCAGGTTGCAAAAAGGTGACCTGCGATGACCTCACCAAACCCAATAGAAATAGGTCAATATCTCTTCCAAGTTGATAACTTAGTCAAAGGAACTTCAAGGATGTTTACACTGAGTATTATGATGGGAATATTTAGGTGTAACAGAATTCTCCCCAAAGCATGAAGCTGTTGGAACTTGACAGGTGAAATGCTTTGATAGAAGGAATTGGCAAGGACTTGTCGGATGGAGGATGCTGCTACAGCACAACTGACTCTAAGAACATAGTCTCGTATGACTCACAACATGGTTGTTGACCAATACATTACAGATCCATGGTAGTAACAACCGACTGAACACAATCATGGCTACTAGACAGAAGCGTAGATCCGTGATGAAATGATAACACAGCCACGACCAATACAAAAGTGGATCCATGTAATATGACTCAAAAAAATCTCCATCGCAACCTGGGTAAAACATGACTCCCCAGGGTCTTCAAGCCGAACCTGCAATGATACGAATCTATCCATGTGATTTCAAATGTCTTGACGTCGAACATGGTAGAAACCACTTGATTACAGGTCATTGATGTATACCATTAACAAGCACGAGGAAAATCACCATTAATGTCAATGATCCCCAAGGTATCACAGTACATATCATCAAGCGCGAATAAATGAGTTGAAGTCGAACACCAGATGAAATCTTTCAATCAAGAGTCAATGATGTAAACTCATGTTGAAAGCGAGGTAACCTATCATTGAGGCATGCAAGCCCAAGGTACTCGATTGGTTTCTAAGTTCAATCCTCGGATGATGATTTGAAGTCAACGAGGATGAACCCGTCAAAGGAGGGCCATGATGAATCCCCCATCAACGACATGAAACTCGATAACAGATGTTTGGAGTAGATCGGATGGTACAGTAACATGCAAGACTGACTCAAAATAGACCGACATGGTGGAATGTGTACTGGCTGCAAATGATGAGCGGTGAATGTATTCTTAAACATGGGCATGGCATGACTTGGCAATATTGACATGACGAGTATGACGCCAACACCTAATGCAACTAATGGTGGAAGTATTCTTCGGATGACCCAAAGGAGTAACAAGACTCAGTAAGTAGGAAAAACTCGTGGACAAACAGATGACCCAAGTACTGTATGCAAATGAAAATGAGTGCCATGTTCAAGAACGACTAAGTACTGCCACTAGTAAAGGTGTAATACAAAAACTTTCATGTTTCCCCATCATGACTAATGAGTGCCTCATGTTTTTTTTGACGAGCTTGATGAGGGTAACCAGATGCTTGGTATAGCTCATCTCATAGATGAGTCCAATCCCAAATATTTTTCGAACCTGGGAAAGGAGGGGTTTGTCCCGTGACGGGTCCTTCAATGTTGAATTTTAACGATTCCATAGAAGGTAAACTCGGCATTATTTCATGTTTAGAGAGTCTGAAAAGAACTAAAGAAGACTCCAAAGGTCCTTTTTCGTAAGGTTAGCCTCTTCGCCCGGAAAAGGGTAAAACAACGCAAGAGCGGACTCTTCCAGTCATGATTGGCTGGAGTATACCTTTTTCGTAAGTAGTGCCCCCTGGTCCGAAAAAGGGGTAAACTATCACCAGGAAGACGACCATTCAAATACTTTAACAAGCATGAACGCGACAAGTTCGCTTGGTGATCTTTTCGTATTTAGAGAGCCTGAAAAGAGCTTAAAGAGAGACTCTGGGGGTTTCCTTTTTCGTAGGAGTTTAACGAGCCCGAAAAAGTGATAAACTATAACTCGGTGACTTATTCTCATCGTTTAACGAGCACGACAAAGAACAAAGATTAAGCTCAGTTGTCATTAATAATTGAATTTAATGAGCAAAACAATTACAAAAAGACGCTCGAAAAAGTTGTTCATACCTGATGATACTTACGAGATGATCGTCACAGTAAAAAATGGCATTAATAGTCACTTAACTTGTCCTATAACTCAAATACTAGGTCAAAAACGATTAACCACGTATTTAAATGCAATAAATAATCCAAACTATAGTAAAAACCCACTAAAGCATCAATTTATAAAAGGAATATTCCATTTTTTGTTATAAAATGGGTGAAATAGTGAAAAGAAATTACAATTGTTTTTTACCAAGTTTGGAGAGTTGAAAGAGTCATTTGGAGCCAGATTTCAATTGTTGATTCCAGGAGCTGTGGTCCACCATTCCACGAGCCGTCAGGAGCAGGTAGGCCTAAACTCATCTTTGCAACTTTTCAGTGGATTGGTTTCATGTTTTTTGCTTATTTTTTAAGGTTTTGAGTTGTTTTGCTTGGGGGAAATGCGCCCTCGAGTCGGCGCAAGCCGTCTTTACGGGAATCGCAAAGACTAAGGGTCGTTGCAAATCCCATAAGGGTCGTTTGCGATGATGTCGCACTGTCTACAAGGATAGCCTGCGACGGCGCAAACGTCCAATTTCAACTCATTGCCCAACCCAAAAGAAAAAACTTTGATGCATGGGGTGAGTTCTAATGTTGCTCATTTGTGCTTCTTGACAGGTTCACAGCGATAATCATGGTCTTCGAGTGGCGAGAGCGAGAACATGAGTTGGATGATGCACAGTTTGAAAATGACCCTCAATGCGTTGCTGCATTGAGGAATTGTGGACTTCTCAAATACTTTCGAGTGTCGGGCATGAGGGCCCAAGTTCAGCTACTGACACATATGATCTGATGTTGGGATCCGGCACAGGAGCATTTTGAGATCGAAGTGCATACATTGAGTATATATGTCGAGGACATCTATTTTCTAACAGGATTATCCCAGAGGGGAGAACCTATATCTCTTACTGGGTCACGAGGAGGTGACCAGACCGTAGATGACCTGATTACTCAGTACTGCATTGGAGATACTGTGGCTAGTAGTGGGAAGATTCCCATTAAGGGGATTCGAGATCGTCCATTACGTGTCGTTCTCTTTACCCTAGTGAGGGTGGCAGGGAGTTAATCTGCTCATCTCGCGAGCAAGACCCATTTGATGTATGCGTAGGAGTGCATGGCTCCTCGGGTATTCAACTGGTGTGGGGGACTCCTTACCAACCTCCGGGGTCATCTTACCAAATGTCGGCGCGGGGCGCTGAAACAGTTTGGATATGGGTCCGTGGTGATATCCTTTCTACTGGACCGGGTACCTCATCTACGTCCACAGGTGGACTTAGATGACTGGGATGCCAGGGATCCGCATATGACTCGATGGGAAGAGGTGATGGTCTGCCACGGTGGCGTGGGTCCCATCATAGGTTATGGCACCGGGTTCTTTACTTGGATGGAGGGACAGCTCCTCATGATTGAGGATTACCCTTACAGCGGGACAGACTTCAGAGGTGATCCCGACCTAGTGCTCCCCGAGGGAGCACAATGGGGTGACATAGGTAAGAACAACAACTTTATGTGTTTTTCATTTTATATGTTTTATGATTTTTTTTGGAGTAGTGTTGATAACTCGGTGTTGTGTGCAGATGTGGGTCTGTCACGACCAGTTGGGGTCTCTCTCATTGCGAGGAGAGGAGAGGTGTTGATCTTGGGTGTCACAGTGTGAGATGCTACCGAGGAGGTAGAGGAGGTATATGAGAACCTCCAGAGGTTGACCCTGGATATCCCATAGGCGGGTGTTCGTGATCTACCTCGGAGCTACCAGAAGTACGTTGTCGGGGTATCTGACCGTTTTGGCACGCTGATGGACAAAGTGGTGAGTGTCGTGGTCTAATTTCATGGACAGCAGCCGGGAGCTTCAGTATCTAGGGTTAGGGGACCTGAGCCCTAGGCTCATGTCCTACTTATGTATGTACTGAAAGCTTCTGAGCTTCAGATTTTGTAGAGACCTACTGAAAGCTAGCGTGCTTCAGATTTTGTATCAGCACCATCATTTTGATTTACATATATACAGACACTTTCGGTGGATTTATACATTATGTGTTCTATGGATGATTAATGTGATCTTTTTTATGTGTTCGCTTATGTAATGGATGATTTACATGTTATGAATGTTTTTACATTTATGGATGTTATGTGTGTGCAATGTACCAATCTAGAATGAAGTTGGCCATCGAGTCGGCAACTGGCTTCATGTCTCGTGGAATGTGTAGGTACTGAATAGATTCAAAGGACCTTTCCAGAAGACGGACTCGTCTAAAGAGACGGAGTAAGGTAGGGTCACGGATAGCGTAGATCCGGTTAAGATGAGATACCACTAGTTGCGAATCCAAATAGATAACAACGTGGTCCATACCCAAGGAAAGAGCATTAGTTAGGGTTCCAATGACTGCTTGATATTCCGCAGCATTGTTGGTTGCGAAACCTAGACAAATTCCTCCTAAGTTGATAAGCTCGCCGGTGGGAGAATAAAGTACCCAGGCTGCCGAAGCAAGGTTACGGGTATGCCGGTTGGCGCCGTCCACGAATCCATAGCAAGTTTCCATCTGCACATGCAAACAGAACATGGTATAAGAAACAAAACAAGACCTAGACACACTAAAATAAAAGCATCACACCACACAAAACACGCATGTCGTGTATAGTATATACAAGATGTCTATGCGTGAAAGACTCGGGCATAGTACTTCTTCAAGTAGAGCCCGTTGTGGGGCTCACCCAAAGATATCCCATCGTAGTCCTCTAGTTCATAGGCTCCTTTTTCCAGAACACGTTTCACTATGTACGGTCCGTGCCACATGGACTCGAACTTACCTGCCCCCAGCTTATTGTGCCTTTGGTCGTATGTGAGGACCAAATCATCTTCATTAAAGGCACGGGGTTGGATTGACCTATCGTACTGTGCCTTGATGCGCTTCTTATGTGCCTTGTTGGAAAGAGCAGCATCGCGGCGGGTCTCGTCAAGCTTTGCAAGGTAAAGGAAACGTTCTTCCTCGGTAGTGGTGTTTGGAAGAAGTTCGACTGCAAGTTTGAGTGATGGAATTTCGCACTCTATTGGTAGGACTGCCTCCAATTCGTAAACTAACTGGAATGGTGTAAATCCGGTGGCAGTCTTAACGAAGGTCCGGTATGCCCATAGTGCAGAAAAGAGCATGTTGTGCCAGTTGGACTTATGCGTACCCACCATGAGTTGAATCATGGTTTTCAAGACCTTGTTAATGGCCTCTACTTGTCAATTGGACTGCGGGTAGTAAGGTGTTGAGTTTTCATGGAAAAAACCCAATCTAGCACTGAGCTCATCGACCATATGGTTCTGAAAGTGAGATCCATGGTCGGTGACTATGGATTGCGGGACTCTGAACCCTGAGATAACATGATTAAACATGAAGAGTACGGCAGTTTTGCCGTCGTTCGTGTATGTAGGCATAGCCTCGGCCCACTTTGTAAAGTAATCCATGGCTACTATGACATAACCATGCCCCCCAACCGAGGTAGGCTTACAGTGCATGAAGTCAATGCCCCATTTTGCGAAGGGGCCAACGGCAATAACTGGGTGTAATGGGGCTGGATGGGTGCACTTTTTCGTTTGAAAATGCTGGCATGGGGGACATTTTTTAACGGACTCAATACAATATTTGAAGATAGATGGCCAATAATATCCCGCATGCAGTATCTTCTAGGCCATAGCCATCCCAGAGAGATGACCGCCACAAGCCCCAGCGTGACAGTCATTCAAGACATGTTCAGCCTCCTCATGTGTCAGACAGCGTCAAAGAACGGAATCAATGCCGCGACGGTACAAGGTATCACTAATGATCAGGTAATACTTTGCGTGGTAGCGTATTCAACAATGATTGTCACGAGACAATTGGGGGTTGAAACGTTGGGTCTGAAGATATAAGGTAACATCCCCATACCACGGGTCAGACGTGCTAATGAGGAACAATGATTCACCCAGGAGAGAATCATTGGGCTCAAATCCTACATCAACACGGGGAAGATCGCAAATGAGCTCGACAAACACCAACGACTTCTTAGACTTGGCCTTCTCAAAAATGAGATCGAACTCCTGAAGTATCACGATCCAGCGTAAATAGTTGCCCCCAAGCACTTGGCGTGTTAAAACGTGGCACATGGGATTTGAGTCGGTGATGATGATGGTGGTGCGGAGCAGTATGTAGTGACGGAACTTTTGGACGGCAATGACTGTCGCAAGAGAAATCTTCTCGACATGCGAATAACGGGTTTCGAAGTCCATAAGACCCTTACTCAAATAGTAGATCACATGTTCCTGGGCGTTGTTGTCTTCCTGTACCAAGACCATGGCGATCGTGGTGGCAGAAGCAGTGAGATAAAGGATGTAATCCTTGTAGTAATTGGGCGGTCGGAGCACAAAGGCATGCGTAATGGCATGTTTTAGGCTGTCAAAGGATTTTTGCGCTTAATCACCCAAATGAACGGGATGTCCTTCTTGAGTAGTCTCATATAACCCTGCATCTTGTCCGCAAAATTACAGACAAAACATCGTAGGTAAGTTGCCTTCCCTTGCAAACTTTGGAGTTTCATAATGTCAGTGAGAGGTGGAAGAGCGACAATGGCTTCTAACTTTAAGGGATCAATGTGGATCCCATCTTTTGAGATGATAAAACCGAGGAGGCGTCCAGACTCAACGCAGAAGATACACTTGTGAGGGTTCAGGCGGATGTTATGCCACTTGCATCTGAGGAAAATGGTCATCAGATGATCAATGTGGTACTCACGTTAGCGCGAATGAGCGGGGATATCGTTGAGATAAGGTTCCACAAATTCCTTCACGTCATGAAAAGCATACAACATGGCCCGCTGGAATGTGGCACCAACATTTTTAAGGCCAAAAGGGAACTTGCAATAAGCAAATGTGCCCCAAGGATAGATGAAAGTTGTCTTATGTTGATCAGCCGGGTGGATCTCAATTTGGTTGTAACCGAAAAAGCCATCCATGAAGGAGAAGATGACACTTCCGGCACAATTGTCTAAGATCTGGTCAATAAAGAGAGTGGGGTAGTTGTCCTTGGGACAAGCTTTGTTCAGATCCTGATAATCAACACAAACTCGAATGGTGCCCTGCTTCTTAGCTACAGGGACAACATTGGAGACCCATTCTGTTAATGGAATAGGGTAGATAAAACCGACCTTCAAGAGCTTTTCAATTTATGCCTTAATTGCCGCAGTTTTCCTAGGGTGTACAGGTCGTAGCTTTTGCCGGACTGGTTTAGCATCAGGATAGGTTTGAATCTCGTGTGAAACAATAGTTGGGTCTATCCCGGGAATTTCCTCGTAGGTCCAAGCAAATATGTCTCGAAATTGCTTGAAATTGCTTGAACAAGGTCGTGAACGTTGTAATCTCTTCAGGGGAACACTTATGTCCTAAACGAATGTGTTCCACCACACCAGGAGTAACCGATATGTCTACCGAAATGGTAGGTTCAATGTTTGCCAAGTTGCCTTCAGTGTCTGTTTGACATGTGAGTATCAGGGACTGAGGGCAAGGGTAGACATCCAATGTAAATATGGTGGTGATGCTATTCTCCACAGTATCCGATGGGGGAAGGAAAGATGATCGATGGTGGAGGTCTTTCCACGGAGGTTCATCTGAACTCATGATCTCCATGATGGACTCGTCAGACGAAAAAGTCTGGAGTAGAGGGTCTAGTAAGGAGGACATCCACTATAGAGAATAGGATGTGGAGGCCACAGCTAAGTGGTCCTCAGGTGTTGACTGGATAGCCTCATAAGTGAGTTCAACGAGTGAAAGAGGCATGGTGTCTCCAATCAGGTGCATAGTGGCTGCATCAGGTACAAACCATTGATCGGTGGAGTTGGGGACAGATGAAATCCTAGAGGAGATCATGTTCATCATGGCAACATGATTAGGGGGATCCTAGGTTGGAAAGACGCCCATAAGAGATGAATATTTTATGAGGCTGACCCCCACGCTCTCATATAGTTGCGAAGATTGTCTAAGTAATGGAACATTATCGCCCGGATGAGTAGCGGTGTTAAGTGTACAGAAATCCAGTTGGTCGACAGTAACAATTCGGCCTTGGTGGGGGAATTGTACTATGCGAAAGACAGATGATGCGACTGCAGTCATGGCGTAAAACTAATTATGACCAAGTAAGAGGTTATAATCTAAAGGGGCTGCAACCACTTCCACGTTAATGGTTGCGGTCTTACCCCCCAACTCGACTGCTAAGGCTTGTAACAGCCCATGAGGTTGAAAGCCACGTCTGTCGAATGCTTTCAAGGTGGTGGGAGAACGGTTCAACTCGGGAGAGCCAATGGCTCTCCAACACGAAATCGACATGACCGAGGTAGAGGCACCTTCATCCAAGACAGTACGATGGATTGTCTTCCTAGCAATGTTTGTGGCAACTTGAAATGCCAACTGATGGGAAAGCCTCAGCTTAAAGTACTCAAGTCGGAACATGATAGTATTAGAAGAATCTGGATCAACTGCGCAAATGGCAGCAAGGAGAGTCTTGCGTTGGTTAGGGCAGTTCTGCAAGACCCCTAGCATCGACATAGCACAAGGATCTTGTGCTAAGTCCTCTACAATATTGTAGTTTTGAGTTTCCTGAGCATTAGGATTGAAAACGGCTTTTCAAATCGTGCTCTTGGGAGGAAGTAACACTGACTCTAAAAAAGGATTCTCGATGGTGAGAGAAGTGTGTGGTACGGTGACGTCAGGAATAGAAGTGGAAGCTTTTTCAGTATTACTTCCAATCGGTTCCTTCTGAGGGACTGAGTCATACAAACGGGAACGTGTGTTCAAGTTGACGGTCTCACTATGCATCATGAGAACATGCGCGGTGGAGGATGCCTCTCCCTGGGAAGGAGAGGTTTGTGTGATCAGATGTTGGTTCTAACTGGGGAAGGGATCATTGAGAACTGCAGTAGTAGAGTTTCCTTTGAGAAACTTCTGCACTTCGTCTCAGTGAGGACATTCCTTGGAGAAATGATCACCACCGCACAGTAAACAAGGATACTTCAACTTCCTCTTCTGTTTGGTGTCGTCAGGGGTGGGCTTGGGCTCTTGCTGATTGGAAGATTTCTTAGGATTGCCCTTGTTTTTCTTCTTACCACCGGACTTCGGAGACGAAGTTGATTGAACAGGATTCACCTCTTCGGTGGAAGCAGGAGTGGGTGACTTGGTGGTGTTGTTTCTAGCCTGTGGTGGTGATGGGGAAGAACCCTGGGGGTTCGACGATCCACCAGTTCGAGTAGGAGCCTGGGTGGTAAGGGAACCAATGATTCCATCGGCTTGAGGTTCCTTAGGGGGTTTCGCAGGGTCATACGTAGGGCGGGGTGCGTTAGGAACAATTTCATACAGCGTGCCGGATTAAGCATAGACCAGGTCTAAGTAATGGGAACGGGAAATAGCCTGTTCCTCGGTGACGGCCCCTCCCATGGCGATGTCTCGAGCTACAACAGGTAAATGTAACTTTGTGAACCAGTCAGCTAAGAGTTGGTCTGGAATATGAGCCTTAATAAGACGTCGTCTTCGCCACCACTCATGGATATGGTCCGAGATGTGGGTCGCGGTGTTCTAGCAAAGAAAGGTCAATAAGTCGGTACTAGTCTCATAGCGAATGGGCAACTGGAAGTGGGTCAAAAATGACATAGCAAGACAACCGAAATCTGGAAAGGAGTTTAGTGGTAGTTCAATATACCACTTGGCAGCTGGGTCGGTGAGAGTCTGTCGAAATAACTTAAGACAGATCGAGTCGTCCATCGAGGAGTTGGACGAACACCATAAATGGTATGTCATCACATGGTTTTTTGGGTCTTCACCAGGCTTGCCATCAAATTTGGGGATATCTGATGGTAACTTAACCGGAATGGGTGGCGAGTTATTCCCGTGGAAGATGGGATCATTCGTCAGACGAGACAGGTCGGGTAGGTCCAAAGTAACCAAAAATGGGCATGTATGGACCGGTAGGACCTTGAATCGACTGGTTGTAAGGTGTTCCCTAGGGAAACAGACCGTAATGGGGTATGCCGACCGGACCATATGTAGGTCTTCCACCATAATAAGGTGGTATGTTACCATAATAAGGTGGTATGTTACCATAATGTGGGGGTCCGCCTCCACCATCGGGAGGGGGTGGGCTACCTCCAAATGGTGGGGGTCCGCCGCCACCGCTGAGAGAGGATGGACCTCCACCGCCTCCACCAGGATAATGTGGACCTCCACTACCTCCGCTGGGAGGATGTGGTGCTCCACCACCACCGCCGGAAGGGTAAGGTCCTCCTCTGCCACCTCCACCAGGATAGGATGGTCCTCCACCACCACCGCCTGGATGGGATGGTCCTCCACCACCACCGCCTGGATGGGATGGTCCTCCACCATAAGGTGGGGCTCCTCCGCCACCGAGGGGGTGGCCCTCTACCTCCACCTGAAGGGGGAGGGCCTCCACCTCCGCCACCAGGAGGGGGCAGGCCATGGTTTCCAGAATGAGGTGGTCCTCCGCCAGAAGGTAGAGTTCCGCCTCCTCCGGAATTGTGTGTGGGCCTGCCACCTCCGATGGGAGGTGGGGGTGGACCAAATAGGGGCGGTGGTACTTGAGGGATAGTGGGTGGGGGTCCATGTTGTAAAACATTTTGATGCCCCCATAGAGTGTATGGATTTCCGGGATAACTTATCCTGTAGAGTGCGTTTCTGGGATTGAATTGTCCTAACACAGGGTTAAGATAACCTAGATACGCTTGACTCCATGGTGGTTGGTTTGACTAGGATGTTCCCCCGACGTGGGATAGTCCCGTGGTGGAAGGTCCGGCGGGTAGGGAAGCTCCAACGGAAGGACCAATGGGAACTCCTCCTCCAATATTATGGTTAAGAGATGGGGGTTTCCCCCCAGCAACAACTTGCTAACCACTAATCAAAGGTTGACCCAACACGGGTTGTTGATTATCTACTATAGGATTAACATTACCCGTAAGGAAGGTAGGGGGTATAGAGTATCCTCCCCGCAATTTTTGGGGTGGGGGAGGAGTGGGTAATGTAACCGTGGTAGTAACAAGTGTGTGGGATTGTTTTCCATCAACAGGTTGAGTTTTTGGAGGTATAGAACTGGTCTCCTGTCTAAGGGGTGCATGTGTAGGAAGTGAAGGTTGACCAGGTTCATAAGTGGTCACGTGGTGGGTGGGTGATTCCGGTGAATCAAAAGATAAATAACGACTCAGGAGTGGCTAATATGGAGGTAACGTCGGGTCTTCAACCCTCTGTAAAATACTTTGTCTTCGAAATTCCTCACCCATAGCACGTAATCGAGTCATACGATCACGATAAGGTGTTAGAAGGTCGTCAGGAGTAGCCCAACTAGGTGGGGATGCAATGGAAAAATGAGCCACTGGGTGGCCTAGAGATGATGTCCAAAAGGCTGCATCTAGACCAACAGCTGGTACAGGGTCGTCTTGGGGAGGATTTATCCATTCCGTCGATCCAGTATCTCCTGGTAAAACGGGAGGTAAGTCTTGTGAAGCGGAATTTTCTGCCTCTTCACCCCGTGTGGGGTTGGAGGTGGGTGAATCTGGAGGGAACATGTGTGCTCCAATATTCAAAGTAGGGTTTTCCACTTCAGGTGACACTACCGTGACATGTGGGTCCATTCTTACTTTCGAAATTACCTCCTAGTTAAGGGGATATTCAGGGGGTAAGTTCAGAATCCTACAGGACCTTCTCCAAGGAAAGTCAGCCAGAGTGACTGAACCAAAGTTCTCTCCTAAGGGTATCTAAACAAAAGAAAAAGTAGTCCAGAAAAACTACACAAACTAAGGCCGCAAGCAAACTTATGTGATAGGAGTGGATTCAAAAGTCTGGAAACTTACGGGATTGTCAAGGCTTCACAACTTGCGATATAATCCAGGGTCCAACAGTTATACTCGGCCCAATTTTTCAGAGCACTAACCAGGGAGAATTAGGACCATGCCCCTGACCATATAACCTGACTACATGATAGTACGTGCGTAGTAGCTCCCCGAGTGTTGTTCTCGGTGTATTGCTCTACCAAGACGGCCAAATGGATAGCTTAGTTGGTGTCAAGAATCCTAACGGTGTCTCCCGATATACTCAAGGTACGTGGAGCTCAAATCCGTAGTGGTGTTGTCTAATGCACAACCGTACAACACGATACCTTCCTATATAATACCGAGTACGTGAAACACCTTTCTATATATGCCAAGTACGTGAAGTGCCTTTCGATATACCCTAAGGTACATGAAAGAGCCTTTGATATACCTGGTTGGTACGTGAAAGAGCTTCGATATACCGGTTGGTACGTGGAAGACTACAATACCCCCGAAATACAATGCTGGCAAGTAACGACAGCTGCCACGTTTTACGACGCTGAAACATGTCTCTAACTTAACACACAAGTTACTAAAAATTTTACCCTAGTTCTACCGTTAATTTTATCTGGACGGTTAGGTGAATGCATGGGGTGAGTACATAAACATAAGCATAATGCAAGCCTTAACTACATGAAGAAATGTACTTTTCTTTTGATGAAATCTATATATGGGAAGGAGAAATCTTTTTCCAAGTGGTTTTACCAAAACAACAAAATGCAACACAATACCAAATCTACCAAATTTGACAATAAAAGTACTCTTTTCGTTTTTTCGAAGCAAAACACAAAAATCAACAAGCATCAAAAACAAATCTAAGCATTTTCTTTGGTATTTTCAAATAAAAAATGAAACTAAGTGATGAAAAGAGAGAACTTCTATCTAGAGCACTCTAACTTTTCCAATTTCACTATGATAGCTTAAAAACATAAAAAACCAAAGATGCATATAATTTTTCAAGCATGGAATCACTTTTTGCAAAAACTTGATCTCACTCAAATTTTTCAAGAAAATGCATGGCTCATAATTCCCGAAAAGCACAAATGATTAATTTCCCTCTCAAACTTTTCCAAAAGACTGATGAATCATAAATTCCAACGCATGAACCAATTTCCACAACAATTTTCAAATGCACTTGAGAACGGTAAAAATGATGCACTTTGAATTTTTCAATGATATGCCAAGACTACAACTTGATAACAATAATGTTTTTATTAAGCGTGAATGGATGGAAAGAGAGATTATTTGCAGCACTCCAAACACTTAGAAATTCTCAAGAAAATGACAAGCACTCATATGAACTGAAAACACTCAAGACACTCAACAAACAACCAAATGCAATCAAAGCTAAATAACATGTGAAAAAGGAGGTATGGGATCGGATCCAATACAAAGATCATATTAGGTGAGGAGAGGAGGGAAAGCAAGGTCAAGTGGATGAAGGTGGGGGAGACCAAAGTGTCCACCACTACCGAGCCTCAAACTTGACCAAAATGGAGCCCAAGACCACTCCGAATCAAAACAAACAAAACCAAACACTAGCAATGCAACATCAAAAAGGTCTCTGACTGGAAGAGAAAGTGCAGAGGGGGTCTATAAGGCAAACCAGAATCAAAGGTTGATGAGGAGAGAAACCAAGCATAAAAACTAGACTGCTCATCGCAGTATCTGGTCAAACTCAGAGCGACCGTCGCAGGTGGAAAACAGGTGAACTGCGACAGCGTCGCAGGATGTCAAACTGTGGTGTGCAACAGCATCGCAGGTTGCAGAGCAGCATAGTGCACCTGACAGGGGAACATCGCTCGAGATATATTAACCAAGTGCGATGGGCGAGATCCCTATGCAAGGATGAAAAGATCTCCAACTATGGTCAACCAAAAGGCTTGACAATCAAACATACAGACTTTAAGGAAGTCAACAGACTCTTCAAGAAGAAGATCTGGTGGTGAGATGGCTAAGGAGGCAAATGAAATGGCTCATAAAGAAATCAAAGAAAAAGACTTTCAAACTGAAAACATAACACAATAATGCATGTAATTTCTCCCCAGTATGGTTGCCAAACTTGTTACCAGACAATCTACCGAAAGAGGACTTAAGGCGTGATCTCCCTAGATCAACGTAATTCTAGAAGTGAGACAGAATATGAAACAACTTTCCTAGATCTAGTTAAAAATCGAGTGATTAGATGTCTTACCTCTAGCTTGTAGATATTTCTCCTTGATGTTGTTCCAAGCTCCACGGTCTTCAGATCTCAGCTGAAAAACCTGTCAAGTCATGTAGAACAATACAAGCAAGTAAAACACATCTAAATAGTAACAGATATAAGTAAACAGTTAAGAAGGTAAACTACACAACAACATTTGGTGGAAATCGTTTATATTACTGTATTAAAGAAGGGAAGTACAAAGAGTGAGACGATTACAACCAAAGCTTAACGTCGCAATCCTCCTCCAACAAACCAATTCCAAAGCCTCCAAAGGAAGTATAGGTCTCCCAAGAGATGAGTAGAGATCTCCTAAGCTAATTTCACCAGCATGCAAGTACTATAGACTTCCTCCCTTTGGAATGGGAATGAGCCTCATATATTTAGGACTAAGAGGATAGGGTAGGTTGATATATAGTGGGAGATGGTTAAGGGATCCTCCCAAAGGGCTAGGGAACCGAATGTCAGCTCCCCTATAGGTTAGGGATAGATATCCACATCACACACCTTCGAGAATAGGCTTGAAGATGCCCTTTATCCATTTAACTGACATCGTCACAGGCTGCAGTAGGATAACCTGCAACGTCGCAGGTTGCACAAAGGTGACCTGCGAGGACCTCACTAAACCCAATAGAAATAGGTCAGTATCTCTTCCAAGTTGATAACTTAGTCAAAGGAACTTCAGGGATGTTTACACTAAGTATTATGATGGGAATCTTTAGGTGTAATAATGTGTATGAAGTGTTAGGATATTCCTATACTCCATCCTAGTCCTACTAGCTTTTCAGTCATTTTCATTTTCAGTCTTTTAGGGTTTGCATGCACTTTTAGGGTTTGCATGCATCTCAGTCATCAGTCCCAGCACCTAGCCCTTAGTTAGCTATCCCCGGGAGCTTCTTCCTGATCAGATTGATCCCTCCTAGCCAATGATGCGCCCACTTCTCATCCACCACTTGAGAAGGGCACCTTTTCTCACCTACCACTCCTGTTGTACTTCAGTTAGTGAGTTATCATCGGTTCTTTCCTTGATTTAAGGCTAGACTGACTCTCAACTGACTGTATCACTCTAATGGACCTCCGATGAGACTTGACTGCCCCTTCTGACTCAAGATAGCTCCTCATGCACCCTCCACTGAGCCTCCTTCATTCAATTAGTGCCTCCATGTGCCAGTTACACCTACCACACTCAGTTAGACTCAGTTTGACTGATGGTTGACAATTACTTGTGCATTGATGACTCCACCGATGATGAGATAGACTTCTAGTTGTGCTTGATGACACTCCATTGATTATGGATCTATCCATGAAGGCTAATTCGAATCACACCTAGTGCATTCGAATCCTGAGCATTGTATATTTACTGTTTTATTATTCAGATTAATGTAACATGTGTAATTATTCTGCCTCTATCTGAGCTCCTTTGGATCTATGTTTTACTGCTCTATTCTTCTTCTATTATTCCTAAATTCTTTCATTGTGAGGTTTACATCATCTCTTTGGATCTACTGTGATCATTTTCACATGGTATCAGAGCCATTTGAGAGTATATTCTACCTCCATTCTTGAGAGTTTTTTGCAGGTATTTCGAAGTTCCAGCAGTTGTAGTAGCAGTATCAGCAATTTTACTTTGCACTCGTTGCAGCACTCAAGATGAGCAATTCGAATGCTCCTTCTCCTCCTACAATTCTCACTCCCTTCAATTACTTCAAATGGAAGAGTAAGATGAAATTACACTTGTGTAATAGACAACTAAATAGAATGGTATTTGAAAAAGATGCCATACCACATTCAGCTGTAGAGAGAACCAAGCATCTAAATAAAATGGATTAAGCCTTTGGATTCATATGCCTTCATATGTCTGAAGATCTATTGTTTCATGTTGAAGGATTGAAGTCTCCAAATGAGTTATGGACAAAATTGGAGAGTCTTTTTTGGCAAACAAGATGGGCTAAGAGGCCACATTCTCGAAAATGAATTGGCTACCCTATAGCCTAGCAATTTCGAGAGCATTCAAGAATTCTTCTCAAACTTTCATAAATTGGCCTTTCAATGCAAGCATTGTGGCATCACTAAAAGTGATGAGCAATTGGTGCTCTCCATTTTGAGCAAACTTGGATCTCAATTGTATGTCTTTGTATCTACCTTCCATTCTGGGTGAATGTCAATCGCTAGATGGAAGTTTCCCACCTTAACAGCCTTTACTGAAGCTCTCATTCAAGAAGAGGACAAATTGATTCAAATGGGTGTCATCAAGACCTCCAAAGATCTAGCTCTTCTAGCTGGAGAAGCCAGTAAGACGAATGTGAAAGGGAGGCAAAAAGACAAGGATAAGAAGTCATCTAAATCCAAGCTGAATGATAAGTCAAGTCCATCAAAAGGAGCCTCCAGCTCCAAGAAGGACAAACATAAGAGATATGATTGTCCCTACTGCAAGAGAGGATACCATCCTGAGACATCTTGCATGCACAAGAAAATAGACCTACTAACTAAGCTTCTTGAACAGAACAAAATTGCTATTCCAAAAGATGCAAAGATGTCTGATTTTGGAAGTGGATATGATGGTCATGAGGATTGCCATGCATTGATGGCTGGTTTTTCACAATCAAAGGTCCTCCTCATAGATTATGGAGCCTCCAACCACATGATTGCCTTTGAAGAATCATTTTCCTCTTTAGATCTCAAAGATGGTCCTACTATTCACATGGGAGACAACTCTCAGATCACTACCAAAGGATTGGTTACAGTACATATGGAGCATGGCAAGTTCAATAATGTTCTATTCGTTCCCTCCTTGACAGCAAATTTGTTGTTTGTATATCAGATGACTCACACTGGATCACCTAAGAAGGTGACTTTTGATTTCGACACAGTTGAGATTATAGAGATCTCTACTGGGAAGACTATAGCGAAAGGGTTTGCAAATCATGCCTCCAAGGCATATGAGTTCTCTCATTTTTTGCCCTTCTCTCTTCCTACTCCTTCAGAATCTGATGAAGATTCAAGTGACTCTTCCTCTAATGAAGATGAAGATGAAGATCTTGATGTTGAGATCAAAGTTCAAGAACATTCAGATCCAGAACCAACACATGTTCTCAATCCAGAGACAAGGCCAACATGGGCTCACACAATCCTTGCAGCTACTGAGAACACAGTTGAGGATCCATCTGTTCACAGAACTACCAGACTTCAGCATCATGCCAACCTTGCATTATGCCATCTACCTCTCCATGAGAGATGCAGCATGATTATGGGGTTCTCTCTTCCATCCCTTGGGAAGACTACTCATGTTCCATTCGCTCCAGTTGCAGAAAGAATTTCTGAGAGACTTGCTTTGTCCAATACATCCTCTACACAGTGGAAGGCACATCAGAAGACCAGATCCAGATCTAGCACCTGTTTTGGCATCCTACAGGGGATCAGCTTGCCAAGTTTTCTACATAAGTTTTCATTGATGAAAGCTTCTTTCTTTTCTGCTTAGTATGATGGTTCTTTGAGTTATTTACTATTCTTTTGAGGGGGAGTATTTTTTCCATGAGGTTTTCCCCATTTCCTCGGTTTATGGACAGTTCTTTATTTTTCTATCATTTATTTTGATTGTATGGGTGACCTTTGGTCCTAGTTACCAGGGCCCAGGATGGATTAAGGGGGGGTGTTAGGATATTCCTATACTCCATCCTAGTCCTACTAGCTTTTTAGTCATTTTCATTTTTAGTCTTTTAGGGTTTGCATGCACTTTTAGGGTTTGCATGCATTCTAGGGTTTGCATGCATCCAAGTCATCAGTCCCAACACCTAGCCCTCAGTTAGCTAGCCCCGAGAGCTTCTTCCTTATCAGATTGAGCCCTCCTAGCCAGTGATGCACCCACTTCTCACCCACCACTTGAGAAGGGTTCCTTTTCTCACCTACCACTCTTGTTGTACTTCAGTTAGTGAGTTATCATCAGTTCTTTCCTTGATTTAAGGCTAGACTGAATCTCAATTGATTGTATCACTCCGATGGACCTCCAATGAGACTTGACTGCCCCTTCTGACTCCAGATAGATCCTCATGTGCCCTCCACTGAACCTCCTTCATTCAGTTAGTGCCTCCATGTGCCAGTTACACCTACCACACTCAGTTTGACTGATGGTTGACAGTTACTTGTGCATTGATGACTCCACCGATGATGAGATAGACTTCTAGTTGTGCTTGATGACACTCCACTGATTATGGATCTATCCATGAAGGCTAATTCGAATCACACCTAATGCATTCGAATCCTGAGCATTGTATATTTATTGTTTTATTATTCAGATTAATGTAACATGTGTAATTATTCTGCCTCTATCTGAGCTCCCTTGGATCTATGTTCTACTACTCTATTCTTCTTCTATTATTCCTAAATTCTTTCATTGTGAGGTTTACATCGTCTCTTTGGATCTACTGTGAGCATTTTCACGTGAAGGACTCCTCATAGGTTGTCTTCTTGGACTTGCACAGTCTTGGGCTTTGTGACCAAAGCCACTACAAGTGTAGCATCTCAATGTGTGACAGGTAGCAGCGATATGTCCAACTCGGTTACATGTCCAGCATCTAATTGTTTCATTTTCAACACTTGTTCTTCCATGGTAGGTGTATTCCATAACCTTGTGACCAAAACCATTACATGAATATCAATAATCATTAAATCTACTATCATACCTGAGTGCTTGATTCCATCTCGGATTTGTCTCTCTTCTAAAGAATTTTCTTTGAGGAGTGCGACCAAGGTTTTTGTTGTCATGTGTAGGTACATGAGGAGCAGCTTTTCTTTCACCTTTGAAGGATGTGGATCCTACTTCAGGAGTCTTGGGGGACCAAGTACCAACATCAGATTTTCCTACTTCCTTGTTGAAGCCAAGACCGGATTTGTCAAATGGATATCTTTGACAATCCAAGATCTCATCCAAGATAGTTGAATTGTTATTGAACTTGACATATGCGTCAGACTTTTCATTTTTCTTCTTGAGTCCAACCGCTTCCATCTCAAGCTTTTGGCAAGTCTTCTCTTTCTCATCCAATTTGTGTTTCAAAACTTCTTCTATCATTTTGGCTTCCTACAATTGAGTCTTCAAATCAATATTGTCCCTTCTTGTTTCTTTTAGCTCCGTCTCTTCTTGTTCTTTTGTTAATTCAGTCTTCAATCTTCTAACTTTATCATTTTGATTTGTTAGCTCATCTTGTATATCTTTATTCTTGAGTTTCAATCTCATGAGCAATGCCTTTGTCTCCTTTTGGTAATTTTTAAATGACCCCAAAATCTTCTTCTTAAGCCTCGAATTGAATTTGAGATCAATATCCAATAGGGTACATGCAAATACATTATTGCATTTCAACAAATCTTCCTCTTCATCTTCTGTAAGTAGAATTTCAATATCATCACATTCAGAATTATCACCAACAGAAGAGTCCTTACCTTCATTGACATTTGAAGCTTGTCCCTCCTTTTCTTCTTGCTTCTCTTCTTCAGAGGGATTGACTTCTGTTTCCTTTTCTATGTCTTGATTTTTTCTTTGGTACTCACCTTCCAGCTTGAACCAGAGATCTTTGGCAGAGATGTATTCTCTTACACTTTCTTTGATAGGGCTTGAGAGTCCATCCATTAGAAATTTTATGGCAATATTATTGTCTTTCATGCCTATTGTCTTTGTCTTCTTGTTGGGTTGGACAGGTGGGTTAACCACAATTTCCCAAACACCGAATTTCTTCAAGTAAGCTTTCATTTTACTTCTCCAACCAAAGTAATTTGATATTTCAAAGAATGGAACTTCATGATTGACTTTTGTTGGTCCTTCCATCTTGTGTCCACGGATCCCTTCAAGCTTGCTAGGCTTGTGATGAAGGCCCGCTCTAATACCAATTGTTAGACCAAATGGCACACTGAGAGGGGGGGGTGAATCAATGGGCCAGCCCTTAAGACCAATTTCAACTCACACATATATCATTTTACAATTTCACTTCAATACTTTCAATATTCACATTAACCTATACATCAATAATAATCAATATTAAACATTTCATTCATATCATCAATTCACACCATCATTAGAGACACATCAAGATATAAGCTTTGTAAACTTGTTATATTTAATTCAATTAGCCACAACCGTTAGGTTACATCAGCTACAACTGATTGAGAAGCACTAACTTATAGTCCAAGGCACATCCTGGTTTTTCTTAGCACCAACTAAGAAGATGTTGAGGTGTACAAACCTCAGTTTGCAAGACTAGCTTGCAATCACATACATATCACTGTCATCACCCTATCAATTTAATGTACTTTTCTCTGACTTATGTTCTGTCAAGTCAACTCAATCAACTACCATCACCGAGTATCATCATTGTATAAACTGAGCATTCATATCACTGTGTATTCTTCGCTGAGCATACAATTCATCACTTTCATGCACATGTGTTCACTGTGATACTGTCATAATCACAACTCATTCAACTATCTCACCAATATGTATGTTGCTCAAGGATCATGCCAAGTCACCCAAAGGGACTACCCAAACATAATTTCAATACTACCACTGTCATCAACTTGCATACATCACTGTCATGCACATGTGTTCACTATGACACTGTCATAATCACAACTCATTCAACTGTCTCATCAATATGTATGCTGCTCAAGGATCATGCCAAGTCACCCAAAGGGACTACCCAAACATCCAAGGAATCTACTCATGGAACCCAATCACATCTACTCTAGGCATAGTCAATAAGTGCTCTCAAACTCTGTCATAGGTTGCTACAGGATTATTCAAATGTGGCGATAAACACTCCTCAAACCCAGTAATAAGCAACCTACTCTAGAAGTCATCCTCGGTCCAAAAGGAGCTCTAGAATTTGTCTCAGACTGTCATGAATTTTCCTCAGTGACAAACTCAAAAGATCATCTCAACAATCACACGTTAGTTGCCTTGCCTTATCACAAATTTGCCTCAGTCTTCAACAGGTTCGCTGCCATTTGTAAAAATGTTCCAAAAACTAAGTTTAATCATTCTAAAACATTTGCTAATATGCCTCCACAAACAGTTGTAATATTCTTCAACCAAAATCTATACTGCTGCAACCCGAAAATATCTCCCTTTTGTCTTATGCAGAATCCTGAGTAAGTACCACCGAAATCAGAGCTTTTTCTCACTTGTGGTCGTCACACTTTGGATTGAAGGAGAAAGACACATTTATATAAGTCATTGAGGAAAAAAAAAAATAAGTTGGCTGACCTTGACACACAAAAAAATAATTGCAAACTTCTCCCTTTTGGCTGGTGACTTGTAAATACTTATTTAAATTAATTTGTTTGGTTTCGTAAATTAGGGAGTCGTCTTCACTAGTTTCCCTTTTTTTGTATTTCATCAATTTTTAAGTTTACAATTAAATGAGAATGATCAATGTTATAGCCAACAATCCTTGTGGGCTTATCCAAGGCTTTTATGCATATTTTTCTCCTCATCCACAAGCATACCAAACCCCAAAAGAAAGGGTAACCACATCACATGACTCCACCATTTTGTGGGTTGTCAAAAGATGCCACAATCAAAACTTTGTTGATAAGGGTTTGCATGTCCATCATTGTTTAATTACTTCATCATCAAACAAGAGGAGTAAACCAAATAACATGTGTAGTTGTTCATGTTACAAGGATTCCATCAAGTCTTCATGGTCCAAGTTACCACAAGTGATGGCACCATTATCCAATCAAAAACAAGTAACTAAATGATTCCAAGTGCCATCATACGACCATGTACATGGGTGCTAAACCTTCTCATGCACTATAACCATCTCCAAGGGATCCCTAACCCTATCAAGCCACAAATGACCACAGAATGGGTCATTTGGACCACCTAGTGCTCCAATGCCTATATCGTGCCTTGTCATCAATATTTATGACTCTTTTGTCATTAATAGATTCAATTCCCAAGCTTCCATGTCCTCCTTGCCATGTTATTCTTTCCATGTCATCAACCTTTAGTTTACCTTTGTCATTAATGGTTTGTCATCAATGACAACCTTGCTCAACAAATTCCCCCTTTGTAATTGATGGCAACCTTCTTCAAAGACTCTCCCCCTTTGACATTAATGACAAAGGACCAAACATTTATCCAACAAAGACTTCACAATGCTCACCCTTTCATGTAGATTTGTTTGATTAGTTCTTGGATTGCATCAATAATCATCTAGTAAATTCATAAAACGTAAGCATGCATCAAGGACAATTTTCCAAACATCACCATGTTGCTTTACTTCATTTGTCATTCAACTACTAGCTTTTGATGTTCTTCAAGAAACCTTCCTTTGATCATACTCTTGGACATGCTTTTACAAACAATAGTATCTTGTTGGTTATGTATATGGCCTTCTTATTGCTTTGACTGTTTTTTGAACTTCAAAATAGGATTGAACATTTTATGCATTTGGATGCTTTCCAAGAGCTATACAACACCACATTTCAAAGGGTTATTTCAGACTTGTATCTACATTGATCTTCCTTGTCTATATTTCTGCTATACTGTCCAAAAATCAGAGGATACACATGACTTTAAGACAAAGCATTTAAGAAAACTTAGAGTTGTAGTATACCCAGAAATGTCTTCTGCGGGATCTGGGCATTCTTCAAGAGATCAAGGACTTGAACACAATGACCACCATGCTTTTTATATGAATGTATTCCTTAGATTGTACCCTTGGTCTTGTGAATTGCACATGGGTAATTTTATGCTGCAGCTATACTGAGATACCTACATAGGATTCAAGTGTAGTCAGTACCTTGCTTGTCTATGCACCTTCCTTATCTGCTTTACCTCTTCTCAACCACCTGATAAGGAAAGGATTTATTCATACCATACCAATCTTAGGAATGACGTCAAAACATTGCCTTCCTTCAATTGTCTTCATATCTCTCAATGGTTCACTACTAGATCTTGTAGTTGTCTGAATAATTCTATCAACATCAATCACTGTCAACACTTGCAAAAAAAAAACAATTGACTCAAGCCTCGTTTAGTCAAGAGAATACTTGTCAACTCCAGTTGTCATAGTCATCAAAATTCAAGTCATATTACTGTTGTTCACTATTGTTATCAACAATTGTCAACCAAGGCTTGTCACCTTAAAGGTACTGTCACTGTCTTATCAATTCACAGTCAAACAATCATTATAACAAAAAACATCTTTGTCATTGTCTTGTCATCAAGTCAAAATGTTGTTCAATCTTACTCATGAAATTTTTAATGGAAATGTGATTAGTCAAGTCAAGTCATGAAATGTCAAGACAAGTGAAGATGTTGTCCATAACATGTTGTCCAAATTGATCTCTGTTATCTATTCAAACTTGAACTAAGTCAATTGTCATCACTGTCTGATCAATGTTATCTTTGTCATGTCAATTTGAGTTGTCACATGTCAAAGTCATGTTGTCAAGTCATTATTTCATCATGAAAATACTCTCAGTTGCTCCCCCTATCGTTATGCCACGATCCTTGGACCTATTTCTTTACATGGAGTAATCATCTTTTACTCTTGAGTCCATCCTCCAAACTTCATGGACTCAAGGTGTGCTAAGGTCTTTGAAAGACCTTAAGCTTGGCTTTCCATATGGAAGCCATTTTCTTTGCACAAATCAACTTCATTCATATTCAACAAAACATTCTTTTTCATCCATACCTAAGAATGTCCTTGGCTTCGAGCACATGTCTTCTAATCTTCAAATCTTCCTGTATTAATATTCTTCTTTCTTGGTTCATTGACTTTCCTTGTTGATGTGTATGAAGGAATCCTCATAGGTTGTCTTCTTGGACTTACACAGTCTTGGGCTTTGTGACCAAATCCACTACAAGTATAGCATCTCAATGTGTGACAGGTAGCAGAGATATGTCCAACTCGGTTACATGTCCAGCATCTAGTTGTGTCATTTTCAACACTTCTTATTCCATGTTAGGTGCAGTCCATAACCTTGTGACCAAAACCATTACATGAATAGCAATAACCATTAAATCTACTATCATACCTGAGTGCTTGATTTCATCTCGGATATGTCTCTCTTCTGAAGAATTTGCTTTGAGGAGTGGGACCAAGGTTTTTGTTGTCATGTGCAGGTACATGAGGAGTAGCTTTGCTTTCACCTTTGAAGGATGTGGATCATACTTCAGGAGTCTTGGGGAACCAAGTACCAACATCAAATTTTCCTACTTCCTTGCTGAAGCCAAGACCGGATTTGTCAAATGGAGATCGTTGACAATCCAATATCTTAGCCAAGATGGATGAACTGTTATTGAACTTGACATATGCCTCGGACTTCTCATTTTTCTTCTTGAGTCCAACCACTTCCATCTCAAGCTTTTGGCAAGTCTTCTTTTTCTCATCCAATTGGTATTTCAAGACTTCTTCTATCATTTTGGTTTTTCCAATTGAGTCTTCAAAACAATATTGTCCCTTCTTGTTTCTTCTAGCTTGGTCTCTTCTTGTTCTTTTTTTAATTCAGTCTTCAATCTTCTAACTTCATCATTTTTATCTTTTAGCTCATCTTGTAAATCTTTGTTCTTGAGTTTCAATCTCATGAGCAATGCCTTTGCCTCCTTTTGGTAATTTTTAAATGACCCCAAAATCTTCTTCTTAAGCCTCGGATTGAATTTGAGATCAATATCCAATAGGGTACATGCAAATGCATTATTGCATTTCAACAAATCTTCCTCTTCATCTTTTGTAAGTAGAATTTCAATATCATCACATTCAGAATTATCACCAACAGAAGAGTCCTTACCTTCACTGACATCTGAAGCTTGTCCCTCCTTTTCTTTTTGCTTCTCTTCTTCAGAGGGCTTGACTTTTGTTTCCTTTTCTGTGTCTTGATTTTTTCTTTGGTACTCACCTTCAAGGTTGAACCAGAGATCCTTGGCAGAGATGAATTCTCTTACACTTTATTTGATAGGGCTTGAGAGTCGATCCATTATAAAATTCAAGGCAATATTATTGTCTTTCACGCCTGCTGTCTTTGTCTTCTTATTGGGCTGGACAGGTGGGTTAACCACAATTTCTCAAACAACGAATTTCTTCAAGTAAGCTTTCATTTTACTTCTCCAACCAAAGTAATATAATATTTCAAAGACTGGAACTTCATGATTGACTTATGCTGGTCCTTCCATCTTGTGTCCACGGATCCCTTCAAGCTTTTTAGGTTTGTGATGAAGGCCCGCTCTAATACCAATTGTTAGACACAATGGCACACTGAGACGGGGGGTGAATCAGTGGGCCAACCCTTATTACCAATTTCAACTCACACATATATCATTTTACAATTTCATTTCAATACTTTCAATATTCACATTAACCTATACATCAGTAATCATCAATATTAAGCATTTCATTCATATCATCAATTCACACCATCATTACAAACACATCAAGATATAAGCTTTTTAAACTTTTTATATTTAATTTAATCAACCACAACCATTAGGTTACATCAGCTACAACTGATTGAGAAGCACCAACTTCTATTCCAAGGCCCAGCCTCGTTTTCTTAGCACCAACTAAGAATATGTTGAGGTGTCCAAACCTCAGTTTGCAAGACTTATCACTGCCATCACCCTATCAATATACTATACTTTTCTTTGACTTATGTTATGTCAAGTCAACTCAATCAATTACCATCACTAAGTATCATCACTGTATAAACTGAGTATGCATATCACTGTGTATTTTTCATTGAGTATACAATTCATCACTATCATGCACATGTGTTCACTGTGATACTTTCATAATCACAACTCATTCAACTATCCCATCAATATGTATGTTGCTCAAGGATCATGCCAAGTCACTCAAAGGGACTACCCAAACATCATTTCAATAATGCCACTTTCATCAACTTGCATACATCACTGTCATGCACATGTGTGCACTGTGACACTGTCATAATCACAACTCATTCAACTATCTCATCAATATGTATGTTGCTCAAGGATCATTCCAAGTCACCCAAAGGGACTACCCAAACATCCAAGGAATCTGCTCATGGAACCCAATCACATCTGCTCTAGGCACAGTTAATAAGTGCTCTCAAACTCTGTCATAGGCTGCTACAAGATTAGTCAAATGCTGCCATAAACATTCCTCAAACCCAGCAATAAGCAACCTACTCTAGAATTCAGCCTCAGTCCAAAAGGACCTCTAGAATTTGTCTCAGACTGTCACGAATTTTCCTCAATGACAAACTCAGAAGATCATCTCAACAATCACACATTAGTTGTCGTGCCTTATCACAGATTCTCCTCAGTCTTCAACAGGTTCGCTGCCATTTGTAAAAATGTTCCAAAAACTAAGTTTAATCATTCTAAAACATTTGCTAATATACCTCCACAAACAACTGCAATATTATTCATCCAAAATCAGTACTACTGCAACCCGAAAATATATCCCTTTTGTATTTTGCAGAAGCCTCAATAAGTACAACCGAAATCAGAGCTTTTTCTCACTTGTGGTCGTCACACTTTGGAGTGAGGGAGCAAGACACATTTATATAAGTCGTTGAGGAAAAAATATATATAAGTTGGTCGGCCTTGACACACAAAAAAATAATTGCAAACTCCTCCCTTTTGGATGGCCGACTTGTAAATACTTATTTAAATTAATTTTTTTGGTTTCATAAATTAGGGAGCCGACTTCACTAGTTTCACTTTTTTTTGTATTTCATCAATTTTTAAGTTTACAATTAAATGAAAATGATCAATGTTATAGACAACAATTCTCATGGGCTTATCCAATGGTTTTATGCATATTTTTCTCCTCATTCACAAGCATACCAAACCCCAAAAGAAAGGGTAATCACATCACATGACTCCACCATTTTGTGGGTTGTCAAAAGATGCCACAATCAAAACTTTGTTGATAAGGGTTTGCATGTCCATCATTGTTTAATTACTTCATCATCAAACAAGAGGAGTAAACCAAATAACATGTGCAGTTGTTCATGTTACAAGGATTCCATCAAGTCTTCATGGTCCAAGTTACCACAAGTGATGGCACCATTATCCAATCAATAAAAAGTAACTAAATGAGTCCAAGTGCCATCATACCACTGTTACCGGACAATCTACCGAAAGCAGACTTAAGGCGTGATCTCCCTAGTTCAACGTGAATCTAGAACAAGTGGGACAGAATATGAAACCGCTTTCCTAGATCTAGTTAAAGATCGAGTGATTAGATGTCTTACCTTTAGAATTGTAGATCCTTTCTCCTTGATGTTGCTCCAAGCTCCACGGTCTTCAAATCTCAGCTGCAAAACCTGTCAAGACATACAGAACAATACAAGCAGTAAAACAGTATCTAAACAGTAACAAATCTAAGTAAACGGTTAAGCAAGTAAACTACACAAACATTATTAATACAACAATATTTGGTGGAAAGAGTTTATATTACTGTATTAAAAGAGGTAAGTACAAAGAAGAGATTATTACAACCAAAGCTTAACGTCGCAATCCTCCTCCAACAAGCCAATGCCAAAGCCTCCAAAGGAAGTATAGGTCTCCCAAGAGATGAATAGAGGTTTCTCTTAGCTAATTTCACCACCATGCAAGTACTATAAACTTCCTCGCCTTGGAATGGGAATGAGTTTCATATATATAGGACTAAGAGGATAGGGTAGGTTGATATATAGTGGGAGAAGACTAAGGGATCCTCCCAAAGGGCTAGGGAACCGAATGCCAGCTCCTGTATAGATTAGGGATAGAGATCCACATCACTCACCTTCAAGAAATGGTTCGAAGATGCCCTTTTATCCATTTAACTGACATCGTCGCAAGCTACATAAGGGTGACCTGTGACGCCACATGTTGCACAAGGGTGACCTGCGATGACCTTACTAAACCCTATGGAAATAGGTCAATATCTCTTCCAATTTGATGTCTTAGACATGGGAACTTCATGGATGTTTACACAGAGTCTTAAGGTGGCAAGATTTAGGTGTAACAACCACCATGTACATGGGTGCTAAACCTTCTCATGCACTATAACCATCTCCAAGGGTTCCATGACCCTATCAAGCCACAAATGACCACATAATGGGTCATTTGGACCACCTAGTGCTCCAATGCCTATATCATGCCTTGTCATCAATATTTATGACTCTTTTGTCATTAATAGCTTAAATTCCCAAGCTGCCATGTCATCCTTGCCATGTTCTTCTTGCCATGTCATCAACCTTTATTTTACCTTTGTCAGTAATGGTTTGTCATCAATGACAACCTTGCTCAACACCATGTGGCACAGCCTGGTTGGTTAGGACCTATATTGTGACATTGAGAAATGTATCAGGAGAGGGGAGGGGATGAACAAGACTTAGAATAAAATGAAAGGAGAGCGGGGAGAGAGGAGGAGTGGACAAATGGGAGAGGGAAGAGTAGTGTGGTTAGGACCTACATTGGAACATTGAGAAATGTATAAGGAGAGGAGAGGGATGAACGAGAAATAACATAAAATGAAAGGAGAGTGGGGAGTGAGGAGGAGTAGACGAATGGGAGAGGGAAGAGTAGTGTGAAGGTGTGGACTAAAAAACAAAGTGAAGGTGGAGGAGATGGGAAAGAAGGCGTTGCATTTGGCATGAGACTTGGGATAAAATGGAAGGGGAAATCCAGAGTGGGAAGTGCAGAGGAAAGGTAATGCGGAGGAGGAGTTTGGACAACAAGTGGGGAAAAGTCTCTGCACTTTGCACTACAGAGAAATGACTAAGTGTCGAGATGCAGAGAAATGACTTGACATAAATTTATGTTTCCATGTCAATGCCCAATTAATCTATCGTGTCATCTGCCACATCACTTCCGAGTCAATCTATCATGTAATCTGCTACATGACTGCCTAGTCATCACCAACCAATCCAAGCTTACCAAGTGTCACCATAGGATAAGTCTAGCTCATTGCCATGTCTCATAACCTAGTTGGTTAGGACCTACATTGAGACATTGATAAATGTATTGAGAAAGGGGAGGGGTAAACAAGACTTAGGATAAAATGAAAGGAGAGTGGGGAGTGAGGAGGAGTGTGCGGTGGGAGAGGGAAGAGTAGTGTGGAGGTGCGGAGGAAAAACAATGCGAAGGTGGAGATGGGAAAGGAGGCTCTGCATTCTGCATGAGACTTGGGATAAAATGGAAGGGAAAATCCAAAGTGGGGAGTGTGGAGGTAAGGTAATGCGGAGGAAGAGGTTGGACAATGAGTGGGGAAAAGTCTCTGCACTTCGCACTGCAGAGAAATGACTAAGTGTTGAGATGCATAGAAATTACTAAGTGTTGAGGGTATACGAGATTTGGAGGTGAAGGAGATGGGAAAGAAGGATCCATGAGTTCTTGAACAAAATTAGAAATATATCAGGCATATGACCTTCGTTTTTTATTTTGTAAAATGTTGGGTGAAGTTGAGACATAGGGCTATGTACTGAGACTCGGATATATAAGGCCACTTTCAAAAGAAGCACTTCCATGTCGGGTGACCTTGGGAAAATAATGAAGACTCCAACGCTTGAGACCAATTCCATATTCTTAAGGTGTAACACCCCCTGGCCCAGTTTAGAGATGATATTGTATTTTGAACAAATTGCTATGAAGTGTGTACATAGCGAGATATCATATTTTAATAAAAATACCAGTTGGCTACATGAGGAGCAATATGTTGAAGAGGGGATCCAGATATTAACCGAGGGCTGTGAGGGGGTAAGGTGACTTAGGTACCTTGTTCCCTAAACCTTTGTTCTAAAAACTTGTGTTAAACCCAAACCCTTACCCTAAGCCTCATCCTTAGTGGAGGGGATTAATTATTAATTAATTATTATTGATTAGTAATTAATCTAACGATTAATGACTAATCATGCTTAAGGATGGAGAGGCAACATGTGCCTCTGGGACAACCATGTGGGATCCCAGAGGGGACACAAGGATGCCTCTGTGGTCCAGGTGGACAAGAGGGGCGGATGATGCTACCCATGGCCTGGATGGTGGGACGTCAGTCCAGCATGAGGGGAAGGAACAAGGGAGGCACACAGAGGTGTGTGGTGGCTGGTATGGAGAATGCACGCAGAGCACGGGGAGGTGTTTGTTGAGTGCAAGATAAAGTGTTTGTGAGTGAAAGAAAAATGCGGATGGATTTCCTGAGATAAATCTGAACCCGAAATGCGGAGATAAAATCTGAACCCGAATTGCAGTGTTAACCTGAACGTTGGTATGCTAAGATAACCAAACTAACCATGATTTCCTTGGTCGAATTGACCAGTGAATTGGAAATGAAGCATGAATCCTAGAGGGAATCCCAACGCTTGCAGTGAAGTATATCGCTGAGCGTTTTGGGAAGGAACTTAGGTGGGTCAATTGCAGAATTGACAAGGAATTGGTTATCCAATTGTTGTTTGTTGAAGCCTGTAAATATATTTACCACTGTTATTTTCCACCTAAGACTCTCAGAGTGAGTTGGGGAGAAATTGGGGAGATACCTCTGGTTAAAGTCTGGATCCCGACTCGGGGGTGAACTTGGGAGCTGAAATAGTACATGCTGGACAAGTTCTACGGTTGGGTGGAGCATGGCTCACATGCAGCCAGTTGCCACATTCACGTGTATTTCAGATAAGTATCTGTGTATGAATTATAATATTCATGTGTTTAATTATGTTTAATATGTTAAATTTATGGAATGAATGTGTAAATTAATGCAATTCATGAATAAGCTATGTTAAACCTGTTAGAGGGATGTATTCAGGAGTCTAGTTGTTTTCAATTGCATAGGCTGTCTACTGTATGAATTTGTATGTGAAGGATGAATGGCTCAATTTCAATTGTGAAAGACATGTTTAATGGCTATCTGTAGTTCTTAATATTGAATGCATTTCATTGCATGGGTTAAATATGGGCGTAGTTCCCTGTATATGTTATATCATTTGAAATTCGTATTATGGGTTAAGAAGGGCACATAATTCCTGTAGATTCTTATTATATACGATTCGTTTTATGTTTATGGGCTTGATAATGAGAATTATGAAACTGTTAATTGAATGCCTGGAATGGTATTTCTGTGTCGAATGCCTGGAATGGTATTTCTGTGTTGCAATAATTGTTTGGGTAGCTTTGTGTTTTACAAACGTTCGTTTATAAATTATCCTTTACCCTGGCATGGGATTGATAGTTTCCACCTTAAATTAGGTAAATTTAGAATTAAACTCTGATATGTCTAATTCTGAGCACAAATGGCATGCTTCTGGCTGTCGGTGTTATGCGACTGTTAATTAGATGCTCAAAATAAAATTTTATTTTTATAGTTCACGGTTGTAAATTGTGAGTATGTGTAACGAGGGTACGTTAAAAATTGGTATCAGAGCGCCGACTGCAGCTCTCGAACCTCTGGGTATATGTGGAAATCCAAATTGGTATCAAAGCGCCAGTTGCAGCTCTCGGGCCTCTGGAATTGAAATTATTTTCCTAAAGAGATATTTGAATATATGTTGTAATTAATTTTTAGACTGATAATCCTTGTAAAAATTCAGATTGCTAGCATTATACGTGAATATTCGGTCATTGGAATTGCAGACTGTCAGTAAAGATAGGGAATCTGAATTAAAGAGTTGGTAGAGGATCCCAAATTCTTTGATTTTGGGGAAAGAATCGGCAGTGAAGAACAAGTTAATGAATCCAATCGTCGCCAAATGGGGTCAGGGACCATGGATATCGTGCAAGATTTGAGGGGTTTGCAGTTTGGAAACGAATTAATTTTGAGAAGTTTGGAACAACAGAACCAAATAAACCAACACTTACTGCAGAATTTGGCTCAGCTGCAAAATCATAGGCAGCAGGTCACTTCCAGTATGGAAAGAGGTGAAGAATCCATGAACCGGTATCACTTCTCTCAGGAAAGAGGAGACAACAGAATGAAATCACATTCACATCACAAAACTGATGAAATTTCTCATGGGTATAAAAATAACCAGCGGATTGAATATCCTAGAAGGCAGAGAAAGAAAAAGCATGATGTGATGCTAGAAGGTGAACTCAGAAAACTAAAACCTCCAACCTTTGATGGAGAGAAGATTGGTGATGATGCAGAACTATGGCTTATGGAAATGAACAAGTATTTGCATTTGCATGACTACTTAGAAAACCAAGAAGCACGAATTGCAATCTATAATTTGCAAGTCTTATAAATGGTGGAAACAACTCAAACAGGTGGAAGAATTGGATGAGAAGCAGATTTATTGGAGGAAATTCCAAAGACTCTTCAAGAAAGAATATCTATCACAACAGTACTATGATAAAAAGACACAAGAATTCTTTGAGCATAAATTGGGAAATATGTCCATGGAGGACTATGAAAAGAAATTCTTGGAGCTGCTAGGATATGTGGAGTTTATCAAGGATGAAAAGGTGAAGATACATCGTTTTATCAGTGGCTTTCCTACGTATTATAAAGATAGATTGACTTATGATGAACCTCGCACCTTGAAGGATTGCTTCCGAAAGGAAAGATGCTTGTATGAGCAAGGCCAGAATCGGCTGGAAGTGAAGAAGGTTTGGAAAGGTAAGCTGGAAGAGAAGCAAGATCAGAGAAGAAAGGGGTTTAAGCCTCTAGTTACAAAGAAGGACACCTACTCTTATTTTAAAGCACTGTTACCAAAAGAAGAATCCAAGATGGGTAATTCTTTCAGACAAAAGAAACCAACCCAAGATAAATGTTGGGGATGTGGTGGAGACCATTTCTTAAACAAATGTCCTGGAAGAAGAAATAAGGGAGTCGGTATATATAGTATGCAAGAAGCTTCTACTGTTGGCGAAGTTGCAAGAAGTGTTCCTCGCATCTATGCAGCATTGTCTAATTTCCAAGCTCATCATCAATCTTCTATGATCGAGATTGAAGGTAAACTAAATGATGTGCCTATTTCAATTTTAATTGATTCTGGAGCTTCTTATAGCTATGTTAATACTAACTTGGTTGAAAGATGTAAATTGATGACTCATAAGTTGTCTAAGTCCAGAATGGTTCAATTGGAAACGGGTATGAAGAGGAAGATCACAGTTATGGTCAAAAGTTGTTGTTTTGAAATTAATGGAAACCAAACTTGTTCAGATTTGGACATTCTTCCTCTTGGATCTTATGATTTGTTGATCGGTATGGATTAGCTTGAGAAACCATTTGTTGTGTTAGACTACCACAGTAAAGTTATTACATGTTTGAATGATGATGGCAGTGATAATTTATAAATAAGAGGTATTCAGAGACCTATATCCTTAAGACAAATTTCTATTTTGCAAATGAAGAAGTGTATCAGAAAAAGGTGTCAGCTGTATGCTATTTAGGTAGAAGAATTGTCTATTGAAAAAGAATTAAGTTTAGATGAATATCCAGTATTGAACGAATTTGAAGATGTATTTCAAGAAGTTCCTGGGTTACCACCCAAGAGGGATATCGATTTCACCATCGATTTGGTGCCTGGAACTGTGCCCGCTTCAAAAGCACCATACAGAATGGGTACTCCACAGTTAAAAGAATTGCAGATGCAACTTGAGGAGTTGTTGAAGAAAGGGTATATACGGCCTAGTATATCACCTTGGGGTGCTCCAGTTATTTTGGTAAGAAAGAAGGATGGCACACTCAGATTATGTGTGGACTACAGACAGTTAAACAAAGCCACAATTAAGAACATGTATCCTCTAACTAGAATCAATGATCTTTTTTATCAGTTAATAGGTGCAAGAATATTTTCTAAGATAGATTTGAGATCTAGATATCACCAGATACGCATTAAGGATGAAGACATGTGTAAAACAACATTCAGAACCAGATATGGGCATTATGAATTTACAGTGCTTCCTTTTGGTTTAACAAATGCCCCTGATACATTCATGTGTTTGATGAATGGTGTATTTACAGAGTTTATGGATAAGTTTATAATTGTATTTTTGGATGATATACTTATATATTCCAAAACTGAGGAGGAGCATGAAGAGCATCTCAGGATTACTTTGCAAATCTTGAGAGAAAATCAATTGTATGCCAAGAGCAGCAAGTGCACATTCTATCAGAGACAATTGCTATATTTGGGCCATATCATCTCTAAGGAGGGTGTGGCTATGGACCTAGTTAAAATTAAGGCTATTTTGGAATGGCCTAATCCTCGCAATGTCTTTGAGGTAAGATCATTCATGGGATTGGATGGTTATTACCAAAAGTTTATAAAATATTTTTCAAGAATAACAAGTTCAATTACATCCTTGCAAAAGAAAGGTGTAGCTTTCATTTGGAGTCAGAAATGTGAAGATAATTTCAGAAATTTAAAGAAATTGCTTACATGTGCGCATGTATTGAAGATTTATGACCCTGATATAGAATTTCTGGTATGCACTGATGCATCACTTGAAGGGATGGGTGGAGTTCTAATGCAGGAAGGACATGTGATTTGCTATGAATCACAAAAGTTGAAGGAGCATGAGAAGAAATATGCTACTCGTGAGACTTGGAACTAGCAGCCATTGTTCATGCACTTCGCATGTGGAGACACTATCTTCTGGGAAATAAGTTGGAATTAAGAACTAACCACAACATTTTAAAATATTTGTTTGATCAACCTCAACTTAATGCCCGACAGGCTAGGTAGGTTGAATTCTTAAGTGAGTTCAATTTTGAGATCAAGTACTTGAAAGGAAAAGAAAATTGAGTAGCTGATGCACTCAGCAGAAGGGGACAGTCGATGCATGTTTCAACCATCAGCAATTGGAATTCTGATTTACAAATCATATTGCTTGAAGCTTTGAAAAGTGACAAGAATTATTTGCAAATAACAACAACATTGCAAGAAGGAAGTGAAGCATTAAAGTTCTGCAATTTTGCAGTAGCTAAGAATGGAATCCTTCATTCTAAGGATATGATCTATGTACCTGATCATGAAGAGTTGAAAGAATAATATTATGGGAAATGCATAATGTACCTTATGCAGGACATCCCGGATATTAGAAAAATCTTAAAGTTGTAAAGAAGAATTTTTATCGGCCAAACATGAAAAAGGAGGTGGCCAATTACATTGCTCGTTGTTTAGAATGTCAAAGGGTCAAAGCAGATCATCAGTACCCAGTTGGTTTACTTCAGCCATTGCCTATTCCTGAATGGAAATGGGACACTGTAACTGTTGATTTTATTACAGGTTTGTCGAGAACCATGAGGCAGCATGATTCAATCATGGTAGTGGTTGATAAGTTAACCAAATAATCCCATTTTACTCCAGTTCAATCAACTTTCAAGGCAGCTAAAATTGTTGAGATTTATATGAAATAAATTGCTAGGTTGCATGGTATTTCGAAAGCCATTGTGTCGAATAGAGATCTGAAATTCACTTCTAATTTTTGGAGAGGTTTGTTCAAAGAGTTTGGGACTAAGCTTAATTTAAGCATAGCTTATCATCCTCAAACCGATGGGCATACTGAGTGTGTAAACCAAGTCATTGAAGACATGCTCGGGATGTATGTCATGGATAAACCAGGCAAATGGGAAGAATACATGTACTTGGTGGAATTCGCTTATAATAATGGTTATCAAGGATCTTTGAAAATGAGTCCATTTGAAGCCTTATACGGCAGAAAGTGTAATGTTCCAATCAATTGGGATAAACCTGTAGATAAGTTAATCATTGGGCCTGAAATGCTTCAGGATATTGAAAATCAAGTGGTGAAGATAAAACATAATTTGAAAATTGCACAAGATCGCTAAAAGAGCTATGCAGGTAAAAGAAGGACACGCAGAGAATTCCAGGTTGGGGACATGGTGTTCCTGAAGGTCAGAGGAAAGAAAATTTCCTTGCGGTTGGGAAAATGCAAGAAATTGGCCGCTAGATTTTGTAATCCATTCGAAGTCTTGAGCAGAGTGGGATCAGTAGCTTACGAGCTAGCACTACCTCCTACCATCAAAATACATAATGTGTTTCATATTTCATTTCTGAAAAAAGTATGTTTATGATATTAATCATGTGCTTGATTGGTCTGTTCTTCAGGTGGAACCAGAAGGGGAAATGCAGGTTAAACCAATCTGCATATTTGATCGCAAAAGCAGGATACTCAGGAAAAGAGTCGTAGGACAGGTAAAGGTCCAGTGGACCCATTACAGTCCTGAGGAATCCACTTGGGAACTGGAAGATGTAATGCGGGAAGAGTATCCGCATTTATTTTGAAAATGTATATATAATAAACATTACTACAGTTAATTTTTGTATATGTTTTGATACAATGTAATCATCGAGGACGATGAAGAGTCTAAGGGGAGGGGAATTGTAACACCCCCTGGCCCAGGTTAGAGATGATATTGTATTTTGAACAAATTGCTATGAAGTGTGTACATAGCGAGATATCATATTTTAATCAAAATACCAGCAATACGCTGAAGAGGGGATCCAGATATTAACCAAGGGTTGTGAGGGGGTAAGGTGACTTAGGTACCTTGTTCCCTAAACCTTTGTTCTAAAAACTTGTGTTAAACCAAAACCCTTACCCTAAGCCTTATCCTTAGTGGGGGGGATTAATTATTAATTAGTAATTAATCTAATGATTAATGACTAATCGTGCTTAAGGATGGAGAGGCAACGTGTGCCTCTGGGACAGCCATGTGGGAACCCAGAGGGGACACGAGGATGCCTTGGTGGTCCAAGCAGACGTGGGGGCCGGCTGCTGCTACCCATGGCTTGGGTGGTGGGACGTCAATCCAGCATGAGGGAAAGGCACAGGGGAGGCACGCAGAGGTGTGTGGTGGTTGGTCTGGAGAATGCACGTAGTGGAGAATGCACGCAGAGCATGGGGAGGTGTATGTTGAGTGCAAGAGAAAGTGTTTGTGAGTGAAGGAAAAACGGGGAGGGATTTCCTAAGATAAATCTGAACCCGAAATGCAGAGATAAAATATGAACCCGAATTGCAATGTTAACCTGAACGTTCTTATGTTGAGATAACCGAACTAACCATGATTTCCTTGGTCGAATTGACCAATGAATTGGCAATGAAGCATGAAGCCCAGAGGGAATCCCAATGCTTGCAGTGAAGTATATCGCTAATCGTTTTGGGAAGGAACTCAGGTTGTTCAATTGCATAATTAACAAGGAATTGGGTACCCATGTTAAGATTCAATATGATAAGATAGATAACATCAGTATTCAATTCAATTTCACAACAATAGCATATACAGGATCACTGAAATAATAACAAGCACAGCATAAACACAAGAGACACAGATTTATCCTGGGAAACTCTCATGGGGTAGAAAACCCAGCAAAACTTCCTCAATATAGATGATCAACAAGTACAAAGATGTAGTCCCCAAACAACAGCTCCTTCTCCTCCTTTGCATATCTCTCTCTCTCCTATGCGAGTTCACAAGTGAGTTTGTGTGTTAAATGAGGAACACAATACCTTTATTTATACTTTATTTTTCACTTGACTTTTTCCCAAACTAGGTTGGGCCCAACAACTTAACCACTCAACTTAATGTTGACTGGGCCGACTCCTCTAGGGGACTTAAACACCCCATTACAATTGACTCTAGGGGAACTAATGCCCCGACTTACATGGGAGGTTTTAACTCAATGACTTTACATTATTCAATATAATAAATACATCCCGACGGAGGAATAAAACATCTCTGAATAATAATAATAATAAAGTACAAATAGAATATTCTTCGAAGTTACAATATTTCAACACTCCCCCTTAACGAGAAGGATATTCTAACAACATCTACAGGTGCAAGGAGTCATCAACTACATCACAATGATACATCTATAAATCATTGGAAGTTTTCTTCAATCATCATCAGTAACTCAAACAGCTACTAGAAAATCTTCAATATCTTCAATACTAGAACATCAACATCTTCAGTATTTAGTCTTCATCTTCTACGGCACTCGATCACTTGATCATCTACAGCAACAGCATCATCTGTATCTCCCGATCAACAGCATCATCTGGATCTCTCGATCAACGGCATCATCATCTAGATATCCCATTCAACATCATCATCTGGATCTCTCGATCAACAGCATCATCATCTAGATCTCCTAATCAACAGCATCGTTTGGATCTCTCGATCAACGACATCATCATCTAGATCGCCCGATTAACAGCATCATCATCTGGATCTCTCGATCAACAGCATCATCATCTGGATCTCTCGATCAACAGCATCATCTGGATCTCTCGATCAACAACATCATAATCTGCAATACACATGATGCAATTACGTGATGATCAATCCCTCTCACTTTAGGACATAAGTCCAAGGATGATACAATCCTGATCCACTTATGGGATGATCAATCCCTATCAATTTAAGACACCATATCATGTCTAGGGACGATGCAATCCAGATCTACTTAAGGGATGATCAATCCCTATCAATTTAAGACACCATATCATGTCTAGGGACGATGCAATCCAGATCTACTTACGGGATGATCAATCCCTATAAATTTAAGACACCGTATCATGTCTAGGGACTATGCAATCCATATCTACTTACGGGATGATCAATCCCTATCAATTTAAGACACCATATCATGTCTAGGGACGATGCAATCCATATCTTCTTACGGGATGATCAATCCCTATCAATTTAAGACACCATATCATGTCTAGGGACGATGCAATCCAGATCTACTTACGGGATGATCAATCCCTCACTTTAGGACATAAGTCCAAGGATGATGCAATCCTGATCTACTTACGGGATGATCAATCCCTCTCACTTTAGGACATAAGTCCAAGGATGATGCAATCCATATCTACTTACGGGATGATCAATCCCTCTCACTTTAGGACATAAGTCCAAGGATGATGCAATCTAGAACCACAATGCCAATCCTTTTTTATATTGGATGTGACCTATATCAAATCTAGGATTTACCACCACAAAGCCAGTCCTTTTTCATATTGGATGTGACCTAGATCAAATCTAGGATTTACCACCACATAGCCAGTCCTTTTTCATACTGGATGTGACCTAGATAAAATCTAGGATTTACCACCACAGTGCCAGTCCTTTTTCATATTGGATGTGACCTAGATTAAATCTAGGATTTACCACACAACATCATCACATTCTCGGAGACAAGAGTCTATGGATCTCTTTTAGGACATATGTCCAGGGATGATACAATCCCACTGCAACATCATCAATATCTTTCACGGAGACAAGAGTCTACGGATTCCTTTAGTGCATGTGTCCAGGGATGATACAATCCCACTCGTCAACTTAGATCAAGTCTAAGGACCACTCATCGACCTCATCGTCGATACAGGTATCCTCATCATCGACCTCATCGTCGGTGCGGGCATCCTCATTATCGACCTCATCGTCAGTACAAGTATCCTCATCATTGATACAAGTATCCTGATACAGGTATCCTCATCATCAATACAAGTATCCTCATCATCGATACAAGTATCCTCATCATTGATACAAGTATCCTCCTCATCAATACAAGTATCCTCGTCATCGATACAAGTATCCTCATCGACCATATCACTCCCCCTTTCGAGGAGGGTCCTTCTGAACTACACCAAGCTTGTCTCGAAAATACTCAAACTTTACTCGAGACAGAGGTTTGGTCAATACATCAGCAACTTTATAGCTCCTTTCTACACCATATCCCGTATATAGAAATATCAGATCTCTATGTGCTTTTTGACTTATTATGGAACACTGGATTCTCCTTCATCTTGATACAACTCTGGTTGTCACACAGGATCACAGTGGAGTCCATCTCTAAGTCAAATAGTCCTGATAATAGATTCCGAAGCCATATGGATTCACAACTAGCAAAGCAAGCTGCTATATATTCCGCTTCAGCTGTGCTGCTTCCTGCTAAACCACAGGATCATAGTAGATCCCAGACAATAAAATCCACCCGATGTGCTCTTTCTGTCTGAGACACTTCCAGCCCAATCTACATCCGTATAACCATACAATCTGAAGTCATGGTCTCCAACATAGTATAGATCAAATTCTATCGTACCTTTCAGGTACCTCATCACATGCTTTGCAGCTACTAGGTGAAGACGTCTAAGCTCAACTAGATATTGACTCAGGGTGTTCAAAGCAAAGCATATATCTGGCCTGGTATTCGTCAAATACATCAATGAACCAGTCATCTATTTGTAAACTATATAAACCACCGTCCATCATCACGGATCTCTACTTCACATTTTCCTTGGCTAAGGAAAAATCCCATCTGATCTCAGCCACATATCTAATCACATAATCATGCCAAGATTCTTTAACTCTAAGATCTACTCCCTCTGAAGTGGAGAATTTTCCTCCCTATGTGACTGAACATCATGCACACTCTGCATTGAGTGATCTTCTGCATATCTATCTGTGCCATCTCCCATCATATGGGTCTACTGATATGAGGCTCAAGATCAGTTGAACTCTATGGTGAGTTCCTTACTGCTTCCATCTGAGAGAAGCATGTCATATGTATATAGAAACCCTCTTCAACCTTGTAGCAAAGGTTGAAATCCGCATCACCTGTTGTGATCATCAAGATCATCAAATGACTATCGATCCTGGGTACCTGTTGAACCCATACAAAGCCTTCTTCAATCATGTGATTCTCTATCGAATCCTAGGAGTTTGCTCGATATGCACTTCTTCTTCAATTACACCATTCAAGAGGATGGTCTTGTCATCCATGGGTGTAATCTATCTCTTGAAGTGTGTCTAGCCGCTTGGAGCAAACATCTCGTCGTGATCCTCTCCCTCTTTCTAAGAGAATCCTCTAGCCACGAGCCTTCTATAGTATGTTTTATTTGTAAGTCTTCTTGTTGAACATCCATCACTTGTTCTTTGGAACGGGTGTTCATCATCCTTATTTTGTAGATCATAGCACATGATCTTTCCTACAAATCAATTTTAATTACATGATTAGTAACACTTCATAATCATCAAATCATGTTGACATTTCAATGATAACCTATTATGCATATCGATATGATTCACATAGTTATGCAACTATCTTGACCAATACTTTGGCACAACACTTTTACATATCCTGTATGCATACAATGGCTATCTAGATGCCTTCCATCTCTACCAGAACATACTATCAAGAGTGTACACAGCTCCCAGCATGTTAGCAAAGAGGTTTCATTCTAGACAAGCAACAATGGAATGTTTGTCCAACTTACCCATCATATGCATATCATTAGTATATTGTTCAATGCTATATGAATGCTTACACTATGCATGATATATTCTAGGAATACAAATATGCATACAAATATTACAAGCAACATCATTAACTATTCAGAGATTCAAGAAGTAATTCAAATAACAACTCAAATACTTATCTTTTATGTTTGTGTGGTTGCCTCCCTCTTGATCTCTATTTTTCCCTTTATGATAGCATCATGATTATATGTCTTTGAAGTTCTATCCATCCTGGACCACTATGCATGCTTATGTGTGCACTAGTGTCCTCATTGTGTCATCCTGAAGATTTCATACATAATCATACATTCATTAGTATAATCTCAATAATATCAAAACATTATGATTCTAAATAATCTTAAACATGTATGGTCATGATCATTTCATACACAAGTATACTTATCTAAGATCCTAACACAAAGTAGGATTCTTACTCGATACAGGAAAACATACCTAGATTAGCATGCTTGTTAGTTATGTCTAAAACAGCATCGTATTTGTTCTCTTCAATTATTTAGAGACCTTGTGCTAGTAAGCTACATATCTCATAAATTAAGCATAGTAGAACCAAATCATACATATCTCATAAGTAGAGATTTATATGTGATCAAAGAATATGGATGAGTCTTTGTCTTCATGTCATCATGGTCATATATTCTTGATCTAGAACTTGATTTTCCTTTCTTGATGTACCTTTCATGTTAGTAGACAACATCATCCTCATACAACACCACAAGTGCATTAGTACAATCATAAGTCTCATAACCCTAATCAATGAATGTCCTCTATTATTCACATGCATTCATACTTTTACTAAGGTGATCATACAATCTAAAATTAATCATGATTGTACTAACCTCAATAATATGAAGACAAACATATCATGAACTTAATCATGAAACAGATTGCAAAACATACATGTATCTCCTCAAGTCATACCTGTCGAGATTGCTTGTAGTCTTCTCTATAAGGGTAAAACCCTAACCATCCAAGGTAGATCACTTGTAAACATATTATATAGGTTCATGGTGCTAAGATGATAGAATATCAGTGCCATTTAAACCTCCTTCATTGCTTCCCTATGAGTCTCCCAACTTTGCTAGGGTTTCTTCTTACTTGGAAACCCTAATTTTCAATCTCCTTCCTCCCACAACATTTTAATGGAGGATTAATATCCATGATGAATGGATTCCAAATCCACTTTCAAGTTTCCAATGTTGCATCAGGTGTCTCCAACATTGTATCAGGTCATGCCATACCTAAAAACTGAAAACCCTAAGTGAGAGCTTCTTCCTCCTCTTCTTTGATTTCTTCCGTTGAGCCATTTCAGATGTGTCGTATTGTTTCTGGTGCATATCTGAAATTTCAGATCTTCAGGGCCTGAAACTTCGTCCCGTGGTATCCTGAACTGTCATCTTTCCAACCCCACAGGTTTGAACTTCATTGGATTCTCCATCAGAGATATATGCCCATTTTCCCAACATGACCTGTTTAAGGGATGAAACAACATATTGAACTTGTACGGAGTGCCACGTGTCATTGTTTCAACTTCGGCCTCTAAAACTCGGACATGTGAAACTAAAGTCCATTCCCTAACTATTAATTTTTATGGAATTCCATTTGGAGCTTCCTAGCCCGAGATATGACCTTTTTATCTAGGTCACATGTTTAGGGATTCATTCTGGAAGAGGCATAAACCCTAACTTGTAAAGATCATATCTCAAAAAGTACAATGAATCTGAGGCTGAAACTTGGACACAAGGTACAGGAAAATTTCATCTTCGACCTGTCCAAGTTTCAAATCCTGAAACTTTGCCAAAAGTTATTTATAGCGAAAGTTCCACGATGACTAGGTTTTGCTATACAAAGCCCTAACTTTCAAATTGTCGCAAGTGAAACAAGTGTCATAAGTGACATACATTGCCTTCCTTCAGGCTAGCTCTGATACCGTGTTAAGATTCAATAGATAAGATAGATAACATCAGTATTCAATTCAATTTCACAACAATAGCATATACAGGATCACTGAAAGAATAACAAACACAGCATAAACACAAGAGACACAGATTTATCCTCGGAAACCCTCATGGGGTAGAAAACCCAGCAAAACTTCCTCAATATGGATGATCAAAAAGTACAAAGATGTAGTCCCCAAACAAGAGCTCCTTCTGCTCCTTTGCATATCTCTCTCTCCTATGCGAGTTCACAAGTGAGTGAGTGTGTTAAATGAGGAACACAACACCTCTATTTATACTTTATCTTTCACTTGAATTTTTCCCTAACTAGGTTGGCCCCAACAACTTAACCACTGAACTTAATGTTGACTGGGCCGACTCCTCTAGGTGACTTAAACACCCCATTACAATTTACTCTAGGGGAACTAATGCCCCGACTTACATGGGAGGTTTTACCTCAATGACTTTACATTATTCAATATAATAAATACATCCCGACGGAGGAATAAAACATCTCTAAATAATAATAATAAAGTACAAATAGAATATTCTTCGAAGTTACAATATTTCAACAACCTAATTGTTGTTTGTTGAACCCTGTAAATATCTTTACCAATGTTATTTTCCACGTGAGACTCTGAGAGTGAGTTGGGGAGAAATTGGGGAGATACCTCTGGTTAAAGTCTGGATCCCGGCTCGAGGGTGAACTTGGGAGCTGAAATAGTACAGGCTAGACAAGTTCTACGGTTGGGCGGAGTGTGGCTCACATGCAACCAGTTGCCACATTCACGTGTATTTCAGATAAGTATTTGTGTATGAATTCTAATATTCATGTGTTTAATTATGTTTAATATGTTCAATTTATGGAATGAATGTGTAAATTAATGTAATTCATGAATAAGCTATGTTAAACCTGTTAGAGGGTTGTATTCAAGAGTATGGTTGTTTTCAATTGTATAGGTTGTCTGTTGTATGAATTTGTATGTGAAGGATGAATGGCTCAATTTCAATTGTGAAAGACATGTTTAATGGCTATCTGTAGTTCTTAATATTGAATGCAATTCATTGTATGGGTTAAATATGGGCGTAGTTCCCTGTAGATGTTATATCATATGAAATTTGTATTATGGGTTAGGAAGGGTGCAGGATTCCTACAAATTCTTATTATATGCAATTCCTTTTATATTTATGGGCCTGATAATGAGAATTATGAAACTGTTAATTGAATACCTGGAATGGTATTTTGTGTTGAATTCCTGGAATGATATTTCTTTGTCGAATGCCTGGAATGGTATTTATATGTTGAGAAAAATTTTGCAAAGAAATTGAGCAAACACGGCAAGACCTAGAAATCCCAAAACTTCCTAGCCCAATACCTGCACCTGTAAACGCAACCCAAATGGATCAAAGAAAGCATCTACAATGACCAAAGCCATGAAAGCAACAGAAAGAACCCAAATGGAGATAGAAGAAGCCGCTTTGTTGCCTCTAAAATCCAGGATATCCAAAATAAAAAAAGATCGCATTGAAGAACACCAGTGGAAAAGATACTTGAAGAGCTTCGCAAATGCGGAAACGACAAATTGTCCAACGCAGCAAATAAGTTGGCCATAGCAAAAATCCAACACTTTTCTCAATGCACATCTGCTAGATAGCTTTGACAGGTTGAAAGATTTGATTATGCAATACATTCGTAGCATATACCACAGAGGTAAGTTGTGGTTTGACGAACCAGTCGAGATTAATGGTGCACTCATTGCACATGTTACCGGTATACCAAATCAAGGGCCACCAGTACCAGTCAGTGTGAAACCAAAGTTACTTAAAGAATTTACAAGTACCCCTCAAGGGAAGAACTCAAAAGGGCTTGTAATCAACAAAATTCATTATCAAGCATACAAGTCCACTGTCGTAATTGTATCAATGTGCTTAACCAACATCGGTCGACCATCAGACATCAGGCTCAACATGCTCAAAGTTGTAAAAGTCATGGCCACAGAATCCAAAAACTTCAATTGGTTCGAATACCTAGCCGCGGTTGTCAGAGCGAAATGCAAAAAATGTCAAGAGATGGGATCAACGATCCGATATCCTTCATTACTTATCTGGATCGCAATGTACAAAATGACCCCAGTCAGAGATCCCGCATTCACAACAAAATCAGGACTGCTAATGAATAGCTTCAAAATATTTCAACCCCAAGGATGCCCTAGAGGCCCTGCAGTTGCTAGATTATGGCTTGAAAATTGGTTTCAAGTCCTTAAGACTACTTCTTCGAGATGGAGGGTATCACAGCCTATCCATCGAAGTCTGCCACCAACTGCTCACATCGAGCTAGAACTCAACTGCACAAAAGTGTGGTTCATGCAAGGAGCAGTAGGGGGTGCATCTGAGCTAGAGAACTATTTGGCCATCCAAGACATTTTCATTGATTTCACAAAACAGTCGAACATAGTCCACCATATCCCGGATACTGCATGGAAAGAAGTCCAGGAACTACAACAACCTTTGACTAACGAAGAGAAGGAAGAAGCATACGAGGCTGGATTATGCTTATAAATTTTTGGCCTAGTCAAAGAAGAATCAAATCCCTTGGTTATTGTAGTGTCAAAAAACCATCTCAAGCCGACAAAAATAGAGAACCCTTCGGGAGAAAAGATCGAAGAATATGAAGCTTGAGAAGAGGAACAGTCGAAGTCCGACTTATCTAAAGGAAATATCAACATAGTAGCCGAGAAGATATATACAATGCATCAAACCTTTAGAATAGAGGTTCTGAGATTCAAAAGGAAATTGATACTAAATGCACCGACATAGGATGAGCTACAAGAACTACATGGAGAAGCTGAACAAGTCATCAAAGATGTCATTCTCAACAAGGTCATAATCAAATAGCAGATGGAGAAGAATTTGGTCATACAAGATACTATTGTCAAGGTAAGCCTTTCCCAACCCAAAAATATTAAAATTAGAATGTAATCCCGAGCCTAGAAAACCTTGTTTCGGTCCCTGATAACTCCCCACCCTTGTCGTTGACTCCCGTTGAAGAAATCCCAGCCAAGCAAGCATATGTTGCCACCCTTCAAGACCTTGATTTTCATAAGTTTGTTGCTAATCTGCTATAAGCTTTCCCTAATTGGAAAAAAATTGTAACCAAACAAGTCATTAAAGAATCGACAACACCTCCAAAAACTCGAGCTAGACCACCCCCTGGAGCCAAAGTTTCCAAGAATTCTTTAAAATCACCCAAGAAACCAGCAGTGATAGGCATACACCAAGTTACAATGGAGATAGTTTCACCAAAGCCCATGAATCCACCAATTTTTACCCAATCTATAGTAACGTTAGTTGCACTTAACCAAGCACTTCCTTTCACTACCAGTCTAGTCGGTACCCTAACATATTCATCTCCGTCGAAGTCGACCATAACACCGTATCCCTCCACCAGCTCGGTAGCTCAAACTACTTTGTTAAACTCTCTTGATTCGCTTGCACAACTCGCTTCGACTGCACCTTTCCCTTCAATTGTTTCTCCTCTTGTGTCGTCTATTCCAACTTCGTTTATCCTGTCCTCAATTGTTCTGACATCAACTATTCCTTCCTTTTCTACTTTGGCCCCCTCCACCTCAATTGTACCTTTGATTACCCTTACTTAGCCCAGTCAGCAGTCAACAAATGTATCTCAGAAGAAGAAGAAAAAGACTAAGAAGAACCAGCTGCAAGGAAGTCTCCTGAGGATTCCTCTTTAGTGTGACAGATTCTTCAGGCGCCCCAGTTATTTTTTACCCTACCGCAGTTAAAGACCATGAACTTGAAGCTCTTCTAGAGACTATAATCAAAGAGAAAAAGAAAATATGGTTAACAGATAAAAGGAAGATCAACAATGTCGATGCCGAGCAGAAAAAAGTACTTAGGACTTATGAATTCCTGATAAGGGAGGTCGAACCGACTCTGCATGGACCTCCTGGAAAGAAACCATTGGATCAGAAAACTAGCCTCTTCGGATCTCTTCTTTCGATCTTGGACGAAGTTTATAACCTAAAAAATCATGAAAATGAGCAGCAGATAGCAATGTTGTTGGCCAATTAGCACCGACTTTTTTTATAGTGTCAATAAGTTGAAAGAGTCTGATACAAAAGCAAAGTGGACGATCAATGTCTTAAATAACTAGTAGTCACACTATGGAAAAAAATTTGTAGAAATTAGCAAAGTTCAAAACAACTTAGCAATTATTTTTTAGCAAAAGGCCACTACAAACCCAACAACTTTGCAAGATTTGGAACAGCATATTGAAATGGAACAAAACTGACTACTAGAATATCGAAAACAGGAAAAGCAGTGGTCAAAGAAGAAAAGCTTGCACAAACAAAGGTCAGCCTCTTACTAGCACAGATCGACAAGCTACTTGTTGAAGCTGACACCCAACACTTGATCCTAGGACCTAATTTGCAAATCGTTAAGGACAATTCGGTCACTGAAAAAATTACCAAACTCTCAGACCTCGCCTCTCTAAGTTTGAACATCCAGAAATCTGTGCATGCGTGGGAGGACTTCCAGCGATGACTTTCCTCCTCTGCCAAATTTATAGTTGAAGCATGTAGTGAGAATGATCAATTGACTACCACATCTAGTCTGTTGCAATCATAAGGAAATGTTGAATAAGGCTTGTATTTGTAGTTCTCATTTTTTGCACATCTCCTTGTTCTCTTCAAGAGGAAGAAGTGTTTTGTTGGTGGGGGAGATGTTGGAGGAGTCTAGTCGATCGGCCAACTAGGTCCTCTGACTGACCATAGTTGGGTCGGTCCAATCGGTTGGTTAGCCAACCGAACTGTCAGTTATAACTGAATAACTACTTGTAAATCATATATATATGTTGGTGAGTCATGGATCCATGATATATCGTTTTGTACAGTATTTTACCTCTGTTAATACAAAGACTTGTTACTGATGTCCCACTTACTCGGTTATTTTGTATCTTGTATATTATATGTTGTGTGATCTTTTATATATGTTTGATCTATTATTGGAAATTCATGCGAACCCCCAGACTACAACATTTACCTAGTGTGGTAACCAGATAATGGCAATGTCATTCACAAGAACTGTTAGAAGCTAACAAGCCTACTCGTGATGAGACCTCCTATCTATCAGCATTGCATCCTAGAGCCATTATCCTATCTTGGTGACCATATGTGGTAGTGTCACTCTGAAAGAGACCATGATCATGATAGGTCGACTTGTGATGAGACCTCCTATCCTTCAGCTAACCCCTTAAGTTTATTTATAATATTTACAATAGATTATGCTATAATTGTTGTTAATCTCGTGAGAGATTAACTAGTAGATCGGGGAAGTTGATCTAAAAGGATCATTAAGAGAAAAGGATGGTGTAAAATTTTTAATGATGACTACAGTCCGTGTCTTACTTCAATTTAGGGAAAAGGATTCCTTTAAAAGTAAGCTTATCTACATTATAGTATCATTTTAAAAGATGAATCTTCTAGATAATAGTCATGTAATTCAAGCAATTCATCAACAAGATTCATAATAGGTTTTTCAAATCCATGGCAAATTTTATCATGGTCAGAATTTTGACTAAAGAAGATAGTCCTTGTAATATATCATTTAAAAAAAACTCCAAATCTTTAAATAGAAATAAATTATTTAACCAGGCATGCTACCAGATGGTAAAATTAATGTACCTCCCCAAACAAACTATCAATCTTTAAATCAAGCGAAATAAAAGGATTAAGACAACCAAACCTACGTATGGCAGTGGATGAAAATAAATTAAATTGGCATCTCTTCAATGTGTTAAATAAACCTATAAAATTTAGACATCAAAAGATGAATTTATAAACATTTTTCCACAGCCAGCTATCAATAGAAAATTGATCAAAAGAATCTTGAGCAATGATGTGTTTGGTTGATAACAGGGATAAACAGTTTGCAGATGTACTTCAATTGTTAGTCAAGATGTTGGAACTTCTTGAGGAATGCAGATGTCTAGATACTGCAATTATTTCTAAACCAAAATGAAAAGAAAAAATATCTACATAAAAGAAAATAAGCTTTGAAAGAATATGAACCATTTAAAATTTCAAATAAAGAAAATGCAGGAATAAAAGTTAGAATTAAATCAACATCGACTATGATGGTTATTATGTATTAATTTCCATAAATCCGAGCTTATTTTGAATTTTAAAATTAGATATTTATTTAATAATCAGAAAACTGAAAACTACATAAGCAAACTAGAATTCAAATAAACCAAGAAAAGAAATCAAATCCGAAAAGTTATATACAAAACAAAAATTTATGTACAAGGATTTATATACAAAACTGACCTCCTTTCAGAGATTAGTGGAAATATTTATTTAAGAATTGACCATTAACAAGAAAGGTTTCAGGATGTCCTTCCAAAATTTGCTGACGAAATGTACAAGGGCCCATTTTTTGTGTAATAATAAAAGGACACGGCCATAATCATTGAAACTTAGTATGTTCCCCTTTGTCTTCATGAGCCTTATCTCACTTCAACACTAAGTCACCTACTTGGAAATCCCTGCTAGATTAAGATCTCTCATCAAACCATTGTTTTATAGATTGTTGGTGCTTATGTAGTTGTTTCTTTACTTGGTCTCTCTCCTCCTCTAGTTTTAACAAAGTATTGATTTTTTATTCCATCACATGACAGTATTCTTCCTAGACAAATTGAAACAAATGTAATGAAGGTAAAAACATATTAGGAGGGAGAATGGATTCCCTTCCATAAACCAGGAAAAATAGTGAATTTCCAATTGTTGATTTAGGAGCAATTATGTCTACCCAAAGAGCATTGTATAATTCATTATGTTTGTAATATCCCGATTTTGACCCTATTGCATTAAAATTGTAAATGATGTAAATATCATTATTAAATCATGGTGAGGAGATCAAGGCCAAGGCCCCGCCATTGATTTAGCGTTTTATGTATCGACAATTAAAAATCGATGCATATGGTTTTTGTGCTAGCTATGCAAATAGAAATTAAGACATCATGTAAATATGAATTTTAATGAAATGCCCACAACTAGCTATGCAATGCAACAAGAGATGGGGGCATGATTCTACAAGGAAGAGGGAGGGAAATTATTCAAACCCTTGAGCCAATGGTGCTAAGCCAAATGTCAATGAATGAACCCATAAACCCTCAACTACCCATTTTGACTTATGCACCCAATCATTTAATTCTTCCAAGAGTTGGTTGAGGTAGTTAATGCCTTGGGAATGGAGAGGTATGGCAGCCAATTTCGTGCATGGGCAAGTCATCAACCTAGGAAATCGTATTTTGGCTTCTTGGGCAAGAAAACACCCACGAAATTGTACCCAATCCATTCTTCACCCATGGTCTTAGCTCTCTCACGCAATCTAAGCTAGCTGGGGCTTTCTCCTTCACGTTTTCCATCATTTTCCTGTATTTTCCATAGCTAGGAACTCGTTTTTGTATTCCACAGTGGCTGGGAGGAAGAGAGTCACGATTTAGGGGTTTATGGAGGTCGTTTTTGTCCCTTGAATGCCCATAAACGTTTTTCGAAAACCATTTTTCTCTCCCATCCCACTGTCAAAACGTTTTCTCCATACCCAGCACTTGTGATTTTGCTGTTGTGTGCATCCTTGTTTTGGTTTGAACTTGTGAGAAAGAATTAGGAGTGGAAGTGGACCAGAATTGGCTTGATAAACCTAGTGAGGAAGGTAACCTCTCAAAGAAGATCAAAATGGCTGGCTACTCTTCTATGCACACCTTGAAGAACACTAGAATGGGAGGTATGGCTTGAAGGACTGTGTAGTAGTGAAGGGAATACTTCCTTGTGCCAAGTGTGTAGGTATTGTAGGTACCAAGCTAGATAGATCTTGTAGAGGGTACCCATATCTTTGTGGTTGAGCTCACTAGCTTAGCAATTCTTCCTTTCCATTTCCTTAGCAGCCTGATAAAACCAACTGTGGATTGGCTTGGCTGATTTTGGTGTATATTTGGCTATGTGTGAGTCTAATGTCCCCTTTTCCTTGTAGAAATCATGCCCAGCTCGGGGGTGGCAGTTGTGTTGAGAGATTGATGAACACAATTGGCCTATGGTTGGGTGGAACGTTGTAGTTCCATAGCCAATTGCTCGGGACTACTTTGTTTTAAGATAAGTACTCTCTCTCTTGTGTTAATTTTGTAATGTATTATTTGATGACTACTAAAACACTTCTGCAAATACTCTTTCAATTCTGGTCAATGTAGGTAACTTTACTAGTGATTTCCTTTTGACTAGTATTGGTCTCTAAGTCTCAAATTGACTCCAAATGCCTTCAAATCTTCACGGAAGTTTTATGAATGATATTAGGAATTGAATATGATGTTCAGGGATAACATATGGCCACCAAAAGACCTCTGCAAACTCTCTTAAGATTCTGGACCAAGTATGCAATTTTACGAGTAATTTGGGGTTCAAATCCCCCTAAGGTAAGTACTGAAAATGGCTTCCCAAATGCCTCCAAACCCACTCAAATTTATGAACAGAGGTAAGTAATGTGTTAAGTATGTTATTAAGGTCTCATATGCACCATTAATGGTTTATTACAACTGTTATCACCCTCTCCCATTCAACTGCAAAAATCCCCAATTCGACCCTTGGGGAAATGGCACTATTTCTTCTCCCAATGCAATTAAACTGAGTAAAAATGCTTCAAATGCTCAAGCACAGTACATGAAACTTGTATAAGACATCCATGGCAGTATATTTATCACAAATATATCAGAGAATCATCCATTCATTCGAAATCATCATCAATACATTGGCTCACAACAAGGTAGTGGGGAAATGGCATTGTTCTTCCATTAAAAATGAGATTTATACATTTCTACTTGGAATTTCGACCTGAAACTTTTTGGAGATGAAGAACAGAGTATTTACTTCATATTACAAAATAAATGGGGCATCATAAGCTCCCCCAAAGAGTACAATAGCTCACCAAAAACGCCCTCCCTCAAGGATCAAGAATATGCCATCAAAACTGGAAATGGTTGAAGGAGCGAGCTGCAATAAAAGAAAACATGAACTGCCCTGTAGCTTACACCTGCAAATAAAGACTCCATTAAAGCTCCAAATGAAAGGTCTGAATGGCCTTTCCAATTGCCAACTTGGATGGGAATCTTTCACCCTCGAAATTGGCTAAGGCAAGAAACTAGTCATCCACTAGCTCTCCCTCTTCACAATTGCAATTGCAAATTCTACAAATGATCAAAATCCATTCTCATACTTCATTTCTACATTTTATAACCAACATTAGCCTTCTAAGGGTCGAAATCCTCTCAATAGATTCAATAGATTTCCATTTAGGAAATATTCCACATTTGCCACTTGTCTCCTAGTTCCAACCTTCCATCTTCTCCCAAATTCGATTTTGAGTCTCTTTGGCTTCTCCAACTCCCAAATTCGCCTTCCTTGAGCCTATTTTTGGGGCTGACATGTCATAGTGGTCATATTTCAGAGGTCAGGTCTGCAATTTGTCATAGTTGTCATAGATGCTCCATCATTGGTGTCATAGGGGCTAGGGAATCTAGCCCCAAGTGTCCACAAACTTCCACTTTGACTCTTTATCTTCCATGGAGGTTACCAATCCTTCCCAATTCAACCTAAGATGCTCAATGACATGTGTTATGACTTGCCAACTCACCCAAGAGTGTTCGCATTCCCATTAATTCGAATTTGCAAAAGAGAGATACCATGTATTATGAAAAATCAAGCTAGTGTGGGTCCCACATCCTCCATATGTCTCCAAAACCATTTGTCACTTAGGATTTCTCTTGAATTTCTTTATTCACTCTATTTATTAAATACTTGAACCCTTCTAATGTCTAAACATCATTTATTATCCCCCTTATTCCAAATCCCAAAGCTTCCACCCCAAACCTAGGAAACTAGTAATTTTCCTCCTTGGCAATTATTTGACCCTTAACATCAATTTTACAAACTCTAATGAATATGGCTAATGTGATTAGGCCATTGTGACCCAATTCCAAATTTGGGACATGACAATATATATCTGCATATGTCCATGTCTTTTTATCTCCAATGAATTATGTTAATAAGTATGGGGCTAGATGCCCAGTTTTAACCTCACGTTCTCTCCATCGCACTGGTATGATGGGAGAGGACGTGACAATGTTCGTTCTTATGATGGTTGGCAACAGTCCTCTTTAAAATATTTAAAATATTTTTATTAGTCATCTCAGAAAAACCATTACATTGTGGATAATAGTTTGTCGAAAATTTAACCTTAATGCATTTATCCAACGTAATTTGTGTTTAAGTCAATGGAAGAAAAATAAGATGCGTTATCAAACACTAAAGATTCCAGTACACCAAATCTAGTAATAATGAGTGATTCTAAAAAACTAACTACCTAATTGGTGTTAACAACATGAAGAGGAACCGCTTCCACCCATCTAGTGATATAATCTGTGGCAGTAAGGATGTACCTATGATGAAGGGATGATGTAGGGTTACTTGGTCCCACAATGTCTAAACCCCACTACTGAAAGGGCATGTCAACAGTAATTGGATGCAAAGGAAACACAGGCTTCTTAATTATGCCAGAGGCCATTTGACAATCCTAACATTTACGTGCATGAGCGTAGGCATCTTTGAACAAAGTGGGACAACAATATATAGCCCTGGTGATTTTGTGGGTAGTAGTTTCACCACCAAAGTGGCCACCAACAGGACCAGAATGTAGTTGTCTCAAGACTATATTAGCCTCATCTTTCTCTGAACAGTGAAGAAGAACACCATCATATTTTTTTCTAAAAAGAATATTGTTGATCAGTTGATAAGTGTTGATTTAATTCTAAGGGTTGTCCTCTTCCTAGGTTCAAGGTGTTCAAGTGAACTCCTAGTTGATAAATAAAATATGATATCATTATACCAGGAATTTTGAACAGTGGGGATATAACAGATTTCTCTTTCCAAAAGAGATTTATCAACTACCCATCCATAATGATTAATAGGTCTATGTGTAGATTCGACAGCTAGTTTACATAGCCCTTTACCCTTCACTTTTTTGAAGGTTTGATTTCTAGATCGTATTCCTGTAAGGTGGTCATCCAGTGAGCCCTTTTTCATCAAGCTCTTTCTAGACTAGTAAATTTATAACAATAGGATATGGAACAATTACTATAGTTTTGGACTTCAAAAGATAAGGGTGAAAATGTTTCACTGCTTTAAAAACAACAAATGCATGTTTTTCAACTTCATAGCAGTTTAGTTATGCTTCTTTGAAATTGGAGCTCATGAATGATATGGGAACTTCATGGTCCTCATGATTTCTCTATGTGAGGACATCTGTGTAAGAAATGTCTGATGCGAATGTGTATAGAATAAAGTCTTCTGAAAATTCAGGACTCAAAAGCACAAAGGCTTCTAAGATAGTTTCCCAAATTCTTACAAAAGACTCTTTTTCTTTAGCTCCCCAACTAAAAATAGCATCTTTCTTAATCATGTTGTGGAGAGGCCTAACAATCTCAGAAAACACTTGAGATAAATCCTTTTACAAAGTTGATCTTTCCCAAGAATCACTGCATTGTTTTTTTGGAACTAGGATATGTGATCTTTGATATGGCTTGAGTTCTTTTAGGATCGATCATAATCCCATCTTTTGATACTACAAAACCAAGGAGTATTCCTTCAGTGATAGCGAAAAATAGTTTTCTTTGTATTTAAAGAAATGTCAAATTTCCTACGACACTCAAAAAATTTGCAAAGATGGGAAACATGGTCAATTCTTTTCTTTGAGAAAACAGTCACATCATCCAAATAGACAACAATTGAATAATTTATGAGACGGTGAAAGGAAACACCCATTTCCCTTTGAAAGGTTTCCCCAACATTTATGAGACCGAAAGGAATTTTCCTATAAGCGTAGGTCCCCCAAGGATTTCTAAGGGTGGTTTTTAATTGATTGGAGTGAGAGATTGGGACTTAGTTGTAGCATGAAAACCCATGTAATAAAGATAGCATTTCAGACTGAGATTCCTTTTGTAATATTTGCTCCATGGGAGGAACTGGATAGTTATCCTTTTCATATGCCCTATTGAGGTTACAAAAGTCAACACAACTTCGAATGTATCCATTATTCTTCTTGAATGGAACTAAGTCAGCTACCCATTGGGCATGGCACATAGGAAAAATTCCTTCCTTATTAACACCGGGTTCTAGATTAGGATGCATCTTCCTTAATTTTTGTTGAAAGGGATTTGACAGAGGTTTCATCGGGATAGTATGTTGCATAATCATAGGATCAAAGGTCTTCAAATTTGTGTATGTCCAAGTGAATAGGTCTTTGTATTCCTTGAACATCTTAATGAATGTTATTACCTCATCTAGTGTGCACTCGGTCCCTAAATTAATATTAGGGGGATTGGCTTTTGTTCCTAAATTAATAATTTCATATCTCATACAGGATTTGTTTGTTTTGCAGTTAGGAACCCCTTTAAATTTATCCTGTAGATCGTAGAATTTCTCTAATATGACTACTGATCTAGGGAGAGAGTTTACCAGATTTAAAGAATGAGATACTGAGTGATGTTCATGTATGATTGAAAAATTGCAAAGATCTTCGTCATGAGAGATTTGATCAATTGTCAAATCCTTGAAGGAATATTCCATTGTTAGAAAGTTAATTATCTACTAGTCATCATCAAATGCATGCCAATTACTAACGTTATCAGGTATAGAAGGTCTGAAAATTAACTCAATAGAAAAATCATTCGAAAAGAAACCTTCAGCAGGGTATAGACAAGATGCAGCATTTTCTAGCAAATCAGCTTCTGGGTTTTGCAACTTAGGAATGGAGTTAATATTGAATGCATCAAATAGTGAGATCAAGTTCCATACCTCACCTTGGTAGTCCTTTAGATGACTGAAAACACAATGTATGGAATTTCTTACCTTTCTAACGATGATATTTGAATCACCAAAATCTATTAAAACTTTAACATTCAAATCGGTAGCTTTTTTCATCCCTTGTATAGGGGATTCATATTCTACAATGTTATTAGTACATTCAAACTCGAACCTACATGCAATAAAAATATGATTCCCTTTTGGATCCAAAAGCAGACAACCAACACCATCTCCTTCTTTAGACTTGGACACATCAATGTACAATGACCAAGACTCACTATCTACACAAAAATTTAACGTATTTACACTATTTACATAGCGAGAAGGGGGTTCAATATGAGTACATTTCAAAAATTCAGATTGTTGCCTTGAATCTGAAAATATAGAATTTTTAGCAGTAAAATTTCCAAAGGATGAGTTAAAACCAAAATTTCCCAAAATTGAATCTGAAAAACATCACTGGTTCATTTCAATCATCTAGTTCAGTAATTGTGTGCTTCATATACCTCTCCCTATTTACCTTGATTTGATTTAGTTTACCATTTTTGGGCAGTAAAAGGTGTGATCAATCTGTAGAAAAGTACCCATTCAATTTTTGCGACAATCCTTGCTAAAAAACAACCCATATGCATCTGTACTATTAGCTATAAATATATCAATGGTCTAGTGTACATGGGCATTAGCAGCCAATCTAAAACACCCCTTTCAATTCTCCTAAGACTCTTACATTGGCACGCCCTAATTGAATAATTTGAGTTTCAAAAGGGATAAAATATGTGTTAAGTTTCTTGCATACCAAATAAGGCATTATGCTAGACAATGCCCTAGATTATACCATACATTTATGGACATTCTAGTTAAAAATATCAAAAGTAAGGAGAAAGAGAGGTGTGGTGGAACTTGATTTTTTTACCAACCATAGCAGATTTATCAACTGAATGCCTTTTACTACTATCCATGTTTGCAATTGTTCTACTATTATCAGGATAGTTACTATTCGAAGGATATGTACCAGGATTATCCATGCTTGAAAAATTACCAATTACAAATTCGAACAATGAAATATAAACCTTTTTCCTCTTCAGATCTTCCACCACATCATATTGAAAATCTAGGGTTTGAAGATTTTTTAGTATAATTGTTTAAGATTTGGAAATTGAATTATGATTTTTTACCTGATTGGGAGTTGAGGGCAATTGAGCATCTACTGGACCTCTACATGATTTGGTATTTAACTGACTGTTGGCTCGATTTTCTGAATGAGGCCAACTGAGGAGATTCATCCCACACAAGTCATTTACTGCAGCTTCCAATGTGTTTGGATTAGCTGATTCTCGCAAGTTATGGTCCTGCTACCCTCTAAGTTTTCACCCTTTTAGGAAGAGTACAAGCACATAAACTTACAGAAAGATCAATCCTAAACTAAATCCTAATTAAAATTTGAACTAACCTATTTATCTGCAAACGGTAAAATTTCCTATAGAAAAACTATTGACTGAAACTTAATTGTTTATACCTAATTTATATGTTGCTCTCTGAAGGAGAGTCTCTAGTTTGTTTTGTTTGATTTTTTCGAAAAAGAAAACTATTTCAAAGTATAAACAATTAACTAAAAGATGAACCTATTAACAACTGCTAAATTAAAATAGAAAATTTAATCTAAAAAGTTAAATTTAACCTAATTTATCTTTTCCCTATCTCAGCTGAGAGCAGATCTATTAATTATATTAACAATCTATCGACAGTTATAAGTAACAAAGAAGATGAATAATATAACTAAAGATAGATAACTATCAGAGTTATATTATTAACAATTTCTTTGTTTAATAAAAATTATATGATTAAAGAAGAATAAAATAAGAAATTATTTTGTTAGTCTTTAACATAATAGCCAAGAGACAATTAATGTTCAACACTTTAGTATCTAGATGTAAAGTTAATCAACTACTTAATCAAAGACCTGTGAAAATACAGACATGATTAATCAACAAGTGAATTAATATAATACTGCACAATCAAACTCATTAATTAAAATTGAATGAAATGACATGTATAGTACTTGCATCAAACAGAAAAATGTTATGCGACTAGAGTATTTAAAATAGCATTCATACAAGTATATCACAACATAAGTGTATTTGAATAAATTTGAGAAAGTCTGATATTGAAATATATATATGTGTGTGTGTGTGTGTGTGTGTGTGTGTGTGTGTGTGTGTCAAAAAATGAAAAACAAAGTAATACCAGCTTTGAGATACATGCTCGACAATATCCAGGAAGAAAACTTCAACAGAATGATTGCAGCAAAATAGTGTGTCTTTACTTCAATAAAAAAAGTTCTCAGTCATACTCCCATTGACCCTTTTACAATGATGTTCACAGTTTATATAACAAAAGACTAATAAACTCCCTCCAGTTTTTATGCAACCACTATCTAAAAATAGACACTCGGTTTTGACAGTTGTCAAACACCAATGATTCCGATAACAGTTTTACTTAATCAAAATATTCGACAATAATCCACCTGGCATTCGAATCATTGTGAAAAAAATTCATCCAACACTTGATAGCGAAACTCTTGTGATTGCAACCTCATCTGCAAAAACTGCAATGCATCCACGCTAGGTATCTGACATCTAGCATCCAGGCCATCAAAAGAGGAAATCGTTCCACCATCTGTCAGCAAAATCTTTACGAGGATAACAGCATCAAAATTTTGACTTCATCCAGCAAAGGCACCTGCAAAATCAACCAACTGTGTATAAATTTAAATTAATAATGCATTCAATAATAAAACAGAAATAACAAATTTTAAGCAATGCCCGCATAATCTATGATTCTGTGGGCATGCTAATTACCTTTCTTATTACCTGTCAAAAATCAAAATCATTTTAAAACTGTAGCAACAGAGGTTTTTCAAGTTGAAATTTGCAGCTTAGTAGCTCTGCGAGATTCAGATAATTTAGCCTTCAGTCTTATAATCTCGATCTTATATTGTTCTTCACTCTTCAGAATTTTCTCATTCTCAGAAACTAAGGATTTTTTCTCAGTTTTGAAACTGGCCTTTCTTGTTTTCAAGCTTTTCCATCGGCCAACCCAAGTCAGCAACTCATTCCTCAAACTCTGAACTTCATCCTTTAAAACAATTGAATTCGATTCAGATTTCTCTAGTTTCTTTTTTAATTGGGAAATCTGTTGTTTCAATTTTAGGGTTTTTGTGATACTTTTCAAAGTTCGATTCGATGAAGAGCCATATGTAAATGAAGATTCTCTTTTACTCTCTGTACCAACATACTGATAAGGAGAGTGGTTTCCATCAGACCCATCTCCAAGAGATGCTACAGGATCATCAATTTTAACCCCCTGTTCCTGCGGAGATACTTCTACAGGAATATGATCTTCTTCTTCACTAACGATCTCGATTAATGGGGACTCTTTTTGTTGTTGCATGGTAACATGCATTGAAACAGTGACCATACTACGAGTAAATCGTCGGGTGACTTCTGAGGCCGACCTCTTGTGTTCTACCTTAGCTTCGCTACAACACACATTTGCTAACTCTTCAAGTTTTTGCGTAGGAGGATCCTGAATGTGCTCAGGTTGGGAGACAAGAATTTCATGAACGAATTCATCTCTCACCAACTCATCTCCCGAATTCTATACTGGAACTGGACTACTAACCCCTACTTCTTCTTGTTTTGCATTTGATTTTAATGCAGGGGTTTCAGAAACAGAGGATTTCTTCCTCTTACGTCGAAACTTAGATCTGATAGGAGACCAAATTTCATTTTGACCAAAGTCATTACTAGCTAAGAACTGATCCCAATTTTGGCCATTCAATGACAATTGATATTGAACCAGTATTTTGATTAAACTATGATGAAAAAGACTATGATCCTGATTTTCAATGGCGTTTTGAACCGCAGAAGCCATTTTTTCTAAACTATAGAGTAGGAAACAAGGTAAATTTAATTTAGACCCCTTCAATGCCATTAACAACCTAAGATGGTAAAGATGCACAGAGGAGTAGCGACCATCACAAGTTATGTACCTGATTATTAACCGAAACAACGACATCCATTGGGGTTTCAAGAATTTTACCGGGAAGCCAAATTTATCATCGAAATCCTCAGGCAGTTGTAATAAAAATTCCTTCCATTTGGCCTTGTTTATCTCCCCTCTGTTAACCATTTCTCACCAGTCTGCGACAGCTTGGTTGCTTTGGCTACGAAATCTTCAGAGAGAACCAACTGCAAATCTCCAATCTGTGCAACTTTTCCTTTAAGGGAAAGAGCAAACCTACAAGTGACCTCAATATTGTGACCACTGAAACTGTCGAAAAATTCCCCCCACTCAGCTTTATCAATAAACCGAGCTGCCTCTGGTTCAGCGACAAGCAACTCAGAGCCTTCTGGTTCAAACCTACATAAGGGAGCCATCTGTTCCACCACCGGTCTCTCCTTCGACCAAGAATCGTAGGGAGTTGTGAATATAGAAGGAATGGGGATGCATGATTCAACAGACGTGACGAAACCCTCACATGCTTTAATCGAAACTAAGACCAAAACCCTAAGTTCATAAACCTCCATCATAGTTCAACTGTCAAAAATGTGTGAAATATCCAAAACCATAATGATATGACAAATGAAATCATAACTTGGTACATAAATCATAAATGGTAGTGATGTTCAAAATCATATCGGCAGATTAAACTAACACGGCTATTAACCAAAACCACAAATGTCTAATAATTGATTTACGTGTCAAATTCAATTAGCATAATCACCACATATGATATTCATGATTCAGTTTTCAAGGTTGTCAAAATTACATAGGGTATAATTCAAAAAAGATGTTAGATCATAGTTTTGAGCTTAACCTCCAGCATAATCTAGTTTGCGTGAATAATTAAGACATGATTTGCGCCTTTATCATATTAGCCAAGGCATAATCCAAATGAATATCACAAGGTTTTAAGATTTAATGTGATAGGCATAGTTAAAATGATCTTCATGTTAAATTAATAGCAAATTAACATTCATATTCAAAACATGAAGTAGGTCATGAATATTTTGCCCAATCATTATAAATTAAAAAAATAAAACCTTATGAAACTTAAAACATCATGTAAATGAGTCATAGAAACCAATCCAATTTGACTTGTAAGAAAAGATTAGCAAGCTGAAGCTTCGAAAAATCAACCATTATAAACAGTATATAATTACAAAGATATTAATGAAAAATTGATTATATATATAAATTCAATTTAATGGTTGCTAAATGAATTGACTATATGGATGATACCCTAACCAACTCAAATAAAAAATGATTTCCAAGATTCCATCTTGATCAATAAATCTTTCCTAATTGAGAGAGATTCTGAAGGCACTCTTTAATAATTTTTTAGAATTAATTAAATAAGAACACTGATCAATTTTATTAAATAAAACAAGAATAAAAATTGAGAAGGTTGTTTCCTACCAACAGTGACACATATGGATCTCTGCGTCGATTTGGATCTGGGGTACAGTCTCCTGACTTCCCTGATCCGAATTTTAGGGGGGCATATGGTCTAAATTTGGATGTATAAGTCATAAAAGCATTAAATGGAGAGGCCACCCTCTCCCATTCATCATAAAAGCATTAAATGGAGAGGCCTCCCTCTCCCATCCATGGTTTTGGAATCTTCCATTCATCCCACAGTTTAGAATACACCCATCCATGGTATTTGGTAGCCCATGGTTTTGTTCCATGGTATGGATTCAAGTCACATTGTAATAATATTATATAAAGGGCTTTATGCCTTCTCAATAAAGCAAACTATTATTTTTGGCATCCTACCTTTCTCTTATTTTATTGAGTTATTATTGGGTTATTGGTTCTGAGTGCATTTCTTATTATAGTTTGAGAGGTGAGGCTCAAAGAACCATCTTTGAGCCTCACCCCTCCATGTGGCATATTTACATTATGTTTCTCTGTCTAGGCTTTTCCTAGCCCAGACCTCGTTGTTGTGTCTTTCTCACAGTTGATCCATAGTCCACTTCAACTTTGAGGCTATCTCTTCTCCTCCTCTCTCGGCATTCAAGTCTTTTGGGTCTCATCCCCCAAGATCCGGACTAGTGGTATCAAAACAGGTACGCTCTCCTTTGGAACAAGGGTTTGAACCTTACTACGGGTTCAAACATTTTTCCACCCTCAGATCTCTATTCACCATTACAAAGAGAACCATACATAGATCTAATACATCCATTGGTATGCAACATTTTCAATGATTTTACAGGGTGTCTATGCTTCCCATCTAGGTTCCACTACCTATACAACAACGCATGCTACTCTACAAACCCTTGGTCCTCTACATTCGACACTCTCACATTCAACAAAATTTAGAGGGATGATGTGAACTCTACAGGACATTTCAGAGGGTCTACCTCACTCATTTGAAAAAAAATTCTGTCATCTCAAATGGGTATTTCACAGTATTTCATTTCGTTTCCTGGTTTGTGAGATATGCTTATTTGAAGTAGCAGATGTTAGTACACAATGAAGCCGCATGTACAACAACTTTAAACAAGTGCTACAGACTCCATAGAACGTTTCAGAGGCTCTAACATAACTCATTGGAAAGGTATTTCTATCAGCTAAAATGGGTATTTCGCGGTTTTTCATTTTACTTTCTGGTTTGAGAGATATCATCGAATGAAGCAACATATGTCTGCAAAATAGTGCACGCGTGTCTCCTGAGCTTCAACAAACATTTTCTCACTCTCTGGGCCACCACAGAGCAAGTATGTTATATGGATGGAAAGGTCTCTTCTAGATCTAAAATTGGTCTTCAACGAAATTAAATTTTATCATATGCATCAGAAGCTATGAATGGATTTGCAACAAGACATCAATTGCACCAAAGATCATGAATTTTTTCAATTTTTAGACTTTTATTAAATCCTATTGTAATCATGGTTATCGGTTGACCACACAAAACCCATAGTTATGGGTCAACCGTGCAAAACCCACAGTTATGGGGCAACCACACAAAACCCACAGTTATGTATTGCAATCACGGTTATGGGTCAACCACACAAAACCCATGGTTATGGGTTAACCACACAAAGCCCACGGTTATGGGGCAACCACACAAAACCCACGGTTATGGGGCAACCACACAAATCCCACAGTTATGTATTGTAATAACGGTTATGGGTCAACCACACAAAACCCATACTTATGGGTTAACCACATAAAACCCACGGTTATGGTGCAACCACACAAAACCCACAGTTATGTATTGTAATAACGGTTATGGGTCAACCACACAAAACCCACAATTATGTATTGTAATAACAATTATTGGTCAACCACACAAAACCCACAATTATGTATTGTAATCACGGTTATGGGTCAACCACACAAAACCCACGATTATGGGTTAACCACATAAAACCCTTCTCTTCATTGGTAACTAGCACATTGTAATCACGAGTCTCTTTTGAGCCTGAAATGATAGTGACATATTTTCTAAGGGAGGAGGGTTGATCTAAATTTTAGGGGGGCATATGGTCTAAATTCGGATGTATAAGTCATAAAATCATTAAATGGAGAGGCCACCCTCCCCATTCATCATAAAAGCATTAAATGGAGAGGCCACCCTCTCCCATCCATGGTTTTGGAATCTTCCATGCATCCCACAGTTTAGAATACACCCATCCATGGTATTTGGTAGCCCATGGTTTTGTTCCATGGTATGGATTCAAGGCACATTGTAATAATATTATATAAAGGGCTTTATGCCTTCTTAATAAAGCAAGCTATTATTTTTGGCATCCTACCTTTCTCTTATTTTATTGAGTTATTATTGGGTTATTGGTTCTGAGTGCATTTCTTATGTTTCTCTGTCTAGGATTTTCAAAGCCCAAATCTTGCTGTTGTGTCTTTCTCACAGCTGATCCATAGTCCACTTCAGGTTTGAGGCTATCTCTTCTCCTCCTCTCTCGGCATTCAAGTATTCTGGGTCTCATCCCCCATGATCCGGATCATTCCCTCTCGTGTGGACATTAATGATACTTCATTCATGATGTCCAGACTCGCCAGGAAAGGAAGTGGCTTCTATTTTGGAGACACCATTGATGGCGTCCTCCTTGCTCTTGCCTTCCTCACTCCATTAGCTCAATCCTCTTTGTTATTGAATTGGATCTTGTGAATCCTGCATTCTTCCTTCGTGCTCGAGGTAGGTGGCATCTTGTTTGGCTTTGTGACTACATAAATTGTAGTATGGTTCGAATAAAGGTCACAAAGAATAACACCTCCAATGACCCCAAGCGCTCGCACATGCCTCGAGCCCTCAAAGACATGGAGAATACAAAGGGATTTTTCGTGAACAAAGTCAGTAGGCAAGCCCATGATTGAATTGAAAGGATGGAAAGGAAGCTGCATAGGGATATTCCAGGCCCTAGCGTCCAGAAGCTAGAAGAGGAGTTTGGCGGGCTAGTTGATGATTATGGGTCCACTCGCACCTGGGAAACTAGACACACTAGAACCCTCATATTATTTTGGTCAATGAAAGCGCTCTTCAGTCTTGCACTGGAGGAAATCCAACAGGGTAATGCGCATGGGGGATATGGCCAAACAATATGTGCATGCAAGGCTCATGAGCCTTAAGGAGGGGGTGCATCGAATTTCCCATAACCAAGTCGCTGCAGATGAGCGTGTGAATACCAAAATCGATTCCCTTACAAGAGAAATCACGGGGAAAAGCTTCAGTCGACCTCCTCCTACCTGTCATGTGGCCACGTAGCTGGTGTTTCGAAGATGTCCCGATGCTATTATGAGGGCTGCCAAACAAGAAAATTCAAGTGTTGGTCCGTCCTATATCACTATCTTTGATGATGATTAAGGCTTGCTATAGTTTGTTTGATATAATTGTTTCTTGGAATCTGGTTAGGGTCCTTATAATTTTGGTTTTATTGGCCATAACCCCTAGCTGTGGGAGAAAAAACTAATAAATTGATGTCAATCGTAGCAATAGTTATCAGGCATAGTTAGTATTTGAAGGTTTAGACATGACTCATAAGCTTTTTTAGTTTTTGTTGGCCTGGAATCTCTTGGAGAGTTAGTCTCATTTTGATGAAAGTTGCTACAACTATGTTTTGTACATTTTTTCCTTTTAGATTAATATAATTCCGAATCTTACAAAAAAATTAGATGGTTAACAATCAATTTGATGTGTAATGTGTTTGTTAATCAAGTAATTTGTGATTGCATGGAATGACTAATTGAAAACAAAATTTATTTTAGTTGAAGGTATTTATATCTTGTTGCATATTTAGTATAAAATTTTAGAATTATGTGGCATCACTATTATGACATCATATGTGTGTCGATATTGAAAAAATATAGGTCAGTGTGTATCATATGTGTGTCGATATTTAATATGAATTTTCAATAATATAAATATAGTCATTTTATAATAATTTTGTAGATTGACTAGTTTTAAAAGTTGGATGATCTATGTATATCTAACGAGCATAACAAATTCTTCATACATAAATATGTAAATATTCTTAAAATATACAATAACAAAGTATATAAGTAATAAATGAATTTTAATTTTAACTAGTAGGTAATAAATTAATTTTAATATTAATTAAAAAGTATAGTTCATTTATAAATCAATTACATTTGAAAATGACATCTTTATCATTGATGAATTATGATTAATACAAGTTTCCAAATGAAACGACTTTTAATATTAATATTAAATAGAAACAGATAATTCAATTTAAGATTAAATGTAAATGATTTTATCATTAATGAATTTTAATTAATATAAATTTTCAAATCAATTGACATTAACAAATATAAAAGTATACCAATGAAATTTATATTATATACAAAAATATATATAAATAATAAAAAATGGTTTTTAATATTGGTAAAAAAACATAATTTATTTTGAGATTATATGTACTCAAAATTACAACTTTACCATTATTGAATTATATACATAAGTTTTCAAAATCAATAGCACATAAGTGATAAATTATTATTAATATTTAAAAACAATATTTAATATTTAAGTTTTAGTGGATTTTGCATATTTATTTAATGGTTCTTTTGTTTCTCACCAAGTAGTAAATCGTAATAAAATTAATGATTTGATGTAGCAACACAAAATTCACGGTCCATTTATAAAATGGTTGCAAAGCTCTAACTGGATTCAAAGGTAATTCATCTCTTCCAGAGGGCTTACCAACTCACTAGCATGCATCACCGGAACGAGCTTTGCAATCATTTTATAAATGGGTTGTGAGATAAACGCCCAAGGAATGCTTATGCAAGGCTTCTTTCTTTGTACACTTGAAGTAGGTCTAGTCGAACGAATGCCCACGTGGCCTTTTACAACAAGACAATATGGAAGTTGTAAGCAAGAATCCATTGAGCCTAGGCGCTCTCGTATGACATTTATTTTAGGGAAGTTGTAAACTTATATAGAGTAAGGGGTTGGTCACATGTATTTTATTATCCTCAGATACTTTAATGAGAATTATCTCCAAACATTTATGCATGGTGCTTTTTATTCTCTTTGCAGAGTCTCGGGCTTGTAAAACTGACTTGTACTAGGTTACAAACTCATGTTCGATCGCCTCTTGTTCAGTAATATGCCTCCTTCCTTCTTTGAGGGATGTTAGTTGCTCACTGGCCTTCTTGATGGCTAGGGATTTAAAGAAAGCCTTCGTCGGGCGATATCCAGTCCAACGCAAATGCAGCCTTCCACGGATTTGGACTCCCTAGGCTCTATGATGGTCTGCCACACTCCATCTAATTATATTTGGGAATAGACAATATAATTACATTTATGAATATATATTTTTTTGTTTATAAAAAATTGTATAAGTATACACAAATCATGTTTTTTTGATAGTCAAATCTTCTTCGACTTTTCTTCTACAAAAATACAAAGTACATTTTCATATAAGTACATCAATTTAATTATTGTTAGTTATAGTAATTTGGTTGATTGTGGAGCTTATTGTCTTTATAGAATTGAATTTGTAAAGAGAAGGTTGCCTTACCGCAACCAACAGGCATGATACAATGTTTTTCTTAAGGTTTTTTTAGAGTGAAGGAGGAAGAGGATATAACTGATTACTCCTTGGATCCTTTTGAGGGTGACGATATTTGGGATGTGCCACTTGGCAGGAGGAAGGCAGATTCGAGGGCAGGTGTGGAGATAGGGTTAGGTTCTTCTGAAGGTAATCTTCCCGAAAAAGTGATGTTGTTGTTTTCAAGGGTAGCTGTTGCGGTCGATCATATGGAAACATGGGTGGACGTGGAAAACCTCCTCGACTCTCGGTACCAAGCTTGGACCACGACTGGTATGGTGACTTCCCAACCCTACGATATTTGGTTTGGCGCCCTTGATTTGGTATCGAATCAGGTGGATGTGGAGATGCCCGATATTCTCTAGACCACTTTGTTGGCTGGAGGTGAAGGAATTGAAGCTCTATAGTTTTTGAAAGGGTTGTTAGGGCCATGTCCTCAATGTTCAAGCCCTCTGGTTGATTTTCCTTTATATCCAAATGGTTTTTTTAGCTTTCTCTAGTGGATCAACTGATAACAACAATTGGGTATCCGGTTGTCATTTTTCTAGTGGGTTTTTTCATGCTCCGGTGGAGTCTGTTGAAAGGGGATGAGAACCCTTGGGCATGGAGAGTGGGGGATCCATCAAAAAGCAGAAGTAGTTTGTCTCAGCCTCGAATGATGGATACCAAAGGGTTTGAAAGAAGAAAAGGGTTTTAAAAAACAAAGTCTGAAATCAAAAACTTATAGTTGGTGAATATATCCAACTCCACAGTGTTGTTAAAATGGTGAAGACAACTATCATTGGTCGAGCTCGTGGGCATCGTTTCAATGTTAAAACACTCACATAGTGGGTTGCTACCCATTGGGGGAAACAATTTGGATACACACCAAAGGTCCATGGGTTGGAAAAAGGTTGGTTCACCTTTCAGAAGGGGGAGGACACGTGGTGGATTCTCCAAAAGAATTGGTGTATAGGTGTGGCCCCAATGACAATGAAACTCTAGTCCCCCCTCTTCGATGCTCGCAACGAACATTTGGATATTGCTCCATTATGGGTTTGAATTCCAGGTCTACTATTGGATTATTAGTCGGTGGATATGTTCAGGAGTATTGGGAACATGTTGGGCGAATTCCTTGAGGCAGATATGTCCTTTGAAGAGACGAGTGAAATGTCAGTAGCCAAGATCTTGGTTAGAATTGATACGCGGGAAGGGTTGCAAGAGGATTTAGAAACTGAGAGGGGTCTATTTACCCTCATCCATAAATTGGATTATGAAGGGGTTCCTTTTCACTGTAGGAGGTGCCATCAATATGGGCATTTCATGGATTCCTGCCATCTCCCTTTTCATTCAAGGGAGGATGTCAGGGCCTCTTATGACTTAAGTAAGAGAGTGATGACCTCAAAGCCGTTAGGGTCGGGGAGGGGGGTTGTAACAAAGGGTGGCAAGTTCGAAGGGGGTATGCAGAAAGAGAAGTTGATTGGGTGCAGTCTGGGTCATTATATATAGGTCGAAGGTTCAACGGGTTTCAATCCATTACTACGTGCAAGTCATCTAATGGCTTTTGGAGAGGTGGTGTTTCAGAAGGATGATCATTCCATTGTTATTAAGGAAGCTCCAAATTACTCTATCTTAGGTACGATAATCCTTCCAACACAACCTTTTTCTTCTTGTTTCCCTTCATAAGATAACAACAATGTGTATCATACTTCAACATCAATTGTAGATTCGTTGGAAACACTCACATTGAGCCCACCCACCTGCATTGTTACTTGTCCCATTATTTGGGCATACTGTATGATATCACAACCATTTCCCACCTAAGATCCTGAACTCTTAAAGGACTCGGATGAGGCTCTTATTCAGTACAATTTTAGACCCAGGGCTTCTCAATCCGAGAGACGACCTGTTGGTGGTGGGCTGGGCCAAAACCCCGAGAGCCTTAATGTTGGCAAGGGGTAGGGGAGAAAAATCAAAATTATTAAAATCTAAGGATAAATTTAGGCTTGACTTAGCTTCAGGAAGACAAACTTCCATAGTTGGGGTGCTTAGAGAAATGGGAATCCTCGATGGGGTTTCTAAATGAAGTTTCTTTGTTTCAACTGTAGGGGTTTGGTGAACCCGTAAAAAAAATCATCGTTGAGGAGATTGGTTCTTACCAATTCTCCAGATATTGTTCTTCTTCAGGAAACTTTGGCAGAAAGGGAACAAGTTGAAAAATACCTAAAAATTCTTTTCAAGGACTGGCAATTTATTGCTTCCGATGTATGGGGGTGTTCTAAAGGTTTTGTAGTGGGTTGGAATCCTTCAATCATTAAGGTGATTGATTGTTGGGGTTTTAAAGCAGGACTGGCCATTGATGCACAAGTTGAATCCCTAGGGTTGGAACTAAAGGTCCTCGACAATTTTTTTTTTTAACAGAAACAAGGGATATATATATATATATGAAAATGCTGTGCATAGCCATTCATTACAAAATTTGAGACCAATTTTCTGCTTCAGAGAAAGGAAAATTGCATAATTTGAAAATGTGTATGTCTCTGGAAGCTTTACATCCATGCTTCCTGTAACTTCTTATAATAGCATTGGGATAAACCCTTACAAACTGTTTGCATAGAAACAGGCAAACAAACATTCAAGAAGTGTAATTCAAAGATAACCTGTTGAAAAGAGAGAAGTTATCCAAAGTTCTGTTGCTGAACCGAGGCAGCATCCACCATTTCCTGATTGACAGTAGGAGCATCCTGAACCTGACTGTATTGTGATTTGCTTGTAAAAACAGAAATTTCCTCCTTGATTATGTCCACCTTACCCATTAATTCGATGAGATTTCACTCAAAATCATCCATCTTGGAATCCTGGCAAGAAAGCTGAGAGAGAATGTATTTATTTTCCACGGCCAATTCCTCATTCTGTCGAACACTGGTGCATATGGCTGAATATGTCCTGCATGGATATGTCTTTACCTCGGCGGTGAGCTGGCTTAGTGTTACTATGGCTTCTTTAACCCCGTCCATATTGCAGACAGGCGAGGGGATCAGGGAGTGAATGGACGCACCAACGTCTGAAAACATCCAAGGGTCGAGCTCAGGGTCAAGGAAAGAGAGCCATTCGAGCGCAGACGAGAGAACAAATGGAGTGGGAGCACGGTCCATTGTGAGAGATAAACACCAAGACGAGAAAGGAGCAATAAATGCTAATTCATGCGAGCTGACATTCATAAATGGAGCCGAGTGAGGAGCCATGTGAAGAGCACATGGAGGGTGGCGTGTCAGCCACGAAAATACTGGGCAGAGCCATTCCGCCTTCCAAGATGGGGAACGGACCAAAAATTCCAAGGGTGTAATAACATTGAAAACCTTAGGGAATGAAAAGAAACCCCCAAACGCCATTGTGATTGACTTGTCCTCTTTTCAAAGAGGCTCCTTTATTTGTCGAGATGTCTGCTAAGGAATTAAGCTCTCTCAGGATATGATAGTACTGGATGTCTTTGGGAAGTGAAAGGTAGTTGATTCTTCTTCGAATTATTTGACTCTTAGAGCCTCTTGTTTTGGTTCCAAGCCTCATAGATTGAATGACGTGCCTTGAATCTCCATAAACCTGTAGTTTTCCAATGTTGAGTGTGGAGGCGATTTCAAGAGAATGGTACAAAGCCAACCACTCGGCTTCATTGTTTGTGTTGATGCCTAGTCCCCAAGAAAACTCCTCAACTTTGTTTCCTCCGGGATCAAAGATGATCCCCCCGCACCTGCCTCCCCAGAAGGTCCTCGACATTTATGGGCCTTATGGTGATTGGAAATTTTTTGGGACGACCTAGTGAGTAAAGCAATTTTTAGGTCCCCCAATCTCATTATAGGTGGAGATTTAAATTTTACTCTAGGTGCTTCTGAGTTGTGGGGGACAAAGGCTACTTTGGACTCTCTGGCAAGCTATTTTCTCCATTTACTGTAATCAAAAGATTTAATGGACATCCAACCAATCAATATAAATCCAAGTTGGAGAAGTGTGGGAGCGAGTGAGGACAAAATAGCAAAAATACTTGACATATTTTTGTTGAATGCTCAGCTAGTGGAAAGTCTGGCTAATGTGAGGCAGTGGGTTGGTAATGGGGGGGATTAGACCACAACCCCATCTTCTTGGAAATCAAGGGTGGGGGGAAGAAACCCCCTAGTCCTTTCAAGTTCGATTTCGATTGGTTAAAAGAGGACAGTTTTCTTTCATTGCTGAAAGAGATTTGGCAGCCCCAAGACCCTGATTCACAAGCTTTAGCCTCAGTTCACTTCACTGACGACCTTACAAATATAAAACAGACAACGGTAAAAATGGGCCCATCAAAAGGAGCTTCGTGATGAGCAAGAGCTCATATTGGTGGAAGAGTCTATATAGGTTATGCATGACTTTGAGGGGGGGGGTCTAACCATTGAATCAAAGAATATCCTCTATTAGCTAAAGACTAAGTGTAAAAAACTTCTTACGGAGCAGGAAGAGGAATGGTGTCTGAAAAGATGTGCCTTATGGCTAAATTTTGGGGATGAAATCACATTTTTTTTCCAAGCTTATGCAAAAGGGTGCAAGTTGAGAAATACTATCTAGGGGATGTCAGATCAAGATGGTCAAGATATATCTACCTTTGAAGTATTGGAAAACTTGGGAAAGCAGTGTTTTCAGTCCCTTTTTAAGCCATAGGAAAGAGCTTTAATCACATAAATTATTTGGATTTCTCAGTTTTTCCCAGGTTTTGTCAGTGAAGCTGACAATAGGGATTTAAAGGAGGTGGTTTTAGTGGATGAGTTAAAAGGGGTCCTTCAGAGTTTCCAAAGGGACAAGAGCCCAAGGCCAGATGGATGGACATTTGAATTCTTCCTATAAACATTCGATATTTTGGGGGCAAATCTTATTTGAGTGGTGGAAGAGAGATGCAAATTACAGGGAGAATTATGAATTCTTTTAACTCTACTTTCATTGTTCTCATCCCTAAAGTTGACACTCCCGCCACCTTTCAGGGATTCAGGCCAATCTCTTTAGCAAAGGGTATTTACAAAATAGTGGCAAAAATCATTGGAAAGAAGCTAAAGGAAACCTTGTCAAGGCATATTTCAAAGGAACAATTTGGGTTCTTAGAAGGAAGACAAATTCATGAAGCGATTGGGGCTAGCGCAAGAGGTACTTCACAGCCTAAAATCCAGAAAAGAGAAAGGAGTTGTCATCAAAATTGATTTGTCCAAGGCATATGATAGAGTAAACTGGCTCTATGTCAGACTTCTTCTCACCCATTTAGGCTTTGAGGTGCCTTTCGTAAACTGGGTTATGAGTTTCATTACCTTGGTCTCATTTGCAGTGTTAATAAATGGCTCGGCCTCATCGTTCTTTGGAGCTGAAAAGGGGTTACGTCAAGGATGTCCACACTCTCCATTATTATGTATTTTAGTAGCTAAAGGATTGAGTATATCTTTGGTTGAGACCAAAAGGATAGGAAGTTTAAAAGGAGTTCGAATTTCCCAGTTTCTTCATATTACACATTTGCTTTTCGTAGATGACATTCTAGTTTTTTGTGATGGATTAAGGAGAGATGCAGATAAACTTGTAAGCATTCTTGATTTGTTTTTTCAAGCAACTGGGATGATTATTAATGTCCGACAGTCCTCTCTTTCATGTGTCAATATGGAAGAGGATGAGGTAAGGTATTACAAAGCCAAATTTTCTTTTCCTTCAGTTGATCTAGAAGCTAGTCTAAAATATCTTGCCTTTCATTTAAAGCCAAATAACTATTTGAAGAAAGACTGGAAGTGGTTAATCACAAAATTGGAGAATATAATTCAGGTTTGGTGTTATAAATGGCTTTTGAGGGTAGTAAGACTTGTGGTCGTTAAATCAGTGCTAGAAGCAATCCCAATATATTGGATGTGTTTATCTTGGATTCCAAAAGGAGTTTTGGAAAAATCCAGAAGATTGTGTGCTTGGTTCCTTGGGAGTGGTCATAAGGACCATTACGTTGTGCCTTGGGTAAGATGGGAAAGTATTGAAATCTCTTGGTGGATGGGGGTTAACAAATTTCTTTTTGTTTTCAAAAGCTTTGGTTGCCAAGGGTGTTTGGAGATTACTAACTACCAAACATTTGTGGATAGAATTTTTAGAACAAAAGTATATTAATTTGAGATCCATTCTTGATTGGGCTCGTTCTCCTACTAAGAAAATTAACAATGCCTTTATTATTTGGAAAGCCATTGTGAGCTCATTCGAAATCATAGGTAATGGTCTTGTTTGGAGGATTGGAAATGGGAACAGTGTGTGGATTGGCATGGATCTGTGGCCCATGAGTAGGGCTAGAGATCTCCTTCCACTGAATTTAATTGAAAGACTTTAGGAATTGGGTTTCTTTACCTTAAACCAGGTGGTAGATTCACACACTTCCAATTTGTGGTTAGGGTTGTCTATCAACTAGAGCAATTGGACTTGAAAATGTAGACAATGTTATGTGGGAGGCATACATAAGCTCATTAAAGGAGGTGCATGTTCACATCAAAGAAACTCAGGATGAGTTGATTTGGGATCATGCTCCCTCTGGTTCTTACAATCCAAAACAAGGCTATATTCAACTGAACATTGAAAACTTCAATAGGGAGATTCTCAAGTGGTGGAAGAGATTGTGGAAGTTGAAGTGTCCTTCAAAAGCACATGTACTCATGTGGTGCACCTTCGAAAACAAAGCTCCAACTTGGGACAATATTAAAAAAAAAAGATTGGAAGGCCCTGGTTGGTGCTCCCTCTATAAAACGGATGAGGAGATTGTCTTTCACCTCCTTTTGAAATGGCCATTTACTAATTTGGTGTGGCGGGAGGTTAACATAGGAACATGATGCATTTTCTCCTGGACTGGAGACACAATTGAGTTGGCCCTTCAAGGATGGTTAAATAACAGAGAAAACCATCAATATAAAGCTCTACCCCTAGTTATTGCCTTGGGTATTTGGATAGCTAGGAACAACTCAATCTTCCTGGATAAGATCACTGTCCCAGATCTTGTAGTAGCCTCTAACATTGGAATTCTGTCCAACTTTGCACAAGGTAAAGTGGAGGCAACAATCCAAAGAGTTGGGAGGTAGTGATTAATAAATCCTTGTCGTGGGATTTTTTTGATGGTTCCTCGCAGAATGATCAATCCAGGTGTGGTGGAGGGGCCACCCTAAATATATCTCAATCACATATTTTCAAGAATTCTTTGAGTCTTGGGGAGGGGACAAACAACTATGTTGAGCTTTTATCCCTTAAAATTCTCACGATCTTTGTTGTGGAAAAAGGTGTACATAATCTACAAGTTTATGGTGACTCTATGTTATTTGTCAATTGGGTCAATGGTGCACAAAGATGCACACACAGGAGATTGATTCCATTATTTGAAGAAATAAATCAAATTTTAATTTCTTCTCCGACATACATGTCTACAGGGAAAAGAACAGATTTGTAGGTGCCCTTTCTAAAGATGGCGTTCAGTTGGTTGTGGGACAATTTCAACTAGTAGAACACAACAAGGACCAAAGCTTTCAATACTATCATCACCCTTATGGAAAGGCTGAGGATTTTGATCGCAGCTCAAGACACTTGATTTGTTTTGCATATGCATCATCTACACAACAGTTACTTCAATAGATTGTTTTGGTCATTTCCAGTCGGCATTAATCGGATTTACCTATGTTAAAAAATGGGATATGTCTCTACTGTTGTTTTATTCATGACATATTTTAACAGTTCTTGACATATATGGACATGTTTTGATAGCATATATGATGCCATTTTTGTATGTAAAAAATAAATGATGTACTCTTTAAGAACAAGTCTTAGACCTCTTTTTTCGCAATATATGCTAGGAATATATATGCACAATGTAATTTTATACTCTATGAGAAAAAAAATTATGGCTTTCTTCCGCGAAAAAAAAGTACATCAATTTATAACCTAATTGCTGGGTTTTTTAAAACAAAAATGTATAAATAGAGAGAATGATTTTTAATAGTTCAAACTTTTTTTTACAAAATTCTAAAATATATTTTTACGGCTATTTACATTACTAAAATTAGATAAGTTCTTTTGATTACATCAAGTGTTATTGAAACATTTGAGGGATTTTAATTACATCAAGTGTGAATGAAACATTTGAGGGGTTTAACATAATGAAAAAGAAAAATACAGTAAATAATAGTGTGTAGATCTCGGTTTGTATTAGCGCAACATATAATTCTATTTTTAAATATGGTTGATGAAATAAAAATTATAACAATAACAATAAACATTTGTATTTTTCAATAATGCTATATGTCGCAAAAAAAAAGGCAATGCCCACAAAAAAATTGTGAAGTCTACATAAAATCTACAAATCAAATTCGTAAACACCCACAATTTCATAAGAGATGAATATGTGCAACATTTTTAACAATGTCATCCAAACTAGATATATTGGCATTGATTTGAACATTTTATAGTTAAGGGTTATATGGTGAGGGACTAAGAGTTATTAATTGTTATGGGTTGTACATTTTATAGGTAAGGGTTATATGGTTTATAGGGGTTATATTGTAAAAATATAAGTCAGTGCCTATTATGTTTATCATTGTTTTAGTCGGCCTTACATAATTTATTTTCATTTTGCATTGTAATAATATTTTGTTGTGTTGTTTTATTGTTATAGAACTAATGTTATTATTAACAATGATTTTATTAAAACATTTTTCAAGGTTGAAATGATAACAATCCATTTTCATGCTCAATTGTGACTTTTGCTTAATTACATGTAAAATTTAGATGAAAATGTAAATTAGAAGTTCATGATAAATTAGTATAAACAAATATTTGTTATAGGAAAATGAAATGCATTGTATTATTAAAATAGCTTTCAGAATGAATTAATTTAAATATAATCAAGATATTTTATGTCAAATCTTTATCCATTTTATTTTATAATATAAGTTCACAAATTTGTTTACATTATTTGTAACAATATGACAATAACTGCTTTGTAAGGAACAAGTTATCATTGATGTTTTTTAGTAAACACCTCTCACGTTTTTCAAAATAAATATGCTTGATGTTTTTCACAATTTAATATACATGATGTTTATACACAATATAAAATTGGAGAAATTTGTTTTCGATACACATCTAACAATCACATCTAACTTACACATCTAGCAAACATATCTAACCTGACCTAACATACACATGACCATCAACATATAAATAAACGTCAACATGAAAAATGCAATATATATATATATATATATATCAAACTCATGATACATGCCAAATATACATCTCAAGTCTACTAAATGTTATGAGATTGTTGGTACATCTCTGAAACTAGAGGCATCACTATCTCTGCCAGTAGAGCCATAGGCATCGACTACTCCACTAGAGGCATCAGAACCTCTGCCAAGAAAAAAAGTATACTGGAGAGTAGAATAGATATATCCCTGAAGATGTATCTCACCCGATGTGACCATCCTATCTAGAATTGAGGCGAGTCCAGTAGGAGATGGTGGACAGTCGGGTCAGTGAGGAAGAGAGGTTGATCGATTGACCTATGGATGAGTCGAAGATGGTGGTGGGCCAACTAGGGGTTGAGGAGGAAATAATGTTCGTTCGTCATGATGATGATGGGGAGGAGGAGGAGGAGGTGGATGAGATGTCGATGCTCGATTATCTTGGTGATGAGAAGGAGGATATGGAGAAGGAGGTGAAGGAGGAGGATTACCACCCTCATCAGATGTAGAAATTCCATCCCTCCTACAGCTAGAAGGTTGGTTGCACAGACGATATACTGCATCAAATGCATTGTATCACAAGGAATAATCCTCCATAAATTTATTAGGTCATGGTCTCGCATGATCTCCTGAACCCATATAGGGTGGACTCCATGTCAAGCCAACAATGCAAATACCATGTCTGCCACATCCTCCCGAAACCTAGCATCTGGCCTCCATCGCAGGCCGGGTCTGGGCAATTGAGGCAACTCAGGGTCCTCCATATCCTCATCTGCATGCACCGGTGGAGGTCCCTTCCCATCATAGGTGCCAATATTTGCAAAATATATAGTACAAAACAATAATTAGACAATTTCAATAAACAATTTAATAAAACAATTTAAGGAAAATGTTAGAATAAATTTCATTTGCATTAAGTAAGAGAATAAAATGCAGCTAGATTAATTTAAACATAATGCTAATATTACCTCTATCATTGAGTGGCTCATCCTAGGTGAAAAAAATGTTAAGACATGCTCTACATTCCAACTCTACATAAGGATATGGCACAAGGTCGAATGTATAATCATCCTCATTGGCTAGTAAGTCCAGTACCTATTAAGTGATCATCGTTTGGAACTCTGGTTGGCCCCTATTGGGAAACATTTGTCCCCACACATGTATTCGCACCTTGGTCATCTCCCTAAGAGGGTGACGGTCAAATGATGGCCTTATGACCAAAAACCTCTCTGGAAAATAAAAAAATATAAAGTAAAAGGGAAGTTGACCCTCCCCTCAAACTGTGCATGACATCGATCTAGAGCAAAACAAAACTGCTGCAAAAAAATGGTAAACCACCTAAGGCATCTAGGTCTCTGCACTAATGAATCTACACAATATAATAGAGGGAAACTAATGGACTACCCATCAGTGGTGAAGTGCGCCACCATCATAACCAAAAGAGAGAGGAACCTAACCTCCTCTTCACTGAAAGAAGAAATACACAACTGTTGTCTAGAAACCTGTAAAAGAGCAGGGTCAGTGAACTAGTCATTGATATATCTCCGAGAGTAGGTAAGCTAACTCTCTGCTGCGACACCAAATGGGACATCAGGGAACTAGGGAAAATCCTCCCATATCCTAGATAACCTAGTGATGAATTAGATGTCCTCTTATAGGTCGAAACCACAGATTGAGACCGAAACGAAAGGCTTGTCTACAGTGATCCCAATGATGGATCAACTGCATCAAAAAGTTGAGTTCCCCTTTAGGGATGTAGCCTCTTAATATAGTTTCAAGAGGCCAACAACCATCAAGAGGTCTTATGTCTGTATTGTAATGGGTTGAGGGTACAAGTCTCTCTCCCTCTCTCTAGCCTCCCACTCCCGTACAACGTTGTATAGGTCAACCCGCACCTGCAGCTTATGTTGCAGCTCTCGCTGCTGACATCTCTGATTCACATATAACTTCCGTTAGTCTCATAAACAGACACAGACATGTATATAAAAAAACATTAAAGATTTCCTTAAATGATTATTTTATCTGTTAATATCAAACAATAATTTTTTTCTCAGAATAAATGATTTTTTTTTCATTGGAACATGTCATGGGGAAACCCTCAGGTACTTCCCCTCATTTTGAGGATGGTACCCAAGTTAAACCATCGGCCCTGATTATGGGGCCTAACCCGGTGGGGACATCAAGTGAGGCCCTTATATAGCAATGTATAGCCACTCGTGGATTTGACCTCGAGACCTTTTGCTCACAACTTACGACACTCAACCACTTGAGCTAGCCCATCGGGATTCGGAATAAATGAATTTAATAAGCAATGCATCTATATAACAATAATGCACCGCTAATGGTGTTCTTTATAATAGAAGTGCATCGTCGACGATGCACTACTGTAATATCAACACATTGTGCATATGAAATAAACTAAAATTAAAACATGGATAACCAGTGCATTACAAATGACATAAGCATTGAACATAGTGTGCTACATTGATCCTAGCACATTGGGTGTTGAAATTTCATTTAAAAAATGTAAAAACAATGCGCTTGTAAACTATACCGCACTGATGTGTGCGTTATACTAAAATGCGCCGCAATTGTTTATGAAATATTAAATTTCGGTGCGCCCTTAATTAGGCAGCACCAGTGTGATATGAACACATGGCCGCACCATACACGATGCACACAACTATTTAGAGCACACCATAATCGGCTAAAATTTACTATTTTTCATAGACCATGACGGTTCATATATTAAACATAAGCGCACCAACATGATGGTGCATATGTACTATAATGGCACATTGATTATTGTGGTGAATATTGATTTTTTTAAAGTTATTGTGGTGGTGCGTATTAAAATTTATAAAGCACTGGTAATACGGTGCTCTAGGTGTTTTCCAACATTGGTGCATTACTATAGTTAACCGCACCACTAATGATGCTCTATGGTTTGTGAAACGCACCAGACGTTGAAAATGTGTAAAATGGCTTTAAAATTGTTAGCAATGCGTCATGAAATGTATAGCACACCAAAAATGCGGTGCACTGTCCATTGATAATGCACCACTATTAGTGCACATTGTAAATTTACAAGGTGTACCGTCCATAACGACGAGAGTCGAATGACTTGAGCAATCACGTAGATTTTTTTTCTTTTTTAAAAAATAACAACAATCTAAGGTGATTCTACTTTTCTATCCGATAAATTTTTTAATTAGGAGGTAACAAAGAGATTACATGGACACTTGCACATTGGGGAGGCATGGTTGCGATGTAGATAAAATTTCAAAATTTTCCCACTGTTTGGAAAAATTCAAAAGCCACCAAGCAAGCAATAGAAGGGAGCAATTCAACCACATGGAGCACTGATGGCAGGGTGTTTCAAGTAGGCAAGTAATGCATCGGTGCTTAGGTGGTCAAAAGCACTATGGGATGGTAAACATGATTTTTCGGTTCGGTAATTTTTATTTATTTATTTTTATTTTACCATGTTTCAGTGCGCCCAATAACAGGATGGACCGGTGTAGTTAGAACAAAAGACCACACCGTAAATGAATATTATAGAAATTTCCGTCCCACATTTTTTAATATAAACCTAGTCTAGTGTACTCTATTATGGATGCACTGGTACATTTACGGTATATGAACAAAGTGTCCATAAATATGAAATTATTAAAACATTTTTTCATCTATTTTTTTTGTTTACACTAATTTGGTGCTCTAAATTCTATTATGCATTGGTGCGTTGTCAACTGAACAACACATCATTAATGAATATAACGATATAAACGTATTTTTCGTCCTGCAAATCTTTTATTTTTCCCTATACTGATACGTATATAATACAATGCACCGATGCATTTGAGTAAGATAAACACACTGCTATAGAATATAAAAGTCTTAAAAAGTTTTTTCATTAGGGTTTTTCGTTTACCCTACTTTGGTGCTCTAATTGTTATTGCACACTGGTGCATTTTGAATATAGAAATGCACCGATAATGAATATAATGATATAAAAACATTTTGCATCCTTGGATTTATTTTATTTTATTTTTCCTTACACCGGTGCGTATCATTCACAATGCACTGGTGCGTTTGGTTGAGGTAAATGCACCGCTAGTGAATATAAAAATATCAAAAAGTTTTTCGTCCGGCTTTTTCTTTTAGTTACACCATGTGTCAGTGCTTCCAATTACACATGTTGCACCGGTGTTGTTAAAATATATAAATGCACCGCAATTCCTTTTTCTTATTTACAACGTAGGAAGCAACATTTTTGGCTGAAATCAATGCATCGTTTATGTGGTTGCACCGGTGCGTCAGAGTAGTTTGAACACACCGATCTTTGTTGGCTATAGAAATAGAAAAAAAAATCTCTTCGCATGACAGGGATTTCAATCTCAGTGAGATATGTTTTTAAAATGCACCGGTGTGTATGAACTTGAAGCGCACCGATGTGTTTGGTATGCATCAAAGCCTCGAATAAAAACATCCACTAAAACCTCTGCCCGCTCATCTCGGCTAGAAACCTCCGTTATAAACAAATATCTGGGTTCCTTTTAGAGGAGCATCTGCAAAAACCTCCGCTAGAGGGCCTTTTCCTTATAGTGTCCTGCATATGGAAACTCCTCAATGGTCGGGAGCTTCCTGCTCCACCACTCGAGGAACTCATCTTCATAGGTTGTTGGGATTGCTCCTCCTCCCAACCGACATATAAGGTCAGTCCACCGTGTCATCCGGGTCTCTTGGGGGTCTAATGGTGGTAATGATACTCTCGGGCTCATAGCTGGAAGCCTTTCAAAGAAAAAGAGATAAGAATGCCTCCATAACTGAAATTTTTGTTCTTCCCTATCTTGCAATTGGTAAGTTGGCTCTTCGTGTTGTTCAAAAAATCAATGCACCAATAAAAAAGTGTGGATCTAAGACACTCTACTTCAATGTGCATAAATCCTCGTGAGGCCAAGTATAAGGCTATGTAGCTTGCTACCCTAGTGATCATGGTTAGAATAATCTTCAAGGGGAAGCTAGTAATGTTGGAGATAAGCACTTGTGTGTCCGACTTTTCGGTCCCTGGAACACATAAAATGTTCACATACTCCTGCATGGTGAGAAAATTCTCTTCTCGGACTGAACCTTTAAGGTTCACATGGGCCCCTCTTTGTGATAGTCCAGTAAGGAAGTAAAAATCATCCACTGTGATCTCTAGTACTTCCCCCTTGATAATGAATGCACCCTGATAAGGTTCTCAGTAGCAAATTAATACCTGTAGCAAGCCCTTTTGGGCCCTCATGTAGGAGACTCTAAAAAATTAAGCAATACAGATTGACGAAGGACATTTAGAGTCAATGGATCTCCCAAGGCATCACGATCAAGATCCCTGTGCTCCCTCTCCCTCCATATGAAAGCCATATGCACGGAAAAGTGATTCTTTTAGACAAGGCCCAACTTTTGCATCATTCTACTACTAATTCACATTTTTTGTTCTGAATGCGTGCAGACATTCGCACCCTTTGAATTGGACATATGTGAATACTTCAAAATTTTGCGCTCCCCGAGATCAAAAGGTGTGGATGCGCAATTTTAGAATTAGAATGAGGCTAAAAGCCAAAATCTTGGACTAAAAACAATAAAAAAATGGATGAAAATGAAAGATGAGAGGAAAAAAATTGGCACTGACAATAATTGAAATGGTGGCCCAAGGACCCCCGTACTCAACACTCAAAAAACTTGGGCAATAAGCTCCAAAGAGGTGAAAATGAATTGTAATTTATTTAAATTTGTAGCCACTTTTATATAGTTTTGCCCCTATTTTAACAATTGTATAGACTGTTGGAGATTCAAAGATCATCATTGAGTGGGCTCTTGAAAAGGCTTCTCTTCGGGTTCTGGTTCTTTTCTCCTGGATGGTGAAGATCAAACAACTCATTAAAGAGTTTGAAGTGATTTCTTTTTCACATATTTATCAGGAGCACAATCATCAAGCGAACGACTTATCCAAACAGGCTCTTTTATCCCTCGAAGGAACTATCTTGACTGAATGATGGGAAAATGATCTGTTGGTGACATAAGGCAGTATTACAATTTTTCATTATTAATCTCTCAGCAGCTTTACTTTTTGATAGTATAATGTATATTTCCTATTATCGAGTGTGTTTTGCAGCTGTGATCACATGTTTTTAATCTTGGTGGTTGATCCTCATACAACTTACATCAAAACCTTGTTGGTGTGGACTATACTTTTTGGATTGGGATTGCAGCTATGTATTGATGGGGCTTCCTCGTTCAGCTGATATTGCCCCTGGATCGAGGCTTATGTTTTTTGGATTTTTGGGTTTTGACTAATTTCATTGTTGGTCCATAGATTATATTGTATCTTTCTTTTGATGGACAACTTCTTTGGGGTTTTAGATATATCTTCATATATTGTGGGGGTGAGTTATGTTCGCTTATTGGACATGAGTGTTATAATAGTCTTATGGATCTTTTATGTATTGACACTTGGCCTTCCAGTGGGGAGCATGAGTCTATGGATTGTTGTTTATGTTGAGAGACTTCTTTCTTGCTAGTTTATTATCCAGTTGTGGTTTGTTGGTGGGCAACATGGTATTACTTGACTGTTTCTAAATTTGGTAGTATGGGGTTTTTGTAACTTTCTGATATTTTTACATATATTATTAATACAATGGTATAGTTTTTTTTTCTTCTATGAAAAATAATTGTTAACTAATACTAATGCCGCTTTGCCAATTTTTTGAGTAATTTGATAGAATAACGAGAACTAAGGATTAATTTTTCCAATTAGTGGTTCGTCTAAAATGTATGCATTCTAAACTGGAATATAGGGCAGGTCATTTCTGTCATCCATAAATTGCATCATCCCTGTCATTATTTTCACACCTCAGGATACCAATACATGGAGTTGAGACATTAGCCCTCTATTTCTAGAAAAGTTATAACTTTCCATGTTAGAACTTACTAACTCATGGGAACCCTAGTTAGAACCCCTGATGCCTTTTGGTGGCCATGCTAAAGTTTGTGTTGGGCTCGAGAGTTCCTTGATTAGCCCTACCATGCCGTCTAGTTGAAGCCTTATGACTTTCTCTTAATCTTATTCTGGCCATTACCTTGGGGGACTCTCAAAATTTTGCATTTTGTGTTGCTGCACTTTTGAGTCTAATGCCCACTGCAGTTTGCCATTAACCGCTCATCACTTATGCATTCTCCTAAGGCCACTCGCCTTTGCTCCTTATTGCAGTCATGTCTTGCTACCCTTATCAGAGAATACATGCTTCAAGAATGTCCACATCCTGCAAATCCCTTTTTTGCATTTTTTGTATAGGTATGCTTTGTGCACTTGGAATGTAGTTGAACGCCATGCAATGCTCATATTATCCACTGTATTATAACATTCTTTTATTATTTTGCATAAATTATAATATGAAAAAGACATAAAAAATCAAATATTAAAAAAAAAGAGAGAGGGGGGAAAGATCTCAAATATCTGTTATTTAGTGGCAAAAAGTCAAGTTATCCTTGAACATAGCACCAGTCTTGAGTCTCTAGCAAATTGGGTTCTAGTTTATGGCCTTAGGATTTAAGACTTGATCTTAGAGTTGTTACTCCTCCAATTGGTTACTCTTCCAATCACATGGAGAATCTACCAATGTCTCTTATATTATGGATTTATATTGTTAGTCCTTAAAAAGTTGCCTAAGTCACTAATGTGTCGTGCTCACTATTAAAGGATATAGCCCGTGTTGGCAATTTTATGATTGCCTTGACTTCATGTGTTTGCCATTCCTTGATGTTAATTCGTTCTTATCATGCATAATTGAAACCGGGGTTTGGACTCATGCTAGTGTGAAAGGTCCCCATCGAATTCTCGTTGGTGTGTTGTGTCTCATCGACAATGACTCATCTGCTCTAAGGCATCAACCTAGAGTCTTAGCACCCCGACCCTATTTACATCATTGGCAAGTAACCTTGCATTCAACATATGACATTCTATTATTGGTTGTTGATTGAGTGGTTTCCTAGGATGTTCGACGTTAATAAATCTATTCACATTTTGGGAGTCGTGCTATACCTTGGATTCCATTTTCATTAATGCTGGAATTCCTCGCCCCTGTCAATAGCTTTCATTATTGGTTGTTGCTTAGGGGGTCTCTTTCGTGCACTATTTGCATTTGGTGCATGCGAGGGACGTACTCGGTGGCCCATTCTCCAAAACTTTGTCCCAGTCCCTTTCTCAAGTCAAATCAATCCCTGATATCTTCTCGTGTTGAATGATGGGGGATGCTTTAATGCCTCCCTTTCAACAGATTTCTTTCCAACGACTTCAACTCATCATGCTTTAGGAATGGGATCTAGAGTTTCGATAGTATCTTGAGACTTGCAATCATCAGTGACAAAGCCCGTCGCTATTGAGTAATAGGAATACATCAATATCTCGTACTCGATAAATTTTACAAATATTCGACTCCAAAACATTTATTCACACTTAATAATATATTTCATTAATTTAAGATGAAACTAAATATTATTTTTTCCATTAACTAAAATAAACTTTTTTTTTTTGAATCTTAAAATCCTTTGGAACATTAATACTTCTTACCCACACACAGAGAAGAAGGAAAAAACAAAAAAAAAAAACCTAAACCAACCCTCTCCAAAATAAACCTATATCAATGTCAATAAAGTGAAAAAGATATACTACCTCACTTTTTATCAAATATATGTAACCGAAAGTTCCTAGAAATTATATTAATATTACGACACATCCTTTGTTGAATTCTTACCACATTTTTTCCACCCCTTTTCCTCGTAGACTCTACCAAAGTAGGCCGACAATTTAGGACCAGGGTCTCGTGGAACTGAACTTTGACCCATAAAATCCTGTCCTCCTTTGAAGCGGGCTAAAATTCTCACGTCGGACCTTTATTGAAAAACACAAGTTCTCCAAGGCCTTCACTTGTATATCTAAGTCAAAAAAAGTAACGAATCGTTTGTATGAGTTTTCAAGCTTTTCATTTGTTCCTTAAACCCTAAGACTACGCTGCACAGCGGTTGCATCTCAGGATCTAGATTGGTTGTTCCCCTTTTATAGCGCCGTTGATATACAGAGCCTGCCTCTTTCCTTCGTTTTGTGGTGTTTTCATTTCCGTGCTTTCAAACTCCAGGAGGTCTGGTTTTCGATCTCCACAGCATCATTTGTTCTGCAACAATGCCTCCCCGTATTGTGAAAAAGACTGCCGTGACAACCCCTCTGAAAAAGACAGCGGCTAAGGCTCCCAGCAAATCCCTTAAAACCCCGGCCAAGCCCGTGAGCTCTTCCCCACCGAAGGCAGAGCCCGAGGCTGTCGAGGATGCAGAGTCAAAGCCCTCGCCCACCGTTGAAGCTCCAAAAGCCGAAGAGAGAGTCATTGAGCCATTTCAAGATTTGAATGAACCAAGTGTCGAAGCCGAGCCGGAGAAAGAAATTCCCATAGAGGATGCCAACAAGGAGGACACAGGTAGGTTTATTATTTTTCTTTTAATAATGTTTCAAAGGGTCTTTCGAGAACTACACAAGCAAGCTTGGGGCTGCGCTGCATAACATTGACTTTGGGTGTACTATTCTGCCAAAATTGCATTCAATTGCCTCATCTGTTTTTGAAATTTGTCATTTGGATCGAGCAAAATACAGCGAAAATGAAACCCTAATGAATGGCTTAATACCCCTTGATCTTGTTCTGTATTCTTTTGGTCTCTGTTGATCTTGTTCTGTTTTCTTTTACTCCTCTCCCTATTTTTTTTTTCGAAGCAATATTTATTTTGATTTGTGTCTTGGGGTTTCAGAACCAACCAAGGATGCCGACAAGCCTTATGCAGAAGGGAAAGAGGAGGGCGTCAAGGGGATACAATTAGATAACAAGGAAACCGATGTTATTATGCAAGAAGCACAGTATAATGAGTTTAAGGATAATGAACACCAGGATGGACCGGCTGAGGTTAAGGATAAAGAACACCAGGGTGGACCAGCTGAGGTTAAGGATAAAGAACACCAGGATGGACCTGCTGAAAATAATGTAGTCATTGGTGAGCAGAGCCAGGTTAAGAATAAAGAACACCAGGATGGACCGGCTGAAATTAATGTAGTCATTGGTGAGCAGAGCCATGGAGATGAAGCTGGAGAAGGGGCAGGATGCCGTGAAGACGGTGTTGGAGGAGATGCAGCTGATGACCAACGTGATGTGGAAATGCCTTCCATGGTCAAAGAGCGGATAAAGCAGAAAGAGTTTGAAGTGTTTGTTGGTGGGCTTGATAAGGACGCCGATGAAGAGGATCTGAAGAAAGTGTTTAGTGGGGTTGGTGAAGTTGTTGAGATCAGATTGGCGAAAAATCCTTTGACTCAGAAGAACAAGGGCTTTGGATTTGTTCGTTTCGCGACTGTGGAGCAAGCCAAAAAAGCTGTGGCAGAGCTTAAGAATCCACAGGTATTGTCTAGACATTTATTGCAATCTTGTTTTTTGCTTCTCTTCGTTTTTATGAGTTGTTGTATTGACTTTAATCATTGGCCATCGTTATGTATGGAGGCTTTTTGCAATACTCGTTATGTATGGAGGCTTTGCAATACTTGTGTATTGTGATTTGTTGCTTTAGCTGATTGTATTTTTGTTTATCTGGTCAGGACCGAGGTGTCCTTTTAAGTTTCTGGGCAGTATTTATATTTGTGTGTTTGTTGGTGGGGAAGTGGGTATATCAACTCTTTGCTACCTTATTTTGATTTATTGTTTTTTTTATGGATGTACTTCAAATCACTAGATAATTTTGCTCTTGTTGTATGTGTTAATTGAGGAAGCAACGCTTGCTCTGTTGTTGTGTGGGCATAATCAGTGGAAACCTTGTTCCACTGTTCTTGTTTTTACTATTGTATTTCTTGTTCAGGACTAAGGTGTCCTTTTACGAATTGTGGCTACTCTTTGATTTGTTTGTTTCTGGTGGGAGAGTGGGTATGTCGAATATTTTCTATTGTGTTTCGACTTTGGTCAGCTCTTTATAGATGGAGATGGAGTTGTAAGTCTGTAGATAATTTGGCTCTTGTTGTCTGTGTTAATTGAAGAATCAACTCTTCCTTTATTTTTTGGTAAATTGGTTGAAATTTGGTTTTACTCTTTGTTTATTCCTTCGCTATTTTAATTATTGTATGTGTTTTTTATTTGGATAAAATGGAAATAATATAATTGATATTGATAACTGTTGGTATAATTGTTTGAAATTTGGTTTTACTCTTTGTTTATTCCTAGCTATTGTATTTGTTTTTTATTTGGATGAAATGGAAATAATATAATTGACTATTGATAACTGTATTATTGCTTTAAAGAAAAAATGAATTTCACTGTTTTGGCAACTTGCTTGAAAATTTCAGGTGAGAGGGAAGCAATGTGGAGTTACACGAAGCCAAGATAATGAAACTCTTCATGTACGCAATATTTGTAAATCATGGACAAAAGAGACTGTAAGATCTTATACTTATCACTGCCTTCCTATTTATTTCCATGTTATTTGTTGTATTTTGTTTACAAGATGCTTGTATGTTTTTTTTTTTTTGTTTTTCCTTGGAAAAAGTCGTAATTTTATTTCAAATAGATTGAACAAAATTACATTCTGCACATGTAATAGAATCACAGAGATCCCTACATTATCGCATATAAGCGGTTCAAGTTTCTGACTTGTCTAGTGACCCATACAAACCCAATATTGTGAAAATGGCTGTCCATACAGCACTCATATATCCGGCTACAAATAACAATAATTGTCTCAAAATGAAAAAGTTCCTATCAAATGATATTCTGTCCAAACAACCCAAAAGCACCAAACAGAACAGATGTAGGAGCCAAATGCTCCATCCCGGTCCTCCAAAGCCTTATTGAAAGGCCTATGATAATACCAATATACAAAAACCAAAACAGAACTGTTGTAAAGTCTGATCAACAGAAGCCCATCATGCTCCCTCCCGGTCCTCCAAGGCCTCGTTGAAAGGCCTATGGTAACAACTGTATGTTCCAGCAGTAGAATGTAATGTAATCCGCCATGTGCCGAAATTTAGATGTTGCTGCGACGCTTCTTTGGAAAGAAGGTCGGCCATGCCATTTCTCTCCCTGTAGACATGTGTAAATGTTATAAGATTAAAATTCTGCTTTAACCGTAAAACATCTTCCAGTATAGGTGAGAGAACCATCACATTACATTGAGTATGCGCATTGGCCCAGTCAATAACTATCAGTGAGTCACCAAAAATCTGTAGTGAAAGACAACCCTGTTCTAGAGCAAATAACATCAACAGTCTAAGTGACATGATTTCAGCATAGTTATTTGTACCGCTCCCCAATCCAGCCACGATGTGGAAATAATGAGATTCAGATTTGTGAAGAACGACCCCCCCACCACACACCAATTGATGGTCAAGTGATGCGCCATCGAAAAAAGCCCACGGTATGGATTTATCAATCGTTTCTGCGATCACAGGACGAGTTCTAATCGCTTTGGGAGTAGTCTTGTAATGTAAAATGAGAGCCACAGCTTGAGCCACTACTTGCTCCATCGGGACTCTACAGTCCTGAAAAATGATCCTGTTACGTGTGATCCAAATGCCCCAGGCAAAAATACATGGGGCTGCACAGATGGTTGAATTCTTTTGTTCTGACCACCAAATTTGGAATGCGTCAATAACACTCTCTCCCCACCAGCGCGCATTGAGATCCAAATAGTTGCAGATATTTGTCCAAACCGCCTGAGAGAACCGGCAGTGAACAAAAAGGTGTGAGATAGTCTCGTCCGCCTCCCTACAGAGTGGACAAAAACCCGGGCCCTGTAGAAATCGTCTCTTCAGAATGTCCCAGGTAGGTGCCTTTTGTTCCAAAATCGCCCAGAAGAGTAATTTTGCTTTGCCCGGGCATTTAAACTTCCATAGAGATTTCCACCACCACACCAATGCCCTATTATGCACTTCCACATTTAGCTGAATATATCCAAGTTTTGGTGTGTATTTCCCCGAGGGATGGTGATCCCAGAGAAGTTCATCAGGCCTATTTGTCAGGCGAATATTAGTAAATCTTAAGTTCCGAATATAATCCTCCCAAACTCCGATCATGTCCTCAGGAACCTCAAGATGCTGGGCAGAGATCCACCCCTGGTGCCATAGAGTGGATAATCCCGGTTGTGCAATATCAGCCAGGAAATGACAGCCTCTAGCTGCCAGATAAGTCCTTAATTCCACAGGCAGTACATGTCCCCCCTGACATCCTACCCAAGGATCCAGTCCAATACGAAGTAAATGCCCATTTCCAATTCTCCATACTAATCCCGATCCCACCAGATGAAAATGCTGAACCACCGCTTTCCAAACCACAGAGCAATTTGCCCTCGACTTATTGCCCTGCCTAATCCAATCAAGTAGGGTTAAGGGAGCAATGTATTTGTGATATACCACACTAGTCCAGAGGCTCCGTGTATGGATAATTCGCCATGCCACCTTTGCCCCCAACGCTTTGGCAAAAAGAAAGATATTCTTTAAGCCCCATCCTCCCAGTGCTTTGGGGATCGCAATCAATTCCCATCTAACCCACACCAAGGCTCGATTCGCGCCCTTACCCTTCCAAAGGACGGCAAAAACCAACCGACGGATCTGCTCCAAGACTCCTTTGGGAATCCAAGCAAGTGACATCCAATAAACCGGTATTGCTTCCAATACTGATTTAACCAGAACCAGTCTCCCAGCCCGCGAGAGCCATTTATGACTCCATCCATGTAGTCTCTGCTCCAATTTAGCAATTAACCAGTGCCAATCTGCCTTCATATATGCATTGGGTTTTAAGTGAAATCCTAGGTACTTTAAGCCATCATCAATATCCATAGTCCTATAGGGGAGTCTGATGGCCAATCTGTGTATCTCCTGCTCATTTAAATGCGAGCATGTGATTGTTGATTTATCAATATTCACTAGCATACCCACGGCATCTTGCAGTAAATTGAGTCCTTCGACCACCTTATCAATATCCTGTCTCGAGCCATCACAAAATATGAGAATATCATCAACAAATAGGAGATGTGTGATAATAAGATGCTTGTATGTTAATGAGTGTTTGTAAGCATATCTGATCTATGTATAGAGCAAATGTTTTGGACGCATGAAATGATCTGTATTTTATCATATCATTGCTTGCAATTTCATGTCTTCATTTCTATTATCTCTGATTTTTAAAATACTGATTTTGTGTGAAACTGTTGTCGTTGTTTTTCAGCTTGAAAAGAAATTGACGGAATATGGAATAGACAATATTGAAGAAATAACTTTGATGGAGGATCCACAACAAGAAGGGACAAATAGGGGGTTTGCATTTTTGGAGTTCCCCACTCATCTTGAGGCTACAAATGCCTTCAAGCGCTTGCAGAAGAGAGACGTTTTCTTTGGTATTGACCTCTGTGCAAAGGTTGCGTTTGCCAAATCTGGCATTGAGCCAGACGAGGAAGTTATGGCGCAGGTAACAATAAGTTTTTTATTTTAATGTCCACTATGTACCACTCTAATGTTACGAGTTTTCTGATAGAGACAGTGTATTTTATGATGGGTTCTATCCTGCAAATATCAAGTGCTTTGAAATAGAACCGATATTTTGATGGTGTCAAAATCTGTAATTTATTCTTAATATTTTGATGCCATATATGTCAACCTATACTGGAAAGACTAGGTTTTATAATGTTAAATAATAAAAATCAATCATTAAGCATGCGGTAAGAAATTCTCATATAGCACCTATTTGTGCAGGTTAAGTCTATTTTTGTTGATGGATTGCCACCTGCTTGGGATGAAGAGCAAGTTCAAGATAAATTTAAGAAGTATGGTGAAATTGAAAAAGTGCAGTTGGCACGAAATATGCCTACAGCTAAGCGAAAGGATTTTGGTTTCATTTCCTTCACAACTCGTGAAGCGGCACTGGCTTGCATTGAAGGAGTAAATAAGAATGAGCTAAATGAAGAAGATAACAAGGTATGTTTTGATGAGCTTCTCTAAAATGGCTATTTTTGTATTTGTTCTAAGTATATTCTTGGCATTCTTATTTTTGTCCTATTTGCATTGATTCTGACCCAGGTTACTCTGAAAGCTACTCTTCGAAAACCCCAGCAAAAGGGGCGATCGGTTAAGGATGGTGTTCGTGCAGGATATGGTGGTTTTCGAGGGGGTAGGGCCCCATGGGTTCGTGGTATTGGTGATATCGAGCCTAGGAGGACGGGAGCACGTGATAGTCGATTTGGGGCTCATGAAGGAAGGCGGTTTTTTGAGGAAAGACGTCAACCTTTTGGAAGGGCATATGATAGGCGACCGCCTGGTAGTAAAAAATACCTGTCGAACTGTTTTTGCCTATGACTTAAAGTAGACTAACATGTAATTTGACAACCTATGATTTATGGTGCTTAACTCTTTGGGTGTTATATTTCTAGGTCCTGCTTATGTACGAAGTGATTCTAGGAGGAATTATAGAGAAGATGATGCCTATCTTGATAGGCGAGATCGACCTTCAGGCAGATCTGTTGGAACAGTTACTAGGCGATCCTCATACAGGGATGATTATGGATATCATGGGGCTGGTTATACTGAGAGCATGCCTCCACGCAGGCCTGCGTATCCTGAGGATAGCTACAGTCATCGCATGAATGGAATGTCAACCTATAATGATGGACCTGTTCGTAATTACCCAGGAGTATCTGGGTCCAAGCGCCCGTATTCAGATGTGGTAAAGCTTTGTCGCTAATTTACACTTTTTTTTGCTTGTTACTGATTCTGAATAGTTGGTATTGATTGGCTTGTCTTTTTCTTTTCAGGATGATGATGTTCCATACCCAGCTCGGCATTCCAGGAGTCGTTTGGATTATGATGCAGGGGCCGCAGATTCACGTTATGGAGGAGTGTCCAGGTATCTACTGCTGAAAGTTTTAAATCTGAACTTGATATGTTTAATCATTTTATCCAGTCCAAGGTTAACAGTGAACACTATGTTTTGGTTTTCCCTGCTGTGTAGGTTAGGACAAGATCAACAATCAGGTTACGGTGCAGGTGGCAGAGCTGGAGGAATATATTCAAATGACTACCTGCCTAGTGGCAATGATGTAAGTATTTCCTATGAGTCATGAAATTAAGTTTGAGAATGCAATCTGTTCTATTTTTTCAAACATTTATCTTTGGCTACAGGTTGAAGGTGGAACATATCCACCTGTTACAAGTCGAAATGCGAGTGGGGGTTATGGACGTGGCAGTGGCTCAGCATCATACTATTGAAAAGTAAGCTTTTTACCATTTTACCTTCAATGATCATTTTAAGGCAATTACAATAGGCGTTCAACAGTTCCTGCTTTTATATTGATTGTTATTTCTCATGTCAAGTTATTTTGATTCCTTTGATTTAGTGGTGCTTAGTCTTTCCTTTCCTTCTTACATATCTTGATGTTACACAGATTTTGGTACAGACTTTGATGGAAAAAAGCAGAACAGATTTAATCCAAGCACCGGGATAAAGTTGTTTAGGCTGGTTCTCTATGAAAACAAAATCCTTCTTTAAGTACATGTAACATTCGTTAAGTCACTAGTGGCTTGTTACTCTGCATAAGCTAGTAATTAGGGAAGTATAAAAAATCCAGTGTTGATGGCGATATGATGTTCAAAGAGAATTTGGGTGTGTCAAACTGACATTATATGATGCCACAGCAAGCAAAGCTTATGTTATCTCCTATTGGAGGTTGGCAGAGTAGGAGAGAAGGTTACAACTTGTAGTAAATACATACTATTAACCAGTTCTGGATTTTTTCCCAGTTGAAGTAATAGGTTTTTAGGTTTAATGGCGGATTTGGGACTTTGTCTTCAGAAGAATGAAAACTCAACTAATTATTATAGGATGTTTCGGTAACTTGTTTGTTTCAATGATTAAGTGTTGCCCACAGTAGGGCCTGAAGAGACAATTCACGTTGCATATCATTGATGTTCAGTTATTTGCTACAACATTGATATAGTATAATTTTGGTATTTGATGGAGCTTACTGAAGCCAGATGTTTTGAGTTCAAGTTTCTGTGAAGATAGAAAGGTGGACAAGTATACTGATATATGGGCTACCAATCATTTCAAACATGGCCAAAGTGTGGTTGATTCTTATTTATTTAATCAGCTCGGCAGCATTTATGGATTTTGGCTTTACTGCTATTTTCTTTTGGACACTGTTAAGAAACAACTTTGTGGTAGATAAAAATATCAACATGAGGTATGTACATATGCACAATGAAATTGGTTTTCATCAACATTCAAGGATTTGTACTAAGATTTAAGAAGTGGGCAATTTTCTGAAGTGTTGTTAAACATGAGATACCTAAGAAATTTGGTATTATTGAGATTCTGTTAAAGAGTATTCCAACAACGATGACATTTGAGACAGAGGAGTGCATATACATTTCAATCATTGCATCACTGAATGAATTTAATGAAAAGTAAATGCTTGAGAGGTACATGCACACCTCCTTGTTCCAATATCAACATCTGCCTGGCGCCTTAGAAGAAAATATCCGAGTCTAACAAAGGATGCATCTCAATAGTAATGAAGTAAATGGGGTGTATGTTCCTTTTTTGAACTGGCCAAATGTCAAGATTTACGTTGATTCAGAATTCACCTGGGTATAAACATGAGGTTTAGTGATACAGATTTCAAGTCGTTACTTTTGGCTATGAGCATTAGCTTTTTTTAATCAAATGAAGCAGCAGGAATGTATAAGATCTCAAGGTTCCAGGTTTCTTTTAGTTAATATTTTTATCAGATCTCTCTTGGTATACGGGTGAGATTTAGTTGTCTTGGATAGCTTTATAGATATGCTAATCATGGTTTCTTCTAGTTTTGAAATAGGGTGCAAGAAAATACACATGCCATTGTGTTACCTATAAGAGGAATTATGAAACAAATTTCATTCTACTTGCAGTCAAGGGCATAGAAGAATAAGCACATGCCAATCATTGCATGGTTTCGTTGCTGGAGTGTGTTTTTGCAGCTGAAGTATATTACATTGATAACAACTTGGTTGTGAACGAATTTTTATTTAGCATCAAATGTAATGATTGTTTGGTATTTCTTTCTTATCGATTTTCTCAGGAATATAATCATCGTGTTGTCTTGACTGCTACATTTATGCAAAGATATGATCTGGAGACAGTTCAAGATGTCCCATTTCTGTTATGAACCAGATCACCCATTCAAGCTTGTTATTCTTGAATTGTTATGAACCAGATCACCCGGAATTGAGGTTATCATGTATTTTATGGTCTTTATGGAGAAATGCTGGGCTTCACTGGTTTGCTATCACTTTTTTTAGATTATCAGAGTATATGCAATTTTAAATTCATTATTGTTGGTGGATGTTTCGTCAACGGCATTAACTAGAGGCTTTTCATATATCATAGTATGGGTGATCTTGTGAACTTGTTGGAGAGACTTCTTTTCTCAACAAAAGTATTAAAAACTTTTGCTTCAGTATATATTAATGCTTGAATATGGTAATTTGTTTTGATATTTTACAATTGGTCGTTTCACTTTGAAGTGGCTCAAACAATGTTCGCCCTCTCTTGGGTCTATCTCTTCAAATTTCAAGCCGACTGTAATGTCCTCTTATGTCTCCATCTCTTTAAATTTAAAGTCGACTGTAATGTTTACACTTCAAATCAAATTAAAATTTGATATTTTGAGTTGCCAATGATAATAATTTGCATTGCCCTTGAGATGTGATTAGAATTGTCGGAATGCTTATCAAAACATTTGTGTTTTCCAGGACACCTTCACAGGTCCATTTTAACGTTAGATTCGTAAGTGTGGAGGGATGAAAATAACATTGATGAATTGACAAAAGCTTTGGGCTCTAGAAGGGCAGTAAATCGTCCCTTCATCTTGGGAGAGCCCCACATTGGATGACATGAGGCACATAATTCAAGAGTCCAAAATTGAAAAATAGAGACTCCAAGATTTCATCCCATGATGTAATCAATGATTTGATGTGGCACGTGTTAATTACTTTTAATCCATTGAAATTAGTATATTTCTTTAAAAAATACATCATAGGTATATACCAAAATAGTATAAAAGCCCGCTTGCCTACACATAGGCATCCCAAGACATGGTATAAAGATAGGCCCACATTTTATGTTCATTTGTGTAATCCAAGTCCAAGACATTTGGTCTTGTTGGGTTGCTTGTGTCATTTTTGATGATGTCAGTTTAGATGATCTGCCGTCATATGTAAAGTGATCTGTAAAGGATTTTTGAAAAAAAAATAGTTGGAAAATTTACCGTGCCACAAATAAGACGATTTTAATATCTCCATATGCCGTTCTAGGGTAATGGCTCCCTAAGTGGACCATGGTAAAGAAGTTTCATTAAAACGACCATGGTAAAGAAGTTTCATTAAAAATCTTGTATTTATAGTAAGAAGTGTTACAACCACGGAAGAAGTTTCATAAAAAATGTTGTATTCATGGCACGAAGAGTTGGTATTTTCTTTAAAATCAGTTTAATTGTGAGGTGATGCAGCGTTGGCACTGGTTATCATGAGGTTGAGAAGCCATCCGAGAAATACAAGTAAAATAATTGAATCAGAAGATTTCCATATCTAATAAAAAAATAAATTGAGTACCGCATCATTTTGGCAGCGCTCTTGAGTCCTATGTCTTACGAATTTTCCTGATGATTTTTACGATTCTGTGGATACAGTGTACTAACTGAAAATCACCGAGAGAACTGTGCAGATTGTCCCAAGAAGAAGCTGAACGGAGAGGGTGAATATTTAAATATTCTAAAGTCCAGGATTCTGTTTGCTTAAGATACACTAGTTTTTCCTGTTACAAATTAAAGGAGTGAGTGTAATACTCTAGTCCTCCCATGCTTTCAGAAACGAGCTTGATTTTTAGTTAGTACTCTGTGGATACAGTATACTAACTTAAAATCACCGAGAGAACTGTGCAGATTGTCCCAAGAAGAAGCTGAACGGAGAGGGTGAATATTTAAATATTCTAAAGTCCAGGATTCTTTTTGCTTAAGATATACTAGTTTTTCCTGTTACAAGTTAAAGGAGTGAGTATAATACTCTAGTCCTCCCATGCTTTCAGAGACGAGCTTGATTTGGATTTCTAGGCCCAGAAATCCAAGAAAAAGTTCATCAATTGATCCTCAACACATTCACCCATTCGCGGACATCGCCAGTTTTGTAGGCTTTTTTTTTTGTCTTTAAATAACAAACAGAGACAAACGTTTACAGGCTCATATGCAGAAACACAAAAATGTTTATAGGGTAACACATGGAAACAAAGACTAGAGGGGAGAAAAATCTTTGCAGGCGCAAGCAATGGACGAACACATGATAAAGCACCGCGGGAAATCATTTTTAAGCAACGACAATTCAACAACCTACTTCTATTTGCTGCCGTTGGATCAACCTCCCACGCCCCTATCCAAATCAACCGTGTTTATTTGGACGTGGAAGATTTGAGGCACTACTTCCAAGAACAAGTTCCTTGAATACTATCCAAATTATTTGTGTTGATTTGGATGTGGAAGATTTGAGGCATGACTTCCGAAAAAAATTCTTTGAATACCCACAATTCAAATCAAATCAACGGTGTTTATTTGGATGTGGAAGATTTGAGGCTAGGCTTCCGAGAAATACTTCGGCTTATATTTGGAATGACAGAGATAAAAATAAATAAATACATCATTACATATAGAATTTATCATTAAAAACTATAGATAACAACCAGAACAGCTATAAAGATATGGAGATCATTAAAACACTGTTTGACTAAGGTGTATTGTTAAAACACTTTTTGCCGAAGGTGTAGATAACAACCAGAACAGCTATAAAGATATGGAGATCATTAAAACACTGTTTGACTAAGGTGTATTGTTAAAACACTTTTTGCCGAAGGTGTAGATAACAACCAGAACAGCTATAAAGATATGGAGATCATTAAAACACTGTTTGACTAAGGTGTATTGTTAAAACACTTTTTGCCGAAGGTGTATTGTATTGTTAAAGTTGTATTGTACTGTTAAGGTATCTTTTACCTGAAGTCATTGATGCGTAGAATAGTGATGAATGAATGTATGGTGAATGAATGTATTGTTAAGGTACTCTTTTTAAGGTCACCAGTTGGAAATTCAGTGGTACGAGCCTTACAAAAAAATATGATTTTTACAATTATTATTTTCAAGCAAAGTTGTGAACATCAACATATAGACACTCTTGATTGCACCAAGGGTAGCTAGGGATCAAATATTTTCTAAACATTACAAATTTGAAAAATTCCACCATTCCATAAACATATAATTGTAACAATTCTATAAAAAAGATGGTAATAACTAAAATAACATTTGAAAATAAAGTATGTAGAATCAGAGCACATAACTTCATTTGTGGGATGATATTGTTAACCTATTTCTTAAAGAAAACTTTCGCGTCCCGAGTGTCGATTCTTAACCTTTAAAGAAACACAAAGCCAATGCAGAAAGTACATAGATATGAATTCTACCATTCCATAAACATATAACTGTAACAATTCTATAAAAAAGATTGTAATAACTAAAATAACATTTGAAAATAAAATACGTAGAATCAGAGCACATAACTTCATTTGTGGGATGATATTGTTAACCTATTTCTTAAAAAAAGCTTTCACGCCCCGAGTGATAATTCTTAACCTTTAAAGAAACACAAAGCCAATGCAGAAAGTACATAGATATGAAAGATACTACAGTTAAATTAAATAATTTAATGAAACACAAAGCCAATGCAGAAAGTACATAGATATGAAAGATACCGCAGTTAAATTAAATAATTCAAAAAAGAGATTAAAGATAGTACGGTTAAATTAAATATATCCAAAAGAAAAGATCAACTCGGTGTGAATCTTTTACATTTATTGAAACTCAAATTCAGTCAAGAAAGTAACAGGTTTTTTATTATTATAAGTGGTATAATTAAATTAAATTAATACAAAAGAAAAAACAGAGGATCTGCATATTTCCATTGCATAGTATAACCAGTTTGCTTTTCTTTGCTTGATCCGCCTCACCTTGTAGCCTGGGAAATTCTTAACCTAAGACAACCAAGGAAAAGTTTCATTGACTGAAACCATTTTCAAGAGAAGTTTGAATACGAGGTGATGCAGCCTTGGCAACCAAAAGACAAACGACATGTTACAAATGACAGGTATGAGAGTTGACAGGCAGACAAGGACACTGGCTTTAAAGAATAACCAGTTTGCTGTTCTTTGTTTGATCCGCCTCACCTTGTAGCCTGGAAACCTAAGGTAACCAAGGAAAAGTTTCATTGACTGAAATCATTTTCAAGAGAAGTTTGAATACGAGGTGATCCAGCCTTGGCAACCACAAGACAAATGACATGTTACAAATGACAGGTATGAGAGTTGTACACAAGTCTTTGGAGGTTTGCAAAGTTACAATGTCATAGGTTGACCTGAAGGTTTCATTTGGAAGGGATGAGAAACTGTATGGAAGATTTTTTAAATGCTGCCAAGGAAAAGTTATTAGGGCTTAGATTTGGAATAAGAGAGCTAGAAATTAAGCTTATATTTGGGAATAACAGAGACAAAAATAAATAAACATATCATTAGATACAGAATTGATCAGAAAACAGTAAATACAACCAGAACACTATAAATAACACCAGCAGCCAAGGAAAAGTTCTTAGGGCTTAGATTTGGAATAAGAGAGCTAGAAATTAATTTTATATTTGGGAATAACAGAGACAAAAATAAATAAACACATCATTAGATACAGAATTGATCAGAAAACAGTAAATACAACCAGAACACTATAAATAACACCAGCAGCCAAGGAAAAGTTATTAGGGCTTAGATTTGGAATAAGAGAGCTAGAAATTAAGCTTATATTTGGGAATAACAGAGACAAAAATAAATAAACACATCATTAGATACAGAATTGATCAGAAAACAGTAAATACAACCAGAACACTATAAATAACACCAGAATAGCTATAACTGTGGTTTTATGCTGAATTGCAGATATCAAAGGCTTGTTTGAATTTCCTTGAAAATAAATTTCAGAAATACCTGTGAAATTTCACAAGTGCAAAAAGCTTTAACGAAGTTGTGCGTCAATCGCTCCTCAGCTTAGCTATCCGTCTATCAATCTGGGAGCAAACTGTGACAAACATATATATACAGAGACATAAATGTTTTTCCTGTAATTCTAAATGCTGCTTCTCCTCTTCACATAAGAGATATAAACAGTAATTTCAGAAACACCTGTATGTCCAAAGGTTGTTTCACTTAACAAACAGATATAAACAGAAAGCTAAGTCGCAAAAAGGAAAAAGCGGGCATACAGAAAGGACGAGAAGAGAAGAACCGTTGGATCAACTTCCGGGACCCACTATCGATACCACATCCAATGCCACGTCATCGCATATAAGAGACAATTCCAAAAGTAAGTAAGCTTTTAATTTGATTGGTGGGTTTCTATTAATAGTCTGGTTGATGTTGACCCTTACGAGGCACGACACGCTGACGGTGGTGGAGTGGATTGTGACCAAACACAACACGGTGTTGGAGGAATTGCAGTGGTCATAATAATAGTTTTCCAAATGTAGATAGCTTATAGTCTGTAGACACGATGGTATTTAAAAAAATATTATTATAAGTACGGGTATTCAATAATGAGAATCATAAAGTGGTAATGTTATTGGGTAGTTTCGTGGGTTGTGACCAAACTCAAGACATTGGTGGAGGAAATGAAGTGGTCATAATAATAGTTTTGTAAATGTAGTATACCTTGGTATTAATTTTTTTTAATTTGTTTGAGAACCACAAAGTGATAATGTTATTAGGTAGATCTGTAGTAGGTCGAGAAATTAAAAATTAATTTTAAATAATTAATGAATTTGTTTACAATGTTAAAGATTTTTTTTTTTTGGGTATAATAGTAAATAAGGATTGATAGGAATGAGATCTATATTTGGGTACTTAAGGGCGATAAAGATAAGTAGCATATTAGGGCTAAATAATGACTGAAAAATGAGATCCATATTTTGTTACTTAATGATTTAAAGAAAAAGATAAAATTATAGTAAAATCAAAGTTTTCAACCCATGGTATGTTATGAATATATCATATGACATACTAATTAAATTTTTAGTTTCATGAAATCATTGGAAAATGTTATTAATTTAACATCATCAATATGCATAGATTTGACATGGAAATATTCATTAATAATATAAAAAACACATACCAAGGTTATTAACAAAAATATGCATGTATAGAAATAAAACTAAAAACATTAAACAATGTCTTAGAAAGGGAATGCATATATATATATATATAGGCTTTTGAAGATTTAAATAGTGAGCACCAACATATATTAAATCTTTTGAGATATATTTTGTCATAAACCTAGTTTCAAGATGTAAATATATATAAAACCCCCATAAGTACCTTCACTTTTCTTTTCAAGACAACTACATAATACTAACAAAGCGCTTCATACTTCATTGTGAAAAGAGTTCACTTTTAATTCATTGTGAAAAATGAAATGAGGAATACTTAGGATTCACAAAAGACAAACACCCAACTAAAATAAAAATAAAAAATAAAAATATATTGACTTAGCCTCCAGGGAATCTAAAAATAGATGGCAAATTATATAGCAACATTGATACAAATTGGTATAGCTCATACCCTATAGAGCATAAGAACAATCCCCCATTCAAAGCATTGTGGTTCATCATTCTAAGTATAGTTTGTTGAAAGGAAATCATTGGCTAGGAATTATCAATTTTTTAGAGACAAGAAGTCCTGCCCTAATTGTCTATATCAATCAAGTGTTATTTTTTAGGGAAATAGTGCCATGTAAAATTGCTTGAGAATTTGAACAAAGGTAACCTAAACATCAATGAAAGAACACGTCTTCAAGTTTGGGGTATAAGAAATGGAAATTTGAAATCAACCCCAAAACAATCACAAAAGAGTCACATATTAGATTGTCCCTTCTAGATAATGATATCGTTCAATAGTCCAAGGGATGCACAAAATAAACCCTTCTCTTTGACAAAACCTTGAGATCAAATGGAGTCACAATAATTCCCTATGGAAATTTGCAAGAAATTAGTGTGGAATACTAGAGAATATTTGGCACTCCTTGAAGGAATGCAACCATTGAAACAGATCACCTTGGGAGACATTGTAACCATTGGAGATTCACAAATAGTAGTACCTCAATTTATAGCGATATCGCAATCCTTTAAAGTATGTGTGGACATGAATATCAATGAAGATAAAAAGATCCTCAACACATTCAAAAGATATCAAGATATGCACATAGTCAAAAAATGTAATTTAGAAGTAGATGATGTGGTGAACCTAACCAATTAATTTGATACCAATCATATTGGACTATAGAACCATGCATGAAAATGGATTTGAGATAGCTGAAGACTCTATAATCCCTTAATTATTCAAAAGGTCACATGAGAAAAAATAGTAGACATTCACTCAAGCAAGAGCAAGTGGCGAGGAATTAAATTAGGCCCAATGATTGTTATAGATCTATATATTCTATGTAATTTATGATGGCTGCTGAGTAAGAGCAAGAAGAGCAAGAGAATGGCAAGAAAAAGGAAGTGAATGAACATTAGAAGGAGAAACATGATGAGTTGCAAGAGTCTTTGAACAATAAGTAAAAGGAAGTGAAGCAATAGGGGAAGGATAATAATCACAACGAGTTGCAGGGGTGTTTGAACATTAAGAAAAAAAGGAAATGAATCAACACAAAAAGGAGAATAATAACAGCTTGCAAGAGCCTTTGGAACCTTTGAATAACTCACTTGACTATAGCTATGCAAAGATTAGCTAGTCCTTTGTAATGTGGAAAGCCTTGTTATTGTATGTTTTTTGATTTCTTTGATGATAATCGACTTTTTGTGATTTATTACTAATAATCCAAGCCCATAATTTAGACTTTATATCTGGGCTTGATCTCGTTGTTGCAACTAGAATTATTTATCTTATAGTCCATAGCCATGTTATGGAAATTACATTTACACCGTTGAGCCACCTTCCTAGTGCAACTAGAATTATTATTTACCTTCTAGTCTATAGCCATGTTATTGTAACTATAGTTACATTGCTGAAGTGAATTCTTGCCAACAAAAAACTACTTACCCATCAATGCCATACCCATAGCCACACAACTACATGTTGAGCTAAAAGTTGACAGGAGGTCAAGGCAGTTACCCATACCCATATACCCATACAAGTATAGGTTGAGCTAAAAGTTGATAGAGGAGGCTGAGGCAACCGTCCTACAAATTGGATCATCCTACAAGATCGTTCATGTGGGGGTACCAATAGTGTACCATCCTTATATCCCATCGAACTAGGTATTCTTCCATTTCATATGAAGCTCTGGTAAAAACTGCGACCTAGAATCTATTGATAAATGCAACTTAGAATTTCTATTTATCTTAAAACTATAGGTATCATGAATTGGTGACGTGCAAATTTCCTAGTTTATGCGGGAAATTTTCATGTGTATAAGGGCCCTGATGATGAAGTAGGGGACATACGATTCAATGCCGCCATCCTTTCCTTATTGGATTAGGAGTAGAGAGCACTGGCTTTTGCTAGAGCTTGAATCAAATTACCTATCTTTTGCTCCGAATGACTCATTATTCAAAGGAAACTCTGTATAAAAACAAATAAACATGATACAAATTAGAAACTCATAGAGGGCTATTGTTTAACATAGTAGAAAAAAGAGGTGGACCCATAGCCGTAAAGTAACTAGCAGGAAACACAAGGAATAACAATTCCTGAATAAGCTGTCATAGAGTAAGAAAATATAGTTGTAATGAGAGGAACAAAGCCTTTGCTAAATTGTTCGCAGAGTTAAATAATAAGCAAAGAATTATCCATTATTCCATGTCCCATCTCCAAGGAAAGCAACTGTAACTGCATCAACCTTGTCATCCTTGAGCACTTCTTGCTTATATATGCTACTAAAGGCAGCTCCTAGCGCAATAGGAATTCCTTCTCTAATGAGAGAAAAACTCCCCAACACACCAACAAGTGAGAGCATGAGCAGAAGAATTGATGAACATAATTTTTAGAATAATCATAATGAGTTTCCCTCCCTCCCAGGGAGAATACTCTCTTTGCCAATCTTGCATGCAATCTCCCTTCCGTGGGAAAGATGTGTCCCTTTGCAATGACTTGGGAAAAATACAAAAGGACAAATGGATTTTTGGGAGAAGCTACATGGTTGGGATAAGCCCCACTCCTAATCGATAGTGTTATATAAAAAGGTTTACAAACTAAATATTTTATTTTTATTACTTGAGAATACATATTTGAATATCTTTATCTATCTCTATTTAGGATAATAAATATGTTTACCCAACTACGTTGAAATATAATCTTCAGTTTTTGAAACCCGCCTTGAATAGTTGTTGGATGAGACCGCCAAGCAGTTACATTATCAAATTATATTACCACAACCACTTAAATTATCGTTGGTGAACATCGAGAGGTTACAAGTTAAGTGCCACAAATAAGTTACTTGTTCTTCATTCTAGTTACACGAACTGCTTGCTTGTCTATTAAAGAACTGCATGTTATCCATGCATTAGTAATCGGTTATCCACTAAGTTGCAAGGGTACCCGTACCGGGGGGTTGGGCACCCGTACCAGTATCGGGTACCCGTACCGTTGTACCGGGTACCAGAACTGGTACCTTTGGGAGTACCGCGTAAGTACCGGGTACTTCACCCAAGTACCGAGTACTTGGTCACGGATTTTTGGGTACTGGTACTGCAAAAGGGCCCTGTATCACGAGTTTGGGTACTTTGTGGGTACTTTCGGGCATGAAACTGAAGACGCGGACTGGAAAATGCATTTAACTTTGGGGGACCATGTCAAATGTGAAATGTGTGTTACTTGTTGAAAACTTATTATAATTATTAATATAAATTTATAATTTAAACTTGAAAATTATATATATATATAATAATATATATATGTCTATAGTACCCCGACGTACCCAAATACCCTATTTCAAAAAGTGGCGTACCCGTACCTGTACCCGTCCCAGTATCGAGTACCCTGGCAACTTAGGTTATCCATCATAGCTATATATATATGCTTGGTGGGTTAGCTCAAGTGGTTGAGTGCTATAATCGCAAGAAGAAGGTCTCGGGATCAAATCCACTGGTGGCTATGCAATGGCCTCACTTGATGTCCCCACTGGGTTAGGCCCCGTAATAAGGGTCGATGGTTTACCTTGGGTACAATCCTCAAAATGAGGGGAAGTACCTGAAGGTTTCCCCATGACATGTTCCAATGATATATATATATATCAAATTTCTAATGATTGCGATAAAATCAATTTGAAGAGTACACTTGTCTCATCCTCATGCAATCTATGAAAAGCATAGGATCTAATCCACCCCAAACTCTAAAATAATAACACCTATCAGTGTAAATTTATGTTACATTATCAAATTATATTATGTTAGAAAATGCAATGTGCAATAAGAAATATGCAAGTTTATAATTAGTTTATAGCTGGTTAGTAAGGATATTAAAACAATTGTGTAAAGTTTAAGATTTAAGATTTAAAATTAATTTTATAAAAACAAACAATTGTCAATTTTTAAATTATTGAAATATATTATAAATTTAAATTATAACTTTTGTTTTTTTTTTTTTCCAAAGAAAAAGTCGTAATTTTATTTCAAGTAGATGAACAAAATTACATTCTGCACATGTAATAAGATCATAGAGATCCCTACATTTTCGCATATTTGCTGATCATATACAGCTAGAGGCCCATACATATCCAAATAATGCTGATCATACAGCACATCATTATGCTGGTTACAAAAAATTAAAATTTTCTCAAAAGTTTTCAAACTAATCCACTGTTTTAACTGCCCAACATCACCATAATAGTGCTGCTGAAAATAAAAACCAAGTACTTCCAAAGCTGGTCCACCAATGCCTCATAAAGGCCCTCGATAGCACCAGAACAGTATCGAACAGCACAATATGCCGATTTCCCAAAGATAAGTGTTCCGTTCAAGCAATTCTTGTCTGCCCGAAAGCACCAAAAAAAGCAGAAAATGTGCTCCATTACCGGTCCTCCATTGCCTCTTAAAGGCCCATGATAACACCAAAAATGCAGATTTTAATAGCCAAAAGGACATCAAAATAGAACTGATATGTAAGCTGAAGTAGATTCATCAAACTCCCACCCTGTCATCCAATGCCTCGCTGAAAGGCCAGTGGTAATAGCTGTAGGATGTTTCTGGAGTATGTACTGTAATTCTCCAAGTGCCAAAATTTAGACGTTGCTGTGTTGCTGCTTTTGAAAGAAAATTGGCCATGCCATTTCTCTCCCTGTATACATGTGTAAATGTTAAAAGATTAAAATGCTGCTTTAACCGTATAACATCTTCCAGTATAGGTGAGAGAACCATCACGTTACATTGTGTATTCTCATTGGCCCAATCAATAACAATCTGCGAGTCACCAAATATCTGCAATGAAAGGCATCCCTGTTCAAGTGCAAATAACAGCAGCAATCGAAGTGACATGATTTCAGCATAGTTGTTTGTACCGGTCCCCAATCCAGCAGCTATATGAAAATAGTGTAAATCAGATTTATGTAACACGATCCCCCCCCCCACAAACCAATTGTTCCAGGGATGCACCATCGAAAAAAGCCCACGGAAATGTTTTATCAATCAATTCAGCGATCACAGGGCGTGTTCTAATCGGTTTAGGAGCAGTCCTGAAATGATCAATGATAGCCACTGCCTGTGCCACCACTTGCTCAATCGGAATTCTGCTATCCTTGAAAATAAGCCTGTTGCGTGTGAGCCAAATCCCCCAGGCAAAAATGCATGGGGCCGCACATATGGGTGATGTCTGTTGTTCAGACCACCATTGTTGGAATGCCTCAAAAACAGTCTCACCCCACCAACGCGTAGTGAGATTCAGATACTGGCATATTTTGGTCCATACATCCTGGGAGAAACGACAGTGCACAAATATGTGAGAAATAGTCTCGTCTGCCTCCCTACAGAGTGGACAGAAACCCGGACCCTGTAGGAAACGACGCTTCAGCACATCCCATGTAGGTGCCTTATGTTCCAATATCGCCCAGAAGAGTAGTTTGGCTTTTCCGGGACATTTAAGCTTCCACAGAGCTTTCCACCACCACACCAAAGCCCTGTTCTGCACCTCCATATTTAACTGAATATATCCCAATTTAGGTGTGTATATCCCTGTGGGATGATGGTCCCATATAAGTTTATCCGGCCTATCAGTCAGACGGATATTGGAGCATCTTAAGATCCGAATGTAATTCTCCCAATCCCCAATCAAGTCCGCGGGAACAACAAGACGCTGGGCAGTGTACCACCCCTGGTGCATTAGTGTGCTTACACCCGGATGTGCGATATCAGCTAAGAAGTGGCATCCCCTAGCTGCCAAGTAGGTCCTCAAATCCACAGGCAATACATGCTCCCCCCTACAACCGACCCATGGATCCAGTCCAATACGGAGTGATTGGCCATTGCCTATACGCCATACTAAACCCGATCCCACAAGCAGAAAATTCTGAACCACCGCTTTCCAAACCACAGAACAGTTAGCCCTCGATTTGTTGCCCTGCCTAATCCATTCAAGGAGGGTTAGAGGCGCAATGTATTTGTGGTAAACCACCCTGGTCCAGAGGCTTCGTGTATTGATAATTCGCCATACCACTTTAGCCCCCAATACCTTGGCAAATAGAAATATATTCTTAAGGCCCCAGCCACCCAGTGCTTTGGGGATTGCAATCCTATCCCATCTAACCCACACCAATGCTCGATTAGCTCCCTTACCCTTCCAAAGGAAGGCAAAAACCAACCGACGAATCTGCTCCAAGATACCTCTAGGAATCCAAGCGAGAGACATCCAGTACACCGGTATTGCTTCCAAAACCGATTTAACCAGCACCAGTCTCCCAGCCCTCGAGAGCCATTTTTGACTCCAGCCATGCAGTCTCTTCTCCAACTTGGCAATTAACCATTGCCAATCAGCCTTAAGATATGCATTAGGTTTTAAATGAAATCCAAGGTACTTTAAGCCATCTCCGATTTCCAAAATCCGATAGGGGAGTCTAGTGGCTAATCTGTGCCTCTCCTGCTCATTTAGAAGCGAGCAAGAGATAGTAGATTTATCTATATTCACTAGCATTCCCGTAGCAACTTGCAGTAAATAAAGTCCTTCGACCACCGTATCAATGTCCATTCTCGAACCATCACAAAAAATAAGAACGTCGTCAACAAATAAGAGATGTGTGATATACAGTACCTGAGTAATGGAGATACCACGAAAGGATCCATCAGCCTTTGCTTTCAGAATAAACCGGCTGAGGCCTTCAGCAACAAGGAGAAATAGCAGGGGTGAAAGTGGACAGCCTTGTCGTAGCCCCCGACCAGCATGGAAGAATGGGCTAGCCGAACCGTTAATCAATACAGCAAAACTAACCGTGGTGATGCATGCCATAACCCATCGAACAAATTCATAGCAGAAGCCCAGATGTGTGAGGAGCATCCGAATATATAGCCAGCTAACCCTGTCGAATGCTTTAGAGAGGTCAATCTTAATCACTGCTCCCTTCTGCTTCTGTACCTTCATGGTGTGTATACCTTCTTGTGCAACTCCAATGGCCTCGTGAATTTGACGACCTTCCAAGAATCCAAATTGTTCACAAGAGATATGCTGTGACAGGATATTTTTTAATCTCCTCGCCATAATCTTGGCTATGATCTTATAAATGCAATTGCAGAGAGAGATCGGCCTGAATTCCTCAAAATGTTCAGGTTTGTCAGATTTTGGTATGAGAGCAATAAATGTCGAGTTGAAGGGTCCATGTACAAAGCCGGCCTTTCTTGACTCTTCTACCACAGCCAATAATTCTTCCCCAAAACAGTCAAAGAAACCCAAGTAAAATTCAATAGGCCAGCCATCTGGCCCCGGGCTTTTATCTTTTTGACAGGAGTGCATAACCTGCAAGAGTTCATTCGATGAAACCTCCTCCATCAGTAATTTGTTCTCTTCCTCCCCCACAAAACGTGGGAAGAGCTGAGCCATTCTGATAACCTCTGCTATGGAGGCCCCCGGTGGAGCAGTGAATAAGTCTGCGTAGTGTCTAACCCCCAACTCAGCCAAACCATCAAAACTGGAGACCCGATCCCCTTCAGGTGTAGATAATTCCCAGATTGAGTTAGTGTATTTTCTCCCCTTAGCATATGCTTGGAAGAATTTAGTATTCTCATCCCCACATTGTAACCAAATCGCCCTGCTTTTCATTCTCCACATCTCCTCTCGTTCACTAAGTAACACATTCCTGCTATTTTCCCAGCCCAGTAGCTCACCTTTTTGCTGGTCATCCAGAAAACCCATACCCCGACTGTGTAATAATCTATCAATATTCAACTCAGCATCCCTCAGAAGCTGATCATCTTTAACCCTTTTTGCCTTTGCCCAGTGAACTGTGGCCTCTTTAAGATGCTTGAGATTGTGTTGAAAGTGAATTCCTGCATGTTCCTGAGACTCCAATGGTCGGTGAACCCACAGTTGCTGAACTAATTGTTGATAATCCTCCTCCTTTAACCAGCTAGGATTGAATTTAAATGGGCTGGGAGGTTTGTTCCTACTGCCTCTCAATTCCAGAAAGATGGGACAGTGGTCAGAGACCCCCCCTGACCCAACCCATTGCTTGACAACATCAACCCCCAGTGCCAACACATCCGCCACCAGAAACCTATCCAGTCTCTTGGCCACTCTTTGTTCCCCTGTTCTCTTATTCCTCCACGTCGGGGTTAACCTGGTTGGCTGTATGTCAAGAAGGTCCTTCCCAGCAAAGGCTTGAATGAAGAAGTTAGCTAATGGATCTGGAGCAGCACGAGGCCCCCATACTTCAGATGTCCCCAGAGAAAGGTTGAGATCTCCACCCAGAATCACATCTCTTCCGTCAAAAAGATCCATGCTAAGCAAGGAGTCCCAGAAGCCAGCCCTATTCAAATAGGGTCCATATATATTAAGAATTGTTAACATCCTACCAATCTCTGCATCCCATACTTCCAACCCTATCCCAGAAGAGATACCCCAAGAGCTTTCATATCTGCAGTTCTTCACTTTCCACCCTGTAGCCAGCCCTCCAGATCGACCTCGTGCATCCATCCCCACGAACTTCCAGCCCGGTAGCAAAGTTTCCAAAACTCGAACCATCTCCACACTGCCGCCCAAAGTTTCCTGTAGTAGTAGTATATCAGGTTGATTTAAATCCACCAACCTCCGGAGTGACGATTTTTTAATGTGGCTCGCCAACCCACGACAGTTGAATGATAGTAATTTCATATGTAACCCCCCTCCAGGGTTTTCGCTGCTCTAAGTGCCCATTCAATAGTGGATTGAGTGCCCATAACCAAATCAACTCTTGCCCGATCTTGTGCTTTAGAAAGCAGAGATTTCCGTCCCCGACCTTTCCCCAAGGTGCTAGCAGCCAATTCAGGAAGACCCCTGCCCCCCGAATCAGCAGAGATCTCCCTATTTCTAAGTGCATATCGGATACTACGTCCCACAGAATTTGGAGTGGGTAGAGTGGATACAAGAGGTGGCGAGTCAGCACAATCCGAGACAGGTATTAAACAGGGAGCTACTTTGCTGAGTGATATAGGACTGTCAGGAGGATGTGGCTTCAAGCATACCCCCCCCAAATCAGGCGAGGCAGAAAATAAAGAGACATCAGAAGAGAAAGGATGAGCCCTTCCCGGGGAATAAGTGGAAGAACCCCTCCGAGAGTAAGCCTGTGCTTGTATCTTCCTGGCTGCAGCCCGAGTCAAAGGTGTTATGTTGCCCAATGCAGACCCTACAACATCCGTCTCCTCGCTCCCAAAGTTGTCCAAACCCACATTCTTCAAGGTTGTCATCCCGGATCCCTGTAATCCACACGATGCCACTGGTATTGTCGGTACCTGGGCAGCCCCAGTATCCATAACAGGCACAAAATCCCTATCCCCTGCCATCCGTGGACTCCTCTTCTGCTCAGGAACAGTGCTAGCAGCTGCTTCAGATATAACCGGCGGTCTGCTGCCCCGAAATGGTAGCATGCACCCTGCAACCAGGTGTCCATGTGCGTGGCAACGGTGGCAGCGAAAAGGCACCCCCACATAGTCCAAAATCTGTGTGAATTCCCCATCCTTCGTCAGAATCTTGATCTCAGCCGATAGCCCCAGCCTAAGATCGATCTTAACCAAAATTTTTGCCACCGAATAGATACCAGATGCCATATGGGAATAATCAGCACAAATGTAATCACCAAGGAAATTCCCTATGGCTGCAAACCTTGCTTCATTCCAGAGATGCATGGGGAGCCTCGGTAGCTTCACCCATATAGGTTCACGGTCAATTCTTTCAGTTTTGGAATCAAAGAAGGGCGACCATCTTTTCAGCACAATGGGAACGCCCAGCATTGTCCAATGATGACCTATAACAGCTTCAACCTCTCCAAAATTCGCCAGGATAAATGAGAACCAACCCTTGGACAGAACCCTGATCTCAGGTGCAGTGACTACCAAGTCCTTCCAATGCTCGGCCGCCCAACGCTGTAGGAAACCCCGCCCGAGCCTCTTACCTCGGACATGACCAACCACCGCAATGCGGGAGAAATCCTCAGCCTCCTCCATCGAGACATCTACTCCCATCACCAATTTGTCCTTCCTAAGCCGATCCTTGACCTTATTGACAAAATTTTTATGCGGGTCCACCTTAGCAGATACCTTTGTATTAGGAATGATCAGAGGTTCCACATCAGTGAGTAGTTCTCCAACCCCAGGTGCCACCGCTGCAGATGCACTAGTTAGATGTCCCTGGCCTCCACAGGCCTGACCCCGATCCTCAACGTCACGCGGTTCCACCGACAGAAGTGGATTCCCGACAGAGAGAGAAGAAGACAGAAGTGGTTTTCCAACAGGGAGAGAAGCCGGTCTTCCACCCGACCGCTTGTTTTCACACCCAGCTTCGAGCCAATCCTCTCGCCGAGCTTCCGTAGGTAATGGAAAATTCCGCCCCAGTAGACCCGCCATGTCTGGCCTGTCCCTAATGCCAGCAGAAGTTAGATAAAAAATCCCAATGCCACAGTCCCCATCAGAGGTGTAGTCCACCTCCTGCTCGTCTCCGCTCCCCATACCAACCCAGCGATCCCCCACGTCAGGCAAAGTCGAGCCCCAACCGTTCAGTCAGCCAAAATAAGCCAACCCGGTTATGAACCGAGCCCCTATCCACCAATGAAAGTGCAGCAATCCTCCTCAAACGACGAATCCCTTCTTCCGTGTGACCTTCAGCCGCAGATATACCAGGGACCCGAAGACACCAGAACAGAGCTACTGCTACAATCTTCGAGTTGCTGTTCCAACCACAACGCTGAAAGTCGATCTTCTTCAAACCTTGTTCACCAGGCTGCCCACTTCCTAATCCAGTCCACCGCCTTATCCAGCCTATCTAGGAACCCGAATCTTTTCATGATCAGTTTCTTGGAGCAAGTTCCCCCTATCTAATCTCCTCTAGTTCAGCACACAGCTTCCATCCTTCTTGATGATCCCAGGCAATGTTCCAGTAAAAAAGGAGTCACAAAATCGGTATCACCTTCTGCTCGAATCCATCAGAATCTCAGAATTCAATAAAAAACATCAAGCACATGCTCCCACTCCGCCTTTCAAGTCCAAGATCAAGAAAACTGGTATGATCGGCCTCTTCAAGCCAGAATCGGATGGCAATGGACACAACTCAGGTTTAATGGGACACAGCTCTCGCAGAATCCCCAAACAGGGTAGTCTCTCCTCGAATCCATCAATATCCCGCCCTGTAGTTTCAGATCTTGATTAAACGTACTTCTTCCTTCCAGTTACATCTCCAGTTCCAGATACATGCAATTACCTCAATACGGATAAAAATTATAACTTTTGTTAAATTAGAATACTTTAATATTTATTTTTCCATCCGGTTGAACTTTAGTTTTCAATAGAAATTTGAAGATATGTAATGTTTCTTTGTCAATAAATTTGGTTGAACTTTATTTTTCAATAAAAATATGAAGATAGGGGAGAGACGCCATATGTGGGAAGGGACCAAATGTGGTGAGGGTTGTGGTCACCTTACACGTCCATTAGTACAAACCAATGTATCTAAATAAATAACATAAAACAAACATTTAAATTATATAAAATGTCCAAAACATTTACACAAGGTGACCATAATATAATTGGGCCCACATCTGACCAGTATCCAACTTTCTATGACAAACTATGCAGGTCTAAAAGATCTTCCTTATAAGACATCTTATCCCAATCACATCCTAGACCAATCTGCCTTGCACAACATCCTATCACTCCCACATCCTGCAGTGATTTGACACAAGATCAATCAAACCTTAAAACCTCCTGCCAAAATCAATCTAAAGACTACGACAATACCATATAATCAAACCCAGTGAATGACCAAAAGAGACATATGTTCCAACACCAAGGCTACCATGAGCCCAAAATGGAATAACACATGTGCAACAAAGGGAGACAAGATGTTCAACTTCATCTACTGCATTTATCACCAACACACCCTGCATTTAACATGTAATGCATTAACTATGAACCAATATAATCAAATCAACAATGCACACATTATATCAACCATAATTCTGTAGCAAAACAAAAAGATCATCAGGATGAGTGTCATAGCCATTGGATCATACTCCAATTGATCCCAGCCACAATTAGAAACACAAGACTTCAATCTACGCCAATTCAAAGAACCAATCAAAACCAACTCACAATTCTATAAATCAACCACACATATCCACCATTTTCACTTTACTCACTCAAGAATCGCTTGAAGGGACCACTCAGAAGAGGCCTCATGGCAACACACATCAAACAACACCAATCACATTATCAAACAGTTCTACTATACCAGGAACATTAACACGCATGTATACTATACTTCTGCTATAGCTAAACTTAATTACTTGACTGTGTTGCTTTTCCATAAATCTTATGTTATTTTTTTCACGCTGAAGCCCTTCTTGTTTCCCTAATACGGGAAATTGTCCATGTGCATTAACAATACCGGTCCTATAGATCAAAAGACCCTTGACATAAGACCTTTTTGAACCCAAAACAAAGATATGTATTCGAGTTTACATTACAACCACAACACAATTACATATTCCAACCCTTGAAAGTATTCAAGTTAACCTGCACATAACAGGCTCTTCATCACATGGGTTATTACCATTGGCATTGTTGGGAACTCTAATTCCACCATGGTCCTGGTTTGAGGAAATAGAACCACCCTAAACCTATTTCATCCTCATTTCGTGAATGCAACATAGCTGCATAAGAAGTCATGAAAAGCACCTTTTAATACCTATGGTGAACATGTGCTCAATCTTGTAGAAACCTCTTAGTACTCTAGAAGTGAGCTAGTGAAAAACATCTCGTTGAATGAATGTTTCCAAAGAAACAGGTTAAGAGCACCAACTATTCCTTTTCACTCTTGGTGGCATTTTCTAAATGCTAAGTAAAAATTTATGGTTGATATCAACAACTTAGTACAATGATGATATAGAATTAGTGGATCTAAAACTGTGCACACTAAAACCACTCTAGGAGGAAGCATATCCAGTCTTTCTACTCGTGAAGGTTTCCCTTTAAATACTCAGCTGAAAAATTCCTTTGCTGCTATACTTATACCTGACCAGGCTATTGGTTGCTACTAGACTTAAGTCAAGAGTGCCAACACTAGTGAAACAAAGACATAACATAGCATAGAAACAACAAAGATAACAATGATAACAAATATATAACATAGAAACAACTAATAAGTAATGCTACTTGTTGATCCTCAAAGAAATCAAAGAGTTGCCAAGTATTTTAGGGAAGAGCAGAACAAGTGTCTGTAAACAATCATATTTATATGGCTTTGAATATATACAAAAACTAACATCATGTACATATTGGATACTAGCAAACAGCCCTACTAACAAACAACCCTACTAGCTCTGTTGTTGAAGGATAGACTCATATTTATACAAATGTACATGCATCTAATGGATTTACTGTACATGCATCTAATAAATAAACAATAATGGATGTCACTGTAATACAAGTTTATACAGTCATGGCAACATGCCTCTAATGGATTTACTGTACATGCATCTAATAAATAAACAATAATGGATGTCACTGTAATACAAGTTTATACAGTCATGGCAAGAGGGAACCATGCTGAGCAAGCAAGGAGGGTACGGAGACGATCGACCAAGGGTGCACAAATACAACAGACTGGATCGGATGAAGAAATAGACAACAATGACAATACGACTGTATTTGCTGTCGGTCAACCATCAAACAAAGTTCAAGGAAACTCCAATATAGATGCTGATAACCATTCCCAGGTAGAGTTAGTTGATGCCGCTACACCACCAACCAAAGTGCGTGGAGCTGTTTTGAGCAAGAATATCAGTGCTAACAGGGGTTGGAAAAAAGGACATGTTGAAAGTGATTAATGACGTAGAATTCAATGGGTATTTAGTGAGAGCAATTGCAAGGAAATTTGGGATAGGACCTATGTCTTTGCATTATTGACTGAATGGTTTGACTCATACAAAGAGGAGAAGGTCTCTTACAGTGTTGAATGAACAGGAGGAAGAGGAAGTGGTTGTTTGGTGTAAGGATATGGTTGAAATGGGCCATGGGTTGGAGTTTATACGACTTAAATCGAATGTGGTGCAAATATGCTAGTCAAGGCCAAATCCATTCAGAGATGGCTTTCCTACGAAATCATGGTGGGTAGGTTTTAAGGGCAGACACTATGGAACTTGTCTTCCGAATAGTGGAGGGTCTAGACAGAGATAAAGCTTTGAATTTGAGGCCTACAGTTGTGGTCAAGTTCTACGACACTTTGTTGTGCGCATATGGAAAACACTCATATGGTCCAACCCGTATATGGAACTATGATGAAACAAGATTACAAGAAGGCAAGAACTGTGGCATCCGGGTAGTGGCCAAGAGAGGCAACAAGAATGTGCCCAAAATTATGCCTAAGAGCAGAGAGTGGATTACTATTATGTGTTGCATAAATGCAATCGGATCATCGATCCCTGTCTTCTACTTATTCAAGGGAAAGACCCAACTGAAGAACTACATCAAGAAATGTGAGCTAGAAGCATGCATGGCTGCTCATCCCGATGCATGGATTATTAGAGTTTGCACTTTAATTCAAATTAGTTAGATCTTTAACTGAAAGATAAACAAGCACAACATAACACAAAAGACACAAGAATTTTCCTCAGGGAAACCATAAAGGAGAAAACCCCGTAACTTCCTCATAAATAGATTCATCACTAGTACAATATCAAGCAAGATGGAAAAATCAAAATATAAGATGTCTTTTGCAGCTCTCTCTTTCTCCTCCAACGAAATTGTCTTCTCTCTCACTTGATGTGAACTTGTTTGAGTGAGTGTGATACCAAATGAGAGAGTGATCCTCTCTATTTATACTTTTAAGTGTGGGTGACCTTTTTCCTAATGGGGCCGACCTCTCTAACTTGAATGGGCTGACTTGTCCTAGGGAGACTCAAAAATACAATTTACATTTATCTTTTGGAGAGCTATTTCCTCGACTTACAATGGAGGTTTTACCTCGATATTCTAGTATGACCAAATATAATGAAGACATCCCCGAACATAAGAAAAAAAACTCCGATGGAGGTACAATAAAAATATAATAATAATAAACAAAAGAATATATTCCGAAGTTACATTTACAACAACACTTCCTCTTAACTAGGAAGGTATTCTCTTGCCACAGTAATCATCACAGCTGGACACGTACTCTAGATCATCATCGCTGGAACATTATCAACACTGGATCATCATCATCACTATTGCAACAATCCTCATCTCGTTGATCATTGACTAGTGACATCTCTTGAATATATCCATCATGAGAAGTTATACAGATCCAACCCTTTTTCATGCTGGATGTAGGCCTAGATCCCATCTAGGTCTTCATCATCTCTATGAGCAAGCCATCAAGTAGGTACAACCCAAGACCAGACATTACATTGCCACCGCAATCACCTGTGTCTCCTACTATAATCTCATCATATTCGGATCATCTGATCATCACACACGAAGAGCATCCCAAGTGCATACATCATTTCCATCAGACCACTTGCGTGTCCCACCCAGTGCGTACATCTCAGGAGCACCCCAGGTGCATTATGTCTCTCTCCTAGTACACCTACGTCTCCCACCCAATGGGTATAACCCAGGAACACTCCAGGTGCATTATGACTCTCTCGGTCAACCTTCGTCTTCAAACATGTGGATACAACCCAGGACCATCCCAGGTGCATTACGTCCCTATGGACCACTTGCATCTTCCACCATGTAAGATACATCCCAGGCGCACCCCAGGTGTCTTTATGACTTGTGGACCAACCAACATATCCAAACATGTGGATACAACCCAGGAGCACCCCAGGTGCATTACGTCCCTATGGACCACCTGCGTCTTCCACCATGTGAGATACAACCCTAGTGCACCTGCTTCTTTCGGTATCATCGCTCCCTCTTTCGAGGAGCCTCGATCTGGATAACACCAAGCTTCTCTTTGAAGTACTCGAACTTCACTCTCGCTAATGGCTTGGTCAACACATTGACTATCTTCTCATCTATCACCACATACTGGAGCTTCACTGCTCCTCTCTGCACCATATGTCAAATATAGTGGTACTTGATCTCAATATGCTTCGACTTGTCATGGAACATCGGGTTCTCAGATAAATTCACACAACTCTGGTTGTCATAGAAGATACAAGTCGCCTCTCACTCGAGATCAAACAAATCTGACAGTAGCTTTCGAAGCCATATTGCCTCATAAATAGTCGAACAAGATGTAACATACTCTGCTTCGGCTGTACTCAGTGCCACACATGATTGTGTCCTGCTAAACCAAGAGATCATACCGGATCCCAAACTAAAGAAACATCCTGAAGTGCTCTTCATGTCCGTGTCACTTCTTTCCCAATCCGAATCAACATAGACATGCAGGTTAATCTTCTGATTCGTCTCATACTTGAGCCCATACTCAATCGTACCATTTAGGTACCTCAATATATGCTTTGCAACAATCAGGTGAACATGCCTTGGATCCGTCAGGAACTGGATCAGGGTGTATATCGTGGCATCAACTGTATCTAATGAAGCATCACATTGTAGCTTCAAGTTCGATGCCATTGGTGTGGCCATTGCATTGCAGTCCATCATTCCGGACCTCTTCAGAATCTCTACTGCATATTTTCCTTGACCAAGGAAAATCCCATCTGCACTCTGCCACACCTCCATGCCTAAGAAGTAGTGCATCATCCCTGGTCCTTCATCTCGAAATCTGTGGCAAGATTTCTCTTTGTATCTGCAATAAAATCATCCTCTCCTGTTACAAATAGGTCATCTACATAAAGTAGTAGTATCACTAGTCTTCCGTCCTCAAACTTGAAGTATAGGTTGGAATATGCTTTACTCTTGGTAAATCCTAAGCTAATCAGAAAGATGTCCATCCTGCCGTACCATGTCCTGGGTGCCTGCTTTAAACCATACAAGGCTTTCTTCAACTTGCACACATGAGTCTATCTGTCATGTGTCTCGAATTCCAGTGGCTGCTCCACATACACTTCCTCTTGATCATGAGGGGAGACATCCGGTATCACTCTTAGCATATCCCTGAGATACTGGGGCAAACACCTTTGCCACAGATGGAGGCTAAGTGATAATGTCTCTTCATCTGTTATGTAGTCACTCCCTCTGAAGCGAAGCTTTCCTGCTCCCTCAATAACTGAACACTATCCTCCCTTTTCATCTTGTACTCTCTGCATCAAGACATTCTTCACTAGAGTGGCTGGTAGCCTTCTCTTTTGATGATATTTTGTGTATCCATCTATGTCATATCTGGATACCAAGATATCGAATTCTGTTGCAAGTTATCTCTTGCACTCATCTATGAGATTCTCATCTTCAACCTTGTAGCAAAGGTTGATGTACCATCACTCTAGGTGACCCTTGATCTAATCATGCTATCCCATGGGTTCCTTCTAAGCCCATACAAAACCTTCTTCAATCCTCGCACATGTGGTTCTCTGTAGAGAGTCCAAAATCCTGGTAGTTGCTCGATATACACTTCTACTTGATTACACCATCTATCTAGTGTAATATCCACCACTGAAGAAGTGTGTTTGGTCACTAGAGCAACGTCTTGTCACAGTCGACTCCCTCTTTCAGATAGAACCCTTGCTTTGTACTTATTCTTGATTTCATAAATATTCTTGAATGTCGTAGCTGAACCAACGTCACTTGTTCTTTAGAATAGGTCTCATCATTCTTCGTTTGTAGGTGATTGTAAATGATATTTCCTACAAGTCAAATTCAGTTGCATGGTTAGAAACATTTCATAGTTTCCAAAACATATTAATAATGACAAATTCTTATGCATACAGACATAGGTCACATAGTCATGCAACTATCTTAGCCAATGCTTCAACACAACATTCATCCATATCCCTCATTCATACGGTAACATTCTAGATCCATTCCATCTCTACCAGAACATCATTAAGAGCGTGCACAACTCCCAATATGTCAACAAAGAGGTTTCATTCTATACAAGTAGCAATGGAATGTTGTACAACACCATAGTCCACTTACCCATCACATGCATATTGGTAGTATGTTGTTCATTAAAACGCTCTAACATGCATAATACACTTCCTAAATCTAGACATATAAATATGTACACAACTGAACAATACAGGAAATGACAATTCAAATACTTATCTTTGTTTGTTTGGTAGGATCTCTCTTGATCCTAGGAATTAATGGATTATGTGATAGTGATCTCTATTCCATCATCTCATTCTAAGAACCTGTGCCTTTCTTGCTTATGATCTATAATACTGATCAAGTCTTCTACACCATATATTCTCTTCTTTGGGTACAATCCTTGCTTCTTCTTGAGTGTAAGATTCCAAAAGTGCACTAAACAATATAAGCTTCTTCCTAGAACATATCCCTTGAATATATGACTCCCATGATCTTGGAAGACCATTTAGGGTAGTCATCACTAATTCTTCATTTTCAACCTTGTCTCTAATGGCACTTAACTGATCTCTAATGTTGGATACCCTTGTGAAGTAAGACTTGATACTTTCATTGTTTTGAATCTTCATATCCTTGAGTTGAGTCCTCAAGGTCATCTTCCTATTGATGTTGGTTCCTTCAAATAGTCCCTTCTGAATCAATGCATCAAACATCTCTTTCGGAGTCTTCAGAGAAGAGATGTGTGGGATCAAGTGATCCTTGATAGAATCAGTTATGATCCTCTTAGATTTGATAATATTCTTCTTGTGCTTTTCTTTCTCCTCATTTCCCTCTGGTTCCACAACTACTTCTGTAACATACTTGTCCAAATCATGCTCTTCTAGGATGAGCATCACCCTATACTTCCATGCTCGGAAGTTGTTAGCTCCTTCAAGCTTATCCTCAATCTTGGTATTGTTTGACATCTTGATAAACTTGATAAATGAGTACCTCAAATGGAAATATATATATTATAACTTACCAAATGAGATGCTCCAACCAAAGGTTGACTTATGAGATATGGCTGTAGGAGATCCTAGGGTTTGTTGGAGAAACCCTAATTTTCAACTTCAATATATTTCAAAACTAATTGGAGGAAAATATGTGCCTCTCCAAGGTGAGGTGAACAATGTACTCATTTTCCCAAATCTATAGATAAAATTACAAAATATTTGATGCCCTAGTTTCTTCAATTTCTACTACATATTTGTCCGGTATTAATTCTGATGTATCTCCGAAATTTCTGCTCCTCAAGGTCTGCAAATTCGTTGTGAGATAGCTGGATCTTTCCTCTATCCAATCCCACAGGTTAGAGAAGGATTGGATTTACCAAGTGGGACTTATGCTAAGTTTCCAAAGGTGACATGTTTATGGACTGTTTCAGTATAGCGAACTTGTATAGACTTGCATGTGTCATTGTTTTAACTTCGGGTTCTAAAACTCATACCAGAGAAACTAAAGTCCATTCTGTTTCTGCAACATCTTATGAAATTCAATTTGGATCTTCCGATCCCGAGATATAGAATTTATCCCTAGGTTACATGTTTAAAACTGAATTCTGGAAGAGGTTGGAACCCTAATTTGCAAGGAGCATATCTCCTAAATTACAGTAAATCTAAGGCTGAAACTTGCACACAAGGTACATGAAAATTTATATTTGTCTTGTCCGAGTTTCAAATTGTGAATCTTTTCCATAAGTGATTTATAGCTAAAATTCCAAGATGACTAGTTTCCATAATGGAAACCCTAGTTTTGCAGTTGCACCAGCTGCACAATGTTTTCTTTCAGGATAGCTCTGAAACCATGTTAGAGTTTGCATTTTAATTCAAATTAGTTAGATATTTAACTGAAACATAAACAAGCACATCATAACACAAAAGACACAAGGATTTTCCTTGGGGAAACCATAAAGGAGAAAACTCCACAACTTCCTCATAAATAGATTCGCCACTAGTACAATATCAAGAAAGATGGAAAACCCAAAATATAAGATGCCTTCTGCAGCTCTCTCTCTTTCTCCTCCAGATAACTTGTCTTCTCTCTCACTTGATGAGAACTTGCTTGAGTTAGTGTGATACCAAATGAGAGAGTTATCCTCTCTATTTATACTTTAAGTGTGGGTGACCTTTTTCCTAATGGGGCCGACCTCTCTAACTTGATTGGGCCGACCTGTCCTAGGGAGACTCAAAAATACAATTTACATTTATCTTTTGGGGAGCTATTTCCCCGACTTACAATGGAGATTTAACCTCGATATTCTAGCATGAAAAAATATGATAATGACATCCCTAAACAGAGGAAAAAAACATCTCCGATGGAGGTAAAATAAAATACAATAATAATATAATAATATTAAACATACAAATATCTTATGAAGTAACATTTACAACAACATGGATGAATAAAGAACTATTCATGAATTGTATTTTCCATTTTTCCACATCAGTTCCAGGTGGTGTATCTTCCTGAAAATAGACACCTGCTGATTTTTGATGGCCATGGCAACCACATAGCTCTACAAATCGTTGAGGAGGAAAACAAGATGGGAATTGACTTGTTGAATCTACCAACACATACCACTCATAGGTTGCAGCCACTTGACGTGAGTGTGTTCGGTCCATTTAAGTGTTTCTTCAAGACCGAGAGAGCATCATGGATGGCCAAGAACCCCGGGATAGAGGTAAAAAGGGTTGAATTGGTAGAACTTGCAAGTAATGATTTTTAAAGGGCATTGACACCATCAAATATAAAGGTTGGCTTTAAGTGAACTGGAATATGGACACTATATTATGATGCTCTCATCAATGACATGGATTGAAGCTGAGCATTTGAAGGTGTAGATGATGAAGAAGATCCAACAACTGCGGACAACATATTATCCCTCTCGTAAGGGCAAGGCTAGCCATTGGGTGATGACAATGAACATGTTAATGAAACTCAATATGGTGGTCACATCAACGCTACTGATGCAGTTGATGAAGTAGTTGAATCAAGCATGGGAGTTGGAACACACCAAACTCAAATTGAACATGCTAGGCAACTACATATTGACTCTACTGGATCGACTATCCTTGAAGGATGTGAATCACAACAAAGTATAGAAGAGGATTTGACATTTCCAATCCATGTACCGCAACCCGGTTAGTATATGCAATGATGAATACGAACAGACATGTTGTTACTAGCACCAATGAATAAATCCTTGGCTGCCTTCATTGCCAGCATACCTGAACAATGAAGTTGTCCACTATTATGTGGATGCAGTTGGTGTAGAACGAGACACTACAGGGGATGAAGAACATGATGTAGATGATGCAAACAAAGAAGAAATACTAGATGATACTGAAAATCAACCAAGTAGCTCCCCACTACTTGGACATTTCCTAAGGTTTCCAGTGGAGAAAGTGAGCATAAAGGAAAGGGAAGGAACACCATGTTTTCTTCGATTAAGCATAAGTTCACAACTACTTACATCAGATGAATACATCACACTTCTGGTTGACTATGAACTAAAGAAAAAGGAGATGCAGGAAATGAAACTGAAGAAGAAGGAACTTGCAAAAGACATGAGAACAACAAAGATTGTTCAAGCAGAATGACAAAAGCATGAAAATATGAAAAGAGAGCATCAAAGGCAGGAAAAATAATACCATAAGCAACTAGCCAGGCACGAAAGTGAACAAAGAAAGGTCCAATGAATAAAACAAAAGGAGAATGTGGGTAGGTAGGAGGTGGAAATAACTATGGAGGAGATCGAGATGAGGAGGATGGCCTTGTTTGATCAAATTGCGGACAATACACGTCTCTTCCAAGACCTTATAAACATATAGGTCCCTTAATTTCCTCTGACTAGTCCACCTCGATCTCGAAATCATCCACCTGGTCCACCTCCCCCTTTTCTCACAACCACTTGAGATGCCGATTTGAGATGGTTTTTTCCAAAACCTCCAAACTACCAAAGTGTATTGGGCACAAGCCATGGCTATGGGTTTTCAATTCCTCGTTGGTTGCAAGCAACAACATGGCATCAAGAAACTACGGGACGCTCAACCCAACCCAATCAAAAAAATGTAGGCACCTCAAACAACTAGGATCATCCAAATGTAGGAGGCTCAACAAGCTTGGGCAATGAAGAAACTCAGCCTCCTAGAACATAAGGGAAGAAAAGGTTTTTGCCTAACCATAAGGGCAGGAAAATTTTTGTTAGAAAGGCATTACTTGGATGAATATGTATTCAGTTGGATGGTGTATACGCGAAGATTGTATGCCTGGACACACATTCATGGAGCCTCGCAATTGAATAGTACATGGTGTAATGCCCTTCCATATTCATGGATGAACACAATATTTTTTTGATAAGGATGCTAGTGGTCGCTATTTAGCTAATAATATATGCTTTAAAATATTCATGGAAAAACATTCGAATAGTGTATGGTGCAATACCCTTCCAGATTCATGGAGGAACACATTCCGTTTTTGATAAGTCTGCTAGTGGTTTCTATTTAGCTATGGGTTGTGAAGTAGGCATTTAGATTCACACGGATAGAGGAGAGGGATTCCATGGCCAGTGAAGAGGGAACAATGAACAATGACAGTGAACATATCATCATTGATGAATATCTAGGTACAGTGAATAGTGGGAATCTCTGAAGACAGATTTTCTTCAACCTCCAAAGGGTACTAGTCTTAAATGCTCCTAAAAGTTGCATAAGCTCGTGGTTTTTCATATTGTTATTTGCCTTTTTATTGAGCATGGACATATTATATAGTTCCTTTCTTTATAGCAAAGAATGTAAGATTGGTTTCTTAATAGAAAATTTAGAGGGTAAAGTTAATGCTTATGTGATGCCTCATTGGAAATATCTTGATAAGCTTTCACTTTGAAATGCATTATAGAGTTATTTTCTTCATTTTATTCACTATAGAGTTGTAAGTTGAGGACATGAACACTACCAAAATCAGGCCAATTTCTCTGATGGACTAAAACACTAGTACAAAATGAGAGATAAGTGACAAGGTGACTAAAAAATTTAGTCACCACAGTTTTTTTAAGGGATAAACGACCAAAATTTTGCAATTTTAAGTGATCCAACTAAAAACGACTAAGATAAACAACTGATTTAGTCACAAGATAAAATATACGACTAGATAGCAAGTGACTAAAATAAAAATGACTAACATAAACGACTAATTTAGTCACATGAATACAAATATGACTAGCTAACATCGACTAAGAATATGAATAAGTCGTTTATTTTAGTCATTTTAAGTTATGTCAGCTTGCAATGATAAATTACAATTTTGACAATGAATTTGTACAATTTACAAAATTTTAACACTATATATGGATTCAAAGACCCCTTTAAAGTATGTTGATGCTCAACATCGACTTGTTCTGAAGTGTCGGAACATGATGACTAGGATGACCAAATTAAATTTTGTTGCAAGATCATTATGCCTATAGTGTCACGTCCAGTTCGATGTTCTTGTTGTGTCCATACCTTTTTTCGCCATTTTCATTGTCATATGACCCCCTCGGTAGGTCCACCAAGTTACATTTTCCTTGTAACCATGTCATGGTCGAGTCAAGTTATGGGGATTTATCCTTTCTTCATCTGGTCATTGTCATGTCGGTTACTCGGTACCACTGTGTTCATCTCATCACGTTGATCACGCTCAAATTTTGATTGGCCAAAACCGTCACCGTTTGACCCTTTCGGTAGTCGGTCAAAGTTTCGACAAGTTGGAGTAAATTGTGTCTTGTTAGTTAAAATCCACCATTTTTTGCATCCATCGATAAAAGTTCCAATCAAGTCTATCATCAGTTTTCTCACTTTGTCTATTTCTAGAAATATCGATAATATCCCTGATATGTCTTTGTGCAAAATAACCAATGTCCTCCAATTTAAAAAATAAATAAAGATTTTCCCTTTCCCTTTAAACTCTATATCTTTTTACAATCCCTTTTCCCTTAAATAATATATCTGTTTTACATTTTATCTTCTAATCTTTTAAAGAATAAATTTACTATTTAAAAAACAAAATTCCTTATCATAAAATTTAATTATAATCTAAAACTTTTAAAAATAAAACTTATTATTAAGACAATGGAATTTCCTTACTATCCATATTTTGGGAAAAGTATAGGGGAACAAGATATGGAGGCCTCTTCCTATCCGCTAAATGGTAGGACCTTCTCCAGACCTTTAGAGTGATGGCGTTGCATGTTTTCTAGAGGTCATTAAACAAAAGCTTGAAAAATTCATGGGAAGCTACACCATTAACGCTGTTTTAGTGGTTTCATCCCTTTTTCTTTTCATAGTTAATTTGTATTAATAATATATTTTAATATATAGGTATAAAATTATATTTTATATATGATATTATAGTATGTTAAAATATAATTAATATGTTAAGCTTATATATAATATTCATATATTATGTTTTTAATATATAAATATATTATAGTGAAACATTATATTATATATAATATAATAATATTAACAAATTTTAAAAAATCAAATTCATATTGGCGGACAAATATTTGGGCTGAAGAAAAACTGGGGGGAAAGAAAAATTGGGGGAGTTTTGCTAAGGCCAAGTAGGTTCTTATGGAGTGTTCAGACTTTCTTGGTTTTGTTTCAATTTGGACTTTTGCTATCAGAAGTAGGGTTTGGTCCTTTACTGGTTGTCATTGAGATTTTTACCAGATCTATGAACTGCCACCACTTTAGGCGTAAGCCCGAAACGCATGGCATGATTTGAAATTACAGTGAATCCCATCACTTCTTGTTGCATTTTCTCAACACGCGGAAGTAAATCAGGAGTATAGATTAAATCAAGAGCACTCCTCAAGGGAACTAGTTTATACCACAAGGTATGCTCTTTCATTAAACCTTTTTACTATCAGGAAACATATGCATTCTTTTATTTTGGTTATGAGTTTAATATTCCTATGTTTGCTTATGTTAAATATGGACTTTCACAAGTAAATATCTACGAACAAGTACATACCTACAAACTTATAAGCAATATACGAAGGAGATGGAAGTTGTCACGGTTTAGACAGGTAAAGTTTTCTAGTGGCGGCTAGCTTGTTACCAGTCTGATTCCTCTGTTTTTGAGTTTGTTTAACCTTTACACTTTGTTTACACAGTCGATAAAGGTATCATGGAGCGCTGTATGTCAGCTAACTACACAGAATGCAGGATATTCTTCCTCAATTTATGAGTCTAGGGTTCTCATTATAACCCTACTGACTATTCTCCTTTCTATATGTATGAATAAATTGGAACAAGCCCTATCGAGGTTGTACGCTTTCCCTCCCCTTTCATACAAGACAGATATGGGCACTGTGAATCGAGAAAATATTATGAGAAAATTTGGTGTTCTTCATATTTGAATGGAAATCCTTTATGGTCTTCCCCTTCCAATAGGTTGCTCCTAATAGATAGTGGTAGGATTAGGGAAACCTGTTGGTTATGCTCCCTTGCTTATCTTCATTTCTCTTTGAAACATTCAAGTTCCCTATAGTAGCCCGGGTTTCTCATTGTCTCCCATTCACATTTTCTACCAACCTCACTCTAATATCCTTGGGAGCACAAATATTTTCTTCAAGATGGAAGATGAAGATTATTCTATCCCAACATGCCCATAGGATATCTTTACCTACTCCTCCTTCTTATTCCCGGTTTATTGATCATCTAAAATTTGTATGAAAGGGTTTTTCCATTACCATATGTGTTAAACATGAGTTGCATCTTCAATCATATCATCTTCCTCCTTGTTAAGGCACAAATTTTTAAGACATCCATACTTTCTACACTTTGTATATATTAAGCATCCGTCACCTGTATCTCATATTTTTTGGGAGGCCCTCTTCTAAATTGAACTCCTCCAAGTTTTTTACAATTTTTAAATTTTCTATCTTATGTATTCTTTTTTCTTTCTTATATATTTTATATATTTGAAATCATATTGATTTTAATATTTTTCCCTCTTCTTATATATTTTAGCTCATATTGATTTTAATATTTTCCTTTCCAAATAACACTCACGAGTTCATGACTCAATATTGGGTTCCACATTACCTAAAAGTTAATGACCGAGAACTCATGGAGTGCCTGGAGATGTCTTAGATTTGAATTTTGAAAGTGGAGATGTTCTTTTGGTATTCTGTGGGCCAATTACATTTGGCATATGGCCAGGATTCAAACTCTGGGCCAATCACATATGATATCTATATAATATAAGCATTTGTCTATCGAGTGATGAGGGTTTGGTTTTTTTTGAGATAGAGTGGAGTTTTGAACCTGCAATCTATAGAAATGATGGTTAACAAGCCATCGTGAGAGAGTATTTGTCACGTCCCCTCCCATCATACTAGTGCAATGGAGAGGATCGCGATGTTAAAACCGGGCATCTAGCCCCATGAACTTATTGAATAAGCATTCGCATAATATAAAAGATATATGGAAATGTATAATTATAAGAGAACACAACGGAAGTAATTTCAATTACACATCCATCATACATTCAAGATATTCATCAAATAAATAATTGCAAAGTTAACACAAGAGAATACTTATCTTAACAAAGTAGTCCCAAGCAACCAGCTATGCATCTGCAACGTTCCACCCAACCATAGGCCAGTTGTGCTTATCAACCTCTTGATACAACTGCCACCCCTGAGCTGGGCATGATTTCTACAAGGAACCAGGGAATAGCAGACTCACACATAGCCAAGCATACACCAAGACGAGCCAAGCCAATCTACAATTGGGTTTATCAGGCTGCTAGGAAATGGAAAGGAAGAATTGCTAAGCTAGTGAGCTCAAGCACAGAGCCAGGGATACCTCTACAAGATCTATCTAACTTGGTCCCCACAATACCTACACACCCAACACAAGGAAGAATTCTCTTCACTGCTACACAGTCCCTCAAGCCATACCTTCCTTTCTAGTGCTCTCAGGGTGTGCATAGAAAAGTAGCCAAAGCCCTCTTGATCTTCTTGAGAGGTTACTCCCTTCACTAGGTTTATCAAGCCAATTCTGTCCACTACCAATCCAAGTTTCTTGCTCACAGATTCAAACCAAAACAAGGATGCACATAACAGAAGAACCACAATTATTGACCATGATAAAAACGTTTTTACAGTGAGATGCCCAAAGATGGGGTTTCTACCAGCCCAGAAAAACGTGGGAAGACCCAAAAACGAAATGGCAATTGGGTATTCAACCTTGAAGAGTAAAAACCGTTTTCAGAAAAACGCCCATGGATATTTTGGGGCAAAAACGACCTCTATAAACCCCCAAAATGTGACTCTCTTTCTCCTAGCTGTTGTGCAACACAAAAATGAGCTCCCAGCTATGGAAAATGGAGGAAATTGGTGAAAAACGTGATGAAGGAAAGACCCAGTAGTTCAGACTGCATGAGAGAGGAAAGACTATGGGTTCATAATGGCTTTGGGCACCATTTCGTGGGTGTTTTCTTGCCCAAGAAGCAAAAATACGAATTCCCAGGTTGATGTCTTGCCCATGCACGAAATTGGCTTCCATACCTCTTCATTCCCAAGGCATTAACTGCCTCAACCAATTTATGGAAGAATTAAATGATTGGGTCCATAACCCAAAATGGGTAGTTGGTGGTTTATGGGTTTTCTCATTGACACATGGATTAACACTATTGGCTCAAGGGTTTGAATAATTTCCCTCCCTATTCCTTGTAGAATCATGCCCCCATCTCTTTGTTGCATTGCATAGCTAGTTGTGGGTTTTTCATTAAAATTCGTATTTACATGATGTCTTAATTTACATTGTGCCTATCTAGCACAAGAACCATAGGTGTCTATTTTAATTGCCGATACATAAAATGCTAAATCAATGGTGGGGCCTTGGCCTTGAGCTCCTCACCATGATTAAATAACAATATTTACATCATTTACGATTTAATGAAAAAGGGGGGGGTCAAAATGGGGACGTGACATTCCCCTCCCCTTACATCAACACTGTCCTCAGTGCTCATCAAAACTGAACAAAAGTGGATATGCCACCCTCATGGCATCCTCCAGCTCCCATGTAGCCTCATCGGGACCGTAGTGCTTCCATTACACCTTTACCTGTCCGATGGCTTGGTTCCAGAGCAATGTTACCTTCTTTTCTAGGATGCGCAATGGATCGGTTTGGAACTCTCCCTCAGGTTCCATCTGGATCACATCCCAATTAATCACATGGTTAGGATCATGTACATATTTTTTAAGCAAAGAGACATGAAAAACATTATGAGCTTTAGTTCTAGCAGGTAATGCAAGTCTATATGCAACTGGCCCTATTCTTTCAAGCACTTCAAATGGCCCACAATATCTAGGTGATAGCTTGGCACAACTCCCAAGTTTCAAGGAACCCTTCCTTGGCCTCACTCTAAGATACACATGATCCCCAACATTGAATTCCCTATGGATCCTATGCTTATCTGCATAGCTTTTGTGTCTATCCTGGGCTACTTTTAAATTTTGCCGGATCTTTGCAACCTCTTGTTCCATTTCCTTAAGCAATTCTAGCCCAAGTACAATTCTGTTCACTGGATTGTCCCAAGTCACTGGTGTCCTACACCTTCTGCCGTACAAACCTCATATGGACTCATTCCCAATGATTCTTGCTGCCCATTATTATATGCAAACTCTACCAGGTGTAGATAATCCTCCCATTTGGATGGCTTGTCCATTACATACATGCGAAGCATGTCTTCAAGCACCTGATTTACTCTTTCTGTTTGCCCATTTGTTTGAGGATGGTACGTGGTGCTAAAGTTCAACTGTGTACCCAAGTCTGCAAAGAGACCTTTCCAAAAATTGGAAGTGAACTTGGTATCCCTGTCAGAAATTATTGCCTTAGGCAACCCATGTAATCTGAAAATTTCCTTCATGAAAATATTTGCAGTGGCATCGACTTTATGTGTGGACTTAACCAGTATGAAATGTGCTGCCTTTGTTAACTTGTCCACCACAACCATGATGGAATCATGTTGTCTCATAGTCATTGGAAATCCTGTAATAAAATCCATGGAAATTATTTCCCATTTCCATTCTGGAATTGGCACTTGGTGTAATAAACCTGCGGGGTGTTGGTGTTCAACCTTCACCTACTGACATTTCATGCACTTAGAAATGTATTCAGCGACATCCTTCTTCATCCCTGGCCAGAAATAATATTTTCTTGCTATAGCAATTGTTTTCTGATATCCTGGGTGACCAGAGTATGGAGCTTTATGGATTTCATCCATAACAATTCTCCTCAAATCTGCCACATTGGGAATATAGACTCTATTTTTATAGGTAAGAAGTCCGTCTTCTTCCAAATGATAGCCTTCATACTTCTTTCCAAGGTCTTGTTGCTGCAATTTGTCCTTTATCTGCACGTACACTTCATCTTCAACAATATGGTTAACAATCTGCTGCTTCAAATTTGGTTGGCAAGTACTAAGTGCTGCCACATGCATTTCATGTACCTTCCTGCTGAGTGCATCAACCACCTTGTTTTCTTTCCCTTTTATGTGTTTAATTTCAAAATCAAATCCACACAAAAATTCCAACCATCTAGCTTGCCTAGCATTTAAAGTTGGCTGATCAAACAAGTATTTCAGACCACAATGGTCTGTCCTTAACTCAAATTTTCTTCCCATTAAGTAATGCCTCCACATCTTTAAAGCATGTACTATGGCTGCAAGTTCTATATCATGAGTGGCATAGTTCTTCTCATGCTCCTTCAACTTTCTTGACTCATAGCATATCACGTGGTTGTCTTGCATAAGAACTCCTCCAAGTCCTTGATTGCATGCATCGGTACACACCACAAAGTCTTTTTCTGGGTTTGCAATTTTCAAAATTGGTGCACTTGTAAGAAGATTCTTCAACCATTGAAAACTTTCCTCACATCTTGGTGACCATTCAAACTTTATCCCCTTCTTTTGCAAAGAAGTGATCGGGTTTGCAACCTTGGAGAATCCTTCGATAAACCTCCTGTAGTAACTAGCAAGGCCCATAAAAGATCTCACATCAGTCACATTCCTTGGAGTTGGCCAATTCATAATGGCTTCAATCTTCTCAGGGTCTACAGATATTCCTTCGTCGGAGATGATGTGACCCAAATAATGAATTCTATCTTTATAAAAGTCACATTTGCTCAACTTTGCATACAGCTTATGCTCCCTTAGTAATTGCATTGTCATTCTCAAATGTTCTTCATGCTCTTCTTCATTCTTAGAATAGATGAGAATGTCGTCTAGGAATACAAGAACAAACTTGTCCAAATACTTGCTAAAAACATTATTCATGAGACACATGAATGTAGCTGGTGCATTTGTGAGATCGAATGGTACCACTACAAACTCATAGTGTCCATACCTCGTTCTAAAGGCTGTCTTATGAATATCTTCTTCTTTGATTCTTACTTGATGGTAACCAGACCTCAAGTCAATCTTTGAAAATACCTTTGCTCCTTTCATTGGGTCAAAAAGGTCATCAATTCGGGGCAATGGGTATTTGTTCTTCACAGTGACTTTGTTCAACTGCCTGTAGTCAATACATAACCTGAGTGTTCCATCTTTCTTTTTCACAAATATAACAGGTGCTCCCCACGGGACACACTTGGCCTAATATATTTCTTTTCCAGCAACTCTTGTAATTGCATTTTCAATTCTAGCAATTCCGGAGTACTCATCCTGTAGGGTGTCTTAGACACTGGTGCCGCTCCTGGCACAAGTTCAATTGTAAATTCAATGTATCTCTTTGGAGGGAGTCCTGGAATCTCATTAGGAAAAACATCCCTGAATTCTTGCAATACATGATAGTCCTCCAATTTAAGAGTTTCATTCTCCGCTGCCTCTAAAATGTGGGCTGCATACAATTGACAACCCTTCCTACAAAACTTCTTCAACTGCATGGCTGAAATCTGCCTAACAGAAGTCACCTTTGGAATGCCTCTTACAACCCTTGGGTTTCCTTCTTCGTCCATGCATTCAAATGTCTTATTGTAGCAGTCAAGTTTAACCCTGTGTGCTTCTAACCAATCCATTCCAATGAGAATATCATAGGAACCCAGTGGTAAAATATTCAGATTTGCATAAGTGAATAGCCCATCCATCTCTAATGGACATTTCTCTACTATTTCACTAACTTTTCTCTTGGTTCCAATGGCTAGTTAAACTAACCATGATTTACTATGCTTTAATTTCTTAAAAGCACAAATCTCAACAATTCTAGGAGTGACATAACTGTGAGTAGATCCAGGATCAATCAAAATAGAAACATATTGCTTAGCAATCTTACCTTCAACTTCAACCACAGTTGATTGATGATCTGCCTGGCGGTCTTCTACTGCTGCATAGATTCTAGGGATTGTCCTTGCCACTTGACCCACAGTTTCAGCTCCTTGGATGTTGTGAACTTGATTTGGATTCCCATTCCGATGTGGACAGTTCCTAAGCATGTGCTCCCCTCCACAATCCCAACATTGAAGTGGTTCTCTTGGCTCCTTTGGATCTCTTGGCTTGTCTCCCATCATCCTAGTTGGCTTAGTCACAACCTGTGATGGTTGCCTTTGCTTATTCCGGAATTGAGGAGGCTTGAACCCCTTCTTCCTTTGATCAAACTTTTCCTTTTTCCTATCCTTCCATGCCTTATGGAATTCTGGTTTGCTTTTGCTTTGATCAAAGCAGTACTTGGCCTTTCTTATGGCCTCCTCTAGAGTTTGAGGTTCATCAAACTCAATTCTATCTTTATATGACTGGGGCAGTCCACTTAGGAAATGCTGAATTTTCACCTTATCATTTCGAATATACCTGACATACCTCAACAACTCCAAGAACTTGTTTGCATATTCTTCCATGGTCAATTGTCCCAATCTCAGCACATGGAACTCTTTGATCTTATCATCATAGTACCTATCAGAGAGGTACTTTTGCTTGAATTATTTCTTGAACTGCTTCCACACCATCTTCCTTTCATTGATCTTCTTCACTTGCCTGATGTGTTCCCACCATATAGATGCTCTTCCATTCAAGTCGAAGATGGCAACCCTTGCCTTCATATTCCCAGAGTAGTCTTGGACTTGGAAATATTTTCTCATCCCAATAAGCCAAGCTTCGTCTTCTTGACCAGACTTTATCTCTCCATCAAATGTAGGAGGTTTTGCCTTCTTAAATTCCCCATGTGAATTGTTCTTGTAGTGCTTCTTCCTCTTACTCTTGCGAGATGAAGAGCTTGAACCCTCAATGGATTCTTCAGAGTCAGATGATTCATTAGAAGAGATTTATGGAGTATATGTTTTGTCTGTAGAAACTCTTCTTGAGCTACTGGCCCTCTTACGGGAATTCCTTCTAGAACTACTCCCACCCCTTTTTGGATTTGATGTCTGATGCCCAGAGTTTATTTGCCTTTGGATGTCTATCAAACTCTGTAGCATGGATGCATTCAACTGATTTTGTTCTTCCTGAGCTTTAATCATCCTTTCATTATCTTCTTTGCAACTTTGCAACTACACCCTTAGGCTTCTCATGGTGGCTGCAATACCTGGAGGAGTCTCTTGATTTCTTCTCCCATTAGATTCTATTTCAACATTTTCAACATGTATGTTCTCCCCCATGGCATCTGTCTCAGTCTCATAAGGATCCTGTGCATCATCCATGATGTTGATTTTCTTGGCCCAACCAAGATCCAAAACTTTCCAACTGTACTATCTAAAGTGATGCCCTGATGTAACTGTGATTATGCATAATGTGTTCATCAACACAATTGTTAGCTGCATTATATTCTCAGAAATTCATAAATTACTTCATGCACGTGGGGAAATATTATATTGACAATTTGTCAAATCACAGAATTTTCTCACAATCAACGACACATGAGGGGGACGACGGGGGTCAAGGGGGCTTTCCCACTTATGCGCCACTGCAGGGAGGGTCGAGGGCAGCGCCCTCATTTTTTTTTGTTTGTAAATCTTTCCATTTCGCGCAATCTCGCGCATAAGTTCCATGGCAATTTTTCCATTTTCGACACCTGAAAATCTCCCTGAAAAATGGCTGAAATTCCTTGTTTTGGAGCAACTTGTGGAGTTCTTCCGCAATTTCGGGAGAGAATTTGAAAGTTCCTTCTGCAGTTGCGGGGCGATTGGCCGAATCCTTCCGCAGTTACGGGGCGATTTGCCGAGTCCTTTCGCAATTGCGGGGCAATTTGCCGAATCCTTCCGCAGTTGTGGGGTGATTTGCCGAATCCTTCCGCAGTTGTGGGGTGATTTTCTGAATCCTTCTGTAGTTGCGGGGCGATTTGCCGAGTCCTTCCGCAATTGCAGGGCGATTTTTTGAATCCTTCCGCAGTTGTGGGGCGATTTGCCGAATCCTTCCGCAATGGAGAGGAAGAATTGATCTGATACCATTCTGTCACGTCCCCTTCCATCATACTAGTGCAATGGAGAGGATCGTGATGCTAAAACCGGGCATCTGGCCCCATGAACTTATTGAATAAGCATTCGCATAATATAAAAGACATATGGAAATGTATAATTATAAGAGAACACAACGGAAGTAATTTCAATTACACATCCATCATACATTCAAGATATTCATCAAACAAATAATTGCAAAGTTAACACAAGAGAATACTTATCTTAACAAAGTAGTCCCAAGCAACCAGCTATGCATCTGCAACGTTCCACCCAACCATAGGCCAGTTGTGCTTATCAACCTCTTGATACAACTACCACCCCTGAGCTGGGCATGATTTCTACAAGGAACTAGGGAATATCAGACTCACACATAGCCAAGCATACACCAAGATGAGCCAAGCCAATCTACAATTGGGTTTATCAGGCTGCTAGGAAATGGAAAGGAAGAATTGCTAAGCTAGTGAGCTCAAGCACAGAGCCATGGATACCTCTACAAGATCTATCTAACTTGGCCCCCACAATACCTACACACCCAACACAAGGAAGAAGTCTCTTCACTGCTACACAGTCCCTCAAGCCATACCTTCCTTTCTAGTGCTCTCAGGGTGTGCATAGAAAAGTAGCCAAAGCCCTCTTGATCTTCTTGAGAGGTTACTCCCTTCACTAGGTTTATCAAGCCAATTCTGTCCACTACCACTCCAAGTTTCTTTCTCACAGATTCAAACCAAAACAAGGATGCACATAACAGAAGAACCACAATTATTGGCCATGATAAAAACGTTTTTACAGTGAGATGCCCAAAGATGGGGTTTCTACCAGCCCAGAAAAACGTGGGAAGACCCAAAAACGAAATGGCAATTGGGGATTCAACCCTGGAGAGCAAAAACCATTTTCAGAAAAACGCCCATGGATATTTTGGGGAAAAAATGACCTCTATAAACCCCCAAAACGTGACTCTCTTTCTCCCAGCTGCTGTGCAACACAAAAATGAGCTCCCAGCTATGGAAAATGGAGGAAATTGGTGAAAAATGTGATGAAGGAAAGACCCACTAGTTCAGACTGCGTGAGAGAGGAAAGACTATGGGTTCAGAATGGCTTTGGGCACCATTTCGTGGGTGTTTTCTTGCCCAAGAAGCAAAAATACGAATTCCCAGGTTGATGGCTTGCCCATGCATGAAATTGGCTTCCATACCTCTTCATTCCCAAGGCATTAACTGCCTCAACCAATTTCTGGAAGAATTAAATGATTGGGTCCATAACCCAAAATGGGTAGTTGGTGGTTTATGGGTTTTCTCATTAACACATGGATTAACACCATTGGCTCAAGGGTTTGAATAATTTCCCTCCCTATTCCTTGTAGAATCATGCCCCCATCTCTTTGTTGCATTGCATAGCTAGTTGTGGGTTTTTCATTAAAATTCGTATTTACATGATGTCTTAATTTACATTGTGCCTATCTAGCACAAGAACCATAGGCGTCTATTTTAATTGCCGATACATAAAACGATAAATCAATGGTGGGGCCTTGGCCTTGAGCTCCTCACCATGATTAAATAACAATATTTACATCATTTACGATTTAATGAAAAAGGGGGGGTCAAAATGGGGACGTGACAGTATTAAGTACATGAGGACAAGGAGACAATTTTTCATCTCCAATGACGACACCCCTTAATTGCATTCCAGTGCTGAGGACTATGCTAGCGATGGAACTGTTTTTTCTCTGTAAGTTTACTCACATATTCCATTTAATGCTCCATTTCACATGAATTCAGGTGAAAATGTGGGTAGAGCACCGACCATTAATAAAATTTTCTTATTTAATCTTATCTATTTTTTTTGTCTCCACAGCTCTCCAAATTTTTAGAATTGTATTTCCTATGAGTATGTTCAGGGCATAAAGGTGGTCATCATACTATGTTAACATATGCGAACAGAGAAATAAGCCACACAAATTTCAGGGTAGAAATGTGAACACAACAACAACTTGTGAAGGAATACTACCCAAGAAGAAGACTTGAATGTCGCCCTAAATGGGGTTTTTCAAGTGTAGATTGTGACAAAAGTAGGGAAAATTTGTGCCCTCTAGGAGAATGTTTCTCAGATTGAACAAAGGTAATTGCATGATGTTTTTAAAATATACTCTTTATAGTTTGGCACTACCTTTATTATTAACACATGCTCACAACCTCCCATCATATATGCAATGCGACTAAGAGAGCTAGCAGTAAGTACGTTCCCTAATGTCTCTGGGATATAAATAACATTCTGTGAAATTCTATAAATGTTTTTATTGCTGTTGTAATGAAGATTTTCTCTGGTTCATGATTTAAAATGTTGATATTCCAAGTATTGTCTCACATTTAGATGTCATTGAGCTTCATTTGCTCATCACAATATGTGCAATAATAATCAGATCAACTAAGGATCATAAATGCTTAAGGTCTATCTAAAATTAACTAGGTGATTTTAAAATGACCATAAAGATGCTAATTTGGATTATAAAACTTGAATATGCTTTCACAAATTCTTGTATATGTGACCATAAAGATGCTAATTTGGATTTAAAAACTTGAAGTCATGCTTCCACGGATTCCTATATATGTTATAACCATCGTCACAGTAATTGACGACTGCAAAGACTTGATTGCGAGATGGGGAACTTGAAAGGTAGCAGAATTCACAATCATATGGCTCTGTTTGTCAAGTAGGATGCTCAACGATTTTGGTGCATTATAAGTGAATGGCTAAAGATGAATAATATTGAATATTCATAGGTAGCTGAAAGAAGAAAGGATTTTAAGATGCTATATGCTGGTTGTATTTGTTTTTCCTATCAGTGTTATGTTGCTATTAATTTGATTACTATTTTAATTCTTACTATTATGTGACCTTGAAGGATATTCAAAACTGCACTTTGCAACTGCTATAAAGCTGTGGTGATTGACATTTCAGTTTCTAGCTCTGTCTAGATTGATAAATATATGGAGTATAAGAAAATTATATATATTATAAAAACTATATGAAGGCCTCCAGAAAACCCCAAAAAACCATGACCAAATCCCCCTTTTCATTGTCAGGCTATCTTAATCTAGCTTCAAAAACTAGAAACATCACAATGTTTAAACACTGATATATTACTGTCCTCCAAATAGACATATAATAAATGATCATTGCAACCATATGCCATCTAAAATACTAGATATGCATTCATATGGTTCAGTGATAACTAAATCATAAAGTGACATTGGATTATGAAGTGAGCCCATCAACTGTTTCCTCCATCCATAAGGACCCTGGTACTCACTGTAAATCCTGTTTTGAGAGTGTATTAGCTGCTGTGTTTAGTTCACGGTAAAATTGTAAATAGATGTGAATTAGATCCCCTCAAGAAGTTGTGAATTATCCTAGACTTTATCTGCATATATTTATGTATATTTATTTATTAATTTATCACGAGGGAAAAAATCCTTATCCATTAAAAAAGATACGTTCTGTTCTAATTGATTTCTATATAGGACAAACCATAGTTTCATAACATAAGACTTTTGACAAGATTAGCATTTTGTCTAGAGACGCTAAAAATCATATCTATATGGACTTTTCTTTCTTTCTTTTGATTCTCACTTCCATGAGATTTACATCAACACACACACACAAAATAAAAAACAGTTTATCCCACAAGAGCTGCATTCATCATCTACTATAACAAGTACAGAAAATTCTAATAGAAAATCATAGGAAGTCTTATTGATTGGGCATAAAATGACATGCACATCTTTGTGTTCTTAAACCTTATAAGTTCCTCCCATAAAAAGAAAGCATGCTTTGGTAATTGATCTGCCATGAGTTATTTTCCTATTTGGTATGTGAGAAACTGATTTGTTGAAGTTGGTCTGAAAGTTCCCTTGTAGCTCTAATTAAACCTTCCAAGCTCAAGTTCATGTTGCAAAGTTTCCTAGATATCCAACCCCACAACTAGTTTAAAGTCTCCATACACCTGAAGTAAACTTACTTCCATAAGAATCTTCATAAACAAATTAACTACCATGTTATCTACTTTGTTGTTTAAACTCACTGCTAGATTCCATTCAAATTGTGACCATTGATCCTTTGGGGTGTAAATTACCCCAATTGTTCACTAATAATGGGGCTCCATAATTGTCCTCCCATGGAAGGGCTTGGCGTATTGAAGGTGAATTATGTTGTTGTGGATTTCAAATACATAAAATAACTAATGCTGTCTATGCAAATTTAGTACATTGTGATGCATAGGAGGGGGATAGGTTGGTTAAAGGCCCTTGAAGGTTAGGAAACCAAGAAATCAATGTCATTTGGGACATATTTTTGTGTTGTTAGCCACACAAATGAGATAGTGCCTAAGCTATTCTATTGTCAGATCTTAGTAGGTTTTACCTAGAAACAATTGATTTTTAATGAAGTATTGTTCTATTTTGCATGCAAACTTGTGATTTACTCATTTGAACAAACAATAGAATTGTTTGTGTATCTCATAGTATGAGGGGCATATAAATATAAAGTGATCCTTTGTATTAGGTTCTTGTTTGTGCCAAAGTTGACATAATTGTTCTCCCATGGAAGAGCTTGGTGTATTGAAGGTGAATTATATTGTTGTGGATTTCAAACACATAAAATAAATAATGTTGTCTATGCAAATTTAGTAAATTGTAATGCATAAGAGAGGGTGATAGGTTGGTTGAAGCCCCTTGAAGGTTAGAAAACCAAGAAATCAAGATAATTTGGAACATCTTCTTGCATTGTTAGCCACACAAATCAGATTGTGCCTAAGCTATTCTATTGTAAGATCTTAGTAGTTTTTACGTAGAAACAATTGATTTTTAATGAAGTATTGTTCTATTTTGCATTCAAACTCATGAATTACTCAATCAATTTGAGTGTAGTGTCCCTTTTTAAGAAATTTGGACGAATTGGAAAAATGGCAATTTTTGGCCAATTCGACCCTTAGACTAGTAATGACTCAATTGCTTCCAAATGGCTCCAAATGCTTCCAAATGGGGTCTGAATGAGTTTGGAAGGTATTCAAACATATAAATGATGCTAATGGATGCTTGGAAACTCTCAAAACACTTCTGCAACATTAATTTATAATCAAGGAAAAATAGGGAACTTTACTAGTCAAATCGAGGTTCAAAACCCCCAAGGGTAGGGGACAAAGCTGGCTTCCAAAATACTGTAATACCTTTCCAAATTTCAGAATAGAGACATGGTCCTAATAAAGGAATTCAATGGTCTCCCCAATTCATCATCCATTAGTTTCTATAGGCTTCTTCAACTTCCATAAATCAGATGTTTGTATACTAGCTTTAACATAGGGGGAAATGATAGTAAATCTTCACAAATGGTTATGAAACTTAAGAATATTGCTCCTAAATGCTTCTCTAATGAATATGAAACTTCTTAAGCATATAAATGGCGCTCCATACAACAATCATATATCATATTTTTACTGAACCATTCGAATTTGATACCACTTCAAGTGCAAGTAACAAGGTATTGGGGGAAATGACACCATTTATTCATAGTTTAGCATTTATACATAAAATATCTTGAAGTTTCGATCTTAAAGTATTATGAGTAGTAAATAAATAGTATATATATCATATTACAAAGATATGGGGCCTCAAGAAATATTCCAAAGAGATCATCACCTCACCAAGTGCGCCTCTCCTCAAGGAGCAAGAATATGACAAGAAATGGAAGAATGGTTGTAGAAGCAAGCTGAAAGAGATGTGACCACGAGATTCCCTGTAGCTTCAACCTATAACAAAGGATTCCATTGTATCTCCAAATGAAAGTTCTGAATGGCCTCTCCCATTTCCAATTAGGATGGGAATCTTTCACTCTCGAAATTGGTGCTAAGGCAAGTAGAATAACACTCTACTAGCTCTCCTCTCCAAATGCAAAATGTAAAATGACCAAAATCTGCTCTCTTTATTTGTTCCTAACTTTTATAAACTTCCTAAGGCTTCCTTAACTCTAATTCCATCCATGAGCTTCATTCCAACTCAAATTGGGAAGAGATTCCAAAGTATGCCACTTGTCCCTCCAATTCTATCCTCCTCCTTCACTCAATTCGAATAGGTGTCTCTTTGGCTGCCCTAACTCCCTTGTGCGCCTTCTTGGAGGCTATTTTTATCCCCGACATGTCATGTATGTCAGATGTCATCCATCAGGTATGATTTTGTCATAAGTTTCATAGGCATCTTCATCATTGGTGTCATAGAAGCTAGGGAATCTAGCCCAAGTGTCCCACTAGCTCCAAAATGCGTCTTCCTCTTCCATGGGAGTTACTCTTCCTCTACATTTCGACCTCATTGAGTCATGACAAGTATTATTCCCTTACAACTCCCCCAATATTAGTGGACTCCATTAGAAAGGAGAGAGACTACCTTCAGATATCCAATGAGCACATTTTGCAGTACATGCATTTGAACTGTTATCCATAGATGGATATGATTTTGGAAGTTAGGTTGTTTCATTAAAGTTTGTAATGGTTTCATCATGTTAATATTTGGGCTGCTTTTCATACCTTGACCTAGATTTACAACACAGTGCTACTTTACACAAATGTTTGGGGATGGGAGCATAGGGTACAAACTTTCGACATTGTTGTACTATTGTAGAGTAGGGCCAGAAATTAGGGGACAACACAAGAAACATGGGAGAGAGGGATGACATGGGATGATGCAAAAAGAAGCAAATAAAATGTATTCATAGAGCTTTCACCTTGTTGATATGAGCCTTCACATTGCTAAGAGATTTGATTTAATGGATCTGATTTTTTCTTTTGGGTAGAGGGTTGAACCTTAAGGGTTTCTCTTAGATGTGTCAAGTTTCAAAAAATGAAAGATCATTTTTAAGAAAATACAAATTAGAGGGCATGGGATGCTCTAGTGTCCCCTTTTTGCAAGGGTTATCCCTTGTAGGTTGAAGGGATGCTTGGTTGCCTCATTTTTGCATGGAACATCTCTACCTTGTTCTTGGGGGTTTGAGATGTGTCACTTGTGTTATATATAAATGAGGAGATGGTGAAGGATTCAAGCCATTTGTCTTATAGCCCATGGGCATGTAGGCAATCTAGTGCGAATTTTCTTGGTCACCTTAGTTTGTGATTACATGTTTTATTTAAATCATATCTTATTCCTTTTTGTGATGTTGTGGTGCTAGAATTAGGTTGGAGATGCCTTATGGGTTTTCTTATGTCATTTTTAACTATCATCGGCTGGTATTGTTTTGTTAATTGCTAATTGTCATTTGTGAATAATACTTAATTTATTCCATATATTTGGTGGGGCTATATTTCCTATTTGTTTTACATGTGTGTTATCAATATTTTGCTACTGAGCAGTCAACCTACTATTGCATCCTTTACACAAGAACATGAAGGAGTATTGCTTTTCATAGATCCTACATCCCTTAAATTGCTATATATGTGTATACATAAAATTATTGTTGTACAAATTTAAGGTGTGAATGATTTCATTTTTCAGATTTAGTTGAGAATGATGATTTACTGGAGAGCCATTTGTCACCATTTGGAACTGATGCAAGTGGGAAGTACATACATGAAAATGCCACAAACAATGGTATGAAGAAGGAGCCATCACCCCTTTCAAAAGAACCATCTCCTACAAAGAGGGCAAGAGCAGGTCCAATTAAGAGTAGCTTACGTGAGAGTTTATCCTGGGACAAAGCCTTCTTCACTGATGAAGGTGGATTACAAGACTATGTTTCTTACTTGTTGTGCATGCTTTTGTAGATTTCCTACTTTCAGTTAATGTGCTTCTTACTGTACTGTATCTCTGATGTTTTCACAAATGTATATCATGAAAGGGCCAATATGATTGGATTCTAGAAAGAAGATACTATTTTTTTGGTAGATTTTGACTTTTCTTATCTTAAGAAAATTATTATTGTACAAATTTAATGTGTGATGGATTTCATTTTTCAGAGTTAGTTGAGAATGAAGATTTACTAGAGATCCATTTGTCACCATTTGGAACTGATGCAAGTGGGCAGTACATACATGAAAATTACACAATCACTGGTATGGAGAAGGATCCATCACCTCTTTCAAAAGAACCATCTCCTTCAAAGAGGGAAAGAGCAGGTCCAGTTAAGAGTAGCTTATGAGAGAGTTTATCCTGGGACAAAGCCTTCTTCACCGATGAAGGTAGATTACAATACTATTTTTTTCTTACTTATTGTGCATGTTTTTGTAGGTTTCCTACTTTCAGTTAATGTGCTTCTTACTGTACTATATCTCTGATGTTTTCACAATTGTATATCATAATGATAAAAGGGCCAATATGATTGGATTCTGGAAAGACAATACTAGTTTTCGGCACATTTTGACTTTTCTTAAGAAAATTATCGTTATACAAATTTAATGTGTGATAGATAACATTTTTCAGGGTTAGTCAAGAATGATGATTTACGGGAGAGCCATTTGTCACCATTTGGAACTGATGCAAGTGGGAAGTACATACATGACGATGCCACAATCACTGGCACGGAGAAGGAGCCATCACCTCTTTCAAAATAATCATCTCCTTCAAATAGGCTAGGAGCAGGTCCAGTTAAGAGTAACATACAGAAGAGTTTATCCTGGGATAAAGCCTTCTTCACAGATGAAGGTGGATTACAGTACTCTGTGTTTATTAATTATTGTGCATGTTTTTGTAGATTTCCTACTTTAAGTTAATGTGCTTCTTTAATGTACTGTATCTATGATGTTTTCACAAATGATTTTAGGAGTTCTTAATTCTGAAGAGTTGGTACTTGTAAATAAAACTTTCAAGATGCCAAACGAAGAGATGTTACCCAACATTAAAGAGGAAACAAGAACTTATGTTGAATCAAATGGCAACGTTGTTTCTTCTGATTTGACTTTACAGGATTTGCAAGAGAATCTATTCGAACAAAAACAACAAAATTCTGGTGATCAAATTGACATGACGACCACTGGCAAGAAAATAGTTTCCAGCAAGAAGAATAGGGAAGGTGAAATTTATGAGATGCATGATGTGGAAATTAGTAACAATAGAACAGGCGGAAGCAAGCTTCAATCTGAAAATGAACTTACCAAGAGAGAGGGTATTGTATCAATTAATAATAGAACAAGTGGAACCAATGAAATGGACAAAATGAAGCTGAGTTCTCAAGATCAAATTGACATGACAATTACCGGCAACAAATTACTTTCCAGCAAGAAGAATAGTGAAGGTGAAATTCACAGGAGTCATGATGTTGCAATTGTTAACAATAGAACAGGTGGAAGCAAGCTGCAATCTGAAAATGAAGCTGACAAGAGATAAGGATTTGTACCCACTGGAAACATAATAGGTGGAACTAGGCATGAAATGGACAAATTGCGGCCAAAACATGAGGAGCTTGCAATATTTCATATATAATTGAAGCACCGTATACATTAACTCTAAAAATACACTTTAAAGAACATAAATTATTCTAAATAGAAAATTTCTGGTTTTGATGCTATGGTATCCATTTTCTTGATCTTTTTCCTATTTGGCATCTCAAGTATGATATTGTTAAGTTGATAATAAATATTTCTAATGTGTTGCTGATTTTTTATTACAACACTTGCTAAGCAATGTTGTTCTTCACCAAACGAAAGCTCCTCTTAAATACTTCCACACCGGATGTATCTTTTAGTCTCTTTGACCTAATTTTGTGGTCACTTGTTGGACATCGATAATTTTTTTTTATATAATGGAGTTTGCTTCTATACTGTACAATATACTTCTTCATTTCAACTGAAAGTTATCTTCACCTTTTTAACAAATTTAAGCATTAAATACAACTATTCTTTTCTTTGTCTCAGGAAAAATCGTCTGTTATAGAAAAAGAAATTCCACTAAGCTACCTGTTGACAGTACTAAAAAAGGGCTACGTTGTCAATCCCCATGCCCAATGAAATATCCTTTATCAACATCATCATTTTTTATTTGATACTCAGGACATATAAATTAAGTTCTTGTAAAATTTGTTATACTTGACTTAGAACACTGCGAAAAAATCTAGAATAAAAACTAAAGAGTTTCAGAAATCCCATGTAAAGCAACCAATGAGTGTCTCTGGAAACAATGTCCCCTCTACCTTTGGGAAATTCACAAAAAGGATCTCTTCAGTTTCTAAATGTGTGAAGGATACACGTGGAAAAGTGTTACTGGGTTGGTATTTCTATCCATTTATTAGGGCTTGAGCCGTTTCTTTAACAATCTACTTTCTCACCTCTTGAATTTTAATTTCCTTTTAGTTGCATTCCAATTTTTGATGCCATTGGAATTTTATTGAGCATTTTTTCTATTAACCATTTTGATGTAGATATGGTTTTTATTGCAGCTAGCATGGGCAAGATTCTTGGTCATAAAATCTCCCCTTCAATTGCACAAGATGACTTCCGCATCAATGCTAAATCTACTTCGACACCAAATTCATCTGCATCAGGGTCTCCTCCTGCAAAATTGTCACGTTGCCACTCTTATTCATTTGAAAGGTTTGCAAAGCCCGCATCTGAGAGGGAAATGGAGTTTGTCTTTGAAATTCACGACAATGCACTAAATTTATCTACCAATCCTGATGCATTGGCATATTTTACAGATGATTCTAGTTCTATATTTCATTCTAGCTTATCTCCTGAAAGTTCTTTTGATGGGATTTCTTCTTTGAGCTCTCCGACACATTCTACCAGCTCAACCATCATCCCATCAAAGTCAAACACAAACGATGTTTCTTGTGACAATCAAAGTTCATCTGCCATAGATGTGGGCTTCTCTAAATATGAATAGGTTTCAAAAGGTTGACTGCAAAGACAAGGACTCCAGGATAGAGTACCAGTAGCCAGTGAGGCAACTTTAGCTAATATGCATAGGCCAGCTGTGGATGATTTGAATATGGATTGCAGTACTCCTAGAGATTCAGTTAACAAAGATAATTCATGTAGTAGTGAGAGCAGTCAAGTAAGAGCTAATCTATCTAGGCCATCGGGATTAAGAATGCCATCACCGAAATTGGCTTTTTTCATACGGTTGCTTTACTTTAACATTCTCTTTTCTACTCTAATCAAATGAATATATGTTATGAACTTTAGGCTTGTTACGATTTTTCACACTGATGAATCTTGAGTATCTGCAGGGAAGTGTTTCTTTTGTATGGAATCTTTCTACTTTGTATGAAAATTCTATTGGCTATCTCCATGAGAAAAAAACATTGTCTCCGGGAATCCCTGCTTTCCCACCTAGGTTTTATTCTGGAGGACAAGGTATTGTTCATCGGGATTTAAAACTAAAGCCACATGGGATTCATTCTATAAGGCCACCAATCACATCTGTAAATGTTTCTATCCGGCCTAACTATGGTTGTGCTTCGCCTTGTACCATTCCTTCACCTTCCCATAGGAAAGTTGATATTGTCTTTAAAAGTCGTATTCCATCTAGTCCATCTCAAGCATCTCAACTGAGGTTGAATTCAAGCCCTGGAATTTCTTCAAATCTGTCGTTGCTAGTACAATAGAAGGATGGATCCTCTTTCAGACCTCACCAGGATCAGTGCAGCCAAAAAAGTGACTTGGATCAACAATCTTTGGAACTTTGTCAAAAATGTATTGCTGAAGATAATAAAGAAGACTTTATGACTGAAGATATTCAAAGTAAACTGCACTTACGGTTATCTAATGCTGATGCATGCAATACAAAAGACACCTTTGGTGGAGTTGCTTGTTCATTGTGTGGATGGTGTGTTATTTTCTTAGCTTCTTTCATTTCAATTTCAATTGATTTCAGTATTTTGTGTGCTAAGCTAGTAAAATTAAATCTAAAATCTAAAGTAAAACATTGCACAGTAAGAGATTGTGTAATATTGTAAGATATGTTCTGACTAATTGTTCTAATGGAATATATATGGTACTTTATAGATCACAGTGGTATTCAAGCAAATTTCTTTGGTTTTTTTGCGGGAAGATGTAGGATGCAAGAATTGGCATAATAAAGGATCTTTAAAACCCTATCCATGGTGGCTGAGTAGAGTAAAATTCCATGGGATGAGTCAAAGGAGATATATATTTTCAAAGTTGGAAGCGCAAATTGTTGATATCTCTTGCAATATGGGCATGCTCATGGTAGCTTAGAGATAAAGTTTGGACATTTCAAGGAGTCTAGTAGCTCTAACTCAAAAGCTGGCTTAGATGGGAAATTTGAAGATAATGAAGACCTTTAAAAGGATTTGAAAGAGTCAGAGAAAGAGAGACCAAGTTCTAGTTCTAGTTCCATCACTTCTTCTGAATATTTGTTTAAAGTGGAAGCAGAAGTGGCCATTAAACGCTAGCCGCCGGTGAGATTTTGATGTTGTTAAATTGAATCAATGGTTGCAACAATTAGATGCTTATTTTAGTGCTTACAACATAGTAAAAGAACAAAATATATCATTTTCCCAACTAAATTTAGAGGGCCATGCCCAAACTTGGTGGAAAAGTCACACATAGATGCTTAGGGTGTTAAGTGGGAGGTGTTTAAAACCCCGATTAAGTCCCAATTCCACCCTATTGGATACTGAAAGAGAAATCTTTCAAATATGTATTTAATAATATTTTTAATAATTCGATGATGATTTTACATTGATAATAGGTCAATGCTATATATGGCCAAATAGGGAAAGGACATGTCTTTTATTAATAACATGTCGTAAAATAATTAATATTTAACAACTAATTAGTATTTAATTTAGTAACTAATAATACATAAACTAATATGTATAATAATTGTAATTTACTTTTAGGTATATAACAGGCCATCCCTCCCTGAAAAGATTCCTCCTCCAAGCTTGGGTAAAAAAAGAGTGCCTAACGTAAACTCCATATTTGTTTAATTGATTGCGACTTCAGGGAGGATATTGAACTTGATGAGATACTCTTTGACAAACAAAATTTGTTCAATAATTATCTTTAATAATAGTACAACAATTCAATAATTCTTGAAACAAATGTTCACATTTCCATTCATATTTCTCCATGCATGGTGTGCATAAGATTCCATAGATAAGAACACAATGATTATGCTTCCAACAATTCTCACAGGGATGCTTGTAGGGAGGATAGAGCTCAGAGCAAACAAACCTGCATTGGTGACCACATATGTGAAGATTGAACACATACACATGGCAAGGAGGACAATATGACATTGCTCGAGGAATCAAAATCTTGGTTTGCAAGATGGATTTCCGTTTCTTCTTAATCCTCTCTTCTAGTTTTACATCTTTGAACTCATCATGGTAATCAAAGTTATTTTCATTGCTTTTTTTATATTCTTCTGGATTTTCACCTTTTACATTATCGTGATTAGGGTCATTTTTATTACCTATATTTTCATCATTATACATTTCTACATCTTTATTACCTTCACAATAGTTATTGGTATCATCTTAATATTCATTAATATTTTGTGATTTATCATTATAATCTTTGAGATCTTAATTTTCTTTGTTATCGACATCATGTTCAAAAATGTCTCGTGCATCTGTATCTTTGTTTTTGTTATTGTCATTATCAAACTCTTCTCCAGATTCACCTTGATCTTCCACACTCTAGGCTTCATTCTTGTCCTCTACATATTTCCTTTCTTTGCCTTCGCTATCAACTTCCTTATAATGGCCTTGGTTTCGGCTTGGGCTCCTGGCATGACTTCTAGTTTGTTCTTGCTCTAGATTTTCATTAGGAATTTTTATATATTTTACAGCTGTGTGGACCGTGACATCAGAATTGAATATGGAAGAGTTAGTGTTTATATTTGATTTGTGCATTGGAAGCTGAGAAGTGTTTATATCCATGAATTTAGAAATGCTTGGACAATTTATGCAACTCATTCCTGTTCCTTGTATGGAGTTGCTCACATGAGTGACATAATCTTCATTAATTTCTAGTGCATATGCATATTTATGATTTGCCATCCCATTTGGATCATTGCATTTGAGACATCGATTCTTATCCTTCCTTGTATCTGATGACGCGATCCTTTGGTTTGGAGGAATATAAGGAGTCGGTCGATATGATTTTTGTTTCTCTTCCGTCTTGGGTGTAGTAGCGATCCTTCACTGAGGGGGAATATAACGAGGTGGTCGATATTGTTTTTCTTCTATCTTGAGTGTAGTAGCAATTTTGAAATTCTCTATCTCATAATAAGGTTCACTATTTAATCAATGGATTTTTCCTTCAGAGTTGGGTCATTTCCATCTCTTGACTTAGAGGGTCTATCATGGTTTGATCCACATCATTTACTTCTCTTGCCCTCTTTTTTTCTATATGTGATGCCATGTATTCTTTTTATCTTCACGACCACTTATTTTGATCGTGATGACTTTACCGTCTTCCTCGACTTCATCTTCATCAACCAGTTCTTCTTGGTTTGGTTCTTGGCTTATTATATAATTTTTAGGGTGAAAGGAAATATTAGAATAATAATATTATTATATATATATTTTGAATGGGTGAAATTTAGGATTTTAAACCCTCGGTAAATGGTGAGAATTGGTGGGTGAAATTTAGGGTTTTAAACCCTCGGTAAATGGTGAGAATTGGTGGGAGAGAGTTTAAGTGAACCACAGGGATCAAAGGAAAGGAGTGCTGAGGGAGATCACACTCGGAGTGTAGAGATGGCTACACAAGGTGGAAATAAGGAGCAACTGCATGCAATGGTGTTGGAAAGGCGTTGAGGCGTGACGAGTTGGGAGGAGATGGGATGAAGTACGTAGGAGCGGTGTGAGCGAGGAGTTGTGGAGGGAGGCGTAACAAGTGGGACGGCAATTGGAGGAGGGAGTAGGGCGTATAGTAGAGGGGGGCACGACGTGGGAGTGCAGGGATTAGATGAGTGGGTAGATTTAGCAGAGCGGTGAAGATGGGGATAAGGCATGGGATAGGATGGAGCACATGGAGGTAGCGTGGGGAGATAGCAGTGATGTGAGGATGCGTGAGTGTAAGCCGGATGAAGTGGAGCAAAAGGGAATGAATAGGCATAGAGATGGAGTATGCAATGCGTGGGGGATTGCATGAGGGGGTGAGGAGGTGTAGATATTGGGAGGTGGAGGGTGCGGAGGGATGCGAGTGTAGGCGAGGGTGTGTGGGAGTGCGTAGGAGTGTGATGGAGAGATGATGGGAGGCGTAGCATGGAGTGAGAGAGATGAGGGCTCAACGTATAGAATGGAGGGAGTAGGACAGTATGAGGTAGAGATAGAGGGAGCATAGAGCTCGAGTGGAGCTATTGGATGAGGGAGAGGTGCGAATAGAAGTGGAAGGAATGGAGTGAAAATTGAAGGGATAAATGGAGAATTTGCAACGAATGGGAGATGATAGTGAAGATGAGGGATGGGCATGGAGAGTGAGGGATGAAGAGATGAATGTAGATGGGATGTGTGGAATGGGAATGGAGTAACGAGGGAGAGGTGAGCTGCATGGAATGCATGGGCTGAGAATGGATAATGGTCGATGTAGACCGAAAGATTGAAAGAGAAATATTTCAAATATGTCTTTAATAATATTTTAAATAATTCAATGATAACTTTACATTGATAATGAGCCAAATTTATATATGGTCAAATAGGGAAATGGCGTGTCTTTTATTTTAAATAATTTAATGATAATTTTACATTGATAATGGGCCAAATTTATATATGGTCAAATAGGGAAACATGTCTTTTATTAACTATGTGAGTATGGTAATTAATATTTAATAACTAATTAGTAGTTAACCTAATAATTAATAATAGACAAACTAATATGTATAATAATTGTAATATTTTTTAGGTATATTTCAAATATAAAAAGGACCATTGAATCCATTGGCATTCCTTTATGTAGAACCAAGCCTCTAAAGTGTGCAAAAGCACACCATTAAGTTCATAAAACAAGCCATTATGTTGGGTACATCTCCCAAGAGCATGGATACATTGCTCAATTATGTGGGAGGTATACATAGTCATTTTAGGAGGCAAGTGATGCTTTTTAATTTTAGGAAAAATGTTAATGAACATGTGTAAGCACAATATATAGAGAATATGGAGAAGAAGTTAGGATAACCTAGTAGTTCCAAGTAGAAAGACCGCCAAGATGATTCCAAGGAGGGAAATAAGAAGTGGAAAGGAATAACAACTAGTGGTAAGAGTTTCTAGCTTTTGAAGAGATAAAATGAAAGAAATTAGTCAAGCACTACTTCTTACATTTCCTAGTTAGCAAAAGCCTCTTGAAGTGGAGAAACATGCAAGTGGATATGTTTATCGGAGTGGTATTGATGCACAAAGGTAAGATTGTAAGCTATCATTTTGAAATGTTCCATAGTGGAGTCTTGAATTACTCTAACTATGACAAGAAAATCGATGCTCTGGTTCAAACTATTAAGAAATGGAAGCACTATCTAATGGGAAAGGAAACCATCATCTCCATTGATCACCAATTACTGTAGTATTTGCAAGCCTGGTGTCAAGTACTTGGTAGCCTCTCAACACTATCCAAGATATGGGGTAGTCAATTTCATAATTAAATTTTTACTCTAATACATATTTGATTTTCATATATAATTTAGTAGTGGAAACAAAACTACAACAAACTAACTAATTAAATTCCCAACCCAAGATGAGTATGCATTCCTACCATGAATTCATCCATAATCATGACAATAAAATTCATGCTTAGACATTTACATACATTGTAAAATAAATACATGCATAACATAAATATAAACATAACCATTCATAACACAATTGAGTAACATATGTTTTTGGAAAATGTTCCTCCAACTAGTTGCAAATGAAGGGCATTCCTCCTAGCCTTAGGCACTCTGTCACACTTATGATTTCTATGATAGAGGCAACCCATGAGTTGAGGCTATTAGTCCACAAGGTTAAATATCCTAAGCCTTCTACTCAACCTATGACTAAGAAAAATATCTTGTGCCAAACCCCCCTCTACAAATATCCGAATCAATTGGCCCTCTTCCCCTTAGCTTGCATAACACAAGAAATGAGATCCCCTTCTTTGCATGAAATTCATCAAGCTATCTTGATTCCTTTTCATTTCTTTAGCAAAGGATAGCTAGGGAATCTCACTACCGGGCTCCATGGATTGTCAACTATAGGTTAGGTTTCCTCTCATAAATCCACAACAATTGTTAACACATATTTTCGAGGGAAATTTTGCATCAGCATGCATGCAAGAGTCCAGTTCACAACATAAATTTCTTTCCCCTCCTTTTCCCCAATTTTTACCAAACAAAAGAATCACCAAGATTTATTGCAATAATGTATTTTTTTAACTCAATTCCCCACCTTTTATGTGCATATTCTCAATTTACCACATGGCACTCACGAGGAGCTCACTTTTCACGCTTTAATCATAGCTTAGGATAATTAATAAGCAAAGCTTAATTAAACTATTCTTATAAACATAGGTTTAGGGACCTTAGGGTATATTTATAACTAAAGTTTACAGGTAAGGCTAAGGACGCAGGTTAATAATTCACTAGGATCCTCTCCCCTTATCCCGCTTTCATTTCCCCCACTCGTGGAATCATAGCCCCTCATATCTTCTTCGTCCTTCTTCATTTGCAGTCGCTAGGGATTTTTGTACTATAGTTATGTATATTTTTACAACATCTTTGGTCTTCCTAGACCATTTAAGTTCAACTTCTAACCATTTCATCATTATATACATAGTTACATTCTAGAGTAAAAAATAGGGCGTTACATTCCCCCCCTTAATTTATACATCGTCCTTGGTGCATATCAATGCGCTGTACATTTACAAAAAATTAAATTAAAATTTTCAAAATAGATGCAAGTATGCCTCACATATAGTATCCTCTAGCTCCCATGTTTCTTTCTTAGGGATATCACGGGGCCATTGGACCTTTACTTACCATATTGCCATGTTCCTGAGTAGTGTGAACTTCATGTCTAGGATCCGTACTTGCTGCACTTGCATATTTCCTTCTGGTTCACCAAAATCAAATCCCAATCAATAATATGGTTAGGGTAAGGTACATACTTTTTCAACAATGACACATGAAACACAATGTGAACTTCTATGCAAGCAAGCAATGCAAGTTCATATGCAATTGACCCTATCCTAGCTAAAATGTCAAATTACCCGTAATATCTAGCCACTAGCTTAGGGAAAATATTTAGCTTTAAGGAGCTCTTCCTCAGCCTAAATTTCAATTACATATGCCCCCCCCACTCTGAATTCTTTTGATATTCTACCCTTGTCTACATAAATCTTCTTCATAACTTGTGATGTTTTTAGTTCTACCCGATCTTTACCATTTTATCTTCTATTTCTTTAAGAAACTCTGGTCCTATTACTACTATTTCCATTAGAATGTCCCAACTAATTGGAGTAATGCACTTTCTATCATACAAAGATTCAAATGTACTCATATTCAAATAATCAAACTCTATTACATGATATCCATTGTTATATGCACACTCTATTAAATGCAAATAATCCTCCCACTTGGATGGCTTGTCCATCAGATACATTCTTAACATATATTCAATGAATTGATTAAATCTTATGGTCTATCCATTTGTCTGTGGATTATATGATGTAATTTTAAGTTCATATTTGTTCCAAATCCTTTCAATATCCCTTTCCAAAAACTTGAAATAATCTTTGGATCTCTATTTGAAACAATTGCCTTAGATATCCCATGCAACCTGACAATCTCTTTCATGTAAATCTCTACTATATTAGCTACGTTATCGTTGAGTTCACTTGATTGGAATAAAGTGAGCATCTTTTGTCAAATTTTCCACCAGTGCCATGATTGAATCATGTTGCTTTCTTGTCGTGGGAAACTTATTAATGGAAAATAAATTGTCACCACTTCCCATTTCCACTCCAGTATTGGAAATAGCTGTAGAAATCTTACTAAATGTCTATGCTCCACCTTTACTCTTTGACATTCCATACACCTAGCTATATAATCAACAATGTCTTTCTTCATTTATGGCTAAAAGTATTGACTTCTTACTGCTACAATTGTCTTTTGGTATCTAGGATATCCAACATATGGAACTTTATGCATCTCACTCATTACCGGTTTCCTTAATTTACAAGGATTAGGACCATAGACTCTATTGTTATGCATACAAATTCTATCCTTTTTGAACTTGTAACCTTCATATTTCCGTTGTACATGTTCCTGTTGTATTCCTTCTTTTATCCAAGGAAATGCTCATATGAGATAACAATGCCAAGATTTATGTTTCTTAAGTTGGATTTACACATGCTAATGGCTGTTGCATGCATTGCATGTATTATTTTGTTGAGTGCATCAACTACCTTGTTCTATTTAACTTTAATATGTTTGATATCAAAATCAAGCTCACAAAGAAATTCTAGTCATCTTGTCTACCTGGCATTCAAACTTTGCTTTTCAAATAAATACTTCAGCCCACTATGATTTGTTTTTAGCCTAAATTTTCTACCCATTTGATAATGTCTCCGCATTTTCAATGCATGTACGATGACAACAAGTGCTAAGTCACGTGTGACACATTTCTTCTCATGCTCTTAAACTTTCTAGATCCATAATAGATCACATGACCATTTTGTGTAATAACTCCACCAATTCCTTCTTTACAAGCATCTGTGCACACCACGAAATCTTCATTTGGATCAACAACCTTGAGAATGTGTGCACTAATGAGAAACTTCTTTAACTTTTGGAAACTTTCCTCACATTGTGGTGTCCATTCAAATTTGACTCCTTTATTCTGTAATGACATAATTGGATGTGCCACTTTTGACAATCCTTCTATAAATATTTTGTACTATCAAACAAGTCCCATAAACGACCTTAATTCTGATACATTTTTGGGTGTATTCCATCCCACAATACCTTCATTCTTCTCTAGATATACTGCTATTTATTATTTAAAAATGATGTGTCCCAAATATTGAATTTTCCTATGATAAAAGGAACATTTACTTAGCTTAGCATAAATATTATGCCCTCTTAGCACTTGCAATACTAACCTCAAGTGCCATTCATGCTCCTCCTTTGAATTTGAGTAAATAAGAATGATATCAAGGAAAAATATGACTAACTTATCCATGTATTTCTAGAGGATTCCATTCATCAAACACATAAAAGTAGCTGGCACATTTATCAAACCAAATGGCATCACTACAAACTCTTAGTGACCATATCTACTTTTGAAAGTTGTATTACTAATGTCTTCCTCTTTTATCCTTACATGATGGTAGCCTGATCTCAAATCTTTCTTTGAGAAATATTAACTCCTCTTAGTTGATCAAATAAGTAATTAATTATACGTAGAGGATATTTATTCATCACGGTGACCTTTTGCAATTGTCTAAAGTCAATGCACAACTTGAGAGTTCCATCATTTTTCTTAAGGTATTGGTGCTCCCCAGGGGGACACACTTGGATGTATGTATCATTTCTTCAATAATTCTTCCAACTACATCTGTAACTCCTTCAAATCAAGTATACTCATTCTGTATGTTTTAGCTGCTCCATTGGGGTATATAGACAATTACATGCACAAAGATAGAAAAATAGGCTTCAAAGAACACTATTCTCATTAATTGGATGTAAATATATACAATGAGAATGTCCCTTGGGTTCATCTCACAAGTCAACTCTTGGAATCTCAAGAGACTCTTGGTATTCTCCTAGAATTATGGTCTTCTTTGCATGTGAATGGTGCACAATAATACTAATACCAAGGATTATGTTCCCAACAATTCCCCCCTTAATATGAAGGGTGTATATGAGTCCAAGAAAAAAAGAGCTGAATAACTGGAAGTGGACAACTACCACTTGCTGAACATTTCAATCTTGACAATCCAAATTTCCAAGCAAGTTAGCAGAAGCTAACATCTCCTACTAAATACATGTGCTCTCTGAAGAGGTGGTTTTGGGTAACCACCAACCAAAGGGGGATAGCAAAAATCTGGAATCTTCTACTATGTGCGTCATTTAAAGATGACCACAAATCTAAAACTTCACACAAAGGCTCATAGGTTCCGTATGGAACTTGACATGAGGGATCATAGGTTCTTTGGAGTGGTGGTTTGGGGACCACCATCTGATGTCTAGCAGAAGTTGAAGTCTTTTGCTAAATCTGTAGTTTTAGGCTCACCACCAAATTAACTTTGGAGCTTAGTTGAACATGGTGGTTCAGGCTCACTTATTCCATCTCGCTTGTTCTCGCTTGCTTGTTTATGACGGTCTTTATTCCTCCCAGTCAGGGTTATTGTAAGGAGAGGAGAGTCCCATGGTGTCAAAACTAGACACAAAACACATGGTTACTCAGGGGCATGGTTCTCTTCTGTCTTCATGCTACATTTCAGAATATGGCCTCCCAAACTATTTTTGGTTCAGGATCGCTTGATCTAGATTACTTAAGGAAGGCCATGGCTGCTTGTTGTCAGAATGACAAGGTTTCAAAAATTGAATCCTGACATTATGTTCTCCCCTGTTAGGTACAAGATAAGAAGCAATACACTATTCTACTGCAATTTTTCTCTTGCAGGTTTCTTCATCTTCACACACTTATCTGAAGAATGATTACGCTTCCCACAATACTGACAAGGATGAAGATCAAAACACTAATCTTTCATATGGAAAACTCTGTCACAATGCTGGCATCTGGAACTTTGAACTCTGACATGATTTCACTATTTTTTGACAGTTAATGGGAATCATCTTCAACTTCAAATAACAGATTGTTTTGAACAAACACTATTTCATAATGTTGATTCATGATTTGTATATCGTCCTATGTGGATTTAAAATTCTACACTTGATTGATGACAATTTGGATTGTTTCTTTTCTGACTATGATTGAGTCATCTATAGTTGTAAGTACTAGATTGTTCAAAAAATCTAATGTTTCTTCAGATTGAGACATTGTGAGGACTATATGAGGCCTCCTCCTTGTGCAAGAAGGACCAAGTACAAATGACTTAATCATACTAAGGGCTTCTTGCAACTCCTCCCTTTACAAATAAGACTCAACATACTCAAATTCTAAAGGTAAGGGGTGTCGGTCTCAACCGAGAATGACCCACATACAATGCAATTCAACTTTTCCTTCACTTTGATACTATACAAAAAACATATGCAAGTACCAAAGAATGCACTAGAACTTACAAACAAATAATTGTTGCAAGTTACACTTATGAATGTTAAATTGATATACCTGAGTTTTCTGATGACGATGATCTACTTTTGCAAGAACCAAACTAGTCTCAAGCCTTTTCTAGAAGCCCAATACTGTCAATTTGTTGCATCCTTCAATAATCTACACAATCTTTTTGAATGTAATGTGCATGTTTACAATCCTTCTACAGTGAAATCATATATGTGCCCAATAAAGAGCTTTCTCAAGCTACTCCCTCTTCTTCTACTGGAGTGATGTGCATAGTTTCATGTTGAATATTTCCACAAGGATCTGTAATCGATGCTACTTAAAAGTAATCTCAATGTTGATGTGTTAGACACAAACATGCATAAAAAAACTCTACAATGTCCTCATATTTACGACCTCAACAAACATAATAATTTCAAAAGTAGCAACTTCAAGCATGCTCATAATCTATCTTATGGAAAAGTAAACTCATATATATTCTATTTTATTGTTAACAAAGCTAACATTGGATGAGGTTGTGGTGAAACCAATCAACTTCAAAAAATTATAGTGCATTCACTGCAAAATGAAGAGAGATCACAGTAGGCAGTATCCAATGTATCACCGCAACAGTTGGCTTGTGGTTGGCTCAAAAGATATCCCATTATGAAATAAAATATGGAATGTACACAGTTCTAGGTAAAGGCCTTACAATGGATTTCTTTTAACCATGTTTCTTCGTACTCCTCTACTTTCACCACTTTCTAAAGTTGGGTTTCAAATAATGGTTGAAATGAAATGCCTCAGACAACACCAAGTATCACGCAGAGTCACTCGATGGAATTTTCATAGTCCAAATTCAACAATGACTTCTTCTATTCAACAAATAGATGCACACGAGACTTCCCAACTGCTCACATAGGGAATTTACAACGTATATGTGGCATATTATAGCTTCTTGAGAGATGTTGCTGCTCAAGGTCACAGGTGTGCACGTGAATGGAATCACATAGAGGTCTCATGAACCGCCTAAAAATGGTAATAAATGCATCTCTTCAATGTTCGATGCACATGTGTAGATTGATTTTCACATAAAATCTTTACCACATCTCCATAAAAACAAACTTCAACACATGTGCAAATCTCTCAAGAGTGGCGCAACAACAAAATTAGGGTTTCACCCTGCATAATTCTCAAGAAATTTCAAGGTCGTAGTAGGCAGTCTCCAAATTTGCGAGGCACACCACAACGATTCCACTCAGAATGAGAGAGAGACTCCTGCAGCTCTAACATGTCATGTTCAAATATTGTCACACCATTAATTCGCAACTCGAGTAGTCTTCACAGTGGAGAAATCTTCAGCATACACCAGAGTCTCAATGATTCAATACATATATCTAAATATCAATCCAAATCTACGACTTACGCTTAGAGTAATAACTCAAATAAACTCCAACTGTTATATTAGTACATTGTTGAAGGGAAGAACATAATACTATGAAAGTACGATGGGCACACCTGTTGGATTTAGAGACGTCTAATTACAATAATTAAGTTGGACATACGTGCATTATGATTATGATATCAAATACTGTCGAAAGATTACATTTATGTAATGATTAAAACATGCCAAACAATGTGATTAATTAAGTCATGGCATTATACGTATTTAAACAAGGATTTGGATACAAATACATATAGAATAATGTTAATCAATTATAATTGTTAATGGACCGATTATAGTTGATTAAAATAATAGCAGTAATAAATTGAGCTAAATAAGGAAATCAGAATTTATTCTGATTTATTTCAGTTTTTTCTGAAGTTTCCCGATTTGAAGTTTTTTATAAAATCGGAAACTCCAGATTTCTTTTTGGACTTGTTTCCCAAGTATTAGCTAAATTTCAGCAGCCCTAGGATTATAATCTTTTTCTTTGGCACTGCTATAAAAGGGCTGAGTCTCCAAGGCTTGCAATCATCCAGAAAAATTGTCTGCTCCATTTGAAGACAGGATACTCTCCAGAGAAAAGGATTGCAAGTTCTTGGAAGGATTCGAGAGCCAACAACTCAAGTCAAGACCAGGAGCATATCAATCCAGAGCCTTGGAAGCTGTCCGCAGCCTTTGAAGATGGAAAGTAAGTTCCGTTGTGCATTAAGCTTGATTTCTAAGTTCCGCTGTGCATTAAGTTTAATTTCTTACATAGGAGTAGATCTTGGTTAGGGTTTAAAGTAATTAGTAAAACCCATCAATTGGTATCAGAGCCTCCCTTATGTGAGAATTGCAGTTTGAAATCCAAGTCTCCATGGTTGAAATTGCTGCGTGTGATCCCCTGAGTATGAGATGTGTTTTGTAAGAAATGCTGTGTGTATTCCACGAAGTTTGAAAACATTTTGGGCATATTTCAGTGATGGCTGGAAAATCGATTATATATCTCTGTTTGTTGATAGTGAAGTGTTAAAAACGTTTTGCTGAGGGTATTGATTGGAAAAACGAATTCATGTGTTGTATGCCTCTGTTGGAAGTTTAAAAACGTTTTAGCTGAGTCTGTGGCCTGGAAAATGAGTTTAAATGCTCTGCAGTGGCCATGGAAGTTTAAAAAAAAACGTTTTGGTATTTCTCTTGCATCTAGAAAAACGATTTTTGGTTCATTTAAAAACGTTTTAGCCCATAGAAGGGTTTCCAGATCTGAATCGTGCCCACAATAAAACTCTGTCATATCCTTTTTTGTGTTCCAGGATTGTTTTGATGGCATATCGTTTATTTTAAAAATTCTGTGTGTATCCATTTCGATTTCTCTGTATATCCATATCGATTGGCGTTTCCAGAATTTATGAAGCGATTTGTAACCCGTGTTTATGCCTTGCTTGAATTTAATCTTTATAAGTGCCAGGATTCGAATCCAGTGGTCACAGGATAGCTGGGTTTACGCCTTGCTGGAAATTGATCCAGGGTATTAGCTATGGCAGGAATATGGTTTTATTTTAAACCTTGTTGTCTTGTATGCCACGATTTCAGAAGGATAACTCATCTAGGTGTTTGGAAAAATAATATTTCATTACTATGCTAGGTATATATTTTTAAAATATACTTTGACCTAGGGCATAGAGCATGTATTGGAAGGTAAACGTATAGCTCTGTTTTTTCTTCTTGAGTTTGAATGAAAACACCCTTGGAAACTCTGTATGACAGAGGGATCTTGAATGAAAACGTTTTGGCTTTTAGCTCTGTAATTTTTCTTCCTGGAATTGACATGAAGGCGTTTTGGGCATTCTCTGTCTTCATTTTCTGTCTTGCTCATTTGTTGGAGTGAATGCATTTAGCATTTGTATGTTGGTTGGAAAATGATTTGTTTTACTCTCTGTATTTTCCCATTGGAATATAAAAAACGTTCGGGTATTTCTCTTACGGTTGGAAAATGGTTTTTTAGTACTCTGTATTTTCCCTTGGGAAGATTAAAAACGTTTTGGTAATTCTTGTATGGCCAGAAAACGATTTTAATACTTTGGATTTTCAACTGTTAAGATTGATGATTTTAGGCATAATTTTGGAATCTAACTAAAGGCGTTTTATACATGTGTTGTTTTCGCATGAGTCAAGCATTGATGTTCGCAAAACGAACCGCTCTGTGTAAGACGATTGCAAGGATGACTCATGACAAGCTCAATGGACGTGGGTGTTAGCTTTCCCAAAGGAGGGTTGGCACCTGCTAAGTTGTTTGGTGCATAAGGGTGATGTTTAACGAATAAGTTGCAACACACATATGCTGGCAATGTCTAGAAAAGCATTTTGGGCTTGGTGCACCAGGTCCGTTAGTGACCTGCCTTCCCCACTTGACTGGCCTGGTAGTTAGCAAATGGATATGTCAATCTGGCCCAAAGGCGGAAAAGACAATAAGGTAATGATTGCGCCCAAAGGTGTTTTTCATTATTGAGTGGTGTTTTGGCTAAAAGATTCAATGGAGCACATAATTTAATTTGGGCCTTTAGATGGATTTTAGAATTATGATTAAAGATCAAATCGTGATGCATAATATCTAATTTTTTCTTTCTTTTTGTTCTTCAATTTTCAGATCTAAACATAATGTCAAATCTAAGTCAAATTAAGCCCCTCATGGGGAACAATTTCAAACAGTGGGAAGAAAAGCTGAAATTAGTCTTAGGGATCATGCAATTGGACACTGCACTGAGATTTGATCGCCCCAAGACCAATAAAGAGGGTGAAGAAACTCCCCAAGAGAAGGCTGATATTGATAGATGGGAGCATTCAAATCGCATGTGCATAATGGTGATGAAGCAAACGATCCATGAGACTTTTCGGGGCATAATACCTGATACAGAGACCGGCGCTATTAAATACCTTAAGGCCCTTGAAGAGAAATTCACAAAGAGTAAAAAGACTGAAGTTAGTACACTCTTTGTGAAGTTGGCAACAATAAAATACAAGGGAAAAGAAGGGGTTAGAGAGCATGTTATTGAGATGACAAGACTGCAACGTGCCTTGAAAGGGCATAATTATGACATCTCTGATGAAGTTCTCATTGAGTTCATTTTTCTGTCTCTCCCGTCCAACTTTAGTCAATTCAAGATGACTTATAATTGTCAAAAAGGGACGTGGACACTACCTGAGTTTGAGGCTCAGTTGGTGCAGGAGGAAGAGAGACAGAAAATGACTAAGGGGGAAAGTGCTCATGTAGTAACATCTAATCATAAGGGTAAAGGCAAGAAGCGCAAGTTTGTTGCCAAGGTAGCTGCAAACAATGCCGTGCAGAAAAGCAAGAAGGAAGATACTTCTGCGAAAGCAGAAGAAAGGAACTGTTTTTTCTGCAAAGCGTCAGGACATACAAAGAAATTCTGCACTAACTATCATGCATGGTTGGCAAAGAAAGGTATGTCTCTTGCTTTAGTTTGTTCTGAAGTTAATTTAAGTTCTGTATCTAGATATACTTGGTGGATAGATTCAGGTGCAACGACTAACATCAGTATGTCGATGCAGGGTTGCCTAAGCCATCGCAAGCCAAGTGAGGCGGAGCGCTACATTTACGTAGGAAATGGCAATAAAGTAGAAGTGAAAAGCATAGGAAAATTTAGATTATTATGTAAGACAGGATTTTATTTAAGTTTTGATGCTTTAGTGGTTCCATCTTTCAGAAGGAACCTAATTTCTATATCTTATTTGGACAAAAATGGTTATGTATGTTCATTTGGTAATGGAAATTTCAGTTTGTATCAAAATTCTAAGCTTCTTGCTTCTGGTATCCCGTCTTCTTATGATAATCTTTATTTTCTAGATATAGACACTTCACATTCAGAGGCATTGCATGTAGATAATAGAAAACGTAAATTAACTTGCGAGAAATCTCCAACATTATGGCACAAGCGATTAGGACATATCTCTATGAAAAGGATAGAACGTCTAGTGTCTAATGATATTCTCCAACCTTTAGATTTTACAAACTTAAGTGATTGTGTGAATTGTATAAAGGGAAAACAAACTAATAAACGTAAGTATGATGCAAAAAGATGTAATGATGTCTTAGAATTGATTCATACGGATATCTGTGGTCCTTTTCCAAAAGCTACAAGAAATGGTCACCGTTACTTTATCACATTCATAGATGATTATTCAAGATATGGTCATATTTACTTAATAAAAGAAAAGGCGGAAGCATTAGACGTGTTCATAAAGTTCAAAACGGAAGTTGAGTTACAACTTAACAAACGTATAAAGTCCATTCGTTCTGATCGTGGTGGTGAATACTACGGTCGTTATGATGGATCAGGAGAACAACGTCAAGGTCCCTTTGCAAAATACTTAGAGGAATGCGGAATTGTGCCTCAGTATACATTGCCAGGTTCGCCTGCAATTAATGGTGTTGCTGAACGGCGAAATCACACCCCTAAAGACATGGTGAGAAGTATGATTGCTCGTACAACTCTACCTGAGAATTTGTGGGGAGAAGCCTTAAAGACTGCAGCATACATACTTAATAGAGTGCCTACTAAAGCAGCTAACAAGACCCCTTACGAGTTATGGGTTGGGCGCAAGCCTAGCTTGAATCATTTGAGAGTTTGGGGATGTCCATGTGAAGCTAGGTCTTATAAGCCAAATGAAAAGAAACTGGACGAAAGGACCATTAGTTGTTACTTTATAGGCTATTCTGAACGATCTAGGGGATACAAATTCTATAATCCAACAGAACATACAGTTTTCGAGTCAGGAAGTGCGAAATTTTTTGAGGATAATGAGTTTGTGGGGGGAGATATGACAAAAGATAGTATTTTTGAAGAAGAAGAGACGAATGCGAATGAGACTATGGACCAAAGTCCTGGTTCTGTTCAAATTCCGATTGCGTTTAGAAATGAGACTATGGACCAAAGTCCTGGTTTTGTTCAAATTCCGATTGCGTTTAGAAATACATCTTCTGACAATATGCAAACTTCATCATCACAAATAACTCAGTTAGAAACTCAACATGGAATAGAGAACACAAATGGACCTGAACCCAACCCAAACCCTGACATTGACATGACAAATGTTGATGGCCTAGGGCCTGTGGGAGATTCAGAAATTGATAATGATGTTCCTCCTCTTGTTGAAGATCAAGTTGTAAATGAACCTCAAGAAAATCTAGTACCTGTGCCAATTAGGAGATCTACTAGAGAGAAAAGATCTACACAATCTAAGGATTATGCATATCTTCAAGAACATGAGTTTGACATTGGCATGTTTGAAAATGATCCTGTTAATATCAAACAAGCTGTGGAAAGCTCTAACTCTCAAATGTGGATTAATGCCATGAATGAAGAGATGAAATCTATGTATGACAATGACGTTTGGGATATCGTTCCGTTGCCTAAAGACAAGAAACCCGTTGATTGCAAATGGATATTTAAGACTAAGCGGGATTCTAAAGGCAATGTTGAAAAATACAAGGCACGTCTTGTTGCGAAAGGTTTCACACAGAAAGAAGGCATTGATTATAAAGAGACTTTCTCTCCAGTTTCATCGAAAGACTCTTTAAGGATTATATTGGCGCTTGTAGCACATTATGATTTAGAAATTCATCAGATGGATGTAAAGACGACGTTTCTCAATGGTGACATTGATGAAACGATCTATATGAAGCAGCCAGAGAACTTTGTATCAGGTGATGCAGGGTCTATGGTTTGCAGACTTAAGAAATCTATCTATGGGCAAAAACAAGCATCTCGACAATGGTATCATAAATTTCACAAAATTGTTAGCTCATTTGGTTTTGAGTCTAACATAGTAGACGAATGCATATACCTTAAGTTCTATGGGAGTAAATTTATTTTCTTGGTTTTATATGTAGATGACATATCGCTTGCCGGTAACGATAAGGACATGTTGCATCAAACTAAGAATTTTTTATTTAAGAACTTTGAAATGAAAGATCTTGGTGATGCATCATTTGTTCTAGGGATTGAAATACTTAGAGATAGATCTCAAGGTATTCTAAGGTTATCCCAGAGGAACTATATCGATAAGATTCTAACAAGATTTGGCATGGAAAACAGCAAACCAGGAGATACCCTTGTATCAAAAGGAGATAAGTTTAGTCTAAAACAATGTCCCCAAACTGACTTAGATAAAAACATCATGAAAGATATTCCCTATGCCTCAGCCGTGGGTAGCATCATGTATGCACAAGTATGCACGCGTCCAGATATTGCGTTCATCACTGGAATGCTAGGGAGATATTTGAGTAACCCAGGTATGGAACACTGGAAGGCAGCCAAGCGAGTGTTGAGATATCTAAAGAGAACAAGGGACTTTATGCTCACGTATCGGAGATCGGAACAGCTCGAGGTCATTGGATATACTGATTCTGATTTTGGAGGATGTGTCGACAGCATGAAGTCAACATCAGGATACATCTTTATGATGGCAGGAAGTGCCGTGTCATGGAAGAGCGCTAAAAAGTCATTGGTGGCCTCCTCCACTATGGCAGCTGAATTTGTTGCATGCTATGAAGCATCTAATCATGGCGTATGGCTGAAGAACTTCGTCACAAGTCTGAAAATTGTGGATTCTATTCAGAAACCACTCAAATTATTATGTGACAACAATTCAGCAGTGTTATACGCAACCAACAACCGAAGTTCGTCAAAGTCAAAGTACATCGATATTAAGTTTTTGGTTGTAAAAGAGAGAGTGCAGAATAATGAATTATGTATAGAACACATAGGTACAGACTCCATGATTGCTGATCCTCTTACTAAAGGATTACCACCCAAAAAGTTTCACGAACATGTTGCCCGTATGGGTGTAATATCTTTTTAGGATAGTTAGAAAATGTGGGAGTCTGAATATGTTTTAAGTTTTGTTTTTGGATGTTCTATGTAATGCAATTGTAAACAATTTTGATGATATATACAAATTGCATTCAGTTTCAGTTTCATTATTTCTTTCTTTAAAGTTTGATCTTTTGACCTCATACAGTAAAGTAAAGGTGACTCAATTAGAAATAGGCACGTATAATCACACTTGCGTGTAATTTCTAAACTATATGTCCAAATCAGATTCATGTCATTTAGTTATGTTGGCAGCGTGATTTATGTCGGTTTAGTTGCGAATAAATGTGACAAGTGCTGCTTAAGTCCTTTGTTAACATAATTGATGGACAGAATTGTTTAAGAAATACGATAAGAAAGACAGAAAAGTTGCATGCAATAAAGTTAAGGATATATAATCAAAAGGTTGCACTTGTCCATGTGGGAGATTGTTGGATTTAGAGACGTCTAATTACAATAATTAAGTTGGACATATGTGCATTATGATTATGATATCAAATACTGTCGAAAGATTACATTTATGTAATGATTAAAACATGCCAAACAATGTGATTAATTAAGTCATGGCATTATACGTATTTAAACAAGGATTTGGATACAAATACATATAGAATAATGTTAATCAATTATAATTGTTAATGGACCGATTATAGTTGATTAAAATAATAGCAGTAATAAATTGAGCTAAATAAGGAAATCAGAATTTATTCTGATTTATTTCAGTTTTTTCTGAAGTTTCCCGATTTGAATTTTTTTATAAAATCGAAAACTCCAGATTTCTTTTTGGACTTGTTTCCCAAGTATTAGCTAAATTTCAGCAGCCCTAGGATTAGAATCTTTTTCTTTGGCACTGCTATAAAAGGGCTGAGTCTCCAAGGCTTGCAATCATCCAGAAAAATTGTCTGCTCCATTTGAAGATAGGATACTCTCCAGAGAAAAGGATTGCAAGTTCTTGGAAGGATTCGAGAGCCAACAACTCAAGTCAAGACCAGGAGCATATCAACCCAGAGCCTTGGAAGCTGTCCGCAGCCTTTGAAGATGGAAAGTAAGTTCCGCTGTGCATTAAGCTTGATTTCTAAGTTCCGCTGTGCATTAAGTTTAATTTATTACATAGGAGTAGATCTTGGTTAGGGTTTAAAGTAATTAGTAAAACCCATCAATTGGTATCAGAGCCTCCCTTATGTGAGAATTGCAGTTTGAAATCCAAGTCTCCATGGTTGAAATTGCTGCGTGTGATCCCCTGAGTATGAGATGTGTTTTGTAAGAAATGCTGTGTGTATTCCACGAAGTTTGAAAACATTTTGGGCATATTTCAGTGATGGCTGGAAAATCGATTATATATCTCTGTTTGTTGATAGTGAAGTGTTAAAAACGTTTTGCTGAGGGTATTGATTGGAAAAACGAATTCATGTGTTGTATGCCTCTGTTGGAAGTTTAAAAACGTTTTAGCTGAGTCTGTGGCCTGGAAAATGAGTTTAAATGCTCTGCAGTGGCCATGGAAGTTTTAAAAAAAACGTTTTGGTATTTCTCTTGCATCTAGAAAAACGATTTTTGGTTCATTTAAAAACGTTTTAGCCCATAGAAGGGTTTCCAGATCTGAATCGTGCCCACAATAAAACTCTGTCATATCCTTTTTTGTGTTCCAGGATTGTTTTGATGGCATATCGTTTATTTTAAAAATTCTGTGTGTATCCATTTCTATTTCTCTGTATATCCATATCGATTGGCGTTTCCAGAATTTATGAAGCGATTTGTAACCCGTGTTTATGCCTTGCTTGAATTTAATCTTTATAAGTGCCAGGATTCGAATCCAGTGGTCACAGGATAGCTGGGTTTACGCCTTGCTGGAAATTGATCCAGGGTATTAGCTATGGCAGGAATATGGTTTTATTTTAAACCTTGTTGTCTTGTATGCCACGATTTCAGAAGGATAACTCATCTAGGTGTTTGGAAAAATAATATTTCATTACTATGCTAGGTATATATTTTTAAAATATACTTTGACCTAGGGCATAGAGCATGTATTGGAAGGTAAACGTATAGCTCTGTAGATCGTTGTAATATTTCTTTACAACGATCGCAACAATATATCAATACGCAAAAAACATTTCGTGTAGATATGCATCAGTTTGCAAAGGTACCATGCACAAAGAGCTCTGGGCTCCAGCAAGAGCAAGAGCAAGAGTTTTTGTTGAACACTCACTCTTAACTAGTCATCAAATTTGTTTGGAAAATGCTAAAGTCTTAGCTAGGGAAGACAACCTAATAAAACAAAAAATTAGAGAGAAAATTGAAATCGACTTGAACCAAAACTTCCTTAATAGAGATGATGGCGCAGGGCTTAGTGACTCCCAAAAACCCTTCTTCATTCCCTACAACTTAGAAGACCCTCATTAATAAATAACTAAATTTAATGAGAAAATTAAAATATAAACAATTATAGGATAATCACCCTCCCATAGAATACAAATTATAAATATCACTATTATTATTATAATAATATTTTATAATACTCACCTCCCTTAGAAGATATTCACTACTATTATTATCAAAAGAAAATTATAATCAATCATTATTATTATACTTTAACAAAGAAATGAAATTTAATAATAATACTATTAAAATTAAAATAAAACAATACTCAATCCTTCTTACATGATAATCACTATTATTATTTTTGTAACTCTGTTATAAATATCATTATTATTATGGTAGTGATATTTATAATAATCACCTTGATCTTTATCATTATTATATTTATAATCATCCATCAAACTCATTGGTATCATTATAATTACTATACTATAGTAAAGAAATGATACCAAATAATAATAACCTCATATAAAAGTCATTATTATTATAATTAATAATTTTCTTATTACTATATTTTTAGGTTTAAAGTTAAATACAGACCAAAATTTGAAGGCCTAGATTATTAATAAAACCAACTCTAATCATTAAACGAATTATATTAGGTTTCATATATATGGGCTCACAGGCATCTTAAAATCTATTTGGATTCAGTTGTCTCCTGGTGATGATCTCGGAGTAGGGATCGAAACGTCGAGTTTCAAAGTGATTGATACTATTATGTTCCAACAATGCATGCACTAAAAAATCAAATGAAATCCTATAGGGTCCGACTCGGTTAGGAACCTTTTTTTCATGTAAATGAGTCATATGCCAGTTTTGTATCATGATTATTGATAAGAGATCAACTTTTTTATTTTTATTTTTTTTATTCAAGGTAACAATATCTTAACTTAGTTTTATAGAAAGATTCATTCCCCTAACCATAACCCTAATCTAATCCACATCATAACATAATAAACTACGCATCCCACTATCTTCATACATTCACATGTGTTGACCATTGCATTTAAATTAAAGTAATTCTTAACAACATTTTATTCTTCTAAGCAACCATTTCACTTTAATTAATCAACCGTATTTATCCTTGAGCTAGATTGCTCATAATCACAATTCTCTTGTTCATTCGGTAAGTAAATATACAACATATGAAAATCTTGAATACAAGTTAAAAATGAATATTCCATTCTTCATACTATAAGTCAATTTAAACGAAACATCTACATAATAATGTGATTACTACCTATGCTCATACTCTATTTAATACATTACAAGTTAAACAATACCTAAGCATTCGACAACTAGTGGACCACTCGTAATCAATATATGCTTGACTTAGTACTAATGCCGAGACATAAGGATTGTGTCTCCATTGTGCATAATGAATCAAGCACAAACAATTAACACCGGCTTCGAAAATACCATCAACGAGCAGCCTAATTTAAGGGCCGTGACTCGATCTATGACTATCCAACACAAATTTATACAAAACAATTAATTGATTAACTCGGAGTCGCTCGATCGACAAAGATATGAGCTTGAATCAACAACATATAAATAAATGGTTAATCGACTTGAATGTCAAACATATTATGGTTTGCATGAGGTACATGGGAGGTGAAATCCACTTCCATAACCTCACATTGTTCACGTCGAGGCCATATGCATTCGTTGCCAACCTATAAATAAATAATGGAACACCACATGCATTGCATGGCACTGATCCATAGATCGTGTGCATGCTCTGCCATTCACATGTAATCAAATAAATGAAATGCCATACAAGCAGACTTGCCATCGATCCACATGTGGATCGCATCCATATTAAATGGAATGCAAACATAAGGAAATATTACAGCCATGTGGCATCGATCTACAGATATCGATCACCATCGGTATTTACATAGTATGCAAGCATACAAACTGTGGTACGCCATATGATATCGAATGTAAGATGGTATCGATCCACAGATTGATCTCCATCCTCTTTCAACGAATTGCATGTATAAACATTTAAACAATATACAAGTTTAATTAAAACAACAATCCCATTGATGGAGAAGTAAGGATGCCATCGTGGATGGGTCATCCAATAGAAGGAAAACTTTAAACGCGGTAATCGCTTATTCGACAACACCAGGATCTCTTTCTCGGATTAGCGACTTAGAAGCAGAAAGGAGCAATTGTACATACTATCAAGCAGACCCACACATTGCCATGGGTGCCTTACGCAAGCCCATAAATAAAACAAAGTTATACAAGGTTATGTGCATACCACGGTTGTATCGTGAGGTTCACGATTACTTCCATTACTATGAAAATCCCACTCAAGTTCAGTTTCATGGTAAACATTTATACAGTTAATATAAATTACAAATAATTCCAGCCGTGTAATATATACATAATTGCTATCTATATTCACTTGCCTTTTTCACATATATTCAAAACTAAATAAATGTTGTACCTGACCATACGGATGCTCGAGTTGTTGATAGTGATACCGGAGCTCAAGTACTTCTCGATCCTCTTCTAAACTTTAGAATTCACCAGCGGACACCTCAGTTGACCCCCCGACCATATCAGGAGTACTCTTCTCCCCCACGAACCCCCGAGAAATCGGGTCGTATAGCTCATGTACACAAAACTAGAGGTCCAGAAGTGGGATCCCCCCCCACCAAGACCTCTTTCCAAACTCACAATATAAGCAAATCAATGTTTTACAATCATTACGATAACCATCCAGCCATAGGGTATCCTTCCCTTTCCTCTTGCCTTCCTTAAATAGGAAATTTCTTTGCGACACATGTCGCTTCATGCAAATATGCCTAATATTTTAATTATTTAAATATAATTAGCTCACCCAGCCATGTGTCCAATTCCTAAGAGAGTGAACCTACATTCCTAGATTTACTCAAGTCTGTTCCCCCTGATGCTTCAATCTAGTTTCTATTTTTGTGGGTGCAAGTGGAGATGTCTACATGCTAATGTTTTAGTATACTATTTGCTCCTAAACAAATATTCTCCATTATTTTAATTACAAATAATTATTTCATGTGCAAATGGCCTAAATGCAAACCTATATGCTCAATGCATAATATTCATCAATTGTTCTCGTCTTGGGTCTAGGTACCACATCGTCGGGTCCATCCATCCCTCATCATGGTACCACATCGTCGGGTCCTTTCATTAGTACTTCTTCGTTTCATCTGATTTGCGGGAACTTCATGTAGGGATTTAGGATTCGTTACCTTCAATCCTCCGTCTACACTCTATTGGAGACTAATGGAACTAAGGAGTAAGTTTGTTCTTACTGCATGCCCCCCAACCTCGTACGTGACCAATTCTGTCATGGTACACTTCGCACGACTTCACGCTCCCTTGAGTAATCAGGTAGGTGCTTCTCAACTCGTGCATGGAATCCGTAGGAAGTCAACACCATCGTCGTTCTTCCATGTGGGATTTTATTCGTACTCTACGACCCATTTATTTCCTTTGTGAGTCCATTGGCGAATCGTTTCACCTATCACTACACACATGCTCCAAAAAACACATTAATAGATTTGTTCTCATTTATCATAATTCACTTCATAATCTACTAATCGTTATGCAACCATAATTTACTCATAAAATAATATATTTTGTCAATCTGCTAATTATTAAGCCAACATGCATTTCTTTCATTCACATCATATATTTCATAAAATAGATAATCATTAAGCAAACATACATTTATTCATCAATTTAAATTAAGTACATCCATTTCCACAAATGTCATTCAATTCATTGTTTTCTTTTATCAATTTTTCGTCATGCAAATCATTAGGTGTTTCTCAATTATTCAATATATATATAATCAAAGGGTCATTTTATTAAAGTTTTATTTAGAGGTCACTCGACAAGTGCCCTTAAAGTCTACATCAATCTATGGGAATTACATACACCCCTTCTTATTTAGAACTTCGTCTCGAATTTCAGAATAAATAGGGAAAGCTACGACGCATCTCAGCTGCGTCCTCCCAAGTCGCAGAGCTAGGACTATAACTGTCCCACTGCACTTTGACTTGATCAATCACATGGTTCCTAAGCTGCTGTGTTCATTGGTCCAATACCCGGATTGGCTCAGCCATCACGGCCCCATCGTCCGTTATCTGCACATTTCTCAGATAAATAACATGTGAAGCATCGGGAACATAATGACGCAATACTGAAACGTGAAAAACATTGTGAATCCTACTCAAATATAACGACAAGTCAAGACGATAGGAAATTGGTCCTATCCATTCCAAGATCCTAAAGGGTCCTACAAAACTAGGGGATAACTTGGATCCCTTGCCAAATTTTATCGAACTATTCTGCGGTTTCACTCGCATAAACACCTTATCCCCAGTCTCATAGCTTCGATCAGTTCTATGTGCATCCGCATAGCTCTTCTGCCGATCCTGTACTTCCTTTAGTCGAGCACGAATGGTCACCATCTGATCTTCCATTTCCTGTATCACTTCTGGGACTAACAATGCCCTATCTTCCAATCTATCCCAACTTATGGGAGTTCTACAAGGTCGTCCGTAGAGAAATTCAAAATGTGCCATTTGAATTGAACTTTGATAACTATTATTGTAATAAAATTCCACTAAAGGTAGGTATTCTTGCCATATGTTTTGTTGATCCATTACGTACATCCTTAACATGTCCTCCAAAACTTGGTTCACCCTTTCAGTTTGTCCATCCGTCTCTGGGTGATATGCTGTACTAAAGTTGAGTTGAGTACCTAGGGATTCTTGGAAGCTTGTCCAAAACCTTCCGGTAAATACCGAACCTATATATGAAATAATCTTTTTCGGTACTCCGTACAATATTACAACTTCATTCATAAAAACCTTAGCAATTTTAGGAGATTGATATGTGTTCTTGATCGGTAGAAAGTGGGCACTCTTGGTAAGAGTGTCGACTACTACAAAAATGGTGTCATGTCTTTTGTTGGTCAAAGGTATACCAACTATAAAGTCCATGGAGATGACTTCCCACTTAGATTCAGGAATCGCATGTGGTTGGAGCAATCCGGCGGGGTGTCAGTGTTTTGCTTTCACCATCTAGAATTCCATACATTTTGATACGATACTTACCAAATCCCTCTTCATTCCTTTCCAAAAGAATAAAGGTTTCAGATCTGCGTACATTTTCTTTACTCCGTGATGAGCTCTATAAACCGTTTTATGGGCTTTTGTCAAAATCAAATTCTAAATCTCTTCATTTTCTGGTACATAGATACTGTTGTTATACCTTAGTAACCCATCCATGTCTAAGGAGTACCCTTTGTACTTGGGAATCCTCACTTTCTCAGTCTCCAATTTCATTTTCACTTTGTTATACCATGTGTCATCCTGTTGAAGTGCTAGAATCTTCTCTCTTAGGTTTTTTTTCATCGGAATAACTGAGAATATCCCAGGTCTTCGATTGACTGCATTAGCTACTCCGTTTAAAGTTCCCTTCACATAGGTAATTTCTAAATCGTACTCACTGAGTAACTCCGACCATCTTCTTTGTCTATCATTTAAGTCGCTTTGAGTAAATATGTGTTGGATAGTCATATATCGAGTCACAACTTGTAATATTCTCTTTTTTATTATGGGGGAATTTACTGGGGATTGATGCCATATACACCTTCAGAGGATCTTTAGCATGATTATTAGATCACCAGCAGATAGACAGGGGCCACCAGAGCCAAAGGCCACCTGCATGCATGACATCTGAGCATTATTTCATGATGCATGCACCTGATTGAGTCTCCAGGCACCTGCATGCAAGTCAACTGTGAATTAGAAGATAAAGTGACCTAGTTAGGTCATAAGTTAGGTTTTTGGAAGTTGAATGTTTTAAAAGAAAGGTAAAGTGAATGGAGAAGACACATTATTGATTATTGATTTGTGATTCCGATTTGGAGAGCTCAGCGAGCAAAGTTGGCGTTGAGTGCATGCACTTAACTAACTGGTGTATTTCGACAGCGAAATCTATCTACCCTAGTTCATCATTAGGTTGGATCATTCAGATTCAACATTACTTCAGCATTGATTCAGTATCAGGTTCTACTCATCAGTGATTTCAGGAGATCGATTTATTGAGTGGATTGGGCATTCGCTACCCTTACTTGGGCGAATTGTTCCAAAGCACATCTATTCATATTGCAACATTCAGTTGTCAGAATTGTTGCATGCAGCCTCCATCAGCATCAAGGCATGGGTATTACCCTTTACATGGAAGGTTAGCCTCTCATATTGTCTCTTTTATTATTTATCAGCAGTTCCTCCTTTAGGAACACGTATCCTCTTCTTGGACGAATTCCTCATAAGGAGATCATCACGTTTTTGGGCTTGGGAGCCTTATTTCTCATGCATGCAGTCCCCATAGTCTTTAGAAGGGTATTATAAACCTAGACTACCTCATCGGGGTTTCAATCGACATCTTATTTATTATTCTGGAGCACTCTTGGCTTTCAAGGAGGACGTCTTCTCCCCAAGAACACGACTTGCCTTAATTCTTTATTGGTTCATCCTTATTCATGCATGCGGGGACCATCAGCATCATCATTAGCTTGGCTAAATACTGGTATGTACATACATAAACTTCTTCCTATTTTATAGCATTTTGGTATTACCGGGGTTATAGTTTTGCATGCAAGTGCATGCATGGAGAGATCAATATACATCTTTAGACTTGTTTGAGGTATCATCCTACTAGTCAACATAGAAAAAGAAAAATATTAGTTTGGGATATTACAGTGGTATCAGAGCATGTTCCTCTCCAGCTGTGGGATCATGCAGTTGTTAACAGATAGATGAATACAGAGTTTCGGATTGAGAAGAGCAAAAGAAAAGAAACAATGGTAGGAAATGATAGAATAGCTTTCAGTAGCCTCATATCCGCTCTGAAGGAACTAACTACTGGACAAGAAGAAATGATGAGTTCCTTGAGGCAAATGACAGAGGAAACTGGGCCCACCCCACACAGTCCTATTACTTTGCTGGCGCTCCCCAGTCTGGAACCAAAAGGTGATCATGATGCCTTTAAACGTTTATCAATCATTTGGAAAACACCTTTGTGATGATTGGACCAACGACCAAACGGTTTCGGTACCCAAAAACAAACTTCTGTGCATTCTGTGTTTTCAGTAGTTAGCAAAACTGGGCTCGAAAATTATAAGCTACTGAAAACCCCCCCCATTCGGTGGTTAATGAATTAAGGTTTCTCCCTAACCACCAAATCGCCTGAAGGCATTGGAAACCTTTCTCCACTTTCAGTAGCTAGGGGAGTCCTGCCTGTATATCGTAAACCACTAAATCTGGATTTTGGCAACTAATGAACAATCTCTATGTTCGCCTAAGCTACCGAAAACTGTGTACGGTCCAGCCTACAAAAGTTTTACAAAACTGTGTTTTCTGACCCCTGCTGCTTGGATTTCTCTTCCTCATGGGCCAAAACTGGAGTGTCAGTAAAACTAATTGCAGCTGCTGCTAAGTTGTCAAGATCTGAGTGTACCTTGGGCTAGGGTTTCTGAGTTTTTTCCTTGCCTCCCAGAGACTTGACCTTCCTGCTGAGCCTGATATTTTCTCTGATCAGCCTAATATTCCTTCCTTTCAGATTACCATGTTTTTTGGTCAACCCATGAAAATAAACATACATTTCAATATGTCTTTCAGTTAGCCTTTCATTTTTCTCCTTGATTACTCTTTGGAGCATCTCGAGCTCATACACCCGCTCGAGAAGCCGATTGATTTTCTGCGTTGAAGAAATTTTTCATTTGGTTGTTGATACCTCAGCCACCTGCTGATCCTGTTCCCCCTCAAGTGTAGGGGAAGGTAAGTTTACACATGCAATCTCCTACTCTTCCACAGGAAGAGCTACTTCTTGAATCTCTTGTTCTGCTGTCATTTCCTTACGATTTGTTCCCGTTTCCTGCAATTCATCGTCTTTAGAGTCGGTGTAGGGGAGGCCTAACAGGTTCACCTTCCTTGCAGAAGTTTCTCCTTCTTTCCTGAAAACTAGCTTTTTCCCAATCCTCTCAGGCTCAGAAGAAGGTGTAATTGGGACTGCTGGTAACGAAGAAACGGCTCGTCTTTTCCTCTTTTCACTTCTAAGGGTGGATGGATTTTTCGAGGAGGATTTACCCTTGTCTTCGGGTCATAATTCAATGTTAAATTCATTCCAGAAAAGGAAATAATCCCACTCCTCATTTTTTCTTCGTAGATGCTCTGACACCAGGATCTTAATTAAGCCATGGTGGGATAACTTGCTCTGAACCTTGCTTGGCTTTTCCTGGACCTGGTGAGACATCTTTGTTAGGTTTTTATGGAGGCAAAAGGGTAGGTTTAGAGGGCTTCTGCTAGTGAAATGATCTAACAGTATGAAATGATAGATCAACACTCTAGAGTACCTGCCTTCGCATGTAAAGTAGACCAAAATGGCCTTTAACAGGTGCTGCCATTGTTCCTCCAAGAAAGACATAGGGATGTCTTTGTTTCAGGTGATTGACTGGTGTGCAGGCTTGAGATATGACCTGAATTTGACTTTCTGGTTGGTGGTGGTTTTGAACCATCGTTCTCCTGTCCCTAGAATTTTCATGGCTGCTGCTACGAAGTCTTCATCTACCTAGACCTCTTCTTTCCCAATTTGTGCTTTCCTTCCGTCGAATGATAATACGAAAGCCTCCGCAATTTGTTAATGGGAGCCTTGGAGTTTCAGGCAATAGTTATAGCATCCCACATCCTTGAAGAACTGACCTATTTCCGAGTGCGACTCGAGGTAGCCGACGTCATTTAGATCCTTCCTAAGCACAACCCCTCCCTTCTTCATCTATAAGCCCTTGTTGAAACCTGCGTTTCAGAGAAACCGAGCCTTAGGGAAAAAATGATGCAGAATTGGGGAAGGAGCAACTCGTTGACAGGTAATAACACAGGATGAGGTATGATTTGGTTCAGGACCCTGACTCCGAGAGACGGTACTGAAAGCCAATCATGAAGCTTTGCGCGACCTGTCAATCTTGCCCTTTTACCCAGGAGCGATCATCGTCTGTAACTTGCTTGAATGAAAGGATCATGTTTTCGCTGGTGGTGTCCCTTTTCGGTGGCTAAGAAATGATGGACTTCCTTAATTTTGCGACTATCCCTTGATTTGACTTCTCCACCATTTGATACTGACTCGATTTCAGTAGCCAAAGATTTCGCCCTTGAAAACCGCAAACTACTAGAAAATTTCACACGTGTGAGGCTTTCGGTAACTGTGGACGATCCTGCCCTTCGGCTGAGAGCTGCGAAAAGCATCTACCTTTCAATGGCTAATGAACACCGTTGATCCGCCCAAGCCACTGAAAACAGTACCATGAATCCCAGAGATGTCCCTGCTTTCGGTAGCTATACAAAACTTCATTCCTGAACTGTGAACTGCGAAGAGCATCTGCCTTTCGGTGGCTAATAAGCACCGTTGTGTCTGCCCAAGCAACCGAAAACTGCCTCATGAACCACGATATATGTCTGATCTTTCGGTAGCTGGAGAGTTTCGTCTTTCGCGTAGCAAGCTGCTGAAAGTGGGGTTTTCGGTAGCTAATGAACCATCGTCAGGCTCGCCTAACCTACCGAAACCATGAAAATTCTTTTTTCGGAGCAGAGCAACATCAAAAGTTATTTCAAGCTTCATTGCATAATCCAAACTTATGACACGCAACTTCAAATGGATATAAAATAACAGACAAAACTCCTATCACCTAAACAAGCGCCTAGTCTATTTTATTTGGGGAGATAACATCTAGCTCCTACTCGGGGATGGAAACCTCCCTGTGAGGTTCCAAGAACCACAGGTCTAATGCCTTTCCCTTAAAACAAAAACTCAAAACCTATCTTCTAGTGTTCCATTGAGGAGTTATTTTGCAAACAAAAGCTAAGACTAAAAGTAGAAACAGTAATTACAATGACCAGGCTTTGAAGCCTCAGATGAAATAGAGTTTAAGAAAACGCCCATTGAATGGGCCACCAAACATGTCTTCACCTTCTAGACTTTGCAATTTGAAGGTGTTGTTTTGCTGTACTTGAGTTATCACAAAAGGATCCGTCCATAGAGAATCAAATTTTCCATGCTTTCCCTTATCCTGCCTCAGGGCATCCCATTTCAGCACCCAGTCGCTATTCTGAAAGCTCTCCATCTTTGCCTTCTTATCAAAAGTGTTTTTTATTTTTCCTTGATGAGCTGCTGCCCTTTCCACTAATTGTTCTCTAGTTTGCTACAATTCGAGCAAATCAAGCATTCTTCTCACCTGTCATTTGGTTCATCCTATTCCTCCTGAATAAATTTAGTCACTGGCAGGATTAGCTGCACTGGGAAAATGGCATCAGTACCACAAGCCAATCTAACGGGGGAAGTCCCTATGGATTTCTTATTCATCACCCTGTCAGCCCAAAGAGAAAACTTTAGCTTTGAATCCCAACTCTTTTGATTTTCTTCCAACAGGTTTCTGATGATTATGACTAGACTTTTATTTGAGGACTCAGCGAGGCCATTGCCTTGATGGTAGTAGGGAGTAGAGTGAACCAATTGAATGCCCATTGAATCGCACATGTGGACTAATGCTTTATCTTTTAAAGCTGGTGCATTATCAGTTACCAGCCTTTTTGGGAAGCCAAATCTGATAAGGATATTTTCATAGAGAAATTTCATGATAACCTGATGATTAGCGTTTCTGGTGGGAATTGCCTCTATCCACTTCGTGAAATAATCAGTGTCTACCAGGATCCATCTATGCTGACCACTGGATGAAGGATTGATCTCCCCTATGAAGTCAAGGCCCCATTGCTAGAAAGGATCATTTACCACTATAGGTTTCAAGGGCAAGGATTTTAGCTGCTGTTTTCCTGTGAATCTTTGGCATTTCTCACAAGCTTTCACAAAAGCGTATACGTCAGAGAACAGACAAGGCCAATAGTACCCATCCCTTAGAATCTCGTGGACAGTATTTTTCCAGTAATGATGCCCCCCACATATGCTTGAATGGAAATGATGCATGACTTGAACTGATTCTTCTTTATCAAGACATCTTAAAAGAACTCCAGCGGGATCTTTCCAATACAACAGATCATTACTTATGCAGAATTTTACAGATTTAAGCTTGAGAGATCGTGCCTGGGTTGTGCTAAGTCTAGTGGGAAATTCTAAATTCTGTAGGAAATGAATGATACCTGAATACCACTCGCATGAGAGCAAATTCTCAACCACATGTTGGTTGTTATGTTGTTCTGCTGCAGGTACCTCTGTCGGCAAGTTTGTAGAGTTTATCCCGATGAAATTTATGTCTAATAGCTTGCAATTTTCTTCAGCCATCAACTTGGCTAGACCTTGACCTTTTACCAACCTGGCGGGATTTACCTCTATATTGAATTCTATCAGCTTGGCAATCCATTTGGTTCTCTTGCCAACAATGTCAGGTTGAGTTAACACATCTTTCACGGAAGCTGAAGGGACATAGGCTATGACCTTTGTATGTAGGATATAAATTCTGAACGCTTTCAATGACTTGATCAGAGCATAGGCCTATTTTTATATGGGATCATATTTCAATTCAGCGTCCCTCAATGTTTTGCTGAAGAAGGCAATTGGATGATCAAGCCCTTCATTGTCTTTCTGCAACAAGACTGTTGTTACAGTATCATAGGAAGCAAAAGATAAAATATAGAATACCTTGGTGTAATCTGGACTAATCAGAGTAGGAGCTTCCATGAAAGCCTGCTTGATGGCCTCGAAAGAGTGTCTTGCACTTTCTGTCCATTTGATTTTGGCTCCCTTTTTTAGCATGGATGTTGTGTGTTTTACTAACTCAGAAAAATTTTGAATAAAGATCCTGACGAAATTTATCTTACCAAGGAAAGATTGGATATCCTTTTTCGACCTTGGTATAGACACCTTATGAATTGATTCAACCCGAACTGGATCAATCTTTCCACCCTGTGCTAAAACTATGTGACCTACGAGCTTTCCCTCCCCGAGAGAAAACTGAGACTTCTTAGGATTCAGAGAAATTCCAAATTGTTTGCATTTCAGAAAAACCTCCCTTAAGTGCTGCAAATGTTCTTCATGACTGTTTGAGTATACTGTGATATCATCGAGGTATATGAGGACAAATTTATCCTTTATCCCCACAAAATCTATGTCCATGGCCCTCTGAAAAGTGGCCCCGGTATTCATCAGCCCAAATGGCATCTTGGCATACATGAAGGTACCCGAGGGAGTGGTGAAGGCTATCTTCTCCTGATCGTTAGGGTGTACAGAAATTTGATTATAGCCTGAGAAGCCATCTAGGAATGACATGACCCTAGCTCTTGACACTCTCTGCAGCAAATGCTCCATCTTAGGCAGAGGGTATTTGTCTTTTTGGGAGCCTTTGTTTAGGTTTCTTAAATCGACACATAGCCCGACCTCACCATTTTTATTCCTTACTATTACCAGATTTGTGACCCATTTAGAATATCTTAGTGGGATTATGATCTTAGCATCCAGGAGCTTTTTTATTTCCCTCTCGATCACAAGTAACAGGAGAGGGTTGATAGGCCTTAGCTTTTGCTTAAAAGGGGTGGTGCCTTTTTCCAGTGGAATTCTATGTTGAATGGTATCTTCGTTGTAAGTTTTCAGATTGCTGTATTCCCAAGTGAACACGTCTGCAAAATCCTTTACCAGGCTGCTATAATTCGACCTCTGATCAGCGGTCAACTCGGTAGACAGATTTATGAATTTAGGGTATTCGTGGCTGCCTATATTATGTTCATGGACAGCAGGTTCTTTTTCCTTGTTCACAGGTTTGAAAGGGATGTCATTATGGTCAAACAACCTTTCGAGAGGTACTAAACCCTAACGTATATGATTTCCTGGTAATTGAACAATGTCATGCTGGCCTATTTTCCCTTTCAATTTAGACCTCTGGGATTCCTCTATATTTAGGTTTTCTTGGTCAATATGGATATCAAAAAATTCATCAACCACCTGGAGAAACCTACTAAGCTCATCATCATCCTCAAAGACTTTCCAAAATTTGACGTTATCTGGTAGGGATGGCCTGTACCTGACTTGGATATCATAGTTTAACTTAGGAGGCATGGGAGGGATGAACGTGCTAGCAGAGATAGCAAGGGAATCAACCAGGTGATTCATAGCTTGCGGGATATAAGAAATGTCAAAACACATGAAGGAATCTCTAAGTTTCCATACCTCTTCTCTGTATGACTTCAGTCTGACATTCTTTGCCTGATAATTTCCGTTCACTTGCTGTATAATAAGCTCAACATCTCCAAATATTTATAGGCACATGATTCCCATCTCTTTAGCAACCTTGACCCCCAACAGCAAAGCCTCGTACTCTGCTATATTATTAGTCATTTTGAAATCCTGTTTATAAGACAACTGAGTAACGTCCTTCAGAGGGGAGATCAAGACTACACCTGCACTTGCTGAAGCCTGGGTACTGGCACCATCAAAAAACATGCTCCACACAGCAGTGGTTACTTCCTCAGATTGCTGAATAGTAGGTTTTGTGACCTGTAAAGGGGCCGGCTGATCGTCGTCTATTTGCAAAATACATGCTCCAAAGTCTGTATCCAATGCGTAAATGGGATGATTTACCGAATTCTTTTCATTGCTAATGATATAGGAAAGCCAGTTTTCCCTATAGAGCCTTTTAGTTTCACCTCCAAACATGGGGATGGTAGCATAAGTTAGATCCATCTATAGGGTACCCCCTAGGCGTTTACTCCATGATCGGGACAAGAGGATGCCAAACTTCGGTGGGATGTCAAAGACCACTACATCCATTACCATGATTTTTTACGACAGCTGAGACAGGTTTATGACGAGATCCTTTATGAGACCCAGGCATCTAACTTTTCTGGAGTCAAAAGAGAAGAGATCATGGTAGGGTTTTGTGATGCTAAGCCCAAGTTCGTCCATCACTGCTTTAGACATGAGGTTTTGGGAGGCTCCTGAGTCAAGTAAGCAATTGTGAAGAATTTGGTCATGGAAGTTTAAGGATATATAGAAAGGTGGGCAGGACCCATCCTGCTCTTCAACCATGGGACCTAGGGTTACTGAGGGCTTATCATCTTGTAAATTCACAAAGTCAGCATCTATGGGTGCTTTAGGCTGGAGGGATTTTAGTATAGATCACTTGAAGGAATCATTTTTCATAAGCTCAATCAATGGAAAAGGGATTTTTAGCTTTTGAATCTCAGTTTGAGGTTGAAGGAGTGGGACAACTTGTCAGAAATTCTTGCCTCTTGATCTAGAGCCTTAAGCTGGACCGGATCAGGGACAGTTTGTTGTGATGATCTTTGCTGCTATTTTGAAAGAGCGACCACCTGTTTTGTAGGAGCAATAGGCTGCTGTTTTGAAAGAGTAACAAACTGTTTTGCAGGAGCAGCTGGCTGCTTTGTAAGGACAGGATTCTTCTTTCCAGGGGCAAGGGTCATAGGTTTTTTAGCAATGGTCCTGGACCTCAAATCGTAACTTCTTTGATCGTCAGACTGATACAGTGATTCCTCAGTGATTTTTTCATTCATGAGGGCTTATTCATAATCAGATTGTGTCAGGAAAGAGGGGTCAACCTTATCCTCCATGCAGTTGACATTGTCTTCTTCTTCTACTCCTCCCTGAATAAGCTCTTGTTCTTCTTCTATTATAGCATGCTAGAAAGGACCTCTGATCCTTTGTTCTTCAACAAGATTCCTGTCTCTCTGGAGGATTTGAGCCTGTGGGCCATTTCTTCTTTAAGGGGGAGCATTAGTGTTCCTGGGAACAAATTCATTTGTACCTTTACTTCTTGCAGGTCGCTGGCCTTGCACTTTCAGCTTGGACATTTTGGAGGTCAAGTTGTCCAGTATTTTAGCCATTTTTTCCAGGTTGGTTTCTGACAAGGAGGAGGAATATGGAGTCTGCCTTTTTTTTATCGATTTTCCCTTTGAGGATCTTAGATGTGGTCATATTAGAATCAACTTCGAGCACAACATCTTGCATGAGCAATAAAGAGGCAGATCTTCTTTCTCGGAGATGAAGACAAAAATTAGGATTGAAAGCATTTGCATAAGTAATCCTGGCTAAGGTATCTGTGGGTTTGATCTCCGCAGGGATTTTGCTAAACCTCTTGGTGAAAGCTAACACAGAATCGCCACTTTCTCTCTTCAAATTATCAAATTCTATGAGGTAATAAAGGTGGTCTCTTCTTTCCCCCCAATGCTTCAAAAATAATTAATCTAGGGCTTCGATATCATTTATTGACCCAGCAGGTAATTCTTTGAACCACTTTCTGGCCTGGCCATCTAGACTTTGCACAAAATCCCTAGTCCATACATCTTCGTGCTCAATATTTATGTTCTCAGCATAACTATAGAATGCCTCTAAGTGTTCTTTAGATGTGAAATCTCCCTCTCCAGTGAACTTAGGCATGTACTTTTGGTAATCTCCGGTAGGCATAGCAGCAAGGGGATTAGGCAAATTTAGAGGGGCATACCTAGCAATGAGGATCTTTTCCTTTTTGGTCAGAGGGACAACCATAGTGGATGTGGGTACTAAAAGGGTAGCAGAAAGTAATTTTGGTGTGGACGGTAGCTGAGGAGGTATAGGTGACAATGAAGGTGGGGGTTTTGACTCAGTGGAGTCGCCAAGAGTTGGGGTGAAACAATTTGATGGCTGCTCTGGAAAATAGGCACCCTTACCGGATTGTGCAAGTAACGAGGACAATCTTTCTTCACGCTATTGAAGTATATGTAAATTTGGAATGTATTTCACATATATGTATATTATATTCCTATAGAGATGTTATTATTCCTCTATACGGAAGTGTCGTCATTTATATTGTAAGTGTCGCAACTTATACTTGATGGGTTATTATACCACCTTGTTGGGGTCGGCCCTGTATAAGTCATGTGGGTCAAAGGGTTATTAGACCACCCTATTGGGGTCGGCCATGTGGGTCAAAGGTTTATTAGACCACCCTAGTGGGGGTCGGCCCAGTCAGCATTATGTTAAGTGGTTAAGTTGAAGCCGACCTAGTTGAGTAAAGGTCAAGTCAAGTTAGTGTATAAATAGAGAGTGTGTCTCTCTCATTTTACAAATTTCTATTCTCTCACTCACACTTGGGAGAGTGGCGCACTTGTGGAGGAGGAGGCTCTGCTGCTAGGAGAAGACTATCTCTTGTATTCTGGTTGTATCATTGCTCTATCTATCTCTGAGGAAGTTATTGGGGTTTTTCACCTTTATGGTTTTCCCCAAGTAAACTCTGTGTCTCTTGTGTGCTTGCATTATTGTGTCCATGATTGATATGCTATAGATTTGCTGTACATGATGTTCTCTCAGTTAATATCCCAGATCAAATTGAAGTAAATTCTGAAAATTTAACATGGTATCAGAGCTAGCCTGAAAGAAGGCATGTTATGGCATGTATGACACTTGTTGCACTTACGATGCTAGGGCTTGATATAGCAAAAACTAGTCATCGCAGTACTTTCGCTATAAATCCGTTTTGGTGAAGTTTTCGAATCTGAAACCTTTACAAGTCGAAGATCAGATCCCCATGTACCTTGTATCCAAAGTACAACCTCTAATTCGTTGTACTTTGTGATTTATTATCTGTACAATATAGGGTTTCTGCCTCTTCCAGATCTGAGTCAAAATCAGGTGACCTTGGGAAAAAGGTCATAACTTGGGCTAGGAAGCTCCAAATAAAATTTCGTAAACTGTGACAGGTAGTACACAGACTGTACTATCTGAGCAAATGTTTTCAGAGGCCGAAGTTGAACCAGTGACACGTGGAACTCTGTACAAGTTCTCTCTCATGTATTATCCCATAAACAGGTCACGTTGCGACACTTGGAATAACTCTCTCTTAGAGAATCCAATTGAGGTCAGACCTATCAGGATGGAAAGATAACAGGTCGGGCTATCTCAAAAAAAAAATTTAGACCCTGTGGATCGAAAATTTTGGAGTTACACCAGAAACAATCAGGTACATATTTCTATCAAAACATAATTATTTTTGAGTACCTTCATTCATGGCTTCCGGAATTTAGGGCTTCGGAGAAAGTTGGAATTTTTGTAATCGGAGACCACGGATGGATGCTACTCATCAAAATTGAAATTTAGAGACCAAGATCAGATTTTTTGGTTGGGCAGAAGGCCGAGCTTGATCAGACCCTAGTTTGGGACTTTGATCGGAAAAGTGGAAAATTAGGGCTTCTGCAAAAATGGGAATTTTTGAAATCTGTGACCACGGCTGGAAGCTCCTAGAAATATAGAAGCTTAAAGCTTTGGATCAAACCTTTTGATTGGGAAGAAGAGTGGGCTTCATCAAACCCTAGTTCGGGGTCACGTCCAGTGAATTCGAAAGTTTCAAAGGCAAAATTGAGGAGTGAAACTTTGCAGTTTTCAAATTCTGAATATACCAGCTTGATCAGCTCATCAAGGCGCATATTTCTATCCTTTCGAAAGTTTGAATTTTTGGGGTTTCTCTGACAAACCCTAATCCAGCTCCAGGTCCAGTTCTTGCAAATCAAGTGGATTGGGTTAGTCCTAGAAGAAGATAGATTGGTCACCTACATAAGTGAAGAAGTTCCTGTCTTAGAGGGAGATGAGGCGAAGTCCTTGCATAAGAAGATTACAAGCAATCTTGATAGGTATGACTCATCGAGGTATGTTTCGAGATTTGTTCATGATCAAGTTTATGGTATGTTTTTCTTCATGTTATTACGATTAGTACAATCTTGATTTTAGATTTGTCGTATCACCTTAACAAAATTATGAATGCATGATAGAAGATATTCATTGATTAGGGTGTTGACACTTATGATTGTACTAATGCATTATGGTGTTGTATGAGGTTTATGTTGTCTACTAACATGAAAGGTACACCAAGAAAGACAAATCATGTTCTAGTTCAAGAACATATGATCATGATGACATGAGGAAAAAGATTCATCCATTGTCATGGATCACTTAGAAGATCTACTTACAAGGTATGTATAACTTGGTTCTACAATGGATAACTTATGAGACATGCAGGTTACTAGCACAAGTCACTGAAGAGAACCAGAAGACATTATGCGGGTATGTTAGACATAACTAGCTAGCATGCTAATCCATGTATGTTTTTCCTATATCAAGCTAGAATCCTACCTTGTGTTAGGATCTTATATTGTTGTGTTGTTGATCATGATTATTCATGAAGTCATAGGTTTGAATAGTCATGGTTGTATGCATATTATGTTTCTTACCATAATTAATGATATGACTAACCAGAAGAATCATGAAGGTATAGGTTTGAGTAATCACGGGTTTTATGCATATTATATCTCTTATCTTGATTGATGATTTAACTAACCAAAAGAGTCCTATGATCAAATAAGAATATGTATGAGTAAAAGAAAGACTTCCCTAAAACCTTGAATACTAATGTTTATTATCTGTGTTTGAAATGATCCTAACTATACATGCTTGAGATTATTGTGTTTTGATAACATTAAATGTTTGATTATGTATGAGACCTCGAGGATAACACAATGATGATACTAACAAGAATGCATAGGGATCGAGAATGAATATAAGTTCAAGAACAGGTAATCCAGGAAGCAAAGATCAAGAGGGAGCACACTCCAGTAGTTTCTGCAAGGATGCAGATATTCAGAGGGAGTTGACCACTTCTCACAATCCACATCAGAATGGAGTTGCAGAAAAAGAAGCAAAGACTGAGAGGGAGTCAACCCAACAATCAAACAAATATAAGTATTTGAATTGTCATTTCTTACATAGTTGTTTGTTTAAATATTGTTATTCAATATTGTATATACTAATGTTCCTACAATTAGGTTGTGTATTATGCATATTAGAATAGTTGCATTGATGAACAGTATACTACTAATATACATGGGTAAGTGGCCTATGGAACTATACAACATTCCATAGCTACTTATCTAGAATGAAACCTCTTTGCTGACATGTTGGGAGTTGTGCACACTCTTAACAATGTTCTGGTAGAGATTGGAAGGCATCTAGAAAGTTACGGGATATGGATAAATGTTGTATTGAAGCATTGGCTAAGATAATTATGGCTGTATGACATATTTCTTTATGTGTAAGAATTTGTTCTGAAAACTATGAGATGTTTTCTAATCATGCAATTTAACTTGTTGTGTAGGAAAGATCGTATGCCATCACCTACAAAAGAAGAACTACAACATTTGTTCAACAACAAAATTATCTATTGAAGATATTGAAGTTCCCAGGATATAGGAAGAATGCCATGATTCGTCGATCATGAAGAATGATGTTTGGGATGTAGTCCTAAGACCTGAAGGGAAGTTTGTTATGACTTCCATATGGATCTATCAAGATCAAGCATGCTGCAGATGGCAGCATAGAGAAATATAAAAGTGATGAAATAGAAGATACACCAGATGGATTTCAAGACAGCCTTCTTGAATGGTGTAGTTGAAGAAGAAGTGTATGTGGAGAAGCCACTTGGTTCTGAGACACATGACAGGGAGTCATATATGTGTAGAACTTGGTATGGTAGGATAGACAACTTTCTATCCAGTTTGGGCTTTACCAAGAGTAAAGCGGATTCCAACCTTTACTACAAGGTTGAGGAAGGCAATCCAATGATACTACTATGTGGATGACCTATTTGTAACAGGTGAGGATAGATTGATTTCCGACATGCAGCGGAAGCTTGCTGCCGAGTTCGAGTTGAAGAATTTGGGGATGATGCACTACTTTCTTGGTATGGAGGTGTGGCAGAGTGTAGATGGAATCTTCCTTGGACAAGGGAAGTATGCAGTAGAGATCCTGAAGAGGTTTGGGATGATGGACTGCGAGGCTATGGCATCGAACCTGAAGCTTTTGTGTGATGCTTGATTTGATCCGGTTGATGTCACGATGTATCGTCAGATGATTGGGCCCTCTATGTACTTGACGAACACGAGACCATATATTTGATTTGCGGTGAACACATTGAGCCAGTTCTTGACGGATCCGAGAGATGTTCACCTGGTTGCTGTAAAGCATATTCTGAGGTACCTGAAGGGTACGGTTGATTATGGGCTCAAGTATGATGAGAATCAAAAGTTTAACCTGTAGGGTTATGTTGATTTAGATTGGGTAGGCAGTGCTGCAGATAGGAAGAGCAATTATGGGTATTGCTTCAGTATGGGATCAGGTGTGATCTCTTGGTAGCACTAAGTACAGCCGAAGCAGAGTATGTTGCGACGGATGAGCAGGTTGCAGATGTATTGACCAAGCCATTGGCCAGAGTGCATTTTGAGTACTTCAGAGAGAGGCTTGGTGCACTTTAGATCGAGGTTCCTTCCAAAGGGAAGTGATGAGTCTGGAATATGCAGATGCACATGAGATTTTCTGACATGGTTGATGTGTTCTCCCATGGTCGTGATGTAATTGTTGAGCCATTCTCACATGGTGGTAGATGTGTTCTCCCATGGTGTAGATGTAAGGGCTGAAGCCATTTTTCACATGGTGGTAGATGTGTTCTTCCATGGTGAAAAAGTAAGGGCTGGAACCTTCCCCGAATGGTTGTAGATGTGTTCTCCCATGTCGGTGGTGTAAGTGTTGGATGATGTGCATCTGGGCTGTGCTTCGTGGACGATGAGATGATCTGAAGAGGACAATGCTATGATGATCAGGAGGATCGTGGATGATGAGCATCAGGATGATGCTCTAGTTACTAGTCTGTATATGCATCAGGATGATGCTGGATATGATCAGTTGGATCATTTATATGTATATGTATGTACGCATCATATTGGATGTTGGCTATGATCAGTTGGATCATTTGTATGTATTTTGTATATGCATCATGTTGGATGCTTGGACCATGTATTTGTATATGTACCAGGTGGATACATTGTATGATCAGGTAGATCATGTATGTTGATATGTATCAGATATGATCAGGTGGATCATGTATTTGTATTTGTATCAGGTGGATACACTGTATGATCAGGTGGATCATGTATGATGATATGTATCAGCTAGATACTTGGTATGCATCAGGTGGATGCATTGTATGATCAGGATGATCATGATGACGAGCTTCAGGGTGTTGCTCCAGATGATATGTATCAGGATGGTACAGTGATGATGATCAGTGTGATCATGAGCATCAGGATGATGCTTTGTGCGATGATGATCCATTGGATCATGAGTATCAGGTTGATACTTGGAGGTCAGAGATGATATGTGGCAGGTTGTGCAAATAGCATGTAATCAGTCCTGGGAGATCTTGCCGGTCGTGCTGTGGCACATAAATGTTCCTAGGATACTCTTTCCGGTATTGCTATGTAGTATGTAATCAATCCTCAGATATCCGATAGGTTGAGATGTGTGCTCGTAATCAGTCCTGGGATGAGGTATTACTACGGAGACATGTAATCAGTCCTCAAGATCCGAGAGGTTGAGCTGTGTGCTTGTAATTAGTCCTGGGATGCTCTTTAGAGATCTTGTCGATCGTGCTGCGGCACATAAATGTTTTTGGGATGCTCTTTAAAGGTTTTGTCTATCCACATGTAATCAGTCCTGGAGATCTGAGAGGTTGAGTTGTGTGCTTGTAATAAGTCCCGGGATGCTCTTTAGAGATCTTGCCGGTCGTGCTGCGGCACATAAATGTTCCTGGGATGCTATTTAAAGGTATTGTGGAGGATATGCATGTAATCAGTCCTGGGAGATCTTGCCGGTCGTGCTTAGGCACATAAATGTTCCTGGGATACTCTTTCCGGTATTGCATCCGCACATAAAATTAGTCCTAAGAGGCCACCTCTGTTAGACCGTTTGCACAGATGATGAAGACCTGCAGTTGGTGGGCCTACATCCAGTATGAAAAAGGACTGGTTCTGTAGAACTTCCTATGATGAGTAGATTCAGATATTGATTGAGATAGCAGCAGCAGTGACGATGATGATGACTCGATGACGATTATCCAGAGAAGATGACTTGTGCTAGAAGACCTGTGTAGAGAAATACCTTCCTAGTTAAGAGGGAGTGTTGATGTATATGTAACTTCGGAATGTATTTCACATATATGTATATTGTATTCCTATAGAGATGTTATTATTCCTCTATACGAAAGTGTCGTCATTTATATTGTAAGTGTCGCAACTTATACTTGATGGGTTATTAGACCACCTTGTTGGGGTCGGCCCTGTATAAGTCATGTGGGTCAAAGGGTTATTAGACCACCCTATTGGGGGTCAGCAATGTGGGTCAAAGGGTTATTAGACTACCCTAGTGGGGATCGTCCCAGTCAGCATTATGTTAAGTGGTTAAGTTGAGGCCGACCTAGTTGAGTAAAGGTCAAGTCAAGTTAGTGTATAAATAGAGAGTGTGTCTCTCTCATTTTACACATTTCTATTCTCTCACTCACACTTGGGAGAGTGGCGCACTTGTGGAGGAGGAGGCTCTGCTGCTAGGAGAAGACTATCTCTTGTATTCTGGTTGTATCATTTCTCTATCTATCTCTGAGGAAGTTATTGGGGTTTTTCACCTTTATGCTATAGATTTGTTGTACATGTTGTTCTCTCAGTTAAGATCCTAGATCAAATTGAAGTAAATTCTGAAAATTTAACACATGCTGGTCTAAAAGGTCCTAGAAAATGTTTTCAATGGCAAGCATGTTGGTGTAAACAAAAGGGTACTTCTCTTCCGGTTTAGTCAGTAAGTGCTGCAGCTAGGAAGCACAGCCCTCTTCTTTGAGGGATTCTACGATTTCCTTTCCTAGATCAGCTCAAGTAGCAGATCCAGAACTAGGGTCTTGGACAACAGAAATGGGTGAGGACACTTGAGCCCTCGAGTCTTCTGATCTACTTATAGTTTCTTGGGAACCAGCTGCTTCAGGGAATGGAGATTCAAAAGGAGTTTCATTTGATGAGATAGAAGAAATACATCTAGTAGTGCCTGATGTAGTTCCCCTTGTGGATCTTGAAATCTGTCTCTGTGTAGTCCTTCCTCTCCTTACAATCTGTTCGGGGTCTGAAACAGGTGTCACTGGTGGCCTTTGAGGATTTGCTCTGGTACTTGGTCTTCTCAAAGCCACTTCATTCCAATGGAGTCACCAGAAGAATGATTACAACCGAAATAATGTCCAGGCTTTGTCTATCATCAAAGATGGAACTATGTCGTCTCCTAGGGAAGCTGCTGCTTCAATAATCTTCCCCGACAATGGTGACAATTTTTTATCTCTCCAGGAGTCTTTCTAGGTTGCGATTGAAAGAGCCTGGTAACTTAAACTCACTTTAAAGGGGGGGGTATGTTTGGATCAAGTTGGATGACTGAATCGAAACTCACACACTCAAAACATGCATGGAGACACCCAAGGGAATAAGGCTTTTAACAACTGCTGTTCAGAGAGTTGATAAAAGATAAATGGGAGTAAACTCCTTATCGTGCTAGCAAACTCATACACAGAAACATGTATATAAATGGCTAATCACAACAAGTAAATGACACTGATGTTCAGTTCTCAATACAAAGACAGGATTACAACTATCTGGCATAGATAAATGAACACACGCGAAATAAACAATCCACTGTGAGTACAAAAAGGCAAGAAAGAAAAATCTGAACGTCAATAGCAAAAGAAGCTTATATTAACTGAGATGCCACTGAAAGTCTGAGAATACAAATATCAAAAAGTATCTCCAAAATCGAACCATTGTTCTACATATTTCATGGGCTTTATAGCCTTTACAAACTTTTTAAGATCCTGAAAAGATGGATCGAATCTGCTAAAAAAAGTAAACTAAAACAGTTTTTTGTAAGAAATGACAGTGTCCTACATTCCACAGTAATTGACATTCTTGTTAAAGCACTTATATTCGATAGCGTTATGAAACTCCAGAGGCTGGAGAACGAGTTTGAAACCGCTGCCTGCAAAAACCTGTAGGTGTCTTTTTCTCAAAATAGACATGAATATTCTTCTTTTTACCTTGATTGCGCCCCCCAGTCTGGAACCAAAAGGTGATCATGATTCCTTTAAACGTTTATCAATAATTTGGAAAACACCTTTGTGATGATTGGACCAGCGACCAAATGGTTTCGGTGCCCAAAGACAAACTTCTATGCATTTTGCATTTTCTGTAGTTAGAAAAACTGGGCTCGAAAATGATAAGCTACTGAAAACCCCCCCATTCGGTGGTTAATGAATTAACGTTTCGCCTAAACCACCGAATCGCCCAAAGGCATTGGAAACCTTTCTCCACTTTTGGTAACTAGGGGAGTCCTACCTATATATCGTAAACCACCAAATCTGGATTTTTGCAACTAATGAACAATCTCTATGTTCGCCTAAGCTACCAAAAACTGTGTATGGTCCAGCCTGCAAAAGTTTTACAAAACTGTGTTTTCTAACCCCTGCTACTCATGTCCCTGCTGCTTGGATTTCTCTTCCTCATGGGCCAAAACTGGAGTGTCAACTAAACTAATTGCAGCTGCTGCTAACCTGTCAAGATCTGAGTGTACCTTGGGCTGCGGTTTCTGAGTTTTTTCCTTGCCTCCTAGAGACTCGACCTTCCTGCTCAGCCTGATATTTTCTCTGATCAGCCTAATATTCCTTCCTTTCAGCTTACCATGTTTTTTGGTCAACCCATGAAAAGAAACATACAGTTCATTATGTCTTTCATTCAGCCTTTCATTTTTCTCCTTGATTACTCTTTGGAGCATCTCGAGCTCATACAACTGCCTGAGAAGCCGATTGATTTTCTGTGTTGAAGAAATTTTTGTTTTGGTTGTTGATACCTCAGCCACCTACTGATCTTGTTCCCCCTAGGTGTAGGGGAAGGTAAGTTTACACACACAATCTCCTGCTCTTCCACAGGTAGAGCTACTTCCGGAAGCTCTTGTTCCGCTGCCATTTCCTTATGATTTGTTCCTGTTTCCTGCAATTCATCGTCTTCAGAGTCGGTGTAGGGGAGGCCTAACAAGTTCACCTTCTTTGCAAAAGCTTCTCCTTCTTTCCTGAAAACTAGCTTTTTCCCAATCCTCTCAGTTTCAAAAGAAGGGGTAATTGGGACTGCAGGAAACGAAGAAACGGCTTGTCTTTTCCTCCTTTCACTTCTAGGGGTGGATGGATTTTTCGAGGAGGATTTACCCTTGTCTTCGGGTCGCAAGTCAGTGTTAAATTCATTCCAGAAAAGGAAATAAGCCCACTCATTTTTTCTTCGTAGATGCTCTAACACCAGGATCTTAATTAAGCCATGGTGGGATAACCTGCTTTGAACCTTTCTTGGCTTTACCTGGACCTGGTGAGCCATCTTTGTTAGGTTTTTATGGAGATAGAAGGGTAGGTTTAGAGGGCTTCTGCTAGTGAAATGATCTAATAGTCTGAAATGATAGATTAGCACTCTAGAGTACCTGCCTTCGTATGTAAAGTAGACCAAATGGCCTTTAACAGGTGCTGCCACCATTCCTCCAAGAAAGACACAGGGACGTCTTTGTTCCAGGTGATTGACTGGTGTGCAGGCTTGAGATATGACCTGAACTCGACTTTCCGGGTGGTGGTGGTTTTGAACCATCATTCTCCTGTCCCTGGAATTTCTGTGGCCGCTGCTACGAAGTCTTCATCTACCTAGACCTCTTCTTTCCCAATTTGTGCTTTCCTTCCGTCGAATGATAATGCGAAAGCCTCCGCAATTTCCTGATGGGAGCCTTGGATTTTCAGGCAATAGTTATAGCATCCCAGGCCCTTGAAGAACTGGCCTATTTTCGGGTGCGACTCGAGGTAGCCGACGTCATTTAGCTCCTTCCTAAGCATAGCCCCTCCCTTCTTCATCTGTAAGCCCTTGTTGACACCTGCGTTTCAGAGAAACCGAGCCTTAGGGAAAAAACGACATGGAATTGGGGAAGGAGCAACTCGTTGACAAGTAATAACATAGGATGAGGTATGATTTGGTTCAGGGCCCTGACTCTGAGAGATGGTACTGAAAGCCAATCATGAAGCTTTGCACGACCTGTCATTCTTTCCCTTTTACCCAGGAGCGATCATCATCTGTAATTGGTCTTGAATGAAAGGATCATGTTTTCATTGGTGGTGTCCCTTTTCGACGGTTAAGAAATGATGGAATCCCTTAATTTTGCGACTATCCCTTGATTTGACTTCTCCACCGTTTGATACTGACTCGATTTCGGTAGCCAAAGATTTCTCCCTTGAAAACTGCAAACTACCAGAAAAGTTCACACCTGCCGAGGATTTCGGTAACCGTGGATGATCTTGCCCGTTGGCTGAGATCTATGAAAAGCATCTACCTTTCCCTGGCTAATGAACACCATTGATCCACCCAAGCCACTGAAAATAGTACCATGAATCCCGAAGATGTCCTTGCTTTCGGCAGCTGTAGAAAACTTCATTCCTGAACTGCGAACTGCGAAGAGCATCTGCCTTTCAGTGGCTAATAAACACCGTCATGTCTGCCCAAGCCACCGAAAACTGCCTCATGAACCATGATATATGTCTCATCTTTCGGTAGCTGGAGAGTTTCGTCTTTCACATAGCAAGATGCCGAAAGTGGGGTTTTCGGTAGCTAATGAACCATCGTCAGGCCCGCCTAAGCTACCGAAACCATGAAAATTCTTTTTTTGGAGTAGAGCAACATCAAAAGTTATATCAAGCTTCATTGCATAATCCAAACTTATGACACGTAACTTCAAATGCATATAAAATAATAGACAAAACTCCTATCACCTAAACAAGCGCCTAGTCTATTTTATTTGGGGAGATAACACTCCACATCTAATATCTTCGCAGTGATTACATCAGTTTGAGCAAAAGCAATGTTGGATACTTCATTTGCAAGCGCACCTGTACAACAACAACAATCATATTAGACAGCTAACATCTACATAATTCTAATGAGATATGACTTCTCCATTGTCAAATCCCGAAAATTTCTAAAAAATTTAAAATTTTTATTATAACAATAAATGTTAGTTAATAGCATTCCTGGTTCTGCTTAATTTCAGTAACTAAACATAATCTTGTTTAAAGGATTCTGTCTTACTACAATTGTGATGTGTGTGTTTTTAAAAGTTGACTGTTTTTGTTTCCAATTGCAAAGGGAGAGCTAGCCATAGCTGACTGGCTTACTTAGCTTACGAGCTAAAGCATAAATTGTCTTCTGTTCGCAGGTACACCGGTAAAGTAAGGATCACTGTAATTTAATCTTGGTAAGCATCAAGCTCCTTTCCCTTGTACTGTAAATCTTAAAGAAGATCTATTTACTAATGCTGGTTGTAGTGCAAGACAGTAAAGTTATTCTCATGAAATTACATTTGAAATAAGATTGATAGTCTGCCTCGACATGATATTTCTTATTCGGGATAGTGTCATCAGGTTTTGCGATGAAGTACAAAGTTTCAGTTATAACTATTGTGTTATGAACATGACTCTATGTTAATGCTGTAACTATCACTGGAACAATTGTTTGTATCATATTTATTGCCTGCATAAAGCGACGTTAGCGTCATGTGATATATCGTCAACTAATACCGGTGATTACTGTTGTGTTCACGTGTTATTAGCATAAGTTGGAAATGTGACGCCTTTAGCGTTGTTCCATTATATTCATCTATATTTCAAAGTCCAATGACTACGTAGTATTATTGTTTAGCTTACATCATCTAACTGTGCCTTGTTTTTACACTACGTTCATTGTCTGGACCTGTAGATGAGTTTATGTTTAGACATCATGATAATAAATATTGTTAATTTCATTGTTGATTATTTAACAATAGTATCGGGAGAAAATATGTTACTATGGCTTATTTAATCATGGTGTATCCAACCATATGATTATGGAAATAATTCAATGTTTAAAATAATGTGGAGTTCTCATTTGAAGGTTTGACTACTTCATTGTTTAAATGAATGATTGTAGGTAAAATATGATGTGCCCTTGACATTATCGATGGTTTGGTTTTAATATATATATACCCTACGGTGATTGTGTAACAATCATAGTGTTTTCCATATCCATGCAAATGATTTTTAATTCGGTGAACAATGATTCGAAAAGCAACTGAACTATATGAACTCGACCCATATTACGTTGATAAATTTCATTGCTACGTGGTTGACTCTCCTCCATGCGTTGGTTGATATATAAGCTAACAATGAAACCCTACCTGGTCATTGTCTTTGCCTTCGGGCTCGAGTTGTAAGGGAGAAACCCTCCATGTCTGAATTTGAAGTTTGGCACAGTATACGGTTATTTGCTTAGGTACTGGTCACGTTGTTTATTTCTCTTGTAGTATAGAGGTCTTTGGGCTCTGTTATTGGTGTCAGCTACTGTTCCATTGATTTCTTGGTCTCGTTGTCATTCTATGTTTGAGTCCCAACTACTTACAGTCTTCCACTGTCGCTGGTGTGAGTATGAGGCAGGGTTTCGTTACTTGTTTATATCCAAGAGGTGGTTGTGTAATGGGTTTTTGAAGAGTACTCCCCGACTGGTCCATTCACTGCTTAAGGGTTGTATCTGAAATGCTGCCTCTGGCGGCTGTCAAAAGAAAGGTTATGAAAGTTTCCCTTGCTCATCCAACTGACGAATGTGATGGGGTTTCACTTACTTGTTCAACTTGTGGCTACCAGGATATCAACGGTTGCATTCCTCCAAAGGCTCAGGTAAGCTAATACCCATATTTTCACAGTTTTGATTTTGTAAAAGATTGTATTTGATTTACATTAGTACTTACAACTCTCGGCATTTCGATAATGTGCAGGACCCGCTGTTCTGAATATGCACAGGGTTTCATCTCCAGCGCTGGCTCCTCCGGTAAGCCTGGTTATCCACGGCTGTCTCTCCCTTTGTGGTTTTTGTTGTGCTAGGGTTACGTCTGGAAGAGACCTCCTGTATCATGGGGTTGCTATTGTTCTTGTGACATGGATACCGTCACCTGTATAGATTGTTTTGTTTATAATATAAGGGTTTGATACCCGATATGTTTATGAAGAACCATCCACGGCTCAGACTGTATGAGGCCAGGGTTTGTTATTGTCATTGTGTTTGCTATGCGTAGGGTTTACCCACGCTGTATAAATTAATAGTTACTGTGATGTTAGGCCTGTCATGTGGCCGTGTATCATTCTGTGTTTTGATAAATGAATAGAGTGTTTTAAAATATATAAGGACTGTTTGCGTTCTCAGATACTTGCAAGTATGATAACTCTGCTGTAGGTGAATCCATGTATCTGTATCTCTGCGTTTTTCTTGGATGTTGAATGTTTAATAAAAGAATGTTGATGTTTTCGACCATAACTATAATAGTTAATTAATATAAGATTAACCCTAACGAGTTGGGGGTTCTGTTCCTGGTTTAAAACATATATATGGAAAGATTTGAGTTTGGTGGTGACTGGAACGAGTTGTGAAAAATGTTGATGTTCTGTTTTAAATATAGAATATAACTGTGGATAGGAAAATATATACATATAGACTATGTATAAAACCTATTGTAGGTTCGACCTGTTATTGAATGCATTTCTATTCTCTTGTTTCCACCTGTCGTTTTTAATGTTGTATGGCTACGGCCGTGTTAGGTTTACTAACCACTCCCCAGAAGAAATACTGAAAAGAAATAAGTCTTAATACAATAAAATAACTGTGAGGGTTTGTAACAGTCAACGATAGCTAAGCTCGTTGATGGATTCTCTGCGTTTTACAATGTTTGAATACAGATAGGACAATCCTACGACAGAGCTGTGTATTTCAAGTAATACAAGCTCGATAATGAATAGTGATTCTATGCTTATGATTTGGATAATGAAACAATAAAGTCTCTATGTATTAAGACTTGGCTTCGAGCCAGTCAAGATGTTTGTCTGGTTTTAAAACAACTCAGTTAATCTGTATTGTGACAACATGGCTATAAATATTAAAGTATTAGGTTTAAAAGACAAAACAAAATACAGTTTATGTATTTGTATTTTGACTATGATTTTTATTTGATAAGATTGTATGGGAAATTTTTAAACAGTGAAAACATTGTTACAACTACATCTTTCAGATAATCGATAACTGTAAATAATATTCTGAGTATAAATAAATGAAATGATATAAATTTGTTCTCCTTTAGCTCGATACAGAGACTAGCCTATATCTATAGTTGACAGAAATATAAAACAGATATATATATAGGTATATTGCTCTAATAGAAACTATTCCTGTACATTTCTCTATTAGGAAATATTTCATAGTAAATCTGAGATTTATCTATGTGTCTGCTCTTATGATTGTTTTAATAAGTGTATTTCTGAAATGACTACTGTTTAACATTCTGTCTATCATTTAACTATAAATAAAAATAAAATAAATAACTATGATATTTGATTACTGTAATAGTAACAAATATATTCTGCATAGAATAATTACTTTATTTAAGTGATAATAGGAAAAATTCTAAGACATATGAGTTCTGCAAATTTTACCAAAAGACCATACAGAAAAACTGATTTACTGAAAACAAATACTGTTCAAAACATAGTTGCGATAGTCCATTCTACATTTAATTTATTTAAACAAATAACAGGAAGAGTGGAAGAACCTGTATCTATGGTAGACAATAACAGCAATGGGAGGCTGTTCCTCCCTACCAATTCCTGGAGAGTGCCCAGACAGCACTTCTCAGGACCCCCGAGCTTGCTCTGGTCTAACTGGCTGGAACTAAGTACAGCCAACAATTCCCTCAGCCAAAACAGCTACACTGGAACCAAGTTACTGCAACTTCCTGACTCAAAACACTTCCTTACTGTTTTTCCCACTTCCTCAATGGGACTCCTGAATAGCATTCACCTGAATGTATTCTCCCTCTAGAACAAATGTTGAACCCCCAGCTCAATTCATTGAGTAGTATTTAAAAGATTGCCTAGGTCTTAGTTGGGTTAACTGTCATTAATGAGCCACCTGCTCAGATTCCACTTTCTTGGGGAATCATGACCCCAAAATATAGGGAAGTTGCCACCTGCAACTTAGGAAGTGTTTGAGGATGTTGCCACTTGTCTTTTGTCCTTCCACCTAATTCCATCCACCAGTTAGACCAGTAACCTCTTTTAACAGCTCTCCCATGCTGTTGTCTCCATAATTTATTTATTAATAATAATTATTCAGAATTTACATTCCATTTCTGGAGACTCTGTTGAGTCATCCATTCCTACTTAGCATTAAATTTAACATAATGTCTCAGGAATTTTAATAAAATAATTACATTATTTTAATAAAATTGGGGTATGTGACATACACACCCCCTTAAAATGTAACATCGTCCTCGATGTTACTTATTCTTCTTCTTCAGCCACCTGCTAGAATAGATGGGGATATGCTTCCCGCATCTTACTTTCCAGCTCCCAGGTAGCTTCTTCAGGACTAAGGTGCTTCCATTGCACCTTCACTTGTCCAATTATGCGGTTCCGTAGAGTAATTTCCCTCCTCCCGAGGATACAATCCGGTTCCACCAGAACTTCCCCTTCTGGTTCTACCTGTACAATGTTCCAATCAATAACATGAGTAGCATCATGAACATACTTTTTCAAAACAGAGATATGAAAAACATTGTGTACTTTTAAATTTGGTGGTAATGCTAACTGATAAGCAACTTGACCGATTCTAGATAAAATTTCAAACGGACCACAGTAACGTGGTGCTAATTTTGCACAACTTCCTAATCTTAGGGAGCTCTTCTTTGGCCTTACCTTGATGAACACATGTTCACCTACCTGGAACTCTTTAGGAGTTCTTTTCAAATCTGCTTGACTCTTTTGCCGATCCTGGGCAATCTTCAAGTTCTCCTGCACTTGTTTCACAATCTGTTCCATTTCTTTCAATAAATCAGGTCCTAACACTAATCTATCTACTGGATTACTCCAAGAGATAGGAGTGTTGCATTTCCGTCCATACAAAATCTCAAAAGGACTAAACTTAGCTGATGATTGATAGCTGTTATTGTATGCAAATTCGGCTAAGTGTAAATAATCCTCCCACTTACCTGGTTGATATTTAACATACATCCTTAACAGATCTTCTAATACTTGATTAACTCTTTCAGTTTGTCCGTCAGTCTGAGGATGGAAAGAGGTGCTGAAATTCAAAGTGGTGTTCAATCCTTTGAACAAGGATCTCCAAAAGTTTCCTGTGAATTTAGGATCCCTGTCTGATATAATAACTTTTGGAATACCGTGTAACCGAAAGATCTGTTTTAAAAAGATATCTGCTATGTTTGCAGCCTTGTATGTGGTTTTAACAGGAATAAAGTGTGCTGATTTACTTAATTTGTCTACCACTACCATAATTGAATCATTCTGATGTTGATTTTTGGGTAAACCTGTAATGAAATCCAGGCTGATTATTTCCCATTTCCAGCTAGGAATAGGTAAAGGTTGCAGCAATCCAGCTGGATGTTGGTGTTCTGTTTTTACTTGTTGGCAGTCCAAACACCTAGCTAAATACTCAGCTGTTTCAGATTTCATGTTAGGCCAAAAAATTCTTTTCTCAACATGGTGACGGTCTTTTGATAGCCTGGATGCCCTGAGTAAGGGGTTTTATGAATTTCGTCTAAAATTAACAGCTTAACTTTAGGTGCATTAGGAATATACAGCCTGTCTTTAAACAATAAAAATCCGTTTTCGTTTAAACTATACCCTTTTATCAAACTTTCTGTGGGTTGTTCTATGGCTGCAGTTTGTAAATGCTGATAATTTTCGTCTAATTTTATCCCTTCAGCCAGCTGTTCATTTAAGTCAGAGGTGTAAGTGCTGCTAGCTGATATAAAATTTAGTTTTGCATTTCTGCTCAAGGCATCAGCCACCTTATTTTCCTTCCCTTTTATGTGTTGGATTTCAAAATCGTATTCACTTAGGAATGCCAGCCACCTGGCTTGTCTTGCATTTAAATTTGGCTGATCTAAAAGGTATTTCAGACCTTTATTATCTGTTAGTAAAGTGAATTTTCTGCCTATTAGGTGGTGTCTCCACATCTTTAAAGCATGAATTACAGCAGCTAATTCTAGGTCATAAGTGGCATAATTCTTTTCATGGATTTTCAGCTTCCTAGATTCGTAAGCAATGACATGTCCTTCTTGAGTCAGCACTCCGCCTAAACCATCATTACAAGCGTCGGTGCAAACTACGAAATCTTTATTTGGGTCCGCTATTCTAAGAATAGGTGCAGTTGTCAATAAGGTCTTAAGTTTCTTGAAGCTTTCTTCACACTTCTCATTCCAATCAAACTTCTTGCCTTTCTTTTGCAGAGAAGTGATTGGGTTGGCTATTTTTGAAAAGCCTTCAATAAACCTCCGGTAGTAACCGGTAATCCCCATGAAAGATCTAACGTCTGTCACATCTTTAGGTACTGGCCATTCTTTAATCGCCCGAATCTTTTCAGGATCAACTGAAATCCCTTCCTTAGTGACTACACGTCCTAAGTACTGGATTTCGTCTTTGAAGAAGTCACACTTACTGAATTTCGCAAAGAGCTGTTGTTCTCTCAGTTCTTGTAATACTATACGTAAGTGTTCTTTATGCTCCTCCTCACTCTTAGAATAGACTAAAATGTCGTCGATGAATACAACAACAAATTTATCTAAGTACTTATGCATTATATTGTTCATTAAGCACATGAAAACAGCTGGGGCATTAGTAAGCCCAAATGGCATTACGACAAATTCGTAATGTCCGTACCTTGTTCTAAATGCTGTTTTGAAAATGTCTTCTTCTTTAATTCTCACCTGATGATAACCCGATCTCAGATCGATTTTGGAGAATACCGTAGCTCCACGTAGTTGATCAAACAGATCATCAATACGAGGTAACGGATACCTGTTTTTGATTGTCATCTTGTTTAGTTGACGATAATCTATGCAAAGTCGCATAGTTCCGTCCTTCTTTTTAACGAAAAATCACTGGTGCTCCCCAAGGGGATACACTGGGTCGAATATAGTTCTTGTCTATTAACTCCTTTAACTGAGTTTTCAACTCGTTAAGCTCCAAGATATTCATACGATACGGGGCTTTTGAACTGGGAACAGCACCTGGTACTAACTCAATTGTAAAGTCTAGCTCCCTCTTGGGAGGTAATTCTGGGATTTCCTCAGGAAAAACGTCAATAAAATCATTGACTACAGGGATGTTCTCTACTGTTTTCTGGTTGCTTTCAGACTTATCTGTCTCATCTGTAATAGTTACAGCATAGGTCTTACACCCTTTTCTGACTGCCCTTTTAAGTTGTAAGGCAGAAATCTGCCTAACTACTGTTTTCCTAGGGATACCCCTGACAGTTACAGGCTGTCCACTACTGTTTACACACCTAAAGGTTTTGTCAAAACAGTTTAAAACGACCCTATGTTGTTCCAACCAGTCCATTCCGATAAGTATGTCATAAGAGCCAAGTGGTAAGATATTCAGTTTAACTGTAGTTCTAAAATCATTCATGTTTAAGATGCATTCTTTTACATAACAGTTTACTTTCTTCTTTGCTCCAGTAGCTAATTGTACAGACCAAGAATTATCAAACCTTTCAACAGTCAAATTACATTTTTCTACCAGCTGAGGTGAAATATAACTAAGACTAGCACCTGGATCTATTAAAATAGTAACAGGGGTTTTGTTAATCATACCTCCTACTTCCACCATGGAAGTTTGGTAATCAGCCTGGCGGTTTTCCAACGCTGCATTGATTCGGGGCATAGTTCCTGCAAAATCTCCAACTGTCATTTCATCCTGAACAGTATGAATATTGCTGATTTGTTTCTTTCTGTTTGGGCAGACTGAAGCATAATGTGGCCCATTACACTCCCAACACTTGACAGGTTCTTTTCGCTCAAAGTTTTTGGTGTAATTTCCATGATTATTAGGAGTCTCCTTGCTGTTTTTGTAATTGTTTGAATGGCTGACAGCTCCGTTTTTGTTTCCCTGGAAGCTTTTACCATTGAAATGGTTTCCGTTTTTGCCATTCTTGAAACTTTTATGGGGGACAAACTCCTTTTTCTTGTACTCGATCAGATTGCTGTTCTTTTTGGCTTTCCAGCTGGCTATTCCCTCTTTCTTTTTATTCTATTCATAACAGAAATTAGCTTTGCGCATGGCTTCTTCCAGTGTTTTGGGGTTGTCATATTCAATTCTGTCCTTGATATGATAGGGAAGACAACTAAGAAACCGCTGTATTTTTGGTTTCTCTTCGACAAAATACGGTACATACCGCAACAGACTTAAAAATTTACTGTTTAAGTCCTTCATCGTCATAGATCCGAGCTTTAGTTCATAAAATTCCTTGGCCCTCTCTTCATAATACTGTTCGGACAGGAATTTCTTCTTGAAGTACCTTTTAAAAGTACTCCAATTAACTTCTCTCTCTTTAATCCCCTTGACCCTTTTCAGATCTTGCCACCATATGTCCGCCTTTCCCGAGAGATTGTAGATGGCCATTCGTGCCTTCAGCTGATTTGAGTAGTTATAGATCTGAAAATATTTTCTCATCCCGGATAACCAAGATTCCGCCTCTTCTCCAGTTTCAGATTCTCCATTGAAAGTTGGGGGCTTTATCTTCTTAAACTCCCCGGAGATCTCTTCATAAGGCTTGTACCTTTTCCTTCGGTTGTGCAGCTCAGCTTCACTGCTGTCACTGCTAGTGTGATAACTAGGTTGTCCTTTTCTTTCTTCAGATGAGGAACTGCTGTCGGATTTAGCTGCTTTTGTCCTTTTTGACCCTTTTTGATGACTAACTTCTTCTGAGTCAGCTCGTTTGCTCCTTCCTTCAGTCTGAAATTTTTCTATCAATAGCTGATTTAACTGCTCCTGAGTCTTTAGAATCCTTTCATTATCCTTCTTGACTGTTTCCATCTCTGTCTTTAATCCTCTTATGGTCTGTATCAGTTCAGCGGTGTGAGCAATTACTTCTTCTGTCTCAGGTTCTCTTGACATCTGTCTTGTCACTGCATTGGGAGATTCCTCCTCTGCGTATTCTCCCAATTTTTCCATACATGTCTGAAAAATTCAGAAAAAGGAAATTTTCTGTTCTGTTCATGAAACCGAAACATATGTTAGTACTTTATATATATAAAAAAAAAAATTTCTTTTATGGTCACTGTTTTGCGGAAGTTAGTGGAGTCGCATCCAAGCCTAGTGTCTGAACCATGCTCTGATACCACATGTCAAATCCCGAAAATTTCTGAAAAATTTAAAATTTTTATTATAACAATAAATGTTAGTTAATAGCATTCCTGGTTCTGTTTAATTTCAGTAACTAAACATAATCTTGTTTAAAGGATTCTGTCTTACTACAATTGTGATGTGTGTGTTTTTAAAAGTTGACTGTTTTTGTTTCCAATTGCAAAGGGAGAGCTAGCCATAGCTGACTGGCTTACTTAGCTTACGAGCTAAAGCATAAATTGTCTTCTGTTCGCAGGTACACCGGTAAAGTAAGGATCACTGTAATTTAATCTTGGTAAGCATCAAGCTCCTTTCCCTTGTACTGTAAATCTTAAAGAAGATCTATTTACTAATGCTGGTTGTAGTGCAAGACAGTAAAGTTATTCTCATGAAATTACATTTGAAATAAGATTGATAGTCTGCCTCGACATGATATTTCTTATTCGGGATAGTGTCATCAGGTTTTGCGATGAAGTACAAAGTTTCAGTTATAACTATTGTGTTATGAACATGACTCTATGTTAATGCTGTAACTATCACTGGAACAATTGTTTGTATCATATTTATTGCCTGCATAAAGCGACGTTAGCGTCATGTGATATATCGTCAACTAATACCGGTGATTACTGTTGTGTTCACGTGTTATTAGCATAAGTTGGAAATGTGACGCCTTTAGCGTTGTTCCATTATATTCATCTATATTTCAAAGTCCAATGACTACGTAGTATTATTGTTTAGCTTACATCATCTAACTGTGCCTTGTTTTTACACTACGTTCATTGTCTGGACCTGTAGATGAGTTTATGTTTAGACATCATGATAATAAATATTGTTAATTTCATTGTTGATTATTTAACAATAGTATCGGGAGAAAATATGTTACTATGGCTTATTTAATCATGGTGTATCCAACCATATGATTATGGAAATAATTCAATGTTTAAAATAATGTGGAGTTCTCATTTGAAGGTTTGACTACTTCATTGTTTAAATGAATGATTGTAGGTAAAATATGATGTGCCCTTGACATTATCGATGGTTTGGTTTTAATATATATATACCCTACGGTGATTGTGTAACAATCATAGTGTTTTCCATATCCATGCAAATGATTTTTAATTCGGTGAACAATGATTCGAAAAGCAACTGAACTATATGAACTCGACCCATATTACGTTGATAAATTTCATTGCTACGTGGTTGACTCTCCTCCATGCATTGGTTGATATATAAGCTAACAATGAAACCCTACCTGGTCATTGTCTTTGCCTTCGGGCTCGAGTTGTAAGGGAGAAACCCTCCATGTCTGAATTTGAAGTTTGGCACAGTATACGGTTATTTGCTTAGGTACTGGTCACGTTGTTTATTTCTCTTGTAGTATAGAGGTCTTTGGGCTCTGTTATTGGTGTCAGCTACTGTTCCATTGATTTCTTGGTCTCGTTGTCATTCTATGTTTGAGTCCCAACTACTTACAGTATTCCACTGTCGCTGGTGTGAGTATGAGGCAGGGTTTCGTTACTTGTTTATATCCAAGAGGTGGTTGTGTAATGGGTTTTTGAAGAGTACTCCCCGACTGGTCCATTCACTGCTTAAGGGTTGTATCTGAAATGCTGCCTGTCGCGGCTGTCAAAAGAAAGGTTATGAAAGTTTCCCTTGCTCATCCAACTGACGAATGTGATGGGGTTTCACTTACTTGTTCAACTTGTGGCTACCAGGATATCAACGGTTGCATTCCTCCAAAGGCTCAGGTAAGCTAATACCCATATTTTCACAGTTTTGATTTTGTAAAAGATTGTATTTGATTTACATTAGTACTTACAACTCTCGGCATTTCGATAATGTGCAGGACCTGCTGTTCTGAAGATGCACAGGGTTTCATCTCCAGCGCTGGCTCCTCCGGTAAGCCTGGTTATCCACGGCTGTCTCTCCCTTTGTGGTTTTTGTTGTGCTAGGGTTACGTCTGGAAGAGACCTCCTGTATCATGGGGTTGCTATTGTTCTTGTGACATGGATACCGTCACCTGTATAGATTGTTTTGTTTATAATATAAGGGTTTGATACCCGATATGTTTATGAAGAACCATCCACAGCTCACTCAGACTGTATGAGGCCAGGGTTTGTTATTGTCATTGTGTTTGCTATGCGTAGGGTTTACCCACGCTGTATAAATTAATAGTTACTGTGATGTTAGGCCTGTCATGTGGCCGTGTATCATTCTGTGTTTTGATAAATGAATAGAGTGTTTTAAAATATATAAGGACTGTTTGCGTTCTTAGATACTTGCAAGTATGATAACTCTGCTGTAGGTGAATCCATGTATCTGTATCTCTGCGTTTTTCTTGGATGTTGAATGTTTAATAAAAGAATGTTGATGTTTTCGACCATAACTGTAATAGTTAATTAATATAAGATTAACCCTAACGAGTTGGGGGTTCTGTTCCTGGTTTAAAACATATATATGGAAAGATTTGAGTTTGGTGGTGACTGGAACGAGTTGTGAAAAATGTTGATGTTCTGTTTTAAATATAGAATATAACTGTGGATAGGAAAATATATACATATAGACTATGTATAAAACCTATTGTAGGTTCGACCTGTTATTGAATGCATTTCTATTCTCTTGTTTCCACCTGTCGTTTTTAATGTTGTATGGCTACGGCCGTGTTAGGTTTACTAACCACTCCCCAGAAGAAATACTGAAAAGAAATAAGTCTTAATACAATAAAATAACTGTGAGGGTTTGTAACAGTCAACGATAGCTAAGCTCGTTGATGGATTCTCTGCGTTTTACAATGTTTGAATACAGATAGGACAATCCTACGACAGAGCTATGTATTTCAAGTAATACAAGCTCGATAATGAATAGTGATTCTATGCTTATGATTTGGATAATGAAACAATAAAGTCTCTATGTATTAAGACTTGGCTTCGAGCCAGTCAAGATGTTTGTCTGGTTTTAAAACAACTCAGTTAATCTGTATTGTGACAACATGGCTATAAATATTAAAGTATTAGGTTTAAAAGACAAAACAAAATACAGTTTATGTATTTGTATTTTGACTATGATTTTTATTTGATAAGATTGTATGGGAAATTTTTAAACAGTGAAAACATTGTTACAACTACATCTTTCAGATAATCGATAACTGTAAATAATATTCTGAGTATAAATAAATGAAATGATATAAATTTGTTCTCCTTTAGCTCGATACAGAGACTAGCCTATATCTATAGTTGACAGAAATATAAAACAGATATATATATAGGTATATTGCTCTAATAGAAACTATTCCTGTACATTTCTCTATTAGGAAATATTTCATAGTAAATCTGAGATTTATCTATGTGTCTGCTCTTATGATTGTTTTAATAAGTGTATTTCTGAAATGACTACTGTTTAACATTCTGTCTATTATTTAACTATAAATAAAAATAAAATAAATAACTATGATATTTGATTACTGTAATAGTGACAAATATATTTTGCATAGAATAATTACTCTATTTAAGTGATAATAGGAAAAATTCTAAGACATATGAGTTCTGCAAATTTTACCAAAAGACCATACAGAAAAACTGATTTACTGAAAACAAATACTGTTCAAAACACAGTTGCGATAGTCCATTCTACATTTAATTTATTTAAACAAATAACAGGAAGAGTGGCAGAACCTGTATCTATGGTAGACAATAACAGCAATGGGAGGCTGTTCCTCCCTACCAATTCCTGGAGAGTGCCCAGACAGCACTTCTCAGGACCCCCGAGCTTGCTCTGGTCTAACTGGCTGGAACTAAGTACAGCCAACAATTCCCTCAGCCAAAACAGCTACACTGGAACCAAGTTACTGCAACTTCCTGACTCAAAACACTTCCTTATTGTTTTTCCCACTTCCTCAATGGGACTCCTGAATAGCATTCACCTGAATGTATTCTCCCTCTAGAACAAATGCTGAACCCCCAGCTCAGTTCATTGAGTAGTATTTAAAAGATTCCCTAGGTCTTAGTTGGGTTAACTGTCATTAATGAGCCACCTGCTCAGATTCCACTTTCTTGGGGAATCATGACCCCAAAATATAGGGAAGTTGCCACCTGCAACTTAGGAAGTGTTTGAGGATGCTGCCACTTGTCTTTTGTCCTTCCACCTAATTCCATCCACCAGTTAGACCAGTAACCTCTTTTAACAGCTCTCCCATGCTGTTGTCTCCTTAATTTATTTATTAATAATAATTATTCAGAATTTACATTCCATTTCTGGAGACTCTGCTGAGTCATCCATTCCTACTTAGCATTAAATTTAACATAATGTCTCAGGAATTTTAATAAAATAATTACATTATTTTAATAAAATTGGGGTATGTGACATCCATATTCACCAATGGCCATCAAATCTATAACTTTATAGTTGGTTTACCGTTTAAGACATCCTTCTGCAACTAGCAATAATGATTTTTTTTTCTTAAATTTAATACATGATGGATTCGAATGAATACTAAACTATTGTCTTAGAGATGAAAACTTTATAGAAAATAGAATATATTCAAATGAAATTATAAATCCAAAATAGTAGAAAACATTCTCTTGAATTAATAATATACAGAAAATGCAACTTTCTTCATTGAGTTTTGGACACAAAAAAGAAAGAACCTGAGGAAATGTATTCATAAATTAATCAACTGCAATAGACATGGCATTCTGTTGGCTACAACTGACCCAGAGGTTTTCTATAAGACCCAGGTTCTTTGCGGTTTCCCCTTTGACCAACAAAAACCCTTCGCACCGGCCCTTTCGGCAACAGCCTGCAAGCAGGATGAAGTCTCACCCGAGGTGTATCTATGGGGTACTGCGGAATCAGATTTCCACAGTAAGTGATGAGCTGCTTGGACGGACGTACTGCGCATCACAACAGATGGTATGTGCTGCGAGGTGAGACTGCGCAGCGATGGGCAGCGCTGCGGTCCGCACCACTGTGTTCTTCTACAGCGGGGCTTCTACCGAAGCTACGAACAATCCAACTTTATCCTATACTAGGATTATCTTGAAAGTGCTTAAGGTACTGAAATGAATATCACTCATCCATTCATTCAGATGCTTAACTGTCTAGCCTTCCAACCTTCATTCATTAACTCAGGATATCATTATTCAAACATAGCCGATTGCTCTAATCCACTGTTATACATTCCTTTACTGCGTGTAAGAAAATACTTAACGAATTGATTGATTTACTGCCTTCATACACCATATAAATGTTCACCATTCAACTATTCATGCGAAACTTAACATATCATTTCCATACTTCTCTTAATGGAAAATGCATATAAAAGCTCTCTCATAACAATATGCAAGGAAACATTTAGACATTCATTGACAGAAAATATAAGTAATTATTCATTCATAAGCAAAATCACACAACACGAGATTTAACGTGGTTCACTTCCCCGGGTGGGAAGCTACGTCAACAAGAACGGTTGGTAATATATTTATTTAGAAAGGGATGGGGACAACCGTTCTTAGTTTGCGCACTCAGCTGTAGACTATCCTTCCTCTCAAAAATAGGTCTCTGTGCACACAGCTGCAGATCCTTTACAATATTCTTAGCTCAGAGAGATTTTACAATTGTCATAGCAAAACTAAGAGTATAACTCCAAAATGTAACTTAGAACAACAACTAGAACCCCATCCCATATAAAATTGTCTTCTTAAATAGATCATGCCTCTAAGGTCATGTCTTTACAAAGTCGAAGAACTAAACCCAAAAACCTTTAGGGTTTACAAACTGCGTCGATTTCCCTAAACCGGCTTGCTGGCATCTAGTAGCGTCTGCTTCATCTTGGCGGTTTGCCACATCTTCAATCTGTCTCTATCGGCCTTCCTGTCGCACGTGTGCCAACAAGATTCTTCCATCGAACTGTTCACCTCTAACGGTTCCACCCACGAAGCGTGCCAAGACATCGCTTTCCTAAACAAACTCGTGCATTGGCCGCTTGCCTGATTTGCTCGTGCCCGCCACTCGGCACTTCTGGAGCATCTTTCAAAAATTAGACCATTATCGGTCCATCCAATACCTGCACCTGATCCATGTCCAACACTCTTCTTTGCTGGCTCCATGTGTCCTGAGTGCTTCGCAGCACTGCCTCCTCGCAACGCTGGTCTTCACGGTGCTTCCAAAATTCAGATGTTGCGCACAACTTCGCAGCCTGATAAAAAATAGGATGTTGTGCACATCTCCGCAGCTTCTTCAACACTTAGACAAAATTACATTTCTGAGCTACGCTCAACTCATCTTTCTTTGCTTATCACAAAAAGGTGTTTCCAAAACTTTGTCTCAACTTGGGCCCAACATGCCCCTAACACTTACATGTGCCTCGTCCCCTAGCCACTTGCTGCTTCAGTTGTCTCACTCTTCTCCGCGACCGGTGGAACTAGTTTGGCCATGAACTCATTATATACACCGAGCAACTGCTTCTTTGGTATCCTGCTCGACTTGCTGAACTGTTTCAAGTAGTGCTGGAGTTATCTCTTCTCCAATATGTCCCTGTACCTGCTCCTAGTTGTCGCGCGATTCCTTCAGCCTGTCTTCTATTTGCTGCGACACTGCTGTAGCATCCTCCAGGAGTTGCTGTGACTGATTGTCAATCTCAGTCTCCTTCTCTCTTAATGCCTGGACTTGTTTCTTCAAGCCTGATACTTCCTTATACCTGGACAGCCTCTCCCTGGGTGGCAAAGCCTTGAGCTCTGCGTCCAACTTTTCTAGCGCGGTCTGTTTTTATTTTACCGCGGTCTTTACCTGCAGTAGCCCTTGATCCTCTTCAAGGGCAATGAATGCCTTGGAAACTTGTTCCAACAAATCTTGGCACTGATCCATGCCACTCGTTATGTTCTGCATGGCGGTATTGACGGCTTGCTCTCTCAACTACTGCTCAGTTAATGGCGCCTATATGTTCATTTTTTCCTTCAACAAGGCAATATCGGCCTCATAAAAAATTTCTTTATCCTGCATCTCTGACTTCAAGGTTCTCACCTTATCTCCGATCCTTAGAACTCTGTTTGCAGGATCATCCTCAAGTTCTATACCTTCAATCTCCTAGGCAACAGTGGATATGGTATTCTCCAAATTCTTCCGGCGGTCCTGTTCATCGCGCAGCTGCATGTCTGCGCGCAACTCGAGGTGCCTGTTTGCTGCTGTGAGCTCCGCTTGTGACTTCATCGACTCCACTGTCCGTTCATGCATCTCCTCGACGATCTGCGTGTGGATGAAGTGCAAGCCTGGTAGGGGGATTTTTTCCAAGTCGAGCTCTACCCGCTCGAAACCCTTAGTGTCCAGGATGATCTATTCTACCATTGGCAATGCAACAGCCAGTGGGTCCACATGGACAATTTTGGTCTTTTACGGTAGCGTTATAGCTAGCTATGGCGGTGTTTGCTGCGAGGTTCCTACCGACCTCCCTTCAGTTCCTGTGTCGCACTGCAAGGTTAGGCTTTTCTGGACATTGTCCATTTTCTTCATAAGGCCTTGCATTGCGAGCTGTGTCTTTTGCAGGTCATCCTGGATAACCTTATCCTTTTTATCCTTATCCGCCATGAGCTCCTTCATCTGGTCTGAAACTATTTCTACTATCATCTCATAATCATCTTCATTTAAGGCTGCCTCAGATGGGGTCTTTGTGGCCTTCATCTTCTTCCGCGCCTTCAGCTTCTACGGAGTCTCTGGCTCTTTCTGCTTCCCTGTTTCTTCAACAATCGGGCATGCTAGCAGGATTGGCTCGTCTTCATCAGAGTCTTTCTCAACATGCATGACTTCCACACGGAAGTCGGTGGACCAATTTTTCATGATGGCTTCAATGTCCTCCTCATACATATGGTAGCTATCTGGGTACCATTTTGGCTTCTTCATTCTTGCTTTAGGTGAAATGAAGATACATTGCATGTCTGTGCTGAAAGAAAGAATGCAAATGTACTTCGATGTTATCTGCTTTGTGATGCGGGGTGTATTGATAATCGCATTGCGCAGCTAAGTGTAATATTGATAGAAAACCTCAATTGTCGCATGTTGTTTCTCTGCAATGAAATTTTCCCAGAGGTTGGCATACCGGAATCCTCTGGGATCATTGGTTTCTATGTTGACACCCACATAGTCCCTTCGTTCCTTCCATCCGGAAAAGGCAATGAGGATGATCAACCATGTGCAGTGGAACTGTCCACCGTTTTCCTACATATCATTGAGTTCATCCAAGAACTCATTCAGAATAAATTGGCACCAATTGAACTCGGTGCCTTTAGCCACTACGGCACCAAGTAATACTGCACCCGTAGGCACCTCCGGAGGCCTAGCCGTTCTGAGGATTTTTCCTGCGAGTAACTGGGTGACAAATTTTGTTGTTCTATCCTCAATTTCTTCTGTGGGGAAACCTCTTTTCCCCTTCACCAATGCGTGGCTTTTCTTCATTTTCTCGATAGCTTCTTTTTCCTTGCTCTTCCCTTGGAAGAACTGCTTGGGATCCTTACCGCGCTTGCAGAGACCTATTATGCGGTGGATCAAGGCAATGTTGACATCAATATTTTTATCTAGCCATAGGTATCCTTGGTGGATTTGTGCCATCAGCATGCAAACCACGGCATTAACTTCCGGTGAGCGATCAAAATGTGGCAATCTGAGGAGGTTCAACAATTCTGACTGAACTACCGGTGTTAGCCAGCTTTCGGCAACCAAGTTAAGTGAGCCCTTGGCATCCTTCTTCCAGCACATGTACTAGTCAGGCTGGAACTGTGGGTACTTAGGTGTGTGGGGATCTTCTTTTTGCACGCCTAAGAGGTCAAAATATTCCCACTTGCAGTCTGGAATCTTTCCGAGCAGGTTCTTGGCAACCTCTACATGCTTTGAGATTGGTGATAATGGGATCTCATACTTAGCGCTCTTAACCAATTTAAAGATTGGGGCATCCAACGCCCGTGGTGATATATACTCTGGTGTCAGCTTTAATGGTTCTTTCTGGAAGACCGACGATTTTTGTGTCGTCTGGCCTATCTTTAGGGTCTTGCTTCGTGGTGCAGATACGTCTTTCCCTTTGTCTTGCATGACTGGAGTATGGCGAGGTGATCTACGGGTTCCTTGACCTGGCTCGATTAAAACCTTCTTGGCAGGGGTTTTCATTAACTCTGCAATTCCCCCGTACTGAAAGACTCCTAGTGCTTCTTCAATGGTCAACTCTTCTTCTCTATAGGAGGGTTCAGACATTAACTGGTTAGCTAATGGCTGTGATACTCAGATGATAGAGGGATATTAGCTCAGGGAGTGATTGCAAGAAAATTCTAAGTGTTGAGTAATGCCCGCGAGTCCTGTAGCGGTGTTATTTATAGGTGCATCTAGGTCCTCCCCACGCCTCCCAACAGCTATATGAGCATTTAATGAGTTGTTCGTTGGCCAATTTGAACAAATATTTCCATCTCTTCCGTTGTCAGTGTGTTCAGAACGACTATCTTTCCTTTAAATGTTCGAGCGGTTCGTTGCAACGGTCACATAACGGCTATTTTCTTCCAACAGTAGTATAATGGCTATATTTTCTGAGTGTTGTGCCAAGCTGCGCGGCAAGCCATCTGAGATCCTGCGCAGTTACTTCGCAGTGCCAAAAAAATTTCAACTGCGTGCTTCCTTCTTCTTTTTTCCCCCGCGCAGCTTCAGCAGTGCTGCGCGGTACACACATTGCTCTATTTAACATACATGTACAGACTCTTTGACATTTCCAGTGTCCAATTTCAACTGTACCTGACACTTGGAAATCTCCTTCTCTTCTTATCATTCAGGATGCTGCGAAGTAGGGCTATCATGATACAGCTTTAGCATGCTTCCATTTATCAAAGTGGGTAAAGTATCGCCAGCTAAATTGGCTAACTAGATTGCACCAGTGTTAGTAACATGTATTACAATATATGGACCAATCCAATGCATCTTAAACTTACAAGGAAATTTCATGAATTTACTGTCATATAGGAGGACTAGGTCACCTATCTGAAAGCACTTGTTCTTTATATGGCGATCATGCCAAGCTTTCTCTCGGTCTTTTTGAGCTTGCTGGTGGAAGCCGGCAATGAAACGATCTTCCTCCAACCCAAGAAGGTGTAGCAACCTTTCTTCTAGTGCTGCACAGTCTGCCATCCCTGTGAACACAACGATCCTCAAACTAGGGACAATGTACTCCATTGGCATTATAGCTTCTTTCCCATAAGCCAACTGAAAAGGTGTATGTCCTGTCAATTTCTTACAGATCGTCTTGTATGCCCATAATACAGAAGAGACATGCAGATCCCAATCATCTCTATTCACATTGCAGACCTTAGCCAATGTATTCTCCAGAATTTTATTGAAAGCCTCTACAGTGCCATTCGCCTGTGGATGATATGGAGTACTGCGCTGATGACAAATCTGGAATTCCTCTGTAAGTGCCTCAATAGTCTTGTTCAAAAAATGAGTACCTTGGTCACTCATCAAAATCTTTGGACAGCCAAATCTTGACAATATTTCTTCAAAGATGAACTGCGCAGTAGTACCGGTGCTGCAGTCCTTGACTGGTTTTGCTTCTGCCCATCTGGTGAGGTAATCAGTAGCAGTGATAATATACCTCACACCAGTTCTCTTCCCTGGTGGGTTTATAGGACCCACAAAATCAATTTCCCATTTCTCAAATTCCTGCAAGGTCAGCTGTGGATTTAATGGAATTTCATCTCTTCATGAAGGTCTCCCTGTCCTCTGACAGACATCACAGTTCCGACAATATTCTTTGGAATCTCTGTGGATCGTGGGCCACCATAGCCCTGCACGCAATATCTTCTATGCAGTGGCTCTTCCTGCATAGTGACCTCCCACAATCCCTGAATGTGCATCTGCTAGAATCAATGGTCTCTCATGATCTAGTAAACATCTACGCAGGACTTCATCTGGCCCGAGTTTGTATAACTGGCCTGCAATTATAGTGAAGTCTGCGGTGCGCACCACTAGCTGCTTCTTCTGCTGGACAGATAGTTCTTGCGGTGGTAGCCCTGTTGTTAAAAAATTGATGATATCCTTATAGTAGTCCTCAGCAACCTGTATACTAAATAACTACGCATCAGGCATACTGTCTTCAATATTCACCGGCTCTTCTCCTGACTCAATCCTTGACAGGTGATCAGGTCCCAAGTTCAGTCTACCTGGCTTAACAACAATCTCAAAGTCATACTACTGGAACAGCAATAGCCATTTGCTTATACGCCCCCCTAACACTGGCTTATTGACCAGGTAATTCAATGCAGAATGGTCAGTGAACATCAGGAAGTGCACACCAAGCAAGTAATGCCTAAATTTCTGTAGGGTATATACCATTGCAAGGCCTTCCCTCTCAGTAGTGGTGTAGTTCTTCTCTGCTGTGGAGAGCTTCCTGCTCGAAAATGCAATAGGGTGGTCAATACCTCCTTCCCCTGATTGAGCTAATACAATTCCCAGTGCAATGCATGATGCATCGACATGGACATGAAATGGTTTCGACCAATATGGAAATACTAGAATTGGCGCAGTCACCATCTTTTCTTTTAATGTATCAAACCCTTGTTCGCATTCTGCGTTCCAGATGAACGGTGTGTATTTCTTTAGCAACTTTTCTATTGGTGCGGTTATATGCACATAACCCTTTATAAATTTTCTGTAGTATCCAATATGACCTAAGGTAGAGTGCAACATCTTGACTGAAGTTGGTATTGGCAAGTTCACAATAATTGTGATCTTCGCAGGATCCACCATCAATCCTTGCTTACAAACAATATGCCCCAGTAGGATTCCATAGGGGACACAAAAAATGCACTTCTTCAGATTCAAAGAGATCTGATGCTGTCGACACTTCTCAAGCATCATTCAAAGTTTTGCACAATGGTTTTTCAACAGGCCAAAAATAGTCCAATCATCAAAGTAGGCTTCCAGGAACTTATGCATAAATTCTTTGAATGCTGCGACGACCACTCTAGAGAATATGGCAGGTGTGTTCTTCAGGACAAAAGGCATTACCGTGTATTGGAACGACCCCCATTCTATAGAAAATGTCGTCTTATGCCTATCTGCGGGATCAATCCTGATCTAATGATACCCGGAAAAACCATCAGTAAACGAATAGGCCGCATTCCCTCCAACATTATCAAGCACTTCATTTGTGAAAGGGGTAGGGAATGGATCGTGCACGGAAGAATCGTTCAGTTTTCTGAGATCAACACAAATCCTGATCTCACTCTTTTCTTTCTTATCTTGAATGACCATGGGACTAATCCACTTTGATTCCTTGACAGGTTCAATGATTCCTGCTTCAAGCATCTTATCCAGCTCTGCGCGTACTCTTTCTTTGTAGCACGGGTTTAGTCTGTACGGTCTCTGCTTCACAGGTTTTGCACCTGGATTCAAAGGGATTTTCATAACTCCTAGGTCTCCCAAAATTCCCTTCATTTCTGTGAATTTTGTTGGAAACAGCTCCTGATACTCACGTAAGGTGTCTGCTATCTCTGCAACAGTTTGATCGTCCCAATAGTCTCCAATTACTGTGAACTTCGGTTCTTCTTTTGTGCCAATATTCACCTTCTGTGTTTTATTGGTCCGCTCATATCTAGGATTTCTAACGGAGGTCCTTCTATGTCACGTGCACCCTCCGACTCTGGTATGTTGATATTGCGCGGATCATCATCATCATCTTCATTTGCATCATCAATGTCTTCAACTAGTTTGTAACACTTGATAAGGTGTTCTTCATGTTCTTTCCATTCCGAGTGTAGGTTCGCAGGAAATGTATCTACCCTGAAGAATTCCTTCGATGTCATATTTCTGTGAGGACAGTCTTCCCTGAATATGTGGTCCTTAATTATTTTCAATGTCTCATGAATCAATGGGTTTTCGTCCTCGAAACTGAAGTCCCTCTGGAAGTTCGTAGTCAACATTTCCCAATCAGTGGTTTCTCTACACAACTCCAGGTCTAAGTACCATTTCTTTGGAATGTCATCCTCCAGGGTATGCACGAACAGGTGCACCCATTCTTCACATGGCCTTCACAGACATGCTTGCTAACAGACTTCAATGTGTTGAATAGGGTCTGTTTGTCCATTAAACTTCCCAAAAGGTAAGGTAACCTTTTCAGCAAACCGAATCTGCATCTTAATTCTGGACTGATCCCAAGTGGTCAATGTCTGCCTGTGCGCATTCCACCATCTGGCGGGTGTGTCGCATAGTGCCATATCCAATGCTGGTAGTATGTGCTCATTTGCAATAGCTGCAGTGTATTCTTGGATGAAAGTATAAACATTAGCATAACCATCATATGTGGGAATAGGACTTACCTCCTTCTCAATCCAGCACAGTGATTTCGTAACCTGCGTGCATCTTCTTGCTGATACTTCATGCATTTGGCTTTGCCAATTTTCCAGCCCTGCCTCTGAATCAGAGATGCAGGAGCTGTCACACCTCCAACTGAGTGTGCCATCTGCGGTAGGATTGATGTAATCTTCCTGGTTCGTTGTGAGCTGGTATAGTCTGTCCAAGTCTTGAGCCTTGGATTCCTCCTGAATCGGCTCGCTGTATCTGTCACCATCTGTAGGATCCAACGGTCTGATGACCCTAAGATGCTTTCCTTCAAATATCATCTTCTTTGATTTTAAGTCTATGATAGCCAAGTTATCCATAGCCCAGTCAATTCCTAGCAGTGCAGGAAAAGGTTGACTATCATCCACAATCTCGATAACTTCAAAGTCTGTATGACTTTGGACTCCATCGATGTCGACTATCATGTTAGCTAAGCAGCCAAAAGGTATGACTTTCTCTTGGTTAGCCATTCTTAACTGGATAGGTGACCATGACAACTTTGGTCGACCCATCTGCTGCCATGTCTGCTTAGTTAAGACATTTACTTCGGATCCCAGATCCAGGATGCATTCATCCATTTCAAAATCTCCAATCTGTGCAGTAAGTCTCATTACCCAGCCTGTTCTTTTATGCTTCCTTATGTGATGTACTGCGCTATCAGAAGCCTCTATTTCGATCTGTGGCTCATAATGGTTTATGAGCTTCTGCAGCTCTACTATGGCATTTTCTCTTTTTAGTAGCTTCATGCAGCTTTGCAACAACTACGCAACGGAGGTGCTGACATCCGTCGCGGTGCTTGTTTTGTCATAGGCCGTTAACATGTCTTCAACATGCGGTGCTTGACTGCGTAACGAGATCCTCTGTGTTTCTGTTGCTGGCTCTCTTAAGCTATCCCGCGCGTCGATAAAGACTACCTTGTTCTTTTGTAGATCGAGAGCAGGTATTTTTCCCGGAGCTTTCCTTATCCATTCTGTCTCAAGAGGAGGTTGCTTTGTGTGAGCCTCTCCAGACATGGATGCTTCTGCTCCCCTATCGCGGCCTGTCTGTGCACCACTGCGCGTGACCACATTGATGCTTAGGTTTGCTTGTCTTTTCTCTACTGTGATCCACTGGACATTCGTATTTGGTGCATCTGTCCGTCTTCTTTTCTGCATTTCTACTTCTAGCACTAGGAAATCTTCAATAACATAGTCAAATGATTTACAATAATTACATGTAGTGCAGGGGTTAACATAATCTCTGGATACATAACCTAACTGGCCACAATTATAGCAAATGACTTGGCCGCGGCCTCTTCCCTGCGTTGGGCCAGCATTTCTTCCTCTGCCGCGGTATCCACCACCACGACCTCTGTATCCTCCTTGGTCATATTGTGCATTCTCTTGTTTTGGCTGGGTGTCTTCTTGTACGCGGTACAAGCCATCGCCTCTCATTGAGTCCATATCCCGTTTTCTTTCATTCATTAGCTCATATGCGTGGCAGTTGGATTCATCATGTCCAACTGATTTACAGAAATTGCAGTATAAATTTTTAGGTGTTTTCACATATTTCTGTATAAGATAGCAGTCTTCAGGTCTGTGTCATGTAGTTCTATAGATTTCACACCATGGGGCCTGATTCTGATTCAATGGGTTAGGCGTGCCACTATTAAGATAGTCACGAAATAACGGGCAATGCTCCCGGTCACGGCCTTCTCCTTTACAAGCTGTACACTAGACCTCATGTCTAGGTTCATACCTTTGTTCTTTGCCATTCTTCATGATTTGCAGCTCTAGTGTCAGGGTGGTCAACTGGTTCTGGATCTGAGACATCCCAGAACTAGTCTCACCAATCGACGAAGCCTTTAGCTTCATTGTGATCTCCAAGGCCTCTGCCTGAGACTGAACCTTTTGTTGCATCAATGGTAACCTAATATGGGGCAACAGTGTAACAATGAACCATTCCTTGTGTTGTTCCGAGGCTATAACAAAGCTCACTTGGTCTAATAAGGTCTTGAACTTCTGATCAAACTCCCAAACTATTTCAGTCGGTTTTTGCTTTATTTCTTTTAACTCAGTTATACACTGAGATTCAGATTTAGGTTTCTTAAACTCATCTATGAGCGCAGCTTTAATTTCTGCGAGAGTTCTCGGCTGTATGGTAAAGTATTTCATGAACATATGTAACACTCTATCCCTGAAAGTGGTGATGAGCTGTGCTCTCTTCACTGCTTCATCCTGGATTTGTCTTACACTCCATACGGCTTCACAAAGAAACCAGTGCTGGTCAGGGTCTTCTAGGCCAATTCCTCTGAATATTGGTAGCTTCATATCTATGTTTTCCATTGTGCTACTAGGTGGTGGGGCACCCGAATTAGTGCACGGCTGCTGTAAAGGGCTCTGTGCACTGAAAACAAATGGGATTATCGGGAGAGATGGACTAGGTTGAGTATTCTGCAGAGTGGGATGAGTATTCTGCGGAGCGGGTTTTGAGATAAAGGTGGTGCAGTCTCTGCAGCCGGTGCGTTCTCAGGAGTAAATGGTGGTGCGGCTTCATTGTCAATGTTACACGGGATCTCAGTATTAATATGGAGTCCAAGTCCTCCGCTGGTCTTATTAAATTTATATCTCTTACCACTTCTAATATTGTGGGCCTCTTCGTCTGAATCACTAAATATACTATTTACCATGACAAAATTTTGAGAATATTACTACATTCTTAAAACACCTTTCTCAGCTAACAACATCTTAATGTATAGACTGAGATTGTTCAGGAACTTACCTTGAAATCCTTCGAAAAACTATGCTTCTGCCTAGATGTAGGACTTGAGTGTGTCTATAGCAAATTCTGTTACGAAACCTTCTAGCATATCATCGACCCAAAAATCAACTGCGCGCGCCAATGGGTTGTCTATTGCTTTGATCTGCGCTGTGAGCTCAGGAGTCCACTCTGTAGGAACTCCTCCTTGAAAACAAGTTTTCTTCTCTGCGAGCTGCGAGATCCACGACTGCAGTTCGTTGGGGAATGATGCCCAAAAAATCTCATGAATATCGTTGAATAGATACTTATCTAACCACTGTGTGTCACTTAGACGCGGATGTCTATTCTCTTTCCTTTTAAATTCTCTTATGGTCTTGTCCCACCAAGCTTGGATTTCTGTCTTTTCAGGATGCTAGTTGTCAGATCCTTTAGGGAACTGGTATTCTTCATCACACATCATGATTGCAACTCACCACGGATTCTAGCATGGCAACAAAACCATTTGTTGGCTACAACTGACCCAGAGGTTTTCTGTAAGACCCAGGTTCTTTGCAGTTTCCCCTTTGACCAACAAAACCCTTTCGCACCGGCCCTTTTGGAAACAACCTGCAAGCAGGCTGAGGTCTCACCCGAGGTGTATCTATGGGGTACTGCAGAATCAGATTTCCACAGTAAGTGATGAGCTGCTTGGATGGACATACTGCGCAGCACAATAGATGGTATGTACTACGAGGTGAGACTGCACAACGATGGCAATGCTGCGGTCCGCACCACTGCGTTCTTATACCGCGAGGCTTCTATCAAAGTTGCGAACAATCCAACTTTATCCTATACTAGGATTATCTTGAAAGTGATTAAGGTACTGAAATGAATATCACTCATCCATTCATCCAGATGCTTAACTATCTAGCCTTCCAACCTTCATTCATTAACTCGGGATATCATTATTCAAACATAGCCGATTGCTCTAATCCACTGTTATGCATTCCTTTACTGCATGTAAGAAAATACTTAACGAATTGATTGATTTACTGCCTTCATACACCAGATAAATGTTCACCATTCAACTATTCATGCGAAACTTAACATATCATTTCCATACTTCTCTTAATGGAAAATGCATATAAAAGCTCTCTCATAACAGTATGCAAGGAAACATTTAGACATTCATTGACAGAAAATATAAGTAATTATTCATTCATAAGCACAATCACACAACACGAGATTTAACATGGTTCACTTCCCCGGGTGGGAAGCTACGTCCACAAGAACGGTTGGTAATATATTTCTTTAGAAAGGGATGGGTACAACCGTTCTTAGTCTGTGCACTCAGCTGTAGACTATCCTTCCTCTCAAAAATAGGCCTCTGCGCACACAGCTACAGATCCTTTACAACATTCTTAGCTCAGAGAGATTTTACAATTGTCACATCAAAACTAAAAGCATAACTCCAAAATGTAACTTATAACAACAACTGGAACCCCATCCCATACAAAATTGTCTTCTTAAATAGATCATGCCTCTAAGGTCATGTCTTTACAAAGTCGAAGACCTAAACCCAAAAACCTTTAGGGTTTACAAACTGCGTCGGTTTCCCTAAACCGGCTTGCTAGCATCTGGTAGCATGCATGCCAACAGGTTGCTTCTGTCAAACCGTTCACCTCTAACGGTTCCGCCCACCAAGCGTGCCAAGACGTCGCTTTCCTCAACAAACTCGTGCATTGGCCGCCTGCCTGATTTGCTCATGCCCGCCGCTCGACACTTCTGGAGAATATTTCCAAATTAGACCATTACTGGTCCATCTGATACTTGCACCTGATCCATGTCCAGCACTCTGCTTTGCTGGCTCCATGTGTCCTGACTGCTTTGCAGCACTGCCTCCTCGCAGCGCTGGTCTTTGCGGTGCTTCCAAAATTTGGATGCTGCGCACAACTTCGCAGCCTGACAAAAAATAGGATGCTACGCACATCTCCGCAGCTTCTTCAACACTTAGACAAAATTACATTTCTGAGCTATGCTCAGCTCATATTTCTCTGCTTATCACAAAAAGGTGTTTCCAAAACTTTGTCTCAACCTGGGCCCAACACATTCAGATGACCCTGAAACATCAATTTTTCTAACTTTTACCATTGAATTTGAAATGTCTTACATGCAAATGTTACCCCTATGTAAGGCGATAAGACTAAAAAAGTAAATATTGAAAAAAAGCATGAGCTTACTAGGATTAATTATGTTTGCAGGTGCATTTACAAGTTGCCTAGTTAGGATAACACCAATACAAACTTGCTGGATATACTTGAACTTCTGTTCAAACTCAGGACCACTTCCGAGGCCAACAAAATCCAAAGCACTTTAGGAAAGGCTTCTTTGCCTTTGACTTGAAACGAGTGTCCTCATAAATACCCAGAAGTACCCATGGAATGGAATTAGATGCAAATGTTAGACTCCTAAGACAATTCAATTCACGTCCAAATAAAATTTTAGGTTTTGAACTGAGAAACACCAATACACTGTGGAAGAATATGGATATTAATTATTGCAAAAACTTTAAGGGTATGAAACTATACTAGAAATCAACCAACTAATGAAATCATTAACCTTTATTATCATTCTTAGAATACTCAAACAGGGTTTATGGGACGTCATGAAAAATACAGTACATAAGTTTTATACAATTCCATATACAAAATATATATTACAAATTACATTGTACATCAATAAATTTAGTAAACTTTTTTCCAATGCTAGAAAGAACTTTTCCTATATTCTAATAAGTAATAACTCTTCAAGAAATCTTCTTGCATGTTTGGTTGTTGGGAAACATGAGATGCCCTAATAAGGGCACATGTCATTTTTGCTGGTTGTTGTTCATGTCATGCTACAGGATGACCTAGAATTGCCCAATGCCCAGATTTAAATTAATCCTCATCACTAATGTTTTAATGCTCAAAAGTGCCCAAAATTAGTAGTTGGGGTTGTTACTACTGTTTACTACTAATAGAAGGATGAAGTATGCCCAAACTTGTTGCTTATCCACTTAGGTATCAAATAATTTGGATTAGTGTTGTTTTTATTCAAACATTTGTTGTTCATTGAATTTAATTATCTGTCCTCTATCCATGTACATGGGTGAAAGGGAGAGACTTACATTTTCCTCTCCATGGTTATGCAGTTGTACGAATGAAAATTTAAGCACACTAAGGTTTAAAAAATGAGCAAAAGGCATACAAAACAAAGCAGTTGTGAATGAGGAAACTGAGGATGATGTGAACATTTTGCGTGAACAGATATGACAACTAAAGGTATTTTATGTTCATGATTATTTGGTCATTATACATGGTATTTGATATGTTTGAGTTGTTAACATAGACTGTTTGATTTGCTCACAGCAGGATAAACTTGTGAAGATGAATTCCAATGACAATGGTAAGGTTTCTAGTAGTGGTGGTGGATACTGTACAGGTTGATATGAAGGATGCCTTAATGGAACCCCTTAGAGAAGAATTAAGGAAAGGCATGGACATTGCAAGCTCAAAAAAAGATGATATGAGGCCAATCATGTTCTAGGTTAGAACATTTGGAAATGAATTTGTATGCCCCACATATTTTATCTAACTTGCATCAAGTTTATTCCTACTAGCAATGGGATTTTATGAGTTAGCTTTCATGATCCACTTTGTTATAAATGTGTTGCTTTGATTGTAGGATTTTAAGAACGCATTAAAATAAGTCAGACCTTTTGTTTTCCAAAATGATGTTGGAATCTATGTAGAGTGGAATCAACAAATTGACATCCTTTCAATGTAGTTGTTAGACTGGGAAATTCTATGAGTGGTTTTCGGTAATATTCTTGTAAGAACCATATTTCTAGTCTGTTTTGATTAATACCTTGAGGTCTGAATTTGTCTCACTCTACCCTACAACTACCTATCTATCTCTCTCTCGGGTATGTCAATTGTTATGTTAGTGACTTGTCTCCTGAGAGACAAAGTCTGGTCATAATATATATCTGAGTATATAAAGGAAGGTCTAAACCACATTGTTTTCTTCTTTTTGTCCATTTATAATTTTATTGCATGTGCTTGACTAATTCTGTTGTACAACTATGGGACTCTGCATCCAATAGACAGGTAGAATAAATTACTACTTTCATGTTTTCAATTTTTGTTTTTGTTTTGTTTAAACAGTGGCATTCCATGTGGGCATTTTGGACAAAGTTGAACAGTTGTGGGAGATTTGCTAGTTCTCTTTCGAGGTATACATGATAGTGGGATTGGCATAGTCTATCTTTAAATTTTATTTATATATAAATATGAACATGGTTTCTTGCCTTGATTGCAGGTTAGTGGTTGTTTAAGTCACCTCTGAATAAAATTATCACATAAGTATTCATACTTCTTGTAAACAATCAAACTCGAAGGTATTGTTGCTAATATTTCATCTCATTTCATTTCCATTTATCTAGTGGCTAAGAGTACTTAGATATAATGCCCATTCTTCTTGATGTGAAATGGAATTAGTAGTATATTTCTTTTTATTATTCTATATACATTTTGGGTAATGAGTTGCTCCATTGGAGAATAAAGAAAATTACAAGGGATCCTATCTTGTTGATTCCAAAATTTATGTCTGATTTTTTAAAAATATTTTAGAGGTTACTTTTTCCTAGGATGGGCATATACATCCTAGGAATGAACATCCAAATATTATAAAAACTATCCAAATGTTGTCTAACAATATGTCCATCCATTCTAATATCATGCAATAAGTAAATGATGTATTGGTTTATTAGATGTGGAGATTTTTTGTACATATATTTTAAATATTCCAAATTTACTAGTTCACGTTTTTGTCCTTTGAAGTTAACATGGACATCCATATATGATTGAAACTATATGAGGGTTGTGTAAGATGTTCATGGAACCTGAGAGAAACATGCACTGTGTTCATTTTACAGGGGATGGTGGCTTGGCCCACATTGGAGGAAGTGTTAAATTTTGAGCATTAATTCACAATACTCTAGGATTTTCACTGAGAGAATAACATATACAGTATATCAATGCATAACAATCACAATAAGCATCACAAGCATCACAAGAATCAAAAGCATGAGAGACAAGAAACACAGAGTTTCCGTGGGGAAAACCCTAAGGTGAAAAACCCCACAACTTCCTCAGAGATAGAGAGAGCAATGGCTCAACCAAAGTACAACCAAAATACACTTGAGATAGTCTCCTAGTAGCAGATGATCCTCCTCCTCACTAGTGCGCCACTTTCTGAGTGAGAGAGAGATGACTTTCCAAATGATCTAAATAGAGATCTCCTGATCTCTATTTATACTAACCTATTTTCCCAGTGACCTTATGGGGCCGACTTGTCTAGCTAGGTACATCCACAATATAATATATATTTCAGGGCCGACCCCACACATGGTGGTCTAATAACCCATTGACAAGTACACACACTTGCGACACTTGTCAATCCACATGACGACACTTCCTTATAGAGGAATAACACATCTCTAATAAGGGTACAATAAATATATATGAAATACATTCCAAAGTTACATATACATCAACACTCCCTCTTAACTAGGAAGGTATTTCTTGACACAGATCTGCTAGACAAGTCTTCTTCTCGGGATCATCGTCATTGATGCATCATCATAATCATCATCACTGCTGCTGCTATCTCAACCAATCTCTGACTCTACTCATCATAGGAAGTTCTACAGAGCCAGTCCTTTTTCATACTGGGTGTAGGCCCACCACCTGTAGGTCTTCATCATCACTGGCCATACTGTGGAAATCTCAGGACTTATTACGTGCATCACAAAACCTTAAAAGAGTCTCTTGACTAGCAAGAACCCTAAAGAGCATCTGAGGCCTTTTTCATCCTGTCCAAATCTCCAAGACTTATTACATGTGACCCCACCACAAAAACTCGAAAGAGAATCCCAAGACTGATTACGAGCACAAGGCTCAACCTATCGGATCTCCCAGGGCACAAATTACATGTGGTCACCACAAAACCTCGAAAGAGCATCCCAGGACTGATTACGAGCACAAGGCTCAACCTATCGGATCTCCTAGGGCACAAATTATATGTGGTCATGGAAAAACCTCGAAAAAGCATCCCAGGACTGATTACGAGCACACGGCTCAACCTATCGGATCTCCCAGGGCACAAATTATATGTCCTCCCAAGAAAAACCTTGAAAGAGCATTTGCCAGATATCCCAGGGTACAAATTACATGCCGTAGGCAAAACCTCGAAAGACTATCTGCAAATCTCTCAGGGCACAAATTACATGCTTATCTGCACAACTTGTTCCATGGCCACAGAGTATCAACCTGATACTCACCATACATCATCCTAATGTACACATGATTGTCCTGATCATCATCACTGCAACATCCTGCTGCATGTCATCTGGAGCAACATCCTGAAGCTTGTCATCCATGATCATCCTGATCATACAATGCATCTACCTGATGCATACCAAGTATCTACCTGATACATATCATCATACATGATCCACCTGATCATACAGTGTATCCACCTGATACAAATACAAATACATGGTCCAAGCATCCAACATGATGCATATACAAAATACATACACATGATCCAACCGATCATATCCAGCATCCAACATGATGCGTACATACATATAAATGATCCAACTGATCATATACAACATCCAACATGATGCGTACATACATATAAATGATCCAATTGATCATATCCAGCATCCAACATTATGCGTACATACATACATATAAAAATGATCCAACTGATCATACAAAGCAGAAACCAAAACATCATCCTGATGCTCACCATCCAGCGCTTACATCCACAGCCATGTGAAGGATCCTCCTTCCAACATGCTTGGAATGGCTTCAGCAAATGTGTCCATCACTTCTTCTTCGAAGTGTCATCAATCTGAAGATTGCCAAGCCTCCCCCTAAAGTACTCGAACTTCACTCTGGCTAGTGGCTTCGTCAGTACATCTGCAATCTGCTCGTCCGTCGCAACATATAGGAGCTTCACAACTCCTCTCTACACCATATCCCTGATATAGTGATATTTGATCTCTATGTGTTTTGACCTGTCATGAAACACTGGGTTCTCGGACAGCTTCACACAACTCTGGTTATCACAGAAGATACCAGTACCATCCAACGGGAGATCAAATAACTCAGACAGTAGCTTTCGTAGCCATACTGCCTCACAACTAGCTGAACAGGCTACAACATACTCTGCCTCAGCTGTACTCAGTTCTACGCAGGACTGCTTCCTGCTGAACCAAGAGATCACACTTGATCCCATACTGAAGCAGCATCCAGATGTGCTCTTCCTATCTGTAGCACTACCAACCCAATCTGAATCAACATAACCCTGCAGGTTAAACTTTTGATTCGCCTCATACTTGAGCCCATAATCCACTGTACCCTTCAGGTACCTCAGAACATGCTTTACAGCAACCAGATGAACACTCCTCGGATCTGTCAGGAACTGACTCAATGTGTTCACCGCAAAGCAAATATCTGGTCTCATGTTCGTTAGGTACATCAAGGACCCAATCATCTGACGATACATAGAGACATCAACCGGCTCAAATGAAGCATCACATAGAAGCTTCAGATTTGATGCCATTGGTGTGGCCATGGCCTTGCAATCCATCATCCTGAATCTCTTCATGATATCTACTATGTACTTCCCTTGACCAAGGAAGATCCCACCTGCACTCTGCCACACCTCCATACCTAGGAAATAATGCATCATTCCCAAATCTTTCATATCGAACTCGACAACAAGCTTTCTCTTAGTATCTGCAATCAATCTGCCATCTCCTGTTACAAATAAGTCATCCACATACAGGAGTAGAATCACAGGATTCCCTTCCTCAACCTTGTAGTAGAAGTTGGAATCCGCTTTACTTTTGGTAAGGCCCAAACTAGAGAGGAAACTATCCATCCTACCATACCAGGTTCTGGGAGCTTGTTTCAAGCCATACATAGCTTTCTTCAATCTGCACACATATGACTCCCTGTCATGTATTTCAAAACCGAGTGGCTGCTCCACATATACTTCCTCTTCAACTACACCATTCAAGAAAGCAGTCTTGACATCCATCTGGTGTATTTTCCATTTCATCGCTGCAGCCAGGGAAAGTACTGTTCTGATGGAAGTATACCTGGCTACAGGTGCAAAAGTTTCTTCATAATCTATTCCCTCTTTCTGAGAGAAGCCACAAGCTACGAATCTTGCTTTGTATTTCTCTACACTGCCATCTACAGCATGCTTGATTTTGTAGATCCATTTGGAAGTCACAACAGACTTCTCTTTAGGTCTTGGGACAACATCCCAAACATCATTCTTCATTATTGATTGGTATTCCTCAACCATGGCATCCTTCCATTCTTTCTTTTCCGCTACTTCTTCATAACTGGAAGGTTCTTTGTTCATAATGTCACAGAGTAAAGCAACATAGCTGGTATGTGATCTGGTTCTCTTCTTTGCTCTGTGTTCTTCTTCTGGAATGCCAAATCTTTCTGCATCTTGAATGAGCTCTCTAGCCCATGCAGGTTTCCTCTTGTGAGAGTTATCCTCACGAGGTGGATCTACAGGTTCTTGCGGATCTTCAAACTCACGAACAACTTTTGGAACTGCTTCAGTCATGGTAGTGTCTTGAAATCTAGTTTCCTTAGGTTCTTCATAAACTTCGATAGGTGCCTTCCTTGATTTGATGAATGCTGAGTTTTCATCAAATGTTACATTCCTGCTGACATCAATCTTCTTGAACCCTTGAAAGTATATTCTGTAAGCCTTCGAGCTTTCACTGTAACCCACAAAGATACCCTTCTTTCCTGAAGGATCTAGTTTAGTCCTCTTTTCCTTTGGGACATGAGTGTATATTGGACAACCAAATATTCTGAGATGGCTGACTTCAGGTTTCTTACCAGAAAAGACCTCTTCTGGTGTCTTGTTGTCCAATATCTTGTGGGGTGTTCTGTTCTACACATATACAGCTGTTCTAGCTGCTTCTGCCCATAGATGCATAGGTATATCCTGGTCATGCAACATTGCCCTTACTGCTTCCATGATTGTTATGTTCTTCCTTTCTGCAACTCCATTCTGTTGAGGATTATAAGGAGCAGTCAACTCCGTCTTAATCCCTGAATCACTACAAAGCTTCTTGAAGTCACTTGAGGTGAATTCTCCACCATTGTCAGATCTGAATGTTTTGATCTTCTTGTCAGTTTGATTCTCCATCAAGGTTTTGAATTCCTTGAACTTATCAAACACCTCATTTTTGTTCTTCAAGAAGTATACTCAAGTCTTATTGGAGAAGTCATCAATAAATGAGACATAGTAAACATACCCACTCAGAGAACTGGATAAAATAGGACCACGTACATCTGAGTGGATGATTTCCAGGATGTATTTTGCCTTGCTTTCACTGCTTGGGAAAGCCTTCTTAATGTTCTTACCTTTTGCACATCCTTTGCAAACACCTTCATGTTTGGTCTTGATTTCAGGAAGACATTCTACAGCCTTGCTTGCAATTGGAAGTGCCCTATAGTGCATATGAGCAAGTCTTCTATGCCGAAGTTCACTTGGCTCCATGGATTCATGTACCATGGCATGTTCAGGTTGTCCCTTCAATTTATACAACCCTCCCTCTTGCTCTCCAATCACTACTGCATCATCTATGTTCTTTCCCTTTGGCCACATTAGGACTTGGCCATCCACAAATGCAACCCTCATACCTTTTGCATCCAATGCAGAGATGGAGAGTAAGTTCTTCTTGAGCCCACGTACATAAAGGACTTCTTTCATCTTCAAAGATTTTCCAGAATCTAGGTTGTAGGAGGCTTCACCACTTCCTTTGATTGGGTATTGATAATCATCCCCAAGTTTCACCTTATGGGGTGATTCATGTTCAGATAGATTCACAAAAGATTCCTTAAACCTAGTCATGTGTTTGGAAGCCCGACTGTTAATCAACCAATCATTACAACCATGGGAGATAGTACCTGTGAGAGAAAAATTAGAACATATTCTTCTTCACTTTCTTCCCTAGCCTTCTTCTTTGGGGGTTCATCATCTTCGGCAGCATGAGCATGATATCTTCTTTTGTTATTCTTCTTCTTCTTATTGAAGTTGTTGTTGTTGTCTTTCTTCTTCTTATTGAAGTTGTTGTTGTTGTCTTTCTTCTTCTTGGGACAATCTGAAGCAAAGTGTCCCTTCTCATTGCAATTGAAGCATCTGAGATCTTTCTTATCTTTATGATAATGGTGGTGTGAGAATCTCTTGTTATGAGATGATTCCTTCTTGGACTTGCCTTTCCTGGCATGTGCTTTGAGAGCTTGATCTTCATTTCCCATCTTTTCTTCTCGGGCAACAAGCCTAGCTTCTTCTTGAGAGCATTCTTCCCGCAATCTGTTGAAGGAGATCAACTTCTTCCTTGCACAAATTCCTTGAATAAAGGAATCCCATGACCTGGGTAGGCCATTTAGAGTGGTCATCACCACTTCACCATTCTCCACCATTTCATCCACTGCTTCCAGTTATTCCTTGATCTGGGAGACCCTTGAAAAATAAGATTGAATGGTTTCGCCATTCAGAAACTTTACTCCTTTCAATTGATTCCGCAGGGTCATCTTCCGATTTATGTTCTTCCCTTCAAATAGCTTGGTCAAAGAGTTAAACATCTCCTTGGGTGTCTTTAGAGAAGACACATGGGGTATGAGATGGTCTTTGATAGAAACAGCAATGATTCTCTTTGCCTTGACCAAGTTCTTCTTATGCAATACCTTAGCCTCTTCATCCTCTAGGATAGGGATGTCTTCTTTTACATATGAGTCCAGCTCATTCTCTTCTAGGATTAACCCAATCCTATACTTCCAAGCTCGGAAGTTATTAGCTCCTTCAAGCTTATCCTCAAGCTTGGTGTGGTGAGACATCTTAAAGAGTACTTCAAATGGAAATAGAAAAGATTTAGGTCTTACCACTTGAAATGCTGAAAATTGGATCTAGTCCCGGATTAGGGTTTGTCGAAAAAACCCTAAAAATTCAAAATGTGAATTTCAATTTTCTGAAAGGATAGAAAGATGCGCCTTGATGAGCTGATCAGCCTGGTGTATTCAGAATTTGAGATCAGCAAAGATTTACCCTTCATATTTTCCTTTTTGTCCTCCCGGGTTCACTAGGGAGAGCCCTGAATTAGGGTTTGAGTTTCCCGGAGATCTACGCAGCCAAAAATCTCGATCCAAAGCTCTAAACTTCAATTTTTGCAAGGAGCTTCCAGCTATGTCTTCAGATTTCAAAAATCCTTATTTTTGTGAAAACCCTAATTTTTAGGGCCAAATCTGAAAATGCTCAGAATTGAATTTTGATTGGACAGATAGATTCTCCTTGATGAGTAGAGTCAATCTACTATACTGCTTTGCCAAAATCTGTGGAGAGAAACCCAATAAACAAGAAACTCAAGTTTCTGTCACTGCAAAATGTCTTCTTCTCAGGTTAGCTCTGATACCATGTTAAATTTTGAGCATTAATTCACAATACTCTAGGATCTTCACTGAGAGAATAACATATACAGTATATCAATGCATAACAATCACAATAAGCATGACAAGCATCACAAGAATCAAAAGCATGAGAGACAAGAGACATAGAGTTTCTGTGGGGAAAACCCTAAGGTGAAAAACCCCACAACTTCCTCAGAGATAGAGAGAGAAATGGCTCAACCAAAGTACAACCAAAATACACTTGAGATAGTCTCCTAGTAGCATATGATCCTCCTCTTCACTAGTGCGCCACTTTCTGAGTGAGAGAGAGATGACTTTCCGAATGATCTAAATAGAGATCTCCTGATCTCTATTTATACTAACCTATTTTCCCAGTGACCTTATGGGGCCAACTTGTCTAGCTAGGTACATCCACAATATAATATATATTTCAGGGCCAACCCCACACATGGTGGTGTAATAACCCATAGGCAAGTACACACACTTGGGACACTTGTAATCCACATGACGACACTTCCTTATAGAGGAATAACACATCTCTAATAAGGGTACAATAAATATATATGAAATACATTCCGAAGTTACATATACATCAACAGGAAGATGAGTTTGGGACACCATTTGATCATCCTTTGCTTCTATATAAACTGAAATTGTCCTTTCCATGGCATCATCCACCATTAGATTCAAGTTACTTTTGAATTTTTAGTCAAATTCATATATCTTGGCATGACTCTAGATTACCCGGTAGATAGTTTAACAATGGATGCATGATTGTCATTCCTATAAATTTCTGGGATTTTTGCATTTTGCATCATTCAAGCATATAAAATAATGATTACCAAGTTACTATAGATCCATAATTGCTTACCTTATAGTAGTCCTTCTAATTCTTCAACTGCTTTTATTAAGTGCAAAAATATATTTGCACTTAATAAATGTAGTTGAAAGACTTGAAGGACTAGTACAAGGTAAGCCATTATGGATCTATAGTAACTTGGTAATCATTATTTTGTATGCTTGAATGATGTAAAATTTGTTTGAATATCATCATTGTCAAACAATAAAAACTTCTTAAAAGGTGCTAGCTCAATGGTAGAGCACCTACCTAATTATAGGCAAGAGATTGGTGGTTCGATTTCTCCATACCCTATCATAAATTAGTGACTAAGAAAATGACTAAATTCGCATATATACGACTATTAGTAGCTAATTTCCAGTATCTTATAGCACGACTAACGTTTAGTTGTATTTAGCTTAGTCATGAATATGTTATCATCTAGTAGTTTATTTAGTCGTATATTTGGTCATTAATTGTGGCAATCAATGACTAAATTAGTGATTATCAATGACTAAATAAGTGACTAAATCAGTGACTATCAATGACTAATAAGTCAACCAATTAATGACTAAGTGAAAACGACTAAGTTAGTCAAGCTATAAGATAGTGGAAATTAGCTACTATTAGTCACCGACTCAAAAATAGTTGTTTATAGCCAATTTTTAGTCATTTTTTAGTCATTAATTCCTCATTTTGTACTAGTGAAAGTTGGAAAGCCAAATAGATGACAATGTGGTCCACAACAAGAGAAGATGTGTTAGTTAACAATGCAATCAATGCATGATACTCGGCGGTATTATTAGTTGCAGGACCTAGGCATGTTCCTCCTGAGCTTATAAGTTCGCCGACACAGGAATAGAGTACCCAAGCTACCGAGGCAAGGTTTTGAGTATGCCATCTAGCATGGTCTACAAATCCTAAATAGGTTGCCATATGCACATAAAATCAGAACATATTATAAGCAGTCATGATGGGGATGAGGCCCTAACCTATGAAATAAAAAATTCACACCATATTAAACATACATCATATACAAAGTGTACAAGGTACTTATGCAGGATCTCCCTAATATTTGTACCTTTTGAGGTAGAGCCCATTTCTAGGATCCCCCAAAAGTGTCCCATCATAATCAACTAACTCATAGGCCCCTTTTTCTAAAACATGTTTCACGATGTAGGGCCAATGCCACATGGACTCGAACTTACCTACCCCCAGTTTATCATGTTTTTGGTCATATGTCAAGACCATATCACCTTCATTGAAGATGTGAGGTTTGACGTACTTGTTGTACTGGGATTTGATGTGCTTCTTATGTGCTTCATTAGCGACAACAACATCACGACGAGTTTTTTCCAGTTTGGCTAAATATAGGAAGCGTTCCTCTTCAATTGTAGTGTTTGGCAAGAGTTCAATGGCTAGTTTCAAAGACGGGATCTCACACTCTGTATGCAATACTGCTTCCAGTTCTCTCAATTGAAAATGTGTGAATTCGGTAGCAGTTTTGATGGAGGTTCTATATTCCCAAAGGGCTGAAAAGAGCATTAAGTGCCAATTTGATCTATGGGTCCCTACCATGCGTTGTATCATGGATTTTAAGACCTTATTGATGTCCTCTACTTTACCATTCTATTTGGGATAGTAAGGCGTTGAGTGTTCATGGAGAAATCCCAATTTGGCGCTCAATTCAGTTACCATTTGGTTATGGAAATGTGAGCCATGGTCTATGATAATGGCTCATGGAACCCCGAACCTAGCGATGACATCATTGAACATGAAGAGTGCGACAGTTTTTTCATCTTCTTTATATGTAGGCATAGACTTGAACCATTTTGTGAAGTAATCAACAACTATAATAGCTTAGTCGTGCCCCCTATCTAAGGTAGGATTACAGTGAATAAAATCTATGACCCACTTTGCAAAGGGGCCGATGACAATAACTAGGTGTAAAGGGGCAGGATGAGTGTGCTTTTTGGAATGAAAAAACTAGCAGGGAGGACACTTCTTAACAACTTCCATGCAATCTTTAAAAATGGATGACCGGAAGTATCCAATGTGTCATATATTTTGGGTGGTAGCCATCCGAGAGAGGTGAATGCCACATGCCCCTGAGTGGCATTCATTCAGAACATGCTCAGACTCCTCATGAATCAAATATTATCGTAAGATAGAATCAATACCACTGCAATATAGGTTGTCGTCGATGATTAGATAATAATTTGCATGATGGTGGATACAATGACGTTCATCGCAGGATAAGTGAGGTCCGAAGCATTGTGTTTGGAGATATAAGGTTATATCTCTGTACCATGGATCAAAGGTACTGATAAGGAACAATGACTCATCAGGAAGAGAGTCAATGGGCTCAAAATATTGATCAATACGGGGAAGGTTGTAGATTAGCTCCACAAATAATAATGGATTTTTAGATTTTTCCTTTTCAAACTATAAATCGAATTCTTGAAGAATCATGATCCAGCGTGAATATTACCCCCCTAGTACTTGATGAGTTAATATGTGGTACATAGGGTTCGAATCGATGATGATGGTAGTTGAACGGAGTAGAATGTAATGACAAAACTTCTGAACAGTGATGATAGCTTCCATAGCCAACTTCTCGACATGTAAATAATGATTTTCAAAGTCGATAAGAACCTTGCTAAGGTAATAAATCACATGTTCTTGCGCGTTGTTATCTTCCTACATTAAAACCATACCAATAGTCGAGGTAGAGGCAAGCAGATAAATGATATAATCCTTGGTATAATTAGGTGGTTGTAACACAGGTACATGGGTAATGGTGTGCTTGAGATTGTCAAATTCTCTTTGGGGGTGGTCATCGCAGACAAAAGGGATGTCCTTTTTAAACAACCGCATATAACCCTGTGTCTTTTTCGCATAATTACACATGAAACAACGCAAGTAGTTGGCCTTCCCCTACAAAATTTGAATTTCGGTGATGTCCGTGGGTGGGGGTAGGGATAGAATAGCCTCTACCTTGAGGGGATCAATACGAATCCCATGTTTTGAGATGATGAAGCCAAGGAGCAAGGAAATTTTTAGGGGCGAAATTTTTCCAATTGGCTATTTTTTGGGCTTTTTTTCAAAAAATAAATTCGCTATTTGGTCATTTTTAGTCTCTACTATCACCTATATTTACATAAAATATGTTTTTTAATCATAATATTCACCAAAATTTACAATTTTTAGGAGTAAATTGTATGATTCATATTTAATATTCGCCTACCTATCTATATATATGTTTTTTCCAATCCAAAATAATCGCCTAGAATACTACACTTAAGTCTACTATTAGAATCCTTAAAAAATACCCTGCCAAGGAGACGTCCGGATCCACGCGGAATATGCATTTGTGACGATTTAGGAGGATTTTATATCGTCGAGATCTGAGGAAAACAACCATTAGATGATCGATATGAAACTCACGATGATTTGAATGAGCTAGCAAATCATCAAGGTAGGGATCCACAAAATCCTTAATATCGTGAAAGACATACGACATGGCCCGCTGGAATGTAGCACCAACATTTTCAAGCCCAAAAGGTAATTTGCGGTATGCGAATACACCCCATGGGAATATTAACGCATTCTTGTGCTCGTCTGCTGGGTGGATCTCGATCTGATTGTAGATAGAAAAGGCATCCATAAATGAGAAGATGACACTACCGACATAGTTGTCGATGATTTGGTCGATAAACAGGGTAGGATAATTGTCGTTGGGACAAGCCTTATTTAGATCCCGGTAATCAACACAGACTCTGATGGTTCCTTGATTTTTTTTAACAGGAACAATATTAGAGACCCAATCTGTCAAGGGGATAGGATAAATTAAACCAAATTTTAACATCTTTTCAATTTCTGCTTTAATAGTTGTAGTCTTTCTAGGCTACACTGGATAGAGTTTTTTCCATCCATGTTTTACGTTGCGATAAGTTTTGATCTCATGTACAACGATAGTAGGATCAATCCTAGGCATTTCTTTATAGATCAATGAGAATTCGTCACAAACGTTTTTAAACAAGGCTGTATAAGTTTTGATTTATTCATAAAAACAAGTTTAGACAATATGGATATGTTCCACGACACCCTATTTCGACGATATGTCAATGGTAGTGGTAGGCGTAATGTTTTCCAAATTCCCTTCGTTTACCATACCCTGGGTGAGAATAGGAGACTGCGGATTGGAAATGACATCTAGTGAAATAATCGTTTGAATATAATTCTCTACCATGTTTAAAGGTAGGAAGAAGGACGATAGATGATGATGGTCCTCCCATGGAAGCTCATCCAAGATCATAATCTCCATAATAGATTCATCAGAGGGAAATTCATGGAGGAGATAATCTAGTGATGGCGAGGACGAGTTCAACCAAGATAGAAAAGAACATGGGTCTAAGGCCACTAGGTCATGGTCATCAAGTGAATCAGACGCTGACTGGATGACATTATAAGTAGCCTCGGTTGGGCTAAGAGGAATCCGATCTCCAATCGAATCAATGCTAATAGAATCGGGAACAAGCCAAGCGTCTGCGGAGTTGGAGGAAGATGAGTTCATGGATGAGATCATGTTCACCATGGAAACATGTAATGGGGGATAAGGTGTTGTAAAGACTCCTATCATGGATGAGTTCGTAAGTAGTCCTACCTCCACACTCTAACATATTTGCGAAGAGTGTCCTAGAAGAGGGAAATTATCCGCAGGATGAGTTGTGGTGTTTGGAGTACAAAAATCTAATTGGTCGATAGTGACAATTTTCCCTTGATGGGGAAATTGCACAATGCAGAATACAGAAGATGCGACTGCAGTCATAGTGTAAAACCAATTTCGACCAAGCAATAAGTTGTAATCCAATGGCGCTGCGACTAATTCCACATTAATGGAAACAATTTTGCCTCCAAATTCAACGACTAAGGATTATAAAAGCCTATGTGGTTGGAATCTGCATCCATCAAATCCTTTCAAAGTGGTAGGAGCACGATTCAGTTCAAGAGAGCTAGTGGCCCTCCAGCAAGAAAAGGACATTAAAGAAGTAGAGGCTCCTTCGTCTAAAATAGTATGATGGATATTTTTCCCAGGGACATTGGTAATGATTTGGAATGCTGGTTGGTGGGACAGCCTTGGCTTAAAGTATTCAAATCTAAACATGATGGTATTAGATGATTCGGGATCCATTGATCCAATAGAAGATAGAAGAGTCTTACGTTGATTAGGACAGTTTTGTAAGACTTCAAGGATTGACATAGCACATTGTGCCTATGATAGATCTTCCACAATGTGGTGATTCTGAGTGGCCCAGGCATTGGGGTTGAAAATCGCTTTTCGGATTGTGCTTTTGGGTGGACGCAATGCTGCATCTAATATAGGTTTGTCTATGGTCAAAGGAACTTGTGAAGGAGGAATAGTGGATGTGTATGTGGAGGATTTCTCAACATGACCTCCATTAGATTCTTTATCTGGAACATAATCATAAGTGCACGTCCTGTTATATAAGTTAATCGTTTCACTATGCATCATGAGAACATGAGTAGTCATGGATGTTTCTCCTTGGGAAGGAATTGGCTGTTGTGCAACCATCTGTTGTTGTTGTGTGGGGAAGGGGTCCGTTAAAAATGCGGGTTGCGGGTTTCCTTTTAGTAACTTTTTGGACTTGTTCACGATGTGGGAATTCTTTCGAAGTGGTCGTCGCCGCACAATACACATGGATATTTATCCTTCTGTTTTGGTTTGGCATCAGTGGAGTCTGGATTGGTTTTTTGTTCCTCTTGGTTAGAATATTTCTTGGATTTTCCTTTAATTTTCTTCTTACCAATGGATTTTTGAGATGAAGCAGATTGGAATGAATTCACCTTCGCGGTGGGAGAAGGACTAGGTGAATGGTTGGTGTTGTTACCATCCTGAGATGAAGTTAGATTTAAAACCGTATGGCTTTGTGATTTGATCGATTGGGTGGCAGGATGGGTTTCAACGGAACCAATTATGCCATCGGCATGTGATCCCGTGGATGGCTTCATTAGGTCATGTGTGGGGCGAGGGGCATTGGGAATTATGTCGTATAAAGTGCCATATTGAGCGTAGACTAAGTCTAAGTATTGGGCACATGCAATGGCTTTTTCCTGTGTAGACACCCCGCGCCCATAGCGACATATTTGGCTATGATAGGAAATAATGATTTGGTAAACCAATCAACCAATAATTGATCTGGAATAGGAGCCTTAATGAGCCAAAGTCTTCTCCTCCATTCATGACTATGTTAGGAAATATGAATGGAGGTGGATTGTCAGAGCGAAGTTAAAAGGTCCGTGCCGGTTTCATAGTGGATTGGTAATTGGAAATGCATAAGAAAGGCCATGGCCAAGGATCGAAAGTCTGAGAAAGAATGTGGTGGTTATTTGATATACAATTTGGAGGCTATGGCAGTGAGGGTTCTTTGAAAGAGACTCAAACAGATAGAATCATCCATTAAGGAGTTCGAGGAACACCACAAATGATATGTCATTACATGGTTTTTGGGATCCTCGCCGGGTTTGTCTTCAAACTTGGGTATGTCTAATGGCAGCTTCACATGAATGGGTGGCCAATTCATGCCATGTGGAATGGGATCGTTGGTCAAACGTGACAGGTCTGGAAAATCTAATGTAGCCAGAAATGGTAACTGTTGGTTTGGCTGCGGGTACTGGTAATATTGGTATGACATTTGACTACTAGTAGGACCATAGATCGATTGATCATAAGGTCCTCCCATAGAGGGTTGGCCATGTGGCGGGGGTCCTCTCATGTTAGGAGGTGGACATGATGGGGGTCCTCCTCCCGAATATGGGGGTCCGCTAGAATGGGGTGGTTATCCGGACAGTGGGGGTGGAGCTGGGACATGTGGTGGGGGTGGAGGTGGGACATGTGGTGGGGATGGTGGTAAGGGAGGGGGTGGGCCACCAACTGGGGTTGTGGAAATTTCTATTGACCCCACGGGGTGTTTGTGTTTCCTGGGTAAGGTACTCTGGGATAAAGGTTTCTTGGAGTGGTTTGATATATTTGACTCATTTCCATATTCTTATTTCCCAGGTATGTGTAACCCCATGCGGGTTGATCCCATACATATGGTACCCGAGTGTTATGTTCTTACAAAGGTTGTCCCATGGATGGAGGTAGACCTGCAGTCATATTATAAGTCATAACAAAGGTTTTCGTCCACTTACATCTTGTCCACTGACTAGAGGTTTCCCTCCATTCACATTCCATCCATTAACTAGAGGTTTCCCTGTAGTTACAATTTTACTACCAACTGAATTTTTCCCCGCAATTATGTTTTGACCACTGACCATAGGTTTCCTCATGGCCATATTTTGAACACTAACTAGAGGGTGGCCTACGATTATAATTTTTCTTGAAGGTTGTGTTCCAGTCACAAAGTTAACAGTTGCTGAAGGTTTCCCCCCAATCATTGAGGTCAAAACAGGTCTAGAAACGACCAATTGATTTTGATGTGAAACAGGTGGAAAACATGGTTGGCCAGGTTCGTAGGAGGTCATGTTGGGAACATACATTCCCGATGAAGAAAGAGTAAAAGAGTACATGGGAGATTAGTGTTCGGGACTCACTACTTCCGAAGTGGACTGGAAATGGAAACTCTAGCGCCTGACCTGTTCTCCAAGTATCCGTAAGTGAGATACGGTATCTTGAAGTGGTTTGAAGAAATCTTCGTTCGAGATGAATCTGGTAGGATGGGGAGGTCAGGGTGTCTCCACAATCAGTGATGAACAAAAATGGAAATAACATGCCCTAGGGAGGTTCCCCAAAATGAAGCCATTGGACCGAAAATAGTCGCTATCGGGTCATCTGGAGGTCGAGTGAATATCCAATCGACGTCTCCAGGGTGTCCTTCAAGTGAATGGTGAAAATATGTGTCATGTGAAGAATGTTGTTCCACCACCAATAGCCCCATAGGATCAGTGATAGGCGTATTTACAAGAGGAGAGAAGTCCCCTCCTGATTCAGTAACTGGAATTCCTTCTTCGTGTGAACCAGTTGTAGTGGGTTTGTCCATATCTTCCCCTGTTCTTCCTTCCCTAATGAGAGGATATTCAAGTGGCAAGTTTTGTATTCTACGGGATCTCCTTAAGGGTTTCTCAGCCAGAATGGCTGATGAAAGTATCATCCTAAGAGTCTTTTAAAGGAAAGCACACTTTAAGTCCTATTCAAGCTAAAGCCGCAAGCAAAATTATGTGACACGTGGGATGAAGAGATGGATCCTCACATGAGTGTCAAGCTGTCGTAACTTGCGATATACCATAGGGTCCAACAGTAATACTCAGCCCAATCTTTCAGAGCAATAACCAGGGAGGATTAGGACCGTACCCTTGACCATATTACCTAACTACCTAACAATACGTGCGTAGTATCTCCCCGAATGTTGTTCTCGGTGTATTGTGATGGATCTAGAAGACAATATTTTTCAAAATGCACACCTTGTTGAATCTATAAACTAGCATAAATAAATAGTCTTGTCTTTTCCTAGTGGTTGGAAGACCAACCGTGAAAAAATCCATGAAAATGCTCTCCCATGGTCTTGTAGGAATATGATGATATATGTCTTGCTTCCTATTATTGGTCTTGCTTGTACAACCAAGTATGCATACTTTGATCAACTGAGCAACATATTCTTGCATTTTATGCTGATAAACATATATTGTAAGTTGGAAACTGTCTTTCCAATACCAAAATTCCCTCCAACTTTGGAGGTTTGAGCCTCTCTCATGAGTTGAAATATCTCACTTTAGGAACTTTAGAGCTTGTCCAAATTATATATTAAGCAATCCTAAATATACTAGTCATCCTTTATGTCACCTTCTTCTACATGGAATTGGATTTGTATCTATTGAAATACCTCCTTGAAGTCCTCATCTTCTGTGTATTCCTCCTTGCATGCATCATGGGTGAAACGATCCATATTCCCAAGAGTAGCCAAATATGTGATCATGGATATAGGTGGCATTTCAAGCATGTCTCCCAACTTGTTTGTAATGTTGTTCTTATATTTGATGATTAAATGGAATTTTTTTTAAAACCCCATCCACTTGTAGTGTTGTGTTTGTTGTAGCTTACTCTAGGCCTACAAATACCACAACGACTAGAAATAAGTGTGAATGACGATCTATGTTCCCACCAGATAGTGCTTCCACTTCTTAACATATTGAACCAAGGCATAGAGTTCATTGTCATATCTAGGGTAGTTCAGGATGCTTCCATCAAACATTTCAAAATTACAGCATACTAGCCTCCCAACTTACATCAAAGTCCTTCCCATAGCATAGCCACTTGCATATGTCTCAAATTCAAAAGGATTATGTAAGCTAGGCAATGGGAGAATTAGTGCCTCACTAATATTTTTCTTTATCTCCTCAAAATATTTCTATTGATTCTTCGCCCACTTAGACCCCTTGCTGCTGGTTATTAGCACATGGAGAGGTGCAACCAAAATTGAATAAGAAGATATGAACTTTTGAAGGTATTGTGCTTTCCCCCAAACCCCTAACTTTAGTGATAGTTTTAGGAGTGGGCTACTTGGTGATTTCCTCCATCTTTGTAGGATCAATTTTAAGTTCTCCTCCACCAATCAAATACCCCAAATACACTAGGGACTACTGAGTGAGCTCACATTTATTAAGATTAACCAACAACTAACACTTTTCCAGAGTCTCTAACACCCACTTCAGATGTGAGATATGATCTTACGAGGTAGTACCATTGTAAACCAATATATCATCTAAATACACTATTGCAAATGAATCTATGACGTGGAGCAATCCATCATTCATCAAACACATAAATTTACTTCGTGCATTACAAAAACAAAAAGGGAATTACTAACCATTCATATAGACCTTACCTAGTCTTGAAGGTGGTCTTCTAGGTGTCTTCTTCCTTCACTTACACCTAGTGGTGTCTCAATTCGAGATCCAACTTAGTGAATTACTTTGCATGTTGCTAGTAATATAGAAAAGCATTGTCCTTGGGAAGAGGGTATCGATTCTTGAGGATGATCTTATTCATAACTCTACGTCAATACACATCCTCCAAATCTCATCCTTTTTAAGCACTATGATAATAGATGACTCACAAGGTGAGGTGATTGGTCGAAGTATGCCCTCCTTTAGTAGTTTCTACAACTCCTTCTTCATTTCTTCTGCTTTTGGAATAGATTGTTTGTATGGTCTGATGTTCATCAATGGAGAATTTGGAAATAGTGATATATCATGCCCCACTTCCCTCTTAGGAGGTATCCCTCTAGATTCCTGGAACACTTCTCTGTATGCTCATAAAAGGTTCTCCTACTAGTGCTTCTACTCCCTAGTACATCCCTCCAGAGATGCCTTTACTTTTAAAAATTCACCTTTTTGTTGATTATGTCTTAAGAAAAGAAACACAAACTTTATACTTGAACATATCATATTTTTTTCTTGATTGGAACTTACTAGAGAGATATTTGATTTACCTTTGTGTACATTGATGATGAAAGACTTACCATACTTTATCAATCGGTATTAGTTTGATCTGATCATGAAGATTTAATCCCTCTTATACATGTAGGGGGTTCCAAACTCTACATGACAAACATCAAGTGATACCATGTCTACCTCTACTTCATAAATATAATTTACACTTGTGGAAAATTTAATCTTGCATGTTTTGAGGCCCTAATTTAGATATATCCTTAAATTTACCTATCCCATTAGATAGGGGCTAGGGTGATCATGTATTCCAAATCCAAGCTTACTTACTAGATCTTCTGTTATGAGATTATCCTCTGAATTGGAAGTGAATAGATCATCCTCCTTGGCCTTCCTATTCTAGATCTTGATATGGAAGTTTTTTTTCATCTCCTTCTATTACTTATGATGAAGGATAGTCAGATTCACCTCCTTCTACATTGAAGTGTAGATAAGTTTCTCATCCACATCTGAGCTACTCTCTACCTCTTTTCCTGAATCTATGGATAGAAATTTCTTCTTCTTAGCATCCTTCTTGTGGTTCTTAGGGTTCAACTTTGGATGTAGCTTCCAACATATGTCTTTAGTGTCACCATCAAGGTTGCAATGGTTGCTATGTTTTTCTAGATCCTTAAACTAATGTTCGATGGTTGTAGTCTTCTTGTCTTTTTACTTCCACTTCTTCTTCCCCTTCAAGGAAGCATCTTGGTTCTATTTTTGTTTAGAACTGTTGGGCTCTTCTAGCCTATATTTTATAGGTATTGTGATTCCACACAGACCTAATCAATTATTCTAGGCTTGAAGAGCATCAATCTCTTTAGTAAATGAATATGTATACTGCCTAGATACTTAAGGAGTACATATGGATTCTTGGGTGAGATACCCAACATGATAGCCATATTCCTAAACTCAATGATGTATTCTTTCACACTCTTCCCTTGTATTCACCTGAATAAATGCCAATTGATATAATGGTCCTCTACATACATGATAAGGAAGAAATGGGACTTAATGAGGGTTTAAAATCCTTCCACTTATTTACTCGAAGATCACCCTCTATCCTAATTTCCTCAGTGTGGCTTCCCCACCATGTTAATGCATGGCCCTCTAATCTCAGTCAAGTAAATGGGAATTTTATGCTCTTTATCTATTTGGTGGATACTAAAATAGACCTTTAATTGTCGTGACAAATGCTTCAACTTTGAAGCACATCTGTCACCTTGGTAGGGATTGATATCCACTTTCTCCTCCATCTTAAGTAATCATATAAAAGGAATATTGGTATTTGAACTTGGATTCTCTTGTTTGGGCTCTTTCCTTGGCTCCCTTTGTGGGTCTCCTCTTTTTTATGATTTCCCCTCTAATATGGTCTCTGAATTAGAACCTCCAAAATAACCTAAATGTTTAAAATTTATCTATACAGCCACCATGATGATAGACATGTTGCATGAGATATCAATCACTTCTATTTCCAGCTTTGTAAATACATGCTCATAATTGCATGTTGCTTCTTCATTAGACTTGTCTACCATGTCTAGGATTTGAATATTTTATTTTGCACCACTAGATCATGTGGTTTCCTTTAGAACCCCAAATAAAACGACTCTGATACCAATATGATTCGTAAACTACCATAGATATTCCATTGGAATAGTTTTCCACAATGGATCTTACAACTTAGTTCTTTTTATTAGCTTATTTCAACGGAATGATAAATAAACTAGAATTGAAAGAAAAATAACTAGAGGAAAGAAATACACGATACAAAAAATGAACACAAGATTTTCCCTAAGAAAAGCCACTATCACGAAAAACCCAACCATAAATGCGGATTTTTCCTTGTCCTTTTATATTAAATGTAGATACAAAGGAAAAGGTACTCTATGTGGAATTACATTAGATATTGTTTCTTGCATGGATACTACAAGATCTCGCACTCCCTCTATTATACTCTAATATCAACTCACTTAATTTTGCTCAAATATAGAACAATACAATAATATCATCAGAATGGGACCCCCTCTTTTCCTAATGGAGCCCCTCTTTTCCTAATGGCTTGACATTTAACATAGCCTGATAGTCATCTTGGGTTAATTTTAGGATCCCTTCATGCCTAGATTCATGATTAGTGTTAAGGTTTTGGACCTTATATAATGGTCTGGAAAGTACGCATGTAACTAGATATACATGTGTGAAAAATGAGAGATGATGTGGAATCCACTCTGTATCATGGTGGCCAACTAGATAGGTCAACTTGTAGAAGGCATAGCTTCCTCATACAAACTCTGAATTAGGCAATTCTTTTACCATTAGAAATATCTCTGAGTGTAGAATCGTGTTAAGGGGCATTGTGTAAGTGATGAATGCTTGACCCCGAGAAACTTAATTTAATTCCTAAAGCAAGCCCCAAAAGGTTCCAGGCCCCAAATATGCAAAGTGAGAGTTTCCACTAAAATGGGCTCTACAAACCAATTCATCCAATCTTTACACCCATAAAGCACCAAAATAGTGAAAAAATATATATTGATCTATTTTGAATCATACTAAAAAATGAAAGAACACACTAGGAGTGTATGTGTCATAGTTGTTGGCCTTGTTCATAATTTTTTAGGGTTATAAGTTCATTTCTTATGTAAGGCCCTTGTTTTTATTTTTTAGCATGGATTAATAGCCTACACCCATCATTTCTATCTGAAACAAATTAATGAATGCCATATCCTAGTTAGGGGACAAACATATCATATCAAGGTCCTATATGGTGTTTTAGTGCAAATCTCATGATGCTTGAGCTTGAGAGATGTTTTTAAATTCCTACAGCTCTTGGTATCCTTCCTTGACCACTACTAACACTTAAAACAGTCAATCATAGAAAAGAAATCATAATTTCTCTTCGGAAACCACTTATGGTGGATAGATCCCCTAAAGAAGACATGCTTTGTGGGTGTAACTGTCTTTCATGGTAATTGAGAGAAACAAGCTTCATTTAGGGCACAAGGCCCTTGTTGTACTCCCACAATCTTTAGTATACCTTCAAACATATTCTTGGTTCACAACTAACCTAGTCACGGTGCTCATATCGAAATTTGAGGTGACTAATGCCATACACAGTTCATATGTGGTGGTTTGAGGATTTTTCCATGGAAGCCTAAGAAGTAAGGGTTGGGGTTTGAGGATCTTCTTTTGATTCCCATAGTATGTTCAAGGACTCAAGACCCATCTATAGTGACCAATATCTCATAATGGAACATAAATTCAACACAAATGCCAAAGAAACCCTACAGAGAGATTGTGTCATGGTTTCTAGGTTTTCTTCACAATGATTTATCTAAAAAATGTTCAATTAGGGAACCATTCTAGTGCTTCCCTAATTTACCATGTTTATGCCTCAAGACCCATTTCCACTGAATAAAAAGTACTCATGGCACGTATATCTACCCCAAAGTTTAGAAACCACCTATGAAAGGATTCTCGAAAATTAAAAACATCCTAATGCATTGTTTTCATTCTTGGATGATGGTCAAGGATCAATGATCCATTCATGGTGTTTAAACATCATAATGGAATCCATATACAACTCAATTGGAAAAAAACCCTACACATGTGCGACTCCATATCATTTTACATTTCCCTTGATTCTGAAAAGCCTTGTCTAGTCCATAAAGGGATTTGTTTACCTTCCTTGATGTTGTTTAGATATCTTAGTGTGGTGTAAATGTAGAGCCATGTTTAGCTATGTAAAGTTATTTTTAATGAAACATGTGTAATTGTATTTTAAAATTTGTGATATTTGATTATTATATTTTCCATCACATATTCCCATAGAATATGAAGCAAACCCCACCACTTCACAGTAAGATGATTAATATTAAACCATCTTAAATTCGATCTATCAAGCACCCATAGGGATCCAATTTATTGTGATGTATGTTTTTTATCATAATTTTTTTACACATCTTTTTTCTTAATTTCTTTTCACATCCAAAAAAAATTACACATCTAGAAATTTGATCCCACTTTGTGCTTGATTTAAGATTGATTTGGTTTTATTTTTTTTGTTTTATGAGCCTACGTTGATTTTTTTTAATTACTTTTCTTTTGGTTTTAATTTTTTATTTTATGAGCCGACATGAATTTACTTTTAATTACTTTTTTACATGACAATGTCTCTGCCATACAGGGTTGTATAGCACCTTGCTCTTCTCAGTGCATTTACCTTATATCAACATATATATATTTTAAACCAAGATCTATTAAACACCAAGAAAGATCCAATTTGTTGAGGTATAATTTTTTTCTTCATGTGTAATAAATTTCTTAATTAGATCCCCGTAAATTCACGTCTACTTTAACAATATATTTACATTAAATCTATATTTTCCTTCCCAAACAACATCAATAATAAAAAATAAGATAAATTTAAACCCCTAAATTCCCACTAGGTCCTCACTTTTCCTATCAAAAAAGATCATTGGGTCCTCATTTTTCTTACCCAACAAGATCAATAACAAAAAGTGAAACCCCTTTGAATATTTTTTTTGAAAGTGGTAACCACTAGCTAAAAATTTCAGTTGATTATTTATAGATAAGCCAAATCTCGGTGTAATGCACTAAATGGTAATAACTTTCAAGGTTTCTGTCTTATAATTCTTCGCATTGTTTGAGAACTTCGCTATAGAATTTGCAGGGTTTGTTGCAACACGCAATAAAAGAGCCACATCTTTGGCAGGGTTTGTTCGAGAGGCCTATACAGTAAAACCATTTATTTTCCAGAAAGAGGTATTTATTTTCCTGTTGTATATCCTAAAAACACATTTTTCATTACTTTGCTAATGTATGAAAAGGGAATAGGGAATCAGTCCATTGTATCTGAATTTGAAATTGTAGACGTTTCAGTTTACTTTAATACATTATTTATTTGTTTTCCAATTTGGAGACATTACAAATTTGAACTCTTCCTACATTATTCAACTCCTTTTTTATTTTGCTTGTTTTGTTATTGCAAAAGTTTGGAGTTTGTTATCTAAAATTTGGACATCGTAATCTAGATTCTAATCTACACTAAATTGGTCCGTTATAAGCGATCATACCTTCTTCTTCTTGTTCGTATTATGTTTAGTTTGTGTGGCTTTTCTGTGACTAATGTTTGTTTTCGAATATTTGTGATTCCTCAGGAAGGTAGGCCTCGCCAATGAACAAGATGACAGGCAATAACAAGAAGGGCATGCGGAAGAGATCTGAGAAAGAAAAGGCTAAAGTTGCAAATGGCCCCCCTCACCCCACCGAAGATGATAAATTATCGAACCTGAAGATACTCAATGACAGGCTTGTTAAAGTAATAGACGAAGATGATAAAGAATCGAACCTGAAGATACTCAATGACAGGCTTGTTAAAGTAATAGACGGCTTAAGAGCAGAAAAACTTGTTTTGTCAACAAATCTCATTGAAATGCGATCAGAAATTGAATCTGCAAGGAGAATGACCGAAGAATGGAAGGAGACAGAAAAAGAATTCAGAAAAGAACTTGAAAGGACTGATGCCAAATACCAAGCTGCGATTTCTCAAACAGGCAAACAATTGCTGGAAGCTGAGGAAAGATTCAATACCGAAATTTCTGCGAAAGAAGATGAGTTTAAAGCAGTGAATCTTGATAAAAAGAATTTGGAGGCTACTGTTTTGCAGTTGAAAAATCAAATTGAGGCCAGATCTGCAGAATTAGAGGAAACCATTAAAGGTCGGAAATTGGAAAAGGATGTGCTTTTATCACAGATTACTGCAGCCGAAAAGGAGACTGCCGAGATCACTAGAAGCAGCCAAATGGCACAGGAAGCTTTTAACGCGGAGAAGGAGAACCTGTTGAGCAGGCTTGCAGAGATACAAACAAACCTCAAGTTGATGGTTAGCGAGAAAGGGTCACTAAGCGAGACAAATAGAGAACTAACTACTAAAGCGGAGTCTCTGAAGGCTCATTTGAATGAGTACAGTGAAAAACTGGTTAGGATGGGAGATGAAAAGAAAGCGTTGGAAGCTATGTCTGTAAGCAGAGCAGAGAGGTTGGAGGATTTACTTAAACAAAATGCAACATTGGAAAAAGAGCATGGAAGAAAATATGGGGAATACGAAGCTGCGATTTCTCAAGCAGGTAAACAATTGTTCGAAGCGGAGGAAAGATTCAATAGCGAAATTTCTGCTAAAGAAGATGAGTGTAAAGCAGTTAATCTTGATAAAAAGAATCTAGAGGCTACTGTTTTGCTGTTGAAAAATCAAATTAAGGCGAGATCTGCAGAATTAGAGGCAAACAATAAAGGTCGGAAGTTGGAAAAAGATGTTCTTTTATCTCAGATTGTAGCAGCCAAAAAGTTGACTACCGAGATCACTAGAACTAACCAAATTGCACTAGAAGCTTTTAATGCCGAGAAGGAGAACCTGTTGAGCAGGCTTGTAGAGCTACAAACAAACCTCGAGTTGATGGCTGACGAGAAAGGGTCACTCAGCGAGACAAATAGAGAGCTAAACACTGAAGGGGAGTCTTTGAAGGCCAAGTTGAATGAGTACAGTGAAAAACTTGTTCGCATGGAAGATGAAAAGCAGGCTTTGGAAGCTGCGTCTCTGAGCAAGGCAGAGTTGGTCGAGGCCTTACTTAAACAAATTGAAACGATGGAAGAAGAACATGGAAGGAAGTATGGGGAATACCAATCTGTGATTTCTCAAGCAGGTAAACAATTGCTGGAAGCTGAGGAAAGATTCAATACCGAAATTTCTGGGAAAGAAGACGAGTGTAAAGCAGTTAATCTTGATAAAAAGAATCTAGAGGCTACTGTTTTGCATTTGAAAAATCAAAGTGAGGCGAGATCTGCAGAATTAGAGGCAAACAATAAAGGTCGGAAGTTGGAAAAGGATGTTCTTTTATCTCAGATTATAGCAGCCAAAAAGGAGACTACCGAGATCACTAGAACTAACCAAATTGCACTAGAAGCTTTTAATGCCGAGAAGAAGAACCTGTTAAGCAGGCTTGTAGAGCTACAGACAAACCTCGAGTTGATGGCTAACGAGAAAGTGTCACTCAGCGAGACAAATAGAGAGCTAAAGACTGAAGGGGAGTCTTTGAAGGCCAAGTTGAATGAGTACATTGAAAAACTGGTTAGCATGGAAGATGAAAAGCAGGCGTTGGAAGCTGCGTCTCTAAGCAAGGCAGAGTTGGTCGAGACCTTACTTAAACAAATTGAAACGATGGAAGAAGAACATGGAAGGAAGTATGGGGAATACCAATCTGCAATTTCTCAAGCAGGTAAACGATTGCTGGAAGCTGAGGAAAGATTCAATACCGAAATTTCTGGGAAAGAAGATGAGTGTAAAGCAGTTAATCTTGATAAAAAGAATCTAGAGGCTACTGTTTTGCAGTTGAAAAATCAAATTGAGGCGAGATCTGCAGAATTAGAGGCAAACAATAAAGGCCGGAAGTTGGAAAAGGATGTTCTTTTATCTCAGATTGTAGCAGCCAAAAAGGAGACTACAGAGATCACTAGAAGTAACCAAATTGCACTAGAAGCTTTTAATGCCGAGAAGGAGAACCTGTTGAGCAGGCTTGCAGAGCTACAGATAAACCTCGAGTTGATGGCTAACGAGAAAGGGTCACTCAGCGAGACAAATAGAGAGCTGAAGACTGAAGGGGAGTCTTTGAAGGCCAAGTTGAATGAGTACAGTGAAAAACTGGTTAGCATGGAAGATGAAAAGCAGGCGTTGGAAGCTGCGTCTCTAAGCAAGGCAGAGTTGGTCGAGGCCTTACTTAAACAAATTGAAACGATGGAAGAAGAACATGGAAGGAAGTATGGGGAATACCAATCTGTGATATCTCAAGCAGGTAAACAATTGCTGGAAGCTGAGGAAAGATTCAATACCGAAATTTCTGCGAAAGAAGATGACTGTAAAGCAGTTAATCTTGATAAAAAGAATCTAGAGGCTACTGTTTTGCAGTTGAAAAATCAAATTGAGGCGAGATCTGTAGAATTAGAGGCAAACAATAAAGGTCGGAAGTTGGAAAAAGATGTTCTTTTATCACAGATTGTAGCAGCCAAAAAGGAGACTACCGAGATCACTAGAAGTAACCAAATTGCACTGCAAGCTTTTAATGCCGAGAAGGAGAACCTGTTGATCAGGCTTGCAGAGTTACATGCAAACCTCGAGTTGATGACTAACGAGAAAGGGTCTCTCAGCGAGACAAATAGAGAGTTAAAGACTGAAGGGGAGTCTTTGAGGGCCAAGTTGAATGAGCACAGTGAAAAACTGTTTAGCATGGAAGATGAAAAGCAGGCGTTGGAAGCTGCGTCTCTAAGCAAGGCAGAGTTATTCGACGCCTTACTTAAACAAAATGCAACAATGGAAAAAGAAATTAGTAGCCTTCAACAGCAGGTGGATGAAAATGTCAACCAACACTCTCATGTAATTCAGCAGTATAAGGCAGAAGCAAAATCTCTGAAACAACTGAAGGAAATGTTAGAAAAAGAGGTTATTACTGCCAGGTGTTTGCTTGAAATAAGAGAAAATAGTATTTACGAAAGGATAGTTGAAAATGGGAAACTTAGCAACCAGGTGGAGGAGTTGAGTAAAACAATTGTAGAGTTGCAGGAAGCAAATGTCAACTTAGTGCAGGGAAAGGACGAATTGAAGAAGGAATTTGAATCACTTAATACAGAGTCTGTCAAGAAATATAAAGTGATGGAGGAGAAACACACTGAATTGTTTATGGAAAAAGAAGAACAGGCAAAGACAATTAACTCATTGCGAGGAGAGATTAATTCTCTTATGGAGTCTGTCAAGAAATATAAAGTAATGGAGGAAAAACACTATGAGGAAAAAGAACAAGAGGAAAAGACAATTAACTCATTGCAAGGAGAGATTAATTCTCTTATGGACTATGTCAAGAAATATAAAGTCATGGAGGAGAAACACTGTGAATTGTTCAAAGAAAAAGAAGAACAGGCAAAGACAATTAACTCATTGCAAGGAGAGATTAATTCTCTTATGGAGTCTGTCGAGAAATATGAAGTGATGGAGGAGAAACACTCTGAATTGTTCAAGGAAAAAGAAGAACAGGTAAAGACAGTTAACTCATTGAGAGGAGAGATTAATTCTCTTATGGAGTCTGTAAAGAAATATAAAGTGATGGAGGAGAAACACTGTGAATTGTTTAAGAAAAAAGAAGAACAGGCAAAAACAATTAACCCATTGCGAGGAAAGATTAATTCTCCTATGGAGTCTGTCAAGAAATATAAAGTGATAGAGGAGAAAAAACACGCTGAATTGTTCAAGAAAAAAGAACAAGTTAAGACAACTAACTCATTGCGAGGAGATTCGATTAATTCTAGCACAGGAAAAGTACAGGAAAAAAGGACTGAGTTAGTTGATACTGTAATGGATGTACATAAAAAGCCTAAACCAACCAAAGAGACCAATATGAATGAAAAGCAAAATCGCAACAATGTTGATGAAAAGCCGAAACCAACCGATGTGAATGAAAAGCGAGGTTTGCAGGAAAGGAAAAACCCCAATGGCGGGCAGCAAAGCAAAGCGCAAAAGAAGCCACATTTCAAGTTGTAAACGGACAGAATTTCTACATTCTATTTTTTATTTTTCATTCGCTACACTTTTGATGTGTTCCTGTAAAACGCCACAGTTTTAGTTTTTGATGTGGTTCCGTAAATGCGACAGATTTTTGTGTATTTGCGCAATAGCTATAAGATGGTTTTAAGATTAAGAGCATTCTATGTATTTCTTATTAATCAATGTAGATGGTATGTAATAAATTATATGTGATTCTTTAAAATTCTTTTAGAAATGTAGGTGGTTTGTAATAAATTATCTCTGATTTTTTAAAATCCTTTTAATAATGTACGTGGTTAGCAAAAAATCAGTGATTCTTTTACAATTGTATGTTGTTTGTAGCTGTCTACGAGATCCTATTGTAAATTGTTGTTTTATCAGCATATCTAACATTAAAACGATTTTTTTTTTTTAATTTATAATTGTATGGATAAAATAAAATAGAAAAATCATTTTCCAATGGTAAACTATGTGCGATCCATTTATAATGGTAGGTTGTTTGTAAATTATTTATGATCTTTTTACAATTGTGTTAATTGTGCAGTGTTGATGGTTGTTTTAATAAAAATCTAGTTTCAATTCCAGGTTTAAGCCCTTTCAAAAAACTGTACCCCAGAAAAAGCTCATACAACTACAATGCACTTACATAACTATCACATGGTAGCACTAGCTTATATCTTACTTAATAATCATTATGTTAAAGATTATTTGATTATTAAACAAAATTATATTGGATGCTATCAATCTGGACTAGCTTCAAGATATTGTGTTGAGTCTAGATCTACCCGGCCTTCAATTGCAGCTGGAATTCTTACAGAAATGGGAAGGTATTATCATTTTTTATATGTATCTGGTAAATCATTTTTTTTTATGTTGAATGAACTTGGGTAGAGAGGGTATCCAATGGACTATCAAAACATTTTTATAATACTATTTCTAATAACTTTATAGAGATGATAATCATTCTTCGTGGTTAAAAAAATCTATGCAATTATCAAAGTCAACTATATTGTTTAATGGAACTTAAATTTAAGCCTAAACGTTTTCAATACAATGAACAAAAAAAGGTGTACGAGACACGTTTTCACTCTCAAACGCCTTATACACGGTAAAAAGGGTTCACTTTCAAACGCTCAAACATAATCACACGTGTTAATTATATTTTTATAATTTATGGACTATATTTGAATTAGTGAAGGACTTATCTAGATAGGGATCTTAGTTATGATTTCAAACGAAGCTTAGTTATAATTTCAAAAGAGTTGATGACCAAGTTTATGATTTCACCAAAATTTTGGAAGATTAAAAGGACAAGCATTTAAAATATAAATTTCATTAACATTAATACCTACTTCAATAATTCCTTTATGTTAAGTTTTAATCCAAAGTCACACAAAAATTTAATATTTATAGAGTTCAATGACATGCAGGAACATGCGTCAACTTATTAGCAACATTTTTCTTACTCAAGTTTCATCCTACCATGGTTTTAAAGATGGTTAATGATAGCAGTTGAAGTGAATAGCTCAAGTGGTATGATAAAATACTAAAATTACCCACTACAAAAATGTAGATTCTTGCTTAAGTTCCATCCTACCATGATTTTAAAGATGGTTAATGATAGTCGTTGAAGTGAATAGCTTAAGTGGTATGATAAAATACTAAACTACCCACTACAAAAATGTAGATAGAAGCACAAAATTAAGGTATAAATTGATTAGAATGATGTTGAAACTCAATGACATTGTTAATTAGTGTTGAGACCCAACCACATCGTTATTATGAATTAGTGTTGCTCAGGACTTAGTGATCATTGAAAGGTGAGGCATTTTGGTCAATATTCTAATCAATATATCATAGCAAAAGGTTAGAGGGCCTCAGGAAAAGAAATATAATTAAGGATAGACGGCCTGAGGCAAGGACATCTATGCCAAGATAGGTGAGCCTAGTTGAGAGCTCACTCCAAGTGTGAACTGTGCATTGCGAGGCATGAGAACTGAGCCCCACTCTGATGAAGACAGGCTTGTTCTTGAACTCCCGATCTAGTTTGAAGGAAAGGGAAGCTGGTGGAAGTCACTGCTCAAACAAAAACTAAAAGAGGAGAATCGGGCTACAGTGAAGGAGACGTAAGTAGAATTTGTGAATTGCTTGATTGAGTGGGCGATTTACTTATCGCTTGGAGAATGGATCATGAGAATCCATGGGAGAAGTGCATTAAGAATGGAACGAATTTGCATCAATGGTGATTTGCGAGGTGAACCATGGATTTAGGAGACACAAGGAGCTTTAATGTTTCTAAGTGGCGGATATGTGGGATTTTCTACTTTTGGATTGGAATACTGTAGTGTGGATGGGAGGAATCTCTGGATTATAGCTTTGTTGTATGGGATTTTCTGGATCCTATATAACCAGTATAATCACTTAACTTGTGGATGATGAACAATTAACTTGTGGCTGATGAGAGTTGGGTTTAAACTTTAAACACAATGTAAATGAGAATATGCATGTAACACTTGAGGCATGTGTGCCCCAGGTTTTTTGGGTCACTTATGGTTTATTAGGTAGACAAAAGAGGGGCATGTTGTATTTCGATTCTCGAATAAAACTTTCAAGGGGGGGTTGGTGATTACCCCAAATCAAGATTAAAGGGGGGAACTTGAATCGATTAAAGAGTCAAATGTATGTCTACAACTGATTTTTTTTGGCACATAGTATTTGGGTACCGGGAGTCGCAACTCTTATGTTAAAACAACAAAAGTTGCAACAAATGGGAGTCGCGGATCTTATGTTACAACAATAAGAGTTGCAATACTTATTTCACCCTACAATTACGAGCTTGAAACTAAAATGATTTTTGTTGATGCGGATTCCCTAAGGCCAAGGATGCTCCTACATCAGTTGTGCAAAGTTAAAAACAACTGGAAGTTTTACAGGTGTTGTGAACCTAGGATGCTTAAGTATAAAAAATGTAAATAAACAATATACAAAAAATAGCAGGGCATGTGTGTTATAGATACATGAATACACTAATACACACAAAGAATTATTGCAAATTACCTGAGGGTTGAGCACACTTAAATATAGCTCAAGGTTTAATAAATAGGCTCGTTAAGTACAAGAAAAGTACCTTATGTCAAGCTCCTTTGATTTATTAACAACTTCAATGGTTGCTTTAATAGATTGGTGAGTCATACCAAGATGTGAACAAAAGCGCCTCTATGGATAAAAAAAATATGAAAACAAAAAACTTAGAATTTCATAAAAACCATCTCATAGCCCCAGGCTTGTGGAGAAAAAACAAAGTCCACACCTTGATCTTTTGCATTTAACAGATCATATAACATATTACTCTTAAGGTTGAAAAGATATGGTTTACAACAATAGAAAAAAATTCACATACTATGAAATCCCCAGCATTGATGGTTCCCATTTCCATGGATTTATCCATTTCCTCCTCAAGTTGTTTCGCATTGAACTCCTTTGCTCAACCGATTTCCTTTTTGGATGCTCCATTTTCAACTGAATAAATCTCTACAATGTAGATGAAAATGAAGCAATCAACTAGACAATCAACAACAAGATGAAACATCCACAAGTTTACTATTGAGCACTTAAATTCAATGCATTATGAATACCTAACTATAAAGTACAAGTCGAGATTATGTGGTTCTACAACAACTACAAATGTTATTGCATGCATTGCATGAAGATTTATGTAATCCTTAGGATCTAGTTTTAAAGGCCGAAGGTACTAGTTACCCAAGGTTAACCCTACTACTCCTATAGGTACCATGAACAAGTTGATTATAAATTTATAATTTTTGGATTTATGTATAGTATGAATGAGATGATTTCTAAATGGTTTGCTTTAATTGTAGTTGATGTGGATCCTAGTATTAGGTCACCAGCAAGGAGAAGTATCTTTCAATCTAATATCAATCTAGTACTAGAATAAACTGGTCAAGAAGAGAATGAGGAAGAGGATGTCGATGCTAGAATTGTGGAATTTTTGGAAAAAAAGAAAAGAAAACCTAGAAGGAAGTAGGGTAGTAGAGATTGGCCACTTTGTATGAGAGATGAAATTTGTTGCATACAATAATGCAATATATGTATTTTTACAAGAGGACCTTGATTCATATAACCTAAAATTATATAATTAAATGTCGATCTTTATATTTATGTAACTATGTTTTACATTTATATTTTTTTGTGATCATGTTTTATATGCGTTGTTTTATTCTCTCTATTTTATACGTTTATCTAAAACTATTAGAAGTAATTTGTTAGCATTCAAACGTTCTACATAATGTGTTGGATTGTAATATTAACATTTAATAGGTTTTTTCTATAAAATTTTAATGCACATTGGTTTGATCATGATGAATAATGAATAATTGGATGCAAGTATTTCTTATGTATGAGCAAGATCATTTTGTAATTAGCCTTTATGCTCATTTTATTTTATTTGTTCATGTTAACATATGAAGTATTGGGTGTAGGTCTCTTAGAGCAATAAAATTTGTGTCAACCTGAGGTCCTGAAGAATAATGCATGTGGTCGTGTGATATAGTATGGATTCATGGCCATTAAGTGAGGCAAATGAATAATGTTCAATTTGAGAACATATGGCCAGCCACACTATTCTTTAGTGCTTACAGAAATACAAATTTTCTAAGAATTCCTACATTTCAGTTATGTATGAGCATATCATTTTGTACGAAGATTTTTTATTTACTTTCTTTGTAATTAATAAGTTTACTATTTGAAGATGTATCATATTGTATCTTCTTGTTCTTAGGGTGAATAGAAGTTTAAATGAGTGTTATGATTTATGTTGTTTTGTTTCTTTCAAGTATGTTTCAATATATAGATTGGGTATGGAAAATTGAAAGTGATGTGGGGGGAGAGGGGCTAGATGAGCTTCCACCTTCACATGGTTGGACATATTCAGTAGAGAATAAATTATTCTCAAAATAAAGTGTTATCAATCAAATCGACACTTATCGGTCTGTGACGATACTGAATTGTCGCTCACACAAAAGGACAATATGGATGGAAGAGCCTAGATTTTCCATAGATGTCTGTGGCCCTAGTCATTTCCTATTTTCTCTAGAATAACTTTTTTTGTAGTTGGTTTAAGACATACACACTACTCCTAACTTGACAACTTGTGAGTTACCCGCTTGTGGTCCCTTTACGACTCGTGAGTTTCCACAAAATTTGCACTCACATGTTGCCTAAATCATTCTAGCGTGTTACTCGCTAATGGTGTAGTCTTCACCCGCGTGTTCCTCATAAATCACAAAAAATAAAAATAGGTAGTTGGAGTTGGTTTCCTAACTTCGATACCTATCCTAACTAATATTCTCTCGAAACTACTCTCCTTTCTTTGTCATAAATACAAAGGGAGAGCCATGTGAGAGGGGGTTCACTCATTATGCAAAGTCATGCTGGAGGAGTTTTGGTAGAAGGGAGGAGCAAAAGAATCTAAATCAGGTTTCAAGAGGTGCTTGTGCAAATCAAGGTGAGTGTATCTTGTTGCCATTTTTTGCAATTAATACAGAGATATTCATTTCCCATATTGTTAGCATTTTTTGCATGAGATAGATATTTGAGTGTATTTCATATTTCTATGTATATGTGCTTTCAATTTGATTATTTATTCATGTGTAGTGAAAATATTTGGGGAGGGTTACATTTGTTTTGCAGGTCTTTATGCAATATTGTGGAGTAAAGCTAAATGATTGAAGAGCTTGAATCAACCTTCATTGATATAAGGTACCAATTACTCAAACTTCAAACCCTTGTTTATTTCATCAATTGTATCTTGTTGTTTGTCTGCAACTTTCCATGGCTTCTGCATGTTTGTGTGAGTATGTTGGTGACCTCCAATGACCTCGTTCATTAGGAACATTTTCCGTACAATGGAATTAGCAACTCTAATGGGAAACGCCATGTTGCTTTGGGGGTCTTTTGCTTGAAATTTCTTCAGTTTGAGTGTGATTTTAGGTGTTAGGAGGAGTCTGCAGAGGATTTGTACCTTTGGATTCAACCCAGAAGTTGATTTTGTTGAGCAATTTATTATTTTTTTTTAATTTTTTGAGACATACTCGCAGGTTTCCTTTACTTATAGTCATGGTTTCCCCTATTACCTGCTAGTGAAAGCCTTTACACATGCGAGTCACCCGCTTGCTGGTGTACTTACAGTCGCAAGTAATACTGTAGGTCAAGTTTGGCCTCCTAGGGTTTAACTTTTAGAGTTTTGTCTTGATTTTTCTGAAGATATTGCTCTTTACAAGTCCTGTTTAGACATTTTACTGTCTGTGTTGAAGTTTTTACTTCTCCTTTAGACCTTGTTTGATCTTAAAGCTTGCTTAGGGTTTGTGCCTTAGTCTTGCATGATTGAGTGTTTTGATTGAATGTACTTTGATTGGCCTTTGTTAGTGTTGTTGGACTGTCTGAGGGCTGCATATAACCCTGAAGGGTTCTTTGTTTGATACCTTTCTTGTCTTTCAGTTTCTTAATCGAAGCAGCTTATGCAAAAGTAAGTGAATTTGAACTTTTGTTTGAATTAACTTGTCAAGTATGTTGTTGTCAGGGTTTTGAGTGAGTTAAATTCTAATCTTATAGGCCTAGGTGCAGATTTTTATACACTTTGTTATTGTCTTCGTGTAGTGTGCTTGTTTATAAATAGTTTTTTATTTTCATACTTTAAAGAGAAAAATTTAAAAACAAGTTATTTCCATTGAAAGCATTTTAGTTTGATTTTTAAAAGTTTAGTTACATTTTAAAACTTTTATTTTTGAAAATAAAAAGAAAACTTTTACATCATTAGGATTGCATTATCAGTTTTCTTACTTCGAAAGGAAAAAACCAAAAAAGAAAAAGAAGTGAAAGAATCATATTTTCAAGTTTATCTATACACTTATCATGTTGTTTCCACATTTCAGTCAGAACATCATTATCTGAACCACCACTACCTTTTGAGTATACAACAACCTTAAAAAGAACAATTGACTTAAAATTTATTTGCAACTTTTATTTTTAGGTTCGACACCAACTAGATTAGGTTAGTGCTTTGGACTAGGTTGTCTTAAACTGTTCAAAGTAGTTAAACTCAGATGTAGTGGAATTTCTTCAGGTAAATCCAAGTTTGTAGAAGGTGAAATGGGAATCTCCACTCACACCAAAGTTAAGCACGAGGTCGTGTGAGATTGAGTAGAGGAGATACCCCTCTGATATTCAACTGATCATCTTCCAGGGTCGGTCCGCATACGTGGATTCATCAATACCTTTGGCGCTTTTGAGTTTCGGGCTTTGTTACCCTGCCCATTCATATTGAATCGAACTACGACTGTCCCCCCAGACCCTCTCCATAAAGTTGGTAGCCTTAGTATCTGTACCTTTAGGGATATACACAGGTGACAGTGGAAGGTTATTTGCACTGTACCTAGGACAAACGTGGGAGGAATTCCCTTGTAGTACTTTTGGAAGGCGATTGGTGATTCAAACGCTTGGCACTAACGTATCTGTATTGTGGGCCCTGGGTAATTGTCCTTCATCCCTTCACTGGTTTGTTCTGTGCCCTCATCATCCTAGACATTCCTTTGGAAGGTCATCTGTTTACTTGGTTTGGACTACTTAGGATTTTTTAGTGGTGTGTTGTTTTATTATTTATGTTTTAGTTGGCCCTAGGTTTTGTTTAAGTTAAATTTTTAGCTATGGAGAATCATCTTCTCCGTAGATATAGAAGGTTACAAAACCTTCCTCCACTCACTATGGGGCCTCCACCGTGACCTCAGCGGCGAAGAATAAACACAAGTGACTCTTTTGAGACAACTGGAACAATTGATCTTCCTAGGGAACCTCATCTTATCAGTTACACTTCACTAGTTTCACACACAACATAGGTTGAGGACTTGCAAGATGAAGGATTTGTAAGACCCTTTAACCCACCCTTAACTGGATCCTATGATCTGGTGTTAGTGCATATAACTTCTGTAGGTCAACTCAGGTTAAGTACTTATAGGATCACCTCTAGTTTCATTATGGATAACACAGGGGAAGGATCGGGGAATGTTTTTACTCCCACATTTTCTATCATGCCCGGAGGATTCTCTCCTCCTCGTGTTAGTATACAAGTACCCAGTTCAATGCAGTCATCTACTGCACCAGTTGTGTCTCTGAACTTTAGTTCGCCATCCTCATGGTTATCTATCACTCAAGTTTCTACTACTTATATACCTTTTGAATCCAATACTGGTTCATATGGTGTACCTTTCACTGGAATCCCTAGTGTCCCTTTCACATCATCCCCTTTCTTTCAAAAATTCAAGACTGGTGCTAATAGTTCGGCTCCTTTTGTTCACAGATTCCCTTGGCATGGAGGACATATTCCTCCTTCCACTCCTTTTGTAGGTTTTGTGCCAATTCACTCTATTGCACCTTACACGAGTCATAATACCTTTACAGGCTATAGTTTTCAACAAACTAATGTCCAATATTCAAATGTGCCTATAGGGAGTGCTCCTTTTCCTCTCTTTAGCAGAATAGGTAGCACTACTCTCTCTTCATCTCCTATTTCAATTGGATGAAGTTATACTCAACCTCAATGGAGTGGACCTCAAGGGAGCAATACACTTGCATATGGATGGATCTCATTCCAAAACGCTTTTACTTCACAGCCAATGGCTGGGGGAAACCCCAACCAACCTTATGGGAGCTATGGCTTAGGAAAATTTCCTTACCCACCTCCCCAAACACATTTTCCGTTGGCTAGGATACATTTACCTTTTCTGGTAACTTTGAATTTGTCATACCTTTCGAAACTCATGAATGATATGGTCCGTCATGATCCGATTTGGCCTCCCGTTCCAACCAAACTGCCTTCAGACATTCCAATGTTCGAAGGTAAGACTAGTGACTATCCTAGGGATCATGTAACTAATTTTCATTTGTGGTGTTCCTCCAACTCGATGAACGAGGACTCGATATGGTTGAGACTCTTTCAGAGAAACTTAACCAGTATAGCATCCAAGTGCTATATTGAATTGTCATTCATTTCTTATCATTTTTTTTATGATTTAGCGATAGTCTTTCTTAACCATTTCCAACTTCTTATTCGGTATGATGTCGGTACAAACCTTCTGTCTACATTTAGGCAAAACAAGGCCACTCACATTTCTAAATTATGACCACATTCAGGACTGGAGAAGAAGGAAAAGGATGACAAAGGATGAGATACCCCCAGAATTCTTATTAGAGTGGTTTTGAAATCACTTATACCTTACATATCTAAAGATGTTTCCACTTCAGGGGTTACTTCTGAGGAGGAAGCCATTCTAAGATCTCAGCAACTAGACTTGATTTGTTCTCAGCCTGGGGTCTTGTATGAAATTATTCCCGACGCACCAAGATCAAATACTGATCCCACTAAACCTAAGCCCGGACCACAAGTTGATGAAATTGTTGGTTCAATTGAATCATCGACTGTAGAAGTTTTACCCAAGAAAGTGCAAGATATATCTATTAAGTGTTTTGCAATGGAGGAAGTTATGGTTTCCACCTCCCATTCTCAAACATCTACTGTACACAATGTGCAGTCTAACCAAAGGGTACTCAACAACCCGATGGTAAAAAGAATAAGGGAAAGAAGGGGGAGGGTAATCAAAACAAGCCCAAGCCCATTGATAATGTTGAGGAGGAGAAGAAAGAAAATAAGAGAGTAAATTTTCCTTATAAACTTTGCAAGGAAGACCACTTGACTCATCAATTCCCTCTAACTGATGAATCCCAGAAGCTACTACAACAAAAGAAACCTGTTGTCCTGAAGGATCCTTTCCCTAAGGGACAAAACGTGGATTCTAGCGGCTCTAGTGTTGGGGGAACCCAAGGTGCCACATCATCTGATCAGACGTACATAAATATGGTTAGCTCATACATTTCATTGCAAACCATAGCAAGGAACTATAGCCCGAAATCGTTACAGAAAGACAAAGAGATTCCTGAGGTGTCAGCTCCTCTTCATATCGAGAGGCCAACAGAACCTATGCCAAAAATACAAAAAGGTGTTTATAAGCGAGTTTCACACAATCCCAACGCGAGGACTGCTCTCAACTATTATGTTGTGGTAGACTTGGCCCAAACACCATGTGCAATGTATGCTTTAGAAGTTTTGAAAATTTTCCCTTCGCAACGGAATGCACTTCTGGAAGCCATAGGAAGTGTTAATTCCTCCAATATGTTGGCGAAGTTTGATATGTCTGATGTCAAACCCCAGTTGTCGTATCACGTCGCCTTCCAAATTGAAGTAGTTCATGTTTCTAAAACCATTGGACGAATGGTTGTGCATGAAGGAACGTCTACGTGCGTGATGGATATTTCTTGATGGCGAGCTTTAGTCTCCCTTGAGTTGGTTCCTTCTATAACACTACTTATCGCTTTCGATGGAAGATCTTTCCATCCTCATAGGATTTTACTCTCCTTTGAAATCCAATTAGCAGGGATAGTGGTTTCATTAGAAGTAGAGGTTGTAGACACTCCTCTTGACTACAATTTTTTGTTAGGAAGGAGTTGGACGTATGCTATGCAAGCAGTTATGTCATCCATTTTTCAAGTCTTGATGTTTCCTCATGAAGGAAGGATCATCACAATTGACCAATTGTCCTTTACCCAGAAAAATAACACGACCTCTTCTAAATCAAACATGGTGTTGATTGATCAGGCATGTCCACCCAACGATATTTTGGGAGTAGTTTTATATTGTTCTCCTATAGGAACTTTTGATTTGCCTACTCCCGTTAATTACATTGGTTCCACGAGTATTCGAAACACCATTTCCGTATCTAAGGATGCTTTTACAATCTCTAATATAATTGATCCTCGGATCTTACCCACTCGGGATGAACCAGTAGTGCCCTTATCCATGGAAGAGGTTTCTTACCAAGCAATATAAGAAACTACCATAGATTCCATCGCCACTCCTTCACTCCAAGGATCTCAATGCTAATTATGCGCCTGCATGGGCGTTGGACTTCGCTCATTATTTTGACTGTTTAGACACTGTTTTGCCTTCATATGAATCCATTTTGGAAGCAATGGTAGGCATTGATCAACCTTGCAAACATATGCATCATAGATGTTATTTCCTTCCAGAATTAGACATTATTGAGAATGAAGAGTTTCATGTGAGACTTAGTGGAGATGTTGATCATCCTGTTAACCCTTTATCGAAATAGGGAATTTTTGTTGAAGGAAATATGGATAATATATCTAAAAAAATTCCTATAAATATCTCTACAAAACCTAATGTCGTGGAAAATATATTTATCAGGGTGAATTGTTCTCCCAAGAAAGTTTGCATGTATGCCGATCTGTTTAAGGAGTTCCACGATGTTTTTTCTTGGTAATCTAAGGACATGCCAGGAATCGACCTGTTTATTGTTGAACATGAAATTAAGACATATTCGAATGCTAAACCTGCTCAACAAAAGCTTCGTCCAATTAACCCAAGGAAAGTTGTAGCTGTAAAAGTGGAAGTCGAAAATATCTTAAAATCCAGTTTTATCTATCCTATTGCAATGACGGAATGGGTTTCTAACCCAGTTCCTATTGATAAGAAGCAAGGTACTATATGCATTTGCACCAACTTTAGGGATTTGAATAAAGCATGTCCTAAAGATAACTATACCATGCCTTTTATTGATCAAATTGTAGATGCATGTGCGGGTAACGAAATATTTTCCTTCATGGATGGATTTTCAGGATACAACCAAATTCAAATCAAACCTGAAGATCAACATAAGACTGCTTTTATCTGTCCCTGGGGTACCTTCGCTTATAAGAAGTTTCCTTTCAGTTTGAAGAATGTTGGAGCTACTTTCCAACGGTCAATTAATTTTTCTTTCCATTATATCAAGCATATAGTTGAACCGTACTTAGATGATCTCCGTGCACGATCTCGAAAGTGACGATATCATCCAGACCATTTATGACTTGTGTTTGAACGATGCGTACATTACAATATTCGATTGAGTCCTCATAAATGTGTATTCTTCGTCAAGTATGGACGTTCTCTAGGTTTCATTGTGTCTAGTAAAGGGATTATGGTCGATCCATTGAAAGTTGAGGCTATCATCAAATTTCCTCCTCCTCGCAACATTCATCAACTTCAAATTTTGCAAGGCATGTCCAACTTCCTCAAACGTTTCATCGTTAACTATGCAAAGATAACGAAAGGATTCATGCATCTACTTAAACAAGATACCCCATTTTTATGGGACGAGGCTGCTCAAAACTCTTTTGAGGCTTTGAAAAAAGCATTATTATCAACTCCCTTGTTGAGTCCGCCAGATTATACTCGGGACTTTATTTTATATCTCGATGCATCAAATTCCATAGTTGGCATAGTTCTAGTTCAAGAGGATGACCAGCTCCAGGAGCATGTTATCTACTATCTCAGTCCTGCTTTGTTAAAACCGGAAATTAAGTATTCTCGTATCAAGAATTTGGCACTTGCAGCTGTTTATGTTGTTCATAGGATCTGCCATTACATTTTGTTGTGAACCAATACAGTTATTGCAGACATCAATCCATTTCAGTATGTTTTAACTCAACACATAATTGGGGGAAAGTTCAATAAATAGATTGTTATACTTCAAGGGTTTGATCTCACTTTTAAGTTTGCTAAGTCTAAAAATTCCTTAGTGTTCACTGAACTCATTTCAGAGTTCCCTAGTAGAGAGGATTCTAAGATGGAAGATGATTCATTCCTTGATGAACACATCTTCTTAATTTCTACCTTTGATCTATGGTATGGGGATATTTTAATTTATCTCCGGAATTTGAAGTGTCCTTCAACCTTTTCAAGAGAAGATCGACGATGACTTCAACAAAATGCTAAGAATTACCTCATATTGTTGATACTCTGTATAGACGAGGGGTTGATTCCATATTACGTCATTGCTTAACTCCTGAAGAGGCTGAGTTTGTTTTGAATGATGCCAACAGTGGAGCATGTGGGGATCATCTGTCTAGGTTGGAAACAACTCAAAAAATATTACATGGTGGTTATTTTTGGCCCACCATCTTCAAGGAATGTGTGGAACCTGTTAAGCACTATCACCCATCTCAGCTCTTCAACAAAAATATATGAGCACATCCAACTCCCTTATTCCGTGTCATCGCAGTGGGACCCTTCACCAAGTGGGGGGTTTATTATATGACATGTAACCCACTTTCTTATGGGGGGCATCAGTACATTATTTTCATTGTAGATTACTTTACTAAGTGGGAAAAGGAAATGCCTACTATGAAGGTGGATGGAGAAACTGCAGCCTATTGCATATTCAATCAGATTATCTCTAGATTTGGTATACCCAGATAGATTGTTCCGGATCATTGTATACATTTTCAAAATCACATGATGACTAACTTGGCTACTATGCTTGGATTTATACATGAGCATTCATCTCCTTTCTATCCGCATGAGAATGGACAAGTAGAAGCAGTAAACAAAAGTCTGAAAACCATTCTCCAATGCAAAATCAATGCTAGTAGGTTAAATTGGCATATCATGTTGTATTCGGCTCTTTGGACGTATCGAACATCTGTAAAGATTGCTACAGGTTTTCCACCCTTCCAACTCGTTCATGGGATGGAGGCAGTCACATCGGTCGAGTGTGAAATACCGTCGTTGAAGTTGGCCATTCAACTCTTACCCGACATATATGCTTTGGAAGAATGATTGCTTCTTCTAGAACATCTTGATGAGAAGTGCCAAGATGCACTCATTTCAAATGAAGCACACAAGAGACGAGTCAAAAGTCAATATGACAAGTCTATTAAACCTAGGTTTTTTCCGAAGGAGACCTTGTTTTGGTTTATGACCAGGACAAAGATCCTTTGGGGGGAGGCAATTTCAAGTCTATTAGGCTTGGACCTTATATAGTCTCCAAATTTTTCGAAAAAGGTGCATACGAATTGGTTGACTATGATGGGTATAAGCTGCCGGAGCCTAGAAATGGGCTCTATTTGAAGAAGTATTATGCATAGTTCATTTAATTTTTCTTGTAAATAACTGTACAATAGTGTAGAGTTTGAAATTTTTCTAGTTTCTCATGTAGTTTTGGTTGTGTTTCATATGTCATCCAAGTTGTTTGTAGGATTCCCTGATGGTCCTAGTCGCCATACTCGTAATCTCGCTTCAACCGGTTGGGTGATCTATTCACCTACAGGTGAGCTAGTTTCATCAGGAGGTGCTTGTTTAGGCCCTGCTACTAACAATATGGCTGAGTATAGCATTGTCATCGAGATGCTCTGAGATGCCTTACACCATGACATTTCATGTATAGAGGTTAGACTTGATTCTCAATTAATTGTGTCCCAGCTTAATGGTGAGTATCGAGTTAGAGATCCTTTATTACTACGTCAGTTCTTTAAAGTTAGACTACTTGAAAGACAATTTGATTTCATTACATATAAACATATTTCAAGAAATCAAAACACTATAACTGATGCATATGCAAACTATGTACTTGATTGGTATTTGTATCATACACAATAACCACACACATAGAAGAAACATGTAAATATAATCGATAGATGTATATATAGGTCCAAAAAAATAAAAAGAGATTGAGTATCCATATCCATCAATAATACATATACAAAAATCAGGCTTATAGCCTCAAATGATGTAAATGTCACTGTGGAGAGGTTGGAGCCTCAACCTCCTCAACCACTACTTCCCTATAACAGATGACTATCCTAACTACTTTACGAAGCAACATCATCCATGCAGGGGGCACTCCCACTACATGCTCCTGCATGTCCATAGGCATTCGTCTATATAGAACATAGGAATATCATGTGTAAGCTGGATCATCTTACCCTCAATGGTCTTGAGCACGGCATTTGCTCCGCCCAACTATGCTAGTCATACAAATACCCTAGGGTGTCCGGTTGGAAGCACTGGTCCGACATCTGCATCAAATACTTTGTTAATACTTAAACTCACCAAAATATATACATGTACATATTTATGATAAAATTCATAAAATTTGAATATTACAAGACAAAAAGAATCATATCGATCTCTCCCTGGGCTGCTCTTGGAGGGAGCATGAGCTCAAGGTCTCCTCAGAATTCCAATCCTACATACGGGAACTACTCAAATACAGGCACCTGTCGGCTCCACCGTCCTAGGAAGACATCATCATCATAAGAAGTCTCGGTATCTCCACCTCCCTGTCGGATAAACACATCACTCCAACGAACCAATCTTGGCTCGCGACCATCGATAGGTGGAAGGGCCACTCTTGGGATCAAGCTAGGAACCCTCTCGAAGAAGAATGCAACTAAGATACTTCCATAAAAAAAATTATTCTTCTTTCCCATCCTGCACTCAATGAGTTGGTGTTTCATATTTATCAACAGTCCGGTGTACCAATCAAAGATTACATTGTGAAGGCACTCTACATCGATTTGCATGTAGTTGCGAGTGGCCAAATGTAGTGCGTAACTACCTTCCATTCAGTTAATGGTACTCACAATGAATTTTAGTGGAAAGCTAGGTAGTTGGCTTATTTCCACTTGGCTTCCACTCTTTTATGCTTTGGCTAGCGGCAATAAGTGTTCACATAGGATTGCACAAATAAATCCCCAACTCCACAGAAAGTACCTTTGAGGTTTACTACCTATCCACGGTGGGATAATCTAGTGATAAAGTAAATATCGTCCACTGTGAGCTCTAATATTTCACCATGAAGGTTGAATACCGTTTGGTCAGGATCCCAAAGGTGTACCAATGTCTCAAGAAGTTTGGGTTGAGCCCTCCTGTTTGTCGTGCAAAATAATTTCAACAATACACACCGAAACAATGCATTTAAGGCCAAGGGATCTTCCATGGCATCTCTATCCATGGCCTCATGTTCTCACTCTCTCCATAATAGCACCATATTTGCAAGCCAATCATTAATTTGAGTGAGCATTGGTTTTCTTAAAACTAAACTGCACCACCCACAGGTCTTTTTTTATGAAAGTAGCGTACTACACACGGGTGAAGAACCCTTCACCCATGCATATTTCTCAAACCCACTAGTTCCATACTATACACCCGCAAGTATGCATATTTAAATTTAAATACTAAATAAAAACTCAAAAAATTCACCAAAAAACATAAAAAAAACATATACAAAATGTAGATAACAGGAAGAAAAATTACCTGCAACTGACGGAATGAAGAATCATCCACCAGTTTGATCACAATTGACGATTGAACTCTTAGGTATTTTTGGCTCTTTGTAATGGTAAAATGGTAAATGACTTGGTTTTTACCCTCTTTTGGATATTTGTGGTAAATATTTGTGATTTTTACCCACTTTATATAGTCTAATGTCTATTTTTATGTCATATTTTTTAATTGTGACTACTAATGAAGGTGTTTTGACTAGGTCAATGAGCAAGAAGATGATTTTATAAGGTTTTTTGTCCACATTGCCACTTGAAAAGGTTTTTCAAACATGAAATATAGGTTATGTTACCGTTGCGCTATGCATTACATTAATACCTTATCATATTTTTTAACCATAGGACTCCTCTTTCTCTGTGGGTTGCGACATTTAGACTTCTATCTTCCCACTATAGACGTTGTTCTTCCATGGATAGGACCTACCCCACACGAGACATCCTAGTTAGCACACTTTTTCCGTAATGGTTCACATGTTGTAAGTTGCTCATTTGGGAGCTTTCTTAGTATATTGTGATCTAAAAAAACAATCGCATATTCTTTCTCTATTCTTTGTTGACCTCCCTTTTATAAGCTCCCAACCATATGGAGTTTTCTTCACACTCTTCTTAGACTCCTTAAAATTGACAAGATTGTCAAGTCTACTTGTTCACTTTAGACTCGTTAAAGGATTTGAAGGGACATGTACATAGGTATAATTTTAACCCTTTTTCCGTACCTTTGTGGATTATTTACCCAAAAGGAATACTCTAGTTCACTGTGACTAGAAGAGTTTTCTCTCGCATTGTTTTACCCTTTTTCGGGCGAGGAGACTAACTTTACGAAAACGTACCCCTTTGAGTCTTCTTAAGGATCTCCAGACTCTCTAAATATGAAATCCATGTGAGATTATACCAACTCAAGCTCGATATAAAATCCACGAGTAGGTGTATGGAGTTGTTGTTTAAGTTTTCCATACTCCTTAAATATGAAAACACCGGCGAACACGAACAGATCCAGGATCGATATTAAAATCCATGGATCAGTAACTTATTGAGTATCGTTTTATATTTTCTTCAAACTCGTAAAACAAAGAAGAAATTCTTGAGTTTTCCTTCCATGGACTCATAAAATTACACATGGTTAGATCCCTATCAAGCATTATTCTCTCTCTTCTTCGAGCTTGTTTAAAAATGAAGAAGGTACTGAGTTTACTTTCTTGGACTCATTAAAATTTTACAAGAAAGATGCTATCGAGCTTCATTTTATCTTTTCCATGCTCGTCAAAAAATGAGAAGATACCTAAAAAGAGAAAGGGAAGGTAAAAGTCTCTGTCATTTGTTGATACTATGGCAACAAATCTAAACATTCCTTGAACACATCACTAGTCTTGATTCAATGGGTTTTAGTTTTGGCTTTAGGATAAACTGATTCCAGAGTTTTACTCCTCTGATTGGTTACTCTTCCAATCATATGGAGAATATGTTATGTCTCCTACATGGCATATTTATATCATGGTCCCTTTATGTTGAAAGTTTTCTTAGTTAATCATGTGTCGTTCTCATTGTTCAAGGTTTTCACCTGTATCGGCCACTCTGCAATTTGTCTTGACTCCTCATGTCGGACATCCCTGATATCAGCCTGTACTCAGTCCCGTTTCACATCAAATCAGTCTCCAAGTTTTCCTTGTGTGAAATGATGAAGGATTCATTAATGCCTTCCTTCTCACGGGTCTCTTCCCATCGACTTCAACTCATCTTGCTCTGGGAAGGAGACTTAGAGTTTTGGATAATACCTTGAGATTTGCAGTCACCCGTGGCATATTCTCTCGCTATTGAGCTATGAGAATACATAAATTTCTCTTACTCAATAGAGTCTTCAAGTGTTCGAACTTCAAGACCTTTTATTCACACTTGTAAAAATGTACAAGGTACCTTGGACCCCATTTTCATTATTGATGGGCATCCTCATGTTTGTTAGCGGTTCACATAAATGACCAGTAATCAAACGGTATCCTCCATGTTCGACATCAACTCCTTTATTCACATGGTTAGGGTTTGAACCTTGTAGACGGTTTGGATTGAATACCTTGGGCCTATAATAGCATCATCATATTTTTGTTATTGCCCAAGCTGCACAAGACTGAGCCACACTCATTTTTGGCTCCTCATGAGACATAGGTCCAGTTTGTTCATTATGGCTATGTTCTCCATTCATGACATGGATCCATGCCTGTATCTTAGTGGCCATGCTATATACATCAGTTATACATATGTATTATAGATCATGTTCTATCCTTCTGAACATGACATTATGTCAATATTATATTGTACGATGGCCTTTTTTTGTTCCAAGTACCGATTGGAACTCTGATTATGTGATTCCTGCGCTCCTCCACTTCACTTTTTATAATGTATTTCAACCATAATTTACCCTTCTGACCTCATACATTAGGGGGAATATGTTATCAATCAAATCGACACTTCTCCATCCGTGACGATTCTTTAATTGTCGCTCACACAAAAGGACACTATGGATGGAAGATCCCGGATATGCTATAGATGCCTCTGGCCCTAGTCATTTCCTATTTTCTCTAGATTACCTTTTTTTGTGTATTTGGTTTAGGAAATACACGCTACTCCTGAATTGACAACTTGCGAGTTACCCGCTTGTGGTCCCTTTACCACTTGCGAGTTTCCCCAAAATTTGCACTTGCAGGTTGCCTAAAGCCTTCTAGCATGTTACTCGCTAATGGTGTAGTCTTTACTCACGCGTTCCTCATAAATTACGAAAAATAAAAAGCAAATTCGAAATTTAGGTAGTTGGAGTTGGTTTCCTAACTTCCATACATATCCTAACTAATATTCTCTTGAAACTACTCTCCTTGCTTTGTCATAAATACAAAGGGAGGGCCATGTGAGAGGGGATTCACTCATTATGCAAATTTGTGTTGGAGGAATTTTGGTAGAAGGGAGGAGAAAAAGAATCCAGATTAGGTTTCAAGAGGTGCTTGTGCAGATCAAGGTAAATGTATCTTGTTTCCATTTATTACAATTAATACATAGATCTTTCATTCCCCATATTGTTAGCATTTGATGCATGAATTAGATATTTGAGAGTATTTCATATTTCTATGTATATGTGCTTTCAATTTGATTATTTATTCATGAATAGTCAAAAGCTTTGAGGAGGGTTACATTTGTTTTGCAGGTCTTTATGCAAGATTGTGGAGTAAAGATAAAGGATTGAAGAGCTTGAATCAAACTTCATTTATATAAGGTACCAATTACTCAAACTTAGAACCCTTGTTTATTTCATCAATTGTATCTTGTCGTTTGTCTGCAACTTTCCTTGGTTTTTGCATGTTTGTGTCAGTATGTTGGTGACCTCTAATTGCCCCAGTCATTAGGAACATTTTTCGTACAACACAAAGACAAGTTGATACATGAAGCTCATATAGGTATTCCCCTTTAGTCTTTTTGGGGTTCAATACATGTTAATTTGCTTATTTATTTATCATCCAATCATATAAACTTATTATTCCATCGTTATTTATGTAGGTATTCATGTGAGAAATGTCTAATAACTATCAGTAAATCAAATGACTTTGGTCTTTCATTAAATATCTTCATCTTCTTTTTCCTGAGGATTTTTAGATAGATGTTTCATTGTTATTTTTTACCAATCTATATTGTATTCTTCTATCTATGCAAATATGATCTTGTACTTTTTGTTTTCTTTGTGTGTAGGTATAGTTCATGGACATGCACTTCCTCCACCTTGCATGTTGATGACTATGGGCTAAGTAAGTTGTACTTGTCTTGTTGAGAATTATAAGAGTTTGACAAAGTTGGATTCATGGATTTTTGTGATCACGTTTTATATGCATTGTTTTATTCACTCTATTTTTTTAGTTTATATAATATTATTAGAAGTAATTTGTTAGGATTCAAACATTCTGCATAAAGTGTTTGATTGTAATATTAATATTTATTAGGTATTGTCTACACGATTTTAATTCACGTTGATTTGATCGTGATGAAAAATTAATCATTGGGTGGAGGTATTTCATATCAAAGCAAGAATATTCATGTGGGTCAAAGGAACAACGTATGTAGTCATGTGATAGTGTATGGTGATTATAATGTGAGGAAAATGAAAATTGCTCAGAAGCTAAGAACATATAGTGACACATGTTGTTCATTAAAATTCACAAGAATATAAATTTGCAAGGAATTCATGCATTCTTATTTATGAGCAAATCATTTTGTATTAAGATTTTGTGATCACTTTCTTGATTTGATCCTGATGAATTATGTTTTAGTATATAGATTGCGTATGGGGAATTGAAAGTGATGTGCGGAGCGGGGGGGGGGAGATGAGCTTCCACCTTCATGTGGTTGTTCTTGTTCAGTAGAGAATAAATTATTCTTGAAATAGAGAGAAGTTCATACATTCATTCCCCTTTGGTATTTTTAGAGTCCGATACATATTGATTTTCCTATTTATTTATTATTTAGTCATATAAACTTAATATTCCATCACGATTTTTGTAGGTATTTGTGTGCAACATAAATGCAACTAACTACTATCAATAAATCCAGTGAATTTGGTTAATCGAAAAATATATGTATTTTCTTTTTGCTTAGGATTTTTAGATAGATGTTTTGTTGTTAGTTTTTACCAATTTATGTTGTATTTACTTATCTGTGCAATATATGATATAATAATATATTTTTTTTCTTTGTGTGTAGGTATGAAGATTGGAAATACACTTCCTCCACCTTGCATGCTCATGACTATGCGTTAGGTAAGTTGTACTTTCCTTATTAAGAAATAGAAAGGTTTGACAAAGTTAGAGTCATGGATTGAAGAATAGTTCAATGAATCGATCAAAAAATAGTTACTTATATTCCTTACATATGTTACAAATGTGCATTAGTAGTGATTGTGCCAAAACATTCATCTATTATCTATTTTGTTGATTTTAATTTCTTTCCATTTTTTGCGCATCTACTTCAATTCAATGAATATTGCATGACTCTACTCTATGGACTAGTTATATCTATTAGAGGCCTTCCAATTTCTTTGTGTAAATTATCCTTGATTGTAAATTATCAACCTTGAGACCTCCTAAATAAAGCTCAAATCACTCAACCTTGAGTCTAAATTAACTAGAGGACCATGAACAAACTTGGTGGAAAGGCTATATGGACACACTTACATTGGAATGCAATTCACTAGGAGCTAAGTGGAAGGTATTCCAAGACCTCATTCAGTCTTAGTTTTATCATTTTGGGTATGAAGAGGACTAAGGGTCCATTTACACTACTATAGATAGAAATAAGGAAAAAATATAAATGAGTATACTACCAAGTTGAACACACTACTACCAATTTTAAAAGAAAAATCATTTAGTTGGAAATATTTTCCAAGAGACTAAATGTAATTCTTAAACATTTGAATCTAGTTCACAAGATAACCTCATAGTTGAGGATTTCTTTAGTAAGTCCGAATTTGAAGTCCATGACCATACTCTTCCATAACGACTTGAATGGGTCAACAAGGATGCAGAGTTGAGAGTTACCAAACCATCTAAGATCATATTTTCCACTAAGAAGTAGAGTTGATTTCTTGGCACAATGGAAGTTGATGTGGTACCATTGGATACATGTGTAGTGTTTGGAACCCCATAAATGTAAATGAGGTGCATTATCTTCACCAGAAGATACAACCAATAACACTTGATTAATTATGGACAATAAACCATTCATGATTAATGTGTACAAATGTAAATCCAAATCTTCCTAAATCAATCTAATGTCCAACTCCTTCTAATGTCACAAAAGTAAATCAATCAAATATTTACCTCCACCTAATTTCACAAAAGTAGGTAAGCTTGATTGTTATCATTTTGAAACTTTTCATGGAGCAGTCTTGTAACACCCCATATATGACAAGGATCTATATTCCTTAATTATAGTTGTTATAAAATGGAAGCACTCTTTGATTGGAAAGGAGATCATTATCCACACCAATCACCTACTTTTACGACATTTACAAGACTACAGTAAGATTCTATAAGAATGGAATTGCAAATGGATGGAATTTATGTAGTTGCATCATCATGATTGAATATAATAAGGAGCACTAACCAGCTACAATGCATGTTGTCAAAACCACGAATACACAAGCGATGTGGGTTGAGCATCGATAACATAACTCAAACATCGAAATTGTAAATGTTAACCAGTGTTCATTCCATGTCTCTTAGACGTTACTTCTACATATTTTTTGTTCATGTCACGTTCATGGTGTGGCCTAAGGGATGTTCAAGTTATGTAGTCCATGTATAAGCGGTGTGGGTTGAGCATCGGTAGCATAACTCAAATTTTGATTCTTTATAGGTTAAACCGATGTTCATTCCACAATCCTTGGACATTACTTCCACGTTTTTGGTTCAATTCATGTTCATGGCATGGCTTAGGGGACGTTCAAGCTATGTAGTCCACATACGAGTGGTGTGGGTTGAGCTTCATTAGCATAACTCAAATGTCGCTTCTTTATAAGTTAACCGACGTTCATTCAATGGTGCTTCAGCATTACTTCCACATTTGTTTTCTTCAAGTCACTTTCATGGTGTGGTTTAAGGGACATCCAAGCCATGTTGGATTCACGTTAGTTCCATGTTTCAATCATGCATTAACATATGTTCAAGCCACATTTGATCCATGTTTCAGACATGGATTACTAGAAATTCAAGCCACGTTTGATCCACATTAGTTCCATGTTTTAAACAAGGCTTATCAGACATTCATTCCATTTTAGTTCCACATTTTAAATGTGTCTTATAAGACGTTCAAGCCACTTTTGATCCACATTAGTTCCACTTTTCAAATGTGGCTTATTGGACGTTCAAGCCATGTTTGATCTGCGTTACATCCACATTGCTTACATTGCTTAAGCAACATCAAGTCCATGTTTTTTAGTTAAAAGAAGTTCAAAACACATGTTAATTATGATGTCTCTTTGATGACATTAACATTGCTTAAGCAACGATATATTAACGATGTTTGGAGCTATGTTAGTTCAACACAAAGAACCGTTAAACAAGCATGGAAGGGGACACAAAATCTCATAGTGACTATCTCAATCTTTTTCCAAAAGTTCGAGGGAGAGTTCTATTAGAGATATTACTAGGGAAGACTTTGGACTAGCCAAAAAAATTTGAAGAGCCAAATTTGGAAGGTATTGTAGGTCACATACAACTCTACATAACAAAATTCCAAGTATTTAGTTTTCTCCTAATGGTTTTAACAATCCATTAAATATTTTCCTACTAATATTTAAAATCTATTATGAAAAAATAAAAGGTTTTTACTAGTTACCTTCAATATTGGAAACCCTTTCTTTCTCGTTGCTTCCCTTTTGATAGTTTTATCCTCTCTTCTATTTTACAATGAGAGTTTTTTCTTTATAGACATTGTATATTTAATGTCTTTGTGATTTTATATATGAGGTGTTGGGAATTCGTTGCATTGGGTCCACTCATTGTATAGGCTTGTCAGTTAAAAAAAAACACTACCACTTTTTTGATGTGTACTGTACATATTAATGCATCGGTGTGCTTCATCTAAAAGCTCATCATATATATATATATATATATAGAGAGAGAGAGAGAGAGAGAGAGAGAGAGAGAGTATATCGGTGTGATACATACAACTAACATGCACTAGTGCTCTATGTCAGTAAAATTATATGCTAATAATTCAACATTAAATTGTCAACCAGGGGGTTGTAAACTTAGAGGTGCAGGCACAATATGTCCAGGATCAAAACCTAGTCTAACTTAATCTACTGTTAGCAAATGCACTCTAATGCAGATAAAAAAAATAAGCAAGACTAGCTCAATCACCCTGGAAGGAAACTTATCATGGGTGGCCATATCTCACAAGTTAGACCATTAATCTCTCTGCTGGTGATTAGAGCTTCAAGAAATTAAAATGCAATTTTAATCTTCAACAAAGCAATTTCTATCAAGCAAATAAATGTTCGAGCTTTAAGGATCAAAGTTCACACCAACTTAACTCAATCTTTGCAGAAAAGAAATTCTATTTCCTAATCAAACCAATCCAATTTTTTTAGAAGATTTCCAAACAATACTCAAAATTATCTACAAACTTATCAATCCAAAATGAAGGAAACAACTTTTAAATTTACCAACTACTGTAAAAGAAACACTAGTTTTGATCAATCAAAACTACTTCAAACTTCTCAGGAAAAGATCTACCTTTTTATGCTATTAAACTCCAAAATCACACTGCAAGACCTAAAGAAAAGTAAAAAAATTCTTAAAGAGACTATTCATTAACTAGTCAAAAGACAGAGTATAAAAAGACTGTTTTTCAAATCAACCTCCAAAATAAATTATGTTCATCAGTCACCCACAAAGCAACTTCAAATTCCAATGAGCCAAAATCAGGGAACTAGATACTCCGGGATTTGCAATTGTATTTGAATCTTTAATGGTCTATAAAGAATGAAATAAACACACCATCTACACTGTCGTTAAACTGATAAGCAGTGAACTAAATGCTCTGGCCAGAGGTTAAAAATCAGACTATCACTATCCAAACATGAACTATCTACTAAAACGGGACAAGATCAACTTCAAAATATTCATGTAGCTACTCTTTACATTCAACCTACAAGTTCTGCAATCCAAATCAAAGATATTGTATATACAAAAAAAAAAAACTGAATTTAAACTTATCCCATTACTATGAATAGAGCAACCTATAATCAGTGGATAAGAAATCGTTTATCTATGCAAAGCAATTGTCTCCAGCAAATGATCAGATGTCAAAGATCTGGAATAGTATGTTGATTATATGTGCAAAATCACAATCCAAGCGTTTAATTAACACAATGTATCTAAAACTGAGCAATATAGCAGATATATGAATTGAAAAGAAATGAATATTATAGACAATAATATGTACCTTTCTACATCATATCATATCACAACACAACAAATATGTATAGACAGAGAATACATAAAAGACAAATATTTACTTGATCTGTAGGTGGCCCCCCCTTCATATCTAACGATGAAACTATGCACAAATTTCTTCCTGGGAACAAGTCATGTATTAAACAGAAATCACAAAGTTACAGAGCTCGCACAACAATAACCAATGTATCAATATTAATTTTCTCTAATCTCTCTCGTCTATATTCCAATATATATAAATGTATACACTCAGTTGAAGAGCATCGATCCCATGCTTTAAGATTTAATCAATCTGATGGAGATAATTCATTCATAGATCCTTATCTTAATTTGATTCAATCCCAATCTCCTAGCTAACTGAGCATCTGCGTGACATGTGATTTGTTTCGAAAACTGGCCGTCACTAAACTTCTGGAAAATAACATTCAGTTCAGGCAAAGTTTTCTCCCACGATATTGAGAAATTTCAAAAACCGCTCGCAGTTAGGAGTAAATGATCATATTTGGGAAGTGGGTTTTGAAGCCTTTAGCGAGATTCTTCATGATTTGCTCAGGAGTGAAGCCCAAAAATTGCTTCCTGGGGTGATGACGGGAAATTACAATCTGGCAGCTTTAACGTAATCACAATTAAACAATAAATGCGATATAATTGAATTATTTTAAGTCATGTGTATTGGTTAATGTCTGTCATGTAGAGAAAAAACTTGAAGAAAATCGATAGGATTATTTGTAATTTAAGTGTAAAAGAGCGTAAAACCTTAATGGAAAAGTTGCAAAGAGATGAATTAGATGAATCAAAAGGTAATCAACAAAAAAAAATCTTTGAATTTTTAGTTATAATGTAATTCTTAAAAATAGTTGCTAACATGTCTCAAACAATCTATTTCACATTTGTTGTGTTGTGTAAAGATCGACATTGAGAGAAAGGAATGCCATCCTAAGAAGATAAAAATTATGAAGGATGTAAATGACTCGATGAATTGGTCTTTAATTAATTTGAAGTGGTGTTGGAAGTTAATGAAAGGGAAAAAACTTTTATAAAACTATGATGGATATAGTGGAAAGAACATATAGACATACTTTTCACTTACAATACAAAAATCAATCTAGTAATTCCAAGAATAAGGTTATATATAAACTACATGAAGTGTTTCTTGAGAAATGGTCAATGAGGCATGTCAGACTTTTAATGACAAAAACATACAATGACAAAAAATAATCATTTAAAAAGTATTATTCCTAAACATGTTTTTCTCCAATATGTTTGTATTACTACAAAAAATTATGAAATTAATATTTCGACTATAAATATTTACTTTTATATCATTATAAAAGCTTGATTTTCTATAATTTTTTATTTTAAGAAAGATTTTGAAAATCCCAAAGAACGAATGAGGTGATACACGAAAAATTCTAGTAAGGATGTCCAAAAAAGTGTACAACGAGATGGTTAAAAAAATTAATATAATTGCAACCGATAGGAAGAGCGATATAAACATCAATGTACCTCAAACATAGGTAATCATAGTTTTTCTTTTATGTACATCAAATTTAATTATTACATAAGATATTAATTTTCAATTGTTTTGTTGTAGAAAAAAAAAATGGAACCCATTCAACACAAAAGATAAAACAACAAGGAAGAAAAAGGTTGTTGCAAAGTTTGTGAGTACTTGTGTTTTCCTTGCTCAAGATTTCAGATTTGTTGTGATCTTTATATTTTAATTACTTTACACTTGTCCTTAGAAGTCTTCTAACATGTGTTAAAATATAAAGAAGAGTCATCCAAAAAATTCATTGATATTGGGTTAAGTATGGATTGTGAGTATGTGTTGCGGTATCAAGAGTCAATTGTGCAATTTGTAATTAGCTATGTTGTTTTAGTTCTCTAATTTTATAATTAATAGAACAAGAAACCTTTATATTAAATCTATGGTTTGACAAGGCATTTAAAATTTGAAGGAAACAAAGTATGGAGTGGAGCCAATAGAAGAGTTGTTGAGAGATAGCATGAAGAATGGCTTTTAAATAATGTGTGTCATTTATGAATCACTTCTTGCTATGGCACACTTTTCAATTTATATAATCATATTTGTGATTTCTTTTTTTAGTATGCCCATCAATGTAGATATACTCATTACACTTTATTTTTTATGTTTGTAGATGGAACATGAAGAAGATGAGCAAAATCAAGCTAATCAAGAAGACATTCAACCAAATAATCCAAGTACAATATAATCTACAAGTGATGAAGAAATGAGGTGCCATGCAAGCAACTTGAGCTTTGACAATAGTTCGAGCGAATAATGACGATCAATATGTTGTTAATGCAAGTTGTATGTTTTAAAACCAACATAGATCCATCTTAAAGACGGATCTATTAAGAAATGAGAGTGATCCAATTTCTTGAGGTGTAAATTATTTTATCTTAATATTTTTACACATTAAGAAAAAATTTACACCTCAGGAAATTGGATCTCATCTGAGTGGTTTAAATATTTTTATTTTATGAGCCGACGTGATTTTTTTTAATTACTTTTATTTCTGATAAGTTATGAGTTGGCATAGGATCGTTACGTTCAGCAACATGACTAACGTGACAACATCTCCCCCATACGGGGTTGTAAGCACCTCACTACTCTCGATGCAATGATTTCTGTAAAAATAAAATATTTTATTTAATGTATTGGACATATTCCCGATTGGTTACCAATAAGTGTAACAATTATAGATATTTTAATTAATGTGGACCTTTTTGTCCCATTTTCTTTGATGAACGATTTCTTATTCATATGTAATAAAATGAGTTTCTCAATATATTGCATTGTAGGTTCTTGCATGGATGGATTTGAGGAGTCGTTTTCGAGCTCAACATAGTCTTCATTTCCATGTTTCAAACTGTTATCTTGGTTCATCATCAGGACTAATGTGTCAAATGGAGGAGTAGCAAATCTAGTTTAATTAATATACAAACTTAAGCGAGAAAAATCAATCCTAAATGTCGGTTAATTGGGGAGAAACTCTAACCCTAAAATTATTAAGAATTTATTCAAAATTAACTTTTCTAAGAATTCCTAAGGAGTTTATAAGAATAATTACTAAGCTAAACTATTTAAAACTAAATCTAAAGCCTAAAACTTATTATATTATTAATAATTTGGTATAAATTATTCCTCAGTTAATAATAATAATTAATATAAAGATTAAGCTAAAAAGGGAGTGACTAAAGTTAATACCAAGAACAATGCAAACCTAGGGGGACTAAACATATAGACCTTGAACAAGCTAGAATGGTTTATTTACATAAAGACTTTTTATTAACTTTCATGACCAACAAAAAAATTTATTTATTAATTATTAAAGCTATAAGATGGACTAAAGGCCAAAAACCTAAATTTCAATAACACCAAATACTTCTCTTGAACTAGCCCCCAAGAAGACCTAAACCCTAAAATGAATAAATTTTTTAACTATATAAACTAAACTAAAACCTAACTCTCAACTAAACAAGCTAGCTACAATGATGATGTGGCAAAATGAGAAATCAAGTCTTAGGAACATATCCTTTTTTGAAAACCGAGAGCCAAGTATTGTTAATCTCAAGCCCATTATCTCTCTTAAGGTTATTGGGATGCTTAATTATTTCTAAGGCTTCTCTTACCTTGCGTTTGAAATAGTGGTTTTCTTTAGAAAGAATTTGAGTGTTCTCAAGACAGATATGGTGCTTGGTATTGAGGGAGTGCTCAGCCAAGGTTGAGGTATGTGCTCTCTCATTATAAATATTTGCTCCATGCTCTTTGATTCTAACCCGGAAGGAACAACCTATTTCACCAATATAGCATTTACTACAAGAACAATCCACTTTGTAAACCCCTTGACATTGTTGTTGGTCAATGGGATCCTTAACTGATCTAATTTTATGTCTAATGGTCTCATCTACCTTAAAGGAAGGTGGTAGCTAAGAAAAAAGGGCATATTGAGAAGCCCTAAATTTTTGGAAATAAATTTTATGTGTAGATATATATTCCTTGCAGATATATATTCCATTACAAAGCAATGGTTATCATATTGAGCAACCTTGGTGGGTGGGAAGCACCTTTGTGTATGTGTGCGCGTCTGTGTGCCATTGGAGGGAAATTCCATCTTCTTCTTTTTTAAATGCAATGCATAGTAGAAAAAATGAAGAGTTAAATTCAAACATGTGCATTCATGATTGGAGGATATAATATTAAAAATTTCTTGATACAAAAGTCAATGTAAAGGTTTTCTTTTACTTTCAGTAAAAGCCACAAGTTGGGGAAGAGGCATGGTAGACTATCATTTTTGGAAAGCAAACTCAAATATATATATATATATCTTAGTGAGTGGGAAGCACCCTTCTATGTATAAGCCATTAGAGGGAAATGACGTCCTATTTTTTTTGCATAGTAGAAAAGAGGAAGAATTAAACCCAAATTCGTGCATTAACAATTGAAGGATATAATATGAGAAATTTCATGACACAAAAATCAATGTAAATGCTTGCTTTCCATTTAAGTAAATTGATGTACTTTAAAATGGTAATCCATTCGTGTTGTAATCTATAGGATTATAGGGAGTTACCGGTAGTACAACATCCACATCATACATAAAGATACATTGCACACATAATGAAAGCAAAGGTAGTAGAGTAATTGGGACCAGGAGAACAAGTGTCTTTATTACCAAAGCAGGCCAATCGTGTACAAAAGATAGAGTTACCATTCTCCTAGCTCACCATCCTATTATATAGGTCAAGAAGTTAGTTACACAATTACAATTGTTTAGTTTTCTAGTCGGTCATCTTAACTGACCCAACTGGACTGCCTTGACTAATCTCAAGTTATTCAAGAGGACCTAGTCAGCTAACCAACTAGGCTCCTCCAAGATATCCCCCACCCCAAAAATATTCTTCATCCCAAAGAGAATAGGGAGATGCAAAAGGGTTACATTAGAAAATTCTTATGGTTGCAGAGAAGTAGATGTATTATTTGGAGGAGAAAAATTAACACAAGCTTAGATGATTATTGAAGCAGATAGAGCAAGACATTCTTGAAACTGTTCCCATTCAAACAAGATAGAGCTGATATCTGTACTAACGGTAGTAAGTTCTGATAGATGATGTAACTTGACTTGCAGAGGCCGATTGAGCATATTTTGCAAGTTTTTACCAAAATGTTGATGTTGACTTTCCGTTGCTATTCTTAATGTGTAGATCCGTCCTACCATCTGATTGATTTCTTCTCATGTTTTATTTCCTTCTGCTAAGCACTGATGTTCTTTCTGTCATAGGTTGGCCCGTCACTTTTGTCCCATAGTCAGTTGGTCATCCAAATTTTGTGTAGTGGTCGGGTATGCTGATGCTTTTCTTGTATAGAGGTCTAATAGGGTGTTCTGTATCGACTGGAGTTCAACACATATTTTGTCATAGTATGTGTACTAGTTATTTAGGACATGTGCTTGTTGTGATGCTTTGACTTCATATTCCTTAATTTGTTTATCTCTTTCTATGAAAATTATGAACCGGTCGGCAACGATCAAACCAATCTCGTCATGATGTTGCTGCAACTCTTCTTCTTGAATATTGTCATAACATATTATAAGGGAACCGACCAAACTTTGGATTTGTTCTATAGTTTGCTCAGGAAAAGGGCCAGGTAGGGGTCCTATGACTTGTTGAACTTGGTGGAGGCAAGTATTCAAAAAATTGGCATGTTCCTCCTTTAGATATTTGTACTTATTATTTTGATACACCCATTGTTTCTTCCTTTCCTTTGTAGTGACTTTGATGATATCGTCTAATTCTTGGCCATATACTTTGTCCAGAGTGAAGAAATATCGAGAAGACGAGGCTTCGCTAGTCGAATATATTAGTAAGGTAAACTGTATTTTTCTTTGGGACTTTTTGCTTTTCTTTTTTTTTTTGGTTGTTTGCGGTGTTGGGGTTGACTGTGTATCTGGATATGGAGGTATTACAGAAGTAGTTATCACATAAATGATTGGTGGAGGAACAGTCATGGAAGGTACAATTGAGGGAGGGACAGTTGTTATGACAGAGGGAGGTGGAATTGACAAAGGCAATTTTTCAATTGAGATAGATGTAGCAGTAGTGGTAGTGGTAGAAGTTATGGCCATGGACGTTGCAAGCTTTGTAGTCAGGAGAGTTGACTCAGGGGTAGTAATTGCAGAATTGGTAAAATTCGGTAAGGATAGAAATGCAAAAAGGGGGCTTCTCGAGGACAATGTTAAACTAGGAAGTGGGGTTAGGGTCGTATTCAACGGTGGGCCTTGCAGACTAGTCATGGATTCAATCGATAAAATGGTGTCGTGAGGAGATAGAAAGTGAGTCGTTGATAAAGGTAAGGGAATTGTGAGATAAGTTTCGACGATGGTGTGGGTCTATATGTGTTGAATGGGTTTCTTAGGGTGAGTGGTCAAAGGGGAAGGTTTTCATTTCTTTGGTGTAGCTTTTGTATATGAAGATGGAGGTGATGCAACCACAACGTTAGGAATGTCAGGTGACTCTGGGATTGTTTGGATTCTAGTTCATTTTTCCAATTGTGGTATTAAATTATGTAGATTATCATCAAGCATGTGGGATAATTTAGGGGTCAAACCTGTGTAGTATTTGGGTTCTAAATCATTTCTTCTTCTAAGGGATTTGGTGACAAGGGAGGAGAATTGTCGATTAGATCGACTGCTTCTATCGACTGTTCAGCCGTGGTACTCTTTTTATTTTTCTTTCGTGGTGGCAATGCTGAAGTAGCGGGATTTGAAGCAGTCAACAAGGCTTGTCGGCTCTGCTCGTAGTGTTTATGTATATAATGATTGGTTGTTACTTTATTAGCTATCACGTCGATAAGGAATCATTTAACATGTTCCCTTAGTTCCTCCAAGTTGTATTCAATGGTTTCCAATATTAACTGTCTCTTTTTTCTTGTTTGGTTTCTCATCTGCTTACCTTTTAGGTTCCTCTGAAAAAGTAGAATTTTCTCAACAACTTGGTCTACTTTTTGTTTGATTCAAGATCCTCAAATTCAGGCTCAAATCCTTCTATTATGACAGGATCTTCTTCTTCATCTTCATTTGTTTCTCCAGTCGTATAATCGACTAGCTGCTGACTTTGGCTTGTAAAGGGTACAATTGCCAATCGTTTTTTTCTTGATCACTTGGACCAAAATTGATGATATACAATGTAGTTTCCATTTCATATTCTTTCTCTCCATCCATGAGAGGTTCAAAGACTTTATAGTTAGTCACAAAATCTGTCGGTGGTATAGGGATTTCCTGGTTGGACTGCTTAGCTAAGTAGCAGAAAATTTTTGGTACAATTGGGTATTAATCCAATTCCTACGGATTACCTCATGCTCCATGCATAAACCATAACTTGCTGTGGTTGAGACCTAGCTTGATGTGAGCTTCTGGGGGAAGACTCTGTCGGACGTACCGAGGGACTCTCCAACGAATGCATTTGGTTTTAATGACCCAAAACCAGTTCTCTAAGTATACCCTGGATTTCTGAAGAGTCATCGTGGATCCTTTTGAGTCGAAGATCTTGAAATTGTTCATTAATTGGGTTTCTATTCTAGTAAACTCTTTCTCTCTGACAGAGCTAATGACTGACATTACTATATAAATTATTAATGATAGAAATCGGATTGCTAGGCCATTCTTGGAATCTTAGACAGTTGATCTTAACTAGTTGTATGACATGCTCAGACCATTTGAAGATTTTGGCTTCATAGGAAATACGCTTTACTACTTCCAACATATCTAACCTAAGGTCCAACAGTCGTCTAGAACTTGTGACACATGGCGACATTATGACAACAGTCCATTTAACATTTTCGTACTGAATTTTGATAGACCAATAACCCTAGATCTCAGGGCATTAGTGATGTCAATTGGTTCATCAATCTATATTTTCCCGTCATGGTAGTTGCTGATGATGAACTTTGCAATTAGGTCTTTTAGTTTTCCCTCTGAATCTAGCAACGGTGCATTCAAGTAATGACGAATTTTGGATGTGGTTGTATTTTTCACATCTGTTATCCACTGGTTATCACATATGCCCCAAGTTTTTAATTCCTTGCAGTATTTTCCCCGGTTGTATTCTTTAGTTTTGGATTTCTTAATCCTGTTCAATTTGGCTTGCAGGGGCGTCATTGCGGCTTCTTCCTAGATAATATTTTCTTTGTCTTCTATGGATTTGGACCTGTAGGCTACTGTATTTTTCTTAGGATCCATGGATGGTGTATGGAAATGGATGGAAAAAGGTTCTGCTAGGAATTTTTTAGATATTGGGCTTGAAGTTGCTCTGTCAAGCTCTATGAAAAAATTTTCCCATGAATATTCAAGTTCACAAGTTTTTAAAGGCACAAGCCTTGACAGGATTTTAGTGGTAGTAGGTGACTATATTAACTGCAGTTCTTGTGGAAGACAGCTAATTGGTATGTGCGAAGAAACTTGCGGGATAATTTTAGATCTCGAAGTCATCGGATCGCTTGCCGGACGTCGATTTTGACAAAGATCATGATGGTATTTTGTTCAGGGTTTTCTCTCCTCATACCACAGTCGTCACGCGTTTTCCCTATTCTTCTCTTTTTTTTCTTTTTGAGTCACTACTCCATATTATTTATTTTTTCTTTCTTTGATCGAGTCTTGGCAACAATCGACTAGATTGAGACAACTACATTTTCTCTTTTTCACACTCTACTTCTTCTATCCTGTCAATCATCGTGCTAATGTTTGTCCTCTCCTGCCAAAATACATGTCTTAATTCCCCTTTTTATATCTTTTTGAGGATAAGTTAGTTTTATAACCATTTCATAGTTAGTTTTCCTAATTATACCCAAACCTGGGGGACACATCATTCGACCAATGGAGATATGCCCACTAGTCTACGACGTGTCTATTTTATAGTCAGTATCACTTCAGTTGACCTGCATTCACCACTTTTGTGAAGACTCTCCCTTGAAATATTTTAAGTCTTATTGATCCATTTTGATGGATTTCTTCAACAATGTGCGGACCTAACCAAGTAGTCTTGAAATTCTTAGGTTTTCCTTTTATTTTATTATCACAAAATAATACTAAATTTCTGACTGATATGTCTTTGTTTCTAGTATTCCTATCATGCCAAGCTTTTTGTTGTTGCTTATGAACTTCCTGGTGATGGATTTCCATCATTCTCTGTTCTTAGATTTTTTGTAGGTCAATTTTTTTTCTTGCATTGCTTGTACAGTACGCAAATTTAGGACTTAAGCAATTATTGGAGTCAGTTGCTTAAAATGAAGAGGGACGACTGCTTCTTGTCCATATACTAACTTAAATGGTGTCTGACCCGTTGATGTTTTATATGTTGTTATGTATGCCCATAGTATTGCAGGTATTTTATCATCCCAGTTGTACTTGTCAATGTTGCATATTTTTGTAAGACCCTTGGTGAGTGTTTTATTAAACGAATTGACTGCTACATTCAACTGTGGGTGGTATGCATAACTTTTGTGGTGATAAATCATGAATTCTGTAAGAATTATATCTATAGTTTTATTGATAAAATTAGTTCCTCTGTCACTAATTAATGTGACTAGATATCCAAATTTGGTAATTATATTTTCATAAATAAACTTAGCTGCGAGTTCACTACTACATGCTTGGACTAGTTCTACTTCCGCCCACTTGGTAGCATACTCTACCGCAATGATAATGTATATTGCTCTTGTTCATCAACCAACGTTTTGAGAGGGTCTGACAAAGTCAATTGCCTAGATTTTGAATGTAAGGTTGGGGTTGACAAATATTAGTGGCATTCCATGCCTTCTTAATGGTCACACCATATGCTGGCATTTTTGGCATTTGTTTACAAATGTTTTACAGTCTTTGTTAAGAGACGACCACCATAGTCTGGATTGTAGAATATTTATGGTAGTTGCGTTGGCTTGAAATGTATTCCAGCGGGTCCAAAATGCACTTCTTTCATGATAGATTCGCGTTCATGGTCGAGTGTATTCCCTCGTAGTATGTCATCAGGTCCGAGTTTGTAGAGGTAACCGTTCATTAGCGATTACGATGCCACTTTCATTGCTAATATTTTATTTTTATTTTTGGAAGTTCTTGCTAGTGCTTGTCCTTCTTATAGAAATTGTTCAATATATTCTAACTCGGTCAACACAACTTCGACTCGAAAAATATGAGCATCCGGAAGCTCTTCGTCTATACGGACTTATTCTTCGCCAGTTTATATACGAGATAGGTGTTCGGGTACAACGTTTGTCTTTCCTAGTCGGACTAAAAATTCAAATTCAAATTCTTGAAATAATAGTAGCCGGCAACATATGCGACCATGGTGGAGAGGTTTGTTCACCAAATATTTGATTTATTGATGGTCTATATAGAATATGAATGGGTTAGCCAATAAATAATGTCAATATCTTTACAGTGCAAATGTCATACCCAATCCTTCATGTTCAAACATTGAATAGTTTCTTTCTACTTGATTTAACTTCTAACTAGTGTATGCATCTGGCTAGTCGAGTCTGTCAGCTCCTAGTTTTGTTAGTATGGCCCCAACTACGATGCCCAATGTGTCAATATGGACATGAAACTTTTTCAACTAGTTGAGAAATTGAAGTATTGGAGCTTCGACTAATTTTCTTTTAAGCATCTTGAAGGATTCTTCACATTCCGGGGTCCATATAAATGCAACATGTAATTATAGTAATTCTTCTAGAGGGAATGTGATGTCAAAATAGTGTTGGATAAATTTCCTGTAATACCTGGTATGCCCAAGCAAAATTATGACTTGCTTGAGATTTACTAGAGGCTTTAGGTAAAAAATGACTTTAATTTTAGCTAGATCCACTTTTATGCCTTCTTTGCATACACCATGACCCAATAATACTCCTATTGGTGTAGAAAATATGCATTTCTTTATATTTAAAGATAACTATATTTGTCTACACCTTTCTAACATTATTCAAATCCACTCTATGTGGTCTTTGAGCATTGTATAAATAGTCCAGTCATCAAATTAGACAACCATTGTTTTGTATAAAAACTATTGGAAATATTTTATAACTGTCCAGGAAAAGACGACTGGAGCATTCTTCAGGCCAAAGGGCATGACCCTATATGCGAATGATCTGAATTTGAAAACAGATGTAGTTTTAAGTTGGTTTTCCTTTGCTATTGGGACCTGATTATAACCAGAAAATCCATCTATAAATGAATAACATTCACGATTAACAACTTCACTAATAATATTGTAAGAAAAGGGAGTCAACAATAGGTCTGTAAGGGTTAATTTATTAATACCTCTGAAGTCGACACAAACGCAAAGTCTCTCTGGGTCGTGCTTCTTTGGTTGGACGACCATGGGGATCGCCCACTCCAACTGATCCACTTGATATATTATTGTAGTAGTTATCATATTCTTAATTTCTTTCTTGTCTATGTCTTTGTATTTATGAGCTAGCTTGTATGGTTGTTTCTTGACAGGTTTGGCGTCGGGCATTATGTCCACTTGTACAAAATGAGAGATAAGTGACTATGTGACTAAAAGATTTAGTCACCATAGTTTTTTCAAGGGATAAATGACTAAAATTGAGCAATTTTAACGAAGCCAACAAAAAACGACTAAGATAAACGACTAATTTAGTCACGGGATAAAATATATGACTAGATAACAAGTGACTAAAATAAAAATGACTATAAATGACTAATTTAGTCACGGGAATATAAATATGACTAGCTAACAACGATTAATGTGAATTAGTCGTTTATGTTGTGAATTTCAACACAATTTAACAAATTTCCTTTGACCCAAGATACACAAAAGTGCCTAGAAACATAACCACTAATTCCAATCAAGGCGAATTCAAAACACATGCGGGTAAACTAAAAGGAGTGGTCAAGCTTACCACTAAACACAAGACCCTTGTGTGCCTATTGAAGATTCCAATCACCTTTCCGAGAGAAGGAATTGTAAATGTTGTAGTTTCCCTTGATCATCGCCATCCCTTGCGTGGGATATATCCCACCTTCATGCTCAAACCCGATTAAATGGGATTTAAAACCCTATACCAAATGTATCCATTTGCAGGTTTGAGGATCAAATATGTTATATGACATGAGTTCTCCCTCGCGTAACTGAAATAGATTTTCCTGTCCTTTGTGCTTTTTGGAATGACAGTTGGCTTCTAAATTAATTAATCTTAAGGGTGGGTATTTAGACCTAAGTCCCTTTGCACTTTTATTTTTGGTATGTAGATTTGGCTTATTAAGAGTTTCATATAAAGCATTAATCACTATAAATTCTCTAAAATTCTAATGATATTATTTGGAGGGAACTCTAAAACACTATCATAAAACACTATGGTAATTTACAATGTTGGATCCTTGTCAAGTTCTTGTAATATAGGAATTTATTTCAATCATCCAAATCTAATCCCACATCTAGAAAAGTGAAGTTAGTTAAGTAGATAATTATTGTTGATTTTATAAATATGAAAAAATGCACAGGAAATCCTCAATGCCCTTCATGTATTAGCATCCCAACAAAAACAATCAAATTAAAGATAATATGGTAAACTATTTTTAATGATTGATCACAAAGAAATGACGATGAAATAGGTAAAATTTATTGTTTTTCCACTATTTCTAGGACAAATAAATGCAAAGTTATTGTATTAGATTATTACATTTCAAATTGATTACTAGCATCATATAAAGTAAAAGTGAGTTTTGTGTGTTCATGCTAATAGGACCTTGGTTCATTAAACTATGACTGGAATCACTTTTTGGTTTACCCTACCAAAATGTAACGCTAGATAGGGATGATTATAAACATAAGTGTTGGTTTATTTTCGTATAATAAATCCACATTATAGCTATAACCTAAGCAAGAAAACTCAGTTATGTGGTGTAACCCCAAAGCTATGGGCATGTTGTGTGAAAAAACTTCCAAAAATTGTAGTTCTTTTCTTATAATTTGGTGTAAAAATGTTGATATCCTATCTCCACCAATAACTATCCTTGATGTTGCACTCAGAATGGTGATAATATCTCTCATAGAACAAATGTTTATGAATTCCTATCCACATCTCTCATATGAAACAATTTATCATTACTTACCATTGCATAAAGGTTATTATTAACTTTATATGCATATAATGAGCAGACCTTACATTATGCAAGGGATATATAATATTTGTGAAATGGCCTATGAAAAATCTTATTAAGCAAGAGGCCATACTTCCAACATCGACTCGACATTGGTGTGGTTGACTAAAAGTTGCATAAGACATTTATAAAATTACAATACTAATTTGCTAACATGTTGTAATTTTGGTTTTAAGATATATGTGGTGTGAATTCTAAGAATGAAATACTTTTATTGTATCCATAATAGCTATTTAATTCATCAACATTTCAAATCTATAATAGAATTTGTCACAAAGACAAAGATAATGGAAAGAGTTCTAAGATTTGATTCAATATTATTTAGAAAGGTGCAAAAGCTACCATAATTCATAGGTTAACTAGCCTATTTATTTCATTTTATAAAAACTAAATGATATGTTCATCTATATTTGAATTGAGTGACTATTTAGTAATTTATTAATATAAATAAAAAATAAAAATATTTATAGAAAAAAAAATTCATTTCATTTCTAAATCTAGAGTTTCCTGCGAATGGAACCCTCCTATTGCAGGGGCTCTGCATTTTGAACAAAAACCTAACAAAAGAAGTTTCACTCGTCGGAGGTATGAACTATATACATATGGGTGCTTTGAAAACTTTGTATGCCGTGCCCAGAGATGCAACTGTTACATTTGAGGAAGTGGTCAGACATGATGGTTATGGTGGCTAGGTTAATCCAATAGGTATGCCTCATGCTTCTCTTTGCATCCTTAATTTTTATCACTGTTATTTCCTTTCCCACAGTAAAAATCGAATCCCTTTTCATTAGGGATCAATAAAATGCAGGACCATATTGGGGCCATAGAAGGTGTCTAGAAGGTGGCCAGGGCCATAATTGAGAAGGTACTTCGTATATGGTCCTCCACATTCCAAGAAAACCTCCACATAATTATGGCCCTGGCACATCATAATCAAGATGGCAGTCAAGGCCATAGAAGTGCCCAAAAACTGTGTAAAATCAGGGCAAGCAACAAGAAGGATTCCTGAGTTGTAGGAATCATTTACACAGATCAAATTAATGAAATCAATGTGTTTTGTCTCCAAGTATCAGGTGTTATTCCATCTGTGTTAATCTATTTATGTGTGGGTTTTAATCTGGGCGTGATTGAAGATTTCAATGTATAATAATTTGAATTAATCATGGCTCTACATGAATACCCTGGACTATCAAAGAAGTCGTGTTTGTGATTATTTAATTGTTTAATTGAAGTGTTGTGTGTATGAAAATAACTATAATAGCAATTATAAAATGAAGTGGGGACATAATTGAACCCAATGCGTATAGGTGCACATGTTGTGTTGGGTCCTTATATGTAACACAAGTTGTTTTTGCACAAGTTTTGCTAAGAATGAGGAGAGACTGAATCGATCATTGGATCATTGGATCATTAGGAGGGATCATTGTAAATTGACAGTTCATTATAATATTGGATGTATATCCCGTGGGAAACAATGATTGTGGGGTAAGAAGGGTTTGAACAATTATATATTTTGTGGAGAGAAGCAGAGCATTACTCGTTTTTATAAATAGTAGGGATTTGTTGATAAATATTACTATGTGTTCACGCTCATGGGAATAGTAGGTGTAGTTATCCATGGCTCAGCCATGTTCTTCTTTGTGTTCTTTGGGGACTTGATATTGGATTTCGAAAACATTAGAGGAATCCTGCAAAAATGGTGGACGAGGTTTCTAAGGTTTTTGTTGGTTTTCTTTTGAGTATCCAGTTGGACACAGTTAATTGGGAAGCTCCTCCAATTGCAATGATTAATAATTAATAGGTATGGGTGTGCTTTGTGGTTGTAGTTGCATTGAACCTGATAGTGCCCAGCTTACCTTAATAAAAATAACAAATTCAACTTGGATTCTCTCTCTAATCATCCCAATCTTAAAGGTGGGAACTGCATTTATGATTCAATAAAATCACCAATATCCACTTTTGATTTTGTTTCATGTCAAATTGAACTTGTAAATCAAAACTCCATGCATTTGAGAGCAATTTTAGATTCAACATTAGATTCTAATTTAGAGAAGCCAATGTGAGGCACCTGCAACAATTAATTAACAAGAATACGCGAAATAGCAGAAATGAAAGAACTCAGAATCACTTTTGTATTGATCACAGGCCACTTCGAGGGGGCAACCTCCTTTGAGCAAGCTCAATACAAATAACTTCACGGTGCCTTCATAGGTCTCAACACACACTTATATACTAATTCTAGGCGCCAATACTATGGGTCGAAACCATGGGCCGTTACAAACTATGGATCAACAATACTACGGGCGACTTACAAAGCATATGCGCCAACAACAATAACACAAACTATTGATCAACAAATACTACGAGACGACTTACAAAGCATATGCGTCCAATAACAACATACTAACAAAGTAAAGACATGGGTTCCTAACATCCCCTCCCCCTTGAAAAAAAGCTTTGTCCTCAAAGCTTTAGATGTGGAAATTGTTGTTGAATCTGAAGGAGTGGTTCCCATGTAGCATCCTCTGGTTGCATGCCGTGCCACTGAATTAAGACCTCTGTGATAGAGCGAGAGCGAAGCTGACGCGTGCGCCGATTGAGGATGGCCTCTGGCTCCAAAAGGATGGATCCTTCATTATCCAGTTCGGGTAAAATCGTTTGGCCGCTGATGTTGGTGCCAAGAACTTTCTTCAGACAAGAAACATGAAAGACTGGATGAATGCGGGAAGAAGGAGGAAGTTCCAATTTATAAGCGACGGACCCAATCTTCTGAAGAATCCGATATGGCCCATAGAACTTTGGAGCGAGCTTATGACGTCCTTTGAGTTTCAAGGAGGATTGTTTGTACGGCTGGAGACGAAGAAAAACCATATCGCCGACTTGAAAGGTGCGCTCTGAACGGTGCTGATCAGCTTGTTGCTTCATGCGATTCCTTGCCATGTGAAGATTGTCCCGCAAAATGCGAAGAATCTGATCTCGGTTGCGAAGGACCCTATCAACTTCCTGAACTGGTGAACTGGTGGGGGTGTATGGAAGAAGAGCTGGAGGTGCCTGACCATAGACTGCTTCATATGGGGTCATTTTGGAGGCAGTGTGGTAAGAGGTATTGTACCACCATTCAGCGAGAGGCAGCCACTTTGCCCACTGATGTTGTTGTTCCGAGGTGAAGCAACGAAGATAAGTTTCCAAGCATTTATTAACAATTTCAGTCTGACCATCTGTTTGTGGGTGATACCCTGAACTCATCTTCAGTTTGGTGCCAGTGTGGCAGAATAGTTCTGTCCAAAAATGACTAGTGAAAGTCGCATCACGATCCGAGACAATGGAAGAAGGGATGCCATGAAGACGAAAGATCTGGTCCATAAAAATTTGAGCGACGGAGGAGGCTGTATAGGGATGGCTGAGAGCACAAAAATGACTATATTTGGAGAGACGATCAACCACAACGAGAATCACTGTCTTTCCACCAGATCTAGGGAGGCCTTCGATGAAATCCATAGAAATATCTGTCCAAATCCGTGTAGGTATGGACAAGGGTTCAAGCAATCCTGGAAGGAGTGTTGTTTCACCCTTGTTGCGCTGGCAGGTATCACATTCGGCCACCATCTGTTGAATTGTCCTTTTCATGCCCTGCCAAAAGAAGTTACGCCGTGCTCGTTCATATGTTTTGAGGAACCCAGAGTGCCCGGCTGATGGAGAAGCATGGAGGTCATAGAAGACAGCCTGTTGAAGATATGTGCTCTGGGGAAGCACCAGACGACCCTTGTATCACAGAGAAGCACCATCCCAAGAGTAATGTGGGACCGCAGAAGGATTGTTGGTCAAGCGCTGGATGATCTGAGATAAGGAAGAGTCATTGACATAACCCTGTTGAACAGATTGCAACCAATTTGGAACAGGCATAGAAATAGCTGAAAGAGAACCTTGGGCATCAAATGTACAAGAAAGAGCATCTGCCACAATATTGTCTTTACCCTTCTTGTAAGTGATCTCATAGTCATAACCCATGAGTTTGCTAACCCATTTCTATTGTGCCGGGGAGGAGACACGCTGGTCCAAGAAATATTTCAAACTCTGGTGATCAGTCTTGATGCAGAAATGATTCCCTAATAGGTATGGACGCCACTTCTGTACTGCATGCAAAATAGCCATCATTTCCTTCTCATAGGTAGAGGCAGCTAAATTCTTACCTGAAAGGGCTTTGCTGGTGAATGCAATGGGGTGTTCATCTTGCAGGAGAACAGCACCAAGTCCATTTCCGCGAGCATCACTCTCAATAGTGAAGGGCTTGGAAAAATCGGGCATAGCTAGCACAGGTGTAGTACACATAGCTTGTTTTAGTTTGTCAAATGCACACTGAGCAGCAGGTGTCCATGTAAAAGCATCTTTTTTCAATAGGGCAGTTAATGGAGCTGCAATCTTCCCATAATCCTTGACAAACTTGCGGTAGTAGCCAGTCAACCCCAAAAAACCACGAAGGCTCTTGAGTGTCTGAGGATGTGGCCAATTGTTCATGGCATCGATTTTGGCAGGATCCACGCGAACCCCTTGTGCTGAGATAATGTGCCCGAGATACTCAACTTCCTTTTGTCCAAAAACACATTTAGACTGCTTGGCATGGAGATGATGGTCAGAGAAAAGTTGCATGACAAGATCTAGATGCTGGAGATGTTCATCCCATGTTTTACTGTAGATGAGGATATCATCAAAGAATACCAGAATGAATTTCCGCAAGTAGGGTCGAAATATTTTATTCATTAAGGCCTGGAATGTGGAAGGAGCATTAGTGAGGCCAAAGGGCATGACCAAAAACTCATAATGGCCATCATGTGTGCGGAAAGCTGTTTTAGGAATATCCTCCTCATGAACCCGAATTTGATGATACCCAGAACGAAGATCCAACTTGGAGAAAAAGTGAGCCCCATGAAGCTCATCAAGAAGCTCATCAACAACAGGAATTGGAAACTTATCCTTGATGGTGAGGTGATTAAGTGCTCGGAAGTCAATGCAGAGGCGCCATGACCCATCTTTTTTGCGGACAAGAATAACTGGAGAAGAAAAAGAACTAGTGCTTGGGCGAATAATACCTTGCTTCAATAAATCCCGCACGAGCATTTCAATCTCTGTTTTTTGGTGAAATGGGTAGCGATAGGGCCTGATGTTGGGAGGAACGCTGCCAGGAAGGAGCTGAATACGATGGTCTTCTGGCCTGGAAGGTGGTAATCCCACTGGTTCAGCAAAGACACCTGTATATCGATTCAGAATTTGTTGTAGATCCAAAGGAGTAGTGGAGACCGCGGATGGTTGCATCTGGATGGAACTGAGCTGAGCGATGACACCATGTGAACTCTTCTTGAGGAGTTTCTCCATGCGATGTGAACTGATGATGCTGAGAGAACCTGGTTGTAATCCTGTCAATGTGTGTTTGTGTCCATTGAGGGAAAACTGCATCCAAAGTTCGGCAAAATCCCATAAGATAGGGCCGAGTGTGCGTAGCCATTGAGCACCCAAAACCACATCACATCCGCCTAAGGGCAAGGCAAACATGTCAGAGAGCAGGATATAATCTCCCATAGAGATACGCACATTTCGACACTTCCCTTTGCAAGGTAAGGTGCCCCCATTGGCAATCATGACTTCAAAGTTGGAGCAAGGATGGATAAAACAATCAGCTTGTTTGGCGATCCGAGGGTCAATGAAATTATGAGTGCTACCAGAATCAATGAGGATTGTAAGAGGAAGCTTCTTGAAGTAACCCCTGACCCGCATTGTTTGGGGGGTGGTGATTCCCGCTAAAGCATGGAGAGATATCTCTGGCTGGTCATCCTGAGATGGAGGGTCAATAGGCGGTTCCTGAATGTCGACCGGAGCATCCAGTGTTTCTGGATCTTCGTCACCCATTTCAGAGGCAGGCGGAGACTCCACATCCAGGAGATAGAGCTTTTGCTGAACACATCGGTGTCCCCGAGTGAATTTCTCATCACAATTATAGCAAAGCCCCTTTTCTCTGCGTGCTTGCATCTCTGCTTCAGACAAACGCTTGATAGGAGTCGGTCGAGGAGCCTGCGGTATAGGTGGTCGCTGAGAACCCATATTTCTGAAGGGAACAAAAGTGGGCTTGGAGCGTTGCTGGGCTTCAATCTTGTCTTCTGCCAACTTAGCCAACCCGAGTGCTTCCATCATTGTGTTGGGACAGAACATTTTGACCTCAGAGCGAATGGCATCCTTTAGACCACTGATAAAACAACTCCGGTAAAATTCATCAGTCAATCCTTCGGTGTGGTTGGCTAGATTCTCAAATTCAGTTTGATACTCTCTCACAGTGCCAGTTTGGCGAAGTTTAGTGAGGGCTCCTGTGAAGTCATCAAAAGCACTAGGACCAAATCGTTGCAAAAGGAGCTGACAAAAGTCTGGCCAGTTGGGCTCTGGATGAGCCTTGATGTACCAGCGGTACCATTGAAGAGCTTCCTGTTCCAAATGAAAGGATGCCAATGGAACTTTGTTGACATCAAAAGTATTATGCAGACTGAAATACTGTTCTGCACGATAGATCCATCCAGTTGGATCGGTACCATTGAAGCGAGGAAAATCAAGCTTCGGACCACGAAAATTGCTGGAAGAAGAGAACCCATTGTCTACTGAAGACTCGGACTGCCGTTTGTTGTTCATAGCTGAATGTTCAAGATGGAGACCGAGAAATTTTTCATCCAGATCCTGGAGTTTGGCTTGGATGGCTGCAAGTGCTTCCTCCATGGTTTTTGCTCCTGCATGGGTGACAACCATAACCGGGATTTTTTTTTTTTTACAAAAACAGGAACTACTTCAGTAAGGGAAAATTTGGATTTGGGAAAAAATCAGAATGGTAATTGGGTTTTGACTAAGTTTTGGACACTGTTGGATGGACAGGGAGGCAAAAATGAGGATTTCAGAAGCGGGGTGAAAGAATGGGAAAATTGGGCAGAGGGGAACAAAGGAGCAGAATTCAGAAAGGAACTCTGTGGTAAAATTTGAGGGTGATTGGGTGAAATCTGAGGAAGTTATGGCAAACCCTAAAAATAGACAAATGTGGGATTTCGGGCTATAGGAAGGGGAACTGAGGATAGGGTCCTCAGGGATGAAATATGCAGAATGGAATGACAGGGGTTCCCTGAAAATTTCAAGGGAAACAGAGGTAAAACAAGGGAGATATGGAGAAAAAACTGATTTTTTTTTTTTTTTTTTCAGACTGGAGCGGCTACGGCTCGGTGTTTTTTTTTTTTTTTTTTTTTTTTTTTTTACAGACTGGAGCGGCTACGGCTCAGAAGGAATCTGGAACAATGCCGACCGGCTGGATCTGGAACGGCTTGCAAAATGGATCTGAAACGACGCAGCAGTGATCAACAATAGTTCAGCTGAAGGTAGATATGGACCCCAGGTATGTGCGGCTTCCTAACAGTTCAGGATTTTCACTCGGCCACCAATGCTGTCTGACGGCTTGCGTATTGGGGCAGTACCCCTCACTCCACGGCTTAGGTAAAACTGATAACCGCTTTGCCACAAACGACAGCTCTTGGTTTACCTCACGGGTGGGAACTAGTCAATCAGGTAGGGGTCGTTGCCCTTTTCGCTGGCAGGTCCTCTCAATGGGCCAGCTACTTCGGGGTTTTCTGTGGTACTCCTCACAATGAGTTTTAGGGCTTATGCCCAAGTACTTCCCACAGTTAAGCGGATAAGGATTATTCCCAAATCCGAACCTGCAACAGATGCGAAAAAAAAAAATTTGGCAGAAATTTCACCCAGCGAGCCCAAGAAAGTGCTCTGATACCAGATGTGAGGCACCTGCAACAATTAATTAACAAGAATACACAAAATAGCAGAAATAAAAGAACTCAGAATCACTTTTGTATTGATCACAGGCCACTTCGAGGGGGCAACCTCCTTTGAGCAAGCTCAATACAAATAACTTCACGGTGCCTTCATAGGTCTCAACACACACTTATATACTAATTCTAGGCGCCAATACTATGGGTTGAAACCATGGGCCGTTACAAACTATGGATCAACAATACTACGGGCGACTTACAAAGCATATGCGCCAATAACAATAACACAAACTATTGATCAACAAATACTACGGGACGACTTACAAAGCATATGCGTCCAATAAAAACATACTAACAAAGTAAAGACATGGGTTCCTAACAGCCAATCATGGAGATAAGAGATGACTCCAATTCAACAATGAATTCTTTGGGTCAGTCAAAGGATGAATCTGAAATTTTTAATTGTAACTTGAGAAGGCTTTCTAACACAACAAGGGATTCTACTTTGGGTCAACATGGTGTTGAAGCTAAGAACTCCCAATATAACTCGAGTATTGTTTGAAATATGGTAACGAAGTCTGTAATGGTTCAGACTGAGGACAACATTGGAAGTCCCAATGCTTTGAATGTGGCATTTGTTATGTATTAGATCAGGTTGAAGCTATAAAATCCACACATGGATTTAGAAAGATGTTAACTTCAAATATGGATTCTGTCTCCAATCAGCCTAAAGTTGAAGTTGATAATTCTATGTATACATTGAGCTCAGTTGTAGATTATGTTTCAGTTCATATAGGAAATGCATTAAACACAGACTTGGATTCTACTTCAGATCAAATTCACAGACAAATTGAAGTTGCAAATGGTAATTGTAAGCTAGAGAAGGATTCGAATGTGGAATTTGATTCTACATCAATTTAGGTTGAAGCTGATAAATCCATAGATAGCTTTAGAAATAATACATTAACTTTGGGTATGGATTATGTCTCAAATCAACCTAAATTTGAAGCTAAGAATAATAATTGTACATTGAGGTCATTTATGGCTTCTATTTTAGCTCAGCTAGGAAATGCATCAAAAAATTTGCATTCTGCTTCAGTTCAACTTCAACATCGACTTGAAGCTGAGAATGATAATTGTAGTTTTGATAAGTTATCAAATACAACATTTTATTCTATTTCTTTTGTTCAGGGAACATCCCCAATTCATCAATCAACAAGAATTTCACCTGAAAAAAAACAAGCCAAAGAATGCTTCAGCATAGCAAGGAATCATCACTTGTGGTGACTTTATTCCCACCAAACACAAAAATATTGAGTCACCTATCATAAGCACTTTTGAAAGTCTTTCCATTTCTAGAAGATGAAGTTCATTTGGATCTAGGAAAGTTGGTCATTCAGAAATTGATTCACAAGGAATCCCATCTCTTCTAAACTACATGGTTGCCACAGTGTCAGCCAAATCCAACTATCGGGTTGTTGATTCTCAAGAATCAAGTCCATATTTCCATGAGTACATGAGTACTGGAAGGAGAAGAAACTATTTTCCAACTTCTAATAGGAATCAACAAACTGGGTCTCGACACACTCAGAGGCCATCACCACATGTTCAAAGGGCCACCAGGTGGAATGGTGTTCATTCCCCAAGAGATTCCACTGGTAAGAAGTTCCACCTTAGTTTTTTTTAATGAAGAAAATTTTATGTACAAAACATATATAAAAAATAACAAGTGACAGATATCCTCTATGACAAGCAAAAATCACTTCTTACAACACCCCTTTGGCCTAGATCCTCCATTTTTTCTCACATCCAACAAAATCCACCCAAGGTCATTTAATCAAACACAATCATAATGTCCAAAAGTAAATCCCCATGGGGAAAACCAATACAGTGTATCATTGTATAGTCATTAATATGTATTAAATACTACAATAAAAATGAATAGCCTATTAACTCCTGCATAGATCACTTGTATAGTTGTAGAGGGTGTCTCATCTCAACCTATGACTTTTGGGATTTCTCGATAAATTTGGTCATTTCATTAGAGTTTTGTATGAATATCTATCTAGAGGGTTGTTCTGTTGCACACCTTTTGTACATTTTTTTGTGGATTTTATATATCCATTTAAACTTTTGATTGAGGTCATTTCTCAAAACAATTGGCTATTTCATTAGGCTTTTGGTATGAAGCATCTTTATTATGCCCTGAATTTCCTGTACCTAGGTTTGGTGATCTTAGGTTCCTCGTGGATAGGTATAAAAGCACCCTTTCCCTCCAAACTTTCCATTGTTTCAGTATAATCTCACAATATTTTTAAACACAAAAGGGGGAGTGCATAACAAATGTTTATTTTTCATAGATATGCAGGTAACAAGTTACAACTAGAAATGTCAATGAATAAATCTCTACATATATTTTCTATCTTTGTTGATAATTTAGTTTTATTGATATACAATAATTTCTGTGTTGATATTCTCTTTGACATTATGCAAATATTTGGTATTCCTCTTTTAATCTTAAATAACAAAACTATTAATTTCTTTATGATGTTCTTTGTACAGAGCATAGAGTTAAACAATGAAGCCGTGGTTTTCCTAAAGGGGATCTTTTCGATGTTCGACATCGATGGTGTAAGTTTTCAAAACCTTACCTTAACTTCACTCTGGGATTGAATCAATAAATTATGCACACTTGAATGAGAACACTTATGATGCACTATTTTTACTTTAGTCTCATATTTTTGGTATCAGTAGCCTTATATTTTGTTCTCATTTTTCTCTTTATTTCCTTTGGTTTTGAAAGGTGAGTTGAGCAAGCATTGGAGTTGAAATGCATATTGTTTTTGTTCCAAGAAAAAAAGCACCATACTTGATATTTCCAGGGAGAAATTAAAATAATCATTTTCCAAGCCACATGGCTTCTGATTTCAAAATACAAAAATGGTCTACATCCTATCAATTCTTCTACACATTACAGTATTCCAAAAACAGGTCATGGCCTCTTTCATCATCATTATACAATAAGCCCAGTAGGACTCTAGGGCATTACCCCATCATAACCTTTTCTGCAAGGATCGGTATCGACATCAAGTCAAAAAATAGAAATGAGAGATTTAGACAAGAGATCTACTCTTCTGTATTCTTGAGCCACCAGTGTGCCTTCCTGCAAGGTGAGAGTATCCTTTGATAGTCCGATATTATATTGAATTCCTTGAAAATACGAGTAAAGAGGATAAGATTAAATAGATTCTTCACCTCCAGAATTCTATGCATGATAGATCCCAGAGCTAGATTTGTGAGTTGACACTTTCCATTTTCCCAATTCATAAGCCATTTAGAGTCACCCAACACTTGTCACTTCCTAATTCCTTTGTCTGCAATGGTTTGCATCAATAACCACAAATCAAAATTGTCATTTCTATTATTTGTTTCTGGCACAGCTCCATATTTTAAAGAAAAATAATGCAAAAGTGACATGTGAAGGATCACTCCAGTCTGACACTTACCTGGAGTTCCTTGACAATTACCATCAAAGAAGCCCCAGTCCCCAGGGTATAAAATGATAATACAACATTTGACACTCCATATTTGTATGCAAAATAGTGAGCTAAAAGATGGTTTCTTGAACAAATTCAAGTTCCAAGTTCAATTACATGACTCAAACATAATTATTTTGTTCCTTGGCTTACAGCTTGGCTCCTTTTGGTTGTCAACTCCTTTGATTCATTAACTAACCCAAGCTTCTAACTTCATATATTTCATATTCATTATGTGTTTTTGTAGTTGCTATTTCTTAATCGATGAATGTCAAGACAAAATCAGGCATGAACGTTGGGGCTACTCAAAATGAAAGAAAAATGTTTCAGGAGTTTGAAAGTGCATTACCTCTACAAATACTATTAATCATAAGTAGCATGGATCAACATATTAATCATAAGTAACATGGATATTCACCTACAAGAAGAGTACAAATAAAGATGGAATGAATTTCCAATGGACAGAAAAGTGCCAAGAGAAAACAAGACTCTTAGTGGTTTAGTTTCAGAAACCCAAATTCAACATCATCCAAAGCAACTTCATACATGTACTGTAGCTACAGAAGCATCGACACAATTTGTTTAAAGAGTAGGTGCAGTTCCAAGATGTATTGAATGTAATTGGAGGCACCTTTCAGCACACTACAAAGTAGGTGGCCTTCATCAACAACCTTGGATGTCCTTTTCTCTAGTACCTCAGATGTTGCTAAGTTTCCAACTGTACACAAATGTGTATCCTGGTTGAACTAAATCATAGCTTTCTTATGCTCACAAAGATTCAAAAGTAGACAGTGAAGGCAATTTACCTTGTATACAGTCATCAGAGATTAATTATTTGTAGGATATAGAAGCTCAAATTTTAGTCTTAAAATAAAATATTATCTAGCCCTGAAATTTTCTCATGGCACGGCCCCATTTCAGCTAAAAACCTTTCATATTCCAATTCCACAGCTTTCTTCTGATACCCAGAAGAAAAAAGGCTAGAAGACGATGGAGGAGTAACCAAACCTCCCATTAATGAACCTCATGATGGTGACTCAGAACATGCACTATCTGATGGAATTGATGGATGTACATAGCATTGATATGTAGTAATCCTGGCTTGGTTTGGAGAAAAATGGATCATAGCATTAGCTTAATGGATATTTAGTTTTGGCATTGAGGAATCATGCACATTTCCTAGCAATAATTGAGATTTAGGTGGCCCTTTCATGCCATTAGACATTTTTGCAGAATGCAGTGGCATCTGATAGGGACCATATGTGCAATATGAAGTAGCTGGCAGACTGTTGAAATTAGCTCCCTGCAAAGGACTGACACTATGGGATGTTATACCAGGACCATTGTTATCAGAATAAGGATTATAAAGCAGTGATGATACATGCCTAGTTGGACCACTCCATGATGGTTGTCCATAATCACCATAATGGATGGGAAATCTTGGTGGTTTCTTATCAAAAGTGTAAATACCTTCTACAGGTCCCACCCCAGAGCCAGAAAAGAATCGTCCTACCACCCTTACAGCTAAACTTTTTCCTTCCAACCTGTAACCATTCATACGTGCAGTAGCTTGAACATCACAATGGATGTCATCAAATTTTACAAAACCATAACCTTTGCTTGAACCATTCACATGGTCCCCGATGACTTTGCCTCACTTTGCCTTCAACTATTCTACCAAAAGAAGAGAACATATTAATCAGTTGTTCTTCATCCATGGTAGGAGGAAGACATCCCACGTGAACATTTGAGTGATCAGTTTCTTTACCATGACTATGTTCTAAATGAGGTCCAAACCCATATGGGAAAAGGAAGGATTGTCAAAACTAGATTCCACACCGACATGTGAAGCATAGGGGTTGTATACATATGGACGAGTACGTTGTATGGAAGAGGTCAAAAATCCACCACCCTTCTTTATATCAGGTCTTATTCCACCATTTCCATTAGATGTGTGTTCCAAGCCTTCATCTAACCATGACATATAACCATCTCTAAGACCCAGTGGTTGACTAGACTATCTTGGAAGCCAAGACCCACTCTTTTCCAAAGATGCCTTCCTTATCTCGGTTCCTATTCCATCTTTCCTGCTTTCTGGATGTTGCAATTCTCTAGTATTGTCTGTAAGACCCAATGATTGAGTGGACTGCCTTGGAATCCCAAACCCACTCTTTTCAATAGATACCTTCCTTATCTCAGGTTCTATTCCAATATTTACATTTTATGGGTGTTCCATGCCTCCAGCTAACCACGAGATATAACTATCTGTAAGACCAAATGGTTGAGTGGACTGTCCTAGAAGCAAAGACCCACTCTTTTCAATAGACACCTTCCCAAGTAATATTCCAACATTTTGATTTTCTGGGTGTTCCAAGCCTCCAACTAACCATGACTTTGTAAAATATAGTTATTGAGAGGATTGCATTGGAATCCCGGACCCCCTCTTTTCCATCGATGCCCTCGTTATCTCAGGTCCTATTCCAGTATTTCCATTTTGTGGGTATTCCAAGCCTCCCTCTTGAGCTAACCATGACAAATAATTGTTTGTATGATCCAGTGGTTGAATGGGCTGTCTTGGAATCCCAGACCCACTATTTTCCATAGATATTGTTGATCTGCCTGTTTCAAGTTCAAAGCATAAATCATGGGGGTTAGTAGCATACACCTTTGCACCCTGCAATGATACCTTCATTGGATTATTAATGGTTGAATGTTCATCACCACATGACATCTACATTACTGGACAATCCATTTTCCCATGACCTTCCTTCCCACATAATCGACACTGCTTAGGAATTCGAAGTGTGCCTTTAATTTTTTCCAATTCCCTTAGTTGAGATAGTTTGTGTATATTGTTGCATTCCTCTACAGGCATAATCAATTTTTCAACCATCCTGCAAGCCTTCTCTAGAGAATTCTTATTATCTGCTTCTACCAAAACATGCAGTTCTTCATTGTCTGATGGCTCTGGCTTCTTTGATAACTTATGGGCTCCTCTCCCTCTTAACTTTATCAAAGCCCCAATTTCTTGCTCCATTTCTTTATGTGTATTTCCACGGGGCCCTATAATAAGCCCAATGGAATTGTATCCAGGGTATTATTTAATAGGTACATAACTTTTCTTGGATTGCTTACCAGTAGGTGGCCTAAAAGCAGGGAGTTTCTCACTCAACCTTGCATATATCATTTCGCTTTCCTGAAGAAGCTTTTCTCTGGCTCTAAACTCCCTTGTATTTATTCTAAACCCCAAGTTGTTATATTGAGTCTCTGGCAATGGAGATATTTTCCCATCCTCTGATTCAATAATAGCATTTCTAGGCTGAAGTCTCTGATTGATAAGAGAGAGATTAATACTTAGTTACTACACTACAGGGTCTACATCAGCTAACTTCGTCATAAAATCTGGATCTTCTATTTGACCTTGAATTGGAATTTTTGGTTCTTCTGCAGCCCATATTGATATTTTCTTCTTACCACTACATTCACCTTCATTTGCTAGCATTGAAATTTGTGGTTCTTCGACAGCCCATCTTGATCTCTTCTTCTTACCACTACATTCATCTTCATTTGCTACTCCTCCTTTGATTAGATGGATTTAGACTCATGGTCCTTTTGGAGTATAGTATGAACATAGATAACTCTTGGTAGCAATATCGAGAATAAGTATCATCTTGGATCTTGAGAGGCATTCTTTTAGATAAGGAGGGGAATCATCTGAATCAGGTTTTTTCAATATCAACCTTATTACATACAAGGGTCACTTGGGTAGTTACTTGGTAATGCGTGAGTAGTAAAAATGTTTGTGTGAGAAGACAAAGTTTCTTAGCTGATGTCAATTGATTACCAATGTTTATATAGTGCACTGAACCATTCGATGCTTCCTTTAGTTTTGTTGGGACATGTCCACACTGTAGTCCTCAGATGGCTGATTGTGCATAGTTAAGTCTAATTAATTGATGATCTTATATGCGAAAGAAATTTAAGTGTGATTTTATAGTGAATTGTACATGTTTTTGTTATTTGGGAATGGTTTTCTTAGTTGGTCTGTTGGGATCACATTGTGCCCATGCAAAAGGCAACAACCATTGCATGCTCTATCATATATCAACTTTTTTATGGTGCGAAATAAATTCAGATTGGAATTTAGTGCATGCAGTTGTAGCCATCAGCTATAAACATATTGTTTTTAACATTTAATGGTTTCCATGAAATAAAATTTTCTGATTATCAAATTGATATTTGTACTTTTGACAATAAAGGCATATGATAATTGAATACCAAACATAGATGTGGACTGCCCAAAATAATTTGTATTTCCATCTTATTCATCAAGTGAGAGCTAATGGAGAACATAAGGTGGAGGGAAAGTTGGTATATTTTCCATGCTTGACAAAACCATGACCTTTGTGGGTTGTTTTGACAGAGCCGTGGATGGTGGCTTGGCCCACATTGGAGGAAGATGAGTTTGGGACACCATTTTCTCATCCTTTGCTTCTATATAAACTGAAATTCTCCTTTCCATGGCATCATCCACCATAGCATAGATATTTTTTACAACTAAAATTCTTACAAAAGTGTTTAATCAACTTGTATGTGATAACAATTGTTTTTTTCTTTTGTCCATTTATAATTTTATTGCATGTACAAGAATAAAATTTATCCAGTTTGGACCTTCCTTATACAGTGATGATAAAACTTATTGTTATTGTATGGAACACCAATGGACTATATACCTTGAGAGGGAAGATAATAGTTTGACCCTTGGTCTTGTGCGTAAAAGGGTTGTTTCCCCACCTTGATTGTACACCTTAGTGTTGTGGTTGAAAGGGTTGTCTTCCCACTTTGTTATGACCACTCTTGTTGACCTTTGACCTTGTGTTGAACCTTGTTGGTCCTTGTGCTAGCACATCCCTCTCCTAGTGTGGTACCTTGACCCTTTTGTCATGATGACTTACCTTTATTGTTATGTGCTCCTTTTCAACCTCCTTGAGGCTACTACTATGTATGGAAGTGTGCCACAGTCTGATGGACGTGCTAGAGTGTGGGTTAAGGATGCCTCTGCACATTTGAAAGGAGATTATATTTGCTTGATGTATGACTTTCCTAAAAGACTGCGATTTATTGCAGCAATGGGATTGAAATTTCATCCTCATTTCTAAACTGTTTTGATTAATACCTTACGGTCTGTATTTGTCCAACTCCGCCCTACAACTACCTATCTCTTTCTCTCTCAGGTATGTCCATTGTTTCGTTAGTGACTTGTCTCCTAAGAGACAAATTCTAATCATAATATATAGCTGAGTATATAAAGGAAGGTCTAAACCACATTTGTTTTATCCTTTACGTATGCTAGTTTAACTTGTTCATTAATTTATTACTACAGGTTTTATTTATTGTCCTTGGATGCTTCAACTTTAACACAAGGACCTTTGGGAGCGTTAAGTTGAAAGAAATGAAAATTATGTTATATTTGTTGTATTACAGTCACTCGAAGTGTTTCATAGTTTGGACCTTCCTTATACGGTGATGATAAAACATATTGTTATTGTACGAAACAACTATGGACTATATACCTTAACAGAAAAGATAAAAGTTTGACCCTTGGTCTTGTGGGTAAAAGGGTTGTTTCCCCACCTTGATTGTACACCTTGGTCTTTTGGGTAAAAGGGTTATTTCTGTACCTGGTACACCTTGGTCTTATGGTTGAAAGGGTTGTCTTCCCACTTTGTTATGAACACTCATGTTGACCTTTTATCTTGTGTTGAACCTTGTTGGTCCTTATGCTAGCTGTTTGGACTAAGCCCTTTTTTGGGCTGCTAAGTTGGGTTGCAACCTTTTCTGAGTCTGCTAGACTGAACCATGACTGTTCCTTGGGCTTCCTTGACTCGATATGTGGTCTAATGACTGTTCTGAGGTCTTCTATGTGAGTGTAACATTGTTGTTGGTGCCTACCATGACCTTTGAGGTTGCTAGTATTGATTCGTGACCTTGTGGGCTGCCTTGGACTGAGCCATGACCTTGTCGGCTGCCTTGGACTGAGCCGTGACCTATGCTAGGACAAAACCATGATCTCTTTGGTTTTTTTGGACATAACCATGACCTTTGAAAGATGTTTGGACAGAGCGGTGACCTCTGTGAGTTTTTTGGACTAAGTCGTGACCTTTTAGGGGCTGCTAAGCTAGGTTGTGACCTTTGTTGAGTCTGCTAGACTAAACCATGACTGTTCCTTAGGATTCCTTGACTCGATCTGTGGTATGCTAATTGTTCAGAGGTTTTTTTTGTGAGTGTGTTGTTGTTGGTGCCTACCATGACCTTTGATAGGGCTGTTGTGGTTCTTGTTCAGCTTGTTGCAGCATGCCGAACCTTTTTAGACTTTATAGAGGTTTTTTTTGCTCCTTTTCGGCCTCCTTGAGGCTGCTACTATGTATGGAAGTATGCCGCAGTATGATGGACATGCTAGAGTGTGGGTTAACGATGCCTCTACACATTTGAAATGAGCTTCTATTTGCTTGATGTAAGACTATCCTAAAATACTGTCATTTATTGCAGCGATGGGATTGAAAATTCATCCTCATTTCTATATTGTTTTGATTAATACCTTGAGGTCTGAATTTGTCTCACTCTTCCCTACAGCTACCTATCTCTCTCTCTCTCTCAGGTATGTCAATTGTTTTTTTAGTGACTTGTCTCCTAAGAGACAAAGTCTGATCATAATATATATTTGAGTATATAAAGGAACGTCTAAACCACATTGTTTTCTTCTTTTTGTCCATTTATAATTTTATTGCATGTGCTTGACTAATTCTGTTGTACAGCTATGGGACACTGCATCCAATAGACGGGTAGAGTAAATTACTATTTTCATGTTTTCAATTTCTTTTTGTTTTGTTTAAACAGTGGCATTCCATGTGGGCATTTTGGACAAATTTGAACAGTTGTGGGAGATTTGCTAGTTCTCTTTCGAGGTATATATGATAGTGGGATTGGCATAGTCTATCTTTAACTTTTATTTTATTTTATTTATATATCAATATGAACATGGTTTCTTGCCTTGATTGTAGGTTAGTGGATGTTTAAGTCACCTATGAATAAAATCATCACATAAGTATTCATACTTCTTGTCAGCCAGCAAACTCGAAGGTATTGTTGCTAATATTTCATCTCATTTCATTTCCATTTATCTAGTGGCTAAGAGTACTTAGAGCTAATGCCCGTTCTTCTTGATGTGAAATGGAATTAGTAGTATATTTATTTTACTATTCTATATACATTTTGGGTAATGAGTTTCTCCATTGGAGACTAAAGAAAATTACAAGGGATCCTATCTTGTTGATTCCAAAATTTCTATCTGATTTTTTAAAAATATTTTAGAGGTTACTTTTTCCTAGGATGGGCATATACATCCTAAGAATGAACATCCAAATCTTATAAAAAATCTCCAATTGTTGTCTAACAATATGTCCATCCATTCTAATATCATGCAATAAGTAAAATATGTATTGGTTTATTGAAGTAAAATGGATGCCCTTAACCATTGAAGCATACTTTGACATCTTGAAATTGAAACTACTATAATAGAATATAACAGAAACTGGGTCCAGGACAATATTTCGGGGACGGAGGTGGATGGGCTAGGGTTTGACGGGATGTCGGCAGAGGACTGAACGCCACTATGGCGTCAGCCAGGCCCTCGGCGGACGGCTGCAGGCCGTCAGAGTTGGCAGGCGTGGGCACGGTTTTCCTTGGACGTTAAGCTTCGTATCCTGGTCAAGGTTAGGGGAGTTTTAACACTGGTAAGTTTTTTTTTTTTACTGCCTATTCTAACCTTCCCCTGTGGTTGCCTCTCGATCCTTGTGGAGATGGAGCCTATTGACATCGTGGACTACAGTAGCGACACGATGCACCCCAGCGATATTTGGAGTTCGCCACCTGGCGATGCCCGATTTTCGAAAAGTATAGGTGGTTTTGACGGGGGTTGTTCAGCAGACTCTCCTCTGAACGTCGGCTTGTTTACCTCCGCTGAACCGGCTCCTCTGGTTTACTCTCCGGCACATTCCGTTTTGGACTCTCCTCTTTGGGTTGGAAACGGTGAAGACATTGCAGCGTCGAACAGGGCAGCCTCTATTTGGGGAGTATCGGTCCCGCAGCAGCCCTCTCCGGAACCGGTTAGCGAAGGTATTGGTGATCTCCCTGAATTTCTGCTCTCCTCGGAGGGTTCATTGGATTCTTCGGTGCGGGGTTTTTGTGGGGCGTCGAACATACATGCAGAGTTACAGGGTTTGAATGAGTTTGGGGTACTGCAAGGCGGTGTTTGCACTACGGCGCTGGATTGGGCTGAACACAAAGGCTTCTCTAGCCCAGGTGGTGCGTTGTTTGGGAAGGTTCCCGGCTCTGGTGTAGATTCTGTGGGTGCTCTGAGCCCTCGGGCAAAGACGCGTAGGAAGTGGCTAAAGAACTCTGGTAGAGCACCAAATTATGCCTTGGGGGAGGACATCGGTTTCCAATAGATTCTAGAAATGGCAAACTCTGTTTTGGTGGGCAGGGTCTATTGCAGGGCAATAAGTCTTCACTCGGTGATTCAGTGGGCCTCAAGTGTCTGGTTGGACCACTGTGGATACATTCCAAGGATTGTTGGACTCTCTGGAGGATGGTTTGCTTTTCACTTCAAATCGGAAGCGCATGCAGCATGGGCGCTCAGCCTGAACTGGTCTATCTTCAAAGCACCACTACTTCTCAAGCCATGGACCCCGCTTTTTGATGCTAGCCGTGAGAGATTGGATACAATCCCACTCTGGGTTCGGCTTCCTGGGTTACCCCTGCATTACTGGACAGAAGACCACTTTAGGAGCATTGGAAACATTCTGGGAAACTATTTGGAAGCCGACCTCTCGTTCCAATCAACTACTGTTCAGAAGGTGGCTCGGATCCTGGTTAGCATTAATGTTCGAGATGGGTTATTTGAGTGTATAAATCTGAACTGGGGACCTTACTGTTTCACTCAAACTCTGTAGTATGAAAATGTGTCGTTTCGTTGCAGAAGATGTCATGCGTATGGACACCCGGCAGTTGAATGCTCTATGCCTGTTCGTATGAGGTTAGGCAAGAATTTGAAGAGGAGGCCAGCTGGGGAGGAGGTAGGGGATTTAGGGAACATTGATGAGCAGGAGGGGAAGGATTTGGGATGCACTGCTGAAGAGACTCCCACTTCCGTTGAGAAGGATGAGAACACCAAGGCGACGGAACTGGAAGTGGTGAACATTCAGGAGACGGATAGCATTGTCCCGGAGATGCACCTTCCTTCTGGCGGAGCAGTGACTGAACAGGTCTTAACATCTGATTCAGCTCCGGAAGCCTCCTCGCTGGCTCTGGCAAATGTCCCCGACACGGCTGCTGGTACATTTTCCGCTCCTTCCTTAAACCCTTCCTTCAGTCTTTTTTTTAATAACTTTGTTCACTCTAGCTTCGATTGGGTGGATGGTCTTAAGAACTTAAACATTTCTACAAAGCCACTAGCTATTCTACCCCCTCTCTCGAATGATGTTGGCTCTTCACCTGTGACGGAAATCATCCGGGTTCCCTGTCCTACCACTAGTATTGTTGAGGATTCTCCCGTCTTAGTTCAAGTGCTGGCTGAAGCCCCCTCAAATTCTGGTTCCTCGGAGTCTAGGTATTACCTTCGCTCCATGAACAAAGCTAAGGGAGGAGGATTAGGGCTGGAAAAACCAAAAAAACCCAAAACCAGTGGACGGAAGTCTTTCATCTCACAGGCCAAAACCAGGGCACGATCGGATCTTCAGAATGGTACTCAACTTTCAATTGAAAGGGCACTTAGAGCAGCGAATGCCCACTTGGTTGGGTTGTGATGAAGATTATGTCTTTTAATTGTCGAGGTCTGGCTGGTCCCTCCAAAAGACCAGCTCTGCGACGGATGCTGCAACTGGAGCATCCGGATGTTCTACTTTTACAAGAAACTATGTGTGGTGGTACTGAGGCTATTGACAGGCTTAAGGCTTGGTTTCCAGGATGGTGTTTTGAAGCTTTGGATGCTAGGGGCCGTTCCGGTGGTGTGGCAATCGGCTGGAATGAAGCTAGGGTTTGTGTTACTTCCAGCTGGGGGATGCAGTCGGTTCTGGGAATCTCCTGCAATTTCCTGGAGTCGGTTCGTACCTTTACCATTGTCAACATTTATGGACCTTACTGTGAGAGGGAGTTGTTCTGGAATTCACTTCTGAGGAGGAACCAGATCAGGGGGGATTCAGTGATTTTGGGGGGTGACCTAAATTTTTCATTGTGCCATGCTGAGGTTTGGGGGCCAAACGCCAATGTTGATCCCCTTACTAATTTCTTTATTCGGAAGCTTACTGAAGGCAATTGGATTGATGTGGAACCTGTATTGCTTAAGCCAACTTGGAGGAATAAGAGAATTGGTCAGGACAGTGTGGCTAAGAGATTAGATCGGTTTCTACTCTCTGAGCATCTTGTGGAGTCAACCTTCTACGCCCGACAATGGATTGGATCAGGGGGCATTTCAGATCATGAACCTATTTTTCTGGAGCTGAAGGATGGTCCCCACAAACCTCCTGCTCCTCTAAAATTCAATAAAGTCTGGCTGGAAGACTCGACCTTTTTGGAACTGATTCAACAACACTGGGTACCCTTTCATACCGAATCAATTCACTCTGCTGCCTTCCATTTTGCTGAAAATATCAGGACTCTTAAGGAACCCATCAAAGCCTGGGCAGCAAAGAAAAGGAGGAAGGATGATAAGACTCTTAGAGATATTGAAGAGGAATTAGCCACTATTGCTGAGGAAGGGGGAGGAGGTTTCAGTTCTCAACAATCAAAGGATCGTCTGGTACATCTGGAAAATCTGAGGAACCGTATGCTTCTTCAGTTAGAGGAAACTTGGAGACTAAAAAGCCGCTCTTTATGGTTGGAGAGTGGGGATGAGAACTCCAAATTCTTCCACGCCTATGCCAAGGGAAGAAGGTCTGCCAATACCATTTGGAGTCTGGATGATACTAAAGGTAACTCTTGGTCAACTTTTGAAGGAATGGCATCGGTGGGGATATCTCATTTCAAGGACCTCTTCAAAGCCAGTGAGAGAGTGAATATTGGAGAAGTGATCCAGGTTGCCCAGCTTTTTCCCCGGTTTGTGGAGATAGAGGATAACAGGAACTTGATGGCTCCCATCACAGGGGAGGAATTAAAAAAGGTTATGGCTAGCTTTCAAAAGGACAAAAGTCCAGGGCCCGATGGATGGACGATTGAATTTTTTATCGCTCTCTTTGATCTCATTGGGAATGATCTGCTTGAACTAGTGGAAGACTCGAGAAGAACTGGTAGGGTGCCAGCCAGCATTAACTCCACCTTCATTGCACTTATTCCCAAGGTGGATACTCCTACTACTTTAAACGACTTTCGGCCTATCTCCTTGTGCAACTGTGTGTACAAGATAGTCACTAAGATAATTGCTTGCAGACTCAAACCTATTCTCTCCTCTCACATCTCTGAAGAGCAGTTCGGGTTTCTGGAGGGGCGTCAAATTCATGAGGCTATAGGCATAGATCAGGAAGGGATGCATAGCATCAAAACTAAAAAACTAAAGGGTGCTATTCTCAAAATCGATCTCTCCAAAGCATTTGATAAGGTGAGCTGGCTTTATATCAGACTCATGCTTACCCACCTTGGTTTTGAGATCGGATTTGTTCGCTGGATTATGAGCTGTATTACCACTGTCTCTTTCTCTGTCTTACTGAATGGAGCTGCTTCCCAGTTCTTTCACTCGGGCCGTGGATTAAGACAGGGATGTCCTCTCTCTCCTCTCCTATTCTTGCTGGTGGCGGAAAGCTTGAGTAGAGCTATCTTGGATGCCAAACGGTCTGGCATTTTCGAAGGGATTTCGGTAGCTCCTGGGCTTTCACTAACTCACTTGCTTTTTGTGGATGATATCCTAATCTTATGCTCTGGCTCTTATTCAGACGCTGCTAAACTTAAAGAGATGTTGCAACTCTTCTCAACAGCTACGGGAATGGAGATAAATGATGGAAAATCCACACTTACTATCTCGCTTTTGCAGGAGGAGGATCTCACTTTTTACACCACATCTTTTCCCTTCAGGACACTCAATCTTTCGGATGGGATAATATACCTGGGGTTCAATTTAAAGCCTAATGACTACTTAAAAAAAGATTGGACCTGGTTGCTGGATAAATTGGAAAAGAGGTTGAAGAGTTGGAGTTTTAGGTGGCTCTCGCGCGCAGGGAGGCTTGTTCTTGTCAAGTCGGTGCTGGAGGCCATCCCGGTCTACTGGATGTCACTTGCTTGGATCCCTAAAGGGACACTGGAAGCAGCAAGGAAGATTTGTTTCAATTTTCTGTGGAACGGGAAGGATGATGCTCATGTCACCCCGTGGGTGAGGTGGGACAGAATTGCTGCTCCTAAAGCTCTGGGAGGCTGGGGCCTCAAGAATATTTTTCACTTCTCTAAGGCTCTGGCAGCCAAATGTGGTTGGCGGCTGATCAAGTCAGAAGGATTCTGGGCCAAGGTTATGCTGCGGAAATATGTGGAACCTGACTCGGTGGAGGAATGGATAAGATCTCCTAACAAGAGGCATCATGGCGGCTCTGTCATCTGGAAAGCACTGGTAAAATCTTTCGATATCATAGAGCACAATCTGGCATGGGAGGTTGGCGATGGACATAGGTTTCGGATCGGCCGCGACCCCTGGGTCGGATGCAACGATCAGCATATTATGTCTGCGGATCTGATGGATGCACTGAGACAACGAGGTATCATAACACTCTGCCATTTAGCGGACTTGGATAACCTTTGGATGGGCAGACCTCTTTGGAGGAGGCCGGACTCACTCGGCTTAAGAGCGGAGCTAGTGGAGGAATTAAGGTTTTACTGTAGAGCTCTTTGTAGGGATCAGGTTTTTCTGAACGATGGTGAAGATTCACTAATCTGGGATGGAGACCCTTCGGGAATATACACCCCTAAAAGTGGTTATCTGTGGATATCTGAAAACCTTGAGCCACGTGAATTGGAATGGTGGTGGAAAACGGTTTGGAAGCTCCATTGCCCTCCCAAAGCCAAACTCTTCCTGTGGTGTACTCTGGCAAACCGGATTCCAACGTGGGAAATTCTGCAGAAGCGCAGCTTCCACGGGCCTAGTCGATGTATTTTGTGCAAACAGTGTGAGGAAACGACACCACACCTGTTCCTTCAGTGCCACTTCACCAAGGAGGTCTGGAATATTACTGCTCGCATTTTTAAAACAGCGCTTCCCTGGGCAGGGAACTCTATTGATGAAGCTTGGAGGAGTTGGACTAACAATGTTGCTCTGAAACCATTCAAAGCTCTCCCTCCGGTGGTAAACTGGGGACTTTGGCTCATGTGTAACAGTGGACTGTTTAAAGCCAAATTGGGCACTCCGGCTCAGGTGGCTCTACAGAGCTGTGGGATCTTTATAGCCCTCCGACGGGTCCGGCAGCCACCCTCTCCCCATACTATTCTACCTGTTGATATTGATAGATCTCAACCCTGGGGCTTCTTCGACGGGGCCTGTCAAAATGACTCTTGTGGGGGAGGAGCAGTTCTTTACTTATCCCCTGTGCATTTCTTTGTGATGGCCTTTGGTTTCGGTACAGGAACCAACAATTGGGCTGAAATACTCAGCCTCAAGCTGCTGCTTTCTTATGCTTTGGAACGTTCTTTACTGAATTTGAACGTCTTTGGGGACTCATTGAATGTGGTTAATTGGGTTAATGGCACATTTCTCTGCAACAACCAGAGGATTGCCTCTGTTTTGGATCAAATTCAGAATGCCACTCTTACACTGGATACTTTTACTTGCAGGCACACATTCCGTGAGAACAACTCTAAGGCGGATGCGGCCTCCAAGGAGGGACTTACCTTGGGGGATGGCATATGGAATATTACTGAATCGTTGAACGGGAATGTGCTGGTTTACTATCATCGTCCATTCATTGAATGAATGGGGTTTTGGGTCCTTGGTCCTTGGCACCGAATTCTGTTTCTGGAGATATTCCCATGTGGAAGTCTGTACTGAACTATATGCTATGTTAATTGTTTTGTATTTAAGAATAGAAACATCCTGCACCTGTTTATATGGCACCGCTGAAGCATACTCTTTGAGTTTTGTAAATGATGTAACTTCTCACACAGTGAGAACATCACAGTTATATTTTGGGAACTTTACTAGACAACTGTCTCTGCAGTACTATACTCCACTCTAGATGAGTGAGATGATCAATGTAATTTCGTACTCCTTGGATGAAATGAAATTACGCTTTTTTTTCGAGGAAAAAAAAAATGTATTGGTTTATTAGATGTGGATATTTTTTGTACATATATTTTAAATATTCCAAATTTACTAGTTCAAGTTTTGGTCCTTTGAAGTTAAGATGGACATCCAAATATGATTGAAACTATCTAAAGGTTGTGTAAGATGTTCATGGAACCTGAGAGAAACATGCACTTGTGTTCATTTTACAGGGGATGGTGGCTTGGCCCACATTGGAGGAAGATGAGTTTGGGACACCATTTGCTCATCCTTTGCTTCTATATAAACTGAAATTCTCCTTTCCATGGCATCATCCACCATTATCTTCAAGCTACTTATGAATTTTCAGTCAAATTTAGATATCTTGGCATGACTATAGATGACTCAGTAGATAGTTTAACAATGGATGCATGCTTGTCATTCCTATAAATTTCTGGGATTTTTTATTTTGCATCATTCAAGCATATAAAATAATGATTACCAAGTTACTATAGATTCATAATGGCTTACCTTGTACTAGTCCTTCAAGTTATTCAACTGCTTTTATTACGTGCAAAAATATATTTGCACTTAAAAAATGCAGTTGAAAGACTTGAAGGACTAGTACAAGGTAAGCCAGTATGGATCTATAGTAACTTGGTAATCATTATTTTGTATGCTTGAATGATGTAAAATTTGTTTGAATATCATCATTGTCAAGCAATAACAACTTCTTAAAGGGTGCTAGCTCAATGGTAGAGCACTTGCCTAATTATAGGCAAGAGATTGGTGGTTCGATTCCTCCATACCCTACCATAAATTAGTGACTAAGAAAACGACTAAATTCACATATATACGACTATTAGTAGTTAATTTCCAGTATCTTATAGCGCGACTAACATTTAGTCGTATTTAGATTAGTCATTAATATGTTACCATCTAGTAGTTTATTTAGTCGTATATTTGGTCATTAATTGTGGCAATCAATGAATAAATCGATGAATAAATCGATGACTAAATCAGTGACTAAATCAGTGACTATCAATGACTAAATCAATGACTAAATCAGTGACTATCAATGACTAAATAAATGACTAATAAGTCAACCAATTAATGACTAAGTGAAATACGATTAAGTTAGTCAAGCTATAAGATAGTGGAAATTAGATACTATTAGTCGCCGACTCAAAAATAGCCGTTTATAGCCGAATGTTAGTCATTTTTCTAGTCATTAATTCCTCATTTTATACTAGTGGTCAATCTTCATCTCTCTTATTTCTTGTACCAATCCTTTCATATCTTTATGATCTCGTGCAAATACATCTTGATATTCTTTAAGAAAAATAGTTATTTATGCGGTTTTTTGTTCCGACCAATACTCGCCTATTTTTTCTATTTTTGGTCTTTCATCAGAGGATATTTCGACTTCTTTTGTCTTTATCTTGGAGGCCATCCATTATGGTGCTTTTGATTCATTGATCAGGAATTCCCTTTCTTTAGTCGGGGGAAACTATTTGTGATCATCCTCATTTTATTTTTCTTTGGTAGAAATTTTTAAGATGGTATTTACTGGTTGAATTAGGGATGGGTGATTTATTTTCCATCATAAAATTTTCCCCTAAGTATGTCCATTCTCCATATCCAGTCGAGTCATCAGTTGATCCAACTGTTTCTGTTTAGTTGTAATTATTTTATAGTCTGAGACTGGTCAGGCACTCTTGACGTCTGCGTCGACTACATGCTTTGTCAATTGAATGAATTGATTCAATTCTTGTATTGCTTCTTGGAGGCATTCTTCTATAGGTGAAAATGAGAAATCTTTGATAAAGTTCTCCTTAATAGTTTTCCAATTAAAAATATCCCCTCTTACTTCTCCCATTTTGTACCATTTGTTAGGCAAGTTGTCTAACATGTTTGGAAATAAATGTGGTTGGATTCTGTCATCCCTGTATCCAACTCTTTTCCATTCTTTTTCAGAATTTTCAATATGTGCAACCAAACGTAGACCTTCGATAATTTTTTGAATTTCTACTTGAGATGTTAATTTTTTTCTGCCAATTCTATAGTCATGACTGATGGGTATCCCACCATATAGCTTCTTGACCAGTGAATGATTCAACTAGGCTTTGTAATCGACCTTGCTCGTCGATGGTTTTAGATACTTCTTTCACATGAGCTAATAGCGACTCCCGTTCCTTGTACCACATAGAGGGTAGATTCATCGGTTTACATTTCGTTGGTACAATAGTTGGCTATTATATTGTTCTTTTTTCAAATATATTTGGTGGTTGTACCAGAATCTACTCCGATCAAAATGTTTAGATTCCGACAGCGCACATGTAAAGAGAGACCTTGGTTTTTGCTACCGAAATGTCCACTAGTATTTTCACCAAAGTCGTGAGTGTTCCAATCGTCCTGGTTAGTTCTACTCATGTAAAATATTTCACTTTTTTAATTTATTCAAATGACAATCATAAAATATCCAATCTCCCAAGGCAAAGTATATCAAAACCGAGTATTTTATCAGACATGATTTCATATATTTTCTTGTTTGAGACACTTAAGTTAGGCATTGATTCTGAAGATATGGAAGTGAATTTTTGGAAACCAAAAGAGGTTTTTGTAGGGAACATACCCATTCAAAAAAACCTCTCTCAGTTTTGTAACAAGTATCATGGTTTGGAATATTCAAATGGATCTTTACATCCTATTTTTCCATATTTAAAAAGTAAATGATTTCATGTTTTAGTCATAATCTTTGGACACGATTTCTTAACAACTGGAGAGGAATTTGTAAAAAACAAAGGAGGTTTCTGTCAAGTACAGACTTATATACAAAACAATCTCTCCGTTTTTTCACAAATATCACAAATTGAGAGATATAGAGGGAGTTTTGATACCAATTTTTGCAAAATTACGCCAATGAAAGTCCTCCCCACATTATTGGAAAGCAGTGGTGAAATGCCCAGGTGGAGTCAATTGATATATATGTTCACATGTGTCAACGGAGAAACCAGGTGCCAGGATTGTAGCGTCTCCATGTATACAGTCTATTGCCCATAGAAGATATCAAATACATTATCAATTTGCAGGGTCAAAGAAATAACAGGGTCTTGTGCTTTCGATTTAAAGAGCCAAATGCTATGGAGGTTCAATATATCACATATTCTTAATATAAAAACTAATTGTATCTTAACTAAAACTCTAAAACCAACATTTTCATATTATACAGGAATATCCCATCAAATATACAATATTGTGGATGATTTTATTAGTGTCAATGGGCATTGTATTGGTTGAACAAAGGTAAAATTCACTCTTGTTTCACATTCAGAGCGTGTTGAGAAAGCTATGGTAGGGTTAGAGCATAATGTTATGTTCAGGTTACCTACACGGTTCATATATGATGAAGGAAATTCATTTCAATGAGTTTTTAATAATCTATACTATGTTGGAAATATTGATGTAATCAATGCCAAAGGATACTCAGCAGATATCTACATCAATTAGTTCCAAAAGCAGAGGAATCAACAATCAAAGAGACAGCTAGAGAATAGGGCACTTGGCATTAGAAGATCATAAGTTAAAAAGCAAACTCCATATTTTGAGCAAGAAATCGAAGAGGCCATTTTCAGATTTGATAGAAAATTAAGACTAATGGCAATTAAAGATTGCATCCATATTCAAAAAGATTTATAAGCATCTCCAGATAACACTAAAAAATTCAAAGGACACAACTGGTAAAATACAAGCATGTAGGCTCAAATTTTTAAGGCAGAATATTAACATAATAAATATTTATCTCCAGGTTAGTGGCAGAGTATCTGGAGGCAAGGGATCAACTTCAGATCAGCAGGTCGAGGATTATTTTGAAGATTCAATGAGCATTTTCAGCAAGAGGATTTCAAGTAGTTCCGGATCTTTGTAATCATCTCCATATTTAATCTATTTTGGGTTGTTGGATAAGATTCAATTCCTTAAAAATATGGTAGCAGCTTAGATCATGTAACTATTATAAATTTCATCATCTAGTAATGTAGAGGGGGGAATTCAATAGCTCGAGAGAGTTGTGGGATTTTTTGGTTTTCTTCTGGGTATGTTATGAACTTCTGTTGTAATATTTTACAGACTTCAAATGGCCAATGAAATATACGATAGAGACTTTTGACAATGAATGTGTTGGTATATGTTTGTTTCTCAGTTTTTACATAATTCTATGTTCATCTACTTTTGAATAAAAAGGTAATCTTAGATTTCTCTGAAATACTGTGTGAGTGAATCTCTTGGCTAGGCAAGCAGAGTGTCTGTTAAAGCTGTCATTCATTTGCACATTTTCATTGAGTTCCATTGTGCCATTATGCATGTGAATCTCTTGGTGAGACAGAGTATTTTTTAAAGTTGGCATTCATTTGCATATACTTTCAAAAGTGTTGTGGTATTTATTGAAGTATTTGATAAATATACTCTGCTTAGGATGATCCTGATTGATTATTATACCACTTTTCTTTGATGTTCTTCCTTTCATTCATCATTTGCAATCCATTTTACCAGCCATTTGCTCGATTATCCCTATATCATCAAATTTCATATATTCAGTTGAAGTCTGTCTTTAAGCTCTTAGTGATTTCATAATCATATTCCCAAGAGCCATCCAAACCACCTAATCTAAACCAATCAAATCAATCAATTTTTTGTGATTGAGCATTGAGATTCCTAAGCTTTGTGCTTTATTATTCAAGTACAGATTTTAGGACAAACATTTGGTTTCACAGTTATTGCAAAACATTTTTGTGCTAGTCATCGTGGGATAACTTCAACCATCCAATATTCTCTTGCATGTTTTTCATAGTTTTCAATTTTCCAATCGTACAACTCTGAGTAAAAAAAATTCCCAGACAACATAGGTGATCCCGAGTGAATTTACCCAAATTCATTTGGTTCTATTGAATCTTTGGTATCCTGCATAACTTGACATAATCACCTTATATCTCCGTTGTTATCATCTTGTTCTACCCAAGGTTTCCCTTGAGACAGATGAATAGTACTCTGACCTTTTTGCCTTTGCCTTTCAATTTTATTCTGTCTTTTTTTAATGAAATGGAAGCTTTCATTTTCCAACCCCAAGGTTAACCAACTAATGCCATGAAGGATTTGAATCCTTCTCTTGGATCAATGATTTCGAAACCAATATGAGTGTTAATACCCATTATTACAGTATTAACGTTTTTCCAAACAATTATGGGTTCAATCAACCCTTAGCCGGCAAGTTTAAGATAAATTCCTGAATCCAATAGTTGTGGGAAGCCTAAGATTTCCTAGGTAGATTGTGTCATTATGTTGGCCTGCTACCCAAAGTCGAGGACAACTTGGGAAATGAAAAACCCTTTGAATTTGAGATTGACTAGGGGGTCAATATTGTTTTTATCTTTTTTATTTAGACTACAAAGATTTTTGGCAACTCTTTCATTTCCTGGATTTTTCCTGATGAGATACATTAAGTCAAGTAATCATGCAACAACTTTTTCTTTCGTTGGAAGTTGTAATAACTCATTAAGTGTTATGTTTCTGGATTCTGCAGCATTCTCTTCGGAAGCAATTTCTTCAAATATTTTTGTGGCATTATTAAATATTTCTCTTTGATTGGACAGATTAGGATAGTTATATTATTTTCTTTGTATTCTCATGACATGGGGATTGTCACCTCCAATATTTGTGCCTTGCCTAGTGATTATTTGCAAATTTTTAATATAACATTCTTTTTATTGAGAAGTATTTCTAACATAATGGGACACTCTTCTAGATTGTGGTCCCCCACCCCACACTTTGTACAAAATTCGAGGTACGTTCTATCCTTCCAAGGACAGTTGGGACACAAATGTTCTTCACTGTAACAAATGAAGCAACTCAACTTTCCTTGACTAATGGGGTGGTTTCCTCGATTGTTGTTGTATCTTTATTGACCTTTATATCCACCTCATCGGTTGTTTCCATTATTACGGTAGTCATTTTTGTAGGAGTCTCAACCTTTCTGATTATTATGCTCGATTGTCTGTGCTTGGTAAACTGTATGATCATTTTCCTTAGTCTTCAAATTCTTGACACATTCTGCGGTTGTGTGTTGCATTGTTTGAAATATGCCACACCATTTAGGTTTTAAATTGTCAACATTATAAGGGCATTATGTCATCAAATGTGACTCAAATATTTCAGATATGTCGTAGAAGTAACTTTTCTGGGTCGTGCAAAAATTCTCTAGTCTTCGCTCTTCTAATAATGGTCTAGTGTCATCTTGGAATTGTCTTCTTTCTGCTTGAATATATGCAGTTCTTTTGTTATGATATATTTTTCACTCATTGTATGGACAGTTGTCTATGGTATAGACTTCTGATGAGCACATGGTACACCATAAGTCGTTATGTCTCATGGTAAGGTGTTGAAGTGATATATGTATTGTTTCTATTTTTTCTTCTAGTCGCCCATCGACAAGTCCAGTTGAGTAGTCTACATTTGACTCGACTCTTAAATCTTTCTTTAATATGTCTTCGTATGTCATGTATTCATGCAATAGGAGTGGAATTTTAATTCGTGGCTGGAGACCTGCAACAAAAAAATAGATCACAATAGCTTGATCCATTATGGATGGAATTTGACTAAGGAGGTCTTTTAATCTTCTATCATGCTCCCGTACTGCTTCTCCTAGTCTTTGAGTGATTTCTTTTAATTTATGCTTGACTATATGCTTGGTGTCGTATGCCTTGAAAAAATATAAGAAATTATCTTTAATTTTTTGCTTTGTCTTAGCACCATCTTCAATGAAATTCATGTACCATGTAAGCACCCTATTCCAAAGACCACATGCAAATTGTGCAATTTGTTGATTCTAATCATCGATGAGGTTAGCTTTCCAGAGAGCTTCACATACAAACCGGTTTTTCTTAGGTTCCCCATCCCCCTCATAGATAGGGGTATGTGTTTGAATACTTACTAGAGTTGAATGACCGACTAACGGACCTATTGCTTCGTAATCACGTTCACTGTTGAATTCTTGTCAATGAGGGTTATACCATGACAAATGTACTTCTTCTACAGAATCCCCATCACTAGGTCGGATATCCGATGGGTCAGCCATTTTAATAAATAATGTTGCTCGCAGGGGGGATACCTCCACATCGTATGAATAGAATAAATTAAAAGAGTGTCTTATGGAATCAAGCATGAATGTAATCCAATTACCACAGTGTGGTCGATGAATAAAAAACCAGCCTATAATTCAGACACATTGATCTAGTCGAATCCATATGTTGTTGTCGCATGTTCTAAGTCCTAGGTCCCGCTCGATGATTTGATAGTCGGTCTAGTCGTCATTATCATCGATACTGAGTCGACGGGGGTCGAGGCATCATGAATTGTAATATGAAAGGATTGGGGTCAACACCATCACGTGTGATCACTCCACTGGTGTCAACAACTCACCCTTTCTCTCATCTGGTTGAATTTCCCTCGACTCAACTGGTATTTTGGTTTCTCGATCATCTAATCTTATTTCTTCATAATTCTTTTATTACACAGTGGGCTTGCAATGTCCCTTAACTCCTCCTATCTCTTAAACCTACTTTATCTTTCTATTTTTTGGATGTCTATTATTTGCTTATGGTTGGATAGACATTTATTTCATTAAGGTGGACTTGGATTCTTGTTGAGCTCCAGTGTCCAAATTTCTTTATCGACTGGCATCACCTTCTATTCAGTGCACATGGTCGGCGACCCCCCCCAATGTAGACCTGAATCTTATTGATCAATGGAACCAGGATAAACAATGGATTTCATTTTCTAAGAAAGTATTCCCAGGTTCATGGACGAAGCACTCCTAGTATTTTTTCTTTTGCTCCCAGTTTGTTGTAGTAGGCAGGCCCAATGGAGGTTTTGGCTCGACTATGTGACCGACTCCTTTTTCAATTAAGAACTTATATAGCGAAGTCGGTATTGTACAGAAAAATCCGTGATGAAATTCATTGTAGAATCTACTTTGGAATTCATCAATTGAAGTTCTTTCTTCCACAGCATGCTCTTCGTAGAAGTATTTGCATATCTTCTCGAACCACTCATATAGGCTCGTTCTTCCTCCATTAGTGAGCTTGTGCATTAACAATATTTCATTATGGGCGTCTACCTTGCTCATGAATGGTGTCGAGGAATTTATTTTTTTCATGGGGGATGACTTCTATAAATCGTTCATGGCACTCAATGAATAATTTTTCTCTAGCCTGTGCAAGTGTTAAATTGTTCCTTTTGGCATAGTTATGTATGTAGTTTGCAATTTTTCAGTTCCACCACTCTCTAATTTATCCCTCACTCACCATTGACATATATATGATCATTTCATGTCTCGGGTCAATACTACCGGCAACATAACCAATGTTGTCATATATGGGATTACAGGGAGTTACCACTAGTACAAAATCCACATCATAGGGAGTTACCGCTAGTACAACATCCACATCATACATAAAGATACTTTGTGTACAAGATCATGCATCCATAATGAGAGCAAAGGTAGTAAAGTAACTGGGAGGTCAGAAGAACAAGTGTCTTTATTATAAGAGCAGGTCAATCATGTACAAAAGGTAGAGATACCATTATCATGGCTCACTGGCCTATTATATGGATCAAGAAGTTAGTTACACCATTACAACTACTTAATTTCCTAGTTGGTCATCTTAACCGACCCGACTGAACTGTGCTGACTAATCTCAAGTTAGTCGAGAGGATCTAGTCGGTTGGATGACTAGCAACCAATGATGAATATTGATTAGGAGGTTGTTGTAGCATAAAATAGGAATGCATATTTTTTAGGTTTAGGGTCTCCACTTTAAAGTTAATTATTTGTACTTGAAAGGATGAGGTGAAATTACCAAATCTTTGGGTATTGTCTAACAAGATTATGGCACTTTAGAACATAATTGGAGATGGTGTTTATATCAAATTGTATCCACATTAGACTAAATCAAATTCATGTGTTACTCTCTATAAATTACATTGTATTTTTAGGTAATCCTCTTATTCTCTATGAACGACATTGCAGTTTTATCTAATTTGCATCAAATTATGTACAAAAAATAGAAAAGGTCGTAAACAATTAAAGCACTGGATCGAGAAATATAGTTGAATATAGAGTTAGAATGTTACATAAAATGTTTATAGTTTGAAGTGTCGATTCCTGTAGGGTGCCCTTATTTGGAAAAAAAATCGAGAACAAATTTGGCAATATCCCAAATTTGATATTAAGAATATCTTGTTGTATCATCATTCAAATTCAAGTAAGCAACTTGCATACTCTTTAAAAAAAAGGGATTTTTTTTTTTCATTTCAAGGATGAAGTATAATCTCCTAGTCTTATGAATTCACATGGAGTCTAGATAGATAATAGAATTTTTAGTCAAAATTTTATTTATTGCAGTTTCTTTTTTTCCTATGAGAATATCATTCCTATCCACCATAAAATCATTGTATCTAGTATGTATTAATCATGGACATGGATCATTCCCTACTAACACAATCGCTAATTATTTGGTATACACGTGAGATCATTTATATATCAAAATGAAAGTTATGTGCATGTTTTTTGGCCATCTCTATTAATGGTATTAGGGAAAAAATGAACTTTCCTAGGAATTTGTAAACATTTTGGAAATTTCAATGGATTCTAATTTGGGAGTAGAGGGGAAATTTGAATTTATCCATCCATCTTACTAAATTCTATCTTAGCATTGATTAATGCTAGAAATTCATGGTAAGGGCTTTTTAATTTTCAATTTCCAACAAGACTTGATTTTTATATTGTTTAATTGTGTAGATTATATAACATGGATTTCTAAGTTCATCCTAAATTGTGGTATTTTGAAAGAAATCTCCTTGATGTGTCAATGGAAATGGTCCAAGATCATTGAAATTGGTACTTCCTTCAATTTTATAATAGATCTTAAGTCAAGATGGATATGTACTAGTAAGTAATATTGTTGGTTCTTAATACCGATTACAATAGGTTTTCAAATTTGATTCATATGGTTAAACATAATTTAAACATAGGACAATGGCACACAACATATCAACACATTACACATAGATTACCCTGGAAACCCCTCTCATGGGGGAAAACTAGCAAACCAATGAGTTGTCACTTATCTATTAATCAAACACTCATAGCATATGTTTACAACTATGACTTTCTAGACCACAAATCACACTTCATTACATGATCATTCTACACACTACTTCCCTCTATACATGTATATCCATTACATCTAATTTATAGATGCAATACAACCAACTACTCATTAATGAAAATCCATAACTTCCTAACCACTTTCAACTATTCTATTGCAATCAACTTTATTGGGTCAAATTTGGTTGATTGCTTGCTGAGATTTGGTCATTGCATCGACTTCCTGATGACCATTCATTTTCCTTTGACAAAAAACTATTCAGGTCGATCGATCGACTAGACATCTACCTTTCATTCCCTTTGACTCCAATCGACTTATACTAGTCGACTATTGAATTTGATAGTCAATTTTCATGCAAATAATATAACATTCCCAACATTATCTCACTTGTTGTCTTCTTTGAATAGACATGAGATTCATAAGTTTAGTTCACTTTAGAAAGGTCAAAAATATCACTGTTTCCCTACACCAAGAAAACTTCTTTCTACTCACCGACTTGGTCAATGAGTCTGCAACATTCTTCATTGTGTCTACCTTTTCCAGTAATACCTCCTGGTTCTCCACCATCTCCCTCACAAAATGGTATTAAACATCATTGTGTTTTGTCTTTGAATGGTATACTGGATTCTTTTCCAGGAAGATTTCTTTCTGATTGTCACAATCCAACCTAACAACATGTTGTCCAAACCAAACATCTAAACACAATCTTTGGACCCAAACAAAATCCTTACATGCATGAGTAGCTGACTGGATCCTACTTAGTAATCGATATTGCATCGTGCAACGACTAATTGGATCCTACTCATCCAACTAATTGCTCCGTCAAATAACTTGAACACATATATGCTCGTCGATCATCTGTGTTCGATATCCCCAACCCCGTCGAAGTTGACAAATCCTTGTACAATGATTTCCTTATTTCTCTTAGATTCTCCTCCATAACACATTGCATAATCCATCGTGCTGCATAGATACTTGAATACTCTATTGACTGAGGTCCAATACTATTTTTCATGTGTCTACACATGTACCTACTCAATACTACCATTGCATGGGAAATATGGGGTCGAGTATAGACCATAGCATACATCAAACTACCTACAACACTGACATGGGGCACATGTAACATGTACTATATTTATTCTTGTTTCTTAGGACATTGTTCAACAAATAGCTTGACTCCTATAGGAATAGGGACCTTAACTAGTCTATTCTCCTACATGTTGAAATGTTTCAGAACTATCTCAACATATTTTCTCTGAATTAACTAGAGCCTTCTAGCTACACAATCTATCTGAATTTGCATTCCAAGAATGATATTTGATGCTCTGAGATCCTTCATGTCAAACTTGGAGGATAACTGCAGTTTACCTTGTTTATCATATCCATGTTATTTCCAACCAACATGTCAGTGACATATAGAACTACATATATGAAATGACCACCAATTTCCTTCCCATAAACACAATGGTTAGCCTGACTTTTCACAAAACTCATCTGCTGGATATACGTGTCAAACTTTTGATACCACATCTGGGGCGATTGTTTTAAACTGTAGAGAGACTTCTTGAGTTTTCAATCCAGCTCCTTTTCTCCTTCCAATGTAAAACCTTAAGGATGCTTCATATAAATTTATTCTTCAAGGTCACCATGAAGAAATGTAGTCTTTACATCCATATTTTTTATTTCAAGATAAAATGTTGGAGCTAAAGTCATTAGTACCTGTATGGAAGTTAACTTAGCAACAAGAGATAAAATCTCACCAAAGTCAACCCCCTCGACTTGCAAATACCCTTCTGTTACCAATCGATCCTTGTACTTCTCGACTTGACCTGCTGCATTCAAATTTTTCTTGAACACCCACTTACTGCTGATGGGTTTCCTTACATTTGGTAATGCAAATAGATCCCATGATTAATTTTTCTTCAAGGAATCCATTTCTTCTTCCATAGCCCTTTTCTATATTTTACCCTCTAATGAGTCGATCGCTTCCTTTACCAACTTGGGATCATATTGTATGGAAGATAATGCAAAAGTAGAGTGAAATTCCGGTGGACTATACCTTTTTGGTTGTTTCCTTGCTTGAATGAACCTCCTGACGTCTGGAATCTGTTGTTCCACCTCTTCATCCCTGTAAATTCCTCCAAATTCTTTGAATATCACATCTCTAATATAAATTTCCTGCCTCGTCATTGGGTTCCACATCTTATACCCTTTCATTCCATCCTTGTACCCGATGAAGATGCATTTGTCCAACTTGTTGTCAATTTTGGTTATTTTCTCCTTTGGGATACGCACAAAGGAATCACACCCAGACAATCTAAGATGTGTTAGACATGGATTTTTACCATCCCATGCCTCATATGGAATATTTTCAACCATAGTTGTTGACAATTACCTATTCACCAAGTAACATGCCATGTCAATTTCTTATGCCTGGAATTCTTGTGCGACTCTTGCACCACTGAGCATGCTCCTCACTTTCTCCATAAGTGTTTTTTTCATTCTTTCATCAACTACACTTTGTTGAGGCGTGTAGGGACTGTGTTTTATCGAGCTAGACCATACTGTCTACATAAATGATAGAATGCATTTCTACAGAATTCTCCTCCATTATTAGTTCTCAACTCAACACCTTTATTCTTTTACCAATATGATTCTCCAGAAGAGCTTTGAATTCTTGAAACTTCTCAAAAACCTTAGATTTCTTCCTTAGAAAATACTACCATGTCATCCTAGATAAATCATCTATGAAATAAATTTAATCTTGAGATCCTCCCAGTGAAGGGACCAATATAGGTCTAAACACATCACTATGTATTAACTCCAATTCTTCTTTAGCCCTAGTAGCACTAGATGACAACCTTGCATGACTCTGTTTACCATAAATACAATGTTCACATAAGTCAACTTCTTATGAGCAAGAAAGGAGACCTTTGGCCATAATTTATTGTGCATAGCATGAATACCTTTCTCACCTATATGTCCCATCAGTTGATGCCACGACATGGTCGACTTGACTATACAAGAAGATATGTTGTCAAACTCTGAACAAACCACATTAGCACGTTCATTGGTGTTTGTTCTTCCCAATAGCTTATATAATGTTCCAGTTTGAATTCTCCTCATCAGTACCATCTGTCCTCATGCCATTTTACATGCATCTATATCAAATACAAACCGTACACCTGCATTTCCCATGTTACTTATTAAGATAAGGTTTTGGGAAAACCTATGATATGCAACACTCCTGGTAGTGTTCCTATTATTCCTTGTCGGTGAATAATCTCCCAATAGGACATCACCACCATCGATCTCCTCATACTCATTGAACCACTGTCTGTGAGGTGTCATATGATATGGCACATCGGAGTCTATCAACCAAGAGCCATGATCTGACTATGTACTTGCAAAGGCGAAATACACATCTCCTTTCCTTATTGTGAAGACTTACCATAAGTTGATTGACCTTCCTCGTACATTTTTCCTTTCTCAACTTCTATCGATTTACATTTGTGTCTATAATGCCTGACTTTTCTGAATCGCCAGCATGTTTTCATTGTTGAACTAGGCGATCTAGTCTTAGATATACCTCTCAACTTCGACTTTCTACCAGAGGTTTTTACTTTTCCTCTGTCTACCAATCGACCTATAACCATTAATGCGTCATGGGTCAAACCTTCCATGTTCTTTCATCTCATCTCTTCTAAAAATATATATGTGACCACATCATCGATCTTCAATGTGGTATTGTTGCTTCCAATAGCCACGATCAAGTTATCCCAGGAATCTGGCAAAGAATACAACGGACTGATGCATTTTTCCTCCTTATTGATTTTAATATCCACGTACAACAACTGAATAATAACAATGTTGAACGCATTCAGGTGCTATGTTGCTGAGTCACCTTCAACCATCCTCAAAAGATATAACTTCTTTTGAGAAATAACTTGTTAACTAGAGATTTAGACTAGTACAAGTTCCCCAACTTTTCCCATAGCTTCTTTGCAATGTCTTCTTCTGAGACATTCAAAAATACAGAATCTTCTCAACAAAGTCAGATTGTACTCCTTCGCTTTCTGTTGATCTTTTGTCATTATTCCATCGACACACCAGCCAGAGTCATTCCTAGGTCGACTGTTCTCGAGCTACAAAGAGATCATCCATTTTAATCTTACAAAGCTCAAAAATTTTCCCATTAAACTGTTCAATTTCTATCCTCGACATGTTATCCATTCTAATAATGAATCAATGTTTCCATAAATCTCCAACTGTAACAAGTATTCACCAAATCTAGGACCAAGCCAAACCCTCAACAACAAAGGCACCTCCCTGCAACCAAATACAACTTTGATACCAATTGTTGGTTCTTAATACCGATTACAATAGGTTTTCAAATTTGATTCATATAATTAAACACAATTTAAGCATAAGACAATGGCACACAACATATTAACACATTACACAGAAATTACCCTGGAAACGCGTATCCTGGGAGAAAACCAACAAACCAATTAGTTTTCACTAATCTATTAATCAAACACTCATAATAGGTGTTTACAACTGTGACTTGCTAGACCATAAATCACACTTCATTACATGATCATGCTACACGCTACTTCCCTTTATACATGTAAAGCCATTACATCTAATTTAGAGATGCAATACAACCAACTATTCATTAATGACAATCCATAGCTTCCTAACCACTTTTAGTTTTTTTGCTACAGTCGAATTGACTAGATAAACTTTGGTTGATTTCCCATTTGTATTTGGTCATTCCATCGATTTCCTATCACCCAGTCATTTGTCTTTAATCAAACAACTATTCAGGTTGATCGATCGACTGACCAAACTTCCATTGTTTGTTTCCTCTGACTCCAGTCGACTTGTATAGTTTACTATTGATTCGATTTTCATGCAAAAAATATAACAGTCCCAACAAATATAAATCAAGATGGATTTCTTCTACTAAGTAATAGATCAAAAGATCATAATAAGAGTTCATTAGTTGTCCATGAGCGCATGGGTTTCTTAACATAGATAAAACTAATTGAATGAGGAAGCTTGCAGGCAAAATTAGAAACATAAACTTAGTAAAGGGGAAAATAAACAATAGACTTTGGAATGGAAATAAGATTTCCTAGTTTGGGTATTCTAAGATGTTTGTTTTTGTATTTGGAAAAACATGTGATGTGGAAGAATACTATCCAAACTAGGTTTGCAATAGAATTATGAGAATGCTAATATGTGAAGAACAATTGAAATCTATAGTTGTCAAGGTAAAGAACTCCTACAAAAGTATCATTAATTGCTTCAATGTAAATGAGTTCCATGGGCTTACATGAAGGGAAAGTGTTTGAAACCAAGTAAACCAAGTTGGAAAAACCAATAGACATGAAAAAGTACAAAAAACCATACAAGAAATAAAGTATTCTAAAAGGGAATTTGTTGGTGGAAGTAGTTAGATTAACCATGTTGATGGAAGGATAAGCAACCAAAATATGGTTGGTGATAGCAAGGACATATCCACTACATTTATATTTAGTTTTGCTTTGAATTGCATAGTTGATTGCAATGCTAAGCCTCGTGGGAATTGCAATGGGTTAACAAAACCCAAATATTACAAAGATGGATGCAACTGGAAGCTATGTTAGCATTGAAAGCATGAAATTTATCCTCCAAGGTATTGCATATTCTAAGTTAGTTTATCGGTACAAGGTATTCATAGTAGATGGGTGCTAAGTATTGACACTAGAGGCTTGAGTTGTATTGTGCAATGGGATTGAAGAAGGGTCTTGGGTATGTGGTATGTATTATGATAACAACATATTCCAAAAAGATTGCAAAGATTGCACTCTCCAATCCTCTAAAAACCCTCAAAATACCTGTAAATTCAAGAAATCTCTCAAATCAAAGAAACATTAATAATAACACTAATAATAATTGATAAAAATATATTAAATCCTGGAAGGAAAAAAACCATAATATAACCTTGACACTACATTAATGTACTACACACTATAAAATGGGTAACATGGGAAAGAGACGCTCTCTTACTCCAAACTAACAAGATATAAGCCATGAACATGCATAACATGGTGGGAAAGACAAACCCCATGAATAGCACATTAACATAGTATAAAACAATTTAATACAAACCCACATTATAAATCCGAATATCATAATAATATGATGTAAATCCACTATAGAAAAGGAAAATAAAAATAAACATTACCCCTCAAACATTATCAATACATTTACATTATTGGATAATCCACATAAAACCCCCAACTTTAGCATTTTAGAATCCGGTAAATAAAGTACATGACATAAGGCAAGTCGATTTTCCCTTTCCTTTTTTTCTGAAATCCAAACATGCACATATTACAAAGCAACTTAAAAACGTCGATCTTTGAACATCAACAATGGTATCAATTAACATGCAAATATAAATGATGTGTGTCAAATATTTTGGCATGGAAGTAAAATCCAAGTAGAACTACATCTTGCTTGGAATGCAAAAGATTGAAATAAGAAAAAGACTTATACCATAAATAGAGGAGTACAAAATGTGATTGTGAAGTAGGGAAGGGAAAAATAAATTAAGTTGAGATATTAGATTGTGGTTTAGTTCTTTCAATATTTCAATTAGGAATATATGATAAGTAAGTTGTTATAAAATTAATGGAAAGTAAGATGAAGAAAACTACCAACGAGAAGTTATTAAGAAAGAAAAAATAAGGCAATTAAAACATGAAGATGTGACCTAGAATAATGCTTAGAGTCCAAGCATAAAACTGACTGAAACCATATAAGAGGACGAAAATGAGACAACCATATTGTGTAATTCGAAATTGAAAACAACATATGTAAATATCTAGAGTCTAGAGTCATAAACAACCGAATTAGATAAGGAGATTCAATGTTGGAAGAGAAACACAATCAACTAAGATCAATAGAAGTGAATCAAAACATGTGCAAATAAATAATACTCATAATGTAAATTTCAAAAATACGCAAGATAAAATTGGATATGCAACAATATCATGAAAGTCTTACTTGGATATTACTTCTATGCCAAAATCTTTGACAAATATAATTTATATTTACATGTCAATTGATAAAATTGTTAATGTTCAAAGATATGAGGTGTTTGGTAACTCTTAAGCTTCATTGTTCCACTTTGATAAAAACCAAACAATTTACAATTAAATAAAGTGCATCTTTATTTTTTTCATTCCTTCATCATAACTAATGAGTAGTAAAAAAAATTCAAATTGTTTGTTATTTCTTCTTGAATAATGTTTTCTCAAACATTTTAATGTGCAAAAAAATGCTTATAGAAACAATGCAATTATTATGAATAAATCTATTTTATTTCTCTTAATTGATTAAGTTAAATGTAAGCATTACAATGAACAATTCTTAGCACAATATGATCTCGGAGAAAGAAAAATTATCTTAAATCAAGAAGATAAGTATGGTCATTCTCCTTTAAATGACCATACATCTTGCACTGAAAAGTGCAAGTTGCAACAAATGAAAGCTGAAGGGTTAACATTGAGCTTTCACAATGCTAGGATAGTGCAACTTTGGCTTAGTGTCCTTACAAGCATTCATAGTTACACTAATACCTCAAATTGAGCCTGAGCATAGGCTAATAAGGTTTGCCTTCTCTTTAGACATGTAAAAGACCATGTATTTTTAATTGTTCGTATTAAATATTTTCATAAAAAGTGAATTGGAGAGTAATGTTTTCTTAAGTTTTGTAAAAGCAAATTATGGATTTTATTGTTGACCTTTATTTGATTAGTTTCATTGAGTCCTTTCAAATATTTTAAATTGGAATGTGTATCAAATCAAAATGAGCGTTCATTTAGATTAATTATTATGATTAATTTAATTTTAACATTAAGATTTAGCTAGATACTAAATTGGTATATGAAATCTTATTGTTTGGAAAATAAGTGATTTTTTTTTAATATCCTATCTCCTTTATATTGAATTTCTATTCTTCTAAGAAAAAATGGATATTTAATAAATCTTACTCAAATCACTTATAATAAAAGATGATGAAGATCGTTAATAATTAAGAGAAAAGCCACAACATGTTTACTTATAGGACTTATCCTCCATTAAGCAAAGCATGTACACCATCAACTCATTGACATCCCTTTGTCGATCATAAGGTTTTAAACATTGATATATAGTTTCCATGGTAAACCATCAAATCAAAGTGTATAATCGCTCTGCTAACTTTTCGATAAATAGATCCAACATAACAACCATTACCAATAATATAAAATTACCTTAAATGTAACCTAATGTGAAAACCATTTAGGCCCTCGTTAAAAATCATTTTCTACTTCATCATACACACTAATTGAAGATTTAGGTGTTTCGGTCTTAAAATACTTCGAATCTGCAAATACCTTCACACAAGTATCTATCTATGTTTTCTCTCTAGGAGGAACATAGTATTCAAATGGAATTAGGAAGGAAGGTGATAGTAGCCTATAGAGACGTTCATGGTGCATGCTTAAGGCTTGTACATGCTCTTTGTCAGATCCCTTCTTCATCATGGAAAATAACATAGGTTTTCTTCAATAGAGGCCAATTTTTCAATAATTTAAAGGCATTCTATACCAAACATTTCAATGCATCTTAGTGTTATTGTTTAAATTTCTTTGAGGGTTCTCTTCTAGTGACCTAAAAATGCCCTTTATATAGAGAACTACATTTGGAATTTCCACTAGACAACTATGGACTGGTAGATGTTGTTGTCTTTAGGAAACTAATAAACTTTGTTGATTTAGAAGGCTCCCCATAGGTATTTATTGTAAAAACCCATTTTAAAATTCTTATACCCACACTTATTCTTATAGCATCCACAACCAACAATATAAAATTACTTTGAATGTAACCCAACGTGAAAAGCATTTAGGTCCTCGTTAAGCCTCATTTTCTACTTTGTCGTAAACAATAATAGGAGATTTAGGTGTTTTGTCCTTAAAATACTTCCAATCTACAAATACCTTTGCATTAGGATTCATTTGTGTTTTCTCTCTAAGAGGAGTAGAATATTCAAATGGAATTAGAAATTTAGGTGATAATAGCCTAGAAAGATGGGCATGGTGAAGACCTAAGGCTCACACATGCCTTTGCTAGAGCCTTTCTTTATCATGGAAAACAATGTAACTTTTCTTCCATAAAAGGCCAATTTTTCAATAATTTAAGGGCATTCTATATCAAATATTTCATGGACATTTTAGTATTACTGGTTCAATTTCTTTGAGGGTTCTCTTATAGTGAGTTGGAAATGCCCTTTTTACAAATAACTACCTCCAAACTTGCTACTGGACAACTATGGATTGGTAGAAGTTGTTGTCTTTGGTCAAATAATACACTTTGTTGATTCAAAAGGCTCCCCAAATGTATTTATTGTAAACCCATTTGAAAATTCTTATACCTAGACTTATATATATATATATATAAAGCAAAAAACACTTAATTGGGTTGCTTCAATATGTTTTTATGAGCTTCAGATGGCCTTGACTAATGTGCCACTATTGATTAGCAATGAAAGAAAGAACAATGCAAGCAAATAAAACAGATTTAATGATTATTACAAGAGGGGAAATTTTACAAATAAGATATTATAGAGTAATTTATGGAAAACCCTGCATATCTTGTTCAAAAGAAGTCCTCCATCGCAATGATTGCTCAAGACTTTAAACCCTTTGGAAAAGAAGCCATGAATTAAAAAAAAAAAATGAATCTTCTGCTAAGTAATTGGCAATAGGCAATGTGTTGTGAGAATGATTTATAGAAAATGCAAGAGGGAAATATTTACAAAAAAAATATTATGGAGTAATTTATGGAAAACCTTGCATACCTTGTTTGGAAGAAGTCCTTAATGGCAACAATTTTTTAACACTTTAAACCCTTCATAAAATAAGCCTTGAACTTAGAAAACCTAAATTTCTTCTAGGGAAGAGATATGAAATACGGGGAGCAAAGATCGTTGGTTGAACAAGATGTCCACCAATCATTGCCAATAGAGTTAATTGGAGATAGGAAACATGAACCAAAACCCTCATTGTGGCATCAACTTATTAATTTAGGGTATGGGAAAGTGTGTTGGGAGCACGGCAATACACATGGCATGCAATTCAACTTATCCTAGGACATGGCAATTGTGCCATGTACTTGTTTACCTCATAGTTCTTTTGGGGCCACATGATACTCAAACTACTAACTTAAATACCCTATGAAACTCAATTTCGTTTTTCCATTGATTTAATTATCAATTACAATAGAATTAAATATATAATTTACCGCCCATAATTAATATAATCATATCCGAGAATATTACATGTAACTTCTACATGAATGCATTCACACAATGCCAATAATTCCATCTATTTAAATCATCAAATAACAATAATTAAATAAAATGCAGAACAAAGATAAATACCAAAAACAATTATACACACATAGAAACTTATATGAAAATATAAACCAACTGGCTGCAGATCAAGGACATTCCTCCCGACTGTAGGCACTCTGTTATACCAGTTCTCTCTATAACAGAGACCACCCCCAAGCTGTGGATATCAATCAACAATATGGTTCCTAACTTCTCCGTTATAACTATCCCAATCCACTAGCACTCCTTTCCCATTAGCTTGCACAACCCAAGGAATGGGGTTCCATTCTCTGAGTTAACAATCCCTTGGGTTTCCTTCTTTGAGCTAACGGTCCCTCGGGCTAGTTTTCCCCAATTCCATTCCATGGCTCCAACACAGGTCAATCGGGGACTCTCTGTGCCGGGACTCCAGGGAACTTCGACGTTCTTAGGTACAATTGCAGACTATAGTATGGGTGATGTATCTAGGCTATGGTACGGGTGATGGTGGCTATGTACTGACAACAACTGATGGATGAATGATGGAAGAATGAACTAGTTCTCAATAATTTTATATGCATTTTGAGAACTAGCCAAATGGAAAGCATTGTGGATGAGAACTAGCCAAGTACCCCCATGGGAATTTCACCTTATTCCCACTAATCCCCAATTTTAGGATAATTAAACCAAGTTAAGGCTAAAGCACTTTAATTAAAGAGGATTTATAAAACTTAGGATAAAAAGGAAGAATAAGGATAATGGCTTAAATTATACGTCACTAGGGTCATTTTCCCCTTAAACCCCCTTCTCACTTTCCCTCTTGTGGAATCATAGCCCCCCATCTCTTCTTCGTTCTTCTTTGTCTGTAGCAGTTGTGATTTTTATATTAAATTTAAAATGTACATAATTACATCATCTTGGTCACACTATACCATTCATGTCCGCCTTCTAGCCATTGCATCAATATTTACATAATTACACCATTACATACCAAGGTAAAAAATAGGGTGTTACATTCCCCATACCCCTTAAATTATGCACCATCCTTGGTGCATCATAAACACTATATATACAATGATAGAATTTAACATGTCTTTAGACATGTATGATATGTTTTTGCACGACATATTTTAGTTCCCAAGTTACTTCCTCAACCACATTTGCCACAATGTTCTTGGTCCTTGCAATCTGGTATAATTGTGGGCCAGCTCATCCATAATGCACCAACATTAATTATCCATTTCCCTAGCTACCTTCCAAGGTTTGGTACATCCACATGTACCTAAATCAATCATTAAGAAGAAGTATGCATGCTATAATCATTCTTATGAAATAGTCATAATGTCCATAACAATTTTCCAATACCAAAAGGTAAGAAGATATACTCATTTCATCAAATTGAAATCTCTATCCAATACTTATCTACAAACATATTTATTTTATTCCAAAAGGTTGCTATGGGAAATAATTAATCTCATTGTTCTTCTTGACACACCCTCTACAACTGTCCCAATCCATAGCACTCCTCCCCCATTAGCCTGCACAACACAAGGAATGCAGGATCCCTTCTCTACATGTAGTCGCTCAGGTTTTCTTGATTCCCTTCCAGTACTCCAGCACAGGCTGACCAAGAAATATTCATGCTAGGACTTTAAAGATATTATGAATTGCTTATCGCAAATTCATTAAAGCTACCTCTTCTTTGTAGTCACTCACTCTCCAAGCTCAAACATCCCCTTCTTTGAGCTAGCAGTCCCTCGAGTGATCCATCATTTTATAAGGTTTTCTTGCACAAGAAGATCATAGCTTACAATGTTCTCATGTCCTTATAATGGCCTTCTTCCCATGATTTCCAACTTACAATTTCCATGATGGTTTCATAGTAGGTAGATTAACCATCCACTTATGTCATATACATAAACATACATGTATTGGGAATCATACTTTTACCTATCAATCAACTTTGGAAATTCATTATTACAACAATTAAATTCTCGATAATAACATGAGTGCTACACATAATACTTGGTTGTCAATGGTGTGAGTAATAGTCTCTATCTTCATTATGGCTCACTTTCACTACCATATCCATAACATCTCTTTATTTTATTCAACTCTGTTCTCCTGACAGAGAATTCTTGTAGTCCATCTGATGTGACTACTTTTTTTTCATGCATTTCTTTCATTGCATTCGCAACAACTCATGAAATTATCTCATAATTTATGCATTACCAATAAGTCCACCATTTCAACTATTAACATATTATGCAATAAAATATGGCATAATTTGCATTCACATAATACATTCAACTTATATGCCCACATAATTATATGTGTAACCACAATATTTGCACAATCTACTAATGCATGCACATTAAATGAGTCCTTGCATTGATTCATGACTATCATATCAGGTTCACAAACTCTGATTTGCGTTGGTTATTTACCCATAACCGACACGTACATGGAATGATATTCATATGAATTCATTTCAATACATTCAATATCATAAACATATCGAAACATGATTTTAAAAACATGGCTTAAGGGATTCTTACCCAATTCCTTTTTCAACAATTATGCAAGAAATATACATAATTCATACCTAAATAGTTTCCATTGACATCTCCGATGTTACCTGATTAGCTTGTCCTATGGAAAAGTACATCATCCTTCACCAACCTTTGGATCAGATTATCATGTTTATTACTCTTCTTTAGTTTACTTTCAATTCACTTGCATAGCATGTAACTTCACCACATGGGTGATCTTATCTATAGGCTTATTACCATCCCATTAGCCTTGCTAGATCGTTCATCATTTGTTGCTCTTATACGCTTCTTAGTATCTTGTAGTTTGTACTAACATTATGGTTGCTTCCTTTGTTGTCTTGGGATGAACTCCAAACCCATCTATTTTCACCACAATTGTGTTCCTTCACTAAGTTGCCTCTGTATCTGATTTAGATTTTCACTATTGTTCAATTTCCTTGATAATTTTTTTAGCCTATCCCAACTTGGCCCTTTTTCTTAATTTCCAAGCACTTCAAGTTCATCAGGAATCTATTATTTTTCTAGTCATTCTGATTTTGAGTTTAAATTTACCTACCATTATTCTTCAGCACTCATACAACTACAACTTTTTACACACCAAATTTATATGGAATACATCCCCCAATCCATTCTTCTTTTATTCTATATAAAGCATTGGTATTATGTTATCTCTATATGGCTCTGCTTCCATTTGGGAGTGTCCACATTGGTTATGTTATACTAAATTTGCTACTCATTTGTTCCTTTAAAATGTTGTTATCATTCTCTATATTTCCACATTTGACCATTCTCCTTCATTGTTGGAATAATCTTCTCTGTTCTTTAATATATTCCAATGAATTGGACATCCACCACATTACATCCCATGCTATTATCTATGATTGTGTGCAAGATTTATTTAATTATGGAATTTTCTCTGCACCTCTTTAGGTCACTTCCTGCAAGCTCTATTATGTTGGCCATGACAATTCCATCCAATGGAGTGTTCATTACTATTAGCATTCTCAATATTTCAACATTTGACCACTCTCCTTCATTGGTGGAATCATCTTCTTCATTCTTTAATATATTCCAATGACTTGGACATCCACCATATAACATCCCATGCTCTTATCTCTGATTGTGTGCAAGCTTGATTTAATTCTGGAATTTTCTTTGCACCTCTTTAGGTCACTTCCTGCAAGCTCTACTATGTCAGCCATGGCAGTTCCATCCAATGGAGTGTTTAATTACTCAATTAGCATCTTTTATGATTACCTTTTTGTAATCATGACTTATATTTATTCATTAATTACTTGCCTATCCTTACCTTATAAGGTTAAGGAGTGGATCCTCCTTTAATGCATGATATTTATGTCATCTTTTATTTGCTTTGTTCCATGTTCCTTATTCATATCACTGCTACTTGGATATACATAATAATCGTCTGGAAAAACCAAATTGATCATACTTCTTCTATGCCATTGAACATGTATGTATAATCTTATTCAATGTTTTGCATGTACTCTTTCTACCTACACTAACAATCCTTCTCCGTTCTTTCCATCATCATGTTTGTTCATAGAATACACGCTGCAATAAAACTCAATAATCTCCATGCAAGGTATTTAACCATAACTCTCTCTCCTTGAGTGTCCCTCCTCCTCAATAGTATTGTCATATTGTCAAGCGCCTAGCCAACATTGGTTCAACCTTCAACCAATGATCTAACAAGTAACTTTACCCTAATTTATTCATACATTTGTGATTCTGCACCATCATGGAGTATCTAATAGCCATGCATATCTTATTTCATTTTTTTATGTACCTTTATCACCAAAACCCCTTTTCCCAATTGTAGATATTTCAGTGTTCATCTACAACGAGATTTGCCTTGTCCAATCAAACTTCAAGGTTTTGCTCTACTCACTTTATGAAACAAACATAAATATATTTAAAAAATCAAAACCTTCTATCACCTTCTCCTTTGAATTAGATTTACAATGACTCTAGACACTCCCCATTTTGATCTCACAATGAAAAATTGCATTCCTCCAAAATTTGTTAATTCACCCAATTTGCATTATTCCTTGTCTAATTAAGCCGAGAGGCTATGTTTTGTGCATTTTCTCAAATAACTATAAACTTAATTCAAAAATCAGTTCTATCTGTTATATTATCCTTTATATTATTTTTCCAATGACTATACATACTCTTAATTATGGGTTTTGAGTTAAAAATTACAATTCCCCAAAGATAACACTTTTGTCTAGTACCGCTCCATTCCTGTAGTTGATTTGAATATCAAAATACCCACTCCTGAGACCTGTACATGAAATATGAAATCTATTCCCACATCAAATCTATTAGATAACCCTTTTCCAAATATTCATAAAAATAATTTCATGCATACAGAAAAATATTGGAAAATACCCATTTGACAGTTTTGTCAAATTAGGCCACATGCCCCTTTTTCGTTAGATTTCTGAAAAATAGGAAGTATTAATTCATAATCATATTCATTTTTATTAATACCTTATTAATTCTCTTTCCAATTACTATTTCCATGCTCATTTATGATATCATAGATGAAAGTTAAATATCTAAAAAAACAAAAATTTTGCCCAATTTTACCCAGTTCCTGTAACAACACATATTCTAAAAGACCAACTTCTGAGACCTCTAGAAGAAAATTTGTAAGGAATTATAATTTTTTTTTTATATTGGGCACTGATATCCCATATGATTGTGAGTACTCAAACACTTTCATCATTCAAATACGATCCTCCTATCAATTTTTATAAATTTATGGAATCCTCAATTTTTAATTTATGTGCTTCTTTCAGACTTCGAATTTTCATTGAAAAATTGCTATCTCACATATTAAGCATTTATGGAAAAATCACTGCCTCTAAGCAAAGTTGTTTGGCTCGACAATTAGGAAAAATATTTAAATCATAATTTTTTTTGGTTGAGTTCTTGGGTCACTCTTGTTGTTAGTGCTAAAAGATGCACTCCAACTGCAGAGAGGGCATGGCTAGTACATCTTAATTTTCAAGGTAGAAAAGAATGATTTAATTTGATGAAGTAACTGGGATGGCTGGTGTAAAGGAGTCAAAAGATCGATACACATAGAAAAGGCATAAGCCAGCTGAATAAATTAGACTCTGTAAATACTAATGAAAGACTGGAATAAATCTGAAATATACCAGCAATGGATAAGGTTCGAGGCTAATGGGTAATACAAAGAACAAATAGCTCATCCTATATTATCATAATGAACAATGTTCAGAAAAACATTCTAAACATGAAATCTGAGATATTAAATCTAAGTATAGGCATTCATAGGGAAAACATCGATATAAATGAATCTACAATACATATCAGTCTAAAAAATATTGCAAAATATCCAAACTATAATGATAACTTGAACCTAGCACAACTGATAGAAAAAAATGTTTAAATTACATGCCTCCCACATAAATTACAGAGCATGGTCTCAGACCTTCCAGGTATAGCTCGCAAGCTCTCGAACCTATACATCTCTCAACCTCCCAAGCTGGAACCTTCCCCCTTTCTACAATAGATATAGCTTTATTTTATAGCTATGACATTACATCAGATCCTAATCTTAAAATTACAATTAATATTTTCATAAAATGGTAAAAATCCCTAAAAAATAGAAGAGATTACAAAACTGTTTTCCGATCCACTAATTTAGGGATTCTATTCTAGTTGAGATTTTGACTTGGAACACTTTGATTATACATCGATACTATGAGGACAACTCATCAAATCTAGAAGCTTTAAAGATACATGGAATAGCTCGAGCCTCATGGATCTGTAGTTGATTTGTTGAACAAGTATAGCATTTCCTTGGAGCAGGTATATGCACATCTTCTTCTTCAACATCTTCCAGTAATTCTCCATCTCAATGCTATGTTTCTATGACAACAATATTGAGCTTTAATCTCAGGCTAGGGATTTGAACCATTTCAACATTTTCATGAGAAAACTACGAAGATCCTTCTTGCAACTTAGAATATAAATCTATGTCTGCGGCTTCATTTGCAAGTTGAGTTCATAAGGACTCATAATAAGATGACGAAACCTTGTATGGTCACTGACATTTCACTCTATATGAATACCAACAAGTGACAAATCCCAATATCCCAAGCATATCTAAGTATCTTCACATGTTCAGTGTGAAAGAGAATGGTTGAATGCTTCCACAACATTCACAACTTGAGCATTTTATGTTGCTCAATTTCTTAATCGAAAAACTCAATATGTGCTTACTTGTGCGTTTTTTCTTCACACATTTTGAGACTTGGTAGTTGGGTGGTGACTGTGGTTCGATCTTTGAAAACATGAATAGCAAGAATGCTCCTTCAAAATTGAATCAAAATTTATAATAAAAGCCATCAGAAACACTAATAATGGATCAATGCTCGTGTTCTGCCTCAACACTATGCTCAACTTCACTCATACTCTTTTTTCCACACCATTGAAACCAAATCACTCTGAGAAGGGTGTTACACCTAAAATATACCCATCATCATGATTTAGTGTATACATCCCTGAAGTCATCTGGTCCAAGTACTCATTTGGGAGGATTTGTACTCAGTTTGTACAACCTTTTGAGAGGTCATCGCAGGTTGCACACTAGCAACATGCGACGCCACAGGTTGCTCCATAGCAAGGTGCGACGAGGTCTGTTAATGGGCAAAAATAGCCATTTCGAGATCTTTCTCGAAGCTTTCCCATTTGGGGGCTTATCCCTGATCTCTTGGAGAGTTGGTACTCAACCCCTAACTCATTGGGAAGATCCCCTATCTCTCTCCTACCATCTCTCAACCTATCCTATCCATAATCTCATCCACTTAGTCCTATATATACGAGGCTCACTCCCATACCAAAGGGAGGAAGACTATGGTATCTACATGCTAGTGAAATCTCTCTTAAGACACCTCCACTCACCTCTTGGAGAATTCATGCTTCCTTGGAAGGGCTTGGCAATTGGCTTGTGTGGAGAAGGGCTGCTACGTTAAGTCATTGGTTGTAGTTCTATATCTCTATCATGTACTCCTCTATTTGCAGTAATACAAATGCTTTCCACCAATATCGTTCTTACGTGTGATGATGTTGTGTTGTTTACCTGCTTAATTGTTTACATAGATCTCTTATTGTATAGATGCTCTTTACTCGTTTCTCTTTTCTATGTCTTAACAGGTCTTGCAGCTTGGATCTGACGACCTCGGGACATGGAGAAACATTCGGGAGAAAGGATAGCGAATCAAAGAGGTAAGACATCTAGTACTTGATCCTTAAGTAGATCTAGGAAACGTGTTTGTAGTCTGTTCTATTTGTTCTAGACTCGCATTGAGCTAGGGAGATTTGGCTCGCCTCCGGTCGAGTGGATTGTCCGGTAACAAATCTGGCAACCATACTGGGGAGTATTCTTGTTTAGTGATCATTAATCTGAGTCATTTTCAGAGTATTACTTGTCACAAGCCTTGTTGTCATTTCTTTTGCCATTTTCCTTCTTAGGATTGATTCCATTGTCAGATCTTCACGTTGAAGATCCTGATCTTCTTCCTTTGAGTTTGTACAACTCAGTTTAAAACCTGTTGGTGGTTCATTTTTGAGAGATCTGATTCATTTTTTAATCTAGAACTTGCCTGTCGCACGTGAGAAGTGAAAACAGAGCAACACTGTGTTTTTCTGAGTCTTTGTTCTTTGATTATTGCTTGCTCGTCGCGGTCTGTGTATTAGTGGACTGCGACATCGTCGCATCTCTCGTGCAGGTAAACTGCGACGTCGCACTGTCTGCAAAGCCAGAGTGCGTCAATCTGTCGAGACTTAGCTTACAGGAATCCGTCCTCCTGTTTGACAGTCTGAGCCTTGTTTTTATGTATGAACTCCCTCTGTGATGCAACATTCAGCCAGAGATCCCATTCTTGTTTTGTGTGTTGAGAGTTTGGTTTCTTTGGATTGATTTTGGGTTCCGCTTTGGACAAGTTTGAAATCGATAGTGGCGGATACTTTTGTCTCCCCCACCTTCATCCATTCACTCTTGCATTCCCTTCCTTCCATCCCTGATATGATCATTGCATTGGATCATCTTCCAGACCTCATCTACTTTTGTTTTGAGCCTTGCTTGCTTAGTTTGCTTGCTGCTGCTTGATTTTGAGTTAAGTGTGTCTTTTTGCTTGGTTGAGTGCTTGTCTTTTCTTGAGTTTTTTGAGTGTATGAGTGCCGCAAGTAACATTTTCTTTTCATTCATTTAGATCTGAAATCAAAATTGTCTTCAAGTTTATTGCTTTGATACATCCATTGAAAAGATTAAAAGTGCTTCTTTCCCGTTATTTCTCAATAAAGTTATTGAAGAAATATCATTGTGCATTGGAATGTTTTGGAAAAGATGAATGGAAATATGATTGATTGTGTTTTTCTTGAATTATGAATTATTCATCTTCTTGAAAAGCTCTAGTACATTTCATTTTTCTCAAAAATAGTGTCCATGCTAGGGAAAGATAGGTGCATTTTTTATTCTTGTTGCCTTTAGATCATTGAAAAGAGAAAGTGAAAAGCTTGCATTTCCATTTCACAATCCTCTCATTTCATTACTTAGTGTTGTTTTGATTTGAAAAAGAAAAGAAAAGAAAAAATACTTTGATTTGGATAGTAGTGTTGTGTACGTTTGCGTGTTTCGTCGAAAAAGAAAAGAGTACTTTCATTGTCAAATTTGCTTGCATTGGTAATTGTGTTGCATTGAGTTTGTTTTGGCAATACCATTGGAAAAAGCTTTCTCCTTACCATAGGTAGAATTCATCGAAAGAAAAGAATATTTCGTGCATGTAGCTAGGACTTGCATTTTGTTTCCGATTATGTACTCACCTCATGCATTCACCTAACCGTCCAAGATAAAATTAACGGTAGAACTAGGTAAAAATTTTAGTAACTTGTGTGTAAGTTAGAGACGTGTTCCAGCGTTGTTAAGCGTGGCACCTGTCATTACTTGCCAGCACTGTAGTCTGAGGGTATTGTAGTCTTCCACGTACATCGGTATATCAAGCTCCTTCACGTACCCACCAAGTACCATAATCCGTACTTGGCGTATATCAAAGGGTGTATCACGTACTCGACACGTATATCGGAAGGTTTCGTGCCAACGGTTGTGCATTAGACAACACCACTACGGATTTGAGCTCCCACGTACCTCGCGTATATCGGGAGACACCATTAGGATTCCTTAAACCAACCGAGTTAACCATTTGGCCGTCTTGGCAAAGTAATACACCAAGAACAGCACTTGGGGAGATTAGCACGCACGTCCTGTCCAGGTAGTCGGGTATGCAAGTAAGGGTACGGTCCCAATCCTCCTTGCGCGTCATACTGTTGGACCTTGCAGTATATTGCGGTTTGTGATGCCTTGATAATCCCGTGAGGTTCCAGACTTTTGAATCCACTCTGTCACATAAGTTTACTTGTTGCCTTAGTTTGAGTAGGTTTTCTTGGACTGCTTTTCTTTTAGTATACCTTTAGGAGAAACATTGTTTCGGCCTTTTTTGGCTGATTTTCCTGATACTCTGGCGGATTTTCCCTTGAGAAGGTCCCGTACGATCTTGAACTTTCCACCAGAATTTCCCGTTAATCCGGAGGTTATTTCGAGGGTAAGAATGGATCGGCGTAACACAGTCGTAGTTATTGAAGTAGGGAACCCCACTTTGAATATTGGCGGACATTTGTTTCCACCAGATTCACTTGCCTCTCATCCCACGCAGGATGAAGGAGCACAAACCCCCACTTCACATGACCTTTCTCCCGTCATCTCGAGAGAACCTGGATCGTTGGAATGGATAAACCGACCCCAGGATGACCCTTCAGCAGCTGTTGGTCCTTCAGCAACTTACTGGACATCTTCTACAGACCATCCAGTGGCTCATTTTGTCATCTCATCCCCAACTAACTGGACTACTTCAAAGTTCACTAGGCCTTACTATAGGCCTGACCTTGCCGAGACTTTCGGCCCCATCCACGAATGTTTGGAACAGTTATGTGTTAAAGGAGATGAGATTCAAAGACAGAGTCTCGAGTGACACTCTAAAGAGTTCCACAATCGTCATTTCCAAATAAGACTTGACGACGGAAACATCCCAGTTCATTCGATATCTTTCGGATCACCTGAAGCACCCCACCACGTGACCACAAATGAGATTGGTCAACCCTCGCAGGAATCCAGTCCTGCACCTCAAGTGAACCAACCGGTGGAAGGACAACGGTCCAACACACCTATCACTACCACGGTTACTTTACCAGTTCCTCCCCCACCTCAAAATTCGAGGGGAGGATACTCCATTCCTACGGATTATCTTATTGGTAATGTTATTATCACGGTAGCTAGTCAACAACCCACGTTGGTTCAACCTTTGAATAGTGGTCATCCTATTGTGGCTGGGGGGCAACCCCCATTTCCTAACCAGAACATTGGTGGAGCCCCCAACGGGCCTTCCGTTGGACCTTCCCAACCCGCTAGACCGTCCACCACGGGATTATCTCATGTTGGAGGCTCATCCAATGTAACCCAACCCTCACGGAGTCAAGCGTATCCAGGTTCTTTTAACCTTGTGCCGGGTCAACCTAATCCAGGAAACGCGCCATACGGGATACCTTATCCCAGGAATCCTCCCCCACCTCCTATTGGAGGCGACGGGCCCCCACCTAACGTTGGCGGAGGCCCACCTCATTTCACCTACAATGCCCCTCACCCCTCAAGCGGTGGCGGGAATGGTCCACCACCTCCTTCCGGCGGAGGTGCCGGCGGACCACCTTATCATGGTGGTGGAGGACATTTCCCTTTGGGTGGCGGTGGTGGTCCACCACCCCCTCCAGTCGGATGCGTTGGAGGACCTAATTGCTATGGTGGTGGCAGTGGTGGTGGAAACCCTCATCCTTCCGGCAGCTGAGGTGGTGGGGGCCCCACCCATCTGGCAACGAAAATGGTCCACCACCCCCTCCAGGCGGAGGCGGTGGTGGGCCACCTTATTTCGGTTATGGACCCCCACCTCCTCCCGGTGGTGGTGGCGTACCTGCACCCCCTCCCGGAGGTGGAGGTGGACCCCCACCATATTGGAATGGACCACCTTATGGTGGCAGACCTCCTTACGGTCCAGGTGGCACACCCCCCTACGATCAGTTTTATCCTGGTACACCTTACGGTCAGTTTAGTCCTTACACGTCATATCCGTATTATCAATACGCGCAGCCTAATCCACAGCTGCCCTTTTTGGCTACTTTGGACCTACCTGACCTCTCTCGTTTAACCAACGATCCTATTTACCATGGATCTAACTGGCCACCGATTCTGGTGAAACTTCCGTCTGATATCCCCAAGTTTTACGACAAGCCGGGTGAAGACCCCAAGAACCACGTGATGACATACCATTTATGGTGTTCATCTAATTCCTTAATGGATGATTCAATTTGTCTTAGATTGTTCCAAAGGACTCTCACCGATTCGGCTGCCAAGTGGTACATTGAGTTGCCACCGCACTCTTTTCCTGATTTTGGCTCTCTTGTTATGAACTTTTTGACGCATTTCCAGCTGCCTATAAGGTATGAGACTGGTACTGAGCTTTTAACCTTGGTCCGTTAGAATACCGCCACTCACATTTCGGATCATATCCACGAGTGGCGAAGGAGACGACGTCTTATTAAAGCTCCCATTCCAGATCAGCTCCTAGCATACTGGTTTACTAAATCGCTTCTTCCCACCATAGCAAAAGATGTTGCCATGCGAGGTGCTGTCACCGAAGAACAAGCCATCGCGAGTGCTCATCTGTTAGACCTGGTTTATACCCAGTCTGGCACTCTGTTCAATATTTTGCTTGACGCACCCCGGGACGTCAACAATCCCACAAAACCACATAAGGGACCCTAAGCTGATGGAATCATTGGTTCCCTTACCACCCAGCCTGCTGTTAGCACTGTTGGATCATCCAACCCAACTCCGACTGGACACAACAACGCCTAGTCCACTCCTCCCGCTGTAACTGAAGAGGTGAATTATGTTCAATCAGCTTCATCTCATAAGTTTAATGGAAAAAACAAGAACAAGGGGAAACCCAAGGAGTCTTCTGCCCAGCAGGAAACGAAGAGCACTCCCGAAGATACTAAGCAAAAAAGGAAACTGAAGTATCCTTGCTTACTGTGTGGAGAAGATCATTTCTCCAAAGAGTGCCCCCATAGAGACGAAGTGCAAAAGTTTCTTAGGGGTAAACCGACTCCCGCAGTGCTCAACGATCCGTTTCTTGCTCAAAATCAACAGATGATTGCTCAAACCCCCCCAGCCCAGGGGGAACCATCCAATACCGCGCATGTTCTCATGTTGTGTAATGAGGCGATCAATTTAACTACTCACTCGCGATCTTACGAACAGGTCCCTTCGAAGGAACCCACCGGAAGTAATACTGAAAAAACTTTCGACTCTTTACATGATGTCACTATACCATCAACTTCTCTCACCATAGAGAGACCCTCTTTAGATTCGATATTGCGTCCTCCCAAGAGTACGATTCGAAAAGCCGTTTTCAATCCTAATGTTCGTGCGGCACATAATTACAATATCGTAGAGGACTTGGCCCAAGCTCCTTGCACCATGTCTACCCTGGAAGTTTTGCAGAATTGTCCCAATCAACGCAAAATTCTCCTTGCACCTATTGGTGAAGTTGACCCGGATTCCTCGAACACCATCATGTTTCGCCTTGACAACCTTAAGCCGAGGCTCTCACACTAGCTCGCATTCCAAGTTACTGCGAACCTTGGTGGGAAGATTGTCCATTGCACTCTTTTGGATGAAGGAGCCTCCACTTTTGTCATGTTCATCACCTGTTGGAGAGCCATTGGCTCCCCTGAATTGAATCGTTTTCCTACCACGTTGAAAGCATTCGATGGGCGTGGCTTTCAACCTCATGAGCTCTTACAAGCTCTTGCAGTTCAGTTGGGCGGAAAGACCGTAACCATTAATGTGGAAGTGGTCTCGGCACCGTTAGATTATAATCTCTTGCTCGGTCGCAATTGGTTTTATACCATGCAGGCGGTAGCCTCTTTAGTCTTCTGCACAGTACAATTCCCCCACCAAGGATGAATTGTTACTATCGACCAGTTAGATTTTTGTACAGCGGACGCCACTACTCATCCTGGTGACCATGTTCCTTCCATTAGACAGACGTCAAAATAGTATCAGAGTGTAGGGGTTGGATTATTGAAAGATTCATCTCTCATGGGAATTTTTCCAACCGCGGACCCCCCTAATCATGTTGCCATGGTGAACATGATCTCCACCGAGATTTTATCTCACTCAAACGATGCTTGGCTTGTACCGAATGAAGCCACAACACACCTGTTTGGAGATATGATGCCTCTTTCACCCGCTGAACGTATTTATGAGGCTATCCAATCAGCTCCGGAGGACCATTTACCTATGGCCTCCCCATCTTGTTCTCTACGTCGTACATCCTCTCTACCTGATCTCTTACTTCGGACTTTTCATTCAGACGAGTCCATCATGGAAGTAATGAATGTTGACGACAATCCGTGGGATGATCTCCATCATAGATCATCTTTTCTTCCTCCTTTGGAATACATAGAGAACAACATCCATACCCTCTTTTCACCAGATATCTACCCATCCCCTCAGTCCCCCATCCTTACATGTCTTACGGACACGGAGGGAAACTTGGCCAACATTGATCCAACCACCCCGGTAGACATCTCGATGAAACCTGGTATAGTGGAACACATTCGCATAGGCCAGAAGTGTTCCCCTGAAGAAATCGCTGTTAGCACGACCTTGTTCAAGCAATTTTGAGACGCGTTTGCTTGGTCCTATGAGGAGATGCCTGGGATAGACCCCGCAATTGTTTCTCACGAAATAAAAACCTATCCCGACATCAAACCTGTACGTCAAAAGTTGCAACCGGTACACCCCCGGAAGACTGTGGCAATAAAGGCAGAAATTGAAAAGCTCTTAAAGGCTGGCTTTATTTATCCTGTCCCATTGACGGATTGGGTCTCAAATGTCGTTCCTATGAACAAAAACCAGGGCACCATTCACGTCTGTGTTGATTATCGGGACCTTAATCGGGCTTGTCCAAAATATAATTACCTGACCCCCTTCATCGACCAGATCATCGACAACTGTGCCAGAAGCATTATCTTCTCATTCATGGATGGCTTTTCTGGTTACAACCAAATTGAGATCAACCCAGCCGACCAACATAAGACGGCTTTCATCTGCCCATGGGGTACATTCACTTATCGCAAGCTCCCATTTGGCCTTAAAAATGCTGGCGCCACGTTTCAGCGGGCTATGTCGTATGCCTTCCATGATATTAAGGACTTTGTGGAACCCTACTTGGACGATCTCCCTGCTCATTAAAAGCAGCGTGAGTTCCACATCGATCATCTAATGGCCATTTTCCTCAGATGCAGACGGTACAATATCCGTCTGAATTCTCACAAGTGTATCTTTTGCGTTGAGTCCGGACGCCTCTTAGGATTTATCGTTTCGAAGGATGGTATCCGCATTGATCCCCTAAAGGTGGAGGCCATCATCAACCTACCACCCCCGACTGATGTGACAGAACTTCAAAGTCTCCAAGGGAAGGCGACTTATTTAAGACATTTTGTGTGCAATTTCGCAGAGAAGACTCAAGGCTATATGAGACTGCTTAAGAAGGATGTCCCGTTCATTTGGGATGATCAAGCTCAAAAATATTTCGACAGTATCAAACATGCCATCACGCATGCCCCTGTACTCCAACCGCCTAATTATTATCGAGATTACATTTTATATCTCGCCGCTTCTGCTACCACTATCGCCATGGTTTTGGTACAGGAGGATCAAAACTCTCAGGAACATGTGATATACTATGCAAGTAAGGGTCTAGCTGACGCCGAAACTAGATACTCACATGTTGAAAAACTGGTTTTTGTGGCAGTCATTGCCGTCCAGAAGTTCCATCACTACATCTTGCTCTGCACCACCACTATCATTGCCGACTCCTACCCCATGTACCACACACTGACACGTCAGGTTCTTAGGGGTAAGTATTCACGCTGGATTGTGATACTGCAAGAATTCGATCTTCTTTTCGAGAAAGCTAAGTCTAAGAAGTCTTTGGTGTTTGCTGAGCTCATTTGCCACCTTCCCCGTCCTGATGCAAAAGTTGAGCACAATGACTCATTTCCAGATGAATCATTGTTTCTCATCAGTACGACTGACCCCTGGTATGGATATATCTTGTTGTATCTTCAAACCCAACGCTTCAATCCTCAACTTTCTCGCGACGATCGTCGTAAGGTTCGTCACCATGCAAAGTATTATTTAATCATCAATGATACTTTGTATCGTCGTGGCGTCGATTCAATCCTTCGACGTTGTCTCGCTCATGATAAGGCTGAATGCGTTCTGAATGACTGTCACGCTGGGGCATGTGGCAGTCATCTCTCTGGGATGGCTACAGCCCAGAAGATTTTACGCGCAGGATATTACTGGCCTACTATCTTCAAAGATTGTATTAAGGCCGTTAAAAAATGTCCTCCTTGCCAACACTTCCACACGAAGAAGCGCACTCATCCTGCCCCACTACATCCGGTTATTGCCGTTGGCCCATTTGCAAAATGGGACATCGATTTTATGCACTGTAAGCCTACCTCGGCCGAGGGGCATAGTTACATCATCGTAGCTGTGGATTACTTCACAAAGTGGGCCGAGGCTATGCCTACATACCAAAACGATGGCAAAACCGCTGCACTCTTCATGTTTAATCATGTAATAGCGTGGTTTGGAGTTCCGCAAACCATAGTTACTGATCATGGTTCTCACTTTTAGAACCACATGGTTGATGAATTGAGCGACAGGTTGGGTTTTCGCCATGAAAACTTGACACCCTACTACCTGCAATCCAATGGACAGGTCGAGGAAATTAACAAGGTCTTGAAAACTATGATCCAGAGGATGGTAGGGACACAAAAGTCCAACTGGCATAATACGCTCTTTTCAACATTATGGGCCTACCGAACTACCGTTAAAACCGCCACAGGCTTCACTCCCTTCCAATTGGTATATGGATTGGAGGTTGTTCTGCCGATAGAGTGCGAAATCCCGTCTTTACAGCTCGCGGTCGAACTTCTTCCTAACACTACTGCTGAGGAAGAACGTCTCTTACACCTAGCCCAACTTGATGAGTCTCGCCGTGATGCCGCTCTTTCTAATGAAGCGCATAAGAAATGCATCAAGGCCCAATACAATAAGTCGGTTGAACCTCGTATCTTTAACGAGGGTGATCTGATCCTCACTTATGACTAGAAGCACGATAAGCTAGGAGATGGGAAGTTCGAGTCCATGTGGCATGGACCCTACGTCATAAAACGTGTGTTGGAAAAAGGTGCCTACGAGCTTGAAGATTATGACGGAATCTCTTTAGGTGAACCCCGTAATGGGATTTACCTGAAGAGATACTACGCTTGATCTCTCATGCATAGACTTTCTTGTATATACTGTACATGGCGTGTTTTTGTGTTTTTGTGTGGTGTGACGCATTTCTTTTCGAGTGTCTTTTGATCTTGTTTCCGCTTCTTATGCCATGTTCTGTCTGCGTGTGCAAATGGCAACATGCTATGGATTCGCGGACGGCGCCAGCCGGCATACCCTTCACCTTGCTTCGGCAACCTGGGTACTATATTCCCCAACAGGTGAGCTCATTATCTCAAGAGGAAGTTGCCTAGGGTTTGCGACCAACAATGTCGCGGAATATCAGGCAGTAATCGGAACCCTAACTGATTCCCTTTCCTTGGGTATGAACCACATTCTCATCCACATGGATTCTCAATTAGTGGTTTCCCATCTGAACCAGATATATGCCATCCGTGATCCCATCTTACTTCGTCTCTTTAGACGAGTACGTCTCCTGGAAAGGTCATTTGAATCTGTTCAATACCTGCACATTCCACGAGAGTTAAACACAGTTGCTGACTCGATGGCCAATTTCATTTTGGATTGGTACATTGCACACACATAAAATACATAATATGTAAAAGCATTCATAACATGTAAATCTAATGTACAGAAGCAAACATGTAAACAAGATCACATCACTAATCATTCCAAAGACACATAATGTATAAATCGTCGATAATGTATATAGATATAAATCGCTCAAAAGTAGTGCTGGTACAAAATCTGAAGCACGATGGCTTTCAGTGAGTCTCTACAAAAATCTGAAGCATCATAGTTTTCAGTAAGTACAAAAATCTGAGCCCTATAAGATCTCAGTACAAGTCTAAAAGTGCAATCAGGATGGACGCCTAACCCGTACACCACCCTTGCCTCTAACAGCTCTCTGACGCTAGGTGAGAAAGCAGTCTACAGTACGAGCCAACTTGTGGAGTAAGGCGTTGAAGGGCACGGATGCTCCAACCCCATACCTCTGCATGGGCCTCGGTAGGTCATCGATGGATGGCTCTGGTACCTCCACAGTCAGCTCAGATAGATTCCGGTACACCTCCTCCATCTCCTCGACGACGGGATGAGCACCAGCAGGAACCACTGCCTCTCCACCTCTGTCTCTCCTCGCTAGAAGAGAGAGACCTACTGGTCGCATGGGACCCACATCTACACACACATATAAAGTACTTGTCATCACTACATCAAAAAAATAATATAACTCACAAAACTAAAAATACAAAGGTTTTGTTCTTACCGATATCACCCCATGCTGCACCCTCTGGCAGCACTAAGTTGGGATCCTCCCGGAAGTCCGTGCCACCGTATGGGAAGTCCTCAACCATGAGCATCTGGCCCTCTAGCCAGCTTAAGAACTCGGGGCCAAAAGTGATGATGGGACCCCCACCATGACGGGTCATCAGCTCTGTCCACCTGAGCATGTGTGGATCTCTCAGATCCCTATCATCCAGTACCACCTGGGGACGCAAGAGAGGAACCCACTCCAAGAGGAACGACACTATGATCGATCCGTATCCAAACTGCTTGAGCTCCCCTCACCGACACTTGGTCAGCTGAGCTCGAATGTTTGCGAGGAGACCCTCGCACCAGTTGAACACCATGGGGGACATACAGTCCTCCACATATAACATCTGGGTCCGAGTAGCCGTATGTCGAGCTTGGCTACCCGCCACCTTGGTAATAGTAAGCAGTATAGTCCTCAGTGGATGACTCACCACATCTCTGATGAGTATCTTCCCACTGGAAGGACAAGAAGTAGCAACACAGTGCTGTGACACCATGTCCTCAACTGTACGATCACTGGCCCGTGTCCTAGTGAGTTGTACAGCGTCCCCTCTTCGGGACAAACCGGTCAGAAAGTATATGTCCTCAATGTCAATATTGAGGATATGCTCACCTATGACAAAGTACTGTTGGGATGCATCCCAACTTTGTAGCATGTGTGTCAAGAACAGGATCTAGGCTCTCATCCCCTGTATCTGGAAGAACTTGAGCAACCCACAGTTTCACAAAGCAGCCACACATTATGGATCGTTTGCGGCTTGCTCATCCTCTATCTCGTGTTCTCTCTCTCACCACTCTAGTACCATCTCTGCTTGCTGGGAACCTGCCAAAAGGGGCATTTAACACATGTTAGGTCCTTTCCCAACTTGCACAAACTCATTTTTTGGAATATTTTTGATGTTTGAGTTGTGGGTTTCTGCCTTCACACCTCACCTTCAGGTACAGGGTGACGTCGTCGTTGGTCCCATTTTCGAGACTTGCGACGACTCAGGCTCGTCGCAAGTCCCGAAAAGGCCACTTGCAACGAGCCGAGGGCGCAATGGCCCCTCCCCAAATCATCAAAAAACTCAAAAAATGAACAAAAATGCAAAAAGTAAACCATTGGAAAGTTGCAAGACAAGATTTAGGCCTACCTGGTCCAGACGGCTGGTGAAATGGTGGATCGTAGCTCTCAAAATCAGCAAAGGAAGTTTTGGCTCCAAATTGGTACTTCTCCACCCAAATTGGCAATTTGAATAATGTTTCTATTTTTGGCCCATATTTCTATTTATAGAATGGAATGGAATATTCCTTTTCAAATATTTTGATGCTGTTGGACCATTTACTATAGTTTCGACCGTTTGTCATTATATTTGGGGCTATTTGACACTTTCTCTAGTGTACAAGAGTCATAAAGTGGTCTTTTGTAGTGTTTCTCGCATTACCAACGGTAATTACAGGTATGAACACTCCTTTGAACGTTTTGTCATTATTTTTTTTGGTTAAGTCGTAATTATGGCATGAGGATGAGTTTACTCTTCATTTGTTCTCGTACTCACCAAATCATGAGAACAAGTACCGAGTTATGATTTATCACTTTTTCGGGCTCGTTAAACTTCCACGGAAAAGGACACCCCCTAGAGTCCATAGTTAATCTCTTTTCAGACTCCCTAAAATTGAAAAGATTGCCAAGCGAACTTGTCACGTTCACGCTTGTTAAAGTATTTGAATGGTCGTCTTCCTGGTGATAGTTTACCCTTTTTTCGAACCAGGGGGCACTAATTACGAAAAAGGAATACTCCAACCAATCATGACTGGAAGAGTCCTCTCCCGCGTTGTTTTACCCTTTTTTAGGCGATGAGGCTAACTTTACGAAAAACGACCGTTGGATTCTTCTTTAGTTCTTTTCAGACTCTCTAAATATGAAATGACGACCGAGTTTACCTTCTATGGACTCGTTAAATTTACACATTGAAGGGCCAGCCATGGGACGAACCCCTCCTATCCTAGGTTTGGAAAAAATTTGGGATTGGACTCATCCATGAGATGAGCTATACCGAGCATCTGCTTACCCTCATCAAGCTCGTTAAAAAACACATGAGGCACTCATCATTCATGATGGGGAAAAAGGAAAGTGTTTGTGTTATATACCTTAGTGGCAGTATATAGTCATTCTTAAACATGGCACTCATCTGCATTTGCATACCGATACTTGGGTCATCTGTTTGTCTATGAGTCCCCGCTTATTTTCTGAGTCTTGTTACTCCTCTAAGCCATTCGGAGAAAGCTTCCACTATCAATTGCATTAGAAGTTTGTGTCATTCTCATGTCAATACTGCCAAGTCATGCCATGCCCATGTTCAAGAACACATTCATCACTCATCATTTCAGTCAGTACACATGTCGTCATGCCGTTGTTACTTTGAGTCAGTCTCACATGTTATTGTACCATCTGATCCACTCTACACATCTTTTTTCGTGTTTCGTGTCGATTGATGGGGGATTCATTATGGCCCTCCTTCGACGGATTCATCCTTGTCGACTTCAACTCATCATCCAAGGATTGAATCTAGAAACCAGTCAAGTACCTTGGTCCTGCATGCCTCAATGGTAGGTCACCTCGCTTTCATCATGAGTTTACATCATTGACTCTTGATTGAAAGATTTCATCTTGCGTTCGACGTCAACTCATCTATTCACGCTAGATGATATGTACTATGATACCTCGGGAATCATTGACATTAATGGTGATCTCCCTTGCACTTGTTAACGGTTTACATCAATGACCGGTAATCAAGTGGTTTCTACCATGTTCGACGTCAAGACATTTGTAATCACATGGATAGATTCGTATCATTGCGGGTTCAGCTTGAAGACCCTGGGGAGTCATGTTTTTACCCAGGTTGCAATGGAGTCTGTATTGAGTCATATTACACGGATCCACTTTCGTATTGGTCATGGCTGCGTTATCATCTCATCATGGATCTACGCTTGTGTCTAGTAGCCATGATTGTGTTTATTCGGTCATTACTCCCATGGATCTGCAATGTATTGGTCGGCAGCCATGTTGTACTACATATGAGATTGTCAGTTCAGAGTCAGTTGTACTGCAGCAGCGTCCTTCATTCGACAAGTCTTTTGCCATTATTTCTATCAAAGCACTTCACCTGTACATCCTTAACAACTTTATGCTTTGGGGGGCATTCTGTTACACCTAAAATCTACCCATCATCATGATTTAGTGTATACATCCCTTAAGTCATCTGGACCAAGTACTCATTTGGGAGGATTTGTACTCAGTTTGTACAACCTTTTGAGAGGTCATTGCAGGTTGCACACTAGCAACATGCGACGTCGCAGGTTTCTCCATAGCAGGGTGCGATGAGGTCTGTGTTGATGCCTCGGATATCATAGCATCAATCAGAAAGGGATTCTCCCCGAGAGATGGTCCCAATTAGACTATCTCCCGTTTGGTGTAGGGAATCCGTCCGGTTAGCGGTTCCGGAAACCGTGGGTTTGGAGTTTAAATCCAATTCTATCGGTTATGGCCCGATCCACCTTTCTTTTGGATTTTATGTCTTTTAAATGAGATGCAAATGCCTAGTAATATTTGATCTAGATGCAACTAAAATAGATCTAAGTCTTAGAAAGTGAAATAAATCTACCTATCCTTGCAGGGAACACGTTTTAAGGATGAGCAATGGTCGGTAATAGATAACATAAAGAAAGAACAGGTAGCTGTCAATTCCTACAGGTAAAGCTACAGCCATATAAAAGGATCTTAGAAGATAGCTTCTAGTTTAATGTAAAACGCATCTATTGCTCACGAAACAGAAAAGAAGCGAAAATATCTAATCTAAATAGCAAGAACGCAGAAACAGATCTAAATGTAAACAAACTGAAATTAAATTTAAAGATCCCTGCAAGGAACAAATTAAAGGCATGAACAATGAGCCATACGAATTATCTTGAAGAAAGAACAGTTAGCCGTTTAATCAAAAAGAGAATTCTACAGCAATGGTAAATATATCAGCAGGTAGCTCCTGATTCACTATGAAATGCATTCATTGTTCACAGAATAGAGAAAATCGCATGCACAGGAAGGAGCAAAATCATTGATACAAAGAAATAGTTCAGATGGTAAGAATGACCTCACATTACAGAACAGCAATCATTAGAATAGTCCAACATACATCCGTCCAACATCCCATGCAAAACGTCCATCTCACGTGGCTTTTATTAGAAAATTCAATTTTACAGAAACGATACAAGATAGCTCGTAAAGGTTTCCTGATTTCCTTCCCTGCCAAAAGTCTTTTTCTATTCTTCCTAGCTTCTATTTATAATTACAAATCTGCCCTTTGGGCTGCCACCTAGCACCTTCCACTTGTCATCCTCAGAAAATTCTCTCCTAAAATAGACAAAAATGAGATTCCCTTTCATTTACAGAAATTATTTAAAAAAAAATAGGGACAGCTGTCCCACAGTTTATCCGCTTTACACATTTGAGAGTTAAATACAAAATAACAGAAATAATGCTTTGAAATCAGTGATTTCAATCCTGTGCGTGAGCTTCTGTTGGCAGAGGATCGCCCAAGTTAATTGCTGCTGACGCTGCCTGGGAAGAGACACTCGAGCCTATTGCTGATGCTGCTTCTACTTGGGAAGAAGGGATTGAGCTGGCCAGACTTTCTGCCACTGCCAGGGAAGAGGGAATCGAGCCCACTGTTGCTGCTGGACAGGCTGCTGGGAGAGAAGATTCTGGGTCTGCTGATGCTCCTGCTACTGCTGCAGCTTTCTTTTCTTCTTCCGCTATGTAGCTATACCACACACCTGTGTCCCTTATGACTATATTTGCTGCAGCAGGAAACAAGATTTTCTGAGAAGTTACATTCTTCCCGAGCTCTGCTCCAATGCTTTGAACTTCTACTACTGCAGCTTGATGCACTTCTCTCAGCAGATGACTGTGGAGTGATGACAATCCAATATACTGTTGGAGGTCATCAATAGCCAGGACGTCAATCCTCTTTACATACTCCGTTTGAACGCCTAGTTCTTCCTTTAGCTGAGACAAACGTTGCTCCTTTTCCGGAAAATCCTCCAGGGTCTGAGGGAAGCTCAGTGTGCATTTGTCATGAACCCCTTGGAGCTTTTGGTATATACTGTTAATTTTATCTGTTGTTCTTTGCACACTGGTTATCATCTTACTGGCACAGTTCCTGCCAAACTCCAGCAAGGCTATGTCCTCATTAAAACTGTCCACTGATTTAAATGGAAGGTGCGGGGGAAAACCCCCTTTCCCTTCTCTCCATGCCATCTGACTTATGATATTTGCCTTGACACGGGTATTCTTAGCTTTGAGCCTATGGGCCTCCGCATTAATTTCTTTTAACCTGACTACCATGGCCTTGAGCTTGCAAACCTCATCAGTGATTAGCTCCTGAGTGTCATGCATTTGCTTCAGGATGCTGCAGGACAGACAATGGAAGGGAGACATGGCCATCGTTCTGCTCTCAGCTTGCTCCAACCGCTCAGCTAATGCTTGCTTGTCTGCTTCTAGCTGAGATGCCTTTTCTTCCGCTCCATTCTTCTCCGCTTCCACAATCATCATTTGGAGTGTTAGCTGGTCCTTTTCCTCCTCCAGCTGGCTGTACTTGTTTGACAGCTCCTTATGCTCAGCGTACAAGCAATTATACTTGTTCACTACCAGATCCCTTTGGGCTTGCTCATTAGCCACAGTCTGTTGTAGCGAACAAGCTCTCTTCTTTGTCAAAACATTTTCTCTAACTATCACACCCACATTGTCCAGCGATGCTCTTGCTATTTCTACAACTGCGGATGCCATAGCAAAGGGGTCCTTATCTGTATTTTTCATTACAGTCCTCTCGGTGGGTAACGATGTCTTCATGGAAGGGACTTTTGACCCTCTCTTCTGATTTGAGGACCATTGCTTTCCTCTTCTTGTCGTAGACAAACTCATTCCACCTGGACACTGTACGCTTTCCCGATGGCGTGTACGGGACAATTGGTCGGTTTATGATGTCTATGTCTTCTTCAGCAGGTGGGGTCCGGACTTCCTGAGCTGGATCCATGCCCTTCTTTTGGGTACCAGAGCCTCCTGCTTGAGATGTGTCTATATCCATATCTTGGACACCAGACCCACTGGCTTGAGCATCTTCCCTTGCTTTCAACTCATCTTCTGCCTTCCTTTCTGCCTCAGCTTGCTCAGCTTCAGCCTCTTTCTGCTTTTGGGCTTCCTCAGCCTCTTTCCGCAGGCTTTCATTTTTAGCTTCTTGCTGCATTCTTGCCACTTCAGCTTCCTGCTGCCTTCTTGCCATTTCAGCTTCCTACTACCACCTGGCTTCTTCTGCTTCCCGCTGCAGCTTGGCTTCCTCAACTTCCTGGAGTAACCTAGCTTCTTCTCTTAATCTGAGCTCTTCCTAAGCTCGGGCATCCTCAGCTTCTTTCTCCTTCTGTTGGCTGGTCTTCTGGGCCTTGGTTGAGCTAGAGCTTGCTCCAGTGCTTTGGCGATAGACCCGTAGCTCAGCCATGTTGCTGACACCCCTAAATGCCTCTTCCTCGGCATCAGGATAGTGAGAGTACTCGAAGTGAGCATAAATCTCCTTACAGTGCTCAGCAACTCTTCCCTTTCTGTCATTCCTGTGGAAGATTACCTCACCGAAGTGGAAGGCTTTAAGCTCTTGAACAAATTCGTCGGCCGAGGCAACCCCCGAGAACTTGTAAGCACCTATGCAGAAAGGTAGAGGGGGAAAGGAAGCCTTATGCTGTTTGTGGAGCATTGCTCCAATTCCATCCAGGAAGATTTGTCTTACCGCCTCCTTGAGGACCACATAATCCGTGGCATACTGCGGCAAAATGTATGGGGGCTTAGTCCCTCCAAACATTCTGAGGTAGGTACCTTGTTCTGAAAAGTAAAAATCCCCGTAATCCTCAAGGACTTCCACAGCGTTCTCTGACAGGCAGTTGGGGTCCTCCCTGAACAATTTCTCATATAGGGGCATGATGAACCCCTCACAGATGAGTTTGTAACTGGGCTTGTAATTCTGAGCCCACAACATCCTGAAAGCGATATAGACAGGGGTAGTGGCCTTATCCCATGTGCAGCCCAATTTGGGGAAGTCTATCTTGGCTAAAATACAATCAATCAGATATGAAGACATGAAAAATTCAGCCTTCTTTAAGGCTAGTCCTTCTTTAGCAGCTACTATCATCGAGGCCAGACTATTTGACAGGATAGTGGCCCAGTCAAACACAGTTCCCTTGAATGCCACGTAGTGGATAATAGGGACCCACTGAATCTTATACACTGTGCCATCGGGCATGCCGAAGATTCTGCACAGCATTAAAGCGATCAATCTGAAAGGAGCTCTCAGATTCTGCACGTCATATTCATCACTTCCTTTCTTTCTCAAATGTTTGCCTGCCATTAGCAGCTTCTTGGCCATCTTGACGTTGTTCATCTGGCTCAACCATTCATCAGTCAGAGCTTGTTGGACACGGGGAAATTTGTAGGCTGCCGCAAGATACGCGGGTTGAAATGAGGCAATAGCCACTTTCCCGCTATCATTTATCACTCTCCCTTCAACATCGGCATGTTGGAGTATCCATCCGATCACTTCAGCACAGGGGAACAGCTCAGGGCGGGTAGCGGCTCTAGTTATGCCTGAGGCTCTGATATTGAGATAAATCGGCCCTTCCTCTAGCAACATATCTGGGATCTCTTGGTCCCGGATCATTCTGTAGATGTCACCCCATCTGATTTCAGGAGGGACACCGGTGGTGCACCTAGTATCCTGGAGTGAAGTTTCAGTTTTAAGTGGCGCAAGCTTCTTTTCTGTCATTTTAGCCTTCTTCTTACCAACTTTCGACATTTTGATTTATCCCTAATAGCACCCACATACAAGTCATCATGATATTGAGCAAAATACTGTGAGATTTTAACAGAGAGCATTATTGTTTTAATATGTCAATGAGATAAGTACAATGAAGCTGTATATTTAGGAAGCAAAAACACTATTTCAACATGAAACATAAATTGAAACATTTGAATCTTTTAAAAGGATGAGTTTGGGATGCTCCTAAGAGGATAGGTTATGCCGCGGCAACAATTTGCTCTCGGCCCGGCCCTAGGAGAAATGGTGATCTTCGTTTCATCAGGAACATAATTATAAATTTTAGCCATCTTAATTCTTTAAAGGGGCGGGTTCAGAATGCTCCCGTGAGGATAAGCGCGTTGCGGAAGCAACCTGCTTTCGGTTTAGCTCTGGGGAAGAGGGTAATTTTCGTCATTGCTGCGGTTTGAAAGGCTAATGGCGGGGAAGCTCGGGTTGGAAAGACTCTGTGGTGAAATAAGGAGGCATTTTGTATTTGTGACCCGGCGAGGGCTTCGAACGCTAGTGTTATTTACGGCACTTGCCAAGGTGCTCTATGGGAGGTTTTAGTTCGAGCGAGGGTGATGGCGCCAGAGACAGACTGACGAAAAGGCTCGGGTGGCCATAGCTTTGGGTTTCGGCTCGCATAGCTTAAACTTTCACGGGGTTTGGGTGACTTTGACGGTGAAGAACAACGACATAGGCGGCTTGCAGATCGACAGTCGAACGTTTTGAGATTTCTAAGTTTCGCATGACAACAAGAAAGAGATTTCGACGGTAATTTGACGGGCGAAGTATCCGTGACGAGCATTTTCCGTCCAAATCTAACCTAGACCAATCGTTTTTAGACAAGGGCAATCCAATAATAATCTAACGCGTGGAAGAAACAAATGGTTAAGATCCTACCTGGCACCGACGAGGATAGCTGACTGAGGTGGCCGTGAACGTGGTCAAGCAATCTGAGCTGGAACGGTCGCGCGGCGTCCAACAACGGCTTGGAAATTGACAAACAACAATGGGGTCGGTTCGAGCCCCCACTGTATATTTAAACAAATCGCACACGTGTGGGACTTTAATACGGTTGGTGGCGTATTAAAACATGTTTTAAATGTATCATACGTTAGCGTCAAATCGAGCCGTCTCGGTTTGCGTGCGTAACCGCCACTTGCGAGACAAAATCGTGAATCTCTCCCACCGTTACGGAAGGATATAGCGGAAGCTTCCGCGGTTTCGGGAGGCAATGGTGAAACTTTTCCGCAAAAAATAATCGTGAATGTGAAGCTTTTGAAAAGGGCTCCTGCGGTAGTGGAGAGAAAACTTTTAAAAGATTCCAACGTTTCGGAAGGTTTCGGTGAACGCTTCCGTAGAAGGCTTCCAAAAACTTCAAAAGTTTCTAAGTAATGGCCGGGCCTCGAGAGAGTTTCGGAAAGCCTTTTCCCTTAGCCTCTTCCGTTTCGAACGGGATTGGTGAATGCCTCCGCCGTTGCGGGTGGCTTCTTTGAAAGGTTCCGCAAAGATTTGGTGTTTCGGCGTTTCGGGAAGGTTTTGCGACGGTTTCCGCAACTGCGGAAGAAAAACCCAAAAGGCTCCCGCGAGTTTTAAAGAAAATTTCTGAGTTCCGTTTCGGAAATTTTATGCGAACGGCTTCCGCAAGTGCGGCCGGCTCGGTAAAATTCTTCCGCCGTTTCGGGAAGGATTCACCATAAGCTTCCGCAATTGTTTAACGAAGACTTTTCAAAACTTTTCAGGAGGTTTGGATGAACGGTTCCCGCCGTTTCGGGAGCAAATCTTGAATTCTTCCGCTGTTTCGGAAAGAATTTGCCAGTGGCTCCCGCAACTTATAGGCAAAATTCTAAGTTCCCTTTCGGAAAGATATCGTGGCCGCTTCCGCAAGTTTCGGGCGGTTTCGTTGAATTCTCCCGCCGTTTCGGGAGGGAAAACCGAATCTCTCCACAAACAAAAACCAAAAGTTTTCTAAGTCCCTTTTCGGGAGCTAAATGCGAATGATTCCCGCCGTTTCGGGAGAACAGCTCGAATGCTTCCGCGGTTGCGGAAGGTTTGAGCGAAGAACTCCGCCGTTTCGGGAAGGATTGCCCAATGGTTTCCGCGATTTTCCAATCGAAACTTCTAAGTCTTCTTTCGGGAGTTTTTGTAAAAGACTTCCGCCGTTGCGGGAGAGAAGACTGAAAGGCTCCGAAGAACTTCCTTCTTACGTCCCGCAACACGCTCAAAATGTTCTAAGTCATTTTTTCGAGAAGCTTATGCATTTGGCTTCCGCAACTGCGGAGAGATAGCCCGAGAGACTCCAAAATGTCGGGGAAAATTCTAAGTTCCCTTTTGGTTCCTTGGGGGAAAAATGGAAAGGTTTATGGCAAGATGTCCAGTTGGGAAACAAGATTTTATGTTGAAAAACACAGATAACAGCTGGGATGGCTTCTTAAGGCAAACTTTCTACACAAAATGAAAGGAGGGGCCCCAATATGTACAAAATTTTTTGGGGGGGGGTTGCTGCAACAACAGTCTGTTAATGGGAAAAAATAGCCATTTCGAGATCTTTCTCGAAGCTTGCCCATTTGGGGGCTTATCCTTGATCTCTTGGAGAGTTGGTACTCGACCCCTAACTCATTGGGAAGATCCCCTATCTCTCTCCTACCATCTCTCAACCTATCCTATCCATAATATCATCCACTTAGTCCTATATATACGAGGCTCACTCCCATACCAAAGGGAGGAAGACTATGGTATCTACATGCTTGTGAAATCTCTCTTAAGACACCTTCACTCACCTCTTGGAGAATTCATGCTTCCATGGAAGGGCTTGGCAATTGGCTTGTGTGGAGAAGGGCTGCTACGTTAAGTCATTGGTTGTAGTTCTATATCTCTATCATGTACTCCTCTATTTGCAGTAATACAAATGATTTCCACCAATATCGTTCTTACGTGTGATGATGTTGTGTTGTTTACATGCTTAACTGTTTACATAGATCTCTTATTGTATAGATGCTCTTTACTCGTTTCTCTTTTCTGTGTCTTAACAGGTCTTGCAGCTTGGATCTGACGACCTCGGGACGTGGAGCAACATTCGGGAGAAAGGATAGCGAATCAAAGAGGTAAGACATCTAGTACTTGATCCTTAAGTAGATCTAGGAAACGTGTTTGTAGTCTGTTCTATTTGTTCTAGACTCGCATTGAGCTAGGGAGATCCGGCTCGCCTCCGGTTGAGTGGATTGTTCGGTAACAAGTGACAAATCCCAATATCCCAAGCATATCTAAGTATCTTCACATGTTCAGTGTGAAAGAGAACGGTTGAATGCTTCCACAACATTCACGACTTGAGCGTTTTATGTTGCTCAATTTCTGAATCAAAAAACTCAATATGTGCTTACCTGTGCATTTTTTCTTCACACATTTTGAGACTTGGTAGTTGGGTGGTGACTGTGGTTCTATCTTTGACAACATGAATAGCAAGAATGCTCCTTCAAAACTGTATCAAAATTTATAATAAAAGCCATCAGAAACACTAATATTGGATCAATGCTCGTGTTCTGCCTCAACACTATGCTCAACTTCACTCATACTCTTTTTTCCACATCATTGAAGGCAAATCACTCTGAGAAGGGACATCAAACAAATGGGCGAAGTACAAGATTTTCAAAAGCTCTGCGATGGCCTTTATCTTGTCTTTGTTGATGGGAAAAATTTGAAGAAATTTACTAGTTTGAAGCCCCGTTGATGGAACTGAAAAATGCATAAACAATTGAAAGCAGTCATTATATATTGATAAACCGCAAAACCACGATTTTTCCTTGGAGCAGGTATATGCACATCTTCTTCTTCAACATCTTCTAGTAATTCTCCAGCTCAATGCTATGTTTCTGTGACAGCAATATTGAGCTTTAATCTCAGGCTAGGGATTTGAACCATTTCAACATTTTCATGAGAAAACTGCGAAGATCCTTCTTGCAACTTAGAATATAAATTTGTTTCTGCAACTTCATTTGCAAGTTGAGTTCATAAGGACTCATAATAAGATGATGAAACCTTGTATGGTCACTGACAGTTCAATCTATATGAATACCAACAAGTGTCAAATCCCAATCTCCTAAGCATATCTAAGTATCTTCACATGTTCAGTGTGAAAGAGAACGGTTGAATGCTTCTACAGCATTCATGACTTGAGCGTTTTATGTTGCTCAATTTCTGAATCGAAAAACTCAATATGTGCTTACCTGTGCGTTTTTTCTTCACACATTTTGAGACTTGGTAGTTGGGTGGTGACTGTGGTTCGATCTTTGACAACATGAATATCAAGAATTCTCCTTCAAAACTGAATCAAAATTTATAATAAAATCCATCAGAAACACTAATATTGGATCAATGCTCGCGTTATGCCTCAACAATGTGCTCAACTTCACTCATACTCTTTTTTCCACATCATTGAAGCCAAACTCTGAGAAGGGACATCAAACAAATGGGCAAAGTATAAGATTTTCAAAAGCTCTGCGATGGCCTTTATCTTGTCTTTGTTGGTGGGAAAAATTTGAAGAAATTCACAAGTTTGAAACCCTATTGATGGAACTGAAAAATGAACAAACACTTGAAAGCAATCATTATATATTGATAAACTGCAAAACCACGATTTTGCCCTTCACTTTATGCTTCTTCCATTACGACAATTCCTTCAAGGTTCAAGATTTTTCTTACAACATTACTATGTCGACGATTTAAATCCCTGGTACCAATCCTATGGTGACTCTCTAAATTATGACACATTTGTGCTCTAATGGATGCAATCCATGATGCTCGTGTAGATATTTTTCGGCTTCTTGTTGGAGAATACTCCTAGAAAGTTCATGCAGAGCCTTGGCATCTAAGCATTCAATGTGTAAAATCTTTTAATATTTGCATCCTCTGCCTTGGACAATCTGAACTCTTGGGCATGTTTATTTTGCATTGAGGGAGTACTCCCACATGCAACAAATAAGATGGATTTTACAACTTTAATATCCAGGTGCCTTTCTTTTCATTCAACGCTTAGTGCAACTCTTTTTGAGTTCCTTGTGGGCTCGTCCTCCATGTGGCTCGGCGCTTGGGCGCTTGGTCTTGACTTGTGTGTTGTAATGTTGTGTTGTGTGGCTAGCAGTAGTAGGTGTTTGGTTCGATAACTGGAGGAGTTTTACCTTGATGCCTGATGGGATGAATTAGAGATTGGCTCTTGGGCCAATGATTTTTATAAAAAGAAACATAAACACTATAAAAGAAGACCCGTAATCCAAATTTGCTTAAAAGGAAAAAATAGTTTTTACTAACCTAAAATAACCAAAGATATAATATTATCAATCCAAGACCATTATGGAGCATATAACAATCACATAGGAAAACTAGTTTACGCTACATACAAGTGTGGTTTTATGTAGCGTTCCTTTAAAATTTTGAAAATGTAGCTCCTGGTACTAACACTTGCCTTCTCCAAAATTTCAAAAATCGACCCTGTGCCTGCCCAAAGAGTGGATTTCGACCTTCTTTCGCATCCTGGCTCTACACATTTTGGAAAGTGGAAACAAGTCTCCAGATTTATCTATGTGCCTAGATTATGACTACACCATAACAATTTGTGTCTCTACAGGGCCTTCGCCCATCCTCTAGTTACATGCCTTCAAAACCTATTAATTTTTTTGTTGTTGTAAAACTAGAGTAGAATGGGTTCTTTCCCCTCACTGGAAATCATGTAGCCTCCATAAATGGTGTGGAAATGGCACACGCATCATTGATTTATGAGTAAAACTGCTCCTATTATGACCGAAACAAGTTTTTGGCTCCAAATTGTTTTTTTCAACTATTTTTTCTAATTTTTTTGTTGAAGTGTCATGACATGTGTCTATCGATGTGTCAAAAGGGTCCTACATGTCATCCTATGATGCAGCCAAGTCACCCACCACTGTCCATCAGGTCGCTATACCACCCGCCCTTGAGCGGAAATAGACCAACTTTATTCCAATACACACAGGGGTAACACCTCACGGGGAAATTGGTTTTGGGAACCCTCCAATCCGAGCCATTACCAATATGAATGCACCACCTGTAAGCGTGGTTTTTGCATAATGCATCGACTTCCCGGGTTTGAGTTTCACGCAACTTGTGGCCATGTTATGAGCCAAAGCCGTTGATCGCAGGTGCCTTCGACTGATCATGCCCATTCACAATTTTTTTGTTTAGCCTCCTTTTTGCTTAGCCTTTGCTTCTCGTCTCCTGATCACATGGTTCATCAGGCTAGCGCTCAGGTGCTAAGCTCCTATGAATCTTCGGACTGGGTTCTAGTGCTAATTTGATATGGCTGGTCCACATCATAATCCATCACCCATGTGTTTGCTCCAAATCATCCAAAATCCATGTGGCACCTCCACATCACACCGTCCATGTAGTACTTGTGAGGGTCCATAAATTTTCAAAATTTCCCAAAAATTTCAAAATTCGAATTTCCAAACAGGTGGATCTAGGATAACTAAACTTGGCATTTTTCCAAAAAAAATGTCCACCCCAAATTTACAAAATTTACAACCAGCCATTCCCAATATTAGAAAATCACTTTGTCAACTAACAAAACTTTGCCTTCCTGACTCTTTCCTTATATTGGTGATATTTTCGTCAGTTGAAAAAGTTAAATTTTTTGACACAAATGCAAAATTCTGCCCAAATTTTTAAGACTTGAGTCTTCTTTTCGTGTTTTTATTTATTATCAGCTTCCATGGTAGCTTTGAAAAACCAAATCTGAGCATTTCAGGGCAAAATTTCTCTAAAGAATTTATCAAACAATTTGCCTGTAAACTGTAGCTTTTCCCAAATTTTCTAAAACTTACAAATTTACCACAGTTGCTCTCTAAATTTGACCCAACCATTTGAACACCCATTTAAAAATTTGGTTACCGCTCTGAATTAAATAGAGGAGGAATTAAACACGCTTTTCCCCAAATATTTTCTTTGAGACATTTCATCAAACATTTCCTGTGCAACTTGAAATTTTTCCTGTAGAATTTAAATACGACCCATGCAATCCCACTGCTGCAACTTGGGCTCTAAAACCAATCTGTCTTGTACCCAGTGACCTCATGGTGCCTTTGGGGGCACATGATACTTAAACTATTGACTTAAATCCCCTCTGATACTCAATTTCATTTTTCCATTGATTTAATTATCAATTACAACAGAATTCAATATATAAATGATCACCCATTAAATATAATCATATATGAAAATGTTACATGCAATTTCTACATGAATGCATTCACACAATGCTAATAATTCCATGTATTTAAATAATCAAATAACAATAATTAAATAAAATGCATAACATAGATAAATACCAAAACATTTTGTACATAGATGGAAACTTATTTGAAAATATAAACCAACTGAACATATACCAAGGACATCCTCCCAACTATACGCACTCTGTTATACCAGTTCTCTCTATAACAAAGGCTACCCCCTATCTAGGGCTATCAATCCACAAGATGGTGTCGAACTTCCCCTCTACAACTATCCCAATCCGCTAGCACTCCTTCCCTATCAACCTACAGAACCCAAGGAATGGGGTTCCCTTCTTTGAGTTAACAGTCCCTTGGGTTCCATTCTTTGAGCTAACCGTCCCTCCCTCGGATTATTTTCCCCAATTCCCTTCTAGGGCTCCAACACATGATGACTAGGGACTCTCTATGTCGAGACTCTAGAGAACTCTGTGATTCTTGGGTACGATTATAGACTATATTACATGTGATGAATCTAGGCTATGGTACATGTGATTGTGGCTTCATACTGACAACAATTGATGGTTGAATAATGGAAGAATGAACTAGTTTTCAATAATTTTATATGCATGTTGAGAACTAGTCAAATGGCAAGCATGGGTGATGAGAACTAGACAAGTGCCCCCCATGGGAAGTTCACCTCTTTCCCACAAATCCCCAAGTTTAGGATAATTAACCCAGGTTTAGGCTAAAACACTTTAATTAAAAAAGCTTTATAAAACTTAGGATAAATATGAAGAATAAAGATAATAACTTAAATTATAAGTCATCTGGGTCATCTTCCCCTTAACCCTCCTTTTCACTTTCCCTCTTATGGAATCATAGCCCCCATCTCTTCTTCGTTCTTCTTTGTGTGCAACAATCGTGATTTGTATATTAAACATAAAATGTACATAATTACATCATCTCGATCACACTAGGCCATTCATGTTTGACTTCTAGCCAATTCATCAATATTTACATAATTACATCATTACATACTAAGGTAAAAAATAGATGTTACAAATTACGATGGGAACATGGCAATAATGCAATAAGAGAACCACTCAAGGGAGACAAATTTTCATTAGTGGCCACAAACCACATTCTAGAAATAAATTCCTATCAACGTAAATAGCTCCCGTGTCGGGGAACAAAATCAAGAAACCCCATGAAGGCAAGAGAGATTGCCATATCCAACATCAAGTGCTACCATAGAACAAAACATTTAACTAAGAGTATAGGCAGGGCTTGGAATGGTAATTTCATAGTATATACTTGCAAATCCTTACCTTACGATAGGCATATGATATGGGGCATTCAAATCACCCCATATGTAAATAATTCGATGAGTGGAAAATTATTAAATCCTTTCTTTTAGTTGTTAAAATGAGCATAGGACCATCTTAAACCCGTGTCTATCAAGCATCGAGAGGGATCCAATTTCTTGAGGTGCAATTTTTTTTAAAAATTTTTACACATCAAGAAAAAATTTACACCACAAGATATTTGATCGGTGCCTCATATATTTAAGTTTAAGACGGAATCAATATAATTTATTTATTTTGTTTAAACAGACATCATTTACATTTTTTTTTTCTTTTTTAAAAGAATTACATGTTACATAACATTACACAAGGTTACAACATCTCCCTTATAAAGAGATATAGAGCACCTCACTACTTACCACAATCATGACTTCCTCCATCTAAATAAATTCACAACACCTATTATAATTTGTAATTTAAAACTGCATTGAGATTGCAATTTTAATATGAGCAGTTTAAAAAAAAAATCACCAATTTTATGCCAAAACCAAAATAATACAAGTAACAAAATAGATACCCCGTATCCTACACCTTGAGGACAAGGACAAGATAATTCATGGGCTTCACGAAAATCCACGAAAGAAACTACATAGAATCTACTCTTTTTTATCTTTTTCAATGCAACTTTTGTTTTTTGCGGTTTGGTTTATTGTAGACCATACAAAGCAGAAGATTTTCCACAAAGAAAATCTAGAAACCGTCCAAAGACCCCACAAATGTGGCCATTAGTCACCATTCCCCAGGTTTGAAAGGCGTGGCGGGCAAGCTATCGAGTTTTGCCACCTTGCGAACCTAAATTCGCATTTTCTAATTAATTATTCTCCTTCGAGTCGGTGCTGAGCCATTCTCCGATAAAACCTCTCTCCCTCCCATTGCCCAGCTATGGTAAGTACTACTTAAACTTTCTACTTATTGAAAACACTAATTTGGGTTGGCGCTGAATTGGTGATATTGGTTGTTGAGAGGGCGGACTGAAAAATGGGGAGCAGGCGAATACAGAAAGAGCTGGTTGACTTGCAGAGGGACCCGCCTTCATCGTGCAGCGCAGGGCCTGTAGGAGAAGATCTCTTCCACTGGCAGGCCTCCATCATGGGTCCTCCGGATACTCCCTTTGCAGGCGGTGTCTTCTTCGCCCAAATTCACTTTCCTAATGACTACCCCTTCAAGCCTCCTAAGATTACCTTCCAGACTAAGGTACTGCTTCTTATTTTTTAATGCTCTATTCAGACCAGCTGTTTCAACAACGCAATAGTAATAGTAATTAAATACTGTCTTTTGTTTCTTCTTCATCTTGTAAATATGTGTCCAGATGTCTGCACATGAATATAATAATATATGTGCGTGGATGTTGTTGGCTGCAATAGTAATAGTAATTAAATACTGTGTTTTGTTTCTTCTTCATCTTGTAAAAATGTGTCCAGATGTCTGCACATGAATATAATAATATATGTGCGTGGATGTTGTTGGCTGGATTATGTATGCATATTTATACACAGCGGTTAATCCTTGGGGTTGCATATATACATATAATCCAAAACAAACTTCTTAGGTGCAGAAGTTGTATATATATATATAATATATATTTTGTGTTTGATTGAATGCAACTGTTAGCAACAATACTAATGAAAACTCTCTACTTTTTATTTTATTTTATAATAACAACATAGTTAAGAACATGGGTATAGTTCTTGAAAGTTATGTGCATAGTTCTGAAAGTTTAATGTTTAAATTTAGAGATTTAGAGGATAGGGCTTGGGTTCTTGGATATCCATTTACATGGCCATATTGACTGGGTATATTGACTGTTGTTGCTGTTGTTGATTGTTAATAGTGATCTTAAATTTAGATTATTATTATATATTTAAATTTTAAATTTGAATAATAAAAATATGTTTACTTCAATCTTATTGACTATTGACTGTTGTTGTTATTGTGTTGTTGTTGTTGTTGATGGTTAATAGTGACCTTAAAATTAGATTATTATTATATATTTAAATTTTAAACTTAAATAATAAAAATATGTTTACTTCAATCTTATTGACTATTGACTGTTGTTGTTATTGTGTTGTTGTTGTTATTGATGACTAATAATAACCTTAAAATTAGATTATTATTATATATTTAAATTTTAAACCTGAATAATAAAAATATGTTTACTTCAATCCTAGATTTTTTGTTAGTCATAAAACATAAAACATAGAGATTGACCTCTTTTAACCCTCATCTTGATCCTGGGTTATTAAGACCGGGTTTAAATATGTGTATATCTTTGTGTATGTATGCATGAATATCTGTATATGAGTCTGTATATATGGGCATATATAAATGTATCTATGTGTTTATCTGTTTGTGAATATATATATATGCATATGTATATGTATGTTTATATCCCCTATTTAACTGTACTGCAACAACGACAACAACAATAATTTTATATGTATGTATACAGTGTATACACATACAAATATACATAATTACACATAATAATGCTGTTGTTTAATTGGTTGGTTAGACATCTTTGTTCCAACTTCCAACCAGGTAGGTCGTTAGAGGCATGTTGTTCTAAGATGCTTTTTAGATTTTCAGCTATTTACACTTTATGAATAGTTAGAATGCTTGTATAATTATATTTGTATAGAGTATACAGAAAATATTAAAATTATACTTTTTAAATTTAGTTTAGTCATGTTCGTTTATTGTGCAGCAATTCTGGGTTTGGGGGACTTTTGGTCAACTAGCAATCCCATAAGATTTGAGTAAGAAATCCTATAATTTTTATCATCCGCAGGTGGAAGATGGTTTTAGTTAGAATTCGATTTTTTTTAATGTAAATAGTAAATGGAAGAATTTGAGTGAATTCTTTGCGTTTTGGCTGTTTGGTGGTGCATGCAATAGATCTTGTTTGTGGTTTGACAAAAAAAAAAACTCCTTAAATATTTTTTTTAGAAAAATTTTGCAAGATGCCTCTTCTTCTCAAGACTATCTGAATGTAGGGCTAGCCACTCAACTACAATAGTTGGTGGTAATCTTTAGAGATTCAATCAGATTTGAATTTGTGACCTATGACCTTCTCTTCAGTAATGGATGGTTCAACCATTTAGTCTAACCCTCTGGGGCCTATTTTTCCAAAGTCATAGATCCCGTTCTTTTTAAAAAATATCAGCATGGATGGCAGTAACCACAATAGCAGTTGGTAGCCCAGCAGGACACAGCCGGACCCAAATCTCAGCTGACTTAGAACAGAAGACCTCATGGTGAAATTGGCTTTGAAACAGACTGCTTTAACTAATTGACGTAACCCATGGGCTTCTCTCTTTTATATATATATATAATACGTTTATATATATATATATATATATAATACGTAGCTAATTGACAACCTGCCTCTATCGGTATATATTAATATTAATATTAGAGCTCACCAAAGAATGACTTGATGCCTCTACAGAGATTGATATTTGTCTATATATATAATACGTAGCTAATTGACAACCTGCCTCTATCTGTACATATTAATATTAATATTATAGCTCACCAAAGAATGACTTGATGCCTCTGCAGAGATTGATATTTGTCTTAATTTATAATAAAAAGCCCACGGTAGTTGAAATAGATTCTTTTCCAAGGGAATGGATGTATGGAATCTTGGATATCGTCTAATATGATAAACTCCTCAGTTCCTGCCAGACGTAGGGCTTTTCCATGGTTAGATTGGGAACTTATAGATAGTACTTGTTATATTTAAAATTTTAATCATATACTAGTTTTTAGTTTTTCCTCAATTTTTCAACCATTTGGATTTCTTTCAAATTTCTAGATGCAATAGTATTATTCTCATTGTGATTGTGTCAAGAGGTGTATTCAACAGCAACAGCCTAGTAGGGGGATATATAACTCCTTCAGCGCTCATCTTAGAGTTGACATGTGTCCTTTATAAAAAATAATAAAATATTATAAAAAATAACATGTCTGTTAAGATAAGATTTAAAACATTTAAAAGGGTATAGGTATAAAACTACACTAATTAGATAAACCCCTTTTTCTAGTGCAAATGTTGAGGAAGAGTTTACACCTCTAAAAATTTGATCCCTCTCATCCTTGGTAGATCCCCTTTTAAGGTGAATCCATACTATATTATTTCCCATTTCGATAGTATATTATTTCTGAAATCTTTGTAAAAAAAAGAAAATTAATTTTTAGTCCAATACAGATGCCTTGGGATGGATACTAGTAAAGTTAAAACTTAATACTACAGTTGCATAGGTGTTCCTTAATAAGTTAATTCCTTTTAAGGGCTAAAAAACTGTTGAAATGTTCCCATGAATATCCAAGTTGCCATGGTATTCATGCTGAGAACAATGGATTTTATAAAGGTTTGATAGGTTATTATCCTGGTCACATTATCCTATTCATAATATCTACAATCTGCCCAAAGCCAGTGAATAATTAGTCAATATTCTTAAGCTTCTATGGATTAATTGCAGTAAAAACAGACACAGTTTGTTTAGGAATATAGTCTTCTGTATTTTAGTCATGCCATGCATGTATACAAATGGAGTATTGATCCGTCTATCTATATAGTTTACAACAGACGTAATTTTGTATATGATATTTCTCTTTATTGGCATACTGTCTTTTCTTTTCAAGAGTGGTCTCAAGCTTTGGCTTAGATGTCGTTGTTTATGGTATCAGAGGCGCCCAGGACTTGTCCACTGAGATATTCAAGAACCATGGGCCATCAAGCTTGCCTACCCATTCTTGGTCATGTTAGTTACTATTAACTTACCAAGATATTCCAGAACCATGGGCCATCAAGCTTGCCTACCCATTCTTGGTCATGTTAGTTACTTTTAACTTACCATTTTAATATGAGGAGAAAAAACCATCCAATTTTGAAGTCTGAACCAGAGTCATTTTCATATAAACACGTCAACTTACTGCTAGACCACAGCGTGATAAACTGATAGAGTTGAGAATAGTTGTCAAGCTCTTTCAATTTGTCTTAGTTTTTACAAGTTGAGACAATCTTGTAAATCGCAGAATTTGGTAGCGAACAAATATTCCAAACATCGACAATTTTAGAGAACTATATCTGCATTTAATGTCTGACTAGAATTTTTTTTGGACAGATTTATCACCCAAATATTAATCTGAATGGAGGCATCTGCCTGGATATACTGAAGGATCAATGGAGCCCTGCACTTACTATTTCCAAGGTCCTGCTATCAGTTTGTTCCATGTTGGCTGACCCCAATCCGGATGACCCTTTGGTGCCTGAGATTGCTCATGTTTACAAGACCAACCGAGCTCGCTATGAAGAAACTGCCAGGGCTTGGACACAGAAATATGCTGCAAACTATTAGATACTTCACGCTTGTGATACATAGGTTTGGACATATTTAAATATTATTTCCATGCTTTGTATATTAGCAGAATATCTAATCTACACTCATGAGCATCATGAGCCTCTGTGCATAATGTTAATATACTTAAGAAGTTTTCGTTCTTTTTACAAAAATAAGTTTTTATTGTACAAAGGGTTTCGTAATTAGCGTGGTACTAAAACTAATTCAGTAAATCAAAGTGATTTTTGGGGTGATAGTTCAGGACTTAAAAATCAGCTGACTCAATAGTGAGGAATAGTTCCGTGTTTTTTCAGTTGTATTTTGAGTCGTTTATTTTTTCAAGCTTACTGTGAGGAAGCAATTAAACAAAAGATTTGAACTTCGTATACAGGTGAAGAAGTGGCTAAAATATTTGGGTGTTTTTGAAATGTTGTTGTGTTTAATCGTCATAGAGAGAACTTTTGCTGAGATGGCGATTGGTCTGGAAATAATTAAATTGAAAGGGTCTCCATGCAGTATTTAACCCTTTTCGTGCATTTGGAAAATTTAGGCGTGTTTACTTCTACTAATGAGAGAGACACATTGATGATGCTAGTGAGCATAGCCATTATGATGTTAGAATTCGATCCTGCCTGAGAAAGCCTAAATAGCATGTATTTTTTGACAAAAATACAACATTGACAATCTGTTCAACAGTCTTATAAGTACTGTTATCCTAGGTTCCTTAAAGACATAACCTTTACTTCTCCAAAAAAAGGCCCTTTCAGATTTGCTTCTCAAACAAAATCAAAACAAGATGCTTCTGAGATAGAAAATCTGCATTGCAAAGAAACTAGTAAAGAGAAGATTCCATAGTCGAAATTTGAGCTCCCTTCTCTGAACTCCTGAACAGATAGGGACCCCTCCTGTATTAGCACAACTTCTTTTGAACACTGGTTTGCTCATGTGTTATATTCTCTATTTATATGAACCAGTACCAGATTTATTATTGGAAATGGGAGGTAGCAGAATATTTTCAATTCTGCTCTTTGCTATTGGCCCAATCCATCAGAAGTGTGGAATGTTTCTATGCTTTTTTATCAAGATCCAAAGGGCATAAAACTCAAATGTGTTGTTTGTACCTTGACCTGTAGCATACTTAATAAGAAAATATGCAAAATATCCCCTGGTCCACGCATTCCTGAATCTCATTAACAAGCTCTGTCAAAAGCCCCTTCCCCATGCATTCTGGATCTCCTTAACAAGCTCTGTCAAAAAGCCATATGCTTTTCCATAACAAATACTTAGAAAAATAATGAGAAGAATTTACTATGCAGAATAGCTCCTGCCCCACGCATTCCGGAATCTCCTTAACAAGTTTCGTAAAAAAAACCCCAAGCTTTTCCATAACCAATACTAGGTTCTTTCCAAATTCTCTTTTTTTTCTTTTAAAGGCTTCCAACTGCCTTTGAAGGAGACACTCATCATATGTGCTACTTGTGCTGTATTCAGTTCCAATCCTTGAAAAAATTCCCCAATCCATTTCATGTTTGAAGCATTTTTCTAGTTTTTATAAATTCTTTTTCTTGGTATTATATGATGGTATCCTTGTTATTATATACTCACACTCTATCATTATATGACCAAAACTGTAAGAAAGTTGGCCAAAATCTATACCACAACAAATGTTGTTGTATTGTACATTGTAAATCCATTTTAATTTTGGATTTATCATGTGTTGAGAAGGATCGAATTCCTTGAAATGTGAACTTTTTTTAGAATGCAAAAGCTTGAAAGAAAGTTTGCACCTCTAGATTTGATCCCTTAACCCATAATAGATTTGGAGTTGAGATGGATTTACACATGTTAGTAACATGCAATGCTTAGGAAATTAGAATGAAATTCGATAATATCTCATTATATAATTTGGTATAAAAATAAAATTTCATTCCATACACATTTTATTTTATATATTTGAGATGTTTTATTTATGTGTTCAACGACATTTATATTTTGGCATTATGGTTTGTCACATTTCTATTTATATATATAATATTGGAATATTTTACTTCCAAGTGAATATCGATATATAAGTTGCTCAGTCTCTTCCATCAGTACATAAAGACAAAATGAAACTTTCTTGAGAACAATTGGGTGTTTATCCCAGCCTTGAAATTCTTCAATAGTGGTATTCTCATCTTGTGGATCGGGTGCAGAACCCTATTCAATCCCCTTTTTTGACTTTTTGGTTGCCCTCGAGCAAAGAAAATGGGAAGTGAGAGAAAATAGTTGTGCCCCCATTCTAAATTGATAAGGTACTTGTCCAACACTTTGTTGATAAGGTACTTGTGCCTCCATTCCCTGCTCTCCCAACCCTTGCTTGATGAGAGTGCACGGTGAAAGCCTTCATACACTTTCGAATTCTCACTCTCTTGGTTGGTCTCTTTTTCCTTTGACACATTGACACCCTTTATTTCATTGGAAACATAACATTGACCCCCCTTTATTTGATTGGAAACATAAATATATGATTTCATTTCTTACATCTTCACTTGAAAACAAACATTAATTAGCATGATCTCAGCCTATAATCTTAGATAACGTTAGAAACCGCATTACTTACCATATTATTGAAATGTTATAGAATACAAAAGACCTTACCATATTATTGAAATGTTATAGAATACAAGAGACTCGTTCTAATGTCTTTTAATGGTTTGAGCCATTGAACATTGACTATTGCTTCAAATAAATAAATAATTAGTATGATTATGATTAATCAAATTCAATATAAATAAGGTGATTATTTATAAAATAATTTTGACAACAAGTTGGGGTTGGAAAGATATTTTCTTTTCTTTTTTAATCTATCATTCTATTATTAATCAATTAACTTTTGTCATTAATTTTATTCAATATTTTTAGGAATTCTTGTAGGTGTACACTTTTTAGATGTGCACATACCTCAAAGTAATTGTTTTTATTGTTTACTCTTTTTACTTATTGTTTTAATAGTTGAAATGGTAATTTAATTTAGGTAGATGGGCACTAAAAGGAGGTATTGGAATTAGTTTGTATGTTAGAGAATGGTCTTTGGATTGAAGAAGGAATAACTGCTTCTTGGAGAGTCAAAAGGGAGTCATCTTCTCCCAAAGGGAGTGATCTTTTTTGGGTTGGAAGTCAGACGTGGAGGTGTTTTAGTGACTAGTCAATTATAAGTTTTGAAGAAATATCAACATAGATACATGCGCTACAATTTGCCTTGTGAAGTAGACCAAAAGCGAAGTCCATTTAAAGGGGTTTGTGTTCCTTTCAAAATAACTTTTAGTGGAAGACCCTAATTTAGGTTTTTTTTTCTTAATTTAAATTCAGAGGGCTTTCCCTTGAGATCAAGGGGCTCAAAAAGGGATTTTTCTGAAATATGGAATAATTATAAGCTCTCGAAATTTATTTTTAGCCCCAAAACCCCCAGATAGAAAAGGGAAAATCATCACAACTTCCAATTGAGGTAAGAAGCCAAGTGTAATTTTTTCTTTTGTAAGAAGCCAAGTTTCCTATTTTTTGTATCAAACCATTTCTTTTAAAAAACTCTAAAAAAAGAGTGAAGGGGTATTCACTTAAGCACATAATGGAATGCGAGAAAAATGGTGGATGCATGTGATAGATTTATTATTTCAATGATTGTTGCATGTGAGTCAAACCTATATTTGAGTCAATCGAAGCACATGCAAGAAGAGAGGACAAAATGGATTTGGGGTTTCCCATTTTTCTTTGGCCATTTTGGTTAGGGAAAACGAGCCATCATACTTTCCCTCCCAAAACATTGGGGGTTTTCATGATAGGTTGCATGATGAGAGGACCGAAGTGAAATGAAATGAGAGTGAGTGACAAAACAAGATAGAGGCAACAACAAAACAAGGAAATGTTTGGCAAATAAGCAAGTAGATTGCCAATTAAGAAGAGGGATAATATAGTGAGAAAAAAGAGGAATGGTTGAACATGGGTGAGGTTCATAAAGAGTTATATGCAAACATCTTTAAGCATGTAGAGATAGCTACATTTAGATTCTCTTTGTTGAATCTACCCTTCTCCAATACAAAAAATCAAGTACATCTGAAAGAAGTTTTATAAGGGGCAAGAAAGATCTCCGTGTTGCTCTTTGTTTGATGAACCTTTCATTCTTTATGTTAGAATATTGAGAATATGCATAAACATACAACAATACATTTGCTAACATGCACAAACAAATCTACTAGTCTAGCCCCTTCAAGTGAGCTCCTTTCCACATATGCTTCACAACTTTACAATAGCATTACAATGCAATCCACGAGATATACGTCCAAAGGCTCTCCTTCATCTCTATTATATAGCAAGAGGTATGGAAGAATTGCATCCCAAAATACATGTGGGATAAATGATTTTCCACTTATTTATACAATGAATGGTAATAGGAGAATATTAGAGTTATCTATGACTTCCAATGCTAGATAAAACATCTTACGAGATCATATTAGATACTAAAAATTGAGATGTGAGCTAGAAGCCAAAGGTTGGGTATGAACATTCTCTCATAGGAAGGGGATTATTTTTTCAATGATGAGAAGGATGTTGTGTTTGAGGAAGGAACTTGATTTCTAAATCGAGCATGTCTTTACATTCAATTTTTGTAGATTGGTTTTGATCTTAAAACAAAATTGATGTTCAAAGCTCCAATTGGGTTCATCTACACTTCTTACCCATAGTATTGAAAGTAAGGTTAATATATATTGGCAATGATTTGAGAAATTATTTTTACACGAATAGGTGTTTATATCTTAGAATTTGGGGTGGACTAGTGCCTATGCTTTTCCTAGATTGCACGAGGATGAGGCAAGTGTACTGATCCGGATTTGTGTGGGAACGAAACAAGAGATAGCATATACAGAATCATATACAGACATATATATTCACATACACAGATATATGGCAAGAAACACAATGATACAGTAAACACATATTTTATTAAATATCGGAAATAGAATAGACTGCAAATACAACAGCTAGAATGGTAGGCACTATCTCTGAGAAGAGATGTGGCTGCTGTGCTTATTCGTGCCAAGATGAATACAAAGAGAGGCCGAAAGGGCCTATTTATCATAAGCATGAGGGAAAGAATCCTAAACATCCAAAAACCTAATCCTAGAAGATGAACCGTCATAAAGTTTGCGGCTCCAAGGTGGTTAGTTGAATAGTCAATTTCCTGGGGTCATAACTTTTGCATACGATCTCCGTTTGGGGCGCTCTGTAGTCCGTTGGAAAGATCTATCCGAGGACTACGCTTAAGACTATTTAATAGATAAGTTGCGTCAGACCAAGATTTCCCCAAAAACGTCGTTTAGGGCCTCAAAACGGCCTCGGAAGTTTGGGACTCGAAAAACTGTAGGAAAATTACTAGAAAATTGGCAAAATGGGAAACTGTTTTGAGCCAGTGGAATAGGTGGGTGGCCATCGATATCCATCTAGATGAATCCTCTCCCCTTAGGAAGCAATGGTCTCCATTGTGTCAAATCTCTTATCGTATGTCGAACTGTGTGTTGAGTTGAGCTCCTGGTGCGGCGTTTGCCGAAGCGAAAAGATTGCCTTTCTTTGAAATCTTCAGAAGGTTGTAATTGTTGTTGATGGATGCGCTGGAGTTGTTCAACAGTTTTGGTTGTTGTGGTATCCTTGCTCTGCACTGGTGTGGATGGTTTCTTTTTGGAGGAGCACCTTGAATGCGCGGCCTTACACTGAATAGGCGATGCTGCACATAATTTCTGTTTTTCTTGTTTCTGCTGAGTAGAGAGATAATGGGCAGAGGTTGTGGATGTCTCTGCGATCTGATGTTCTCCTTTAGTGGAAATTGCGAATAGGGAAAATTTCCCAGTGTGGGAGATTATCTTCCTGCCCTGCTTGGTCGGGGTAGGTGAAACTGTCTTTGGTATCCGATAGAGTTGTCCTCACACAGTGACAATGAAACTACGAGGTTGTGATTCATATACAGCATGATGCTTCCACATATATGGTTGTCCTAAAAGAACATCGCATACTTCAAGCGGGGCCACATCACACAATACCTCATCTTTGAAGGGCTTGATGTCGTATGGCAGGCGACATTGATGACTGACACAGATCCCTCGTCCTTGGCTCAACCAACCAATGGTGTATGGTTGCGGGTGTGGTGTTATTGGTAGCTCCAATTTCTTGATGATTTCTGTTGATATTAGGTTCTTTTGGCTGTCGCTGTCCACAACAAAGTGTAGGGGAATTCTCTTCACCCACATCTGTGAGTGGAAAAGGCGCTCCTCTACCTCCGACTCTTCAGGTTCCTCTGGTTGAATCTGTGTGGTGGCAACAACGACACTGGGTTCTGCATCAATGATCTGCTTTTCTTTTTGCGTGGTTGTGAAATTAGGTTTTGAGTCAGAATCGGAACTAGAATTTGATTATGAAGCTTTGATCTCAGCCACCAAGGATTGTTTTGAGCAACATTCAACAGTGTTGTGCCAGGGGCTTTTGTGGAACTCGCACCACTTCCCGGTGTCCTTCTTTGTCTTTTCGTTACCCTTCTTTGCTTGTGGTTGGGAATGGTTGTCCTTTCCCTCCCCCGTGTTCTGCGAGCCAGAGTTTCTCTTGCCCTGCTTCTGTGCAGGTCCGAAGTCATGCTTGTTCTTTTGTTGAAATTTCTGCTCAATTTTGACATCATATCGATAGGTGGTTCCAAGTGAAGAGATTTCCAGGAAATCCATCTATGTTCGTATGTACCGGTGTAGGCTAGTGCGATATTTCAGTACTAGGTGCCGCTCGGAGTCTTTGATACTTAGCTTTGTGCGCAAGGGATGAAATTTGTTGGTGTACTCCGACACTGTTTGGTCTCTCTCTTGACGCAGAATGGTCCATTTTGTGTATTGGTCATCATAGTTTCCCACAGGGTAATATTGTTCCTTAACGACATCTATGAAAGAGGCCCAAGTGTGATCGTAATCAAACAATTCGGACTCGTCTGATGAGTTTTGGTCACAATAAGTTTCCCACCAATTTTTGACACGGGGGACAACCTTGAGGAGCGCAAAGACGATATTTTCTCTGTCGAAAAAATTGTGGATAGAGAAATACCCTTCTAGTAGATTCAACCATTTATCAAGGGCATCGGCATCGATCTGGCCTTCAAATAAAGGGATACCAAAATTAACTTGTACCTTGAAGGGAGTTGCATCTCTGAAACAGCTGCTCGTTGAAGGTGTATCTTTCGTCATCGACATGCGTTGAAGGATTTGGGCAAATCGATATGGCGTTCAAATAAAGGGATATCAAAATTAACTTGTACCTTGAAGGGAGTCGCATCTCCGAAATGGCTGCTCGTTGAAGGTGTATCTATCGCCGTCGACATGCGTTGAAGGATTTGGGCGAAATTATCCATCATCTCGTTCCTTTATCACGCGAGGGCTTTCTCGAGCAACAACTTGATAGGATCTCCTACTCCGTCATCTCTCTTTTCATCTGCCATGGGAGGCATTTTGGGGCGGCGAGAGTGATCTTCCCCAAGTGAAACTAGTTCGAGACCCAACTCTCTGTATCCTGACTTCGTCGGGAACATGTACCGAGAAACAATCAAAGATTGCTCTGATACCACTGATCCGGATTTGTGTGGGAACGAAACAAAAGATAGCATATACAGAATCATATATAGAGATATATATTCATATACACAGATATATGGCAAGAAACACATCGATACAGTAAACACATATTCTATTAAATATCGGAAATAGAACGGGTTGTAAATACAATAGCTAGAATGGTAGGAGCTATCTCTGAGAAGAGATGTGGTCGTTGTGCTAATTCGTGCCAAGATGAATACAAAGAGAGGCCGAAAGGGCCTATTTATCATAAGCATGAGGGAAAAAATCCCAAACATCCAAAAACCTAACCTTAGAAGATGAACCGTCATAAAGTTTGCGGCCCCAAGGTGGTTAGTTGAACAGTCAACTTCCCGGGGTCATAACTTTTGCATACGACCTCCGTTTGGGGCGCTTGGTAGCCCGTTGGAAAGATCTATCCGAGGACTACACTTAGGACCATAAATAGATTGGCTTAGTTGGACCAAGATTTCCCCAAAAACGTCGTTTAGGGCCTCAAAACGGCCCCGAAAGTTTGGGACTCGAAAAACTGTAGGAAAATTACTAGAAAATTGGCAAAATGGGAAACTGTTTTGAACCAGCGGAATAGGTGGGTGGCCACCAATATCCATCTGGATCATGTACTGTCTAGATTGATTTTATGGTGGTCATTCCAAATTCAAAATAAACAATTATAAAAAAAAGGAATATCAAAAATCATTGGTAGGTATGTGTGGATAATTGTTAGCTAATGCAGGAATAACTCGTAGCTAATGGATAACAAGCAGTTCGTGCAACTACGCATAAAGAACGAGTAACTTGTTTGTGTCACTTAACTTATGACTTGTCAGTCTTCACCAACCACAAGTTAAGTGGTTGTGCTAGTATTATATTGAATGAAGTGAGTGAACATCATAAGGATTCATATTTTTTTAGTAACTTCTTTTTATAAGATCACACTAACAATTGTTGTTGGATGGTGTAATTGTGTTGATTATGAAAATGTCCCATCATATTGAGGCAAGATGCACATAAAAGCTTAAAAGTTCTTAATGGCAAGAGCACCAATGCTAACTAGGGAAACAACCTAGATTAAAGAAAGGAACTCCATACCCATCTAATAAGAAGAAATCCTATACCCCAAACTTCAAAATAAGTTCTATGCACCGGTGAATTGAAAAAGAAACAATTTATAAACCAAAGCGTAAAACAAATTATGGACCCTGACCATGTTATACCTTCTAAAAATTATGTACTAAAGGAATAAGAGGAAACAATATAAGCAAACCCTTATGTTTTAGTAAAGAAATAAGAGGAAACAATATAAGCAAACCCTTAACCGTTATGTTTTAGTAAAGGAATAAGAGTAAACAATATAATCAAACCCTTCCTTAACCCTTATGTAAGAAGGATTGGAGAATTGGAGGAAGTAAAACAAAATTGTCTCCCAACATTCAAGGCCACCCTTCCAATCTAAAGATGCCCTAAAATGTATGAATAAATATATCCTCATTCTATATGCGAATAGAGCATTAAAACTTATATTAAACAAAATACGAGCATGGAGGCATAATAATGTGGCTACAATTCAAAAAAATATTTGGTGCAAGGTCTCATAAACCATTGGAATAGTACTTTCTTAGGCCTTGAAAGCAACCAAGGCACCAAAGGGTCTCATAAACCATTGGAATACTACTTTCTTAGGCGCAACCAAGGATTCCCTTGTGAATTTCAATAAATTATTACAACATATTTCCGTAGTGAATTTCAATAAATGGTTACATATTTAGATATTCTTCACCATAAAAATTAAAATCATACCTTGTAATATTAAAGAATTAGGTCCAAAAACTAAAATGGCAACTCTAAAAAGGAAAGCGCAACCAAATCTAGTACTGCTTGAAAATCCAAACTAAACTCTAAAGAAAAGGACGAACAAAAAAGGCAATATAACCTAGCATATAAGGAAAATATAAACCAACAAATGGAAGAGAAAGTAGTCTATTACTTTAGTATGATCCCAAAACCTCTGTTCTTATCTAGATTTTCACAAGTAGATTTCAACTAAGCGTAAAGATGTTTTCAAGACTTTACCATTACGTTCATTTTGACCAGCGTTTATGGACTTAACTTGGGTACACCAAAACAATATTTTGTAGGGGATTATTTGAGGAGATGACACAAATATCAGACCTCACATGGATAATGGGAAGAGATCGAAACACCATTTTGGGAGTTTATGATAGAAAGGGGGGTTTTATAGGGAATGTTATTTTTATTTTTTTCTTAATAGATGCTTCCAATCAATAAGACATGACATAGGATGCATATTTTTTTAGAACGAGTATAATTTTTATATTAAGTAAGAAAAGCAAAACAACCAAAATAATATAATTCATAAGCTTTTCATAGACTTTCCATAGAGGCTTTAAACTTTGTAGAGCAGTACCACAAAATTTGTCCTCAACATATAGTCCTATTATTATGCTTACATTGTTAAAAAAAAATTGTAACTATAAAGCCTTATAAACTGTCCTAATATAACAATATGAGTGTAAAACATGGATATATAAGACTAGAGGACTACGAAAATACATGGCTGCGATGCTCTTCATCCATCTATTGTTCCTCCTTAATTGGTCTCTAAGTACTTGGCATTTCCATAGTTGCCATGGTTGTTTGATGCACAGTTTCCTGTTCAATCCTCTTTGAACCAACTTAGTGTACATGTTGTGATTGTGTGCCTTGGGTTAACACCCCAAAATGATGTTACAATGCATCTCAGATTCACTAGCCAACTTCTTGATTTTCTCTCCTTGTTCTCTAAATCTGATTTCCAATTCTTCTTGCTTGACATCCTCAGATGTTCAGTATGGGAGGTTATGTAATCCAATGCCTCCTTCATAACCTCCATTTGAGCATTAATTTTTGCATCATTATCTTCAATTCCATTATGTCACCGAGGCTGTAACCTCCACCAACACCCCAATTCAAGAGGTTGTCCATATGCACACTCTCATAGAGTTTCGTAGACTAAAATTCTCCAACCCCACAGAGTAATTTACTCCCAAACACAATATTGAAATCACAAATAGAGAAGCAGAGAATCCGAAGATTTACATCTTGACCATTACTACAAATGAAATTCTTCCACCTCTATGTTCTATCCAATCTTCAAGGTAAGGTGGAAAAACACAGGCCGAGTTATTACCTCCCCGTGTTACCCAAGAATTCTACAATGCAATGTCAAGTTCACTCCCCCTTGAGATAGAACATCCCACCTTCCAACATTCATCCAAATGACTGATATCTCTTACTAGAGATACCCCACTTATAGAAGATAGCAACAAATTGAATGCCACAAAATAAATGTTCAATGGATAAAGGAAAGAGATGAGGGGGCAAAGAACACAAGGGAGTGTTATGTCTCCCTTGCTTTCCATAAAGAGGAGGTTTAATCCTAGTCAAGGGAAATTGTGCCAAGTGTACTACATATTGTCGGTTTTGATTCAGTGATTAGGTAATTTATGAGACCTTTTCTATAGTTTTTCATGAGAATAAATTAAAACTAGGGAAGCCACCTACATTTTGGTTGGGCCCCATTTTCAACAAACACCCCTCTGTCTTAATCTATTTCTTTGTTATCTAGCTTGTTTTCCATGGAATTATTTTTCTTTCTAAAATGTATATTGATTTCCTTTAATTGCTTGAGGCTCCATATTATTCTTGAGTTTTGCTCATGGTGGATCCTTCGTTAACAATTTTCTTCATTACTTGATTGATCACTGTAGAATTTGAGCCTGCTAATCTAGATACTAAGCAACATAGCAATACTATGAAAGATATAAGCAATCTAACAAATTCATGCAATAAATGTGCTAAACATTAATCATTACATAAAAGTGAGAAGTTAATAACAAGAGATATTGCCGTATTACATTAAGCTTCAATGAATGAAGTAGAAAGTATAAATATGCAAGACTATTTGAATAGGTCATGTAGGCAATTCGAATTGCTCATGCAATGCATGAGATGCTAGCTAGGCTTAAGTAGAGCCATAATATCCATGCACACTTTCTAAGATGAGTTAACTAACCCATGACTACCCTAAGTGGACTTAGCTCCCTACATGCTAGGAGTAATTGGATGCAATTGATAGAAGGGACATGCAACTAACTGAAAGAACATGCAATTGATTAAAGGCACATGCATGAGGTGCACATCCCTAAAAACACTCAAGGAGGGTGCTACTGTCTCATAATAGCTAAAAAAAGGTGCATGGAGTCCATGAACAATGAAGTATACTCCCTAGATCCACTCCACAACTCTAACTTTCAATGTGGGACCCTAGAATCAAGGAAAATAAGCCCTACTTGAAGGAATTCGCCCACATATGCCAAAATAGACTCCAGGAGCTCTAATTAAAATAGTAGTGTAGGCCCTTAGGAGCTTAGAAGGAGCTCCAAGGTAGCTAAGAAGACCAAATTGGATGAAATTTGGACTTGTAGACTAAGGCCCTAGGTAGGAGCATGAAGCTATGGTGAGGGTTATTATGCTCTAACACCCCCCCTACCCACCCATAAGTCGAACTAGGTGAAATAAATGCAAAAAATGGGTCTCGACAATTTGTAGCCATATTAGGTACCCATGTAAAAACGATTCTCTAAAAACTAATTAAGAGGGAAAAACCACATGGGAACCCCCCCCTCCCACCCATAGAAGAGAATGTAAATGAGAAGGCTAAAGAGATTGCTAAAAAGGATCCTTCAAATTCAAGGCAACTCATAACTTGTTGATATGCTTCTCGATGAAGGGATTTGTGAAGATCCCTACAAACTTTTGTGAACTCCTCCTTATCTCGAGGTGCATGTGAGCCCATTCATGAGATCCAAACACTTTGGAGCACTCGAATTATGGTTCTTTGACCACTCCTTGCTTCGAATGGAGGAAACCCCTTGAAGCTTTTGCGCAAAACTTGGTGAATTGTAGGAGCAAACGTTGTAGATCTAGAGTGTTAAGGGACATTATGTAGGTCTTTTTCAATGAGACCTGATTTGGGACAAGTTCTCTCGTAGATCCTGAGTATGAAGAGAATTCTGGAGGTATTCTTCAATGAGAACTTGATTTTCGAAAAGTGCTCCAATGGATAGTAAAAAATTGTTGATCACCTCTTCTTTTGGGCATATAAAAGGGTCTTCCTCAACCAAGTGTTGGATCAAAACTGGTGCATCTCCCATTGTGGTAGGATGTGTGCAAGGCTCAATGGATTTCAATATGTCCTTGTAAGCCATATGTTGTGAAGCTTTTGGGGCCTCTTTCAACCTATCAATGGATTTGAATATGTCCTCGTAGGGTATATGTTGTGAATATTTTGGGGCCTCCTTCAATCTTCAATAAGACTGGATCCATGTAAAATCTAGTATACCAACTCATTTAGCACCCCTGCAACTTTGATACCATGTACAATTTGAGCATGTAGATATAGATACTAAGCAACATATCACTACTATGAAAGAGATCAGTAATCTAACAAATTCATGCAATAAATGTGCTAAACATTAATCATTACATAAAAGAGAGAAGTCAATAACAAGAGAGAATGTTGTATTACATTAAGCTCCAATGAATGAAGTAGAAAGTATAAATAGGAAATGAAATTTGAATAGGTCATGGAGGCAACTTGAATTGCTCATGCAATGCATGAGATGTTAGATAGGCTTAATTAGATCCATAATAGCCATGCACACTCTCTAAGATGAATTAACTAACCCATGACCAACCTAAGTGGAATTAGCTCCCTACATGCTAGGAGAAACTGGTTGCAACTGATAGAAGGTACATGCAACTGAATGAAGGCACATGCATGAGGTGCACATCTCTAAAAACACTCAAGGAGGGTGCTACTGTATTACAATAGCTAAAAAAAACGTGCATGGAGTCCCTAAACAATGGAGTAAACTCCCTAGATTCACTCCACAATTCTAACTTGCAATGTGGGACCCTAAAATCAAGGAAAATAATTCCTAATTGAAAGAATCCGTCCTCATATGCCAAAATAGACTCCGAGGTCTCTAAAAATAGTAGTGTAGGCCCTTAGGAGCTTAGAAGGAGCTCTAGGGTGACTTAGAAGGCCAAATTGGATGAAATTTGGATCTGCAAACTCATGAAGTCACAACCTAAGTCCCTAGGTAGGAGAATGAAGCTATGGTGAGAGTTGTTATGCTCTAACAATGATGAGAAGAGAATCTCCAAGAATTAATATTTTTTGGATCTTGGGGAATTTGATAATTTTCAACCCCAAATATAGAGCATCTAGCTCTTCCTGGTTATTACTTTATGATACCATTCCCTAATAGAAGGTATGTTCAATTTTTTCTTTGGGATAAAAAAGGACCCCCTACACTTGCCACCCCATACATAGGATGCATAGTTGTGAAATAAATTCTTTGGCTAAAATATGAAATGATTGTAAGGTATCTATTCTGCCAAATTTTCTTAAGAATTTCCCTTGGTGCCAACCAGCCTTGCAAGTACTGGTGCACAACAAACACGAAGAAAATCACAAGCATGTTCTAGGTGAGACATGAACCATAGTGGCATGTTTAACAATGTCGTCTTTCACCAACCAGCTATTATTGGCAATTAATCACTATTTGACATTATACAAGAGAAAGTTCCTTACTAGACATTGAATCGAAATCATTTAGTTTCAACTATAAGGAAAATAGGGTGATGGAGGCAAGAGTGGGCATATTATTATTAATCCTGAAAACACACATAACTACTCTATGCTTTGGGTCTTGGGATTATAGTAATAACGAAGACGAGGTACTAGTGATCTTATATCAAGGATTCAAACTCATGAACACACCAAATTGCATTTATGCATATAATTGGCGACCCAACCATAACTATTTGTGCATTGATTCAAGATCGAACTTCATTATATCCAAGAATACTAGAATTCTTTAAAGGATAATTTCCCTACACTAGCAATCCTGGCAAGTGGATTATTTCCAAGTGAAATGCACTCTTAATGTCAAAGTAGACAAAATGGATAAGATTGGTATCTTAAGGTTGGAGGTGGAAATATGGGTTAGGATGGGTAACACAGAGGAAATGATTCAATGCCTTATTCCATGATAATAACCATAGTCTTAAAGGGAATCATGTTCCCTCTCTCTCTACCCTACTCAAGAAACTTCTCTATGAATAATGTTGGTGGCCTCTTACTATGTTCTCTCAATTTGGTGACCTTGTGTTTATTGAAACAAACCAATTGAATGATTTTATCCCTTAGGAGAGTGAGGTGTGATGGATTTCACAAGTTATGAAGTTGATTTCTATTTGTTTATTGAATGATAATATTATCCTATGATATATTGTAATAATATTTTTCCCTCTTGGAGCGGCTTCTTATTCATTCACTCTTTCACTTGATTTAGACATGGCATCACTAAATTGGGTTATGCGTATTTGGCTATCTGCTATATTTGGTATCATATTGGCCAATCCTTGGTTTGGCTCCTTCAAACAAGACATCCTATCTATTTTGCTCTAATTATTTTTGAATTAGTCATTACATGGAAATTCTAGGGTGATAGAGGACGTAACAAAGTACATTGTGTAAATAACTTAAAATTGGGTTTGCTATATTTTGGAAATTATAGGTTGTACAAGTTAGAGTTTTCACTTAATCCTTAAACTAGGATTAAACATGTGGTTTGAATGAAACAATCATAACTACATAGTGTGAGGTCCAAATTGAGTGTTGTTGTTGGTAATCGATAGAATATAGAACAAAGTGATTCATGTCCAAATTTTTTACCATTGGAGAAATATTTGCCAAGTGGAAGTCCATACAATTCAACTCTCTTGGAATAGGGGAAAAAAACAGGTGTGGTAATTCTATTAGCATATAAGGTCACTATGACTTTAGGTTTGGGATAATATTCACTTTGTGTGTAAAGCAATTTATCCCACATTGACAAGTGGAAATAATTCGCTTAGTGAATATTAGGATATAAGGAGGTGAGCTCCATTGTAATGTTAGGATATTAAGACACTTAGGAGTTAGTTAAGATCAACTTGGTTTAATGTATATTTAGGTAAAGTGTGTTTATTTAGTATGCATTTGTACACATGTAATCTGAAGGTCACGATATGTTCTTGACCTAGGGTGATCCGATGGTTCATTTCTCACCTTGATCTTATTGGCCATTGATCCATGGCTTAACACCCAATTGGTGAATGATCTCTATTTAAAGAGAATAGAGGGTCATTTGCTTGATTATCAATTGTGAGAAAATCATTGTAACATTTCTTTTTTTTGCATAATATATTGCATCAAGTAGCTATTTGGTTGGGGTCGTGGATTGTTTCCCTCTTCGAGAGTTTTAACCACGTAAAAACATCGGTGTGTTGATTTGTGATCTGTTTGTGTGAGTAGTTTCTGAAGGTGTTTGATCTTTTGGAAATATCATGTGTTAGTCGAACATGGTATCATAGTTCTTATGAATTTCCACTTATGTTGATGATTGAGATCTTGAATCGATGTTGCCGCATGCATCAAAGGATTTCTGGTTTCTAATATTTTTGTTCATTTCATGGTTGAGAGAGGTGTTCCATTATTTCCGGAGTGCTTCTTTCAGTTGGAAACATTTTTTGTCTCACTGAAAAATGTTTCCGTTTGCCCAAGATACGAACATTTTACCAGATCCAGAGGTATACTGTTTACAGTGACACATTTTTAAATTTTTTTCTCATATTCTTTCAACTTTTAGCCTGGTTTTTTGTTTTATTTTTGGTTTGTTACCTTTTCAATCTATGTATGCTCTATTTCGTGTACTCTGTGTGAATTCGACAAATCAGAAACAGAGCCGACAAAGTTTTCTTTACTGCATATGCTCTTTGCCGTGCATTTTGTGCGAACTCGGTAAACCAAAACAATGATAAAACTTACATTTTATGGGAAATATAACCAAGGACTAACCTCAAATTTGAGAGATATTAGTTTCCAAATTTCATTTTGTTTTTTGTTTTTGTGTGGTTGTGTAAAGTGTCTTACAGGCCAAAAAGCAAGGTTTTTTGGGTAGGCATGCTCTTACAACAACAACAACAACAACAACCATAATCTCCTCCATAATATTACTAAATCTTTTTGCTTAGTTGACTTGATTGAAAGTTACTTTTAAAATTAAGAGGTATTGGATTCAATTCAAGTTCATGTAACTTTAAGTTATAAAGTAACTATATTGTAAAAGTGTTTCCCACTTGTTTTATAAAAGTGGGTCACTTATTTTAAAGCAACTTATTTGTAAAAGTGAGTTTATAGGAAAAGTTGGTAGGGGGGATTCTTTACTGTGTTATTTTCTCCCATCATTACATGGATCAAGCTTTCCTTGCCACATGGCTCCTTAGCTCATTTTTATGCCTTTCTTCAAAATGCCATAACTTTGACATCCATAGTTCGTTTTCAGTTTCGTTTTTTTTAATTTCCTATTTTTTCAATATATTTACATCTAGACCATCGATTTCTTCTTTTAAAGGAATATTACCTATTTATTTCAATATGGCCACTCCATGTGATATTCTGCTTGCTAGTACCAACTACTTCTCATGGAAAGCCTGTACGAAGGATGTCCTACAAAGTAGGGAACTTTTTCAGATTACCTTGGGAAAATAAACTGACCTATTAACAATGATAAGAAAATAAAATGGGACAATACATGTGATGAAGCTCGTGGATTAATTGAGAAGTCAATTTCTAATGAGTTATGTTTCCACATTCAAGGAATTGATGAACCAGATAAGACCTGAGAAAAATTGGAAACTGTGTTTAGTAAACACAATGAGATTCGAGGTCACCATCTTGAAAATGAGTTGATTTATTTAAATCCAAGTGACTTTCTTGAATTTAAGACTATCTATCTAAATTCAAAACCCTTAGAACCTTAGTTATAGAATGCAAAATAGCTAAGACAAAAAATAAATTCATTTATGTTATTCTTTCTGAGCTTGGTAATGTTTATTTTGTTTTTGTATCTACCTTTTGCTCCATGAAATAATCTCTTGGGGCTCACTATGTATACCCAATTTTAAATCATTTTGTGATTCATTGATCATCTTGGAGTAATCATCAATGCTGATACATCTATCAAAGATTTAGTGGCACAACAGAAGAACAAGACCAAAAATACCAAGATGTACAAGCTTATCCTCACAATAATAAGCAAAACATGGGCCCCAAACCCTCCTGGCCAACTCATCTTTCCAATGATGACAAGGGAACCAAATCAAAAGATAAGAAGACTGAGCGACATAGCATTTTTGCGGGAAAGATGTGTTGGAACATTCAATATTGACTTGTGTGGTATTGTTGGCATAAACAACTCTAATATTATAAAATAGAGTTATCCCACATGCATAATGTAATAAATTCTCTTATTACCACTCTTTATATAAGAGAAGTGGTAAATAATTTATCCCACATGTATTATGGGTTGTAATTCTTCCATACCTCTAGCTATATAATAGAGGTGAAGGAGACCTTTTGGAGTATGTTATGGAAACACACATGATATTTTTGTGTCATTGTGACATGAAGTGAATATATGGCGTGATGCTTATGTGAGGTTTCCATGTATTATAAGATGGAGATTTCTGAGAAGAAAATAGCTTCATGTGAATGTTTCCCCATTTAGGGTTTTACCACATATATATGGTGTATCAATTATTTTCTCTTGTCTCTAGTTTTTTACTTTGATTATTGTTTCTTGTATGGATAGAAGGATATACTAGTAGATCCTTGCTATTGATTTGCATGTTAGCAAACATATTGTTGTATGTTCATGCATATTCTCAGTGTTCTAACAAGATGGTAATGTGGAATCTAAGTCTTTCAAGAAAATGACATCCTTGGAAGAAACAATGGACAATCACAACATCAAGCTTGATTTGTCTTCTAACTCTACAACTCAAAGACATGCACTTTGTGCTTCTGATTTTTTCTTCAATGCATCTTCTTCCTCTTCTTCTAATGACTGGCTCGTTGATTTTGGAGCATCTTATCATATGGCTAAGAATAAATCCATTTTTATTGCTCTAAATGAATGTAACACCAAACAAATATTTGTTAGTGATGATAGATCTCTTAATGTTGTAGGATATAGAGTAGTTAAGCTAGATGATGGTCAATTCAATGATGTATTATGTGTCCCAAGAATTTCCCGCAATTTGTTGTCAGTCTATCAAATCACTCATTCTGGTGAAGGTAAGACTATAATGTTTACACCTCATTGAGTTGTAATCAAGGATTTCAAATATCCTAAACATGTCCTAGCTATTGGAATTGTTGATGATATTACTAGTTTGTATAGATTCAACAACTTTGGGTCATCACCTTTTCCCTCAGTTTTAATTTCTCATAGTGATGACTTGAGCAAACTTTGGCATAAGCGATTTGGTCATTTAAACTATTACTCATTGCAACAACTGTGTAATAAAAAAATGGTGATTGGTCTTCCTCTCTTCTCTTGTAGAGATGGTGTTTGTCCCTGGGGTGTTCTTGGAAAACATCATCGGGGCAGTTTTGAAAAATGTGTCTCTTGGCATGCCTCGACCCCCTTGCAGCTTGTTCATAGTGATTTGTGTGATCTGCTTCCTTTTGTTTCTTTCTCTTAATTCAAGTATTTCTTAACTTTCATTGATGACTTCTCTAGATGCACTTGGATTTATTTATTAAAATTTAAGAGTGAATTTTTTGATAAGTTTTTGGCCTGCAAGGCCCTTGTAGAAAAACAATATGGACATCAAATACACAAGTTACTTGAAAATAATGGAGGCGAATGTGTAAGCAACAAATTTACTACTTACTGCACTACACGGGGAATTCAAATGCAACATACTATTCTAAACACTCCACAACAAAATGGTGTTGCTAAGAGAAATATCACACATTAAAGGAAATGACTAATTGTATCCTCCAAGCTAAGGGATTAAGTCTTCAATTGTGGGTTGAAGACATTAATAGTGCCAATTACATAGTCAATCGAATTCCCACCAAAGCTCTAAAAGATATAACATTGGGAGAAGCATGGAGTACATTAAACCAGATGTCATCCACTTCTGTGTGTTTGGTAGTAAAGCATAGACTCATATTCCTGATGAAAAATGAAAAGCATTTATCCTAAGAGTGAAAAGTGCATATTTGTTGGATATTCTGAAGATCTAAAATATTATAGATTTCTTCAACCAAAACCCAATGACATCATTATTATAAGAGATGTTAAATTTGATGAAAATGCCTCGACTTGCGATCCTAATTCCGCATATGTGCCATTTGTGGCATGCGAGCCTAATTCAGCTTTTGTGCCATCTACATCCTATGAGCCATCTTCGATACTTGTGCCATCTTATACTCCCAACTTCCTTGATAGTGTTCACAGTCTGGCTTCTTCTTCTTATGATTATAATGAGGATGAAATCCAACTTCGCCTGCTCATTTTCCTTCAGTTGCACTAGAGCAACTGCTTCCTCAATGGATTCATACAACATGCAAAGCAACTGGTGATCTTGTCGGTGATCATCGTCGAACACGTTCATACTTCTGGTGAGCCTCTTCTATGTTGGCTCAAGTTTTAGATAATTTTGATCTAGAGACAATTATAGAAGCTTCAAGCAATCCATATTGGGACGCGACTATGGATGAAGAATATTGTTCCTTAATGGTGAACGGTACTTGGGATCTTGTACCTCTTCCAAAGGGAAGAAACTTGTAAGATGTAAATGGGTATATCAAACTAAGTATGCATCCGATGGAAGTTTTGAAATACTTAAGGCAAGGTTAGTTGCCAATGGATTTTACCAACTTGAGAGAATTGACTACAATGGAATCTTTTCCCCTATCACCAAAATGAATTCTATCCACTTTATTCTTTCCCTTGCTACTTCACATTAATGGGAGGTCCATCAAATGCATGTCAAGTCTTCCTTCTTGCATGGGGATTTGCGTGAAGAAATTTACATGGAACAACCTCCTGGCTATGTTCAAAATGACTCTATCCTTGTATGTCACCTTAAAAAATCTCTATATGGCCTTACGCAATCTCCTTGAGCCTAGCATGCAAAAATGGATAGCTTTCTTCTTGACACTGTTTTTTCTAGATACCATTCTAACCCCAATGTCTATACCAAGAAAGTAGGAAACCATCTCATTATCCTCTTTCTTTATGTTGATGACCTTATTGTTACTGGTAGTGGCCATAACCTTTTAACCCATGTTCAATCCAACATTAAGATGAAATTTGAAATGATAGACTTAGTAAATTTGCACTATTTTCTTGGACTCCATGTCCTAGAAACCAAATAATGAATTTTTCGTTTTCAGTCTAAGTATGCTTGTGTCCTCCTTCGTCAGTTTCACATGGAAGATTGTAAACCAACCCCATCTCCTTTCTATTTTGGAGTCAAACTTTCTACCACTTGCACTTCACCTGAAGTAGATGCCACCTTGTATTGTTAGCTCATTGGTATTATCTTGTACTTGACTCATGATCGTCCTGATATTTCCTTTGATGTTGGTCTTGTTTCTCGATATATGAAAATGACCCAAGAAAGTTATTGGAAAGTAACAAAAAGACTACTTCGATATATCCAGGGTACAATTCAGTTTGGAATTCATTACAGTTCAGGGGGGGACTCCTTTATTGGTTGGTTTCACTAATTCACATTGTGTTGACGACCCTGATGATCAGAAGTATACTGTAGGACTGTTTTCAATCTTGGTTAAAGACTTGCCACTTGGGATTGTAAGAAACAACAAGGTCTTTCTCTTTCTTCAACATAAGTAGAGTATCGAACTACAATTAATGCAAGTTAGGAAGCCTTGTGGCTTCGATAGATCCTTTCATGGTTTAGATTCGAGCAAACATCCAACTACCCTTTGGTGTGACAATCAAAGTTCCATGAAGCTCGCCACAAATATTGTTCAACATCAACACAACAAACACATTGACATACATATACACTTCATCATAAATCTTGCTCACGATCGCATTCTCGAGGTGCTATTTTTCCCTACAAATGATCAAGCTGCAGACATCTTCACAAAGTCTCTTACATAAATGAAGTTTTCAAAACTTTGATCTATGTTAGGAGTTCGAGAATTTGTCATTCAGGGGGGATATGCTCTAGTTCCTCCTTCTTTCTCCTATAGTGTCACTTTTGTAAATCCTTCAATCCTATCCCAAGTTGTTCTTAAGAGGGGATGCTAGGATATTAAGATACTTAGGAGGTAGTTAAGATCAACTTGGTTTAATGTATCTTTAGGTAAAGTGTGTTTCTTTAGTATGATTTAGTATGCATTTGTACATATGTAATTTGACGATCATAATATGTTCTAGACATAGAGTGATCCAATGGTTCATTCTCACCTCGATCTTAACGGATATTGGTGCATAGCTTATCACCCGATTGGTCCATGATCTCTATTTAAAGAACATTGAGGTTCATTTGCTCGATGATTTTTTGTGAGAAACTCATTGTAATAATTATTTTCTTTTGCATAATATTTTAACTCAAGTATCTATTTGGTTGGGGCCTGGACTGTTTCTCTCTTCAAGGGTTTTAACCATGTAAAAAGCATCAATGTGTTGATCCATGATTTGTTTGTGTGAGCGTTTTATGAAGGTGTTCGATTTTTTGGAAATATCATGTGTTAGTCGTACATGTAATACACGCACTAATTATTCATAATGTCATATTTTGTTTATCTGTCTTATATTCCATGTTGTAACCCTACCTAGGGTTTCTAGTTCTATAACATAATATTAGAGGGAAAGTGCGCCTAGGACTATACTGCCTAGTATGCTCTTCTCTTGCATCGCATGATGACATGGAGAATCATAAACACGTGATTAGATTAAATAGAAGTAACCTATTTGTTATAACATATTTTGACACACTTGTCCCATAGATGTTGTAGATGGTCCAATCTTATCCATTTCCCGTTTTTGCAGACTCCCCTGACTCCTTGTGATCTGTGAACAAGCACTTTACATGGAAAGATTCTAAAAAACCAATTGTTTCATGATGTACGTGACCTTTACATTGATTAGTTGCGTATGTGCGGATTTCCCTTGTCCAACCCACGTACATGTGTGCTCGAGGGAAAAAAATAAAAATAAATTACTTTTAAGAAAAAAATTGTGATTTCAATCGTTCCCACTTGTCCCAATCCTTTAAGTAACTATCTCCAACTTCCCTAAGTGCCTCCCCATCAATATAAAAGAGACATAGGAGAAGGAAAATTAACACCAAGTATTGGATAGAGTACCCTCATGATGTTCATTTGATATTTGATCAAGAACCCTTGTTATCACGGTTTGCAAAACTCCCTTTCCCATATCTGGAACTCTATCTTCCAGTCCTCCTTGAGAGCTCTTATTATGCTAAATAATGCTTGGGATTATTTTGAGCATACTTCATAAGGAAGAAATCCGGATTGGATTTTGAGTGTGTGAAGAACCGGGTGGAGGAACTCGGGTTTCAGTTTCATAATGGTGCCACAGTGAGGTTCAGGTTGTATCTTATCATTTGTACCTTGTTGTCATATTTTATATAAAGATCTCTCTTTTTCGTCCATTTCACGTGTTGAATTATTGTTTTTTATCAATGAAATTTGGAGGTGTCTTTCAACAATTTCATTTACCTATTCAATCTTTGTAGCAGTGATATTGTTGTCAAATATTTGTTTATATTTAGGTTTACATTGGATATTTGAAGAAAATATTGGAGTAGTCATGGTAAAAGGGAATTCTTCATCGAATGCTTGGATCCATGTGAATCAATTTCTTAACTTACTTTCTCATTTGTAAATATGTTTGTAAATATTGCTAGTTAATTGTTTGCTTGAAAGTTTGAGTCATATTTTATGGGCATTGCTTTGTGGTGACTATGCCCAAAGTTCACTAGGGTTGCTAATATACCCGAAACAGGAATGGCGAATCCATTGGGTATTTTCTCCATTTTTGGGTAGTTTAGGGTTTTCTTGTTTATTTGTTTTTTATTGATTTTCGTGTCTCTTTTCTCCAGACACGTAACATCTATGTATTAAAGGAAGCATGTCATCATCTTGAGCGTGATAATCTTTGCTGGATGTATGCTGGGACAGGTATGTTTTAAATCTTATTCAGGAGGGCGCTTCTCTATCGTAGGAGGAAGATGTTATATGTTGGGGCCTCAATAATAATGATGGAAACCTATCTGCTCGTTTGGCATATTTGTTTTTAACGGAGGAGGAGTTCGGTGAAGCGAGGCAACATCGATATGCTTCGTTTTGGAAATTGAAGTGTGCCCCAAAGATACTATGTTTTGTGTGGCTTGTTCTTAATAACAAGGTGCTCACCTGGAATAATATCTGCAAGCGTGGTTTCCAAGGCCCTGGGATTTGCGCCTTATGCTGGAAAGATAGGGAGGACATGGAACATTTATTTGGTCAATGCCATTACTTTGGATTGCTTTGGACCGGTATTCAAACTTATATTGGGTTTCTTTTTCCCTGGACTGGTCTCTCTCTCATTGAGTTCTTATGGATGTGGATCAGGTCCCATGTATTTGACCCTACTCTTTTATGTGTTACTCTGTGGGAGCTATGGAAAGCTCGTAACCGATTTATTTTCCAGGATATTGTTCTTACTCCCATCCCACATCTATGTGCTAGAATTGCTGGCTATTTTAAGCACACACGTAATACATTGGATAAGCTGTCGAGAAATGTGGTTCAACATGTGGAAAATGAGTTCTGTCTACCTATCTGTTACTTTGATGGTGCGGCCCAGGAGGGCATTTGTGGAGCAGGGATTATCTTAAAATTTTATCCGCACCTGTATTATCAGCTTCAGCTGGGCGCTACTAGAGGTACAAACACCAGGTTGGAGCTTTTAGCACTTTGGGGTCTGTTGTTCTTTGCGAAGTATTTGGGCCTTTCCATGCTGAATATTTTCGGTATGACTCCCTTGTTATTATCTCTTGGGCCAAGGGAGAGCATTGTCTCTCCTCGATTCAGTTGGGTGGTTGGATTAAACGTGTTCTTACACTTATTGAAGGTTTTTCTGCTATCTCTTTTCGGCATATTTATCGAGAATTTAACACTGAGGCTGATAAGATCTCCAAGCTTGCCCTGGGGAAATGAATGGTGAATCTATCCTTGTCCGGGATTTCAGGGACGGGGCTCCCTCCAAAATGTACCACCTCTCACATGTTTAAAGTCTACTTTCTGGAAGGTCTTGGGTCTGTAGTTCTGATCGTGAATTTTGAACTTTAGTATCCTGTGTGGACGTTATATTTTGGCCTGTTGAATACACACGCAGTATTGTAATCGATTATATGTATGTATAGGCTCCTTTCCTTTTGGTATCTCTGGATACAACTTTTCTCTAATAAAAGTTGTTTTTTTCGAATGAAAAAAATAGAAAAGTAGAAAAAAATAGAAAAGTTTGGAAAATTTGTTGCATTTTGAAATAAGTGTCATATAGCACTTAAACAATGAATGATCATTTTTTCTTTCTATGCTTATATATCTTTAAAAGTGTTTTTAATTCTCGTAAGTGTCAAGAACACACCAGTTTCACTTTTGTTCCCTGAGTAAAAACAACCACTTAAAACTAACGCTTAATCTAAAACCAGTTAGAACTTTATTTTTTGATAGGGTTCACTGATTTAGCTTAAGCTTAGGATCTTGGGATAGGTTGGCAGTTAACAACCCAATATTATTTTAAAATTTTAAACTTAGTGGTCTCTTCAGAAGTATAGGAATAAATCCAACACTGTAAGGGTGTGGCTAGGAAGCTCCACTAACACCGGAGTTAAGCATGAGGTTGTGTGAGGTTGAGTTGAAGGGAAAACCCCCCCAATACTTAAATCAATCATTTGTGGAATTTTGCGTGTATGGGGATTTCTTTAGTACCAAAATTTGGGCCCCTTGAGGTGCTAGTACTATTGAGAGCTCGGACTTAGCTACCCTTCCCATACGTAGGATCCTGACCGTCGATTGTTTCCCCGGACATCGACTACGGAATTGTGACCATAGTATATTGTCTTAGGTACCACACAGGTGAAGGAAGGGGGCTTCCTACCAACCTTGAATAGACATTGAGCCAAACTGATAATACCCTTGCAGGATGTCCTATGCCTTGTGGGGAGACTTGCACCAAGAAGGACTATTAGCAGAGGCCTTGGTAATTGTTCTCAAACCTTTGTTGTTTGGATGTGGGACTTACTCAACCCACACTGAACTTTGAAAGGAACTTTGTTTTCCTTGTTGATTTCCCAGGACTCTTTATAGTGGTGTGCTCTTTGTATTGTGTGTGATTTAGTGGTCCTTAGAATTTAATTTGTTTTGAAACATTTTTATGTGTGGAAGATCAACCACTTCCCCATTCTAGGAGGATTCAGAACCTTCCTTTGGTCAAAGTTGAACCTCCACCGCATACACAAAGGCACCAAACAAACACATTTGGATCTTTTGAGCCAATGGGTTCCATTGATATCATCGGTGAACCACAACTTATAAGAAATAACACTTCTGCACCACAAATCACCAGAGTTGAATATTTGCAAGCTAAAGACTTTGTAAGACCCTTCAATTCTCTTTTATCTGGACTTGATGATTCAGTCTTAGTGCAGGTTCCTATTCCTTCTGACAAATAACAAGTGATTACCGCATAAGCAGAGGTTTGATCGTGGATGATCTAGGGGAAAGTTCAAGAGATATGCATACTCCCACTTCATCCATGGTAACAAGAGGATTTTCTCCTCCTCATATAACTACCTAGATGTTAAATGCAATGATAGATAGTTCAACTCATGTTGTTACGATTGGTACCAGTACTATACCTTTAGGTTCTGTAGTTACTCAACCTATGAGTGTTTCTAAATCGTCACCTTTTAGTTCTAGTGCCTTCACATTTGGGATGCATGTTTTGGTTATTCCTAATTTTCCTACTATTTCTAATCCCCTATTTTAGAATCCTACCACTGGGTTTAGTGGTTCCTGATCTACACCTTTCCAAGGTTTTCCTTGGAATGGAGAACATATTCCCCCGTCCTTTCCCTCTTTTGGGAGTGGACCCATCCAATCTTCTAGACCTGTTGTTGTCATAAACTAGTTCACAGGTTTCAATAATCAAATGGGTGGTTTCCAATCATCCTCTATGCTTGCTAGATCTCCCCCCTTTTCACTTTTTAGTAGATGAGGTAGTAACGTTATACTTTCAACTAAGATTCTATCTAGGGGAAACATGTCTCAAGCTCAATCAAGTTGGATGCAGGGAAATCATGTTGGGGGTAATCCTTTGCATAGCCACTAAAACCCATTTGTAGGAGCAAGTGATACACGAGCAATGGAAGGGGGCACCCCCTATCAATCTGTTTGGAATCTTTTTAGTGGGAATTTCCCACCACAGGGTTCCTATCCTAATACTCTTTTCAAGCAACATCCAAGACTTACCTTTTTGGCAACTTTAAACTTGCCAAATTCATCAAAATTGATGAATGACTTAGTGTGTCATATTCCTAACCGACCTTCAATTCCAACCAAGTTTCCCTCAAACATTCCAAAATTTCAAGGGAAGACTAGCAAATATCCTGGAGATCATGTTATGACCTTTCACTTATGGTGCTCTTCGAACTCGCTTAATGACAATTCTATTTGTTTAAGGCTATTTCAACGCACACTCACTGGAGTGGTTGTGAAATGGTACATTGAGTTGCATGGTTCATTTTTCCATTGCTTTCACGATTTAACAATTGTATTTTTGAACCACTTTTAGCTTCCCGTCCAGTATGATGTCGGCACCAATATGTTGTCTCAGTTCAGACAAAACAAAGCTACCCACATCTCGGATCATATCCAAGAGTGGCATAGGAATAAGAGGTTGATCAAGGTCAATATCCCCCTTGAGTTTCTATTAGAATGGTTTCTCAAATCCTTGCTACCTTATATATCCAGGGATGTTTCTACCTCAAGGGTAACCACCGAAGAAGAAGCCATTTTTAACGCCCAAAAATTAGATCTGATTTACTCTCAGTGTGGGATCCTTTATGAAATAATCCCCGATTGATCGAGGTATAATATAGACCCTTTGAAACCCAAATTTGGACCACATGTTGATGGTATTGTTGGTTCAATCGTCATAATGCTACTAAAATTGTCAACTCTCAAATGAAAAATTTGTCCATCCAGTCTTCTGTAGCTGGTGTCGCCTCTCTTTCTTCCCAAACAACTTCTGTACATACTGTGCAGGCTAACCAAAAAGGCAACCGATAGTCTGGTGGGAAAAAGAAAAATAATAATAATAATAATAATAATAATAATAAAGGAGAGGGTAATAATGATAAATCAAAACAAACTAATAATGATGGTGGGACAAATAAAGAACATATGAAGTTTAAGTTCCCTTTCAAAATTTGCAAAGGAGATCACCTAACTCATCGATGTCCATTGATGGAAGACACCCAGAAAGTGTTGAATTAGAAACAACAACAACTTGCTATTCTGACTAATCCTTTTCCACAAGGACAACACTTAGCTTTTGTCTCTTCTACCCTACTGGAAATGTGGAAAGGGGCACTCAAAATGCTCCCTCCTCTGATTAGCTATACATTAATATGGTTGGATCCAATGTTTTATTGTCGACTAGAGCCACAAAGTAAAACAATCTTGAATCTTCATCTAATGATAAGGAAAGTACTAAACCACAGAACCCTCTTCATATAGAGAAACTGGTGGTAAAGACAATGCCTCGTGTGCCGAAAGGAATTTATAAGAGGGCATCACACAACCATAATATGAGAGTTGCTCCCAATTATTCAATTGTGGAGGATCTAGCTCAAACTCCTTGCGCCATGTCAGCTCTTGAGGTCCTCCAAAGTTTCCTATCGCAATTGAGTGCGTTGTTGTCCACTTCAAGAAATCTAGAACCTTTGAATGGTCAGGTTGCGAAGTTCAATGTTTAAGATGTTAAACCTTGTCTCCCATATCGCTTTTGCTTCTAAATCAATATGGTCCATGCCACAAAAACTATTGGTAGTATTGTGGTAGATGAAGGTGCTTTGACTTGTGTCATGGATCTATCCTTTTGGAAAGCATTGGGCTCTCCAAAACTTGCCCCATCACCCACATTTCTCACTGCTTTTGATGGGATATCGTTCTGACCACATGGGATCATCCCATCCTTTTATGTACAATTGGGAGGAAAAATTGTTTTGTGGAGGTGGAAGTAGTCGATGATCCTATCGATTACAACCTATTATTAGGACGCAATTGGACCTACTTAATGACTGCCAACGTGTCTTTAGTATTTCAAGTGTTGTGTTTTCCTCATGAAGGGGATATCGTTACTATTGATAAGGTATCCTTCACTCAAGCTGGTCGAAATTCACCTCCAGGATCGAATATTATTTCGATTAATGAGTCACATCCAGTAACAAAGAATGTGGGAGATAATGTGGGTGTTGGCTTATATCCATCCCTTATGGGAACATTTAACATTCCAGCTCCTACTTTCTTTATTGGTTCCACTACAGCTCCGGATGAAGAGGAATTTCCTATTTCACATGTAGAGTCTTTTAGAACATATTACCTCAACGATCCTTGGATACTTCCGGTTCCATCAGTTTCAGTGGAAGAGTCTCACCATTATGAGACTATACTACCTTTTTCTGTAGTAGAGATATCTTATCAAGCAATTTAGAAATATACTGTAGACATTGATACATCTCCTGTTGAGGAGGTGGATCAAACTATTCAGCCAGTATGGGATGTTGATTCCTCCACTTCCCAAGATTGTATATAAATTGTTATGCCTTTAGATGAGGCTATCTTCCAATCCTTAACTGGGCCTTAAAAGCCTTGGGGAAGATATGCATCATCGTCCATATTTTCTTCCAGCTCTAGATAAAATTGAGAATGGAGAGTTCCATGTTCCTTTGCCTAAATATGTTGGTTGACTATTGAAACTTTGGCCCAACAAAGAATTTATGCCAAGGGGAATATGGCCAATATTTCAGAAACCATTCTGATCAGCATCTCTAGGAATCCTGATGTCATGGAAAATGTTTACATTAGGGAAAATTGTTCACCTGAAGAGGTTCGTATTTACACATAACTAGTCAAGGAATTCTGTGACGTGTTTCCTTGGTCATATGAGGAGACGTTAGGAATAGATTCCAACATTGTAGAACATGAGATTAAAACCTATTCGTCAAAAGCTTCGTCCGGACAATCTCGGGAAAGCAGCTGGTATCAAAGAAGAAGTTGAAAAAAATCTCAAGGAAGGATTTATTTACCCTATTTCTTTAACATAATGGGTTTCCAATCCCGTTCCTTTAGACAGGAAACAAGGAAATATTTGAGTATGTATGGATTATAGGGATCTAAACAAGGATTTTCCTAAAGATAGCTTCCACACACCATTCATCGATCAAATTATTAATGAGTGTGTCGGAAGCAAGGTCTTTTCCTTCATGGATGGATTCTTTAGGTATAACCAAATTCAGATCCGACTTAGGGACCAATATAAAACTTCACTTATTTGTCCTTGGTGTACTTTCTCATACAGAAAGATGCCATTTGGCCTCAAAAATGCTGGAGCTACGTTAAGTACAAAATACTACCAACTATCTAATGATACAAGCTAGCATTTACTTTGCGTGTAGTGCAGGTGGCAATAAGTTTAACTCTAGACTGGAAGGGAGATGGATTTCGTTTACAATCATCCATGTGAAAGCAACGAATAAGGTCACAAGCATACTTAGACCAAGAAAGAGAAAATTATTCTTTGGTTTGCAAGACTTGGAGGCCAAGAAAAGAAGGCAAATGTCCTAATTCAGTCATTTGAAATTTCTTATTAAGGTTGGATTTCACATGGGTTAAAAGTCTATGATCACTACTAGTAAGAATAAGGTCATCAACATAAAGAACACGGATTATGGGATGGGTTCCTACTTTCTTGGTATAGACATTAGGGTTAGGTTGACATCAATAAAAACCAGTGTCAAGGAGAAAGATATCCATTTTGGCATACCAAGCTTGAGGAGCTTGCTTAAGGCCATAAAGCGATATCTTAAGGTGACAAACAAGGCTAGAGTCATTATGAACATAGTCGAGAGGTTGTTCCATGTAAATTTTCATTTGCAAATCCCCATGCAAGTGTGCAGATTTGACATCCATTTGATGGACCTCCCATTTATGTGAAGCGATAAGGGTGAGAACAAGGTAGATGGAGTTCATTTTGGTGACAGGAGAAAAGGTTTCATTGTATTCAGTTCCTTCAACTTGGGAAATTACTTTGGAAACTAACCTTACCTTAAATTTTTCAATAATTCCATTTGATGCATACTTAGTTTGGTACACCCATTTACATTTGACAAATTTTCTTCCTTTCAAAAGAGGTATTGGATCCCAAGTATCGTTCTCCAATAAGGAGCGTTATTCTTCATTCATAGTTGTGTCCCACTCTAGATGGCCATAAGTTTCTACAAATTTCTTTAGATCATGAATCTAAAACTTGAGCCTAAAGAGAAGAGGCTCATTGGAACTATGAACGTGTTCGGCGTTGATCTCTAGGATCACTAGCAAGACCACTAGTGGCTTTGCATGTTCAATGGACCCATCTAGGAAGTGGTGGTGTTGGTGCATATTCATGTTTAGTGGACCCAATTGGAGGAATATGAGCAGGAGGAGGTGGATTTTCATCATCACTTTCATCATCCGAATAAGAAACGAGAGTAGGATCAAAAGAAGAGAAGTTGTGAACAGAAGATGGCATAATCCTTGAAGATGACTCGCAAGTTGAAGATGGCACAAACGTTGAATTAGGCTCGCAAGCCAAGATATTTTCATCAAATTTAATATCTCTTCTAATAATAATGTCATTTGATTTTGGTTGAATAAGTCTATAACCTTTTACATCTTTAGAATATCCAACAAAAATGCACTTCTCGCTCTTAGGCTATAAGGCTTTCCATTTTTTTATCAATAATGTGAGCCCATACTTCACTACCAAATACATCAAAGTATGATTACCTATGGTTTAATGTTACTCCAATATTCTTCATGTGTTATATATTTTAGATCCTTTGTGGGAGTGAGATTAACTATGTAATTGGCACAATTAACAGCTTCAGCCCAAAAAGGAGGACTTAATCCCTTAGATTGGAACATACAATTAGCCAATTCCTTTAATGTGTGATTATTTCTCTCAACAATGCCATTTGTTTTGGTGCATATGGAACAATATGTTATATTTGAATTCTTTGTACAATGCAGTAATTTGTAAATTTATTATTTACATATTGGCTCCATTATATGTAACATTGTTAACTTTTGTATTTGATGTCTAGATTGTTTTTCTTCAAGGGCCTTGTAGGGAAAAAACATGTCAAAAACTTCACGCTTAAGTTTTAAGAAGTGAACCTAAGTGAGTCTAGAGAAGTCATCAATGAAAGTTAAAAAGTACTTGAAACTAGAGAAAGAAGAAGAAGGAAGTGAGACACATAAATCACTGTGAATACGCTGTGAGGGGGTTGAGGCATGCCAAGAGGTACGTTTGTCAAACTTTCTTAATGATGTTGATGAGAACACATCCAATACAAACACCATATCTGCAAGATACAAGAGGAAGACCAATCACCATTTTTTGATTACATTATTGCTACAATGAGCGATAGTTTAAATGACCAGATCGCTCATGCCAAAGTTTGTTCAGGTCATCGCTATGAGAGATAAAAAATGAGGGAAAAGGTGATGACCCAAAGTTGCTAAATCTGTACAACCTAGTGATATCATCAACAATTCCAGTTGCTAAGACATGCTTATGATATTTTAAATCCTTGATTACAACTTGGTGAGGTGTAAACTCTACAGCCTTACCTTCGCTAGAATGAGTGATTTGATAAACTAACAACAAATTGTAGGAAATACTCGAAATACATAATAAATCTTTGAATTGACCATCATCTAGTTAAATTGTTCCATATCCTACAACATTAAGATATCTATCATCACCAATAAATATTTTTTTGGTGTTACATTCATTTAGAGTACAAAAAATGGCTTTATCCTTAGCCATATGATAATATGATCCAAAATCAATGAGGCACTCATTAGAAGAAGAAGATGCATTGCAGGAAAAACCAAATGAAGAAAGTGCATGCCCATGAGAATTAGAGTTAGAAGAAGAATCGAGGTTGATGTTGTGCTTCTTCATTATTGTGTACTCCAAGGATTCCATATTCTTGAAACACTTAGATTCCACATGACCATCTTTCCCACAAAAATTGCAATGGAACTTAGTCTTCTTACCTTTCGATTTGGTTCCCTTATCACTATTGGAAGGATGCATTGGTTGAGAGGGCCTAGGACCCTTTTTTTGTTTATTGTTGTGAGGATGTTTATTCTTGGGATGCTTGGATTTATTCTTATGTTGTGCCACTACGGATTTGCTAGATGTATCGACAGTGCTGATCACTCCAATATGTAAAAGCTTATCGTATCTCTAATCAAGGTATCACAAAAAAATTCAAGAGCGGGTTCTTTATAATTAGCCCCCATATCTTATTTGATGGAGTGAAAAGTAGATACAAAAAACAAAATAAGTATGACCAAGATTTGATACTATGTTTGACTAACACGGGGTACTTCCACAAAGGTAGAACACCTTAAGAAACCACTAACCAAACAAATCACAAATCACAGATCAAGACATCGATGTTTTACATGGTTAAAAGCCTCAAAGAGGGAAACAATCCTTGGCCTTATCCAAATAGCTACTTGAGGAAATATATTAATGTAAAAGGAAAAATATTTTACAATGAGTTTCTCATAATAAATCATCAACCAAATGACCCTCTATGATCTTTAAATAGAGATCATAGACCAAATGGGTGCTAAGCCGTGAATCAATAGCCGCTAAGATTGAGGTGAAGATGAACTGTTGGATCATTCTATGTCTATACCATATTGTGACCATTGGATTACATAAGTACAAATGTATACTAAAGAAAGCCACTTTAGACCAAGTTGATCTTAACTAACTCTTAAGTGTGTAAATATCCTAACATATTTTTTTATCTTGTGAAGGATCCCCTTGGGAATGGAAACCATTGTCATTCAAAAGACAAAAAATGGATTCTATAACAATTTTGAGAAGAGTCACTACACCTACCATAGAAATCACTGGTTACACTAAGTTTTTATCCTCTTCTCCATTTTCTCAAGTCTAATCCATAGTTATTAATTAGTCTTAGTAAGTATACTTTTTTACTTTGAGGTGAAAACCAAGACATTTCATTTGGTCCATGAACAATTTTACTTGAAAGGGGAGGCATTCATTTATTTTATCTTGTAATGTATCATTAATCATATGGAAATCCAAGGTGTATTTTTGCATATTGATCTATGTCCTAGTGATTTTGGACTGACATCTTAATCCATCCCTAAAAGTTTTTACCTCTATTAGATTTCCATAATAATTTAGAACAGAAGATAGAAACATTAAATGAGTTCTATAAAAATATCTAGCTATATGACTTTCTCTAAGTTCTTGCTTATCCTTTATGTCTTTTAAGATTTTCTCAATCCCTTTGTAACTAGTAGTAATACTAGATATGATAGATGATGCCCTTGTCAAAGGCCTCTCTAAGGTTTGAAAAAACCTATAGGACTTCCATTCAGAGAATTGCATATGAAACAAATGTTAGGCATTCACATATCCAATATACTAAGTAAGCACCAAAACCAATATGAAGCAACAAGATTCTAAGAAAAAACTAGTCTATTATTCCATATGTCTTGGATAAATGTAACTTACGAATGAAAGAGGGAATATTCTTAGACTTGATTGTGTTTAGGGTCTCTTAAGTATCCCCAATTGTACCATGAATATTTATTCCTTATATAAAACCAAATTATTCTGTGGAGATGATAGAAGACGGTCGTTTTAGTATGCTAGCCATCACATTGGCTATTATTTTATATATACAATTACATAGTGTTATCTACATATAGGAAACAAAGGACATGAGTTTTCTTTTTTTTATAAATTGTAGCAATAAAGGTTGTGCTTAGGGGATCATAGATCTTCCCCACCCTCCTAGCTTCCTATACTACTAATAGGATTTGTTTTCCTGTTAACTCATAAAAACTTCTAAAAATCTCAAATGGTCGCCCATAAATTCATAGGGACTTGTCAACATGGAAGGAAGTTAAAGTGTCTTTTAATTCATCATATGTAACTAGTAATAACGAGGGGGTTGTTCTTCAGATACATGAGAATCGAAATGGATATGGTTTGGAGGATCTCACTAACATTGTGTTTTATAGCAAGGTATTTAAAAATTCCGTTGAAGTGATCCACCATTGTAGCTATGATCCCATCCTATTTTGACTACTCGATTCTATTCTTATCCACCACCTCCCAGATCATGTTGAAAGATTTCTTTCTTAAAGAAATTATATGAAAGTATTTGTTGTTTCCACCCCACCCTTCAACCTGCCTCTACTAAGCTTCTTCCCATGGTAGAAGCTCACATGTTTCTTCCTCTAGTCTTCCTATGGACCTCCTATATTGCATCGATATCTTCCCATTCTCTAGTTCCTCATAAGAAATCCACATATCCCTTTCAAATTCCTCAATCTCCCTAGTATTCTTAAGAATTTGTTCCTTACTTCACACTTTCACATTAGTCTTGACATTTTTGATGTTCTTAAATATTGCCTGCATTGCATGAATGTGTTAAGCTATGTTGAAAGGAACCCATTCATATTCAACCTATTCTCAAGGCCCTTACTTTTGAATATAGTAGGGATTGAACTTGAAGGGGGAAGGGGATTTAACATTATTTATATCCAATTAAAGAATAATGGGAAAATGCTTAAATGTGCGTTCAATACCAATTCGTGATCTAAACACACTCATCTCTACCAAATTACCCCTCAAAACTAAGAACCCTCTCAATAGTTTTCCAAAGTATGTCTTCCCTACCCTCCTATTTCTCTAGGTGGACACATTATTGAGGGTTTGACATCCATGAGATTCTTGGTCTCGAAATCACTCTTGAAATAACCTACTAATTTATCATGTCTAGCCTTCTCATGGTTTATTTCTTTTCTACTCATAGTAAGTTTTAAATATATACCTTCAAAATCACCCTCAATTTCCCATTATAAATAAGCAAGTAGCTTCACCCTCAATTTACCCATCACCTTCTTAGGAAATTCCTTGTCAATGAATCTCTTTTTCCAATACTCCTTGTTTTGGTATGGCCCATAAAATTTAGAAAAAGGTGAAAATCTCTATCCAATTCTTGAATAATGAAGGTGCAAAAATTAAAGAACCTAGATAGAAATTAATTACATATTTATTGTAATTCTTATTCCACTCTATAGCTAGACAACCTGACTTACCTCTAGAATATGTAGCAATAAAGTCCCAGTCCTTTAGAAGACTCCTAAGTTTCTACACAACATCTTATTTACTCATCATAGTTTCATGAATAAAAATTACTTTGAAATTGACCTCTTTGGGGAGTTTTGTTTATGGGGAGTCCCTAATTCCCTCAAGTTGATGGTCATACAACTCATTTTTTAACCAATTGAGAGGCATTTTCTCTAAGGGCCCATGTGATAGATGTGTTCTTCCCTACATTCTTTGGTATGGTGAATGAAATAATTCCTTCCAAAAGGTTTATGGGAGGATAAACCCTCATCCTCCTTTGGGATACTTGCACACCCCCCTGCCTTCTAAAGTAATTTGGGATAAATGAGATCATCTCTCTCATTCATCCTAAATGATAACATACTGCCTAGAGTGGATGAGGAAAAGGAAATAATTTATCATGATTTCTCCTAAAGTGCCTTTTTTCCATTGACTCTTGGGCCTCTCTTCAAATACTTTCTCACCTTATCTCCTCTTGTCCCTCCTATGCAAAAGATCTAGGGATTTACCTTACCTTCCTCTATGATTTTCTTATGTTCCCATGTCTTTGTCAACAATGTTACCTTTTTTACAAATCATTTAGAAAGTAGGGGTAGGAAAAGGCATTCTCCCTTTAATCAAGCATTTTTGTGCAGTGTTTAATGGACATGTAAATCTTGTATTACATGTAGGTCCTTGTCTATGAGTTCTTGAGCTTGAAATATAGGCCCACATCTATCTCTTTTGTGCATGGGGTCTCTCATTTTCCTTACCTAATTTTTTCTTCAAGAAAGGGTGATTTCATCTACTAATTGGACATGATTCCTCTTTCTTCATCGAGTCAATGTTTTAACCCCTCAACAGTTTTTTCCATAACTAGATTTCTTTGAATCACATATACTTCATTAACCATGCCACTTTCTATCTTGGTAAGGCATGTATTATTAATATATTCATATGATCTCCATCCACTATATCTAAAGAACGCCTTGGTATATTTCAGAACCCACATGAATGAAACCATCTATGACCATTTATATGACTTCTTGTAGCCCATTCCTTAAATCCAATTCTATACAAATCCTTTCTACTGGTAATGTAGCACAGTCCATGGCCTTCGTTTTTCATCTACGGTTATGTATTGACCCATATTGTCTCTAATTTCACTAAACACATGCTTGATCCATAATTGTAGAAGGAAGGCAATTTACCCATGGAGAAACTATATTGTATTTTTTCTTTAAAGGGTCAAATCTAGCAATCCAATGATTCATCTTGGGATAGTAGGGCTCCCAAATTAGATGCCTTGCCAAATTTATACGTTTCATCCTTTGATTTGAAGATAATGGTGATGTAGCCATGGGCCATGGGCCATGTAGAAAAAAAATCAAGGTTGACACCATAAGAATTTATAATCCTTCTACACCCATTGGATCAATGCTTTCTCATTTAGCTTGATACCTAAGAAATGCCCAACGATAATTATTTTAATATATTGTAGAATTCTCTCAAACATCGCCTCTCACTTTATTTGTAACTTTATTTTCTCCTCTCTCTTCTTTATAACCCTAACTCTTCTCGCCTTCCTCTATTTATTTCCTCCACCATTATTTCTTTCGACCCCTACTTGGCTATACTCACTAGGAATTATCACTCTTACGCCTTGATCCAAACCATGGAAAATAACTAAGGGTGTCCCCATGGGAAGGGAGACCTTATGTTCCTTGGACTTAGAGATAAATAGGGGAGGATTATTATATCTACAAGGATAGTCCCTACAACCATTTGTTGGAACAAAATAATCATGATTTGGACAAGTAGACAAATGATTACCGTGGAAGGGTGACCTTGGTTTCAGGATATCTCTTCACCTTCCGATCCCACATCTTTCCATGATGAGAAACCACACCCTAATCTAAATGGACACCCTTTTCCATCAAGACTAGTTCATTTGAGAATCTTATCATGATACCCTAGAGTACTCTCCCTTTGTGGCCTCCCCCATTTGAATTTTTAACCTCCATATTGACATTTGAAAAATTAGGTATATATGCATAAAGATCACATGACACCAAGATTTAGACCTATCTTAACTCCTATGGAAAGCATCAAATAACATAAGTAGATCAAATATAAATTATGATAGAACAAGAAGGTTTACATGGTAAAACCCAAAATGAGGAAGCATCCATAAGAACTTGGCCTTTTGTTATTCAACAAATCTCCCAATACAAGGGACTGAGCATACTTGAGTATGGAGTTAAAATGGGATTCATACACTATATCCACGTGTCTATTGAGCCTCCAAGGCCTCTCTTATATAGGTTTTAGAGATGAAATAATAAACCCATAATGAATATCGGAAAAACTCACTTATAACATTTTGCAATACCCTATTTTTTACCCTTGTAATGTATTAAATCAAATTATGTAAGATGATGTAAATGTGTTAGTCATGAATCCTAGTGTGGAGTTCAAGGACAAGGCCAAAGTAGTGAATGGCTAGGAAGGGGTGATGTAAATATCTCTATATGGACCATGTGTTAGGTGTATCATGATGATTTAAAGCTAAGTAAATATTATGTTGGAAAATAATATCATGGTCCAATATGGTTGTGTAAAGACCACTAGAAGGGATATGATTCCACTATAGGGGAAGAGTAAAGGGGGCCTATGGGAGAGTAAATCCTCGTTTTCCAAGTGTCAACCTTAGAAATCATCCATTTTCTTCCATGTCCCTTAAATAAGACAATTACTTCATTTGACTTATCAAACCCAAATCATTAAATGCATGAGTGATGTTGGTGGGGAATTCTTCTCATCAAGTTATGGAAGCATGGGATGAATATACTTCTTATGACAATTGTAAGAGTCCTTCGTTCTATGGTCAAAAGCAATGTCGGTTGTATTTTCACTAATCCTCTCATCTCCAATTGAATCTATCACTCATTTTCCATGCTGATTTCTTACACCAAGTACTTTTTCATGTTGTTCTCTCCATATTGTCAATTACCGGATTGAGAAAATAACTAGACATTAGCATTGTGAAGAGGAATTGAAGACATGGTGAAGAATTATGGTTGTAGGTGGGAATAGAGGCTAGGCATGTTAGGAAACATTTACACACTGAACATTTGTTTCTCCTTAGATGCTTAAGAATCCATGAATTAATGTTATAGGTAATCTTTGAAAGCATACAAAATGATGAACTCTTTCCACACACACATTGAAGATCACTATAAGGGTAGGGTACTCTATAGGACTATTGAGTATAGAAAGAGTAGTCCTGCCTTGTGTTGCATGGAGAAATGAAAGAGGGTTCCATGGTTTGGATGGCTGAATGAGATTCTTCTAGTTATTTGTGGTGAGCAAGTTGGCTAAGCATGAGGGGAAATGGGCTAGGTTGAGAGAGAGTGGAGCCTGTAGTTGTATCATTCACCCTAGTGTCCTCATATCCCATATTAAGGGTTTTATCCACAGTTGATACCTACAGTTGGGTGGGAAATTTCTCTTACACAACCAGTTGCTTAGATCTTCTTCAGTTAAAAGATAAGTATTCATTGTTGTCTATGAATAAGCATAATTATATTTCCTTCTTGTTATGAATGTGATTATTTATGCATGATGTGTGCATGAACATAGTTGTTAATTCCACTATTATTTATATTTATGCACTTCCACATGCATTTCATAAATACCTACACTCACAATAGGCTTAAAATAGTTGTGATTCCAAATATTGGTCTTTGTGGGGCGAAATTTGAAAGTATGGAATTCGTAACTACCCATTCTATGGTCGAAATGATTAATGTGGATGTTACACATTCAATGAGTTACATAATATTAATAATACAATAATGTGAGATATTTGAGATCTCACAAGTCTAATGATGTATCATTATGTGTATAAATGCCTCATAACAATGTTCTCACAACCATCATAATGAGAGGCTATACAATCACAAATGTGTCCACTATGCATTCATTACATCAACACATTCTAAGTTTTTTTATTTCCCATCCATATGTACTAAAATCCCACCCCATTTCTTGAAATGAATGCTACTTCATCCACCACCGAGTGATCCCTAGTTTCATCAAGAAGAAAAGAAGTTGTAGCATCCTGGAGAGAGATGTCCTTTCAAATATTAACTTATATGTGAAGAAATCAACTTATTCCCTTGGATAATTTGATGTGACTTGAATCCAATGAAAAGGAATATCTTCCTATACCCTATTTAGAATTATTACACCTTGGCATAAGACCCTCTTTTGCATACCCGGTTAAAAAGGATCCTTATTTCAGTGTAAGATCATCTCCATGTAGTAGACATTTCTTCTTATGAAAAGAAAATGGCCCTTGCCCCTTCTAGTTCTAATGGTTCAGTTGAATACTCCACTTCTCCTCCATGCACCGCCCTCATTCCTTGCTTGAGATTATTCCATATGTGATGTAATATATGGTGAATTTCTAAAATGAATAAAAGTTTGCAATAATTTTTCAGGGTGATGAAGATTATGAGGGCGATGATTAGGAGAGGGGTGAGGATGAAGAGGAGGAGGATATATAGTATCAAGAGGAGGGTGGGGGGAGAGGAGAAAGGGGGTAAAGAGGAGGAGGAATATACCAAGATGAGGAAGATTAGTCTCCTAACAAAATCAATATCATGAATATAAACTTTAAGAGAAGAGATTGCATTATAAGTAGAGATATTACAAGAAATAAATATTTTCGTCATTAGCTCAAGTTTCTAGACTCATGATACTTCATTTTGTATATATAATTTTTAAATACAATCATATTTATAATTATATTATTTGTCCCATATTATACACTTTTAGTTTTTCATAAATGATATATATTTTCTAGAGAAATAGTTTCACGAAGAACATCCCCATCTTCCCAAGAATTTCTAGATGAATGACATATCAAATACTAGCCATAGAGGTGATTGAATGGGGATGTATGTTGAGACCTCCATAGAGGCATAGACTATGTGGTTGGGAGTTGTTGTTGTTACACTCCCCATCCGGGTTCAAATCTTGTCGGACATTTGCTCCTTGGGAGCCAGGATTGTAATGATAGATCAGGTTGGTGAGCCATTTCTCATTATTGTTGACCTACTCTGCTAGGGGCCTTTGGAATATTAAATGGTTGCTTGCCAACAACGAGTATTTACCATAGGCGTAGCTCATCATGGAAAACCTCCCACTTAAGGAGAAAATAAAGGCTGAGGCCCCAATCCATCAAGGATGGGATGATTTCCACATTAGGAGATGAATATCTTTCATAAGGCGCAGGTTGAATCTGTTCCAAATTATCATTTTTAATAGATGGATTTTTATTTAAATGATATGATGATGAAGGAAAACATGAAACTGTAGTCCTGCCATCTATTAATCTAAATGTGACATTCTTTGTCAATTTTACTTGTTCTTGCACCATATTAGGAGTCCATGACTTGTTACAATTTTAGTTTATTTCCCCTGTTTCTAGTGGCATCCTCCTAGGAATATCTCTCATTCTTGTCATTTTAGCCTTGAAACCAGCCAGTGTGCATGGAAAACACAAAGCTTGAGAATCATTGCATATATGCTTACCCTTTGCACAAAGCTTTTGTATATTATTATATTATCCCTGTTTCTCAGGAATATAAAATACAAGGAATCTAAAGCAGGATTAGCTCTAGCCTTGATATGATCTCCACAATGCATTAAACTCTAAATAGTCATGCACATTATTTTTCCTCGATAGAAACTAACCTCTGACAGGGCGAGGCATGAAAAAGAATAGTGCAAATACAGTCCATGAAAGTAGAACTACTGCAAGCTGACATCCCTTTGGAGCATGAGCACAGCACCAATTTTTAACGTCCCCGGCTCGCTCCCGGCCAGGAAACACTATCCCTGGATTGATCCTGAATCCAAAAACTACTGATAAATCTTTTATATACAATAATGGACCTACAAATCCTCCAAAGGAGTTCTGATAGCATATAAAGAACATGACTTGTAGGACCAGTCGTTGCAGTCTTTACATTTACCTGGAATTTAACGATGGCCTTACATCTGGTGCTTGGTACACATTTGGTGGCATCCATTATTTGGTCATGCTCATTTCTTGCCCCTTAAAAATAAATTATTCCCAGAAGAGATCAGAATGGTTCTTGGCCCTAGGAGTTTCTGATTGACTTTCTAGAAGAGTAGATAGGTCCCGTAGGCACCCTTCCACAGAGGAAAAACAACGCTGCTCATATGTAACCCTGTGTGTACCTATGCTGGAGCTGGGGGCTAAAAAATGGTCTCTCCTTAATTCTTGGTAGTCTTTAAAAGCATAAAAACTATAAAATTACAGGACATCACAACTACACTAAACTACTGATTCCCATGTTATCGTTCATATCTCAGTATAACTATGGATCTGAGGGATTCTACTTTTCCTACATCTGAGACTTAAAACCAAAATTTGACTAAGATAGCAGGAATTTTTTTTTATCGATAACTCTCCAGATGTAGCCACAGCACGACACTTTTCAAATTTGAATAGCTGTAATGCAAACTTCAATATACTAAGAGTATATAGGAGCTAACCATAGTGCTTTTTGCACCAATTATCTCTGTTCTTGTACATGTACCTTAGAAAACCCAGTTGCTGTTGCAGCAGATGGAGCTCGACCTACATACTTTGTATCATGTTATGTGCCATGATTTATTGCCCTCATTGCAGTTAGAAGACGAGGAGTGATGTAATGATATCCTCCCATATTCATGGGTTCCTCCTGGCACAATATAATTTCTGCATTTGGATATCGCTGGAGCTCTCTCTGGACTAGGTCGTATAGGAATGGACAACATTGTTCCAAGCAACATATAGCAACATCCTTTAAATTAACTATCTCCTTTTCTTTAATAAGCTCAGAATATACCTTCCCAGAGCAAAGTATAAGACGCTGAATGCCCTCCTCCTAATTAAAGTGATCATTCTGATCCTTAATGAGATATTCGAACATTATAGATTTTTGAACATTTCAATGGTATTATCACTTGTGGACATTTATGTCATCATTGTTTTGGTTGCAAATAAATGAACCACATCAAAACCCAAAGCACCATCCACATTGCCATCTAAATTTTAAAAAGTGCAAATAAATAAGAAATTTAAAAATAAAATGTTTTGTTGAAAACTTGGGTTATATATTAGGTAGTATCTTCTCATTTTGGTTAGTATCTTTTTTAAAATTTTGTGGTGTGTTAAGTAAATTAATATCAATATTGGTATATATTAAATTAATAAAAACACGAATATAATTTAAGGTTTTGTGGTTATGTAAGTAAAAACATTTATGACATAAGTGATATATAACAAATTTAATAGATATTAAAGGGTCATGTTATCAATTATTAACATAAACTATTAATATAAGTTTCACATATGAAACTATTAATATAAGTTATGAATAGATATATGCAAGTAGTGTACTCCTATGTAAATATAAATGAATAATATTGATTTTTCATTAATTTAATTCTAGTAATATATAGTCATTTTAACATGATTTATCATGTTAAAGAGCATAATTCATGTTTAATTATTTGTTCATGCATTTTTATTTTATGGAGAGATAACTTACTAGTACCCCGATTTTCCACTTTGATATAGGTAAAATTAATATTCACAACCACCACTAATTTGTATAAAAAATAAGTATATAGTGACCTTTATATCAAGTGCCTTCAAGAATTCATTTGAAGCATTAAATTAGTTGAGACTCAAAATTATAATTTCCTAGAAACATCCATATAGGAGGACTTGATCTCTTCCTAGAGAACTAGATTATTTATCTGGTGCACAATCATTTTGTGTGTGTTGATGAACCTTTGAATTGAACTATTTTGGTAATTTTTATGGCCATTTGCCTCCCCAAAAACCTTAGGCATTGTCACTTTTAAGCTCAATACCTATTGAACTAACTCATTTTGTAGACAATGTATTGTTTATTGGTTAATTACTTGCGATGATTATTTTGGCAATATTTTATGAGTTTTGTGTTGAAATTGACTGAGTTTTCTTGTATGTTAATAAATGGTAGTAGGCGATAGGTCTACTAAAGAGTTATGAATCATGTTTTTACTAGCAATGAAGTGTTATTACTGCAAAATGATTATATAATTGTTTCATCGACCTTGAATGTCTTTCACCAACACTTGTCCAAAAGTTATAAATTGAAAAGAGATGAATGGGCTACGTAATCCCTTCTATAATGTGGTATTTATATACTCATAAATTCAATAAAGGAATTCAAACATAAGTGGTATCTATTCATCAAAAGACTAGGGCATATAAAATTGACCCGCTAAGGCAACCCAACTAAAAGACATCGATCCTTTGAACACACACTTCCAACAATTCTTCAACCCGAGCAAAATGGAAAACAGATCTGTGATTTATCACAACCCATCAATTCGATAGATCAAGGAGGGAGCTATCCCTACAAATCCTTTATATCAGGTCATTAACTCAACCAATGGAGAAGGATAACATGCCAGAAAATCCAATTCCTCATTAAATCACCAAAATGACAAATATCTGGTGCAAGGTAGTTGGAAACTCTAGGGGTAAGACTAGTTGTGTTGAGACTTGAAACTCCTTGGTAGTATTGAGGGATCCAAGGACTACTCATTATAAATATACTCATCTACAACTTGAGTTAGGGTATATCTCGAATTCCACATGGTTAAGGCTAGAGTACAAAAGTTACAAATTAGAGATTGTAAGATGGATGTTTTTGAAGAAACAAAATCAATGTTCCTTTGAGTTGAGCTAAGATATTTTATAGGTGTTCCTCAATCCTCTTCAAACTAGGGATTGCTTGAAGAGATTGTTGCTGAACACACCTTCTTGTCTATATTTTCATTTTCATTTTAATTTATGTTGTTGTGTTATAATTCCTCAAACTGACATCTCCTATTCTTGAGTGGATGAGGAATCATTCACATTTCAGTTGAATAGTTAGAATGTTCATTTCTTCTTGTTGAAATCCTTCGTCAACGTACCATGATCTCATGGTGATGTTCAATGAGTTGTAGAATAGATTTATTTACATGGAATTTGGTTTGTAGAATAGATTTATGTTGTTGTGTTATATTTCCTTCAAAAATTCATTTGAAGCATTAAATTAGTTGAGACTCAACATTATAATTTCCTAGAAACATCCATATAGGAGGAGTTGATCTCTTCCTATAGAACTAGATTATTTATTTGGTACACAATCATTTTGTGTGCGTTGATGAACATTTGAATTGAACTATTTTGGTAACATTTATGGCCATTTTCCTCCCCAAAAACCTTAGGCATATTCACTTTTAATCTCAATACCTATTACACTAACTCGTTTTGTAACCAATGCATTGTTCATTGATTAATTACTTCCGATGATTATTTTGGCAATATTTTATGAGTTTTGTGTTGAAATTGACTAAGTTTTCTTGTATGTTAATAAATGGTAGTAGGTGATAGGTCTAATAAAGAGTTTGTTATGTAGATATATCTATATATCTATATATAGATATATCTATATCTATATATATATATAGATATATAGATATATCTATATCTATATATATATATAGATATATAGATATATCTATATATATATAACATCATAGTAATAAGATAACAATTAATATTATTATTATTAATATTAATTGTTAATAATAAACAATTATAAGTCAAGAGTCATGTTTTCTACGAAAAGGTACAGTGAGCTTATAAAAGCCAATCAAATGTAAATTGTAAAATCAATTATTATCTTATCAATTATATTTTTCTATTATCCATTTATGGACCACTTACATTATTTACATTGGGTTTTCCCTTAAGAAGTGAGGAAACCTCACTTCAGAGTTATGAATCATGTATTTACTAGCTATGAAGTGTTATTGCTGCAAAATGATTATATAATTGTTTCATCGACATTGAATTTCTTTCACCAACGCTTGTCCAAAAGTTATAAATTGAAAGGAGATGAATGGGATACATAATCCCTTCTATCATGTGGTATTTATATACTCATAAACTCAATAAAGGAATGCAAACACAAGCGGTATCTATTCATCAAAAGACTAGGGAATATAAACTTGAGCCCCTAAAGAAACCCAACTAAAAAGACATCGATCCTTTGAACACACACTTCCAACAATTCTTCAACCAAAGCAAATGGGAAAATGGACTTGTGATTTATCACAACCCATCAAGTCGATAGATCAAGGAGGGATCTAGCCCTACAAACCATTTATATAAGGTCATTGACTCAACCAATGAAGAAGGATCGCGTTCTAGAAAATCCAATTCCTCATTAGATCACCAAAATGACAAATATCTGGTGCAAGGTAGTTGGAAACTCTAGGGGTAAGACTACTTGTGTTGAGACTTGAAAATCCTTGGTAGTATTGAGGGATCCAAGGACTCCTCATTATAAATATACTCATCTGCAACTTGAGTTAGGGTATATCCCGAATTCCACATAGTTAAGGTTAGAGTACAAAAGTTGCAAATTAGAGATTGTAAGATGGATGTTTTTGAAGAAACAAAATCAGTGTTCCTTTGAGTTGAGCTAAGATATTTTATAGGTGTTCCTCAATCCTCTTCAAACTAGGGATTGCTTGAAGAGATTGTTGTTAAACACACCTTCTTGTCTATATTTTCATTTTCATTTTAATTTATGTTGTTGTGTTATAATTCCTCAAACCGACATATCCTATTCTTGAGTGGATGAGGAATCATTCACATTTCAGCTCAATAGTTAGAATGTTCATTGCTTCTTGTTGAAATCCTTCTTCAATGTGCCATGATCTCATGGTATTGTTCAATGAGTTGTAGAATAGATTTATTTACATGGAATTTGGTTTGTCCATCATCACATAACTTTCCCTCCTATTATATTGATTGAATTAATAATTCTTTACTTCCAATCGTTGTAATTCCAGTATTCTAGTCCTAAAGAGATAAAAAGTTTTGAAGCATCATGTTGAAAAGTCACGGAAATTATATGCCTAAATGACTGTAAAATTAGTCACAACAGATCTAATGAACAAGTAAATCAATCACAATAGATGAAACTCAGGAAATATGGTGTAAAACTGTGCAAAAGCATGCATCAGTGCTCTATATCCCAATAAGGGTGAAAATACAATACAATACTGTCACAATGAGTGAGCAATTTGAATTAGCCAAGGAGGTCATTCAAATATCTACATGGTGTAGCTTGGCTCAAACTAGGAGTCCTCATCATCAATCAGTGGTGGTCATCAATGCACAAGTCACTGTCAGATAGGTGTCAAACTGAGTCTAACTGAGTCTAACTGCGTGTAATAAGTGTAACTGATGGTAAGTGGCACTAATCTAGGGATGGAGGCTCAGTGGAGGGCGCATGAGGAGTTAACTGCACTCATAATAGGTAGTCATGTCTCATCGGAGGTCAATCGGAGTGATAACAACAGTGAGGAGTCAGTCTAGCCTCAAATCAAGGAAAGACTGGTGGCTAACTGAATTAAACTGGACTGGTAGGTGAGAAAGGCGCCCTTCTGCAGAGGAAGGTGAGAAGTGGGCGCATGAATATCTAGGAGGGCTAAATCTGAGTGGAAAGTAGCTCCCGAGTGCTGGGAGACAAGGGACTAGGTGTTGGAGGCATCATACTAGTGACTGGGCAGCATGCGGGTGCATGCAATGCATGCAAAGTACAAAAGTGAATGATGAGATATCCTAACACCCCCCCTCAAGCTATACTATGATGTAAAAAATAAACTGTAGGGCCTTGGTTACTGAGACCAAAGGTCACCCCAATACAATAATAATCCAAATAAAGAACAATCCATGAACTGAGGAAATGGAGAAAACCTCATGGGAAACCCCCCCCCCTCAAAATGGACTGTAACACACCAAAAGATTTAATGCCCCAAACTCAAGTAGATATGTCTGGAGGTATCTTACTCTTGGGAGTAAATGGATCATGCTCCAAAAACATGTGCTTGAATTCTCCATCAGTGGATGCAAGCGAATGTGGAGACTTTATGAACTTGCTCTTCATACCGAAAATGGTGAGAACAAATCTGAAATATGAGGATGATCCTGGAACCTGTGATTCGAACCAAGTGAGGTAGGATATGCTCCAATAATATCAAATAGCTCTTGAAACTTGAACTTCTTATCAGTAGAATTTAAATCAGCTCCAAGAATAGATGAATGGTTTCTTGAGATCTCCTTTGAACCAACAAGGGTGAGATCAAAACCAAAATCAACAAAAAGTGCATGAGAATTGAACTCAAGCGAATGGTAGTGCTCTTCATCTTCAATAAAACTCTGAGAAACTGTGCAAATGATAGAACAAAATTTTATAGGAGGCATGCAATTAAGGAGGACGAATGCTTCACCTCCAAAATCAGATTTTACCTCCAAAACATCAAGTAGATCATTATTCTGCATGCCGACAAACTCATGTGAAAGAGAGGATTCAAGAACCTCTTCGGAATCTAGAGTATGAGCTGGTTTATCTTGCTCAAAATTCGAAATAGAAGACTTTGAGAGAATGAGTGTTGAATCTACAGTTTCTTCTTCATCTTGAACAATGGATGAGGCCAAGACATAATCGGAGAGAGCACATAAGGAGATCTCACTGGGCTTGTTCTCCAAAAGGCTAGCATGATCCTCTTCTTCCTTCTTTCCAAATTCTCTATTGAGTTGGGCCCCTAGATCTCTTGGATTTTCAGCAGTAGTACCGAGCTAGCACATACAAGGAGACATAGCAAGACATATTGTCCCAAAAGCTCTGTCACAATCATTAAGGCAATCATTCTCCTCTTCATTGGAATCAAAATCTCTTGTAATACCAATGCACACATCAAAAAGACATTGTCTCTTCAAGCATGCAATCATCTTTGGTTTCCATTCATCATAGTTGAATGGAGTAAGAAGATTTTGTGAAGAAGAAGTTTCCATCTCTGCATTAGCGAATACAAATGGAGGAAGTAAGAAACCTGCAAATCACACAAAAACAAGAACCATAAGGTCGAACAATCCACCCTTTTAGAGTTGCATCACACCTGGGATTGGAGATAAAACAAGCTTGAATGTTTCCAATGTATCAAATCCAGGAATTATGTGGAAAACTCAGGCTTCTGGAGTGGATTGGAGTGTATTTTCAGCTTTGCATGCCAAACTTTCCGTAATTTTGAGCAAATTCACTCAAATCTTCATGTAGAACACCTGTAGAAAGAGATCTTGTCCCTGCAATGGATCTGATACCATGTAAAATTAGTCACAGCAGATCTAATGAACAAGTAAATCAATCACAATAGATGAAACTCAGAAAATATGGTGTAAAACTGTGCAAAAGCATGCATCGGTGCTCTATATCCCAATAAGGGTGAAAATACAATACAATACTATCACAATGAGTGAGCAATTTGAATTAGCCAAGGAGTTCATTCAAATATCTGCATGGTGTAGCTTGGCTCCAACTAGGAGTGCTCATCATCAATCAGTGGTGGTCATCAATGCACAAGTCACTGTCAGACAGGTGTCAAACTAAGTCTAACTGAGTGTAATAAGTGTAACTGATGGTAAGTGGCACTAATCTAGGGATGGAGGCTCAGTGGAGGGCACATGAGGAGTTAATTGCACTCATAATAGGTAGTCATGTCTCATCAGAGGTCAATCGGAGTGATAACAATAGTGAGGAGTCAGTCTAGCCTCAAATCAAGGAAAGACGGATGGCTAACTGAAGTAAACTGGACTAGTAGGTGAGAAAGGCGCCCTTCTGCAGAGGAAGATGAGAAGTGGGCGCATGACTGGCTAGGAGGGCTAAATCTGAGTGGAAAGTAGCTCCCGAGTGCTGGGAACTAGGGACTAGGTGCTGGAGGCATCATACTAGTGACTGGGCAGCATGCGGGTGCATGCAATGCGTGCAGAATGCATGCATGCATGCAAAGTACAAAAGTGAATGATGAGATATCCTAACAATGACTTGTGTTAAAAAACATTTAAACGTTTGTTAAGATAGAATTGCCAAAGTAAAACACACACACATACACATATATAAACATTTAGTTTCCATTAATTTGAAATAATGATGCCGAGTCAATAGCATTTAAACCTTAAAGATTGCATAAACAACGCACAACCTAAAAAATACATGTAACACTTCACAAACTTAACTTCTCAAGCTTCATAATTTAAATAAGTAAAGAAATTCAATAAGCCATATATAATTGTAATTTTTTTGGCTCACCATGTATGAGGTAAGGTGTTTTACTTCCCATTTCTATTCTTCATTGTGATCCCATTAAAGGAAGTTTACCACATACATGTTAAAATTGGTTTGAATGAAGTTTAATAAGATACTTTATCTTTAAAAATATTAAATGCATTGTGATCCAATTAAAGAGGCTTATCACATACATGTGTTTGATAATTGTAATTTTTTTGGCCATGTGTGAGGTAAGGTGTTTTACTTCCCATTTCTATTCTTCATTGTGATCCAATTAAAGGGGTTTACCACATACGTGTTAAAATTGGTTTGAATGAAGTTTATTAAGATACTTTGTATTTAAAAATATTAAATACACTGTGATTTCATTAATTATTTTTTCATGCATTTTTATTTTATGGAGAGATAACTTACTAGTACTATGATTTTCCATTTTTATTTAAGTAAAAAATTATTAATGTTCACAACAACCACTAATATGTATAAAAAATTAAGTATATAGTGACCTTCATATCAAGTGCCTTCAAGAATTCATTTGAAGCATTAAATTAGTTGAGACTCAACATTATAATTTCCTAGAAACGTCCATATAGGAGAATTTGATCTCTTTTTAGAAAACTAGATTATTTATTTGGTGCACAATCATTTTGTGTGCGTTGATGAACCTTTGAATTGAACTATTTTGGTAATTTTTATGGCCATTTTCCTCCCCAAAAACCTTAGGCATTGTCACTTTTAAGCTCAATACATATTGCACTAACTCGTTTTGTAACCAATGCATTGTTTATTGATTAATTACTTGCGATGATTATTTTGGCAATATTTTATGAATTTTGTGTTGAAATTGACTGAGTTTCCTTGTATGTTAATAAATGGTTGTAGGTGATAGGTCTTCTAAAGAGTTATGAATCATGTTTTTACTAGCTATGAAGTGTTATTGTTGCACAATGATTATATAATTGTTTCATTGACATTGAATGTGTTTCACCAACACTTGTCCAAAAGTTATAAATTGAAAGGAGATGAATTCGCTACATAATCCCTTCTATCATGTGGTATTGATATACTCATAAATTCAATAAAGGAATTCAAACTCAAGTGGTATCAATTGATCAAAAGACTAGGGCATATAAACTTGACCCACTAAGGAAACCCAACTAAAAAGACATCGATCCTTTGAACACACACTTCCAAGAATTCTTCAACCCGGGAAAAAGGGAAATGGACTTGTGATTTATCACAACCCATCAAGTCGATAGATCAAGGAGGGAGCTTGCTCTACAAACCCTTTATATCAGGTCATTGACTCAACCAATGAAGAAGGATCATGTGCCAGAAAATCCATTTCCTCATTAGATCACCAAAATGACAAATATCTAGTGTAAGGTAGTTGGGAACTCTAGGGGTAAGACTACTTGTGTTGAGACTTGAAACTCCTTGGTAGTATTGAGGGATCCAAGGACTCCTCATTATAAATATACTCATCTGCAACTTGACTTAGGGTATTTCCCAAATTCCACATAGTTAAGGTTAGAGTACAAAAGTTGCAAATAAGAGATTGTAAGATGGATGTTTTTAAGAAACATAATCATTGTTCCTTTGAGTTGAGCTAAGATATTTGATAGGGGTTCCTCAATCCTCTTGAAACTAGGGCTTGCTTGAAGTGATTGTTGGTGAACACACCTTCTTGTCTATATTTTCATTTGTATTTTAATTTATGTTTTTGTGTTATAATTCCTCAAACTGACATCTCTTTTTCTTGAGTGGATGAGGAATCATTCACATTTCAGTTCAATAGTTAGAATGTTCATTTCTTCTTGTTGAACTTATTCGTCAACGTACCATGATCTCATGGTAATGTTCAATGAGTTGTAGAATACATTTATATACATGGAATTTGGTTTGTCTTTCATTAAATAACTTTACTTCCTATGATATTGATTGAATTAATAATCCTTTACTTTCAATCATTGTAATTCCAGTATTCCAGTCCTAAAGAGATAAAAGGTTCTAAAGCATCATCTTGAAAATCCATGGGAATTATATGCCTAAATGACTTGTGTTAAAAAACATTTAAACTTTTGTTAAGTTAGAATTGTCAAAATAAAACACACACATACACATATATAAACATTTAATTTCCATTAATTCGAAAGAGTTATATAGAATTAATTCATTAACATTTAAACCTTAAAAGTGGCATAAACAATGCACAACCTAAAAAATGCATATAACACTTCACAAACTTAACTTCTCAGCTTCATCATTTAAATATAAATAAAAGAATTCAATAAGCCATATATAATTGCATTTTTTTGGCTCACCATGTGTTAGGTAAGGTGTTTTACTTCCCATTTCTATTCTTCACCGTGATCCAATTAAAGGGAGTTTACCACATACATGTTAAAATTGGTTTGAATAAAGTTTAATAAGATACTTTATCTTTAAAAATATTAAATGCATTTATCCAATTAAAAGGGCTTATCACATACATGTGTTTGATAACGGTAATTTTTTTGGCCATATGTGAGGTAAGGTGTTTTACTTCCCATTTCTATTCTGCATCGTGATCAAATTAAAAGGGGTTTACCTTAAAATTGGTTTGGATGAAGTTTAATACGATACTTTACATTTAAAAATGTTAAATGATCTAATTAAAAGGGCTTACCACGTACATGTATTTGATTTAAAAATGTTAAATGATCTAATTAAAAGGGCTTACCACGTACATGTATTTGATTGATAAAATTGGTTTGAATGAAGTTTAATAAGATACTAGATCTCTACAAATATTAAATGTTTGTATGAGAGGTCCATGTATCACTATTCCAAACCATGACCAAATTTGGACTTACTTAAATTTCATGTTATTATAATGTGGAAGGCACATTTTGATGGTATATTTGGTGATATTTTTTGGTTTTAAGGCTGGTTGGGGTATCATTTTTTTGTGCTTTTCGGATCCATAGAACGAACTTCCAAATGCCTTTGCAAATGAAATGGATAAAGTTCATTGTAATACATGAACATGATCCTCTATTTTATGTCGCATATCATATAGATTTTTCAAGTATCTTGGAAAACCAACCTTGGTTTATTTACGTGGAAAAATATATATTAGGTTTTACTACTTTGAAAATTATCTCAGGATATTTCATTTAGCTCTCGGTTTGATGTTTTGATTTTGTACTAAATATATGTGCATGCCTCTCTAGTTTAAAAATTGTCTTTCACTTAGCCCTCGATTTGATGTATTGATTTTGTACTAAATATATATGCATGCCTCTCTAGTTCTAAGATTATCTTCCAACGTTTTCTCTAGTATTCAGAAGTTAGAGTTTTTGGTATCCTCTCAAACTTTGTTTGTTTCAAGATTACATACATGCCTTATATTATGAGAATCCCAAGCTTTGTGTGAAATGATTGAGGAAGTTTGCATTTACATTTCTTAGAATATATATGGAATGGAATGGACATTGTATTTCAAAGTTTCTACTCTTTTAAAGTTGGTTCTAGAATTCCATTTACTATGTTTAATTTAAAAAAAGAACTACATTGTAAATATTCATATTCATTATTTTTGGATTACAATATTTTCTAGGTTTACTCATAATAATAAACATCTTCCATTACCATTTACACTTTATTTTCGTTATAGGTTATGTAAGGTTGGGAATAGACTTTCTTATGTCATTGTTTTTAAAATGATAAATTCATATACAAATTGTTTAACATGGATCTTCTCCCACTCAGATTGTAGAGTACCTCTCTTCTCTTAATGTAATTATTTTTCTTATTTTGAATCTAACTACATGCCTAAACATCTTCTATGAGTTACAATGTTTTTTGCCCAACATAATAAAACAAAGTTACAAACTATAACATTTCTTCATGCAATTGTGGCTATATATTCCAATCCAAATTAGAGAAAGATATATCTTGATTTAACCATAAGAGTATTTTAGCTTGATAAATTTTGCTAGAACAAGAAAATTTATGATTGAAAAAACCACTTCATTATATCAACAACTTCATAACTTGGCCGCCCGCACAGGTATGGCTCATTGGTGTTTTGCTTGATATGAAGCCACATGCTGTAAAGAGAGGTCACGAGTTCAAATCACACCCGGATTTACCCGTGTCCCATGCTTGCGGGGTGTGTGGGGCACCTAGGGTTTTAGTGGTAGCGGAGAATGATCCCTGGACCCCATGTCACGCGAGTACCGGCCCAATATCCAGTTGTTGATTCCCTTGGTGCAAAAAAAAAAAAAAAACTTCATAACTTGGCCATGAAGCTTGGTAATGATCTATTTCACCTTCTACAATACCATAAACTTGGGCGATCTCATCAACCTCTTCCTTCCCTCAAAGAACTCGCATGAAAAACTTGTTTTTGGCTCAACCACAAAATATGAAATTGTGACTAAAGTTATGATCTCCATGCATGCAAGAAATAATGCCAATCTATTTAATGAAAGGGTAGGTTAGAACTAATCTCCTTTGAGTTATTTAGATTCAAGCTATTAACTTGAAAAATAAAATGTGATCATTTATCACTTAGACTATAAATCTCATTCTTAACAAACACACAAAAGCTTCTCCATTTGCCCCCTCCACCATAAACCTAGTTCTCAACAATAACTTCAACACTACTGATAATGCTCCTTATGAATTCCCATATAGCATGCCACTTTATGACTCTTGGGATATTCCTATTTATGTCATCCGACTTATGGAATAATTTTGCAAATCACTTGGCTCTACTCTGTTGAAAATGATGGCGACATACGATTTAGTTATTAATATAGTTTGTTTTAAATATATTAAGTTGTTTAGTTGTTTCATAGGTAGATGAATTTGTCATATCATTATTTAATTGTATTTTATTTATCTCGACCATTCCAAAGGGTTTTGACATGTCCCATAAGTGTTAAGTAAAAATTGCCCTTAAAAAATTGAAATCTTAATTTTATCCTACCAACTAAGACAAAAAAAAGAGTAGATGTAAATATTTTAAAAGCAGGGTAATTTTTTAAACAACCCTTTACTATCTTTTCTTTGAATACATTCATTGGGTAATGATCCATCCATTGGATACACATTAAGGATTCTATTATTACAAATTTGAACTGCTTCTTTCATATTATTAAATTCTATTTAATGGCAAATTTGAGAGTGGTTTTGATTTATCCATGTGATAATTTCAAAAGAAGAATTATGGCTTGTACTTTGGTACAACAAAATTCTTACCAAAATTTAGTAAGAATAGTCAACATTTCATGTCTAGCATTAATTTTGGAAGTTGGAACCATATTCCATTTGTCCACATGTTGAGTTGAATCCATTTATGTTTTTTTTATGATTTCTTGATGGTTCAATTTCACAAAAAAATTCATTGCATGTACCATATAATAAATAATAATAAGTGTGACATTATACGAGGCTAGTGAATCATAAGTGCTTGTGAAATCAACTAAAAAAATCAAATATGTGAGTGTCCCTCACAAGTGAAAAATAAATATGTGTGCGGGTTGACAACAAATACAACATTCGGCTTTATGCATTAACTATGCTAATTACCACGTCCTTGACTCATGAACTAGCAATACCTATTTAAAGCTCAACCTCTCCACCATTTCCTCCAAGAATTTTTTCTACTAATGCTTCTTGTGATAGACCTTTACTCAGGTTATTTTTGGTGCATTTCCTCATGCATTGCACAATTTCATCTGATGATTCTACTCTACAAGTTTCATTAGTGCACCTCATGCTCTCAATGAGGTAGATTGGAATGTTATTTATGATGCACTTAAACAAATGAAAACTAGAAAGTCACTTCCATTGGAAAAATAGATTCATGTTTTCAATGATGTAAGCTCAGATACTTTTGAAGAAAATATCAAATGAATGGAAGAAAAATATGGTTTCTATTTTTCATTGAAATATGTCCATTTACTTAAAATTTACAAAAAAAAATTGGAAGATACCTCTATTTTGAAAGAAATTTTTGTTTATTTATTAAATTTTATTGATTTTTTAAAATATATAATTAGTGTTTAATTTTTTAAGAATGAAGGATTTGGAAAGACTATTTTTTTCACATTTTTTTTATGAGAAGTTTACTTATTTCACACTTGTCAATATAGATGCAAGTAATTATATAACCTTTCATTATAGAAGAGTTAGTTAAATATATGACCTTCAGATTGAAATTAAAACTAACATTTAAGGGATAGAAACCAATATAAAGAAATTAAAAACTATTGCTAAAAAGAGAAGAGACTTTTGACATTGCACAAGCTATGAAATTATATCTAATCAATACCAACGTTGACTTAAATGTTGACTTTGTTAAGGTAATAAATTTTATTTCATTAGATTTGCATTTTCATATGTAGTGTATTATTTATAATATTTGTGTATTTCTTTTTACAATGCTTATTAAGAGGATAACACAAGGACGGGGATAGACTCAAATTCCAATCTCAGTATCATTAAAGTCATAAGCGACATTACTTTTTCCTGTGGAGACAATGGACGATTGGAAATGCTTAAAAGAGAAGTACAATGTTTCACTCACTAGTCTTTGAGGTATTTGAAAAATATGTTTGTTATTTTATGTCATCGAGTTGGAGACTATGTTGGAGACAAGTAGAACTTTATTTATTTTATGTTGTCAATTTGGAAATTAGAACCTGCATTTTTATGTTGTAAACACTTTGTAAGTGACTTTTTACTATATTCTTGATATGTTCTTTTAGAATTTTTAAGCATTAAATTTGCACTTTTTATTGTAGAGTTGGTGACTCTTTGGACTTGAATTTTCATTATATTTTTTTATATATATTTTATTAAATTTTTAATGCAATGTTATATTAATTTTATTTTCATTGTAATAATTACTTGAATTGAGTATATATATATATATATATTTAATTTAATATTTTTCAAATTTTAATATGTTTTAGAATAAATGCTAAACACAGATAATGAATATAATTAATGAAAATAATTATAAAAACCATTAAATTATTAATAAAATATTTACTATTATATAAATTATTAATAAAATTATAACACTAAATTATTATTAAAAAATATATGCTATAAATAAATCATCAAGAAAATTATCTAGAAATTAATAATAATAGATATTAGTAATTGCTAATAAACTATATTATTAATTTTATAAAAAACAAACTCGGATGCGGGTGGTTCCCTGGGACCAAGCCATTTGGCTGGCTTTGAGTAATGGACATAGCTTGTGTTGTAAGCAGGAGGTCACAAGTGTCCTCTCTCCCACTATCCAACAGAGTTTTGTCACATGCAGACAAGTAATCGGTAGTTAATCGTTTAATATAGAAAGTGTTAAGACAATACATGGCATTGACGTTTGGACTTAGTGGAGGGCAATCCTCCCACCTCTTGTCAGGTCGAGTGAGGGTGCATTCATGGTGGGTGATATCATTGTGTTTCAGGAATTAATCATGCACTCTAGAAATGTAACACCCCGTTTTGACATTTCTACCTGAACTACTATTATATGTTGTATTTGTTTGACTGTGAGACCTCGTCGGTTGACGACACTGTGGACATATGGTTCTATTATTTTGCCGATATATATATGTGTGTGTATGATGATAGTATTATGATCGATAGTCATGTTTAGAGATGTATCATGTGTTAATTATGTCAAATATATGGAATTTACTGAATGATGGGTACGTGGATACCGTTACAGTCATATGATGAAATAATGAATGTTATGCCAGGTGCATGGCGAATGAATGAGTTTATTGTTGTTATGTTATGATGAAATATATGTGTGTACATATCGAGGATTTATGCACGATATTCTATATTGTATGTCGAGGACTGACTTACAGGTTGAAACGGCTAAGTGATAGCTGGATCCTACGAGGTGGGAGGGCCTCGGGGACACGGACTTCGAAAGATAAAATGGTATGCGAGTGATGCATTATTTACTTTCGTATGGTTATTATGCTGTTTATTATGATGTATGTTATGACATGGGTGGGGTAGGGTTTCAGGAAACTCAACTGCCCAGATCGGTTATACGATGACAGACCGAGTACAAGTGCAACGTTGTTGTTATGTCGGGTGGACATAGTCCCTTGTTCCATTAGGGGGGTGGAGGCTTTACCCACCGTTTATCCCCGAAAACCAGAGTCATGGGAGGGCTGTGCTACGGCGCGCTCCCCAAGGTGTGTGATGATGACTGGTGGTTGCCTGCTGGGGAAGCTGGTCGATGTAGTCGACACTTCCGCTTACGAGTTCTAGCTGGAACCGGTCATGACTTGACATTCCAGGGTAGTCCAGCAGAGGACAGGATAGGATGTGGAAGTTAGTAATGATGTAGGTAGATAGGTGTAGTGTGAAGTAGGGGTGAAAACAAGATCTAACTGTAGGTGTGTAAAACCCTTGATTGAGTATGTGTCGTAACTCAGAAATGTATGAATTGTCGTAACTAATAAGATTTCAGTTAGTTAAAGGATTGTACCTTGCAAACTATGTTAAAACATGTGTCAGTAAATAATAAAGTTTCGTGATTATGATCGGTGTGTGTGAATTATTATTGTTAGTGTACTTACGCGAGGTATGTAAGCAGTAGCTACGCTTACATAACTCGCCTACATATTTATAAATTGTGTAAAATATTGTTGAATAATGATGTTAAATATTGTCGTTTCATAATTAACTATTGTTGATCAATGTTAATAATGTCGATTAAAGTTAGTAATGATGATTAAGGCTAACAATGTAGATTAATGTTAATTACTGTCAATTAAGGTTATTAATGTTGATTAATGTTAATTATTGTACATTAATGATTAATTATTGCTGATTAATAAACAAGTTACGGTTAAATTAGGTAGTAAATAATGCAACCTAGTTAGTAATGATTAATCGAATGCTAATGAGAGGTTTAGTAAAAACTAAGGGTTAAAATGGTTAAATGATTATTGTAATGTAAAATTTAGTAGTATTAATTTGATAAGTAAATATTAATTGCAAGGTTAGATAATTAATTAAGAAGTATGGATAAGAATTAAGTTATAAACCATTAGTTTTATAAGGATCATGCTTAAGATTAATTAGAACACGGGATTATTATTGGTAATTAATAAATTGAATTAGTGAATTTATAATTAAAGAGAATTTACATATTAAAAATATTAGAAACCATTAATTAAATGATTAGGCAATTGTAATTAATCAATTGATAATTACTGTTAATTAAATTAAATGGGGAAGCAGGCAAGTTTAAACTATATAATATGTATATAACATTTATTATTTATTAATTAAATGGTCAAATGTTGAAATATGAATAAGGATATGTTTAAAATTGTTATATTAAATAAAATGAGTAAATTTAATTGAATTAAAGGTTACGGTTGAGAAGTGACCCAACCAACACTTTTTAATAATAATTTAAATATTTAATAAGTCCAAGTCCAAGTTGAGGGCTCGAGGACTTAAATGGTAGATGAATGGGTTGGGTGAAATTGAAGTTAGAGATAGGGGTAGTAAAGAGGGATAGAGTCGGCAAGTGAAGGGGATAAGAGGGAGAAGGGAGGAAGGAGAAGGGATCCTTTTCTACCTTAGGATTTTGGAGAAGTTGAGCAGAGCAGAAATTGGGAGAGGAGAGCTGCTAAGAGGGGATTTGTTGGAGTTTTTTTTTTCTAAAGGGATACAGCAGCTAGGCTTGTACTCGGTTTGGGCTCGGGGGTCCAAAGGGGTACCTTTGGAGCTGGGTGGTCAGCGAGACCTCGCCAGTTGGTAGGGTGGCAAAACTGGTTCGGTTGGTTGAGTTTCAGAACTGTGGGGGAAGGCTTTTGACTGCAGGGAAAAGCAAGGAGAAGCAGCAACAAGGACAGCAACAAAAAAAAGAAGGGATCTGCAAGCTACCTACAGGTATTTTCCAGCAGGTAAATTTATCATTTTCTACTCTGTCAAATTATTATTTCCGGTTATATGTTATATGTTATTTCACCTGCACATGAGAAGTAAATGTTAGAATTTAAATGTAAATTTGATGTAATTTACATGCGTAGAAATAGACATAAGCTAGAAATTCAAAACAGAAATCTTAAACAGAACTGAATTATCTGACTGTAAATTAATGTTAACGGAGACCCTAGTTGGGGTCTTACAAGAAAGAAGGTTACAGACTAGATGAAGGGGACCATGCTCTAGCCTAATGTATGTGAAATATGGATTGATGAGATGTGGCGTGTGCTTGGTTTAATCCTCCACAGAACATGGCCTTTTAATGAGAAGGATATGGAAGGGGTCTGAGTTATTCATCAGCTCCCTAATGTAGCAAAATGTTGGCTTCAATATCTCAATTGTATTATCAAGAGACAAAGGGGCAGTGACTAGGGTAATCTCCTTCTATTAATGTCGTCCAAGGCCCTTGACAGTGGGAAAGGTGTCAAAGAGGAGGCAAAGGGTGCTCCATGCAAGAGCACAATTTTTCCAACCCTAAAGCTACCTTTGAGGAAGACACCCCCCCCACATTCAAGTTGTTGTTGAGGAGATGGAGATAGTTTTACTTCAAAAACAGGTGAGCGAACCATATCAAAAGGAGGCCATTAGTCCATATTGGACCATCAAGACTACTCTTTCATGGGTTCTATTACATTAAGGGGTTTCTAAGGAAGCCACTCTTAGAACGACTAGTAGCATAAGAGAGGATTTGGATAGTATTCATCGAAAGATGGATGACTTAGTTGAAAAGGCCAACACCCACTACCAGCTTGCTGAAGCCAATCACTCTAGTTCCAAGCTCAATCATGGCAGGTAAGCTCAGAGGATTCACAAGCTCTCTTTTCTTTGATTTTTTCATTTGATAGCTAGGTGGTTATGTGGTTATATCGCTTGTATGCATGGTTTCCCTTCAAACACAGGCTTAGGAGTTGTTGGGTCTATATATGTCTTTTTGTCACTGTTAGTCTTTACTAGCTTGGTTTCATATTCTTAGGCATGCATTAACTTTACATTACGCTCATGAACAATCTTGTTTGTGATGGTTTGAAGGCTCCTCCCAGGAGTAAGACAATCTTTTAGCTTTGTAAATATGGTTTTGGTTTGTTAATACAATAATCCCATCTTACTTTTAAAAAAACAGAAAATTCTAAAAAAAACAAATTCTAAAATTTAGAGGTAATAACTATGTTTCTAATTACTATTCATTATAATATTTTTATAATTCTATTTAGTATTACTAAACCTATGAGAAATACTAAAAGAAAAACAACAATTAATAGTTTTGCACGTCAAGAAATTTTTATATGACGTTTTAATTTTAACATTGTCTTTCATTTGACGTTTTAATCTTAATTTTACTCATCATAATTATATTTGATTTTTTTTAAATAGCATTTATAATACCTATATGAAACATTTAATTCTCATATCTTGCCTCATATAATACAAAAATATAATAAACATAAAGATTAAACCAAACACATACATAATGACAAAGAAGGTTTATCCTCAAAACCTTTAAATAGGCTTCTTCACAAGCAATACAATGGGCCCAAAAAACCATGACCGAATCAAGTTTATCTAACAAAGAGAGACAACCACACCATGACAAAATCAAAATTTTCATATTAAAAATAGAAATATAAAGAGAATATATATATATATATATATATGGACATGAAATATAGATATTAATAACATGTAAAAATAAAAATCCACTTCAAAATGATAGTAAAATTAGAATTTACATTTCATTAATAAGGTTTAGTTTTATATGCATACTATAGAATATAATCAAAACATATCATTTGGATATTAACTAATCTAACATATTGCTTTCCTTTTAACTAAAAACGTAAAAATATCTCAAAATTAATAATTCATATACACATTATAATAAATATTCAATCATAAAAAATTCAATGTAACAATCAAATTTATTATGAAATTGGTCTTTTTGGACTTTATGTTCTTAACCAATCAAATTTATTATGAAATTGGTCTTTTTGGACTTTATGTTCTTAACCATTCTAGTTTATCAAAGCTCCTTAATCAACTTTATTGGATATTGAAATAATTCTCATATTTTTTTAATTTAAAAAGTGTATGAAATGGGAAGTGTTAAAAATGTTGTTTTATTGTTTTATTGTTTTTTTGTTTAAATAAAACATTTGTGTTTTTCAAAAATATTATTTTATGAAATTTTTTTAATATTTTATGGAAAAATCATAATTTATTTTTTATGTAAAATTTTTATAAAAAAGAAAAGGTTAAAAACTTTATTTTTATTGGTTATTTTTATTTTTTAATAATATTTTTGTTATATTATTTTAAAAATTATTAAAATAATCTAAAAATAATATATTATACATTAGATTAAAAAACCTTTAATTTAAATGAAAATATATAAAATTTAAAATATTATATATAAATAAATTTAAAATATCTATTATAAATTTATTTTATGTTTATAGAAAAAATATTATTGAAATTGAAATATTTTATAAGAGGAATCCAAAATTTTACATTGGAGAATATGATATTTTCCCATCGATAAGGTATATAAAACAACTTTTAAAAAAGTAAAGATGCATTTGAACAATATATCTTTTTGACGATTTTTGATGAGTAATAAAGCTTGGGAAGATATTTAGGAAGGACACAAACACCCAAAAGACTTTAGTGTTTGGATAGAATTCAAATGCATTATAAATCAAGCATGTACAAAAGTAAAGGATCACTAGAATCAAACTCCACTTTCAAACTAAGAAGGATAAAATGGAAAGATGCATCTAAGCAGGACTAGAATCAAAATCTTTGCCATGGGTCATTTTGCGGGTTAAAATACGGCCTATATTTCATATTAACCATAAAAAAAAACAAAGAAAATTGTAAAACATTTGTATTTAGTGTCAAAACCGTCATTTTTGACGGGTGATATTTTTACCAAATTCATGGGTTGCATCCAAGTGTATAACACTAACCACCAAAAAGAAATTAAATATATGTTAAGGGCATCAAATTTTGTATTTCCAAATTCCAATGGAATTTAGAACATTGAAATTAAAGGGTATTTGAAATTAATTATTGATATATTGGGGGAGAGCAATTAGTATACACATGGGTGAGATTTGAAATTAATATTGGGGGAGAGCAATTAGTATACACATGGGTGAGATTTGAAATTAATGATTGATATCTTAGGGAGAGCAATTAGTACACATTGATTAAATTTGAAATTAATAATTGATATCCGGTGCTTCCTTTGGAATGAAGCTATGTATTATTAAATAACCTTTCACAATTTTAATAATTTATAGCCACCTTCACAATCTCAACCACCTATAGCCACAATAGAGGAATATGCAACAAGGTATTGGTCTCCATGGCTATGAAAATGTTGTGAAAATGGTATTGTATCACTTCCACAAGATTCTTTATGTGTATAAAATCTCATTATGAAAAAAATGTTATGGATGTGGTGATATAGTGGCAAATATGGTTCAATGTTTGCATGGTAACATATTAAATTTTTTAAATAAAAATAAATGCAAGTTAGCGATCCAAATATTATTTAATTAATTTAGTTTTATATTAATTCAAATTTATGAAAATTAATTATCTATTTTAAATTAAAAAAAAAAGTTTATAAAAATATACAAGTTCCATTAAATCGTAAGTTGATGTTAATGGAAAAAACCATAAAGAACGATGTCTTTTATTAACGTAATAGTTAATTGATAGCAAGGTGAGTATTCTGCCTTACTTGACTTTCCCATCTCCTCTTTATATCTCAAATATTAAAAAAAATGTTGATTGAGAGCTAAACTTCGCCCTTAATTTTTTTTATTTTTTTTCTGATTGGTATGTGAAAACCTATAAACCACAATATACTATTATCATTATGTCAATGTCTTGGAACTATCTAAAAACCTACTATCCTACATTGTATGAGAGAATTGGTCCACAAAAACATTTAACTCCCAAAATACAATGATGTTTATGCCAATGTGACCATACATATGCTACATTGGGTGGGTGAGAGAGATTTGGTCCACAAATACATGTAACCCTCAATATACCATGATGCATATGCCAATATGGCATTTTCTATAGACCATGATGCTTATGGCAATGTGACCATACCTCTATTACATTATGTGAGTGAGAGAATTGGTCTACAGAAACATACAAGGCCCAATATACCATGATCATTATGCTAATGTGCATTCGTAATCATTCTATGATATGTATACATCTCTATCTAAAGCACTTGCTATCCTACATTGGGTGAGAGAAATGATCATGAAAACATATAAACTTTAATATACTATGATTTGTATGGTCTTGGAATTGATTTTTCATCATAAATACCTCTCTATCTAAAATCATTGTTATCCTTCTTTGGGTAGAGAATTGGTCGACGAAAACATCAAAGCCCCGATATACAATGGTCTTTATGCCAATGTGTCTCAGAATTGTTTCTACAACATAAATACCTCTCTATATAAAAACTTTACTATATTGCATTGGGTGAGTGAATTGGTCCATGATGTGTATGTCAATGTGACCATACCTCTCTACCTAAAAAACTTACTTTCCTACATTGGGTGACAACATTAGTCCACGATAATGTATAAGGCCCAAAATACCATGATTCGTATGCTAATGTGTCTTGGAATTGTTTTTACTACATAAATACTCTTTTATCAAAAACACTTACTGTCATACATTTGATGAGAGATTGGTTCATGAAATTCTACAAGTTCAATATACCATGATGCTTATGCCAATGTGACCATACATTTATATCTAAATAACTTACTATCCTACATTGGGAGAGAGAATTGGTTCATGAAAACATATAAGGCCCTATATACCATGTGATCTTTATGCCAATGTTTATTGGAATTGTTTCTACTATGCCAATACATTTTTTTTTATCTAAAACACTTACTATCTTACATTTGGTGAGAGAATTGGTCCATGAAAACATTTAGAGGGAGACAAGGTATTTAAGTCAAAGAAAACTCCAAGGCACACAAATTTTAGGTGTATTCGACTTAGTTATGGGCATTTTTAGGAAGGAATGTGAAAGGGATGCTATTTAGTATTGTCAGCAAGAGATTTAAAAAACAAAAAAATATTGCACATTGAGAGGGGAGGAGAAGCATACTCACATTGCAACAATCCACCGGCAATCAACCATTATGTTAGTACAAGACACCACTCCATTCTAGATTCCCTTGTTGGCATAAGGATCATGAAGCTTATAAGTCCAAATATACCATGATGTTTATTTCAATGTGATCATACCTCTGTATCTAAAAAAACTTACTATCCTACATTTTGTGAGAGAATTGGTCCCCAAAAACATATAAACCTCAATATACCATAATTATTATGCATATGTAAGATCGATGCCTTCTAACATATCCTTATTCCAATAGGGACAAAAAAAAGGTTCACTAGTAACACTCCCAAAAAAACACCCATTAAGATCATTCTCTATTTTTTCTTTATAATTATGTCTAAAACGCAACCTATCCCCCTCTCTACGAAACACTAAATTTTTTTATTAAAATTCTATATTAGAAAGTCGGTGCACAAAAACTTGTAAATATATAAACCCCAATATATCATGATATCTGAATCAATATAAATCAATGTACCTTCTACTAACATAGCTATCTATTTGTTAGTAGGACAAGAAAATGATTTACTCTCTTAGCATATTTGCTAAAAACGTCCATTCAATTAAGTCCACATTCTTTCTTAACATCGTTTATAAACTAAAAAAAACCTTAACTCAAAACCCGACCACCTTAAGATTAAGGTTAAAATGATTATGTTGCTAAATTTGATGTAGATTTTTTTGTTTCTATTGAAGTACACATGTGACTACAGTTTTTTCATTTAGGGTTAAAATAAGATGATGTTTTTGTTTAATTTTTTGCATTTTAATTTATCAGAATAGTACACATGTGACATTTTCATGACACTTAGTCCAAGTGAAATACTCTTTCATGACACTTACTCCAAGTGACATACTCTAAAAGAGCATACGGCTTCTCTTCTGGGTGAAACAAGATGGTGGGAACTGGGAGGTGCGTATCTGGGAATATTGAGTTGGGCAAGTAGGTGGTAGATATCCAGTCAAGCGTAGGCAAGGAATGTGGATTTATATTTTTTATATTTTTTTATCATGGAATTTGGATAATGGTTGGATTAGTGTTGATCTATTTCATAGAAGTAGAATTGTCATCGTGGTTGAATTAGTGTAGAACTGAGTTAAATTGGAACTTCTTTTTTAAGATTGTTAGGTTAATACCCATCTATTCAGCATTGCATGAATTCGAAGTAGAACTGTCATTGTGGTTGGCTAGGTTAATACTCATCTATTCAGCAGGAGTAGAGCTGTCAGGAATTTCAAGTAGAACTGTCATCGTGGTTGAATTAGTGTGGAACGGAGTAAAATTGGAACTTCTTTTTTAAGACTATTAGGTTAATACCCATCTATTCAGCATTGCAGGAATTCGAAGTAGAACTGTCATCGTGGTTGGCTAGGTTAATACCCATCTATTCAGCAGGAGTAGAGCTGTCTTGCATGAATTCCAAGTAGAACTGTCATCCTGGTTGAATTAGTGTGAAACTGAGAAAAATTGTCATTATATCACTGCTAGGTTAATACCCATCTATGCAGCAGGAGTAGAGCTGTCTTGCAGGAATTCAAAGTAGAACTGTCATCGTGATTGAATTAGTGTGGAACGAAGTAAAAATGTCATTATATCATTGCTAAGTTAATATCCATCTATCATCTATCCAGCAGAAATAGAGCTGTCTGGCAGGAATTCGAACCTAGACTTCCATTGGATCATAGAGCAACAAAAACGGCTGACGGGTGGATCACACCCTCAACCCCAAAGGAATCTGGATTATATAAGAGACTACTCACTGTACAGAGGCCCCTACATTTGAGCTTTGCAATTGGGCATGGCAATACAATATCCGGGAGGATGTGTATACGGAAAGAATTCTTAATTTCCTGCAGAGCAAGCTGTGGATTTTATATTACATTGATGTCACTTCATTCGCAGATCGTCATCGACGTACCCACAGTCAATTTCAGCGCGACTCGTGACTACCAAATGTACTTACGAGGAAGGGGACAGCAATGAAGCAGAGATGGCCCAGGCGGTACGCCCTGGATTAAGTAATTCTTGAGCACCGTGTGATTCCGTTAAACGCGTTTTGCCTGCTTTAAGCGGACATTTATATTTGTGTTCAAAGAGGGAATCGCCATTCGTTTCCTTCAGCCCTGCAGGTAGGTAGGCAGGGATTCGCCTCTGCCAGATACGGGCACCACATTTTTCTGAAACGATTCGTATACCAAGTTGGACCTCGCACCTCTCACCGCTGCCTCAACTTTGACTTGCATCAGCCAAACGGCCATTGGTTAAATCCCGGCTTTTCCAGCTCAAATAATACTACTACCTACTGCGCCTCTGCTGCTTAATTTTTTCTGGTTATTTAGTTCTGTGGGTCGATGGTATAGCTGAATATCGATCGATCATGAGTTCGATTCCCAGCCGAGAGACGCGAAGATGGAGCCCTACAAGAGAGCAGCTGAGAATCCTGGAAACGATCTACAATGGCGGAAACCAGACTCCCAAGCCCGAGCAGATACAGGTCATTGCTGCCGAGCTTCGTCGGCATGGGACTGTGGCGGGAATCAACGTGTTCTACTGGTTCAAAAATCGTAAAGCTCGAGAGAGGAGGAAGACTCGCAGTATTCTGGAGGCTCATGCTGCTGCAAACTCCTCAGGGTTTTCTTCTTTTCAACCAAATGGTATGCAATATATAATATATAGCCTTCATGCCCACTTCATATTTTGCATTTTAGATCTCAATTAGTGGAGACTTGGAGAGGTGCATGGGGAGGTTGTTCAGAGAATGAGTAGAGATGGGTATTTTACAGTTTAGTATTAAAGATATTGAGCTTAATTTTAATAAAATATGGAAGCTATGGTAAATATAATAATATGAGGGATAATAATATATTATAATTATGGCGATCTAAGAATACTTCTTTCTAAATTTTTTGAAGATCCAAAAAACTTATAAATAAATAGAGAGGAGTATTTTACAGTTCAGTATTAAAGATATTTAGCTTAATTTTAACAAAGTATGAAAGATATTGTAAATATAATAAATATGAAGGATAATAACATGCTATAAAGATGGCCATCTAAGAATGTTTCTTTCTAAATTTTTTAATGATCCAAATATAATTTTACAGTCATCCAAATAATTATTTTCTCTTTTCTTAAGTTGATATCAATAAACTTAAACCACCATCATCATCATCAACAAAATTTAATAAACAAATTTATAAAACAATAATCATTATAAAAATTTCATTCATTTCAATAATTTCAAGGTAAAGTTTACTATTCTCAAAAATGTTTTCATCTCAATCATTTGATTTTTGTTTTTATATCCTACAGATGAAGATAAATATATGCTATTTGTAAAAACTTTCACTATTGTCTCAAATAATTTAATCTTTCTCCTTGAAATATAATACTGGATAAATACCAGATTAAAATAAATCTATACATACACATAACATCAGATTCAGATTCTACTGTACATAATATTTAAATTTAAATGTCATAGCAAATGTACAGCGACATCATGTTGGACTCAGATTTAGGTTTGTCTGATGTGTTTATATGGTCTTCTGATTATGATCAGAACACTTCTCGTCCGACACGACAATCGGTGCTGCAAATTATCTTCTGCACTCCAATAGCGAAGAGGTGAACAGTCTGCCTGATTTTTATTCCAACGTTAAAAAAATCTCAGTTTTTTTATATGGTGTCTGATATATTGATATTGTAAGCAGGACGAATCCAAGTTTTCGAACTGCACTGAATTCTATGATTTTCTTCTCAACTCCGACGGCGCTGGTTCTGCTGAGGTTGGGGTCGAAGTCGAATCCTCTCGACAAACTCTGCAGTTATTTCCTCCCAGCTGCGATGAATCTATCACTTATAGAAACCATGAATGAATGTCGGAGGAATTTTTATATTGTATTGCATTTAAGCTCTAACGTGAAACCTATGTAACAGATCCTGTTGATCAGAATATAATGAATGGATTATAGTGGTTAGTTTGTGCATTGATCGTTCTTTTTGTGTTTCTATTTTTGTTTTACAAAGCATTTCGAGTTTTTCATGTTTTTACAGTTTTGTTGTGTTTGTCTGATACTGCGCAGACTGACTTCCTCTAGTTTCAATAAACATGCTGACTGAATCTCTGTGACTAAAACCTTAATGGCAGAAAGCATAAATAAAATGGCAAAGGGCACACCGACATAAACCCTACCACGTGCCCATAACATTGTCGTGATAAGTAATGACAAAAAGGCAGACCGACATACACCCTACAACTTTGACCATAGCATTTTGATATGTAAAATTATGAGTTGACATTTAATTAACAATTTTAGTGATTGATTTGTGGTTGATGGAGGCTGCAACAACTACTCACATTTTTAAGAGGCTTTTTCTCTTCCCTTAAAAAAAATTATTTTTATCAATTTTTTATATTCTTTGGAGATCTTTTGACCAGATAAAAGGTATGAATTCTCTTCTTTTAAGTGTAAATTGTCTTATTCATATTATCCAATTCTCTTTTAAATGTAAATTGTCTTATTCATGTTATCCAATTTTTTATATTCTTTGGAGATCTTTAAACAAAATAAAAGATATGAATTCTCTTCTCTTTTAAGTGTGAATTGTCTTATTCATGTTATCTTTTTAATGAAGAAACTTGTTTTTTCATGACAATATAATATTTGCATTACATCCCACGTCACATTACATCCCACATCCATGTGGACCTTTTTCTAATCTTTTTAGATCATCTTTTTTGGAAACATCTTTACCATTTTATCTCTAGTAACTAAGTTTATTACATTTTCATAGAAAGTCTATCTTTTGGGTTTCATTCAAATAGTTTGTTGTCTATTTCTCTAGTAATTAAGTTGATTAGATTTTTATAGAAAATCTAATCTTTGGGTTACATTTAAATGCCTTTATTCTAATTAAGATTCAAATGGTTTGTCCCTAGCCAAAACTTTAGATGTGAAAGTTATATTTTTATGATTTTAATTTACCAAATAAAATTTAATTTAAAAAAATGATAAAAATTGTAAAGAAAATACTTAAATTCATAGATAAATTTGGATAATTATGACGAAATAATGCAAGATGAATATTTGCATAAATTTGAAACTAAGAATGGGATTCAATTAAATTTGATGATCCAAATCATATAATAAAAAAAACCTACAATTATAAGTTAGTAAAGGTGAATTTTGGGGTTATGCTCCAACTAATCCTTTTTTTAAATTGGATCATATTTTGTCATTTTAGTTGTTTAGTTGTGTTCTAAAAAATTCTATTTTCACATGCTTTTTATCTTATTTCTAAAATTATACCTTTTTTTTAGAGAAATAACTATTAATTTATTTTTATAATATTATATAAGTATTCATCATTCCTCCCAAAGAAAGAATCATTGGGCTTGAATGCATTTCATACAACTAGAAACTTTAGTAGAGATAGGTTTATGAAATCCATCTCGCTTGATATGGAATTTGTCTCTACTTTGGTGACCAAATATGAAACCAATGAAAATTCTTGGTTTTACAAACTTTAACATCAAAGATTGCATTTTCCTAGAAAGGTTGTTGTAATTCTGGTATAAAATCTTTTGGACTCTAAATTCTCTTCTAACATGGAACTTTCGTATATCTTAAGTGATTTTGCATTAACAACTGATCATGAATGCATAGATAAGATAGAAGATCCAATCTTAAAGCATTAGTATAGTCAATATATTGAATAATAGTACGTAGACCATAGTATAAAGGCTTCAATTCATGATGGGCTACTTGCTTAAATATTTCTTTGACCAAATATAACCAAACTTTGTTGTCAAATTGAAAATCATGAGGATGTCTTTTCTTATCCATTTGTGCTTTCTCCTTTACTTGAGTGTGCAAATAAAATCCAAGAGTTGCCGATGAAGCTTCTTTATATGAGAAATAAAGTACTAAACTTTGAGTTGTGCATTTCCATTATGTTTAGTTGTTGAATTAGGCACTTCCAAAGGAATCTCATAAAGAGCTAATGATTGAAAACACAAGCATAATTCAAATGGAAATGATTAGGCACTTCCGAAGGAATCTCATAAAGAGATAATGATTGAAAACACAAGCATAATTCAAATGGACAGTGACTAATATATGTGTAATATGAGTCAATGAAAAATTCTCAGTGTTGCAAACTCTATCATCACAGTTTGCATATTCTTGTAAAGGTTGTTGTAATTATAGAACATTTTTTGAATTGTGGATGTCAGCTTCTAATGTGAAATATGCGTGTTAAGTGAATTTGCATGAACATCAACATCATGATTGCTTAAATGAGATAGAAGATCTAATTAATATGAAAGCATTAGTACCAGTCTATTGAATGAAATTATATAGATTGTAAAGGATTCAATTTGTGATAAGCAGTTTGATTGAATATTCATTTGATCAAATGCAACTGGACTTTGTCACCAATTTGAAAATGACGAGGATCTATTTTTTTATCCACTTGTGATTTCTACCTTGCTTGAGTGTTGAATATCCAATACTTATCAATGAACATGCTTCATATGATAAATAAATGACTTAGCTTTAAGTTGTTCATTTCAATGATGTTTACAAGTTAAATGAGGCAATGCCAAAGGAAGCTCATAAAGAGATAGAAATTGAAAACCCATCCATACTTCAATCGGAGAATGACTAATATATATGTGCATACTTCAATGACTAATATATATGTGCATACGTCAATCAAAGAATGACTAATATATATGCGAACTGATCCATTCTACACATTATCAATATGTGATAAAAATATCCTATTTGGATGGGGAATGATGATTGAATATGTAAAGAGTCTAAATCAATATCCTATTAACTACTTCAATTTGAGCATTTGCATATCAATGAAATCAATTTGACCACTTGCATATCAATTAAATGTAGTAAAAAATTAAAATGAAATGTTATCTCCATAATATATATGTATCTGTTCTAATGCTTAATCTGTAACCTTTCTTTATCACCAAAGCAATGGTAATTATATAAAGATAATATTAGGGAAAGACTTATATTAGATTATCAGTAACTAAGCTCTTGTCAAGGATTGTTAACTTCATTAAATAAATTTCTAATTTTTTAATAAACCTACAATCTTAATAAAAAACCATACTCCCACACAAAAAAACAAAAAACAAAAACTATCTAAACACAAAAAATACAAAACTTGACCATATTAAAAAGAAAAAAACATTTAACATCTAAACTCAACAGTCCTAGTAAAACTCAATAGCATTTATGTTCTAACCCACTACTATATAAAGTTAGTACATGATCCAATTTTTACAACGTGCAAATTGAAATGTCCAAACATCAATAAGCTAGATTTGGGTGTGTTGTATTTTGTCCATTACTTAATAATTGTGTTGTATTTTGTCCATCACTTATAAATTGTTATTTACTACCTTAAATTAAGGTATTAGGAAGAAAATTAAATGTTACCTTCTAATTAGTAAACCCTCAAAATGGGTGATATCACATATCCACTAATTACATTTTATAAAAAAATAAAAAATAAAAATAAAGGATGGAGATAAACTAAGCATTGGAGGTCACCAAACCAACAAGTGGGGTCTGATCATCATCGTTATTCAACAAACAAACATCACCAACAATCATTTTGTCCATGTCATTAAAGACAATATTAATCCAATCTTGTGTCGAGATCTTGAAATGACGAGGGGTCATCTCAAGGAAGATATTGTTTATAATTAGGTCATTGTATAGAATGTTAAGTTGTCTATAACTAGGTCATTGTATACGATGTTAAGTTGTGGAAACCAATATATAACCGTTTCATAGACGAATCCATGAATGAATGATTGAGCATGTGTTTAAATATCGAATCACTTGATATATATAAATATAAATAAATAATGTATTGTCAAAGTTTTGCACAAAACTCAATATGAAATAATAAATAATTTATTATTGTATTATGATTTAGTGAAAGTAGCTTGTACAAAGTACTAATGATAAATATTTGCCATGATGAATCATATGTGAATGTGTGTATATGCATGTTTATTGATGTTCAAATGTATATTTATGTGTTTATTCTTTAATGTGATTTATATTAAAGTATATAACCATATTGGTATGAAATTCTAATTTTGTTGATAATTTAACATATATGTAAGTTAATATAGAAAATAAAAGGTTTGTTTTAAATAGAATATAAAATACAAAGGCTAGTTTAAAGAAAATTTGAGTTTAGGGTTAATTTGTGTTGAGAATATTAAATTTTATGGTAATTTTTCAATATTGATGGTGAGCATGGAGATTTGTGAATATTAAGGTCATTTTTAATGGGATATTTATAATGGTTTGATCAAGTGGCATGCACATCATGAATGAGGGTTATTGTTTGATTAAGTGGCATTTATATTATGAATGAGGGGTATTGATAAGTTTTAGTTTTATGTGAATAATATTTAAGTTATTTTGACAAATTTAATATGTAATTAATTTTAATAAAGATGGAGTTAAGGATTTCTTTAAAAATGAGTCAAGATGAAGGACACGAGTTATGAAGATTGAAAAACTTTTGAAAGATAAGGAAAAGGTCATTATCATGTTGAGTTTGAAACACTTGTACTACTGCATGTGATAAAAAAGGAAACAATAAATAGCATTTCTTCAAAATTTTGAGATAAAATATTTTGTCTTTGAAAATGTGTGAAGAAGAAAAATTAGATCACTATGTTAATTTCATGAAGGCATTGGTCATTCAACCTTTAGTGGATTGGATTAATAATTCAAACGAAGAGTAAGTTGTTGATTATTTAATTTAATCCTTCCTAATTCATTAGGAACTTTTATGTTGTCATTAATTGAGGACATAGAGAAGCTAGTGTTGCATGATTTGATCAAATTACTATATCATCAAGAGTTTATAAAAAAGTAAAGTAAAGAGAAGAATGACAAACAGAGTGTTTTTATTGACCTATGATTAGTTATTTTGGTCATTTAGATAGTCAAAATCCTTGCACGTGTAAAAAAAAATCAGTAAATATAGATTGAGTGAAGAACATGTTGAATTTGAAGTGTGGAAGATGTAGTAGGAAAGACCACTTGAAAAACTTGTGTACAAATAAAACAAATCCCAAGAAGAAGAACACACTGAAGTGTCAACTTCACAAAAATAATAATGCGTCAACAAATAAGACTATGTTCATAACATCAAGTGTAGAGCATTATATTAAGGAATTATGGTTAGTAAATTTGGAAGATTCACTACATACGATTGTTTGTAGTGAGAGGTTCTCTTCCAATAGAAAGGTTAAAGAAGAAAATGTATAAATCTTTACAATAATTTGAAAATCATCAAATACTAGGTAGAGGAGACAAAAAGTTATGATGTGATGATTATCACATTGAGGATTTTCTTTAAAATTATATATTCCATGTTTGAGGAGAAATATTTATTAAGTTTAAAGTGTTACAAATGACATATATACCATGAAGCTTCACAGTTGATACATAATAGATACTGAATATCAAGTGATGAAAACTCATGGCCCGGTCCATTGTAGGTCATTATACTTTACAAGTTCTATTTCTTATTAATGACTTTGAATATCTTTGGAATATCTTGTTACACAAGGGATGTTTTTTGGGTAAAAACCTAGAGTTTTAAAATTATAGGGTGAAACCATGAAATTGTGTTGTGATTTTTGGCAAGAGAGGTGAGTGAAAAATATTTTTGTAAATCTATTTCTTATTGATGACTTTGAATATCTTGTTACACAAGGGATGTTTTTTTGGGTAAAAACCTAGAGTTTTAAAATTATAGGGTGAAACCATGAAATTGTGTTGTGATTTTTGGCAAGAGAGGTGAGTGAAAAATATTTTTGTAAACCCTCAATCAAGGTAAATTTATAGTGCTTGGGTGACTCGACATTAAGGCCTTGATTGAGTGATTAAACAAGCCCTCGATTGAGGTTTTGTCCTAGATCCAACAAACCCTTGATTGAGGGTTAGGACCATGATTGAGGTCCCATATTTTATAAAAACTTCCAAAGGAAGATAGTTCTATAGTCACTTCTCAACAATCAAGTGTATTGAACACTTGATCCAACTTCTATACACACGTGGACCATCCAAACCATGACCAAGCAAACACATCAACACCAAATTGTCATCTATGGAGAGAGGTAAGTCATTTGTTCTTCTTAAATATATTTAAAAATTAATGTATTATTATTATTATTATTATTATTTTAAATTGTTTTAATTGTATCAACTAACAATGTTTACATTGTTGGTTTTATTTACATCTATGTACTATAAAACATAAATGTTGTCAAAATTTATTTCAAATACTTTTGGAACACATGGAGGGTTAAATATTATCCTACCATACATGGTTGAAAATAGAACTAGCAACATAAACATTGCCCATTTTCAAAGTTTTGTTTAATATATAATAATCAACTAATGATGTTTACATTATCAACTTTATTTTCAACAATGCACCATCAAGTACAAACATTGTCATCTATCCTCTAGCAACACATGGAGGATTGAAAATGATATGTTGATACATGGTTGAAAATAAAATTAACAGTGTAAATGTTACCAATTTTTTTTTTTTTATTTCTTGAGTTGACATCAATTGAATCGCAAGCTATAAGGTTCATCTATTTAATTTGTGTTGATTTAATAATGTTTATTCACATGGACATACTATACAATGAATGCCATCGAGCTTTGTGATACATGGAGCTCTAGATAGTCTCGCATTCATATTTGTAGGCCTATGGTTGTGCCTCCTCTAATTGGTGAGAGGACTAGTATGTGTAAATAATTGTGTTTTTATAGACAAGATAAGTAAATTATCACTATCGTGAATAATATGTGTTTCTACTTTCAGAGGGACCCCACCATATAGTCATGAGAAGACACCTAGCAATAGACATAGAGGAAGTGCATCACCTCCATTGATTTCCAATGCATCATCAGATAGTGAGGAGGTCCACGACATAGGTATTTTATGGAAATTCTTGTAAGTTAGATAAAAAAAAACATTAAAAATAGTGTTTTCTCATGAAATCGAAGGAGGTCCAACTCATAGGTATTGTATGGAAATTCTTGTAAGTTAGATTAAAAAAAACATTAAAATTAGTGTTTTCAAAATTATATGTAATTTTGAAAGTTCGATTTCATGAGGAAACACTATTTTTTTTTAATTTAACGTACATTAAGATCCCTAGTAAACAAGGTTCTCCTACATCTCCATCTCCATCAGAAACATGGACATATGGATTTTCTAACAAAAGGCTGCATACACTTGAATTTGCCTGCAGATACACTTGAATTTGCAGGCCATACTTTTATTATGTTATGTTGTACAAGACTAGATAAAAATGATGTCAAGTTCAAGATTTTTTTTTTTTGGTTCATGATGTTAAAGTTTTATTCTCACTTGTACACTCTCTCAAACTTGGGGCTTACAGCTCTCAGGTTGCTCCGTTTTCCTTTTCGTTTTGTTAGAAAATCCATATAGCAAATGGTCCCTCAAGGTAGGTCCTAGCCCTCAGTAGCCATCCCTTACAAAAAAGCATTTCACCACATATCTTAGCTGTCCCTTACAAGAAGCATTTCACCACATATCTTCCTTTTGATAGCCGTCCCTTACAAGAAGCATTTCACCACATATCTTCCTTTCGATATTAGCTGACTAAGTGGCAAGTCGAAAGGGTTTAACAAACAACATATAGATAAAAAACAAGAAATAAGATATCCTCACCATGCACATGGGATATCTCACCACGCTTTCCCATCCATACAGTTACGGCACTAGATATTTTGAAGCACCAAGCTCAAACTGAAGCACCATGCAAAAAAAAAGAGTAAAGAATCTGTCAACAAAGGACTAGATATTTTGAAATCCATTTCAACATTATGAAGTCATGCTTTCAGTGTTGTTTAACTACGAGTATGTAGTATCAAATGTTTTGGAATAAACAAAATCCTGCTATTGAATCAACTTTCTGTTGCATTTGTTGGAAATGGGCTTGGAATCATGCTTTATGTTGTTGCAAGGATGTTTTCTGTCATTGCACCATTTGATGGCAAAAAGCTTATGAATATTGTATTTGGGCTTGGACTTATTTGGTTCTCAGCTGGTGTTAAAAATAGAGTTGCCTTTTATTCTATAACAGGAATCAATGAAAAACTTAGGACAAATATTTGTATGCACTGTATGCTAACTTCATATGGGCTAGCGTGCAATGCTACATGACCCTAGCTCATCCAAAACAGATTTGTACACCTGGGAAAAAGAAAATATTAAACATATTACCAATTTACATTCATTTGTTTGGCCATTCTTCATTTTAATTCTATTGAATTTCCTATTGCGGTGGAAAGCCCCTGCGATTAGAGTCTGAGTTAGTGTTTTGTCTTCTCGGTTGTTCTAGAAATTCTTATTTTTATTGATGCTACCTTTAACTACCTGAGAACTGCCCGCTGAATCTATAATGCACAGTAAAACATCAGATTCTGAATTCTGAATTCAGACCAGTGGGAGGTATGCCAAAAGCATTTTTTTTATTGGTATTTTAATCTTTCCTTCTTCGTCCACAAGTTGTTCCTATTAGATTTAACAATTATGTTGACAACAAGGAGTTCTTTGAAGTAAAGAGAACGAGAAAGTGAGATTGTAACATGGTTCCTATAAAAGTAGATTGTTCATATACTGATGATGTTGTATTAAGCGGTTTGAATCTTTACTGGTGCTAATCAATTTTTTCATATGCAAAGTAACGATTGTAGTACTTCACATAGTAATGATCCACCCAAGTATAGATCGTTGTATTAGTTTCTTATTGTCTGATTGTTTGGCTTTCTTCGTACAATTTCGAAAATGTTAAGAATTGCTTGAATTATTCTTGGTCTTTACATTCGCAAAATTCTAGATTCGGGCAGTTTTTGCCCTGTTTTTCGACAAAACATTTCATCAAAACTTGTTTTTGTTGCAGCTTCGCGGATCCGTTAGTAAGTTATCATTGGCGAGAAATTTCAGTTTTATTGACTGTTTCATATATTCATCTATGATTCTTGTCATTAGCTTGATTTCTCGTTTGCATGATTCTTTGTCATTCATTAGTTCTCTTGTTTTACTTGTTTTTAATCTTCTTGTGTGGAAGATGTTTTGACATTTTTCTTCTATGTATTTCTAGCATTTTATCATGGTGACAGCAAGAAACCAACCCATGCCTAAGACTTAGTTATTTGATGGCAGTGTATTTTATAATCCCTAAGTGATATCATTTTTATTTTGATAATTTTTTATTCAATATTCTAACATGGTATCACTCTTCTAATGATGATGATGCTTCTAACATGGTATCATATTTTGTTCACTATTTGTATGTTTTTGCTAACCCTTGTTTGTGTAAAAGAAATTTCATTTTCTCTATCTTTCATGTATCATGTCATATTTCTTATCCATATCTTAAGGGGCATTCAGGAAGTTGTCAACAAGGGGGATGCTAATGTAATGCCATCTTCCTCCACTTGTATTATTTCTCCCTAGTAATCATTATGGGGGAGCGTTGAAATATGTAATGATGACTTATGTGGTGTTGTTGGTTGAGTAACATCATAAATAACTCTAATATTATAAAATGGAGTTATCTCACATGCATCGTGTAATAAACTATCTTATTACCAATCTTTATGTGGTGTTGTTGGTTGAGTAACATCATAAACAACTCTAATATTATAAAATGGAGTTATCTCACATGCATCGTGTAATAAACTATCTTATTACCAATCTTTATATAAGAGAAGTGGTAAAGCATTTATCCCACATGTAGTATGGGATGTAAATTTTCCATACCTCTAGCTATATAATAGAGGTGAAGGAAGCTCATTTGCACAGATGAGATTATTGTGTCAACATGAAGTGATGATGGAGTGTGATGTGAAACATATGTGGAGTGGAGCTCAAGTGTAAAATGGATATTTCTGAAGAATAAGAAGGAAATACCTTCCTATGGATGTTTCTCCTTTTGGGGTTTTACCACGTATATATGGTGTATCATTATTTTCTCTTATCTCTTACTTACTACTTTGATTATATGGTGGTTGTATGGATAGAAGGCTAGACTAGTAAATACTTGCTATTGATTTACTTGTTAGTAAATGTATTGTTATATGTTTATTGCATATTTCTCAATATTCTAACATATATAAACATAAAAATCATATTTTATTTATTTAGTTTTGTCATTTAGTTTTGCTTTTTCATTTTTTTACTAGTTTACTTTTTACATTTAAGTTACTATAGTTTATATTCATATGCTGCACATTTTATTTTAATTTCCTTGTAACTTCTACTTTCTTTGTTTCAATTAGATGTGATTGTTTAGTCTTAGCGAACATATCTCTTTTAAAAATAAACTTAAAAAAGTAAATACATAAAACACAAAAGAGAAAACATACTAATAAAAATTAAAAAGAGAGCTGTACTAGGGTGTTGGCCCATACATATTTGCGCATGAACAAAGGCATCCCTCTTACCTTTGTCAGATTCCTTCATGAAGGTGAAGCATTGCAATGGTTAATGAGGCTTTAAGAATAGGGTGACGCTCCTGCCTCTTCCCGTTTAGCCTCATGGGAGGTTAATTTTTCCGATCTCGAATGACCCGTTTTCAAGATCAATATATTTCTAGAGACCATGCTTGGGAGGACCTTTCAATGTTTCTTTTCCTAGTTTTGATTTAATTATTTCAATTCTACTTTCTTGTTAGAATTTTAACCTTGTTGATTTCAATGCATATTCATGGCTTATAGAAGTCCAATTAACTTCAATGGCAACAACTATATTCCGATGGCTTCTCCTTCCAAATCAGACGGGATCATCCATCGATATGGAATCTTTAGCTGGGATGATGACAAGCCTAGATACCCTTGGCTCATTACTTCACCCTTGAAGCTTACTCACCATGTTAAGCCTTTGCCTTAAATTCCAAGCAACATTTGCATATGTTTAAGGGTGAAGGAACTGTTATGGTAGATGCACCCCTCTGTGCATTTTTAAATGCTTGTGCCATCCTCAACATTAACGACAAGGATAGTTGCATTCTTTTTTTAAGAACTCCCTTTAGGGTCATGTTGCCTCTTCGTTTGCAAAATTTCCTCACGAATGTATATATACATGGATTAATCTTTCTTACTAGGTCATATCTACCTTTGGGAACCTAGACAACCCTTATGAACACCTCAAAAAATTTAATCATTTGTGTATGAAGTAGGGTGAAAGTATTCGAGCTTTTAACATTAGGTTTATTAAGTTGTACAATAGCATTCATATGTCTATCTTCCCTACTAACTTGGTTGCACCTTGCATTGTTATGATCTTCTCCCCCATCATTACCGTTGGTGGTGAGGAGAAGAATGTTCAAAGCCTTGAGTTAGTCTTGACCACATGCTTAGACTTTGAAGAACAATCCTTTAGAGTAGGCTTCTCTTTGGGAGGGTGCAACTCACATAAAATTTGTCATCTATAATGCACACCGTCCAAAATTTACAAGATCACATGCTCTTCCTTGAACAAAGGTTGTAGATTCAATCTAAGCTTGATTGGTCCTTGGAGCTCTCTTACTTCAAACCTAATTGCAATGTTTTCGCCACTTGCGACCAAGAGTTTGGGTATGAAGATAACCATGATCATATCATGATGCTCAATGATTACCTTGCACCTCAAGCCCCAAACACTACCAACCATGAAACTAACTGACCAATCCATTTCCAAGATTACTATTTACCTCTGTTATATTATGAAAACTGAGGAAGGTCTTCTGTGCATGCATGTGTCCTTGCATGCAGAAGACGTTAATTGAAGAAGCCAATAAAATGTATTTAATTAACTTTTCCTAAGTTTACTTTGGAAAATTAATTAAAGTGATCTAATTAATTATTGACTTAATGAAAATACTTTTTATAAAGTATGAGCGAAAAATTAAAGTAATGGCAAGATCTAATCTTGTCCATTCATTCTCACCGGAGGATCTTAACCTTAGATCTATAGTGAAATTAGGTTATTCACTTAGCATTGGGTTATAAGAGAAAGATCAATTGGTGGAGAGGACACAATTGCATTCCGACAGAGACGGAAGAGAAGGAGTGTGAGAGAGAAGTTTTTAGAGAAGAAGATGGAGGAGCAACGAAAGAAGGAACAGAACATCGCAGAAGGAGAGAGAGATAGGAAGGACAGGCTGAGGTGTCCATATAGTAGCCATCATGATAGTCCATACGGAATCCATACATTTCGTATGGAATCCGTACAGCAGGCCGTGTAGGGCGTACAGCAGGCCGTGTAGGGCGTACAGCAGCAGTAAATCAGCTGCCTCGGGTTCCATGCCAATCTGACGGGTTTTTCTTAATATTTATGTGTGATTCGATTTTTCCATTGGGCTGAAAAATCGATTTTCTGATCTGTAACAAGCTCCATATTTTCTGAAATAAAATATACTCTCATACTGTTGCACTGGTTTTCCCATCTTGGGTTTTGTCTGGGGGTTTATACCCAAAAAGATGGCGTTGTATCTATTGATGTGATTGCTGCTATATTTCTTTCAGTATTTATTTTCCGCTGCATAGTGAAGAAATCCACGAGTGGTTATTTGGTTAAAATTAATTTGGCATGCATTTAGCCCTAGTTGGATTTTAAGGAAATTTACAACCTCGTGGTTCTCACCCCCATGCATACAATGATGACCTTCAAGATAGTCATAATGAAATGATAACCGACACTTTACCCTTTACCTACCATAGAAATGGATTGTCTTGTGCCAATGAAATCGATATGAAGTAGAACCTTGACATCTATGATGAGCTTCAAGTTAGCAATCCTTATGATGATTACCAAGGACTTGACCTTAATAAAACCATTCCTAATCTTTTGTTTAGGTTAGGGGATATTGACGACCCTAATTATTATGCATATGCCTCTCTTGATATATGCTCAATTTCTTTCAATGATGATGATGGATTCCAAGGCCTTCACATTTTCTCTAACTCCTTCTTTCAATTTCAAATTAATTCTTTAGAGAATGATGACCTTAGGGTTGATGAGGTGGAGCTAAAATTGGTTTGCAATATCCTATGAATGAATTCCTATATGAAACAAAGAAGTTTTATGCACTTCATCATTTCCCTTTCCACAATCAAGGACAAACTTCAAACACCTGGATTGAAGCTCTAATATCGATCCCTAATGTGCAAGAGCATTTGATTGTTCTTGATGTGAAATGTCATCATGACCTAAACATTTTCCATATCTTATAGGTGTGTGAACAATAATTTTGGATCTTGATTAAATAGCATCTTGCATCACAGGCTTCTATTGGTTGGTGTGCATCCCTCTATTCCTTCCATACTATGATTCTTGTATTTGGGGTTAATGATGCATTTCTCTACGTCAGGTTTTACCCTCCTTGAACTTTGAACAACTACCTCTTCCTCCTTGTACATAAACAACAATTAAAATTAAAATAAAATAGTGGTAGATTAGGATCTTGCTTGGTTTCACTTTGTTTGTTTCGAATTTAGTTATTTCTTTCAGAGGAATTTGAACTACTTTAAATTGCACCTTCTTAACAAAATTTCATGCATCGTTTCATTAAATTTTCTATTGATTTTCTTTTTCATTACTATTTCATTGCTTTATGCTTTTATTTTCCTTTACTTACTTCGATTTACCATTTGGACTTGAAGGATCAATGTTTTGTGATAAAATGATTTATGTATATTTAACTATTGCCGACCAAATTGTGGTCAATATAGGCAAATAGATGGATTGTGCTACCTTCTTATGTTTTGGAACTCTCACCTTCACCAGTACTCTGTTTCATGAAAGGGATCGCCACTCGAAACAAATTGTCAAGCCCTTCCCTTCTCTTTTCTTTTTCCCTTACTTCATCACCTCAGTTTTGAGATAAGCTCTAGCATACGTGCTGTAACATCACGTTAATTTCATAAAAATTTAAAATTTTTAGAACAGCATTAAATATTATCATTTCAATTGCGGAAGTAATAAATGCTTAACAAGATAGCATTGAATAATAAAGTCATTAATGCATGAAACAATTTAATTACTGAGTCTCTTTAGCTAATGACAATTTAATGACAGCGACACGACATACTTTAGTTAACATACTTACAACGTTAGTTATGCTTCTGCTAACTGTAATTCGAAATATTTAATGTTAGAGTCTTCTTGACAAGGTATTGACAATTTGTTTCTTCGATGATGATGAAAGGGGTCCTACGGGGTACCCTGAGGCTTACTTAGCTATGGTAGCTAAAGCATTTGTACCTGTCCTTCTTGCGCAGATTCGCAGGTAAGAAATTGCAACAAAACAAGTGTTTAAGAGCAATTATGATTTTCATTTGATCGTCAATGTTTGGTGAAAATTCTATGTACTTCCTTGCTTCAGGTATGGCTCTGGTCTAATTTAGATGTGTCGTTTTGAACAAAATTACAAATCGCAATAAAACATTTCTAATCTACAATCATTAGTGAAATTGTCAAATGAATTACTTATACTCTTAAATTTCTAGACTATGTAACAGGTTACTTTGTCTAAGGGCTAAAAGACACTATTGATGGTCTTCATTTCATACGAAGTATTATTACTATGTAATGATCCTAAATGTTTCAGCTTTATATAGAGCCTTATTAATATCGAGTCATGAAATACTTAGTATAATTGACAACATGAATAAATTGAAAAACAACTAAAGTAATTATGCGATTCTAAATGCATGGGCAACATAATAGTATTCACTATTACCCTACCTTTATACTTATGATGTTTTCCACTATAGGAGCCACAACTATATGGATTGACTTTCCCATACATTATAAATAATATAACGAACTATGAGATAAGGACATATGAAAATGTTGAAAATGATGAGACTCTAACTATACCCTATCTATGAAATACAACTTGTATTAAATAAAAAAGGTACAACCCAAAGGTGTGAATCGTTCATAGATTAGCAAACCTTGGAGTAGTCGTGTATTAAAGTTGTAACCCTAAATTTTGATTCATTGGCAGGTGATAAGATGAGTTAATAAATGTTTTGGGTACTGATAAGCTGGCAACAATAGAGTGACAGGTCTTAGGCATTTAAGTCTGCCAACTGATGTCTTGACCTGGAGGTATAAAAGATTCTTTCGTGGCCGGTTTGCACATGAAACAATTCATAATTCTTACCTACAAGTCGAGCTGTATCAAACATTGATCTGCAGTATACCGAGTTGGCGAACGTCGGGTTGAAATAATAAATATGGTATTAATGTAGTAGTTGTTCAAATCTCAACGTGTTGGCTGGCATTGATCTTCACCATCGATATTATTATCCCTCGGACTTTGAACTGGAACCCTAATCTCCACTATGCTCACGCGTTTACTCAATCTTAATGTCATTCAATGTGTTAGGGAGAGGGCTCTGTGGAGAGGCCGACATGCCGAGGGTTTTCAGGGTTTGGTTTAAACAATGCTCAGGGGTTTCTCCCGAGACTCGATATCAAGACCTGGTGCAGGTAGTTCTTGATACTTGTAAACTAATTTAAGTAATGTGCTTTCCTACGAGTGGTTATAGTGGTTTAGACTTTGGAGGTTTCGCAGACTGGAACCCGTGACTTGATAGATTTTAACCTGCAAGTGATTGTTATGCTTAGAAATCGAGCTTTGGCTGGAAGTTTGCATTAGTCAAATGTTGAGATAAAGAATTTTCTGCGTAAGTAACAAGGGTGTTTGTCCAGGGTTTTGTTGAGGCATTTATACCGGTTCCGAAACTCAAGCAGTATAAATATTTCTCCCAAGTGCTGAATGGATAGCTTCGGCGTCCCTGTCTGCAAATGTATTATTCTCGCGCAAGTAAGAGTTCGTTCTAAAAAAATGTTCTACTATACTTCGTTACATCAAAAGTATAAATCGTTTCACCATTAATCGATTTTATGTTTTTCTTTGAATGGCAGGTTCTGCTCTCGTCGAAAGATTTCAGGCTCGAGGCTTGACGCGAGAGCGCTACTTTCCCACCGGTAAGCCTCGACAGTATCCTTACCTCATTGGTTCTCCTGGATTCGGTTGTGGTCGACGGTTGAATGTTTTGACAGGGTTTTGGAAGTTTGTTTTTCTGGGACAGTTTTCGTCCAGTGTTTAAGTCTTTTGGGGACCAAAATGGGAGCTCGGCTGCTAATATTTTTAGCTAGCATAGTTTACTACTGTGTTTACTGTAGATTCTGGTTGGAAGTGCCTTGTTGAAGATGTACTTGATAGGGATAAACCCTCGTCGTTTTTTGAATGGAATCCTATAGTATTCAATTTCAGTGTTTAAAGTGTAATGTTTAAACCCTACTTCGTCGATGGTGAATGAACAATTGTTTTGAACATAAGTGTAAGGTTGTTAATGAATGTCTATGTGAAAAGAAATAGATGTGTTGTGCGATTTAGGTGCTAAATGGAAAACTATAAAACTTTCAAATGTATAGTGAGTAATGTCTTCGTTGTTTTCAAAATAATAGCAACTGTTTAAGGTCGAATGTTTTCATTTTTTGGTTGTCTTCTTGTCTATGAAAAGATTAATGATACTGAGATGAGAATGGGAAAATGGAACTGCGTTTATGCATAGAACAGAATGAAGAAAAAGAAAATAATAGTTATCATCCAACTAAATAGTTTATACTTTGGATTTATGAAAATAGTTTCTACATGCTAAGGGTTTTCGATGGCTATCTAGCATTTGAATCTAGGTTTTAATATTTTATTAGAATGAGGCTGAGAGCTGAGACTTCATGTTTTCAGTTTGAAACTTTGAAATAAAATGATAATAATACAGTACTTCTTTTTCAGAAAATGATAACACAATATTTTTAATAATTTCCTGTGAAGAATAAGTCTGATTTGAAATGACGAAATAATTCAATAAATGAAAGCATGGAAATGTAAATGAATAAAAAACATGGTAACCATTTTTGAAGAAATAACTGTGGATAAATGAAAACCTTAGTTAATGGAAAAATGATTACTTTCAGAAGTCAATAAAGAAGATTAATGCTGTAACTATTTCTGATATATTACTCAGCATTCTGAGTGTAAGCACTTGTATTATTTCAATCTTTGAAGGACATTTATACTGTATTACTCTAATCATCCAAATTATCATTCTAATCATTATTAATCCATCTAATTAATACCTATCTATACTAGAGTACGATGCAAGGCCAGCATGTGGAAAATACAGAGCAGGTCATTTAATCAATCATTGTATCTATCCAATCATTCTCAATCAGAAAGCATTCTAAGTCAGAAAGTAAAACAATCCTTCTGTATGCTTTTAACTTATTTTCCTACTGGACAATGCAAAACTTACTTGACTAAAAATAATAACAGAAATGTAGAACCTGATAAATTGTAGGACAACAAATCACCCAAGGAGCCTGTTCCACCCAACCTGCTCCTGAAAACAGCCAATATGTCTGCCTTAGGACCCCCGAGCCTGTTCACTGAACCACCGGGAGGAAGATTCTGTAGAAGCCTTTGTTCATCAACTTGCAGTAGAGTATAAATTATTCAGTCATAAAGATTTAGCAGTCAAAGAGACCTGCACCAGTACCTCTGGATTTCCTTCTCAGAATAATTTGCAGACTCACAATTGCACTCTCACATAGCCTCCCTATTCAAATCTCTCAATGATCACCTGATACACTTGAGGAATATTTCTGCAGAAAATATTGTAAGAGGGTTTCCTGCCCAATTCGAATTTCCTTATATAGGCTGCCTAGGCCTTTTAGTGGTTAACTTGGTCATTAATGAGCTGCCTGCTCTCTTCCACCCACCTGGGGGATAATGCCACAAATTTAGGGGTAGTTGTCCCATAACCAATAGCTAGTGGTGGATTCCAAATGCTGCCATATGTCCCATGCCTTCTAACAACTTCCATTCCTCCTAGTGAATCAGTGAACACTCATTTAACAGTTCCCTTGGGTGTTTGTCTCCTATTTTAATTTATTAAATAATAATAATAAGTCATTACAATCATATTTGACCAGATTTGGTCATAATTACAAAACTTTGTAATTAAAGTTTAATCATAAAGTATTTAGCAAATAAAATAAATGTTCTCAAAATTTGGGTAGGTGACATACACCCACCCTTAAGTCTCAACATCGTCCTCGATGTTTTTTATTCACTCTCTGAGTGTTCCTGAAACAAAGTTGGGTATGTTGCCCTCATACTACTCTCCAACTCCCAGGTTGCCTCTCCTGGGCTAAGGTGCTTCCATTGCACCTTTACTTGTCCAATGGTGCGATTCCGGAGTAGAGTCTCCCTCCTTTCTAGGATACAGTCTGGTTCCACCGGAAAATCGTTGTCTTGTTCCACCTGAACATCATTCCAATTTACAACATGAGTAGCATCGTGCACATATTTCTTTAAAACTGAAATGTGAAAAACATTATGTATTTTGAGATTTGAAGGTAAAGCCAATTGATACGCCACGGGTCCAACCCTTGACAAAATTTTGAAAGGACCACAATACCTGGGTGCCAGTTTGGCACAACTTCCCAATTTCAATGAACTCTTTTTCGGTCTTACCTTAAGAAAAACATGCTCATCAATTTGGAACTCTTTATGAGTCCTTCTAAGGTCTGCTTGACTCTTTTGCCTATCTTGGGTAGCTTTAAAATTCCTTTGTACCTGTTTCACAATTCATTCTAGTTCTTGCAAAAATTCTGGTCCTAGAATAACTTTGTTAATTGGATCATTCCAAGAAAATGGTGTATTACATTTCCTACCATAAAGAATTTCAAAAGGGCTAAGCTTGGCTGATGCATGATAATGGTTTTTATATGCAAATTCAGCTAGATGTAAATAATCTTCCCACTTACCAAGCTGATCCTTAACATACATTCTCAGCATGTCTTCCAAGATCTGATTCACCCTTTCTGTATGTCCATCCGTTTGTGGATGAAATGCTGTGCTGAAATTTAAGGTTGTATTCAACCCTTTAAACAAAGATATCCAAAATTTTCCAGTAAACTTAGAATCACGATCTGAAACTATCATCTTTGGTATTTCATGTAGTCAAAAAATCTGTTTCATGAAGATTTCTGCAATGTTTGGAGCCTTATGAGTAGTCTTTACAAGTATAAAATGTGTTGTCTTACTGAGTTTATCCACCACCACCATGATGGAATCATTTTGTTTCTAATTCTTTGGTAATCCGGTAATAAAATCTATACTTATGATCTCCCATTTCCAACTAGGTTTAGGTAATGGTTGTAACAGTCCAGCAGGATGTTGATGTTCAACCTTCACATTTTGACAGTCAAAACACTTAGCTATAAATTCTGCTACTTGATCCTTCATTCTGGGCCAATAATACTCTTTCCGTAACATAGTGATGGTTTTCTGATAACGTGGATGACAGGAATAATGACTTTTATGCATCTCATTTAAAATCAGAATTTTTACTGCTGGTATGTCGGGTACATACAATCTTTTTTTGTACAGCAGCAATCCATTTTCCTTCAAACTGTAATCTGCCATAGAATTTTCAAAATTACTTTATGTTGTCCTTTCATGTAATTTTATGTATTCTTCATCATTTTTAATCCCTTCAAAAATCTGATTTTCCAAGTTTGTTGTATATGTACTAATGGCTGAAATAAAATGTATCCTTGCATTACGACTTAAAGCATCAACAACTTTATTCTCTTTACCCTTTATGTGCTGAATTTCAAAATCGTATTCACTCAGAAAAGTTAGCCACCTAGCTTGTCTAGCATTCAAATTTGTCTGATCTAATAAATACTTCAGCCCCATGGTATCTGTCATCAAGGTAAATTTTCTGCCAATAAGATGGTGACGCCACATTTTCAAAGCATGAATCACTACTAATAATTCCAGATCATAAGTAGAATAATTTTTCTCATGTATTTTCAGCTTTCTAGACTCGTATGCGACAGCATGTCCTTCCTGTGTTAGGACTCCTCCAAGTCCTTCATTACATGCGTCGGTGCATACTTTGAAATCCTTATTAGGGTCCGCAATTCTCAAAATAGGTGTTGTAGTTAGTAATTCCTTCAACTTATCAAAACTGTCTGAACATTTATGATCCCATACGAACTTCTTCCCTTTCTTCTGCAAGGAGGTTATGGGGTTTGCAATTTTTGAAAAACCTTCTATGAACTTTCTGCAATATCCAGTAATACCCATAAATGACTGTACATCCGACACATCCTTAGGAACCGACCACTCATTAATGGCTTTTATCTTATCGACGTCAATCGATATTCCTTCTTTAGAGATTATGTGTCCTAAATACTGAATCTTATCCTTGTGAAAATCACACTTATTGAACTTAGCATACAACTGATGATCTCTTAGAACTTGTAAAATAATACGCAGGTGTTCATCATGTTCTTCCTTACTCTTAGAATATACTAGAATGTCATCAATAAACACAATGGTGAATTTATCCAAGTATTTGTGCAGAATATTATTCATTAAGCACATAAATACTGCCGGGGCATTAGTCAACCCAAACGGCATGACCACAAACTCATAATGTCCATATCGAGTTCTAAAGGCCGTTTTGAAAATGTCTTCATCCTTCACACGAACTTGATGATATCTTGACCGTAAAACAATTTTTGAAAATATCATTGCCCCACACAGTTGATCGAATAGATCATCAATGCGGGGCAACGGATATCAATTCTTGATCATCATTTTATTCAGTTGACGATAATCTATGAAAAGTCTTAAGGTGCCATCTTTCTTCTTAACAAAAATAACAGGTGCTCCCCAAGGAGACACGCTAGGTCTGATATAGTTTTTATCAATTAGTTCCTTCAACTGTGATTTCAACTCATTTAATTCCAAAATATTCATCCTATACGGAGCCTTAGAGTTCGATACCGCACCCGGTATCAATTCAATAGTAAAATCTAGATCTCTTTTAGGAGGTAACCCTGGAATCTCTTCAGGAAAAACATCTTTGAAATCTTTTAGGACAGGTATATCTTCTAGTTTCAGTTTGTCTTCTATAGTAATCAACTCATCATTCACTACATTCATTGCAGACATTTGACATCCTTTTCTAATTGCTCTCTTTACTTGCATAGCTGAAATCTGTCTAAGGGATGTCTTTCTTGGAATAACTTTTACTTCTATAGTTTCTCCTTCATCATTTAAACATGTAAAACTTTTCTCATAACAATTCAGAATGACATGACGGGCTTCTAACCAGTCCATTCCAATTAAAATGTCATATGATCCTAAAGGTAAAAGATTTAACTTAATCTGTGTTTTTAACTGATTCATAGATACAACACAGTTTTCCACAAAATCAGAAACTTTTCTCTTTGTTCCTGTTGCTAGTCTAACTAACCAGGCTTTATTGAATTTTTATGTTTTCAATTTAAAAATTTCTACGATATCTGGCGATATATAACTCAGGATAGCACCTGGATCAATCAAAATAGAAGCTGGATGGTTTTGTAGCATACCTTCAATCTCTACCATTGAGACTAGATGATCTGATTGCCGGTTGTCTAATGCTACATTAATTCTGGGCATCTCCCTCGCCAAGTCTCCCACAGTAGCTTCAGCTTGTATGGAGTGAATATTGTTGGTTTCCCACTTCCTAAGGGGACATTCTGAAGCATAATGAGGACCTTGACACTCAAAACATTTTATAGTGCCTTCTGATCATTGGTTCTGGTAATATTGGGAGTATTTCTAGGAGCTGTAAATTTCTATTGCTGATTATTTCTGGGACTGTTTCCTTGAAAATTTCGATTCTGAAATTTTTTCTTTTGGAAACCAGAATTTCCACTAAACCTGAAATTTTTCCTTTTCAGCTCAAAGTTACTGGGTTTATGATTTTTCCAGTTAGATACCCCTTCTCTTTTCCTGTTCTGATCAAAGCAAAAAGTTGCTTTCCTCATGGCTTCTTCTAATGTCTTTGGGTTATCATACTCTATTCTGTCCTTGATGTTGAAGGCTAGACAACTCAGGTATCTTTGAATCTTCGGTTTTTCTTCCACCAGGTATGGCACATATCTTAGCAAATTTAGAAACTTGATGTTCATCTCTTTCATTTTCATTGTCCCCAGCTTTAAATCATAGAATTCCTTGGATTTTTCTTCATAATACTGTTCAGTTAAGAACTTCTTTTTGAAGTATCTTTTAAAAGTACTCCAACTCACATCTCTGTCCTTTATGCTCTTTACTCTTTTGAGGTCTTGCCACCAAATATCTGCCTTCCTAGTTAGATTATAAATTGCCATTTTTGCCTTTAAAGATTCTGAAGAATCATAGATCTAAAAATACTTTTTCATGCCGGACAGCCATGCTTCAGCTATCTCTCCTTTCTCAGTTTCACCATTGAAAGTTGGGGGTTTGATTTTCTTGAACTCCCCAGAAATCTGTTCATATTGTTTGTGACTCTTTCTTTTGGGTTTGTAGTCTCCTTCACTACTATCACTTGAATAATCTCGTTTCTTTTTGCGTTTTTCATGGGCAGCTTCTAATGATGTTGAAATGTTGTTCACATCATCAGTTTTCATTTTCTTACCCCTGTCTCGATGAGGTAAATCCTCAATCTTGGAGGTATTCTCAGTTTCTCTATTTTGTTCATCAGTTGGGCATTGTTTGAACAGTACTTGATTAAGTTCTTCTTGTGCTTTCAGAATCCTCTCATTGTCTTGTTTTACAGATCTGATTTCTGCTTTAAATTCTTGAAATGCTCGTAACAATTATGATGAATTGTCATTTAATTCGCCATGGAATTCTTCTCCTTCAAAATGCTATCCCGTGCTATGACTGTTCGGTCGAAATATGTCCTCCATATGTTCAGGTGATCCTTCCATACCTGTAACTTAGAAAACAAATTTTCTGTATATAACAAAATAATTTAACTTGAGTTAGTAAAGATTTTCGCAGTCATAAAAATTTATGTTGCGTGTTCTTTGGACCTTTTCAGGCCGAGAGTTTGAACATGAGTTCTGATACCACATGTAGCATTCCATTAATTTCATAAAAATTTAAAATTTTTAAAACAACATTAAATATTATCATTTCAATTGCAGAAGTAATAAATGCTTAACAAGGCAGCATTGAATAATAAAGTCATTAATGCATGAAACAATTTAATTACTGAGTCTCTTTAGCTAATGAAAATTTAATGACAGCGACACGGCATACTTTAGTTAACATACTTACAAAGTTAGTTCTGCTTCTGTTAACTCTAATTCGAAATATTTAATGTTAGAGTCTTCTTGACAAGGTACTGATAGTTTGTTTCTTCGATGATGATGAAAGGGGTCCTACGGGGTACCCTGAGGCTTACTTATCTATGGTAGCTAAAGCATTTGTACCTGTCCTTCTTGCACAGATTCGCGGGTAAGAAATTGCGACAAAACAAGTGTTTAAGAGCAATTATTATTTTCATTTGATCGTCAATGTTTGGTGAAAATTCTATGTACTTCCTTGCTTAAGGTATGGCTCTGGTCTAATTTAGATGTGTCGTTTTGAACAAAATTACAAATCGCAATAAAATATTTCTAATCTACAATCATTAGTGAAATTGTCAAATGAATTACTTATACTCTTAAATTTCTAGACTATGTAACAGGTTACTTTGTCTAAGGGCTAAAAGACACTATTGATGGTCTTCATTTCATACGAAGTATTATTACTATGTAATGATCCTAAATGTTTCGGCTTTATATAGAGCCTTATTAATATCGAGTCATGAAATACTTAGTATAATTGACAACATGAATAAATTGAAAAACAACTAAAGTAATTATGCGATTCTAAATGCATGGGCAACATAATAGTATTCACTATTACCCTACCTTTATACTTATGATGTTTTCCACTATAGGAGTCGCAATTATATGTATTGACTTTCCCATACATTATAAATAATAGGACGAACTATGAGATAAGGACGTATGAAAATGTTGAAAATGATGAGACTCTAACTATACCCTATCTATGAAATACGACTTGTATTAAATAAAAAAGGTACAACCCAAAGGTGTGAATTGTTCATAGATTAACAGACCATGGAGTAGTCGTGTATTAAAGTGTAACCCTAAATTTTGATTCGTTGGCAGGTGATAAGATGAGTTAATAAATGTTTTCGGTACTGATAAGCTGGCAACGATAGAGTGACAGGTCTTAGGCATTTAAGTCTACCAACTGATGTCTTGACCTGGAGGTATAAAAGATTCTTTCATGGCTGGTTTGCATGTGAAACAATTCATAATTCTTACCTGGAAGTCGAGCTGTATCAAACATTGATCTGCAATATACCGAGTGGGCAAATGTCAGGTTGAAATAATAAATATGGCATTAATGTATTAGTTGTTCAAATCTCAACGTGTTGGCTGGCATTGATCTCCACCGTCGATATTATTATCCCTCGGACTTTGAACTGGAACCCTAATCTCCACTATGCTCATGCGTTTACTCAATCTTAATGTCATTCAATGTATTAGGGAGAGGGCTCTGTGGAGAGGCCGATAGGCCGAGGGTTTTCAGGGTTTGGTTTAAACAATGCTCAGGGGTTTCTCCCGAGACTCGATATCGAGACCTGGTGCAGGTGGTTCTTGATACTTGTAAACTAATTTATGTAAAGTGCTTTCCTACGAGTGGTTACAGTGGTTTAGACTTTGGAGGTTTCGCAGACTAGAACCCGTGACTTGATAGCTTTTAACTTGCAAGTGATTGTTATGCTTAGAAGCCGAGCTTTGGCTGGAAGTTTGCATTAGTCAAATGTTGAGATAAAGAATTTTTGCGTAAGTAATGAGGGTGTTTGTCCAGGGTTTTGTTGAGGCATTTATACCCGTTCCGAAACTCAAGCAGTATAAATATTTCTCCCAAGTGCTGAATGGATAGCTTCGTTGTCCCTGTCTGCAAATGTATTACTCCCGCGTATGTAAGAGTTCATTCTAAAAAATGTTCTACTATACTTCGTTACATCAAAAGTATAAATAGTTTCACCATTAATCGATTTTATGTTTTTCTTTGAATGGAAGGTTCTGCTCTCGTCGAAAGCTTTCAAGCTTGAGGCTTGAAGGGAGAGCGCTACTTGCCCACCAGTAAGCCTCAGTGGTATCCTTACCTCGTTGGTTCCCCTGGATTCGGTTCTGGTCGACGGTTGAATGTTTTTACAGGGTTTTGGAAGTTTGTTTTTCTGGCACAGTTTTCGTCCAGTGTTTAAGTATTTTGGGGACCAAAATGGGAGCCCGACTGCTAAGATTTTTAGCTAGCATAGTTTACTACTATGTTTACTGTAGATTCTGGTTGGAAGTGCTTTGTTGAAGATGTACTTGATAGGGATAAACCCTCATCATTTTTTGAATGGAATCCTACAGTATTCAATTTCAGTGTTTAAAGTGTAATGTTTAAACCCTACTTCGTCGATGGTGAATGAACAACTGTTTTGAACAGAATTGCAAGGTTGTTAATGAATGTCTATTGAAAAGAAATAGATGTGTTGTGTGATTTAGGTGCTAAATGGAAAACTATAAAACTTTCAAATGTATACTGAGTAATGTCTTCGTTGTTTTCAAAATAACAGCAATTGTTTAAGGTCGAATGTTTTCATTCGTTGGTTGTCTTCTTGTCTATGAAAAGATTAATGATACTAAGATGAGAATGGGAAAATGGAACTGTGTTTATGCATAGAACAGAATGAAGAAAAAGAAAACAATAGTTATTATCCAACTAAATAGTTTATACTTTGGATTTATGAAAATAGTTTCTATATGTTAAGGGTTTTCCATGTCTATCTAGCATTTGAATCTAGGTTTTAATATTTTATTAGAATGAGGCCGAGAGCCGAGACTTCATGTTTTCAGTTTTAAACTTTGAAATAAAATGATAATAATACAGTACTTCTTTTTCGGAAAATGATAACACGGTATTTTTAATAATTTCCTGTGAAGAATAAGTCTAATTTGAAATGACGAAATAATTCAATAAATGAAAGCATGGAAATGTAAATGAATAGAAAACATGGTAACCATTTTTGAAGAAATAACTGTGGATAAATGAAAACCTTAGTTAATGGAAAAATGTTTACTTTCAGAAGTCAATAAAGAAGATTAATGCTGCAACTATTTCTGATATATTACTCAGCATTCTGAGTGTAAGCACTTGTATTATTTCAATCTTTGAAGGACATTTATACTATATTACTCTAATCATCCAAATTATCATTCTGATCATTATTAATCCATCTAATTAATACCTCTTTATACTAGAGTACGATGCAAGGCCAGCATGTGGAAAAATACTGAGCAGGTCATTTAATCAATCATTGTATCTATCTGATCATTCTCATTCAGAAAGCATTCTAGGTCAGAAAGTAAAACAATCCTTTTGTATGCTTTTAACTTATTTTCCTACTGGATAATGCAAAACTTACTTGACTAAAAATAATAACATAAATGTAGAACTTGATAAATTGTAGGACAACAAATCACCCAAGGAGCCTGTTCCACCCAACCTGCTCCTGAAAACAGCCAATATGTCTACCTTAGGACTTCCGAGCATGTTCACTGAACCACCAGGAGGAAGAGTTTGTAGAAGCCTTTGTTCATCAACTTGCAGTAGAGTATAAATTATTCAATCATAAAGACTTAGCAATCAAAGAGACATGCACCAATACCTCTAGATTTTCTTCTCAGAAGAATTTGCAGACTCACAATTGCACTCTCACATAGCCTCGCTATTCGAATCTCTCAGTGATCACTTGAGACACTTGAGGAATATTTCTACAAAAAATATTGTAAGAGGGATGCCTGCCCAATTCGAATTGCCTTATGTAAGCTGCCTAGGCCTTTTAGTGGTTAACTTGGTCATTAATGAGCTGCTTGCTCTCTTCCACCCACCTGGGGGATAATGCCACAAATTTAGGGGTAGTTGTCCCATAACCAACAGCTAGTGGTGGAGTGCAAATGCTACCATCTGTCCCATGCCTTTTAACAGCTTCTATTCCTCCTAGTGGGCCAATGAACACTCATTTAACAATTCCCTTGGGTGTTTGTCTCCTACTTTAATTTATTAAATAATAATAATAAGTCATTGCAGTCATCTTTGACTAGATTTGGTCATAATTACAAAACTTTGTAATTAAATTTTAATCATAAAGTATTTAGCAAATAAAATAAATGTTCTCAAAATTTGGGTAGGTGACACGTGCACATGGATGTTATGTGTTGATGAAATCACTTACTCAACACACATCCATGATGAATGATTAACTTTCATGTCCTATCTAATTTCTTCTAATTACTTGTCAAGATCCTCGTTGATTCTCTTTTGGTTATCCTTCGTGATCCTTTAACTCCCATAGCTTTCAAGACATGGATTTCTGAAACATGAACTATTTTTTAGTTTGCACAGAACTGTAAGTGACTCAGCTCTATTGGATGGCATATGTTGACCTCTTTTTTTGTCAATAGGCATACGCCAACAAATATTTTCTAGGATACTATCTAATTCCAAAGATTCACAAAGATACAATACCCCTCACTGAGTTTTCTCCTTGAGTTATTCAAATCACCACCCTTAATCTAAGTCTCTAGCTAGCTTGAGGTCATCTTGGGGTTTCCACCAATTAGGGAGTCTTTGGATTTTAAGAAGTGATGGCTAATGATGTGTAGATTGATGGTTCAATTTCCCTTTGTTGTGATGATATTAATGGCAGTTTGTAGGTGGGTTCAGAAAGTCTCATGTACAATGTGTTCAAAGAAGAAATTTGCAAGATTGACGTATGTAACAAACTAAGTTCATTTACTAAGGTAACATCCAACATAAATAGGATAAAAGATAGTAATCCATACAAGATAGTAAAATATATATTGAATAAGAGTATATGAGATAAATATTACATTAGAAGGAGAGGGACTATATATATTCCCTAAAAGGGAACCTTGGTGACTATTCATGAAGGATTATGACCCTTAGATTATTATTATTATTTTATTATTATTATTTTATTATTATTATTATTATTATGTTCATTACATTGCCTTTCCCTTTATAAATGATTTTTCCTCAAATCATAATTATTGAAAGACTTCCGCACTTTTTTAGCTCATATTTCCTTCTCATGATCCTCTTCTCTCATAGCTGTGACAGGTGATGATAAAAGACGATATGATTTATGAAGTGTAAAACATAATTGTTTACTATAATTGGATTAGAGCACCTCAATTTGATTTTCTATGGCAATGTGCAATCATAAGCTCCTTGGAATTAACTTGATGTATCAATGATTCCGAAGATGATTTGTACCTTGAGACCCAACTATATTGGTATTTAATTTCCTCGGAATATATTTATTCTGTTCAAAATTATGTTGATAAATTGATTGGTTAAAGCATTGAATTTTGTGATTTGAAAGACAATAAGGTATTTCAGCATATTGTGATTTTTTGTCGGATTCTTTGACCTTTGATGTTTCTAGTAATAATTTGATTGGATATATGTTTATTTATTCATAACTCTGATGTTTGTGTTGTAATGCTTGATATCTTCTTTATTGAATCAACCATTGTTTCCTTGTTAATCAAATATTCTTTACTAATAATTTTCTTTGGCATTTCTTGCTGTGATTATTTTTTCCTTTCAACTTTTGAATCTGTTCAATCAAGCCTTGACCATGATTCTTAAGGTGACAAGTTTCTTTATCATTCCCTAGCATTTTTTTTTCTGAAGATCCTAATTAGCTTGCTCAAACCTTTGATCTTCTTGTTTTTTAATCTTTAATTTCTTGAATTTTGTGAAAAGAATTTTATTATGATTCCACAAATGAAAGATCTCATCATTATTGTTCGATACCTTTTTATTGATTTTTGCAATCTTTATCTTGTAAGCATTTTTTATGTCATTATTCAATTATTTGGCTCTTTAAGTAACTGTTGAATTTGATAGACCTTTGAATTTTGATATTCCAATTTCTTTTTGGATTACAAAATTTCTTCATCTTTGTTGATAAGAAGTTTGTTCAAATTCTTGATTTCCCCCTCTAGATATTCATAAATTTCATATGGCAGTTCCTCATCCAGATTTTTTGATGTTGGAACTTTTGTGCTAGATTCTATTGTGAAATCTTTCAATGTTATTTTATTGTTCTTATAAAAGGTCAATAATTTCTCCTTTGCATTGAAAATGAATGTACCCAATGTTTCCATCCAGTTAGAACATAGAATTATATCAATATTTTCATCACCCATAGTTCTAATGATGAATTGAGATACAAAAAGATAATTGTCAAATATCAAGGGTAAAGTTTTTATTTGATCTCTGTCCCACTTATTTATCTCTATACTTGATTCTGGAATTTGTAATTGATTAGCAATATCAACATCAATAAATTCTCATCACTAGTTGGGAAAATAGCAACGACAACATTACTTTTGTGAATGGTGACCTTAAATTTTAATATCTCAAGAGGGAATTTTGGTAAAGCATTAGAAAATCTTCATTTTTCTCAACATTACAATCCACCTCTTTCATTTTTAAACTTCCTTTTACCAACCCTTTGTAATTTCTTTTAAAGTGAAAACCAAATTACCTTTATATACACACACGTGTGTGTGTGAGATAAATTGATAAATTTACATTTTCACTTTCATGACAAAGCTCCTCATGGCATGGATCACTTGTATTTCTATCTTTCCAACGGTTTGATTTATTTGGATGCGGTTGACCAGGTTTAAATCTTTCATTTTTTTCCTCGACTTTATCCTCTAAAGAAATTGCAAGTTAGAGCTCGACAGCTTATTGTTTTATGCCACGGAAGTGACATTTTCTTGTAAAGACTCTTACTTCTTTTATATAAGTGTGTATTTCTTGTACAATAGGGCCGAGCAATGGATAACATTGTGCATCCGAAGGATTTTAACCGTGGAGTCAAAGGATGAAGGATGTCTTCGTCTTCTTCTTTAGCTTCCTCTTTGGCTTCATTATAGGGTTGTGGGTTCTTTGGGATTTAGAATATATGGAGCAGGAGCCAATAATTATTCTTGTTGACCTTCCCAATTCAATTTGGAAACAAAATAGGACTCTTCATCTTCATAATCATAATTAATTTCTTCTTCTACTAGATGATTGATGTATCATTTTAGATGCTCTATCGATTGACTCCTCAATTATTTTATTGATTTTATTTTTAAAATCTTCAAAGACAGAACCCATGATGTAAAAAAAATGGATTTAGTAAAAACTTTACGAAATCTGTTAACTTTTTTTGTTGGGTTTAGTAAAAATATTTTACCAAAGTGGTATAAAAAATTACCCTGTATGGTAAAAAAAAATTTAATGAGTTTAGTAAAAATATTTTACTAGGTTGGTAAAAAGGAATTTACTAAGTCTAGTAAAAAAATATGTATCGAGTCTAGTAAAAATATTTTATCAATTGATGGCTTCGATACCACTATATAAAGCATAAATGCTTATGAAATAAACATATATAAATATTTATAAAATGTATAAATCTTGCTAGCACTGTTGGTTTTGACGGGCCTCATTTGCATTGTGAATGGAGTTCAAACCTTGCAAGGTGGCTGGGAGGAGACACTTAAAATGTAGTCATTGTAAAATTTGGTGTGGCCTAGGCTGAGTGCGATCCCCGGATGATTTTGATGGATTAGATTCCCCTAGGTTGCAATTTCTTAAACCACAATGTAGTCCCGCAAGTCACAAACAAACTAGCAAACAAAAAAAATGATAAGATGATAAATGTTACAAATGAGGGCCCATATAATAAATTTTAAGGAGTTTGTTTGATACATTTTCACAAAAGGTTATGTCTTTTCATTATTATTATTAATTATTATATTACTTTTAGTGATATTTAGTTATTTATTATTTTTATAATTATCTCTTTCTTACTATTATTTATGTACATAACAATGTAGCCCACATGCGATAATTTGGATTTGTTAATAGATGCTTGTGAGAATCACACTTTCTTCCGTGTATATACCCCCCTACTCCGAGTTTCCTTCATATTTTGCATTTATCGTCAATATTGATCACTATGATACACCCTTGATGTTATTGAAGGTTGTTTTATGAGACTAAAAACAATAAGTACAAACCTATTATACTACTACTCACTATCACACATGCTTGATTTATTTGACTCCCCATATACCATTTGCAATTAATTTCAAGTGCTACTGGAATTATGTGTTTACTATGGGTTACCCTTGTCTGTATATTCCTTGGAAAAGAAAAGAGGAAGGCATTATGTGCTCACTATGGGCCCAAGGCATTGTTTACCCTTTGTTGTATCTTGCTTTTCACTATGGGCCCTAAGGTGTTGTTTACCCTTTGTTTGTATCTTCCTTTCCTAAGGCATTGTTTACCCTTTGTTTGTATATTCCTTTTGCAAAAAGACTTCCCATATACCATTTGCAATTAATTTCAAGTGTTATAGGAATTATGTGTTACCCTTGTCTCTATATTCCTTGAAAAAGAAAAGAGGAAGGAATTGTGTGTTCACTATGGGTCCTAAGGCACCGTTTACCCTTTGTTTGTATCTTCATTTTCACTATGGGCCCTAAGGCACTGTTTACCCTTTGTTTGTATCTTTCTTTCCTAAGGCATTGTTTACCCTTTGTTTGTATCTTCCTTTTGCCAAAAGAATTCCCATATACCATTTGCAATTAATTTCAAGTGATATAGGAATTATGTGTTCACTATGGGTTACCCTTGTCCATATATTCATTTAAAAGGAAAAGAGGAAGGAATTATGTGTTCACTATGGGCCCTAAGGCACCACTTACCCTTTTTTTGTATATTCCTTTTCACTATGGGCCCTAGGGCACTGTTTACCTTTGTTTGCATATTTTTCCCGAGGCACTGTTTACCCTTTGTTTGTATCTTCATTTTGCAATATCTTTCTTTCCTAAGGCATTGTTTACACTTTGTTTGTATCTTCCTTTTTAAAAAAGAGATAGTCACTATGGGTTACCCTTATCCATATCTTCCTTGAAAAAGAAAAGAGGAAGGAATTATGTGTTCACTATGGGCCCTAAGGCACTATTTACCCTTTGTTTGTATCTTCCTTTTCATTATGGGCCCTAAGGCACTATTTACCTTTGTTTGTATCTTTTTCCTAAGGCACTGTTTACCCTTTGTTTGCATCTTCCTTTTCCTTAAGGCATTGTTTACCCTTTGTTTGTATCTTCCTTTTGCAAAAAGATATAGAGAATAGTCCTTACCCTTTGTTTGTATCTTCCTTTCCTAAGGCACTGTTTACCCTTTGTTTGTATCTTCCTTTTGCAAAATTGTTTGTATATTGCTTTTGCAAAAAGAGATAGGGCATAGCCCTTACCCTTTGGTTATATCTTCTTTTCCTAGGGCATTGTTTACCCTTTGTTTGTATCTTTCTTTTGCAAAAAGAGATAGGGAATAGCCCTTACCCTTTGTTTTAGTATCTTCCTTTCCTTAAGGAACTGTTTACCCTTTGTTTGTATCTTCCTTTCCTAAGACATTGTTTACCCTTTGTTTGTATCTTCCTTTGCTTGTATCTTCCTTTTGCAATTTGTATCTTCCTTTCCTAGGGAACTGTTTACCCTTTGTTTGGGTCTTCCTTTCGCAAAAAGAGATTAGTTACATGAAGCATTTAACCACAAGCCTCGGCCATCATTGTGAACTAAGTGTCAAGACCCACTTCAACCCAAGAGCCACCAACCAAACCTGAAACTAAGAAGGAGCCCACAAGTGTGCATAATGCATTGAAAGGATACAACAAACAATGTATAGATAAATAAGCAGTGAGGATATGCATATGGGATATCTCACCATGCCTTCCTATCCATAGTTATAGTATGTTGTTGATGAAGAAGCTCAGTTAGTGTCCAAATAAACTAAAAAAATTTCAAGCTAGAAGAATCTCATATGGAACAAGGTGCAACCAATACAAATTGACTTCTTGTTGATAAAGATATCATTAAATCTATTGATCTTGGAATTTTCCACATGTGTACTGAGGATTTAGCTAAATTACATGTACAATTAAGTGAACTCCAAGAGGAGGCGAATTGGGATGATGACAAAAGGCCCTCGAAGAGGTTACAATTGCAGAGAAAATGATGAAGCAAAGAACCTCCAACCATAATACATACATGTATGGCTCTCATGTTATGTAGCATGGCAACGTCACTATCAACCAAGAGGTATTGTATCTATATATGGGACCGACTCTACCAATTCCAACACTAGTTTGAACTTGAATAACTCATTCTTCCATCACGTGGAGTGTTTTCTAAATTGGTTCCTCAATTTCAAAAGGCTGCAAAGCTCTTATCATGATGTTAAAATTAAGCTCAAGTTGAAAGTTCCATGGCCAATTTTGAATACCCTTCAAATTATGGAGTAGAGAAGTATTTACTGAGGAAAGGTAGTATAGCCATCGTGAAGCAGGCTTACCACTTATATGCACAGTTTTCAAATTCAAGAAGTGTTAATTGATAAATCTAGGCTTCAATACATGAAAGGACCCATTGCAACAAGCACACACAATGACGGTACATAATCAAATGATTTGAAGGAGAATATGAAAGTCGTGAAAACTCTCTGAACTTGGAGTCATAAATTACGTACAAGAAAATTAGAGAACGGTTTACTTCTAAATGTCAGCAAAGTTCATCTATTAAATGATCATGGTAAATCAAACATGAAATCTAGAATACTAACATATTTTAGACACTATGTGCTTGAGACTTCTGCAATAGCGTGTGAAGAAAAGGCATGTATGAAAATATGTGGCACAAACAAGCATGAAACAAAAAGAGCACCTGCAACTACTTTCATGCACAATGTGAAAACCTCAATTTCAAGTCCCGAAAAGATCAAACTAAAGCACCCTTTTTTAGATCAACATATTTCTGGCGACCATACTAGGGAGTACTATTTAATGGCTCTTTTCCTAGTTTTGATTTTATTCTTCCAATATTTCTACTTTCTTATTGGTGTTTTAACCTTGTTTATTTTGGTGCATCCTCATGTATTCCAGGAGTCCAATTAACTGCATTGGAAACCACTACATCCCGATAGCTTCTCCTTCCAACCCAGACAAGGTCATCCATCGATATGGAATCTTTAGCTACGAGGATGACAATCCTAGATACCCTTGGATCATTCCGCCCTTGAAGCTTACTCACCATGTCAAGCCTTTTCCTTACAAGTTCAAAAAACATTTTCCTATGTTTCAAGGTGATGGGATTGTTTTGTTAGATGAGCACCTCCGCACATCTTCAAATACTTGTACCATCCTTCACATTTGACAATGATAGTTGCATTCTTTTTTTTAAGAACTCTCTTCAAGGTCATGTTGCCTCCTTATTTTCAACTTACCTGACGAATGCATATCTACATGAAGTGACCTTTCTTACTGGTTCATACCTACCTTTGAGAAACTAGACAACCCTTATGAGCACCTTAAGAAGTTTAATCATTTGTGCATGAAGGAGGGTTAAAGTATTTGAGATTTTAACATTAGGTTTATTAAGCTATGCAATCACATTCTTATGTTTATCCACCATACTAACTTGATTTACCTCTTGCATTATTATGACCTTCTCCCCCCTCCTTACCATTGGTGGTTAGAGGAGAAGAACATTCAAATCCTTGAGCTAGCCTTGACCACATGCCTAGACTTTTAAGAACAATCCTTTAGAACAAGCTTCTCTTTGGGAGGGTGCAACTGACATAAATATTTTTGATCTATAATGCACGCCATCCAAAATTTACAAGATCACATGCTCTCCTTTGAACAAAGGTTTTCGAATCAAGCTCAGCTTGACTAGTCTTGGAGCTCTCTTACCTAAAACCTTATTGCGATGTCTTCACCACCTGCGACCAAGAGTTTGGGTGTTAAAGTAACCATAATCATATCACAATGCTCAACAAATTCCTTGCATATCTTGCCCCAAACACTACTATCCATTAAACTAAATTAACAAATCATTTCGAAGATCATTATTCCCTCATGGTTCTCACCCCCATGCATACAATGGAGACCTTCAAGATAGTCACAAGGGAATGAGAATCGATGCTTTACCCTTTACCTGCCTTGAGAATGGAGTGTATTATGCTAATGCCATTTATATGAAGTCAAACCTTGACATATATGATGAGCTTCATGTTAGAAATCCTTATGATGATTACCAAGACCTTGACCTTGATAAAACCCTTCCTAATCCTTTTTTTAGGTTGGGTGAGATCAACGACCCTGATTATGATGTAGATGCTTCTCTTGATATATTCTTCCATTATGATGATGGATTTCTAGGCCTTCCTATTTTTTGTAAACCCTTGTTTCAATTTCAAATTCATTCTTTAGAGGTTAATGACCTTAAGGTTTATGAGATGAAGCTAAACTTGGTTTGAGATGAGTATCCTATGAATGAATTCCTAAACAAGGCAACAAATTTTGATAAATCAAGGTTCCTACGTATATTATATACACTGACTCATTTGCCAATTTTGAGTTAGATGTGGTTGATAATTTCATCCTGACCTCCATAAGGTGTACTTTTTTGTTCATAATCAACCATTTTAAACCTCTCAAACAAGATTTTGGAATACTTATTTTAGAGCATAAACATACCAAGATCAAACTACCAAATTTCTATTCCTAGGCAATAGCGAAAGTGGCATAAATATGTCATGTCAAAATTTGAGTACAACCAATGATGATTATGCCATCCACATAAATCACTATGATCATCATATCCGACACCAATGCCTTTGACATACAGACTTGGATCAAAAGGGCTTCTTCTAAATACAAAACATGTAAGGTATCTATAAAAAATTTGTGTACCATCCTCTTATCATTTATATTATATTATAAAGAGTTACCCTTTTCTTTTTTTTTCTTTGTATCGATATGAATGATGTATTTGATGTTAATGGAGGTTCCAACAGCCCCAATTTCATTTCTTATGAATGGTTCCCTTTTCTACTTCGAATTATCTTATTCATGTCACATCTTTACTCCCCATTGTATATTTTTAAGATAACAAGCACGAGACGAGAAGATCTTTTTCCATGACTTACTTTCATATCCACGTCATGTCCCTCGGAGATAGGAAATTGAAATTTGCAACATATTAAATTAATGTATCATGGCTAGTGCTTCGAGAAATATCAACATTCCACTACTTAGAGGCATTAGAGAACTTATGATGGCTACCCTGAACCTCCCAAACTTGACCATAAAACTTCAAGTTTGAGTGATTCTACTCCATATCACGCCAATTATCATCACTTGCATTTACCACATGTTAACATATCTCCTCCTTCCCAACCTAGCCAAAATTTGGAAACATAGTAATTAGAACCATCTAAGAGGAAGAAAAGGAAGAAGAGGAAGTCTAAGAAGTTTAAGAAAAATAGCCAAGGGCAAGCAAGAAGCATTGGTGTCATTGGGGCAAATGAAAATTCCAACCAATTTCAAGATTACAACAACAAAGATGTCACATGTGAGTTAATATTAATCACCCTTGCACCATTTGTGGAGTTTTTTATCATTGTACTGACCACATTCGAAGCTCCAAGAGCTTTATAAGTTACATAGTTACCACACTTAACCCAGTCAATCTCCTCATACCATCTTGGAACAACCCCTCCCTCAACATGGATCCATTTCTTATAAGTTTGAGACTCATCTTTCTTCAACCGCTTCAATTTCCCGCTACCCAAAATGTTGTTGGGGGATCCACCTAAGCACTAAGTTGATCCTCCCAGAGAATGGGTCAATCTCTCCAACGATCGTTATTCTAGATTCTTAATCAAGCCTTCCTTAGATCTACATGTGCATTAATAAACAAAAGGGGAAAGGAGGTATCAGAGGAAAAAAAAATTCCTTCATTTTTCGAAAGCTCTTGAGTATGCAAGTGCAATCCAACTATCAGTACGATATCTTTCCTATTCGTGCACATAAATCAAACAAATAACTTTCTAAAATTCTTTTTCATATTTTTAACAAAGAATATAATAAATCTAAGTTAATTTTGAGGTAAAGTAATTCATATCCCAATGTGGAATTCATACATTCTCATGTAAACTAATAATATCACATGTTTTGGTAGGAGGGGGTCGATTTATATAAAATGTAAAGATAATTTTATAGTAATTTGGATACATGAGCCTTGATGCAACATTCCCTTCACTAGAGTTTGGATCCTCATGTCCTTAGACACACGAACTAGTCCTTTGTTGATGGTGATCTTGGATATTATTGCAGTGTAAAATCTAATTAATATCTCTTTAATATCCACACAAGATCATTGCACTGCTAAAGAAACCAACTAGTAGCTCCTTATCAGCAATGGAAATGTGAGTCGAGAACTATTTACACCTTATAGATTTGAATTTCTTTGGAGTTTTGATGCTTTCAATCACTTTCTCTATGCCCCTTTTCTCAACCCTGGATATCTATTTGTAGGCGAGGAAGGTGATAAGCTTGAAGTTTAGAGTGTGGGCATGTTGCACAATTGTTCTCCATGCATGACTTTCAATCCTAGTTTTTTGAACTCTAAGATTTCTTTCCTTTTATGTGCATTTGAGATGTGGTCACCTTCTTCTACTGGGAAAATGCAACCGAACATGTATTTCCTTAGAAAAACCCACAAGGCTCGCATTGTCTTTGGAGAAAAAGCCACGAAAAAGCACATCCGAGTGATAAAAGTGCATGCAAATCCATATTAAGACATGTAGTATCCATGTGCTCAATAGATTTTGACTAGGAGTATCACATAAGCCAAGTGTGTAAAATATCCTTAAAACAGATGCCCCCTAATCTATAAGTTCAAAAGAGTTACCAATGGTCGAAATGCATTACAAATAGAGGATGTCGACGAGTGGTTTGAGGAGTTTCATGAACCCTAGATTAAAAAACACCAGCAAACAAAAACAAAAATTTCAAATCTAAACCTCCCTAAGGTGGGCACACCCATGGTTATTCTTGAAATGACCATGGTTTTCAAAACAAATACACTTCATAACCATAAGATATGAAAGTGAAAAAAACATGGTCATGAAGAATACACAATGGCTTTATGTCAAACATGATTGTATCCACCAACGTATATAATGTGGATCTATGTTAAATGTACATCAAATAAATGTTGAGAGATGGAAAATATATATCAAGTAATATTCCATTGTGCTCATCATATAGTGGTACATTTATGCGGAACTTGAGTGATAGTATCAACTAACGATTTTATCTTGGCCCAAGGTCTTCAATCCATAAGTCTCCCTATGTGAATAGATGATTTGATGTCGAACATAGGAAACACCATGTGATTATCAATCATTAATGTATATTGTTAATAGATACAAGGTCCCTCACTAATGATGATATTGGGTTCCAAGGTACGAATACAATCATCAAGTGTGAATAAATGATTTGATGTCGAACACCTGATTGAATCAACCGAACAAGGGGTCAATGGTGTATACCCATTGTCTGCAAGCCCCTTGAAATTGTAAAGGTGTCCCTACACCTACTTCCCAGATAATGAATTGAATTCGGTAGGAATAGGTCTTTCATCTCTCACCAACTAACATCAAACATATAAGTGAGTTGATTGATGAAACTGAGTAAACGAAACCATTAGACATTTCTTACTGGGAAGGATGACATAAATGGTCCAACAAACTTGATGAATGGATGACACAATTTTACCAGCTTCCCTTGGACATGAACACACTATATGACTTGGTATCAATAGACACTTAAATAGAAACCTGCAATGATATAATCCATCAATGCTAGAGGCATTGAATGGATTCTCAATAATGATTGAAAGGATAACCAAATGATGGAGTAAATTGAGCATTATGGTACAGCTTCCTAAGCAATACTAAACCCAACTGTAAGATACTCGACGCAAATAGGGTCATGTTCAAGATTGACAATCACTTATGGCTTTCACATTAACAAAACAAATAATAAAGGTTGATAGTTTCCCCCCTTTTCTATTTTTATGGTTTTTAGTGCTTTTGTATTTTTAATGTTATTATTAGTGAAAAAAAAAAATACAAACATGCTATGTTACAGTGGAGGGAACAAGTTTTGTAAGGGCATGTAGAATATTCCAAGCACACAAGGCAATCTTGTGTAAAGTAAATGAAAAAAAGGTATTGGGATATTGATATAAACTCATGAATGAGTCCACCTATGGATAATTGGTCAAGACACAAGACCTATTAAGGGGAATAGTAAGTGGAAACAATGACAACAATTGTTGTAAGCATTGGATAGGGAAGGACAATGAGTTAGTATGCATAGTTGCACAAGCAATAAAAAAGCGCAAGCTAATGTAAAATGATGGGATCGTCCCCAAGGAAGAATTTGAGTACACCTTCATATTACAGGTGCATTGTTCATTCCTAAAACCTATCACTATATTTCAGTATGATCATTTTATCAGAAAAAGGGTCAAAAGCAAAGTGAAGGAACACATCTACACTATGCTGCACATGATCAACAAAGCTCAACAGAAAAAACATGTCAATTGAAAACCATATGTAAGCAATTTAAATGACATTGGTGTGATCATTTTTTGCAAAAAATGTGAAAAACAAAAATCATTTCTAAAGTTGCAAAGCTGAAATTTGGTCCAAAAATTACTTACACTGGGTGAAAAATGATTCATTTGGTCATTTTCACCATAGTAATTCAATAAATTTAGTAAAACACTATTTCACCTCTAAACTTTAACCTTGGATTGTGGAAGATTCAACCAATAATTTTGTGATTTGTTGGCACCAAGTAGATCCTATCAACCCCTTCTTCATTTAAGTTAGTCAATTTTTAATTTTTGCTCATTTTTGTGGGGCACTAAACTTCATTTGGCTCATGACTATGCAGTTGTGGTTTTGGCATATAACAACTGTGAGCATATTACCCTGATCATGGTTGTTCCATTTCAAAACATGAATAGGCATGAATTTGTATGCAAACTGTCATGGGCCCTGAATTTTTTTTTTTTTTTAAAGTAAAAATTGAATGAAAACTAACCCAAATTGGTATACAATTTTTTACGGGATTATCTACCACATAGAGTGAAAGGAGAAGGAACATGAGGATGAAAATGTTGTTTCTATGAGGCACCAACCTCAACTAGATGCCCTACAATAGTGTGGGATTTTAAAGTTATTTGAAAGCACCAAAATGTTCAAGTCACATGATCTTTTGCAATGATTGATGGGGTATTGTGACCTAGATGAGCGGTTCTTTTAGGTTGGTCACAAGATTCTACAGAAAGATGCCAATGACATCTATTTCTTAACATGTTTATCTCACAAGGGAGTGCTAGTGATACTAAAAGCAGGAAAGTCCTGGTACTATGACCATCAATGAGTACATTATTACTTATTGTGAGTTAGGCACACAAAAGAGCAATAATTAGGAGCCTATCAAAAAGATTCGATATTTAACCCTAAAGACTCTCTTGTTAACAATTACTCAATTTTAAGACTAGACTGCAAAGAACCTAGATTCTTGGTCACGTATGTACTATGCTCCGGAATATTATTTTTCCATACATTCATAGCATAATAATCCAAATGCATAAACAAGATCACTAGAATAAAGACAAAGCACAAAGCAATAAAAATAGAGTTTATCCTGGGAAACCCAAACGGGAGAAAACCCAGCAACCTTCGCATAGAGATGATAATTCCGAGATCATAGTACAATCATAAAAGAGAAAAGATGGAAATTCTTTCAAAAATATAGAAACCCCAAAATAGTCTTCTCCTGCTGTAGTGCGAACTTCTCTCTCTAGATGATGCAAACTTGTCTTGAGTGGGTGAGTGAATAATGACGTGAACTCACCTCTTATTTATACAAGTGCAAAACTGGAAAATTCCCTAACTGGGCCGACTTCTCTTGGGGAGCAATAAATAATTTTCTTTTGCTTGCTTTTCATCCCAAGGTTTATATTGATTCTTTCAAGGGTTTTACTTAATTAAATACATCAAGTTCATCTCCCTTAGGAGGTACAATCAAGTACAATAAAATACAATAAATAATATCTTCCGAAGTTGCACAAAATACAACACTCCCTCTCAATGAGGAAAGTATTCTTCGGTCTTCATCAGCATCACTGTCATCTGGGTTTCATCTGTACATCTATACTGTCTCCATAATCTCTATACATATTGAAGGTTGTCCACATAGTCTCAGTCCTTCGAGAAGTGTCATCATGCATCAACTTCACCAATCCTTCGGTGAGTCCAAGAGAATCACTCAATCCTAGATATCTGAGATATTAGCTATGTCATCTCTGCTATAGCATTTTCTACCTGTCTGTCTCATCTGCCGATGGTATTTCTCCCATACCTGGCTGAGATCTCAGACGAGCAAATGGGAACGACCATCTACTACATGTTCATCTCATCTGCCGATGGGGTCCTCCCATCCTGGTTGAGAACCTGAACAAGTAGAGGTACCTGTGCAATCACACGACCATATACTACCTGTATGTCTCATATGTCAATGGGATTTATCCCATACCTAGCTGAGAACCTAGACGAGCAGAGGCACCTGTGTGAACCCAACCATCCACTACCTGTCCAACTCATCTGTCGATGGGATTTCTCCCATACCTGGTTGAGCACCTGGACGAGTGAAGGTACTTGGGTGAACCCAACCATCCACTACCTGTCTAACTCATCCGCCAATAGGATTTCTCCCATTCCTGGCTGAGCACCTGGACGAGTGGAGGTACCTGGGTGAAAGCAGGGAAAGCATCTCGATGTTATCTTTCCCTCTCAAGGAGGGACACGCTCTCTTCTACTCCAAGTCTTTCGCGAAAGTATTCGAACTTCACCCTGGGAAGAGCCTTGGTGAGAACATCTGCAGTCTGGTTGTCTATTGAAATGTACTATAGCTCGACCGCACCTTTCTGCACCATATCACATATGAAGTGATACCGAATCTCTATATGCTTTGACCTGTTGTGAAATATAGGATTCACTCACATCTGCACACAGCTCTGGTTATCACAGTGAATTACGGTCAACTCTGGAATCTGGCCAAACAATCCTGCCAGGAGTTTATGAAGCCAAACTGCTTCTCGAGCTGTTGTACTAGCATCCATGTACTCGACCTCTACAGTATTGAGTGCTACCGAGTTCTGCTTCTTGCTGCACTAGGAAATAACTGCAGAACCCAAACTTAAGCAAAATCTGGAAGTACGCTTCCTATGTGCAACACATCCAGCCCAATATGAGTCTATAAACCACTGCAATATCATGTCACAATTTGAAGCATACTTCAAACCATATCCCACAGTTCCACGCAAATATTTGAGCACATGTTTTGCATCAATCCATTGAATCTGCCTCGATTCGCACATGAACTGCATGAGAGCATTCACAGCAAAACATATATCTGGTCTAGTGTTTTTCAGATACATTAATGAACCAATAAGGTGGCGATACATGGTGGGATCAATTAAATCTGACTCTGAAGTAGAATCTCTCAGCTTCTTCCAACTCACATCCATCGGAGTGGCCATGGACTTGCAGTCCAACATTTCGAATCTCTTCAATATATCTATGGTTTACTCTCCTTTCCCTAGGAAAATATCTTTCTTCCTCTACCATACTTCTAATCCCAAGAAGTAGTGCATCAATCCAAGATTCTTCATTTCAAAATCAGAGGCGAGATTCTTCTTACACCATATGATAAGTTTCTCATTTCCTGTGAGAAACAGGTCATTAACATAAAGTACCAAAATCAATGGCTCATCATCTACAACCTTGTAGTAAAGGTTGGGGTCTACATCACTCTTGGTAAATCCCAAACTCACCAGGAATCCATCTATCCATCCATACCAAGCACGAGGTGCTTGCTTGAGTCCATACAGTGCCTTTTTCAATATGCATACATGAGACTCCTTTCCGTGGACAATGAACCCATCTAGCTGCTCGATGTAAACTTCTTCCTCAATAACACCACTGAGAAAGGTTGTATTCACATCCATCTGATGCAACTTCCATCCCATAGATGAAGCAATAGCACTAATCGATCTGATGGAAGTATATCGAGCCACAGGAACAAATGTCTCATTGTAATCGAATCCCTCTTTCTGAGAGAATCCTCTGGAAACAAATATGGCCTTGTATTTTTCAACACTTCCATCTACTCCATGCTTGATCTTGTATAACCATTTAGAAGTCACTACTGACTTCTCCTCAGGTCTCGGCACTACTTCCCACACATCATTCTTCATAATGGATTGATGTTCTTCCATCATGGCATCCTTCTAAACTTGATGTTTGGATGCTTCTTCATAAGTGGTTGGTTCTAAATCAATGATGTTACTCATCAGTGCCACATAACTGGAGAACCTATTAGGTATTTTTCTTTCTCTGGCAGTTCCATGTGGAGCTTCATGTCCCTCTGCATCCTGCAGAGTCTGTTGTGCCCATCTAGGTATTTTTCGACCTGCAACATTTCTGGGGATATCAATTGGATCAATGGATTCGATAGGTTCATCCTTTTCAGCTAACTCCCTCTGAAATGGAGGGGGAGATGATCTCATCTCCTTTGGTTCTATCATTTCTTCATCATTGATATCCATGTTTGATCCTCGTCCCTTCTTGACAGACATTTCTTCTTCAAATTTCACATCCCTACTGACTTCAATCTGTCTGGATCCTAGAATGTAAATTCTATAAGCCTTTGAAGACTCATTGTATCCCAAAAAGGTTCGCTTCTTTCTTGAAGGTTCTAAATTTGATCTTTTCTCCTTGGGAACATGTATATAGACTGGACAATCAAATATCCAGAGGTGGCCCACTTCTGGTTTCACTCCCGTGAAATCTTCTTCCGGAGTCATATTCTTCAATATCTTATGTGGACATCTATTTTGTACATATACAGTTGTTCTAGATGCTTCTGCCCACAAGAACATTTGAAGACTTTGGTCATGTATCATATCTTTGGCTGCCTCCACAATTGTTCTATTCTTTCTTTCCGCAACCCCATTTTATTGAGGGTTGTAGGGAACAGTGAGCTCCCTCTTAATTCTTGCTTCCTTGCATAAATCAATAAATTCTATAGAGGTGTATTCTCCACCATTATCGGATCTCAAAATCTTGATCCTCTTTCCTGACAGATTCTTCACTTATGCTTTAAATTATTTGAACTTGTTGAGTACTTCCTCGGATTCCTTAGACTTGAGGAAGTATATCCAAGTCTTTCATGAGTAATCATCAATGAATGTTATATAGTAATGATATCCACCCAATGAAGCAACTGTCATGGGTCCGCACAAGTCAGAGTGTACTGGATCCAAAATCCCTTTGGATCTACTCTCGCTATCTGGAAAAGATCTCTTAGCATTCTTGCCAAGTGCACATCCTCTACATGTTCCATCATGGTCTACATGGAGCCTTGGTAAACCTGTCACTATATTCTTCAGTGTTGGGAGAGCTCGATAGTTTAGATGAGCTAGTCTTTTGTGCCATAATTCGCCCATACTTGCAGCATCATGTACTAGGGCTTGGAATGGTGGAGTGTTTAGTCTATACAAGCTCTTTTCTCTTATACCAATAACTTTGGCTGTGTTCATGCTTGAGTTCTTGTTCCAAGCAAGTACTTTCCCTTCGAAGAAAGCTACTTTATATCCTTTGTCTTCCAAGGCTGAGATGGAGACAAGGTTTCTTTTCATACCAGGTACATAGAGCACATCACTCAGGCTCAATGTATCATTTGATTCTAGTTGAAGAGAGGTGGCTCCAGATCCCTTCACAATGTAGTTAGCATCATCTCCAAGTACAACATGGAGATGTGAATCTTTCTCAACTAATTATGAAATATTTTCTCTATAACCTGTCATGTGTCTAGAAGAACCACTATCTATGAGCCAAGTGTCACTAGTGGTGGGAATAGTACCTTATAAAGCTGATATGAATAGAAATTTTGTATGATCTTCATTCCTTTGCTTCTTTTGATGATTATCTTCTTCTACATCAGGGGTGGATGCTTCATGCTTCCTTTTACTTGAACTTCGACAACTACTGGCGTAGTGTCCACATTTTCTACACCTACGGCATTGAACTTGAGATATGTCCTTCTTCTTCTTTGGATCTAGGTGAGGACTTGATCTCCTATCTTGGTGCTTGTGTTTGTGGAACTTCCTTCATTTTCCCTTACCTTTTTTAGCATGGGATACAAATTATTGATTCTCCTTAGGTTGAGTACCATGGAGTATTTGTCATGTTGCAATCCTTGTCTCCTCCTGAGTGCAATCTTCACATAGCTTATCAAACTTGGGTAGTTTAGATCTACCACTTATACTTTGAATAAAGGACTCCCAGATGGTGGAAGACCATTCAGAGTGGTGATAACAAGCTCCTTATCATCAATGGGATCTCCACTGGGATCTCCTATCTTGGTGCTTGTGTTTATGGAACTTCCTTCATTCTCCCTTACCTTTCTTGGCATGGGATACAAATGCTTGATTCTCCTCAAGTTGAGTACCATGGAGTAGTTTTCGTGCTGCAATCCTTGTCTCCTCCTGAGTGCAATCTGCCCATAGCTTATCAAACTTGGGTAGTTTATATCTACCACTTATGCTTTGAATAAAGGACTCCCAAGATGGTGGAAGACCATTCAGAGTGGTGATAACAAGATCCTTATCATCAATGGGATATCCACTGGTGCTAAGCTTGTCCCTTAGTTCTGTGATTCTCATGAAGTATGAGGAAATGGATTCTGATTTGGACATCTTCATATTTGAAAGTTGGTTTCTCAATGTAATGGATACATTGATGCTAGTGTGTTCAAACAACTTCTATATGGTCTTGAACATTTTCCTAGCGGTATTCTTCCCTAATATTTGTGGAACCAAATGATCTCTTACTAAGTCCACCAAAATCCTTCTTGCTCTGGAATCATTCTTCCTCCATCAGGATTTGTCTTCTTCAGCTTCTAGTTCAAGGAATTTCTCATTTACATATTGTAATAGGTAATTTTCTTCTATAATTGGAAGAACCCTAGACTTCCAAGAGATAAAATTGGAATCTCCTTCCAGACGATCTTCAACCTTCATTCCATCATCTTGACTGTAGATCTGGTTCAGAAACCCTAGCAGGAGCTAGGTCAAAAATGAAAGTTGGAATTTTGGAAAAATGATTCCATAGGTAGATGCGCCCTAGCAAGGCGAGTTGAGATGAGGAAGGGCTGATCCAAATCTATGGAGAAAAGTAGGTAAAACCTGAAACCCTAATTTATGTTGCAGCTGCAGAATTAGGTCAAAAATTGAAAAATCTTGGAATTGAATTCTGTCTTCACCAAAAGATGCGCCCTCCTTAGAGAGAAATTCTCAATGCTCTTTTTCTTCCAAAAAGTTGAGTGAAGACTTCGAAATATGAAACCCTAGTTCCAGCATGGTTCCGACTATGTTCTGGAAATGGCTTCTTCTAGTACTGCTCTGATATCATGTTAGTTTTTCATACATTCATAGCATAATAATTCAAATGCATAAACAAGATCACTAGAAGAAATACAAAGCACAAAACAATAACAACAGAGTTTATCTTAGGAAACCTAAATGGGAGAAAACCCATCAACCTTCATATAGAGATGATAAATCTGAGATCATAGTACAATCATAAAAGAGAAAAGATGGAAATGATTTCCAAAAGATAGAAACCCCAAAATAGTCTTCTCCTGATGCAGTGCGAACTTCTCTCTCTGGATGATGCGAACTTGTCTTGAGTGGATGAGTGAATAATGAGGTGAACTCACCTCTTATTTATACAAGTGCAAAACTGGAAAATTCCCTAACTAGGCCGACTTCTCTTGGGGGGAAATAAATAATTTTATTTTTAATTTTCTCTTGCTTGCTTTTCATCCCAAGGTTTACATTGGTTCTTTCAAGGGTTTTACATAATTAAATACATCAATTTCATCTCCCTTGGAGGTACAATCAAGTACAATAAAATACAATAAATAATATCTTCCGAAGTTGCACAAAATCCAACACAGAATGCCTCCATCCGACAATATTTAATTGGTGCTCGGCCCTAGTGGTCAACATGCAAGAATAGCTCACATTATGTAGGACATGGAAGTCAAAGTAATTTGTCTATGGTTCATTTCTTTGTGCATTCTTTTCGGGGATTGTTCCTACTATGTGCTCTTGGGTATGGACTCCATTTATTGGGCTAAGGGATCCCAACATGCATTGGTGGAGTGAGGGCTACCGATAAGTACTTTCAACCCAAATATATTTCACTGGTGGGAAGAACAAATTGTCATGATAGATGATTTCCCCTATGTTGGCACGAACTTCAGGTAGTCCCAGATATAGCATTTCCCCTACGATCCCAATGGGGCCCCATTGTTAAGAATCACATTTTTGCAAATGTTTTTGAAAGTGTTTTTTGGATTTTTGTAAACATTATTTGACTTTTAGGGATTTTTATGTAAAAGGGAAATTTTTTTAATATGTAGAGTTAATAATTGTATCTTTTTTGTTGGTACAAATATAGGTCTAGTGCAACAAGTTGGGATGTTGTTCAATAGGTTTCAAACTCGGGATGAGGAGCAGTGGGAGTTAGACTCTATGGATGAGGATGCAGGAGAGACCCTAAGAAGTGTGTGGACAAACTTGGAGGGTCTCATAATGGGGGTCCCCATGATGAGAATCGAGGAGTTTATGGATCCGCTTCAGAGGCACATTATTAGTGTTTTGTCTTGATTCATTAAAATACTTTGTAAGTAGCTATCGTAGTTACAAGCTATCATGGGGTTCATGCCAATAATCCTAGTGATTAGCTCTCATGCTAGCTCCTTATATATATATATATATATATATATATATATATATATATATATATATATATATATATATATATCGCACACACACACATTGTTTTATAGGTTTTTTTCTTATAGTTGTCAAATGATATGATCATTTAATTATCATGTTCGTATGGTACATGCGTGTGTTTGAATAGTAGTTTAATGTAACATATGTCAATCAATTATCTAATTATCTAAAGAATCAGCTAGTGCATTTAATATTCTTGGAATATGAACATAAGTTATAAACTTAGGTTGGCATTCAAGAATATGTACACTTAAAAACTGCCCCAAAAAATTGGATCATGAACCATATACACCTTGTTCAATTGAGACACTACTAACTAGGAATCCAAATTGATGGTGATGGGTTAGATGTCAATAATTATAAATTCTATAACAAGTTGGATAACAACACTATATTTAGCAACATTGTTGGTTGCAGAACTAAGACAAACACCACCTGAGTTCACAAGTTGGTCAATGGGAGAAACAATCACCCCAACAATGGAAGCGATGTTTCAAGTGTGACAACTAGTGCCATCCATGAATACCACATATAAAGGTTCACATTGTGTCATCCAGAAATACAGTACCAAAGCATGATAAGTTTCGATCATAATCAAGTTAAAAATAAAAAAATAAAACTGAGTAAAATACAAATTTTAATTTACAGCATGTTATATGGGAATCATGGAGCACAAGTGCTCTTGCAAAATAGTTCTTCATATAAATCCCCATTACAAGGATCATATAAAGAGGTAACTTCATAATTGACCAACTCATATTCTTGTTTTCATAGCATGTGACTCACAATGTAAGTGTTGTGCCTCTTAGATTCAAATTCCCCTACCCCTAATTTATCATGATCCTAGTCATAAACCAAGACCAAGTGACCTTCAGAAAAATATCCGAGGATGCCAACATTTTTGTCATATTGCACTTTTAAGTGTTTCTTATGAGTTTCATTCTCTATGGATGCATCTTTATGAAGTTCTTAAATTTGTTCTAAGTTACTATACAAGACATTCTTCTTTGGCTAAGGTATCAGGGAGGAATTCAACAGATAGTTTCAATAAAAGAATTTCACATTCAATCAGTATAATTGCTTCCACGCCATGTACAAGTTGAAAAGGAGTAAATCTAGTGGCAATTTTTATTAATGTTCTATAAGCCCATAAAGCAAAAACACCCATTAGATGCCAATTGGTTTTGTTTTTATTTACAGTCCTTTATAACATAGTTTTCAACACTTTGTTCACAACCTCCACTTGGTAGTTGGACTAAGGATAGTAACAGGAATAATTTTCTTATCAAAAACCTAACTTGGCTGCAAATTATGTCATCATGTAATTCTAGAAATGAGATCCATGATCTATGATAATTTCTCGAGGGATAGCAAACCGAGTAATTATATGATTGCATAAAAAAACATCAATGTAACTCTACCATTTGTTGAGTTCAACATAACTTCAACCCACTTAGTAAAGTAGCTAATGACCACTATAATGTAATGGTGACCATTCGTTGAAGTTGGTTTACAAGTCATGAAATGATATGCCCATTGAGAGAAGGGGGTGATAGTAACTACAAGGTGGAGAAGAGTAGGAGGGGAATGCATTTTCTTTGAAACAAATTGACAAGGATGGCACTTTTGGATGTGATGAATATGATCTTTGAAGATGGAAAGCAAGAAGTATCATGCATGTAAAAAAAATTGGATTGTTACCATCCTAGAAATATGACCACCACATGCTCTTGCATGGCACTCATTCAAAACTTTATCATCTTCCTCATGAACTAACCATTGATGCAAAATCAAATCTATTCCATGACAATAAAAAGTGTCACCAATAATCAAATAGTATTTGGCACGATGGTGAATCTGTCAGCACTCGTCATGAGATAATGAGAAGGGCATAATTGAGTTTCAAGATACACTAAGACATCTCCATACCATGCATCAAAACAGGCAATGAGGAATAAACTTGCGTTCATCAAGGAATCATCAACAATGACATTCTCATTTTCTTTAGGGAGCTTAGACATCAACTCAGGAAAAGTTAAGGATTTCTTGGATTTAGACATGGAAAACTCTAAGTCAAACTCTTGGTGTATGATGATCCATTTAGAATATTTTCCCTTGGTTATGATTCAGGTTATAATATGTTGGATATGATTGGATTATATCAAAACAAGCATGTGTCGAGGAATTATATGATGTCTAAGTCTTTTGACAACATGCATTGTTTCCAATGTCAATTTCGCGACGTCGGAATATCGTAATTCAATACCCATGAGTCCTTTGCTTAGGTAATATATCATGTGAACTATTTTTAATTCATATTATTGCATCAAGAAAATTCCCATGGTGATTTGAACATTGGAAGGTGTAATAAAAAAAATCCTTGTTCTTATTTCAAGGACTCAACAAAGGAGTAGACACAAGAGAGGTATTCCAGGATCATTGGCCTTGATTGTCCCAAATAAATGGGACACCTTACTTCAAAACGCACTTAAAACCTTTAGTAATCTCAACATAGTTGGCAATAAACCTTCCCAAGAAGTTTGCTTTCCCTTGCAAACTCAAAAGTTGTATAATGGCACATGGGGGAGGAAATTCAACTATCGCTTCCATCGTAAGGGAATCAACCATGATCCCATGCTTGGAAACAATGAACCCAAGTAATCTCCTAGAGACCATACAAAATATTCATTTTGTAGGGTTCAAACGAATGTTAGAATGTTGACATCATTTGAAAACGACATGAAGAGGAAATTGGTGGTCATCTCGTGGTTTGGAGTGAGTAGCTAAGTCATCTAAATAAGCATCGACTATGTGCTTAATAATGTAAAAATAATAATACATGGCCCACTAAAATGTGGCTCCAACATTTTTGAGACCAAAGGGGATCCAGAAAAAGTACCCGAAGGACATAAGGTTGGTTTTTGTTGGTCCTCGTGTTGAATCTGAATCTGATTATAGTCGAAAAAACCATCCATGAAAGAAAAGATAACAATCCTGGTGCATTCATCGATAATATAATCAATGAAATGGGTAAGACAATTGTATTTTGGACAAGCTTTATTTAAATCCCTAAAATTAGTATAGACTCAAATAGTACTCTATTCTTTGTCAACCAAAATAGGATTAGATACCAATTTTGTCAAAGGGGCAAAATAAATGAAGGCATCGCAAAGCAATTTTCCACACCTGCCTTGATAGTAGTTGCTTTTTTAGAATGGTTGGTCATATATTTTTCTAAATGAGTTTGACATTATCATAATTTTGTATCTCATGTTCGATGATCCAAAGATCAATACTAGGCATTTCTTCATAGGAATAAGCAAAAGCATTGCAAAACTCTTTGAAAATGGAAGTGTACTTTTCAATCTCCCGAGAACAGTAAACCCCAATCAAAATGTTTTTGATGATTCCATGTTTTACAAAGATATTGATAGGTATGGTTTTTGAAATATTGGCCAAGCTACCCTCCACGAGCACATCTTGTGTAAGCATGGGACATTGGTACCAATCAAGATCACTAGGAAAAAAAAATCTATCTAGGTCAACCTCCATCCTCTAGAGCTTGGGGGAATATGATGATCGATGATGCATATATTCCTTAAGTCATTCTAGAATATACAATGCTTCTAAGACGGATTCATCAAAAGGAAAAACCATGTCTAGGAAGTCTTATAAATTAGGAGAATTGATAGCCTATATCAGTGAGGTAAATTAATCATACCCCCTCTTGCAGGTGAAGATTTTGATCAATGTCTATGGAAGCCATCTAATAAGCCATTTTAACCATAGACAAATGCATACGTGTTCCCATCAAACCAATTTTTGATGAACTGGGTACCACCTATGGATATTCCAATGTGGTCATAATGGCAACATAAGATATGGTAAATATAGGGGAAGAACCTATATAACATATTGGCGAAGGTAGGGTTAAAGCACGCATAAGAGATGAATCTTTAACATCCTCGGGTCGATGCTATCAATCATTGCTTTAGAAACAGTAATGAATGGAATGTTGGATTTTGAGTTGGTTCTTGAGTCTAGCATACGATAATATAACTGATCAATGCTGACCAATTTCCTCTAATGAGGAAAACCAATTACCTCGAAAACATTAGATACTACCACTATCATCGCATGTCCAACTTCGTCCCATGAACAGTTTAATTAAGTGAGACATCTACAACTTCTACTTCAATTGAGATTGTCCTCCCCCCCAATTCAACTAGGAAGGTGGTGATGATTCCGTGTGGTTTGAATGAATGGTTATCAAAAGATTTCAAGAGTGTGGATGATGGATTTATCTCTATAGATACCGAATATCTCCATCAAGTTAATGACATGACACAGGTAGAGGATCCTTCATTGAAAACACATCGAATATGTTCGTCCCTCACAAAAACACTTGAATCTTGAACACAATTAAGTGAGGGAGTTGAGGGTAAGGTTTGGTCAAGGTCAAAAGTAAACAAACAAGAATTTAAAGAGTCAATCCCACCAAAATATCTCAACAGTGTTTTCCACTATAGTGGGAAGCTTTATAGAACTTCTAGGGACAACATAGCATATGGGGCTTGAGAAAGATATTCAACTACGTTGTAGTTTTGAGTTGCTTGTGCATTATGGTTGTGTGTCCTCTTGTGAAGGGAACCCTTACAAATTCTATGCATTGTGCCATGAGATGGTTTCTCTATGTATAGAGAATCATCGGGATGTGACGAAGAAGATTCATTATTAGAAATCTAGCCATGGGATTGTCATAATTCTAAGCACAAGTTTGAAGGTTGACATCTTTCTCACACATGAAGATGTTAGTATCAATATTTTCCCCCCTGTAGAGGGTTTCCCTGATTTCCCCCTTACAAGGGTGCAAAAAATTATGGCAACCATCTGTTGATGCTAGGAAAGGAAAGGATTGGTGAGGGCTGCAAGTTGTTGTGGGGGTCCCTATAGACCCAAATATTGATGAATTTCATCCCTTTTTAGACATCCATGGGTGGGATAGTATTTAGTATAAATTTTATATGGAAGTTTGACCCTTTTCTTTTCCTTTTTACCACCATCAGTAGCATTGGAGTTTTTTGTTTCTCCATCCTAACATTAGAATTGTTCTTTTTATTCTTTCTCTTACCTTTAGGTTGTTTTCTTTTCATTATTTCTCTTACCTTTGGGTTGTTGGTTTTCCTTCTAAACATTGGAATAAACAAAATGAACATCATAGATTTGAATTGGGGGAGAAACATTATGGATAGATTGAACAATTGTAGTCATATTCTGGTGAATGGACACTTGTCAAATTGGCATGTCAATTGATCAACCATAGCATGATTCACAAAACCAATTAAACTATTAGCACGAAATCTTGGCGCTAGTTTTGAAATATTGGATGGAGATAGAGGTGCATGAAAGATTATTTCATATAGCGTGTCAAATTTAGAATAATTCAGAATATACTACCATCATCATCGCATAAGTCCAAATTTGTCCCAAAACAATATTGTAATGAAGTGGATAATCTACATCTTCCACTTTGATTAAGATTGTCTTCCTCCCCCAATTGTACTATGAATGAATGATGACTCCATGCAATTTGAAAGAATGGTCATCGAAAGCTTTCAAGAGTGTGGATGATGGAGTAAGCTCTCAGGATCTCAAATTTCTCCATCAAATTAGTGGCATGACACAAGTAAAGGCTTCTTCATCAACAACACATAAAAATATGTTTGTCCCTCGTTAAGATACTTGGATCTAGAATGAGATAAGGTGAGGAAGTCATGGGTAGATTTATTCAAGGTCAAAAGTCAACGAAAAAGAATCTAGAGGGTCAATACCACCAATAGATTTCAAAAATGCTTTCCACTACAGTGGGCATCTCTATAGAACTTCCAAGGATGACATGGTGTAAGGGGTTTGAGTGAGATCTTCAACTAGGTTGTAGTTTTGAGTTGTTCATGCATTATGCTTGTGTGTCCACCTATGAAGGGAACCCTTAGAAATCCTAGGAATTTTTTCAATAAATGGTTTCTCTATGTGTAGAAAACCACCGAGCTGTAATGAAGAAGAATCCTTCTCAAAATATTCATCCATGGGATTATCATAATTCTTGACATGAGTTTGTGGGTTGACATCTTTCTCTCACATGAAGATGTTAGTACTCTAGGTATTTTCCCTTGTGGGGAGATGCCCTAATTACCTCGTTATGGGGTTGTAGGATAAGTGGAAACCATATGCTGATGCTAGGGAGGGAAAGGATTGGTGAGGACCATGGGATGCTATGGAGGTCCCCCTTGACCCAAATACTAATGAATTTCATCCATTTTCGTATATTCATGGATGGGATGGTCTTCAGTACAAATTTTACATGGAAACTTGAGCCTTTTCTTTTCTTTTCGATTGTCATTGTGAGCAGTGAGTTTAATAGAATGAACATCAAACATTTGAATTGGTGTAGAAACATTATGGGTAAATTGAACAATTGTAGGCATATTCTTATGAATGGACACTTGTCCAATATGTCCTGTCACTTGATCAACCATAGCATAATTATTATGCACCCAATTCTCAAAATAACGTAAAATTAAAAAGAGAGGGCAATCCAACACCTTCAAAATATAACAAAGAGATGGATTTGAAGCCTCTTTAAGGGGGAAACCTCCTTTTACAATGTATCAAATGCAAAAAACAAAACGAGATGATCCTAAAAATTGATATCCTTGGTATATATAGAGGAGACAAATGGTACAATTACAATCAAGATCCTAGTCAACCATACAATTACAACTAAGGTCCTAGTTGACCAATAAAGTCAATACTAATATAATAATAAAAAAACAATGTCACAATATATAGGGCTTAACGTGCCTCTCCCCTTCAAGAAGGTGTTGTCCTCAACACTTCATCAACTTTGGTGTTTCGGCATGAATAATTCATCTTCTTGTGTCACATCTTCTATTGGAAGTTCTTCCACTTGATGAGGTACTCAACAATTGCTTGATTTCTCAATCGCTTGATCTTTCTATCAAGTATTGCTTCATGTTCTAGTATCAATTTACCTTCTTCATCAATCTTTGGTAAAATAGTCTGGAATGGTATGTTGTCATCAATTACCTTTTTTAGGAAAAAACATGCAAGACTTGATGTACACATGAAGATGGAGGCAACTCCAATTTGTAAGCCATATTTCCAAGCCTCTACAATACCTTATAGGGACCATTGTACTTAGGTGCTAATTTATTTTCCTTCTTTCGTTGCTTGAGGGGCATATGTTTGTATTGTTGTAGCCTCAAAAATACCCAATCCCCTAACTTGAAATTGCCTTTCACTATGATGTTGATCTGCTTGTTGTTTCATTATATTTTGTGCTATGCCCAAGTTATCTTTCAATAGTTGTAGAACCTCTTTTTGGTTCTCTATGTGATCCTCCACTGCTTGAAAATTAGATTTATCTTTCAAGGATGATGTGATGGGAGGATAATAGCCACAAAGTGCCATAAATGCTGACATTTTTTATGAAGTATGGAAAGATGTGTTGTACCACCATTCTTCTAAGGGAAACCACTTGACCCATTATGTTTGTTCATTAGATTCAAAGCAACGAAGATACCCCTCTAGAAATTTATTCACAATCTCAATTTTCCCATTGGATTGAGGATGGTAAGAGGAATTGTGAGCCAATTAAGTGCCCAAACAAGAAAATATTTCCTTCCAAAAATTACCAATGAAAATTGGATCTCTATCACTTGCAATAATATTGGGGATTCCATGTAGCTTCTAAAGTGTCTCCATGAATGCTTGCTTTAAAAGGATGAGAAAGAGAGCAAAAATGGGCATATTTTGTGAGTCGATCCACTACTACCAAGATGAAAATATTTCCTTCCAACTTTGGTGAACCTATGATAAAATCCATTAGGACCTCTTCCCAACAATGACTTGGTGTGGCTAATAGTTGTAGAAGACCTAGAGTCTTGATTATCTCTCCCTTATTCTATTGGAAAACCAAATATTTTACCACAACTTTTGGACATTAATTTTAAGACCTTCCCATAAAAAATCATTATTGATCCTATGATAATTTTCCATGAACCTTGAATGTCCTCCTATCGTATAAGTGTGCAATTCCAAAAGGACCTTCTGTTTGAGTTGAAAATTCTTACATAAATATAGGCGATCATGGTACCATAGTGAATAATTCTTCAACATAAATGTATATAATGAACTAGGGTCCTCTTGAAGTTGTTAAATTAGCTTCCATACCTTATGATCTTGCTTCCATCATGTCCTTAATCCTTCCACCTAATTAAATTGCATAATAGAAATAACACAAAGTAAGCCCTATGTGTCATCTTCTTTTCTTGAAAGTGCATGTGCCCAAGCATCTTTGTAACCCATGTTTGTTTCTCTTCAAAAGATAATCGTTGTTCCAAGAAGTACTTAAGATTGTCATGATTTGTTCTTACCTTGAATTGTCTTCCTATTAAGTAAGGGATCCATTTATTAATTGCATGTAATATGGCCAACATTTCCTCTTTGTAAATTGGTTTGAGTAAGTTTTTTCCCTTTAAGTTGGCAACTTTCAAAGACAATGGGCCTTCCTTCTTGCATTAAAATTGGATCAATTCCATTCCTTGAGGCATCACATTCCACAATATAAGGGTTTTGTGAAGACAACATGGCTAATACAATAATTGTACACATAGCCATTTTATTTTTTCAAAATCTTTGGTTACTTATTGATTCCAAGAGAATGCCTCATTTTTCAATAACCTTGTTAGAGGTGATGCTATTTGACCATAATTCTTGAAGGACTTGCAATAGTAGCATGTCAATTCTAAGAATCCCCTAATATTATTCAAGGTTTTTGGAATTGAACATTCCATCGTAGCTTTAATTTTTCTAGGATCCATATCGATGCCTTCATGAGATACAATATGAACCAAATATTCCACTTCCTAAACCGTAAAGACACTTAGAAGGCTTGGCATATAGTTGGTGCTCCTCCAATAGTTTTAAGACCTTGTCAACATGTGGTACATGATCTCTCAAGATTTGTTATAGATTAGCATATTATCATAAAATACTAACATAAATTTGTTGAGGAACACAATTGTTTTTAGAAAGGGTTTAAAATCAAATTCATCAAGCTTTGAAATGTGGAAGGGAAATTGATAAGGTCAAATGGAATCACCAGAAATACATAATGACCTTCATGTGTTCTCAAGGACATTTTCAAAAAGTCTGACTTCCTCATTATGATTTGGTGATATCCAACTTGGTAAAGAAAATTGCTCCTTGTAATTCATCTAATAATTTATCGATGACAGGAACAAAAAACTTTTCTTTAATGGTTATCTTATTGACCTCTCTATAATTTGACCACACATGCCACGAACCTTCCTTTTTGTGAACCATCACCACTGGTGCAAAGAAATCACTTTGGCTAGTTTGAATGATGCATGTATCTAACATTTCTTGAACCATATTCCAATCTCACTCTTATGTCCATATGGTTACATGTAGTGTCTGATGTTAGGTGGTACATTTCCTAGTTGCGAGTGAATATCATGGTCATGATATCAAGTAGGTGGAAGACCTTTAGAAATCTCTCCAAATATTTTGGAATGATTGTCAATAACTTCTTGGAGATCCACTATAATAGAGGGTATAGATGCTTGAACATCTAGTGAGCATAATTATGCAATTAGCCATGGTGTCCCTTTGTGAGCAATTTTTTCATGCTATTAGAGCTTATCACTTTAAATTTTTTCCCTAGAATACATTTGAGTTCAATTTCCTTTGCTTTTGAGGAGAATCTCCTGAAAAGTTCCTGAAAATTAAGAGTCAATGTTCCCAATGAGTGTAGCCATTTGACCCTTAGTAAAATATCAACACCACCCATTTGGACTACAATCATTAGACTATCCAATAAATACTATGCTATAGTAAGCTTAATACTATAGCAATTCCCTGAACAATTTATGGTACCTCCATCTGCAATCATTACTTGAAATTTTGGTGCTAGATATATAAAGCAATAGAGAATTTTGGCTAATTTGCAATTAATGAAGTTATGGGTACTACTAGCATCAATCAACAATATTGCATTTTTCTTTTTGGTATATCCTTCTATTTTGAGAGTTTGAGGAGTGATAATTTCATCCAATGCATGGAAAGATATGGTTGGAAAATAATATATTCTAGATCTTTCTCTTAAGACTGCTTTGATTTTGAATCTTCTTCTTCACAATCTATGTAGAATAATTTCATCTCACAACACTTATGCCCCTTATTGTACTTGCTATCACAATTGAAACATAGTCTCATTGCTCTTCTTTCCTCAACATGTTGAGGCATCAACCTTGTAATCTAAGTGAGGTTTGGGGGGGTGCATTTCCCTCTCTATGGGTGTTATTAGCGACCCTTTTAGTAGCCATATCTTTACTTTCAATTTTCATTTACAAACTAAAATCATTCTCCAATGATTTAGGTTCAAAGAGACATACCTCATGTTGAATGCGCTCATTTAAAGTTCCCATAAAGAGATCCAACAAATAATGCTATAGAATGTTCTTCACTCTAAGACTTAACCTCTAAAACCGCTTAATGCCCTCTATAGACCTTTTTGCTTGAGATTTATCAATTGGCTCAAGAAGGTATTGCTCTTAATATCCCCATCATGTGTTATCAATTCATCCATAAATATAGACCAAGAGACAATAGAGTCATTTTTACAGTCACAAAACTATCGATACCATACAAATTAATCAGGTTACAAATACAAGCATGCAATAGTTACCTTTTGTAAAGTTGTCGCTTGGTCTAGATCAAACAATTGATCCATCTGGAATATCCATATTACTAGATCACAGCCATAAAAATTTCTCATATCAATATTGGGAATGAAGTAGTTCCTTGGTCTCGATTTGAACCCATGATTATGTGCATTATGGAGTGATGAATGATCAAGTGTTGAGGACTCAAACCTCTTGTTCTCCAACTTTTTTTCAATTTTCCCAACCCATGAATGAGACAAGTACCTCTTGTTCTTTGTATCCTCTTCTTGAGGAGATGAATTATGAGGAAAAATATGTATCATCTCATTCAGGCTCACCCCCTCCATAACTTTGTGAGCCTCTCTATTGGTCATTGTTTTTAGACCCTCTTTAATAGCCATCTTTTCAAGATCCTCTTTATTGATCATATTTTGATCCATCTTTTTCAACTCACTTTCTATATCATTTTTTTTGTTTAGCCATTGAACATGTGTCACTGATATATCATTCACGTCTTTAACCTTGTCCTCCAGATTTTACAATCAATCACACATTTCTTCATTTTCTTCATGAGTCATGGTTTAGTTCTATAAAATTTTAATTGATGTACTATTTTTGCAGAAACCACTGCCATGTGAGCCTAAACTAACATTTAACATATTTTTCTCTATTCCTCTTTATCCCACATTTTGAATCACACAAAACAAATATTCCAAGCAAAAATTATGCAAGTTTCAAGTTATCATACCTTTAGAAACCATGATTTGTAGGTTGTCTTGGTAGCCACCTTGCTCTTGAATTATCTCTCAAATTTAGGCCTCTAAGTTTGAAATTTATATATTTATTGCGTCTGTATGTCTTCTCTACAATTCCATAGGTTTGACCCAATTCCTATGTGCCAAGAAAGAGTTATGGTAAATTTCCTAAGACTTGTTGTTTTTGTCCCTTTCAAGAGAGGAAACTTGTATGGACTACACGTGTATGATTTTCCTGCTATAATTCTAAAAAATTTACCACAAACATTGTAGTTCGTCTTCCTTCTTGTGCAATAGGTGTTACTCAATATGGATCTCTCAAGCTTCAGATATAGCAATTTTACCTTAAACATTTGTTTCAGACTAATTTTTGGACTCGTCAAAAACCATAACTTACACAAACTACAACTTCGAATTTATAATGTACTAGGACCTAAAAATTTACCACAGGTACTTCGCTATGTCTTCTAAGGTTCCTAAAAATTTATGTTCCTGCTACATCCCTGCAAAAAACAAATGTTATAGAAAAAATGGCTCTGATACCAAATGATATGCACCAAAATCCCAAACTAGCATAAAATTAAAAAGAGAGAGTAGCCCAACACCTTGAGAATGTAATAAAGAGATGAATAAGAAGCATCTTCGAGGGGGAAACCTCCTTTTACAATATATAAAATTCACAAGACAATATCATATATTCATAAAACTAGGTCTAGTGTGTGTGTGTGTAAGACAAAGGATACAATTACAATCAAGGTCATAGATGACCAATAAAAACAATAGTAATATAAAAATATTAATGTAATGTAACAATATATAGGGCCTAACAATGACTCACATAACTAATTACACCATCGACATGCCATCTTGGCATCGGTTTAGGATTAGCGCATACACTATGTTGGGTTAAGAATAAATCAAATCCAGTTGCTACACATGTAAGATAACTTGTGCTTTTGTGAGATCCCCTAATATCACTACTTCCTTCATAATGTTTGGGAATAAATATTTGACAAACCAATCTACTAAGAATTGATCAAAGATCTCATCTCTAGTAAGTCATCGTCGATGTCCCCACTCTTGAATATGATCATATATACAACTAAAAATGTGTCAAAAGGGCTATTTCTAAGAATGAAAGTCGACAAACTTAAGTGCAAGGTAATTCAATGTACCACTTAGCAACATTTTCGATCAAGGTTTGTTGGAATAGGTGTAACCAAATGCTACTGTCAATCAATGAGCTAGTTGAGCACCAAATATAGAAGGTCATAACATGTGCTGACAAATATTCTCTAGATCGACCATCAAACTTAGGAATATTTGATGACAACTTAGTTAGGAAGATGGGTCATATGGGTTGATGGAAAATAGGGCCATTGGTTAAGCACAATAGCTTTGGTTGGTTTAAATATTCTAAAAATGGTTTGGATAAGTACATGCATTGTGGTTGTTGAATGAAAGTCCTTTCCAACCTCCAAGTGTGATACTACCTTGAACATAGCTTAACTTGGGACTGGAACACCCCCTTATAAATCACTACCCCTAGGAATACTCTAGTTTCCTACTTGTATATTATTGTTGACAAGTGTATTACTACCACCTGGGACATTGCCAATATTGAGTGAGCTATTAGCAATGTAAGAGGAACACTCCAATCATTAGGGAAACGTACGTTTGGAACTGTAGAGAAACCTATTGGTATATCAAATACAAGTAGAAACCCACTTCAAACATTAAAGTCATGACTATTTCCTCTTCCAAAGGAGAAGCTAGAACTACACAATGGAGTTGTCGTGGTGGGCATACTAAAACTAGGATGACCCTAGGTTGGAATTTGTGTGATATCAGATGGCATACAAAATTAGACAGAAAAGATGTGGCATATTAGTGGAAGGACCTGGTCCACTAGCTGGTGGTTTGAAGGGAGCATATTGGTGGAAGAACTTGCTCCACTAGTTGGTGGTTTGAAGGGGTCATTGATGCCATATCCAAATACAGTAGGTGTAGTGGAGTTTGGCCTCCCCCAGTTCGATGAACCACTTATTTCAAAAACATTGTTTTGTGTATTGTAAATGTATTTTAAATAAATTCAAAAGGAATCATGGACGGAGCCTACATCCATCTAAATCAAATGAGGATTGTGAGGTTGTGTCAAGGGAGGATTAAAATTAGTCGACTGTTGATTATCAATGATTTCAATTTTAGGTGGGCCAAAATTTTATGATAGGTTTCGTTCAGTTCATAAATGTAGAGATACTTCCCTTTTAGGGTTATCCAAAGTCGTGTGTTCATTTGACGCATTATGAATAGGGTTAAGGTTATTTAATCGTCTTTCAATTAATGATTATTCCATAGTAGAAAAGCCTACAATGGGGTGACATCTTCCTTGACACCATTGAAAACCTAACTTGTGGCATGGGTGTGTCGGAAATCATGTAAGCAAGCCATCACATAATCTAAAATAAACTAACAAAGCTATTTTAAGCACCCAAGTACTTCACCTAGTTAGAATCACCAAATAGAAGACTTGCTACTGTAGTTGCATTTTTTTGTCTTACAAAGACATGATAAGAACAGATTCAGAAGGATTTAGGCAAAGAGAAAAACCCATAAAAGGTGCATTGGATATTGTCATGTCCCAAATTTGGGTCACAATGGCCTAATCAAATTGGCCATATTCATTAGAGTTTGTCAAATTGATGTTACGGGTCAAATAATTGCCAAGGAGGAAAATTACTAGTTTCCTAGGTTTGGGGTGGAAGCTTTGGGATTTGGAATAAGGGGGATAATAAATGATGTTTGAACATTAGAATGGCATAAATATTTAATAAAGGAGATAAATAAATATATACAAGTGAAAATCAAAGTGGCATTTGATCATGAAGACACATGGAGGAAGTGGGACCCACATATGGCTAGATTTCCCCACTACACTTGGCATCATTCTCTCACCAATTCGAATTCAAGGTGAATGGTAACATACTTGGGGGAGTTCAAAAGGTATTATTCATAGCATGAATTATCCAAGGTTGAAATATAGAGGAAGAGTAACTCCCATGGAAGAGGAAGAGGCAATTTGGATCTAGTGGGACACTTGGGCTAGATTCCCTAGCTCTATGACAACAATGATGGAGATGCTATGACACCTATGACACAAATCAGACCTGAAGGCTGACATATGAAATATATGACATGTCAAGGCTAAAAATAGCCTCCAAGAGGGCGCTCAAGGGAGTTAGGGCAGCTAAGATGCTTCCACATGTGATTTGGTGGAAGTGGGAAACTAGGAATTGTTGTACAAGTGGCATTCTTTGGAATCTCCTCCCAACTTGAGTTGGCATGAGTCTCTTGGAAGGAATTCGACCCATGGAGGAAATCATAAGTTTATAAAATTCATGAACAAATAATAATAGGAGCTTTTGATCATTTGTAGAATTTGCAATTGCATTTGTGAAGAGGGAGAGCTAGTGGATGACTAGTTTCTTGCCTTAGCCAATTTCGAGGGTGAAAGATTCCCATCCAAGTTGGTAATTGGAAAGGCCATTCAAAAATTTAATGGATTCTTTATTTGCATGTGTAAGCTACAGGGAATCTCATGGTTTCTTCTATTGCAGCTCACTCCTTCAACCATTTCCAGTTTTGATGGCATATTCTTGATCCTTGAGGGACGGCGTTTTTGGTGAGCTATTGTACTATTTGGGGGAGATTATAATGCCCCATTTATTTTTTAATATGAATTAAATACTCTTTTCTTCATCTCCAGAAAGTTTCAGGTCGAAATTCCAAGTAGAAATGTATAAATCTCATTTTTAATGAAAGAACAGTGCCATTTCCCCACTACCTTATTGTGAACCAATGTAATGTTGATGGATTCGAATGGATAAGTAAAATACTGATGGTTTATTGATGAATGGAATGTTATTGATTTATTATACAAGTTTCATGTTCAGTGCTCAATCATTTGAAGTAATTTTACTCAGTTTATTTACATTTGGAGAAGATTTGGTGCCATTTCCCCAAGGGTCAAACTAGTGATTTTTGTTGTTGTTTGGGAGAGGTTTGGAAATGACTTAATAACTAATGAATGGTGCATTTGGGACATTAATAATATCCTTGAGACATACCCTACCTATGTTCATAAATTTTAGTGGGTTTGGAGGCATTTGGGAAGCCATTTTCAATACTTACCCTAGGGGGATTTGAACCCCAAATTACTAGTAAAATTGCATACTTGGTCCAGAATCTTAAGAGAGTTCTCAGAGGTCTTTTGGTGGCCATATCTCATCCCTGAACATCATATTCAAGTCCTAATAGCATTCATACACCTTCCTTGAATATTTGAAGGCATTTGGAGTCAATTTGAGACCTAGAGACCAATACTAGTCAAAGGGAAATTACTAGTAAAGTTCCCTACATTGGCCAGAATTGAAAGAGAATTTGAAGAAGTATTTTAAAGGTCCAAAAGCATCCCTAAAACACATATTTATGTTCTAATATCATCCATATACCTTCTCAGAAGATTTGGGAGCAATTGGAGCAATTTGAGGACCTAGAGCTCAAAACTAGTCAAAGGTCGAACTAGGGAAAAAAGTGAAAAATTGTCATTTTAATCAAATTCCCAAAAAGGGACATTACCAAATTTGGGACATGACAGATATTGAAAAACATCCATTATTAATATGATCCATATGTTGGAGTCATTTTCCAACAACACATCACTTATTTGGGCTTAACAGCCTAATTTACCACTTATCCTAAGTATTTTGACTCAAATATGTGCTTACATCATCAGGAGATCATCAGTTTCAGTCAACTGGGCCTCATCCTTCATTCGGGGAGCCAACTAGGTCATCAAATTCAGTTAATTGGGCCACCTCCATCATTCAAGGAGCCAACTGGGGTTATTTTCATGATTAAAGCACCATACTTAGTCCAGTTGGGTGTATTTCACCTAACAATCACCTAATTGGAGTCAGAAAGGCACCCTCCTATTTGTTAGGATATCTGATCATTCACTTATGTACTTTGCATGCATTTTGCATTTTGCATGCATGCATTGCATGCATCCGCATGCTATCTAGTCATCAGTATGGTACCTCTAGTACCCAGTCCTTAGTCTCTCAGCACTCGGGAGCTACTTTCCACTTAGATTAAGCCCTCCTAGCCTGTCATGCACCTAGTTCTCACCTTCCACTGAAAAAAGGGATCCTTTCTCACCTACCAGTCCAGTTTACTTCAGTTAGCCACCAGTCTTTCCTTGATTTTAGGCCAGACTAACTCCTCACTGCAGTTATCACTCCGATTGACCTCCGATGAGACATGACTACCTATTCTGAGTGCAATTAACTCCTCATGCGCTCTCCACTGAGCCTCCATCCCTAGATTAGTGCCACGTACCATCAGTTACACTTATTACACTTAGTTAGATTCAGTTAGACTCATTTAGACTCAATTTGACACTTGCTTAACAGTGACTTGTGCATTGATGACCACCACTGATTGATGATGAGGACTCCTAGTTGGAGCCAAGCTATGCCATGCAGTATATTCAAATGACCTCCTTGGCTAATTCGAATTGCTCACTCATTGTGACAGTATTGTATTGTAATTCTACCATTCTAGATTATAGAGAAACTGATGCATCTCTCTTGCACAGTTTTTTACTCCAAATTGTTTTACATCTTTGTGATTGATATTCTTGTTCAATAGATCTGTTGTGACTAATTTTACATGGTATCAGAGCCATTGCAGGGACAATATCTCTCTTCTATAAGTGTTCTACATGATGATTTGAGTGAATTTGCTCAAAATTGCAGAAGTTTTGGCATGAAAGATCTCATGTGCATTCACTCATGTGCATGCAAAAGGTGAAAATACACTCCAATCCACTCCAGAAGCTTGAGTTTTCCACATAATTCATGGATTTGATACATTGGACCCATTCAACATTGCTTGATCTCCAATCACAGGTGTGATGCAACTCTAAAAGGGTGGATTGTTCGACCTTACTGTTCTTGTTTTGATTGTGATTTGTAGGATTATCTTCTACATCAAGTGCATTCGCTACCTTGTGATTTGTAGGTTATCCTTCATCAATTGCACTCGTTTTCAATGATGGATTCCACTTCTTCAAATCCTATGCTAACTCCTTTCAATTATTTTGATTGGAAAGATGACATGGAGATAATATTGCGCTCAAAAGAGTACTATAGAGTCACCATGGGCCTCGAATTGGAGCCAAACACTCTCATTGAAAAGTCAAAATACTTCAATAAGCTTGATGAAGCTTATGGTCTTCTTTGCCTCTCCATCTCCAAGGATCTTCACTTCCATATCAATGGATTGAAGTCTCCAAAAGCTATATGGGAGCAACTTGACAAACTTTTTGGCAAGCAGGACGAGCTTAGAGCTTTTCAATTAGAAAATGAATTGATTGCTCTTAGTCTTGAGAATTTCGAGACCATCAATGAGTTTTTCGCAAGATTCAAGCACTTGTCATTGCAGTTGAAGAACAATGGTGTTGTGAAAGAGGATAAGCAATTGATCCTCTCCATTCTCACAAAGCTTGGGAAAGATTACTCGGTATTTGTCTCTACTTTCAATTCCAGTCGGCTAACTACCCCGAATTGGAAGATGCCTACCTTGAATGCCTTCATTGAATCCGTTACCAAAGAGCATGACAAGTTGATTCAAATGGGATCCATAAACTCCAAATATTCATCCCTATTTGTTCAAATATCCAAGAATTTGAATGGCAAAGGAAAGCAAAAGAAATAGAAGCCCAAATTCGAACCAAACAAGCAAAGAGATAAAGGCAAGCAATCGTATGCACCATCTAGTTCAAGGAACAAGCAGAAGGGTAAAGAGGGTACATAAAAATATAAGTGTTCATATTGCAACCATGGCTTTCATCCTGAAAGTTCATGCATGAAGAAAACAATAGATCAAATGGCCCTCCTTTTGGAAAAGAATAACATATGTCTTCCTGACGGTGCATGGAAGAAGGATAGAAATGATGATCATGAAAGAGGTCAAGCACTCATGGAAACTCTTTTGAAACCCACCACTCTACTGATAGATTCCGGTGCCTCGAATCATATGACTGCAAATATTGACTCCTTTTCTTCATTTGATCCAAATAGCTCCATCCCCATCCATTTGAGAGATGACTCAAAAATTTCTTCGAAGGGCAAAGGTACCATCCATGTAGAGCATGGAAGCTTCCAGAATGTTCTCTATGTGCCTTCCTTGGCTTCAAATCTACTTTCTGTGTATCAAATGACACACACCGGTGAACCAAAGCAAGTTACATTCATCCCTAATAATGTCGAAATTTCTGATATCAAAAGTGGAAGACTTATTGCAGTCGGAAAGGCAAACCACACTGCAAAATACTATGAGTTTTCTCACTTTGTGCCGCTTGAAAAGCCCACTGCTCTCCTCACTCATGGAAACGAGGTTAGTAGGCTTTGGAATGAAAGGTTTGGACACCTTAATTACAAGTATTTGCTGCTATTACAACAGAAATCCATGGTTGATGGTCTTCCGCAACTCCGTTCCTTGAAGGGAATTTGCCCTGGTTGCATTGTTGGGAAGCACCCTGAGCACAGGATCGACCGCGGCAAAGCTAGCAGAGCTTCTACCATTTTGGGCCTCATACATTCTGATATCAGTGGTCTGCTGCCAAATATGTCCATGAATGGTTCAAGGTATTTTTTGACATTCATCAGCGACTTCTCCTGCTTTACTTGGGTATTTTTTCTCAAAAACAAGTCAGAAGTGCTTGGAAAATTCAAGGATTTTAAGGCTTTTGTTGAGACCACCACTGAGAGCAAGATCAAAGCTCTTAGATCTGATAATGGCAGAGAATATATCAAGACTGAGTTGCTGCAAATTTGTGCTGAAAGCATAATTCAGATCTAACATACAGTTCCCTACACACCCCAGCAGAACGGTGTAGCGGAAAGGAAGAATCGGTCACTGAAACAGATGGCTACCTGCATGCTTGAGTCAAAAGGTTTGGCTGAAAATATTTGGGCTGAAGCCATTAATGTTGCTGCATACATTTAGAACCGAGTTCCACATTCATCCATGAAAGGTAAAACTCCTTTCGAAGCATTCTTTGGTTGCAAACCGGATGTGTCCAATTTGAGGGTTTTTGGCTCCACTGCATGGGCTAGAATTCCTTCTGATAAGAAGGGAAAGCTTTGGATCCACAAAGTATTGAATGTATCCTAATATGATATGGGGAAGAATCAAAAGCATATAAACTCATGAATATCAGATCCAAAAAGGTGTTCATAGAGCGAAGTGTGAAGTTTGAAGAACCGCTGCCAGATCTGAAACTAGTTGAGGAAAACACTATCGATCTGCACCCTCCACAAGAAGAAGATTTGAGTGAATATGAAGAAATAATTGGATCTGATATATTTGATATTATATCAAAATTTGATGGCCATGACATATCAGGTTCGGAATCAGACCATAATGATCCTCCTAAGTTACCAAAGTGGGCTCAAAACACTCTACAATCTGCTGCTCCAAACATTGAAAATCCTGCTAATCCAAGGAGAACAAGAGCAGACTTTCAAAGAACAGGTATGGCTCTTTCATATTATGATCCATTATTATCTGAGAAATTTTATTTGATGATTGGTTCAGATCCCAAATCATACTATCATTCCCACCGAGATCCACGATGGCAAACCGCCATGGATGAAGAGTACAGTTCTCTTCAAAAGAACAATACATGGGAGCTAGTTTCTCTTCCACCTCGAAGAAAATTAGTTCAATGCAAGTGAATCTACCGCATGAAGGTTGCTGTTGATGGTTCTATCAGCAAATACAAAGCTAGGCTGGTGGAAAAAGGTTTCTCCCAAGTCCAAGGCGTGGACGACACTGAGACTTTTGCACCGGTTGCAAAGATGCATTCCATCCGCCTAGTTTTGGCCATTTCCGCATCCAAGCACTGGGAAGTGCAACACATGGATGTGAAGAGTGCTTTTCTACATGGAGACCTTGATGAAGAGGTATATATGAAACAACCAGAAGGATACATATCAGATCCATCATTAGTTTGCAGATTGAAGAAATCTTTGTATGGATTGAAACATGCCCTAAGAGCTTGGTACGCAAAGATGGACTCCTTCCTTCTTTCTCAGAATTTCAAAAGATGCAAATTTGATCCTAATGTGTACCTACAACAATTTAAAGGTAATTTGTTGATTGTGGTTTTATATGTTGATGATCTTCTCATTACTCGTAGCACTCTCCTTACAATTAACAAGCTGAAAACCGCTTTAAATCTAGCTTTTGATATGAGCGATTTGGGCTTGCTTAAGCAATTTTTGGGCTTGGAGATAGCTCAAAATTTTGATGGGATAAAATTATCTCAGCAAAAGTATGCTAAAGACGTGCTATTAAAGTTTAATATGGCAAAATGTAAGGCTGATCCATTCCCATTCCTCTCAGGAATCAGTATTGAAGAGGGAAATACTACACCACTTGCAGATTGCACTATGTATCGATAGTTCATTGGTTCACTACTCTACTTGAAACACTCAAAGCCTGATATATCTTATGCTGTGAGTGGTGTATCAAGGTATATGCAGCATCCCCATGAGCTTCATTGGCGGGCATCCAAGCGGATCTTGTAGTATGTGCAAGGTACGAAATATTTTGGCATACATTATGCTGCAGATTCTGAGCTAGATTTCATTGGTTTTACTGATTCAGATTGGGCAGGTGATAGCATAGATCGGAATTCCACTTCCGGATGTGTTTTCATGATTGGACATGGCCCTATTTGCTGGTCAAGCAAAATGCAGGCAGCCATTGCACTTTCTTCAACAGAGGCAGAGTATCGAGGGGCAATCAATGCATGCATTCAGGTAGTTTGGTTGCAGGGTATTCTTTCCGAGTTTGATTTTGGTAGCACTACTTTGACTCTCCTATTTTGTGACAATCAAAGTGCTATTAAGATCTCCACCGATCCAATTCAGCGGCAGAGGACCAAACACATTGAGATTCATATGCACTACATTCGAGAGTTGGTGCATGATCGCACCATCATTTTGCAATCACTGCAACAAATCCTGGAATTAACGTCTGTTTTAGCTCCCTTTTTAGCGTCCACTATCACTTTTAGTGTATTTTTCATCATTTTTTGTACAAAGTGGACACTTTTCCATGAGATGGCACTTTTAATGGCGTTATTTGCGTCCTTTTTTGAAAGTAGATGTTAATTGAGACGCTAATTAGCAGCCTAATTAGCGTCCCAATTAGCATCCCAATCAACGTCCCAATTAGAAACCCAATTAGCATCCCAATTAACGTCCATAATAACATCCCATTTAACGACCATAATAGCCTCCAAAATAATGTCCAAAATAGCGCCAGGTAGAGAGTAAGTGATTGTGCCAGGAATTACGCCATGAATTGCGCCAGGAATTCCAAAAGGAATTACGCCATGAATTGTGCTAGGAATTCCGCCATGAATTGCGCCAGGAATTCTGAAAGGAATTACACCATGAATTGCACTCGAAAAAACGCCCGATCATGAATTACACCAGGAACTACACCATGAACTTTTAAAGGTAGAAGATCATCCTTCGAATCATTCTAATATTTGAGGGCATTTGACAAGTCAATGAATTCATCCAATTTCTGATAGGCATAAAATATGGTTCAAATTTCAAAGAAACTACTTCAGATCCCAAACCAGGAAGAAAATTAATAGGTGGTTAATTATTTTGCACAATAGTTGGCAGCAGAGGATTATCAGTAAGCAAGACAAGCTCTTGCACATGGAGGCACTTGACATATGTTCCAAAAAAGGTTTGTTTTTTCATAGTAATAATGACACCAAACCCTTCAAGAAGTATTATAAAGGATCCTAACATAAAGATTTGTTTTTTCATAGTAACAATGACATCAAACCCTTCAAGTATTATAAAGGATCCAAACTGCCAAATACCATGCAAATACCAGTAACACTCCTATAGTGACTTCTCCTCTATAGTCATGCCAGCGAGACAAATGAAAGGAGAAGGAGCCAACCAAATCTTATTCTTTTCGGGACAAAGATCAACATCATAATACACATTGTCGAGGAAGATGAAAATGTTGCATGAAGTGATCATAGTTTTTCTCACAAAACCGAAGATCATGATTCTACAACATTCCCCAAGACAAACTCTACTATTCTTTATGAATACTTTATCCTCAATCCCTAAATGAATCTTCTAGCAATCCAAGGCGAAAGAGGTGGGCTCCACCAACCACACATGGCCTCTTGAGTGTATTATTAGCCTATGATTTAGGGTGTCAGTGGAAACAAGTTGTTTTGAGTAGTATGTAGGTGTCTCGGGGCCTTGGGAATGGTGTTCTAGGAAAGAATACCATACCTTTGGCCCTAAAGAAATTGTCACGGAATTCAAAGCAATGAACATTGCCTCAAAGTACCATGAAATATCTTCGAGCGGTATCTATAGTAAAATGCATTTGGATCTTGTGGCCTTAGGGCCTTGTACATGGTTAGTAGAGGATACCTAAACCCTATGCTCTAAAGGAATCTTCTAGACATCTACCACTACATAATCATTAATATAACTTGTCCATTAAGCAATGTTCATTATGGGCTTCAAAACCCTCAATGTTGTCCACTTAGCAATCAATCTAAGGTTTCTTCAAAGTAATGAAATCACGCCCACAAAATAATCTTTATTAATCCATCACCAAAGGTAGATTAACCTCAAAATAAGCATAAATAGTGGTGAAAGCCACCTTTTCAATGTCAACTAGATATAAAAAAGGCCTTTAAAAAAGGGATGCTTCATTATAATAACTAGTGATCACAAGGTGATGTCTCAAAATCCCCCTTTCAAGGTTATGTTGGCTTCATACTTAGGATTAGCCCCATCCAAAAGATGGATTGATGCTCGATCCATGCTAATCCATCATCCAAAATTTGCAACTCAACTATAATGGACCAACGGCTCCAATAGACAAGATAGATATCGGACCATGAATGTCTCTATGATGGCAAAAACCACCTAGAATGTAATTAACCTAGGCTTGGCTCCATGATTTAATTGTATACTCATGGCAAGGAAGGCGTCTTTGTATAAAAGGACTTGAGGCTGTAGACCACCCCTGTGGCATGTGTTGGCTACCTTACCCACCAAAAACCTTCACAATTATGTTATCATATAGTAATCCAATGGAGAGGCGGCCTAAGGGTGAAACAACAGGGCCTATATATTGTTATAGCATGGCATCAAAATAGAATCCCATCCTTGAAATTGCATATTGGTATTCACCAAGGTTGGGCGCACTTTTAAAAAGGGATTGAATAGGTTCCAGCATTCAACCCCATGGCATTAAATTATTAAACTATGTATGCTTAATGTAATTATCATCAAAGGAAAAGGAGAAAAAAAATGGAGAGACAACATAACAACAACGACAATGGAAATGTGATGCATTCAAACATAGAGTAATAAAAATGAATTGACTCAAAATCAAAATCCTGCGCTTAGTGAGTAATCGCCTTAATGTCTAGGTCTTTTTTTTTTTTTTAAATTAACTCTATAATGTCTAGGGCTTTGAGGCCCATCAAACAATAAGCAAGAGGAGGTATGGTGAGAGCATACCTAGAGAAACCCGATAGAGTGAAGGATATTGCGAACAAAATAATAGGAACTTTGCCTATAGTGGGGCTCTTGTAATGAGGAGGGGGGCGTTCGCATTTGATTGGTTGAATATTGCAAGAGGGTTGAGAAAAGATGCCTGTCAGAGGCCTCCATGGCCTTCTATGAATTCCGCGACCACCATGGCAAGGTAAGTCCCTTGGACATTGCAATTAATTTTTATTGTTGTTGTAATATTTCTGAGTCGGGTGGGGTTTTTCTTTGCAGATGGGAACACTACAACAAATCCCTGTGATTAGCGTCTCTTTTAGCTCCCTTTTTGGCGTCCACTAACACTTTTAGTTTATATTTCTTCATTTTCTAGGAAAAATTGGCGCGATGACTCAAACTATCATGTATGAGATCATGCATTGTATAGGATATCATTAATCTTAAAGTGGGATATGGGAGCAAATATGTGGTTTTGTGCACTAGGGATGGGTCTTAGAAAATGGTTAGGGAATAAACTGAAAGAAGTATAACCTAACATAATATTATTGCTTTGTAATGGGTAATTATCATTGTGTCTGTATCATTGTGTGCATGTTTGCTTATAATACATAATGTATCTCTGGTAACCACATGACCCGCGGGACTACAACAGGACCCCTCGTTTAGTAGCTTCTCTCATGTTAACAATTAATATTTGCATGCTTTGCACTCCCCTAATTTGACACTAGAGGTTCTAACAAGTGTAGACTTGAAGTGGACATGTGCGCAGTGGATCCGATTACGAAGACCCAGGCCATGGAGACCCAAGTGGGCTCGAATGGGCATAATTTCTAGTTTATTTTCTCTATTGTTGCAATGTTTTGTCATGTAATATCATTGTTATTTCAATGTGTACAATAATATCCCTTCAAAAACAATTTATATTGGATTAGGGTAGGTTGTACCAGGAATTTTGTATGAAGTGCTAAGTTTAGTCAATTGGAACTCTAATTCTTTTGTATTGGACCACTATGTAGTTCAACCACAACTTTTTTTAATACAAAATCTACTCGCTATTGTGAAAAAAATATAAATAATTAATTTTCACTTATGAATTCAAATTTTAATTTCCTCAAATTTATACTATGCCATTTGAGCGAACTCATATGCGAATTTATTAAAGATGGCAAATTTATACCATGTCATTTGAGTAAACTCATATAGGAATCTATTAAGAAAATGTGTTTGTTTTTTTAGAAAGTTACATATTCAAATTTGGGAGAGTAGATTAAACAAAGGTCTCATATATTAATTTGGTATTTAGCTTGGCACTCATCTTAAAATTAGATTATTATTATTATTTAATTTTCATATATAAAATTATTAAACAAATAATATTGATAACATATTCTAAATATATTTTTATTTAATTTTTCTTTTACAATATAATATAATGGAAATATTTTTTTTCATTTTTTCTTTTACAATACCATACATGTATACATCATATATGGGAATATTTTTATTTATTTTTTCTTCTTCAATATGATCTATATATACTTATTTATGGGCCCGACGATGATGATATATAAAATTTCTTAGTTACCATTAAAAAAAGCCAAATTATGACCATGGCCTGGTAAAATGCGCGCGACAATGATGATATATAAAATTTCATTTCATAAGTACCTTAAAAAAACGCATAATGATGATCCTGGCCTGGCGATTGAGATTGAGATAAGGTAAAATTCACCCATCCTATGGATTGATAGGGTTTTTGGCTCCAATAAAAACCTAAAATTAAGTGGTCGATATCGAGAGGATAATCTCTATTACATGTTATCTCGACGCTTGAAACTGTAATGGGAAATTTGTATTTGTTTAGAGTACTGGTTATCTCGAGGCTTGAAATTGTGATGAAATTGTGAAGGGAAATTTGTATTTATTTAGACTACTCAAAATGCAAAGCATTAAGAATTCTATTTTAGTATGACATGAAATTGGGAATCAGGTAAACATATCAGGATTAGAAATCGTTGTAAATCCACCTGTATCATGCATTCTCAAAGATGGGAACTGATTTCATCTACATCCCATCTGCCCATTTCCTCCACACTGACAGAGGGAAGAAATTTGACCAGTAAAAGCCATTGGGTGTCTCTGGATCATCTGCCCATTCCCTCCAAAGCAGCCAAAATGAGCAGAACCGTCAATTTGAGGCATTTCGTGATATGCGTTTCTGAAAAAATTGTAGTTACTCAAAGCAGAAGAGACATAAGTTGTTCAGTTCCCAGGAGGGGAATGGCGAAACAGTGCCTGATGCAGAAGACCCAATATTATCTGGCCTGGCCGATGAGGAGGTAGACAAACTTCTGAAGTCTGAAGAGAATCAGGCCCTGCTTAAGGATTTAGGGTCTGCAATGCAGAGAGTGGACAGTGCTAGAAAATAGCTTGATGACATTGAAGAACGAGAGAAGGGTGCTGCTGAGCTCAGGGCGTACATACAGAGGTTGGAAGGTGCAGATTCCGTGGTAATAAATTTGCTTCTTCCAATTTTTTTTGTTAGTCTGTTTCATTTGAAGTTCAATAGATGCATTTTCTCGAAATTATGTAGCCTGCATCGTCGTCATCATCAGAACCTAGGACTTACTTAGTGATGCTTCGGAGAGTCTGTAACCTGTTTGGAAAAATATTATAGATGAGTGAATGTACAGAAAGAATACAGGGTAAATTTATCTTTGTAAGTCCCAGCCCTAAGTAACACACCAGATTTGGCATATGAGAAACTGCAAAATGAAATCCTTTGCATGGACATATCCATGATGATAGAATGTACAGAAATAATACAGGGTAAAGGTATGTTTGTAAGTCCCAGCTCTAAGCTATGTTACCATAAACGGGAAACGAAACGAGAAACGAGAACCGAGAACCGAACGAGAAACGCACTCCGAAGGTTTCGCCCAAGAGAAAATAATACCACTGAATAAAATAAATAAATTTTGAAAAAATATAAAAATAAAACCATTAAAAAAATAAAGTTTAAACACTGAAAACATGTTCCTGAGAAAGCCAGGCATTCTTTTATATTCAAAAAGATTTCTCATCAGTGTTATCTGTCTCATCAGTGATATAATCTTGTAATCTTGTGACCACAAGATTATATCTCATGTCTGACTATGAAACTATAGAGATGTACAATCTTTAAAACAACTTAAACGAGTAATATTTCTCTTTGCAGTATGCATCAAATCCAGATAGCTCATGCGTGGTTTTTTTCTGTAAGGATTGCTTTGTTTGTCTGCTATCTTTATGTAAAAAGCTTCATTTCACCAATGAAAGTTGTTGACAGAGAATATACTAGAGATCCATTTGAATCCCGAGAAAATACAAATTCTGAACTTCAAACCTCTCGCCTCATAGAGGTGGAGGTGGACATCAATTTCAGTGCAAATTTCATACAGAAGATTGCCATGGCTGAATATAGTTAGGTCTGCAATTATTATGTGTTTCTAAATCAATACTTTTGCTTCGCGAGATTCGAGGAAAAGGGTTTTGCACTTCAGAATATTTGCAGATAGTTTTCGTGCTCGATGGAGCAGAGGAACAATTTTTCTTTGTGACAGAGAATGGGAGGCCCTTGTTTATCACAAGAAACGATCAGCGTTCTCAATCGTTTCTCCAGAAACCGTTTCTCATGCCTGAAAACGAAAACGACCGTAAAAAATGGCGTTTTCCGTCTCGTTTTCGTTTCTGGGGCGTTTCTTCAGCAAAACGAGCATCCCCATCACGTTTCTAGTAACACAGGCCCCAAGTAACACATCAGATTTGGCATATGGGAAACTGCAAAATGAAACCCTTTGTAGGGACATTTCCATCGTAACCCTTTGGGTTTTGACCTTGTAACATAACCCAGGAGCAAAAGGCACTTTACCAATATGCTTACACGCTCGGTGATCACTTATTGTTACGGGTTTGTTGTTCATGTTTTGTAATTTCTCGGATTCTCATATCTTATTCTATTAGTTCTTCGAGTATATTTTTGAGCATTCTGGCTGTAGAGGTCTCTCTGAACATCAATTGATTTGTAGTTCAAAATTTTAAAAATATTTCTTTTTAAACATGATACTTTATTACTGAAAAAGGAGGCACCCTTCAAAGAGCACACGCTAAGCCATCATTACAGCAAAACACAGAGTTCTGCCTGTTTTCTTTTCTTCATTGGCGGCAGAGTGTTCTAATCAATTCTCCAAGACCAGACTAGTCGACTGGCATACCTCGGAATAACGCTGTGGCACGTTAACCAGTGGGACCATATGCATGTAAGGCAATTGCATGAACTCTAGATCATAGATCTAGCTTTTCACTATATTTTCTTAAGTCAATCAGGTGAATTGAACATGGAATTGCCACATAATCGAAAACCAAGAATTTATCAATTTTAGTACCCTTTCTTAATCTTCCACCGTTTTGGCATGTTTCTTTCACCGCAGGAAATGGATAGTGACCTTCCTGATTACCTGCTAGACAATCCAGACATATATGTGGCAGCACCGAGGATCTCCAAGGATTGTTAGGGAAAGCTACCTGCAAAAAGGCTTTTAATTCATCCAAACTCCCTCAGCAAACGGGCACCTTCAAAACTGGGTTACCACAGAAGCTGCAATTTATATATGTTAAATCTCATTTTATGAAGCCTTCCTTTAGTTGGGAATGCCCTGCACGGAATTGAACAGGATTTGCTCTTCATGTTATCAACTCTAATAAGATTTTCCCATTTGCTGATATTATTTGTTGAAAGTAAGCTGCAATCTTGTTATGTTAATCCTTCAATATCTTGTCCTTGATTGAGTGTGTAATGACAAACAGGGCACCGTGAGAGTATATGTTCTTTGGCTTTGTTCCTTCTTGTTTGCAAAATCTGCATGTTTGTAATGCCCATGTAGTATTCGGTGTTGTCCATCCACTGATTTGCACTACATATATGTGAAATAGTTAATATGGCTGCCAATTTTCACTGCACAAACTACTGTGGATGCTTAACTTAGCATGCCCGCCATGAGATTTGAACCTTTACAAGCTGATCAAAAAAGGTTTATACCATGGCGACATCGGGTAGAAGAGTGGCACTAGATAATTTTATGCTCCTTTATAAAGCCATGGACAATGCAGCTTTGCACAGAGTTCATCTATCATCCCATGCTTTCCGGAATGGCCCATCCATTCTGTCTATTTATTTTAAAATGTTTCAAGATTTAAATGGACATGGTTGTTGAACACTGTGCTTAAAATCTTTGCTTATTCTTTCGAGGTTGACATTTAGTTTAGTTCGAATAAACAGTTGCAGTATTAAATATAAATAGCCGAGTTTGAAGCATTCATGTCTAGGTTTATATGGTCACCTGTTTTTGCAATAATATGCTGGAGAAATTACCCTTTTGACATGAAATGAACACATTGGACTGAATCTAATGGTTTAGTGATGTTTGCCACCTGGTGTCCATGAGTTTTATTCCCGTGGAGGCATTGCACTGAGATGCAATATAAACTTGATCATCCACATCAAACTATTTTATTATAGAAGGGACCAGGGCTTCAATAAGCTAGAGAGTTTGGCAGAGCACAAGAGTTTTCGCTCTGCATATGTTTCCTCTGCCATGGGCTTCCTTTGGAAAGTTTATAAAAAACTTTTATTGGAAAAGAGTAAGTGAATTTGTTTCCTCTGTAATCTATCATACCTTAACATATTATTAGTCTGAAATTTCATGGGAAAATTCATTCTATGTTCGAATTCTTGGAATGGGAGTGCAGATACTCTGGTTTCTTTATGAAATAATAGCAACCACATGTTCTAGAGCAGTTGAAAATATAGATGGTCAAGACTCATCATTAGTTGAAAGAAAGGAAAATAAATGTCAATCAAATTTTCCATTTCTGTAGGCTTGGGTTCTAAACTTAAAAAGAATGAAATGAAAATATTTCTTGGAAGAAGGGCCTTTCTTCCTACAGGAAGCTAGTACTGTCTAATCTCAGTAGAGAGAGTTCATCTTCTAAATGGCAACCAGCTGAATTCACCTGAACATAGCTGTTCAACACACCCAATATTAGCCAAATCTATAATGGGAGACAGTAACTGGACCATTATAAAAATTTACAGTGGACCCTAGAGGTAAAAATTGAATTGTGTTGTGCAAATATAAGGATACAAAGATCATTTGAAGAACTCACTCATAAATTAGAACCCATATTGCAAGAAAGAGAACTAGTTGTTATGATACTTAATAAGGTTCAAATTAGAGTTATAAATTTGATTAGACCACATGATATGATGGATGCAAGAAATATCAGATATGTGGATAATTCCATGTAATCCCTTTTGAAGCAGAGTGCTCAATAAGTGCTTGACTATTGGCCTATACCTTGGTATTGTTGTTAATGCTACCACTAAATTAAAACTTGAGGACTTAAGCACACAACTTGGCACACTTAGTGCCTAGAATGGCTTCTAAAATCAACCACATTTTTCTAGTGGTCGACATGCCTATCTATGCACTAAACCAAGCTTTTTTTATGTGCCAACACTAGAAATTGATATTGATAGTGTTGTCTTCATAAAATACTAAGTAGGAGAAGGCATAAAGAGGCTATCAAAAGGGGGGTCCAAAGATATAGATAAAATCTAGGCCCAACACATACAATGGGGGGAAGAGTATATTAGTGAATTCATAAAAAGCACCCTTAACCAAGTTCTCTAGAAGGGATTCCCTAAATGTTGCATTGTGATCTTAATACTTTCCATGTTGAAGGGAAGAGAAACAACAACCTAGGAAACAACAAAACCATCATAATGAGTCCATTATTCACAAAATTGAATAAAGGACTACTACGAAAATATCAATGATTGGGAAGAAGTCTCAAAGGAAGGTCATTTCACATCTTCACAAAAGGGAAGATGCCTCCCTCAATGTTACTCAAGTGCTCTTCCTTTCAAGGTATAAAAATAGGGCAGACAAATGAAAGTTATTTCACTCATTTTCCCAATGTTAAGGCTATGGCTAAGCCTATCAGGGTGGAACCTTAGCTGCTATAGGGATATTCCTAAGATGAATTTGGACAATGAATACAACAAGAGATGTATCCCAATTAATTCCCATAACCATGTATCCTAGTCCACTAGTCTAAGGACAAAAACAATTGGACAGGACCCTCCCATTTGATTGATCCCTTACTGGAAAATGCACTGAGGCTGATCTGATCCAGGGATGTGGTATTATTTGTAGGTACAGGTCTGTATTTTGATGAACTTAGAGTTAATGTATGGTATGAAATAGGCAAAAAATTCCTCCATGGGTTGGCACTAGGGTTGTTTGTTTCCCAAGAAAGATGATGCAGCCCTCAACATGACTAACAACAGGTACATCCTCCTTCTAAACTGCCATAAAAGTGATAGAAAACATCTTCTCCTGCTTCCATTTCATGTTGCTACAGGAAAATCCCCCTTTAGGGATGACCCTTCCAAGTATGGCATGCTCAACATCCATCTCCAGGCTACAGTGGTAGCTGAGATAAAATCAGGGCCAAGGACAGGTTTGTCCAAGTTTAAAATATTTATATTAGCTTCATGTCCGAGAACTTTCAAGTTCAACCAGTAAAACAATGAATATTAACACTTAGATTGTGTAGTTTCTGAGAGGGACACTTCTGAACTTTACTGTATGAAAAGGGGAAGCCTATATAGTTACAACTTACAAATTCCTCTACTAATGTGAAAACTTAAGCAACTACGATCTGCTATCGAGAGAATATGCAAATGAAATACCTTCTTAAGATACTCTATGACCTAGAAAACATAGCTTCACCAAGGATGTAATGTCTGAGATCTAATTCTGAGTTGATACCCTTAATATATTGCATTAACTACTTTGAAGTTTTCCATATGAAAAGGAGAAGTCTATGTAGTCACAAATTCCTCCACTAATGTGAAATACTTCAGTCTTCAATACTTAACCAACCATGATCCATTTTTTCCAGAGAACATGCAGATGAAGTGCCTACTTAAAACAGTCTATGACCTAGAAAACCCAACTTCATATAAGAAGCGATTACAAATGTATGGGATCTAATTCTGAGTTGATAACCATTGAGCTATTGCATTTGTGTTTCATGAGTTTGTCATATTATGACAAAATTGAAAATCCTGTTTGAAATTATCTTATGATGCTATTATTGCGCTGAAAGGTGCTTCCACAACCCAGTATGAGGGAGATGTTGTAACATGGGTAACACTGATGTCTTCATATGTTAGTTTGAAAACAAACTTATAATATTAATAACAAATGATAGTAATAGAACTATATGCTGACCAAATATATATACAAAGAGTTAAAAAAATATCTCTATATATATATGAAAGAGAGATATGATATTTACATATAATATAAAAATTACTATACAGAGATAGAAAGAGAGAGATACCTAATTTGCACATAAATATAAATACTATTTTTTTTCAATGGAAAGCAGTCCTGATGAAACCCACCGGGTACTTCTCCTCATTTCGAGGATGGTACCCAGCGTAATCCAGATTTTGTAGAAGCTCGAGGCTTTTCAACAATTGCTCATTTAAGAGCTCAGCATGTCACTGGTGGGACTTGAACCTGGGCAGGGAGGATAATACTCCACCACTCAAACCACTCAGGCTAAACCCAATTGACAGATACATAAATACTATTATATAAAGAGAGATACTATATATAAGAGATTTACATAGAAATATTGTTACAATGCAAACAAAAATATTTTTATCAATAATAAAAAAATTGGATGGTGTTACCCCCCATATTGCATGGGTGTCCACTTGTGTTCTTCATCTGGGGTTGACAGTTGGTGATGCTTTGGATCATTGATGGATGTGTAGATTGAGGGCTTGATGGTGTTTTACACATGGTATTCCTTATACCCATGGATTTTTGGTAGCGCTCTCCTTTTTGCCCTACCAATGAGCAAATTGCAAACATCTTCACCAAGAGCTTCACTGAGAAGAAGTTCTTACCTCTGTTCACTGTTGGGGGTGAGTTCCATCATGGTGGAGACAGATTAGATCCATTTTTATGTTTAGCTTGAGGGGGGGCTTTCTTCCCATTGGGTTTTCCCTCTTTCCTCACTTAGCTTATTTCAACATTCTTTGGATTATTGTATTGGGGTGACCTTTGGTCTCAGTAACCAGGGCCCTACATTTTATTTTTTACATCATAGTATAGCTTGAGGGGGGGTGTTAGGATATCTCATCATTCACTTATGTACTTTGCATGCATCCGCATGTTGCCCAGTCATCAGTATGGTACCTCCAGCACCCAGTCCTTAGTCTCCCAGCACTCGAAAGCTACTTTCCACTTAGATTAAGCCCTCCTAGCTTTTCATGCACCCAATTCTCACCTTCCACTGAAGAAGGGCGCCTTTCTCACCTACCAGTCCAGTTTACTTCAGTTAGCCACCAGTCTTTCCTTGATTTGAGGCCAAACTGACTCCTCACTGCAATTATCACTCCGATTGACCTCCGATGAGACATGACTACCTATTCTGAGTGCAGTTAACTCCTCATGCGCCCTCCACTGAGCCTCCATCCCTAGATTAGTGCCACTTACTATTAGTTACACTTATTACACTCAGTTAGACTCAGTTAGACTCAGTTTGACCCCTGTTTGACAGTGACTTGTGCATTGATGACCACCATTGATTGATGATGAGGACTCCTAGTTGGAGTCAAGCTATACCATTCAGTATATTCGAATGACCTCCTTGGCTAATTCGAATTGCTCACTGATTGTGACAGTATTGTATTGTAATTCTACCATTCTGGATTATAGAGCAACTGATGCATCTCTCTTGCACAGTTTTTTACTCCAAATTGTTTTACATCTTTGTGATTGATATTGTTGTTCAATAGATCTGCTATGACTAATTTTACACTATTTAGTTTGACCTAATTTGGTGTAATTTCACCTAAAAATCAGTGAACTGAAATCAGAAAGGCGTCCTCCCCTAATTTTGGGAAATCAGTTGAGTTCTAGACTCAGTTAGACAGTTTTAGAGTCTATTAGAGTCAATTACTTTGCATTTAAGTGGTTAACTGATGTGCCAAGTGGTGTTAACTGACCAGTAAGCCACTCTCATGCATTCAGTTCGAATGACCTCTCTAGGATTCAAATTATTGAGCTATTATTTCCATTGTTTCACATTGTAATTAATCTTCCGAGTTAATGATAATGCATCAATTGCTGCATATTTTGCACCAGTGTTTTGACACACAATTTGTTGCATGCATCTCTAGTAACTGTTGTTCTTGTTTTCTATATATGTTGTGCTTGAATTTTACATGGTATCATAGCCATGGAAGGACAAGTAAAATCTTCTACAGAGTTTTACAGATGAAGCTTGAGAAAGATTGCCCAAAATTATTCCAACAATGCACCAAAAGCAGAAAGTTTTCCACATAAATCCTGGATAGTGAGCATTTGGTTTATCAAGCTTGCTTGATAGGCTAAGCCAGGTGTGATGCAACTTGAAAAGTGCAGGTTTTCGACCTAAAAATTGTTTGTTTGTTTTTTACTGCAGGTTTCTCAAAGCCTCCTATTGCATTCGCTATAGCAAAATATGGACGACTCTTCAAACCATCTTCTTACTCCCTTTAACTATCATCGGTGGAAGGATTATATAGAGATAGTATTGTGCTCCATGGGACTCTACAGAGTTACTATGGGAACAAAACCAGAGCCTAATGCAGCTATAGAGAATTCAGGGTTTTTGAATAAGATTGATGAAGCTTATGGTTTCTTATGTCTCAATATTTCAAAAGATCGAATTGGCATATGATGCAATGTTTGCCGAGTCCCATTCTGAAGTTTGCTGGTGGGAAAAATCTATATGGAAGCTGGTCATTCCACTCAAGATAAAGTGTTTTATCTGGCTAGCGTTGTCTAATAGGGTTCTCACTTGGGACAACTTATGTCGTCGAGGCTTCAATGGTCCAGGTTGGTGTTCCCTTTGCTGCTCACTGGAGGAGTCTGTTGATCACCTATTTTCGTCTTGTCCTTTCATTAGGGATCTTTGGGAGCATATTGCATATAAAGCCGGTGTTCAATTCGATGGGGATACCATACTCTTTGTGATTGTCTGGAGGCTTGGTCTCGTCTCTCTACAGATTGTGCAGAGCTCCCATACTTTATGATCTGGGAGGTGTGGAGAGCTCGCAATGCTTGAATATTTGAAAACTTGAAACCACACCGTGTTGCGTTATGCTATAGGACCATAGCTGCACACAAGGAATATACAACTACTTTTGGGGCTGTTGTTGGCAAGAAGACTCGGAATCTGAAATACCGATTGGCTCCTCCAATCCTGGTATTTCCATGTGGTTTCTTTGATGGGGCTGCTGTGTGCCGGAATGGATCGGGTGGGGCGGGTGCAACTATTCACATTTCCAACACTATCTCTGTTCACATTTGGTTAAATCTGGGTAATGGATCAAATACTAGGAGTGAGATATGTGCCCTTTGGCTTTTACTATTTTATGCCCGCCAAAGGAAGATCTCTTCCCTTGTTATTTTTGGTGACTCTTTGGCTATTATCTCTTGGGCTAGGGGCACTTCACCCCTCAATGTACTTCTGCTCTCTCACTGGATGGAAGCGGCTAGAAAGCTCATTCTTGAATTTGAGCACATTCATTTTGATCATATCTTTAGAGAGGTGAATCTGGAGGCGGATATGCTCTCTAAGTGGGCTCTTAACTCTCAGGTGGGGGTCATCATGTGGCAGGAATGGCGGGATGATATACTTTTTTCAAATGGTTCTCATCAGTTACATTGGACATGATGATTTTTGCCACTTCTGTTCGCTCTCTTTTGTTTTCCTTCCTGTATTATGCAGCATTTATATCTTATATGACTTTTAGTTTCTGTGTGCAGATACTTAAAATATTCTGAGTCCAACTTCTTGTTGGGCAATTATATATACTCTCATACATTTTGCGGCCTATATTTCAGCCTCTTGCAGATGCTGTTCGGTATCTACTGATCGGGTGTAATCTCCGCATTACACTTCGCTACATGCTGATGTTTTTTGGGTTGTTTAGCTACTACATTTCTGCTGGTGATGCCTTTGGTGATTGGTATTTGTGGTTGTCTATACTTTGGACCTATTTTTTTGATCGGTACATTATTGATGATGTGGCATATGGACACTGTTATGCTTCTGGATGCATATCTGTTTTGTCTTATGGTCGATTTAGGGACATGTGGCACTTTTTATTGGTATTTTCAGATCTAGTTGTTGGCACATACTGCTGCTGTAACCGGTATATCCCAGGTCCTACTCTTGACAGAATTGTATGGCTTTGTTTGGACTGACAGTTGGACATATTTACTATTTCTTATATTAATAGTAAGTTGAATTTTTCTATGAAAAAAAAAAATTTCAAAAGATCTTATTTTCCATCTCACTAGATTGAAGACTCCAAAATAAGCATGGGAACAAATTGCCAAACTCTTCGGCAAGCAGGATGAGATGAGGGCTTATCAGTTAGAGAATGAATTGATTTCCCTAAATCTAGGAAATTTCAAAACCATCAATGATTTTTTCACCAAGTTCAAGCATTTGGTGGTTCAGTTGAAGCAATGTGGTGTCGAGAAGAAGGAGGATTAGTTGATTCTCTCAATACTTTCAAAACTAGGAGCAAATTATTCAGTTTTTGTATCTACCTTTCATTCGGGAAAACTCACCATTTCGAATTGGAAGATGCTATCCTTGAATGCATTCATTGAGTCCTTAACCAAAGAGCATGACAAACTTGTTCAGATGGGGTCCATGAGATCCTCCAAAGATCAACCCCTGTTTGCTGGAGGACCCAATGCTACAAATGCTAAAGGAAAGAAAAAGCAGAAGGAGAAGACCAAGTTTGATCATCTTAAGCAAAAGGAGAAGACCAACCAGTCAGATGAGCCCTCAAGATCAAGAAAAGACAAGCAAAAGGGCAAGGAGAAGACAAAGTGTTCTTACTGTGGTAGGGGCTTTCATCCTGAAAGTGCATGCATGAAGAATACTATTGATCAGATGGCCTTTCTCTTGGAGAAGAACAATATTACTCTTCCAGATGGCTCAAGGAAGAAGGACAATGGAGACCGGAATGATCATCCTGAAAGAGGTCATGCACTCTTGGAAAGCGTTTCAAATTCAATAGCTCTTCTCATAGATTTAGGAGCTTCAAATCACATGGTTGCAAGCAAAGAATCTTTCTCATCATTGGACTCCGGCAGCTGCATCTCCATCCACATGGGAGATGATTCACAAATTTCATCGAAAGGAAAAGGTACAATCCACCTGAACATGGCAGTTTTCAAAATGTTATGTATGTCCCTTCTCTAGCTTTGAACATGATTTCTGTGTATCAAATGACACATACTGGTTTTCCCAAGAAGGTTGCATTCATTCCTAATTATGTTGAAATTTCTGAAATTACCATTGGAAAGCTCATTGCAACGGGCAAGGCAAATCATGCTGCAAAAACATATGAGTTTTCCCACTTTCTATTGTATTCAAAGCCAAGTTCCCTTATGATTCATGGAAATGAGGTTAGCCGGCTATGGCATGAGAGGTTTGGACACCTTAATTGCAAGTATTTACAGCTATACAAAAGAACTCCATGGTTGAAGGCCTTCTAAACATTGAATCCCCAAAAGGGATATGCAAAGGTTGCATTATTGGCAAGCATCCCGAGCACAAGTTCGATCGAGGCAAAGTTAGCAAGATTCTTGTATTTTGGGGCTGATTCATAGTGACATCAGTGGGACATTACCCAATCCCTCCATGAATGGCTCAAGGTATGTTCTCACATTCATTGATAACTTTTTCAGGTTCACATGGGTCTACTTTCTCAAGAACAAATCGGAAGTGTTTGAAAGATTCAAGAATTTCAAGGCTTCTATTGAGACTGCTACTGGGAGAAAGCTAAAATATCTCAGATATGATAATGGTGCAGAATATATAAAAACTTATCTGCTGCAACTTTGTGCGGAAAATGGAATCCAAATCCATCACACAGTCCCCTACACACCTCAGTAGAATGGTGTAGCGGAGAGGAAAAACCGAGCATTGAAAGAGATGGCTACTTGTATGCTTGAGTCGAAAGGTTTGGATTCAAATATTTGGGATGAAGCCATGAATGTTGTTGTATACATTCAGAACAGATTTCCACACTCATCCATCAAAGGTCAAACTCCTTTCGAAGCCTACACTGGTCACAAGCCTGATGTGTCACATCTCAGGGTTTTTGGGTCCACTGCATGGGCCAGAATTCCGATTGAGAAGAGAAGATATTTGGAACCATAAAGTACTGAGTGCATCCTCATTGGATATGCTGAAGAATCCAAAGGATACAAACTCATGGATATTAGATCCAAAAGAATATTCATCGAGAGAAGTGTCCAATTTGAAGAACCGCTTCATGATCTACAACTAATGGAGGAAGAAACTGCCAAATTGCTTCCTCTTCCGGAAGAAGATTCGAGAGATGATACTGAAATTTTATGTTCTGATATTTATGATATTATGTATGATATTAATGGAGATGAAGAATTAGGTTCGGATTAATGCATATGATCTATGGCTCATGGATGAGACAAAAGGCCAATTGAATGTGGTGAAGCATTTATAACCAACCATGAAGAATGTGAATCACTAGGAGTATGTGGTTATGGGTCAACAAAATGATTAGAAGTATGAGGATTTTTAAAAAAATGTAGACTATATGAAATCACATTCCTAAGGGGAACAAATGGCATGGGTGGCATTTATTCAATAGAGTATTAAATCAAAGCATCCCATCGAGGTGTAATATTAATAGCCAACAAAAAATGAATGCATGTTGAACTTGTGGAGTTATTTTCCAAGTTGGAGGGGAACCTAGTGGTACATAAGTTTTAAGATCCTATGATCCTATGAACTAAAGATTTAATTTATGAATGTTCTAGAAGTTTTAAGATCCTATATATTGGAGTCTAATGTTCCTCATTTGACATGATCATAACAACACATCTCAGCTCTGCTTTTTGTACTGCTTCACGTCAAGGGTTTTAAGAATAGTAATTTTGCTTGCTCAAATGTTTGCGAGGCCACCCACCTACTAAAGATTACCTCACATCTCAAATCTGATCCGGTTGACTGTTTAGGGTTGATGTTAAGGTCTTTTATGATGCTAGGGTTGAGATTTGACCATTGTGATCTTGTTAGGGATGAGTCGTGACCTTTGTGAGCCTGCTAAGATTGGGTCGTGACCATTATAAACCTACCAGGGTTGGGTCGTGACCATTGTAAGCTTGCTAGTGCTGGTCCGTGACTATTATGAGGTCTGTTCAGTGGGTTGTATACTTGCTTGTTTCCGCCATAACTGACTTGAGGTCTATACTGTGAAGCACCCCGTATCTTCGCTAATATGCATCAATAAAACCGACTATGGAGCAGTCTCAAGCAGCGGAGCAATAAAACCATCAATTTTAGTGCATAACTTCAAGGGGGTTGCAGGAAAGAATGGAATTGCAATCCAATTATTTATAGCTTCAAATTAAATACAAATCTAAGACCTGTTCTCTATCAAACAAAAGAGGGTAGGGTTAATGGCCTTACCGAATTCATTGGGCCCTTTTTTATCTCTGTCGGTCTCTTAGCTAAATGTGGTCTCCACCGGAATGCCTCCCCTAGCAACTCTGGTATCCTCTGGACTGTCTCCTCCCGCTGGTGCACCGATATGATCTAGAATATGGCCTCCATTGTGCAAATTGATCCCCTCGGTTGTCTGCTCAAATTATCACTAATGTTTGTTACTCTCGATGCTCTAGATGACCTGCGTGGGCATCTTTTTGTTTTATGTTGTTTCGTATTTTGGTTTGCATTTTTTTCCTTTTTTTTAAATGTAAATTAATTTAATTTAAACAACTTAATTTTTTTAAAATGTAAATTAATTTAATTTAAACAACTTAAATCTCAACTATCTAGTTGTAGTGCAATGGGTGATAGGGTGAGAAAGGAACCCATTGTTAAAATCAAGACTTAAACCACTCTTTTTACTGAATGAAGGGACCAACTTGACCCCTCTACCTCAACCATTGGATTATGTTGTAAGTACCAAAAGAAAGGCACACAATACTCCTGTTGCCAAAAACTCAAACCTCCTAAACTCTAGGGTTTAGGGAAAATGTCTATAACATCTTATTCATAGTTTACAAGTGTGGTTTCATGGTCATCAAGGTCATTATAAACATAAGGAAATGATTATTAAATCTATAGGATTCTTATTGCATCACTCACATATGTATGGTACACAAAATGTCATAAAACCTTATAGCATATGTACCACTAGAATTGAGGCCAAAACATGATATAATTCATCATATTATAGAGGTAAATACCTCATTGAAATAGACAACCTCATTCATAAGGTATACATAGCACTCTATGTTTTTATCATTCACATGTTTGCAGGGATATAGGGGAACTAACTACGTTCTTCTCACAAGAGACCAATGTTAAGACCAAAACCTCATTCATAAGGTATACATAGCACTCTATGTTTTTATCATTCACATGTTTGCAGGGATATGGGGGAACTAACTACGTTCTTCTCACAAGAGACCAATGTTAAGACCAAAACATGGTACAAACCAATCCATAACAAATATAACTATTTAACATAACCATTAATAACATTAACATTAGATGCCCAAACTTTCTGTGCACAACAACACCATTTGTTAAGGGTATGGGTATTTTGATTAGTACTTTCTTTAAAGGGGAAAATAAAAGTTTATCTCAATCAAATAAATCATTCAACATAATGATCATCATCTTAAATCTTATTTTTCATTCATAATAGTTAATATCCACTTAGGCCATCAATCCAACCCTCAAAACCCCAATTTCATTACAGGAGGGCCTAATAGGTTGCTACAAATCATGCGCATTATTCCTATGATAAAATATATTGTAAATAGGAGGGTTGGAATGCATTTCCCAAGGAAAACTAGTGATAATATGGTTTTTGTACTCCTTCATAAAAGTTGTGTGCACATAAAACTAAAAACATTTGTTTTTGAAAGCTATTGGAGGTCTTTTAATTAAAATAATTCCTTGAGGGATTAACAATGAAAGAATTATACACAAAATAATCCTCCCAAATAATTAATTAGAGTGTGTACTCCTTCATGATTCCAAATTGATTTATTTGATAGAGGGAGAGAATATTGTAGGAAAGATCGGCAACATGAGATTAATGTCAAGAAACACTCTAAAAGGTAAATCTCCATGAAGCAACATAATCATTCTCATCATCATCGTTGTCGTTGTCATCACCATCATCTTCATGGTATTCATCATCATCATCATCATCATCTTCATTATCAGTATCATCATCATCATCATCTTTCTCATCTTCATCATCATCATCATCATCATCTTCATCATGATCTTCATCATCATCGTTGTCGTTGTCATCACTATCATCTTCATGGTGTTCATCATCATCATCGATCATCATCATCATCCTCATATTCATCATCATTGTCATCTCCCTCTTCCTCATAAACATATTCATCATCATCATCATCATCATCATCTTCATCATGATCGTTGTCGTCATCATCACCATCATATTCATCGTCTTCATCGTCATCATCATCATCATCATCATCGTCATCATCATCATCATCATTATCTTCGTCACAATCATCATCGTCATCATTGTCGTCGTCATCACTATCATCTTCGTCGTCTTCATCATCATGGTCATCATCATCATCATCATCACCACCACCATCACCATCTTCATCATCATCATCTTCTTCATTATCATCATCATCATCGTCATCGTCATCATCATCTTCATCATCATCATCATCATCGTCATCATCAACCTCTTCCTCATCATCATCATCACCCTCTTGCTCATCATCATCTTCATCAATGCATTTGTTTAGTTAAGGAGTGTCAAATTTCAGTGCACGCAAGCAATTTTTGAAAAAAAATCAATGTTGGCCCCATTCACATGTCACGGCTTGTAAGCGGGGTGAAGTAGTACATGATTAGGCACAATCACGCCTTAATGGGTAAACCCTCCCATACAATCAATGCATGTGTGTTTTTCTACCATATCAAATTTGATCAGTCCATAAATGCACAAATTCAACGTTGACCCCATTCACTTGTCACAGCTAGATTGTTTAGTTAAACCATGTCAAATTTCAGCTATGGTATACACCCCAATTTTGAGCTTCTCTTGGTTTCGAGAATAGTTCATTCTCTACTAAACAGTGGAAACCACGTGAAGGTGGAAGCTCTAATTATGTGCCCCCACCCCCTTACATCACTCTCAATTTCCCCATGCCCAATTTGAAATAATAAAGAACATGTAACATACTCTATTATACAAAATAAAAACATATAAAGATCATCATATAAAAGATATAAACACGTACCTCTAATTTTCAACAATTAAATATCATTCATCTTCTTCTTCATCCAACTCAACATCTGTATCAGGATCTGGTTCATAATAGATATTGACGAAAGGCTCATTCACATCAACAATGTCATCTTCGCTAATATAGTCATCGATATTGTCAATGAGATCATCGTCTGCTACATTTGTATGATCAACCTCTTCAACTTCTTCATCTAACACATCGACTGCAGCCACTTGCTCCTTATCTGAATCATCATCATCATCATCTTCTTCGTGATTATCTTCATCATTTACATTATTATACTTTACTGGTCTTCCTCTTGGATCATATCTAACAACGTATAACCAACCTGCTTTACCTAGTACCTCTGAGTAAAAGACTTGCTCACATTGACTTGGAAGAACATAAGGCTCTATACCCGGTTCAAATGCCCTTGTATTAACCATGGTAAATCCATTAGCATGCTCAATAATAGTTCTTTCAGGATCACGTTCATGCATCTGTAGCTTGTACCATTTCACCTCAAACAAAAATATTTTAAAGGAATTAAAATCACACTCAATTATGTCCTCCAAATGTCCATAGTACCTATTCTCAGTTTCTTTTAGATGTTTGTCACTTCTAGAGGAAACATTGGTGACTTTAAACACTGCAGTTATCCAACAATATGAGGTTTTCATCTTATCATCCAACATTTTGATACGAAATTTACGACCATTACACCACGTACCCTTGTGATGTTTCAACTGCAACATGGACAACAAGTAAAAAATACATTGTCAATTAATAAACGTCATATAGGACTTGGTAAATATATTTCAAAACTTAAAAAAAACAAATACATTGAAAAAATGGGAAGTAACTAGAAAAATGTGGGTAAACAATTTACTTGCCATTTTATCTTTTAAACCATAAGCTAAATCAACTTCCCTTTGTGACCTAAGATCAGGAAATTGATGTTGATGATGATGAGCTGTTTTAATCATCTTATTGACCCCTTCCCATGATAACCTACCGAAATATTCTTCACAGTCTTCTATCCAATGCTCCATCCAATCAAGGTTGTTTGCAATGTATAAATGTAAAGCATCCCACACTCGAGCAACTATATGAAAAAATAGCAATTCAATATCATTAATTAGATATCATTAAAGGCATAGTTTACTATAGTTGAATATGCAGGAATAAAAAAAATAAAAATCGGTATGATAAAATAAAATTGGAAAAATACATGGATAATATATTAATTCCACAACATCTAATAATTACCTTTCACAGTCCTCATTGTACTTTTCCCCAATAGGACCTCCCCTTCAAATTTGTTGATGGAATCGGGATGCCAAATGCGAGGAACATTCATATTTACCGTTAATTTAGGTAGATATTCACTAATATACACCATGCATTGATAAACCATATATCCCTCAACCATAGAACCCTCAGGACGTGTTTTTTGTCTAACAAAATCCTTTAATGACTTCAACTGCCTCTCCACCATCCACATCGACCTTGTGTGTACTGGTCCACATAATCCAATCTCCTCAACTTGGTGTATGAGGTAGTGTTATTGTGCATTGAAAAATGTTGGAGGTAGATACTGTTGCATTTCACACATTAGTCGGGGAATTTGTCTCTTCCAATACTTTATATCTTCTTTATGGATTTCTTTTGATGAAAGCCACCTACAAATGATGCAATAAAATAATATCAAGGCATATATAAATTTGCGGACAAAACATAATATGTCAATAAGTTCCGCTACAAATCACAGAACAAGTACATTTTCCATATAAAACATAACTTACCTAATGTATTTTCCAAGAACATAAATAATTTGTTTTATGTTGTTGTCAAAGTCGTCTGGGAGAGATAAAGGTAGAACATACTGTAACAAAAAACAAATAATTATTATTTATTTCCAAATAAGAGAATAAGATTAATAAAATAATGCATATCAATAAGGAAATATAGTATAAACTCATAATTATCTTAATGAATGTATGCCAGTCATGCGTTTTAACCCCACCAAAATCACCTTTTTTCGTTAAGATATTCTTTATGTTAGACGAAAACCCCATCGAAAACCTGATTTTTCTGATGACCTCTTTTACAATATTGCTCTTTTGCTCCATCAAGAACCAAGGAAGACTAATATTTTGTCCACGACTATCACTATTAGAATTAATGATCACACTTTGCAATGCGTGATTAGCTTCTTGGATGTTACTACACATCTTTTCAATTCTTTCTTTGTCATTCCTTCCATCTAATATTCGCCATAACAATTATGTTATGTTCTTCCCGATATGCATTGTATCAAATAGATGAACTATTTGTAGGTGCTCGTAGTATGGCAACCTACTAAATTGCATCGGGTAACTTTTCATTCCTCGTGGAATCCCATTCGTGCCTTAACGACATTCATGAAACATCAACAAAATCAAATTAACACTAATTAATCAATATAGGTACATACCGCGCAGAACATAATTCACTAAAAAAAAACAAATATTTATATAATATATGATACATAAATAATTTGGCATACTTTGACGATTTCTATTATATTCCAACTTCCATAGGTGAGGTGTCATTATTTGTGGTTTTTTTCCATTATCTTCTTTACCATTGAATTTTGCTTTGTCTGTAGTTCGATAACTATGGTTCTTACAGAGAAAGTGTCTATACTCATCAAACACTTCCTTTCCTAAACTCCTTGAATGACGAGATTTTATCCTGGGATTGCAAACTGGACATGCAAATTTACCCTTTGTTTGAAGACCTACAAGATATATGAATTAGTGTAGAGAATTAGAATTACGATTTTAAAATAATGCATGATATTTTCAATAGATATATATAATATTAAAGAACAAAAGAAAGTAACAATATACCACAAAAATGTGTTAACCCGGGAGCATCATGAATTGTCCATGCAAGTATTCCGTGGAATTGAAATCGGTTTTCCCTATTATTCTAGAGATGTCATACATAGTGACGTCGACCCATAACTTCAACAACTCATTGATAAGAGGCTCAATATATACGTTCATATATTTAACCTGGTACTTACCTAATTGGTCCAACATACATGATTAATTATATCTAACTATATGTCGTTATATATAAAAGACATAATTATCATGCACGAAACAAAGAAATGAAATATTTAGTGATCAGACTTTCAAGTAAAAAAATACAAATTAATTAAATACCTGGAACAATCATTGCCAACATTGTTTATAATCATTCCTCTTGATCGACATCCAAGGAGGAAGGTTATTGTTTATAACAAAAACATGCCACATTGAGTAGGTAGAACGAAGCTCTCCAAATGGATTGACACCATCAACTGCCAACGAAAGTTTAACATTACAAGGTTCTTCTTTAAAAATTAGCCACTTTTCTTCGATGTACTTCAATGCAGAACCATCCGCAAGAACTCAAAGAACATCGTCTCGACTTATGTTCTTTGCATGGAAATCCATAAACTGTGCTATACTTTGACACCTGAACAACTGCTAGAAACGTGGAATATCGAAATATAAGGAAGAACTTCGCGAGGCACCTTTTTTTACGCTTTATCGGTTTGATACCTACTTGTTTGACATTGTGGGCATTCATTTTCTAATGCATATTCTCCATAGTATATGATATGATCATTAGGACATGCATCAATAGCTTGATACTCCATTCCAAATTCTTTCATAATCACAGATATCTCTCGATATGTGCGTGGTAAAATATTTGACGTTGGTAATAGAAATTCACCTAACAATCTACAAAATTCAAAAAAATAAGTCAATGTAAACAATATCAATCATCAATATCGCATCCATACTTTACAAATTAGATAACAATAGCAATGTAGGAAAAAAGTCAACTCTTTGTGTACACGTGAACATGTAGACATAAATAATTAACAAATTACATACCTTAGTATCTGTGTGAGGCAGGTGTTTGATAAACCATTCAAAAAGAGGTTGTTGTGACTTCTCGAGTAGAGGATCAACATCATGACTATCATCTTGGTTGTCCTCATCCATTGAAGAAAATGTGTCTTGGATCAATCTATGTATCTCATCTTCCTGATTTGTATCACTAATGTTATCTCCATCCATATCATCATTAAGAACTTGATCAACTTCAATATTCTGATCTTGAAGTTTGTCACCCTGTAAAGGAGTATTTATGATTGTACTTGGCAAATAACTCTCTGGAGGGCGACATTTTGGGGGCATTGTCTATATATTTACAAACAACGTAGTAAAATTAGTGTGTATAGAACATATAATAAAACGATAAGACATTTTATTAAAATTCATGACATCATGACTATTACAGAGAATACATTAAATATTGAATAACCTCTTACCAAGGGACGATATTCATAACCCCCTTCGGCGTGCCCCTTCTCCCTACAATGTCTTTCAGCTGTTGTTATTAAAAATTCTTCTTCTTTGCAAGCCCATGCAATCAGAGCAAGGGCAATAACATTTTTTATCTCCCCTCGCCTCTAATGCCGCTCTAAACTGAGCAAGCTTCCTTTCATTTTCATTCATAGTGACAAGTAATTGTCTTACCTACACCATACTAAACAATAACTTGTCAAATACATTAGATATAAGTATTTTTCTAAATACAGTATATTATATACCAATTTCTATAAAGAAAAACCTGAAGACTGAAGTTTTCATTGATGCCAACAAGTGTTTTGCAATGGCCTTTGATTTACTGACAAGGAGATGTTGATAGTTTGGGCATTGGAACACTAGGTGGCCCAAATGGTCCAAATGAAAGTTGTCCTTGATGCATGCTTACCTTTTATGAATTTACTAAATGATTGTTGAGTATGACTCTCTCTAGTTTTGGATATGGTTGATAAAGAATGTATTTAGGAAACACTTGTTGTTGGTATCTGATTGTATGACTTATATTGCAAAAACATACAAGAGAAAACAAAGAACAAGGGCAGCAGAACCATGTGACACAGTTGAAGCTATCAGTTCAAGTGTTGAAGAATCCAAGGTAGTCACAAGCATAACTGGAATTTCTTGGATACTATTGAAGTGGTTTTCAATTTTGATTTCGGGTTGCTAGAATTGTAGGTTCTTGCATCAACAAAAGATTATCCATGTACATTTCACAAGACCAAGAGTACAATCTAAGGAAGACATTCATTGTCAATATATTTGATCTCTTGAAGAATGCGCAAATCCTGAAGAAGACAATTCTGGGTATACAAGACATCTACAGCTCTAATTCTTCCTAAATGATTTAGCCATTCTTAGATATTCGAGTTGTTTTTGCAAAAGCACTCAAGTCCTTCCTTCAGATATGCTAGCTCCTTCTTAAAATGACTGAAGCAAACAAAGGCACTTGAAAAAATTCAAAAGGAATGAAGGAAAGTGAAACCTAGCAATGAAGTGTTGTTCTAAATGATTGTGGGCATGTCAAACTGAATTAATATAGCCTAATGTACTATGAATGATGTGTAGCCTAGTGTACTGAATGATGAACACTGCCTAATGTACTTGTAACATGAGAAGAAGCCTATATGAATGATGTATAACCTATTGTTTTGAATGATGAACTCTTCCTAAGTGTTGAAGTGAAAATACTTAATGATCTTTGATTAAGTTTTAAATAAGTTGAAATTGGTATTTAGTGTTGGCCCACTGATTCACCCCCCCCCTCTCAATGTGTCATTGTGTCTAACAATACCTTCATGTTATAATTATATTCTAATAGAACTATACAAGAAAGAAGAGGTTTAATTAGCAATTAATATATAATCACGTATGCAAATCCTATAAAAACATATAACTATAACTAAATAATCACACAAAATATATGTAGCAATGCTAAATTTAAAAAAAAAAGAACAAAAATTAAATTTCGTTCAAACATGCATGTTAAAAAAAATCCTGAATTTTTTTTTTCTTAACATATATTTCTATTAAAATAGACAAAAGAAATCAAAATACTAACCTTGCAAGTTCAAAATCCGAGCTATGTAGAATATCCAAGCTCAAACAATCACCACGAAGTCGCAAGTTCAAAATCCGAGCTCAATCAATCACCGGGAACTTTGTCCAACTATAGCAAATGTGTCGAAAATTGTTTTGAAGTGTGTATTTATAGATCGACGCTCGTCGATATAGCGACAAAAATGCATGAGTTGACCAGTAAAAAGTACAGAGTCATTGGAAGGCACGTGTGGTTTGGCGTGTGTGCGAAGATGCCCATATTTCGTCGCAAATTAAAACACGTCGCTATAGCGACGAAAATTCCGCCATGATAAAAAAAAATGAAAAGACATCTTAAATTTCATTGTATTTTTCCACGAATGTTCGAAACATGGAAAAATCCGCCCATATGTAGTAGTGTAAGGAGGATTGGCACACATCCCAAGGAGAGGGGGCATGCATTCCAAGGAGAAATCTCAGCATTAAATGTAGTCTGTACAGATGAACATTTAATGCAGTTTGTACAGCCATAAGATAGTTCCATACAACAGATGGGGGCACAGAAATCGAGGCATGTTGGGCATAGATTTCGAGGCTGAGTTGCATGGATTTCGAGGCACTACTGCTGACGTAAATCTGTACTGTTTTTACCTGTTGTTGGGCACTATTTTCAAGGGTATTGTCACAACATTTAATTAGTGACAATTCCATACAGTTTGACTACTTATTGCTGCACTTGAATCAAGGGCACTGATTTCTAGGAGGTTGGACTATGTACTTGAGAAAAGTACAGAGAATTTAATGTTGAATAGTGTTGCTGTAACTTCTGTGTATAATTTCTTCTTAGCTCATAATAAAATCTCTCTTTTGGACTGGTTTTCCCCTATGGGGTTTTTCGAGGGTCTTTAGACCAAAATGAGTCTGTGTTAAATATGTTTTATAGTCTGTTGATTTTGAGATAGTGTTTCGTTGCAAATTTTACTTAGTTTCAGTATATCAGCTTATAGAGACATGAAATTTATATGCATGTGATATGTGTTTGGTTTTATCACTGTTGAAGACTGATATCAGAGTTGTTCTAAGCGTTTGGGCTGAGTTAAGCTTAGATTTTAACATGGTATCAGAGCTAGAGATCTGAGTGATTCAGTGGACTGTTTTGTGGAAGCTGTGTGTGCAAGAGTATTGCTGGTTAGTACAACTGAGTGTGATTTTTTTGGCATAGGTGAGCAAAATTTTGGTTTGGGTTTAAAACTGGAAATTTTGCACTTTGTACAGTTATGCATCTAGCCATATGATGGGAATATAAGAAGTGTTCCTTAGAGTTTCAGATACAGGCTCATGCATGCAATGGAGGGAGTTGGATAGGTTGGATTCAAACTCAGGAAGTTCTCTGAAGGTGGCAAGGGGATGCTTGTACCAAAGCTGAAATATTTTCCCTCAGTATCAGCTCTGGAGGATGAGGAATATAGTGTGGTGTTCCAAGATGGACAGAGGCTTCTATATTCATAGGAAGCGACCTTGGATGCAACAGCGAGGCATGGTATCAGAAAAGGAAATTTGTATAGGTTGCTGGGAAATCTTGTAGGTGGATCTAGGGTGATCTTGGATGTAGTATCCAGTGGATGCTCCAAAGATTGAGGTGGTACCAAGTCTTCAGTCTTCGATTTAGGGAAGATGGGCGATAGGCTTCTTCCACTACTGCCAAAGGAGATAACACCACAGGATGCTCATGAGTGTGAGACTCTTCGGAGCATGGGTGAATGGCATAGGTTTTCATATTATAGTCCAAAGCAGGCAGTGAGATAGGCTCCAGAGTCAAAGGGAGTTGCTACAACAGACAGTGTGAGGATCTTGGAGACAAATCCAGGTAGAGGATGTGCCATAAGACAGTTCCGTACAATAGATGGGGGCACAGAAATCGAGGTATGTTGGTCATAGATTTCGAGGCTGAGTTGCACGGATTTTGAGGCACTACTTCTGAGGTAAATCTGTATTGTTTTTACCTGTTGTTGGGCACTCTTTTCAAGGGCATTGTTACAACATTTAATTAGTGACAGTTCCGTACAGTTTGACTACTTATTGCTCCACAAAAATCAAGGGCACTGATTTCTAGGAGGTTGGACTGTGTACTTGAGAAAAGTACAAAGAATTTAATGTTGAATAATGCTATTGTAACTTCTATGTATAATTTCTTCTCAGCTCATAATAAAATCTCTCTTGTGGACTGGTTTTTCCCTATGGGGTTTTTTTAGGGTCTTTAGACCAAAATATCTGTGTTAAATATGTTTTACAGTCTATTGATTTTGAGTTGTTTTTCCGCTGCAAAGTTTACTTAGTTACAGTCTTTGAGCTTATAGAGACATGAAATTTATATGCATGTGATATGTGTTTGGTTTTATGACCGTTGAAGACTGATATCAGAGTTTTGCTAAGTTTTTGGGCTGAGTTAAGCTCAGATTTTAACATGGTATCAGATATAGGGCTCTGAGTGATTCAATGGATTGTTGTTTGGCAGCTGTGTGTGCAAGAGTATTGCTGGCTAGTACAGTTGAGTGTGATTTTTTTGGCATAGGTAAGGAAAATTTTGGTTTGGGTTTAAAACTGGATATTTTGCAGTTTGTACAGTTAAGCATATAGCAATGTGATGGGAATACAAGAAGTGTTCCTTAGAGTTTCAGAGACAGGCTCATGCATGAAATGGAGGGAGTTGGATGGTTTGGATTCTAACTCGATTTACGAGGTTCTCTGAAGGTGGCAGGAGGGATGCTTGTACCAGAGCTGAAATATTTTCCCTCAGTATTAGCGCTAGAGGATGAGGAATATAGTGTGGTGTTCCAAGATGGACAGAGGCTTCTATATTCAAAGGGAGAGACCTTGGATGCAGCGGTGAGGCATGGAATCAGACAAGGCAAGTTATAAAGGTTGTTGGGAAATACTGTAGGTGGATCCAGGGTGATCTTGGATGCAGTATCAGTGTTAGAGACAGAGGGAGAGGGAGATGCTCCAAAGATTGAGGTGCCACCGAGTATTCAGTCTTCGATTTAGGGAATATGGGTGAGAGGATTCTTCCAGTACTATCAAAGGAGATAACACTGCAGGATGCTCATGAGTGTGAGACTCTTCGGAGCATGGGTGACTGGCATAGGTTTTCATATCAGAGTCCAAAGCAAGTAGTGAGACAAGCTCCAGAGTCAAAGGGAGTTGCTACAGCAGACAGTGTGAGGATCTTGGAGACAGATCCAGGTGGAGGATGTGCCAAAAGTACCTCCCTCGCTAAGAGGGAGTGTTGAAATTTGTAACGAGGAAGGTCTTCTACATTTCTTGGTGTCTAAGAATGTAGAAAGGACCTTGTTGACTTTCCTAGTCATTAACTTTAATGTTACAAAGTTAATGTGAGTTTTTATTAAAGTTGTGAGTGAAAATTATTTTTTATTTAATAAAGTGTAATTTGTCTCACCCATGGAAAGTGAAGAGTCACTTGGGGTGTGAAGAGACAAAGTCACTTGGGAAAGTGAAGAGACAAAGTCATTCTCACAATTAATAAAAGGAGTAGGAGAGTTTAGACACACTCACATTTTCCAAGAGAGTTTTGGAGAAGTGTGAGAGACATTCCAAGAGAGAGTTTTGGAGTGTGGGAGAGGCCTTGTTCCAAGAGAGAGAGAGAGAGAGAGTTTGAGTTGGAGGGAAGAGAAGTCGGGTAGCAAGGAGGATTGGAACACATCCCAAGGAGAGGGGGCATACATTCCAAGGAGAAATATCAGCATTAAATGCAGTCTGTACAACCATAAGACAGTTCCATATAGCAGATGGGGGCATAGAAATCGAGGCATGTTGAGAATAGATTTCGAGGCTGAGTTGCACGGATTTTGAGGCACTACTGCTGAGGTAAATCCGTACTAATTTTACCTGTTGTTGGGCACTGTTTTCAAGGGTACTGTTAGAGCATTTAGTTAGTGACAGTTCCGTACAGTTTGACTGCTTATTGTTGCACATAAATCAAGGGCACTGATTTCTAGGAGGTTGGACTATGTACTTGAGAAAAGTACAGAGAATTTAATGTTGAATAACGCTGCTGTAACTTCCGTGTATAATTTCTTCTCAGCTCATAATAAAATCTCTCTTGTGGACTGGTTTTCCCCTATGGGGTTTTTCCAAGGTCTTTAAACCAAAATATCTGTGTTAAATATGTTTTACAGTCTGTTGATTTTGAGTTAGTTTTCCGCTGCAAAGTTTACTTAGTCATAGTGTATCAGCTTATAGAGACACAAAATTTATATGCATGTGATATGTGTTTGGTTTTATGATTGTTGAAGACTGATATCAGAGTTGTGCTAAGTGTTTGGACTAAATTAAGCTAAGATTTTAACAAACAAGAATGTCTTGAATAATTTATTTGTAAGTTTGGCCAAGTTAGCTACCTTGTCCTGCATACTCCATAATGATTTGAAATGAAATATTAATGAAAATATTTATTATGAAGGGTTACAAATAGAGAAAATGAAATTTTCCCATGTTACACAGATTCTTGAAATGCATGATCAATGGAATTCATACAAGGAAATCTTGAGCTAACAATGCTAGAATTAAGTTTGTGTATTATAAAGATTAAAGACTATTATTAGTTAAGTTAGTTATTAAAACGTCCCCTAGTCTTTTTTTATAAAGAAAGACATTTAAAGTGTAAATGGGGGAGGGCTTTTTGGATGGAGAGACGTTTTGTAATATTTTTATTGGAAGGAATAAAGGACAAAAGGACTTGCATCCATTAACAAAATTCAAAATTCAATGGTGTACATTTGGATTTTTTCTTTAATTTCAGTTGATTTGAATTCATTATAGTGATTATTTTGCATATAGATTTCTTCATTTTAATTCATTTACTGTAGTTAATTGCTTAATGGTTGCAACTGGATGCAATGATTGTGTTTCAGATTTATGGATAATTATTTATTCAAATTTTTTTGTTCACTGATTATATAACTTGTTTCTAACAGTGTGAGTTCCTTCGTATGTTTCAATATTATATTCTTTACTTTATATCTAATTTTTTTAAATCTTAACCTTTGGAGGAAATCAGTACAATAATTAATAGAAATGATGAGCAGTAGACAAATTCATTGTTGTGTAGAAATTGGGGCACTTTTACTTTGACAGGAATATTGGATCAGTGACATATCATCTTGTTGAAGCTTCTAGATCGGCCATGATTTCCGTACCCTTCTTGGCATAGAGACAAGTGACTTTAAGTCAAGTGCATGGGTCATGGGTGTAATGTGTTATCATGGGTCCACTTTGGAGGATATTCATGTCGTTATTATTTAATAATTGTTTAATTGTGGTGTACATCTCAAAGACGACATCTTTCTAGGAAGAGAGTTGGATATCATTATGCCTTGAGATCCAAGGATCAATGAACCTGCTGTTGTCGTCGCATTAAATAGCTTGCAAGAGACTGAATAATATTCGCCTAAAATATCGACTATGATAGAATCAATCTCTGACAATAGATCAAATACATGATGGCGGAACTTGTAGTAGGGCTCAACTATACATGTATGCCTCCATGAAAACAGAAGATATGTGGTTTTCTCATCTTGCTCTCGAGTAAAAAAGCTTACATTGTACTTACGAATTGTGGATTAATATTTACATTCATTAATATAGTTTTTTCTAAATATGGGTGGATCAATTCTATAAATCGAAAACTACAATGTATAAACCAAAAACTACAATGGACAGCCAAGAAGAAAACAATGAAGAAGCTTTCAAATGTATTTTGAAAGTTGATTTTTTTACTTCACCCGAAAACATATTTGACAAAGTATACAACTCCTGGCTATCGCCTGTTCTAACTAAATGTAGTACTAACATTTAGCTTTTATCTCATGTTCTAATTAAATCGGTGAGCTGTATGAACCTAATGATGGTAAGTGTAACAAAATATATCGTGAATAGGAAGAGCCAAAAAATTATATATTACATTATAGATAAAACCCTCTTAGTGAACTCACAATCTTCTTCATTTTATAGTTTAATTTCGACTTTTTCCAATAATTTCAAAATTCTATGAAGAATATAATTTCATAGTCTATCCTTTATGTAAAGAATATAATTTCAATGCCTTTCCTCCAAAAGATAACGTAGTTTCTTATATTAAGAACGCTTTTTCTAATAAGATTATTTGAGCTAAAAGATAATTTGATGAAGATACAAGTATATAAATTTGATGTAGAAGTATAAAACATTTCACCAAACTCATAATAAAATCGAAAATCAAAGAATTAAAAAGCGGCTTTTACAACTAAATGAAATAAAATGATGTTATTTGTATAAAGTGTATATATTCCACATAGAAGTTTTGTCAAAATTTATTTAGTAAAGGTCGACATTAATCACACAATTAAAAATAAAATGATGTTATATGTATAAAGTGTATATATTTCATATGAAAGTTTTGTCAAAGTAGAGGTTGATATTAATCACTCAATTAGAGAAATGAAGATAATATGATAATATGTATAATAATATAGTTATAAATTAATTTCTTGTTAAATAACATCATTCCATCATACTTCTCAACCTTAATGGTCAAATAATTTATATGAATAAAGTACATGTTTGAGTTGAAATTATTAGTCATGTTAAGGATGTACTCGCTAACATGTGTAAAAGTTCAATTAATGTTTCCTTTAATTGTATATTAATCTATGGAGAAGGATATTGAACAAAATAATACAAAAGTCATTTTTTTATAAAATAGCTTTGTAATAATTGATAATCCAACCAAATTAAAAATTATCAACTTTGTTTCAAATTATTAAAATATATATTTTTAAGACATAGACTAAGTTGGACATAGATAAGTTTAAACTAAATAATTTAGTGTGCAATTTTTTTTTTTACGAATATAACGTATTTTTAATGAAAAAATTAATCCTCGTAAAGTTTGATAGATTACTCAAATCCTAAATTTTCATCCTAATTCCATTTATTGATGAATATTATTTCAGCACGTGGATCAAAACCATTGAAATAAAGCATTTAATCAAATTATTGCAATTTGCAAAAACGCCCATTAATCAATTTATGCACTAAAGACCCAAAAATTGTCGAGGCAGCCATAACCACATGCTAATCAAATTTTTGCAAACTGAAGCATGTTATCAACTCAGATAAATTAAAACAAAGGCATGCAAGTGTTGAAGAGCAACCATGAAGCCTAAAAAATCAAACAACATAATGATAACTTGTGTGGTGAAAACAACTAGTTTGATTAATGTAATAAATCAAAATGATTATAAAATTGCTAATTGTTTCACTTCAATAACATCATGTCACAAATTCATCATCCCATGAGAGGAAAATCAAAAGCATTGATCATGAACCACTCAAAGCCAAATACACGAGAAAGCACAAGACCACCAAATCATATTTCATGAAGAATAAGCGAAAGAAATGAGAAGTGCAGAAAATGAAAGAGCGAAGAAAGGAGACATCATTGACTAAATCAGGTAATGAAAAGCCAACAGTGATGTGAAATCCAAGTATTTACAAAATTCAGATAGGGGCCTCTTCTTTTTCTTTGCAAAATTTAGGGGGAGTTGTTGGAGGCCCGACAAATACTTGTCCTAAACTAAGTAAATTTGATTAAAATAGTAAAAGAATAATTACCAGAAACTTTATTACTTAAATATCGACTAATATTTCACATAACCTTTAACCCAAAATATAAACCTAATTTCTATCTACTCAATAAGATGAGTAAGAAGACATACATGTAACTTGAGATAGAATTTGGACGTGATTTGGACATAAAGAGATATCGTAGAATCCCACAAGACCTTGGTGGAAACTATTGGAACCACTTGTGGGGGACTTCTCTCCTCCCAACCAACCCATCATCCATAAACTAAGAGCCCTTGAGCCCTCACTCAACAATACCAAGCCATTTGGACATCATAATCATAATTCTATTCTATCCTCAGCCTCCAAACCTCCATCTCCACCTAGCTCATAGAACCCTCCTTGACCAAAACCTCCCCAAACAAAGAGCATACAAACAAAAAAAAATACCCCTCAATCAACCCCCAATTCCCCTATTTATGCAAAAATTTCCAATTTAAATTTAATTAGAGTGAATTATGCAAGAGGGTCACATGGCCTTCATGCACCCTACTTTATTTAATCAAGGTTAATTATCTTAACTTAGATTGATTGTTAATTTGCTTTATTAGTATTAACTTAAATTTAATATGTCTCCTTTTATTTTATTTCATTTGTTTTAATTAATTCTTGATGTATTAATACTTTATTAGTAGTTAATGAAGGATTGAGAATTCTAATCCTTAATTATTTTTAGGGATGTTACATCATCACCATCATGCTCATTGTCACAATCGCCATCCACATACTCATTGTCACCATTACAATCATGCTTCATCATCACCATGCCCATCGCCACCATCAACATCATTGTCGTCATGCCCATTGTCACCATCACCATCATGTCCATTGTCACCATCACCATCCTCATCCTCTTTCACATTGATGCAAGAGAATCATGACAAAGCCAACAATGTGACAAGCTGGTCACATGTTGTGGCTTGACAAGGGGACAAACAATCCTAAAGTTTGAAGAAGTTATTTATTAATGTTTTATTATTTGCAAAATTATGTAGGCAAGTTGATTTGTTGTCAAGCTTGAGGAAGAATAGGAATAAGTGGCACTTTGATACTACCTGCAAGGAGATCAAGCCTGATAAGATAGTCTGTTGCAAATTCGTAGGAAGTTAGTTTGCTAAAAATAGTAATTCCTTCATTCATGGAGGAATTGGTTAGTTGTTATATTTTCTGGGTTGTAATTCGAATGAGGCAGCGAGGAAAAAAAAGGAGAGATGGTGCGTGAGGGAGAGACACGGAGTACATGAAGAAATCTGTGCTAAGATTAAGAGGGGGAGTTTGATTAAAGCGAAAATAATTTTATGTGTTCTTGAATAAAAACAGAGTACTTGATGAGTCTGTGTAATTTTCTTGCTAATAGTTAATGAAACTGGAAATTACTGTGTATCTATGAGTATTGTTGTGCAAATAAACCGATACAGGTCGAAACTCGGTTAGGTTGAGTTGTGTGCAAAAGGATAACTTAAATTCTATGTGAAACGAGTCTTCATCTTATGCCTGTATATTTTCTGTGCATAGAGAGTAACCTTATGGTTATTGATACATTGTGTATCATACAGAGTGACTGTCGAAACTATTAGACTTCAGTATTTATTATTAAATGTATTTTCCCAAGTTTGTTATTCTACAGAATACATAGAGAGGAGAATCTTGACAAGGTTGTTTCTTTACTAGTATCAAGGGCATTGAAAGCACCTGGAATCTGAAGGAAACCATTGATCGCCTGTTGATCGCAATTTTTTTTCATTGAATAGCGTCATAGAGCTCTGTCGAATGTGATTCCGGTTGTTTTCTTAGCCTAATCGACATCTTGAAAGAATAGCGTAGGGTTTCACCAACTGTTGGAAGGCCATGAAAATACCAGAGGGATATTCGAGAGGAAAAATGTCACTCCTTTGTTGACTGTGCACCGATTGAATGGTTTTGACAAAACCATTTTGAAGGTATGCGATGAGTGCTAAAAGTTAAGTTGTTTATACATTACTGCTCAATCCTAGGTTGGGATATATTTAGTGGAAAGCCGATAGTTTGGAGAGGGAAGCCAACTTTGGTTAAGACTTCCAGACTTAGCGAGTCTAGCTAAGTGTAGTTTTGAAGGCTAACTTGCCAACCTACCACCACACATTTTCACCATCATGTTTCTAAATTTGTTCAATTTTTCATCTTCATAAACAACCTGATAAAGTACACAAGCTTCATCATGGATTTGTTGTCTTTGTTTTTTTCTCTCATCTAAGTACACCATAAGATTCTCATCCATCACCATCCTCATCCTGATTTTTATTAGCATTGGCATAGAAATCCTCATCCTCACCATCGTCATGTTCATTATCACCATCACCATGCCCATTGTCACCATCAAAATCATGCTTCATCATCCTCATGCTCATTGTCACCATCACTATGCTCATTTGGTCCGGGGGCACAAAATACAAACTGGACAACATAACTGGGTTTTTTCAGCTCCCACATATGTTTTTGGCCATTGTGTAAGTGGCCATGCTTCCCATAGTTGCTTGATATATTTGTATTCATAATTGACCCCCTTGTGCAAAATTAGCATTGGCCCTTACTGAGAAAAATACTAGTTCTATAGATGATTTAATATGACCATTTATCGGTAATTGAATCATGGTATAGGTATTCCCCTGGATGAAACCCGCCATATTGAATCCATTAGAATCAATGGTTTCACAATTCAAGTTATGGTTTTTTTCTATGTCCAGTTACAACTCACCACCTCGGGTCGTTCAGGAATAATTTGTGAATTTGGTTTGGGGGCATGAAATCCAAACCAAGATGTGTCTGGCCATTGTCTTAGGTCCCATAGATGTGTTTGGCCATTGTGGATGTAGTCACACTCCCCATAGACACCTAATATATTTTAATTCAAAATTGACCCCCTTGTGAAAAATTGGCATTGGCTCTTATTGGGAAAAATACTATTTCCGTAGATGGTATAATACAGTTGTTTCCATGCAATTGAATCATGGTAGATGGTTCCCTTGGCTAAAACTTGACATACTTAAGCCATCGGAATTGACAGTTTTAGGATTCAATTTATGATTTTTGTTCTATGGATAGTTGCAACTTGCCCCTTTAGGTTATTCAGGGAAAAATTTGTGAATTTGGTTAGGGGGCATGAAATCCAAACCAGGCAGCATAACTACGTTTTGTCAGCTCCCACAGATGTTTTTGGCCATTGTGGATTTGCTCACACTACCCACAGTCAACCAAGATATTTTTATTCAAAATTCACCCCCTTGTACAAAATTGGTGTTTCCCTTACTGAGCAAAATATCGATTCCGGAGATGCTATAATATGAATGTGTTTAGGAAATTGAATCATGGTAGAGGGGTTCCCCTGTTTGAAACCCGACATACTGAATCCATCGGAATTGATGATTTCACGATTCAAGTTACGTTTTTTTTCTATGGCCAGTTGCAACTCACCCCCTCAGTCCATTTAGGGATAATTTGTGAATTTGGTTCGGGGCACGAAATACAAACCGAGCAGCATAACTGAGTTCTGTCTACTCCCAAAGATGTGTTTAGTGATTGTGGATGTGGTCACACTTCCCACAGTCACTCTGGAGATTTTTATTCAAAATTGACCTCCTTTTGCAAAATTTGCATGGGCAAATAACAAAGTGATGTACACTTTCTCACCATCCTACTATCCCTTGTATCCATGGTTTGTGTGTTTGTAGATGGAATGCATGGTGTACTTTCATATTTTAACCAATTGCAATGAATTTTTATGCATCACTTATTTGTGTAGTGGCCTCCTATGCTTTTGAGATGTATTTCTTGTATTGGTGAAAGGATATTTTAGCAAGTTGTGGAATGTATTGCTAGACAAGTGCCCATAGAATAATATAGTTAGTCTTATTTCCTACTTTGTGTATTGAGAATTTAATTATGGGTTGGAATGAGTACTTTATACTTTGGAATTTAATTATGGATTGGGTTGGGTTGCACTTCCAAAATAAGCCCCAAGACACTTGTAATGACTATAACCGTTGAGAAATGACTACTGTAAATGAAAAATCAAAATTGAAAATGAATGGACAACAACATATATTAGTTCATAGCATGTAAAAAAAAGATCCAAGTCTCTATGAACCAATACAAATAATGCAAGCAACAAGAAATAGTTAGAGCTAGAAATATTGATATAAGATCATTCACATAACAATTAGAATTCCATCTATGATATTTAAACTTAAATTGATTTTCTTAGGGTTAGATTAAAATTTGTTGTTTTAGTGTTTTTAAAGTTTAACCCCAAAGAAGAGAGAAGGAAAATTTATCCCTCTTGCCTCTACTCATCCTTTTTCGTAATCTCTAAGTACTATGTTTGTTGATATATTGTAACTTCAAAGAATATTATAATTGTACTTTATTATTCCGGAGATGTTTCATTCCTCCGTAAAGATCTTATTGTATATCCGGAGATGTTTATTCCTCCGTTGGAATGTGGTAACTCGGGTTATTAGACTTCCCTAGTGGAGGTCGGCCCTGTATGTGTTATGTGGGTCAAAGGGTTATTAGACCACCCTAGAGGGGTCGGCTCAGTCAGTTGTAGTGGGGTATTTAACCCATTGGTTAAATACGAGCCTACATGTACTTGTGTAAAAGATATGTCAGAGTAGTGTATAAATAGAGGAGGTGTATTCCTCATTCGACACACACACACACACTTGAGAGAGGTTCACTTGTGGAGGAGGGGTCTGCTATGGTGGAGAAGGAGATCATGTCTTTGGTTTGCATCTTTGTATATTGCTGGTCATCTATATTGATGAAGATTTACTAGGTTTTCTACCCCATGAGGGTTTCCCAGGATAAATCTGTGTCTCTTGTGTTTATGCTATGCTTGTTGTTTCTTCAGTGATCCTGTATATGCTATTATTGTGAAATGGAATGTAATGCTGCTATTTTCTGTCTTAGCATATTAAATTTTAACATGGTATCAGAGCTAACCTGAAGGAAGACAAGGTATGGCACTTACGACACTTGCTTTACTTACGACAATTTGAAGGTTAGGGTTTTACATAGCAAAAAACCAGTCATCGTGGAACTTTCGCTATAAATCCATTTCTGCAAAGGTTCAGGGTCTGAAAAGTTTACAGGTCGAAGAAAACATCCCCAGGTACCTTGTGTCCAAAGGGAACCCTTAGATTCGTTGTATTTTATGAGTTATGATCAGTACAAGTTAGGGTTTCTGCCTCTTCCAGATCTCAGTCAAAATCAGGTCACCTTGGAAAAAAGGTCATAACTTGGGATAGGAAGCTCCAAATGAAATTTCATAAAAAGTGACAGGTAGTACACAGACTGTACTATCTCAGGAAACGTTTTTAGAGGCCGAAGGTGAACCAGTGACACGTGGCACGCTGTACAAGTTCGCTCTCCTGTTTTATCCCATAAACAGGTCACATTGCGACACTTGGCATAACTCTCTCTCAGAGAGTCCAATTGAGGTCAGACCTGTCAAGATGGAAAGATAACAGGGAGAGCTATCTCAGGAAAAATTTTCAGAGGCCGAAGTTCAAACAGTGACACGTGGCATGCCGTACAAGTTCGCTCTCCTGTTTTATCCCATAAACAGGTCACGTTGCGACACTTGGCATAACTCTCTCTCAGAAAATCCAATTGAGGTCAGACCTGTCGGGATGGAAAGATGACAGGTCAGGATACTGCAGAAAAAGTTTTCAGACCCTGTGGAGCATAAATTTCAGAGTTATAGCAGAAACAATCAGGTGCATATTTTTGTCAAAACAGAATTATTTTTGGAGCACCTTTATTCATGGCTTCCGGAATTTAGGGTTTCGGAGAAAGTTAGAATTTTTGGAATCGGAGTTCACGGCTGAATGCTACTCAGGAAAATTGAAATTTAGATACCAAGATCGAATTTTTGGTTGGGTAGAAGACCGGGCTTCATCAAACCCTAGTTCGGGTTCCTGTCCATAAGATCCAGAAGTTTTGAAGGCAATTTTGAGGGGTCAAATTTTGGAGATTTCAAAATTGAAGAATGATAGGTTGATCAACTCAGCAAGACACATTCTTCCATCCATTCAGAAGTGTGAAAGTAAAAGGTTGAAATTTTAGGGTTTCTCTAGCAAACCCTAATCATGCTCCAGATCAAGTTTCAGGGGGAGTTGAGGCTAAGGCCTTACATAAGAAGACTACAAAAGGTCTCGATAGGTATGACTTAAGGAGGTTCAGGTATGCCTTGAAATATGATTCTTGATTAAGTTCATAATGTGTTTGTCTTCATGTTATTTATTAGTACAATCTTGATTAATGTTATTAATTGTCTTATCACCCTAGTAACAATATGAATGCATGTGAATGATTGAAGACATTCATTGATTAGGGCTATATGATTGTACTTATGCATTATGGTGTTGTGTAAGGTTGATGTTGTCTGCTAACAAGACACAGGTACATCACAAAAGACAAATCAAGTTCCATGACCATGACAACATGAAGACAAAGACTCACGAGGTATGTATGACTTTGTTATATTATGTTTAACCTACGAGACATGCAGGTTCTAGCTCAGGATCTCTAAATCATTGAAGAGATTGTTTAGGTATGTTGTACATAACTAAGCAGGTATACTAATCCAGGTATGTTTTCCTATGTCATGTTAGAATCTTACCTTGTGTAAGTATACTTGGTATGTTTGGTTAGTAATCAAGGGTTTATGCATATTATGTCTCTTATCTTGGTTGATGATTTAACTAACTAGATCAAACAAGAATATGCATGAGTAAAAGAAGACTTCCTTGAAACCCTTAATACTAATGATCATGACTGTACATATTCAAGATTATTTAGAATTAGAATGTTTTGATAATATTGAGAATATACTAATGAATGTATGTTTGTGTATGAGATCATGAGGATGACACTAGTGTACACTTGAGCATGCACAGTGGTACAGAATGAATAGAAGTTCAGAAGACATACAGAAGATCAAGCGGGAGGCAACCACACAAACATAAAAGATAAGTATTTGAGTTGTTATTAGAAATAGTAAATGATATTGCTTGTATGCATATTTGTATTCCTAGAATATATCATGCTGAGTGTAAACATTCATAAAGCATTGAACAGTATACTACTAATATGCATATGATTGGTAATTTGGACAAACATTCCATTGTTGCTTGTCTAGAATGAAACCTCTTTGCTGACATGCTGAGAGCTGTGCACACTCTCGATAGTATGTTCTGGTAGAGATGGAAGGCATCTAGATAGCCACTGTATGCATACAGGATATGGGAAAGTGTTGTGCCAAAGTATTGGTCAAAATAGTTGCATAACTATGTAAATGATATCTGTATGCATAATAGGTTATCATGTCAATATGATTTGATGATTATGAAGTATTACTAATCATGTACTTAATTTTTATTTGTAGGAAAGATCATGATGAATGATGAATGATGAACAAGCGATGGATGTTCAAAAAAAGATTTACAAATCAAACACACTATAGAAAGCTTGTGGTTAAGAGATTCTCTTAGAAAGAGGAAGAGAATCACGATGAGATGTTTTGCTCCAAGGGACTAGATAAGACCATTCTCTTAATAATGTAATCAGGTTCTGTATGGGTTCCCAGGATCGGTAGTCAATTGATGAGCTTAATGATCATCATGGGTGATGTGGATCTCAACCTTTTCTACAAGGTTGAATATGGGTTCTATACACATATGACAAGGATGCAAGAAGGAACTCACCACAGAGTTTGAATGATTTTGAGGCTCATATTAGTAGACCCATCTAACGAGAGATGGCACAGATAGATATGCAGAAGATCACTCAATGCTGAGTGTGAATAATGGACAATTGACAGCTTCATGACAAAGCTTAGGCTTTACCAGAAGTAAAAACTGTTCCTAACCTTTACCTTAAGGTTGTGGATGATGAACCTATCATACCATTATTGTATGACGATGATCTCTTTCTGACAAGGAATGAGAAACAGGTCATGAAAATGGCTGCAGAAATGAAAATGAAAGATCTCGGATTAATACACTACTTCTTAGGTCTAGAAGTATGGCAAGATCCAAAAAGGAATCTTTTAAATCAAGGTAAGTATGCTGTGAAGTTTCTAAAAAGATTTGATATGTTGGAGTATAAAGCCATGGCCACTCCCATGGACTCCAACTTGAAGTTGTTAGTTAATGACTCATCGTATTCAGTGGACCTAACCCTATATAGACAAATCATTGGGTCATTGATGTACTTAACAAATACTAGGCCAGATATATGCTTTGCTGTAAATAACCTAAGTCAGTATCTAGTAGAACCTAGAAAGGTGCATTTAATAGCTACAAAGCATGTAGTGAGGTACCTAAAAGGTACATTAGATTTTTGGTCTATATTATCTTGGAGGTCATGAACTTCGTTTACATGGTTACTCAGATTCTGATTGGGCAGGAAGTGTCTCAGACAGAAAGAGTACTTCAGGTGGATGTCATAGTCTTGAATCTGCCATGATCTCATGGTTCAGCAAGAAACAATCTAGTGTGGCCCTCAGTACTGCTGAAGTAGAATATATAGCCGCCTGCTCTGCCAGCTGTGGAGTAGTATGGCTTCGGAAACTTTTATCTGGAGTGTTTGACTTAGAAATGGATCCCACTGTGATTATGTGTGATAATCAAAGCTGCATTAAGATGACTGAAAATCCTGTGTTCCATGATAAGTCAAAACACATTGAGATCCGTTACTTCTACATACGAGATATGGTGCAGAGAGGAGCTATCAAGCTCGAGTATATAAGCACTGAGGATCAGATTGCCAATATCCTGACTAAACCTTTGTCTCGAGTAAAGTTTGAATACTTCCGAGACAAGCTTGGTATAGTCCAGAAGGACCCTCCTTGAAAGGGGGAGTAGTATAGTACTTGATAACAATTCTGTCCCTTAAATTTTGTTTTGTTGCACTTAGCTACTTAGAATTATTTAGATTTAGAACTCTTATATATCTTTTGTTCTAGATGTATACATGTTTTTGATGTGATGTATACATGTTTTGGTGTTAGATGTATTAGTGAGAATACATGCTAGATGTATACATGTTTTTGATGTGATGTATACATGTTTTGATGTTAGATGTATTAGTGAGAATACATGCTAGATGTATACATGTTTTTGATGTGATGTATACATGTTTTGATTAGTGATGTATACATGTTTTGATGTGATACATGCTCTTGGATATTTGTACCTGTATAGATGAGAATACAGATGAGAGGATTGGATCATCCCTGGACTTCAGTCCTAAAGAGAGCCGTAGACGTATGTCTTCGAGAATGAAGTCCTTGGTGGACTTGAGGGGATTGGATCATCCCTGTACTTCAGTCCTAAAGAGAGCCGTAGACGTATGTCTTCGAGAATGAAGTCCTTGGTGGACTTGAGGGGATTGGATCATCCCTGGACTTCAGTCCTAAAGATAGCCGTAGACGTATGTCTTCGAGAATGAAGTCCTTGGTGGACTTGAGGGGATTGGATCATCCCTGGACTTCAGTCCTAAAGAGAGCCGTAGACGTATGTCTTCGAGAATGAAGTCCTTGGTGGACTTGAGGGGATTGGATCATCCCTGGACTTCAGTCCTAAAGAGAGCCGTAGACGTATGTCTTCGAGAATGAAGTCCTTGGTGGACTTGAGGGGATTGGATCATCCCTGGACTTCAGTCCTAAAGATAGCCGTAGACGTATGTCTTCGAGAATGAAGTCCTTGGTGGACTTGAGGGGATTGGATCATCCCTGGACTTCAGTCCTAAAGAGAGCCGTAGATGTATGTCTTCGAGAATGAAGTCCTTGGTGGACTTGAGGGGATTGGATCATCCCTGGACTTCAGTCCTAAAGAGAGCCGTAGACGTATGTCTTCGAGAATGAAGTCCTTGGTGGACTTGATGGGATTGGATCATCCTTTGACTTCAGTCCTAAAGTGAGCCGTAGACGTGAGGTCTTAGAGAATAAAGTCTTTGGTGGACAGATGAGGATTGGATCATCCTTGAACTCAAAGTTCTAAAGTGAGCCGTAGACAGGTGTCTCTGAGAATAGAGGATAGGACTGCATCGTCCCTGGACCTTGGTTCAAAATGCACGTGATTGGATTAATCATCCTTAGACAGTAAATCCAGTAATTCCGAAAGGAAGGATAGTCTTAAATGCGATTGTGGTAGGATTAATCATCCTTAGACAGTAAATACAGTAATTCCGAAAGGAAGGATAGTCTTAAATGCGATTGTGGTAGGATTAATCATCCTTAGACAGTAAATCCAGTAATTCCGAAAGGAAGGATAGTCTTAAATGCGATTGTGGTAGGATTAATCATCCTTAGACAGTAAATCCAGTAATTCCGAAAGGAAGGATAGTCTTAAATGCGATTGTGGTAGGATTAATCATCCTTAGACAGTAAATCCAGTAATTCCGAAAGGAAGGATAGTCTTAAATGCGATTGTGGTAGGATTAATCATCCTTAGACAGTAAATCCAGTAATTCCGAAAGGAAGGATAGTCTTAAATGTGATTGTGGTTGGACTAATCATCCTTAGACAGTAAATCCAGTAATTCCGAAAGGAAGGATAGTCTTAAATATGATTGTGATGAAATTGATCCAGTAAATCTGAAAGGAAGGATCATGTGTATAGATGACGATGCTGCTGATCGTGTGATGACGATGCTGATGATCGTGTGATGACGATGCTGCTGATCGTGTGATGACGATGCTGCTGATCGTGTGATGACGATGCTGATGATCGTGTGATGACGATGCTGATGATCGTGTGATGATGATGCTGCTGATCCTGTGATGACGATGCTGTTGATCGTGTGATGACGATGCTGCTGATCGTGTGATGACGATGCTGCTGATCGTGTGATGACGATGCTGATGATCATGCTGATGACGATGCTGCTGATCGTGTGATGACGATGCTGCTGATCGTGTGATGACGATGCTGATGATCGTGTGATGACGATGCTGATGATCATGTGATGACGATGCTGATGATCGTGTGATGACGATGCTGTTGATCGTGTGATGACAATGCTGCTGATCATGTGATGACGATGCCGATGATCGTGATGTCGATGTTGATGTTGACATTGATATACCAGTAACTGTTTGCGTTACTGATGAAGACAAATTGAAGAAAGCTTCCGATGATTTATAGATGTATCATGTATGATGTTGATGAATCTTTGCCCGTGCAGATGCTGTTATAATATCCTTCTCATTAAGGGGGAGTGTTGAGATATTGTAACTTCAAAGAATATTATAATTGTACTTTATTATTCCGGAGATGTTTCATTCCTCCGTAAAGATCTTATTGTATATCCGGAGATGTTTATTCCTCTGTCGGAATGTGATAACTCAGGTTATTAGACTTCCCTAGTGGAGGTCGGCCTTGTATGTGTTATGTGGGTCAAAGGGTTATTAGACCACCCTAGAGGGGTCGGCCCAGTCAGTTGTAGTGGGGTATTTAACCCATTGGTTAAATACGAGCCTACATGTACTTGTGTAAAAGATATGTCAGAGTAGTGTATAAATAGAGGAGGTGTATTCCTCATTCGACACACACACACACACTTGAGAGAGAAGCACTTGTGGAGGAGAGGTCTGCTATGGTGGAGAAGGAGATCATGTCTTTGGTTTGCATCTTTGTATATTGCTGGTCATCTATATTGAGGAAGCTTTACTGGGTTTTCTACCCCATGAGGGTTTCCCAGGATAAATCTGTGTCTCTTGTGTTTATGCTATGCTTGTTGTTTCTTCAGTGATCCTGTATATGCTATTATTGTGAAATGGAATGTAATGCTGCTATTTTCTGTCTTAGCATATTAAATTTTAACAATGTTCAGGGTTTGTTTGGATTCTTGCACTATGTGTGACCATTGATCTGCTTTGTTGTGCATTGTGGAATTATTTACAAATTAAGACATGGAGAGGAAACCCCTTGATGCATTGTAAACATTGGGAATATTGGATCAAGATTTATTTCTTTGGTTTTACATTTCGTAAGTAGGATTGATTAATCCATTTGAGATTCTACAAGAAGATAATTTGGTTTTCTACATGCACGTGGACCGTAGTATTATTGTGTAGTTTTCATTATTTGCAATGCATGTTTTGTGCCTCAAATTCCCATTTCCAAAAGAGCTATGGTTTATATTATTTTTTTTTATTGAAACTTGTCAATGAATCCTAGATTGTTTATGACTTGGGAAACTTTTATTAAGTTGTCCTATGATGCATGTTAAGGGGATTTTTTGAGAGCATTGACAAAAACCCTAGTTTCCCATCTCACCATATAGAGGCTACTTCCAGGGATGGGGATGGAAACACGAGGGCATCCCTAGATGTAATCTGATGCTTGGAATCCAACGGAGCCGACAGTTTGGTAATCAAACCCACTATTTGTGTTTTGTGGGGTGTTCCAACTTGCTTGTCAAGGTCATTTAGGGACATATGGGGAATTGCTCATAGGGCCTAAAATCGTGATTGAGCAACATAATAGAACTCCGTGAGTTTGAACATGTGTGTCTGGTCCTATCAAAACTGATCATGGCATATTGAAGATATCGCGATCGATTTCACCCAATTTAAAACCTCAATGAAAAAATTGCATTGTGACCCATTAAGCAAAACCTTAATTTCTCCTCTCGCCATATAGAGGCTACTTCCAACCATGGGGCTCACAAGATAAGGGAATCCATAGATGTAATCCAAGGAACAAACAGTTTGGAGATTAGACTCGTGATTTTTTTTGTGTGGGGTGTTCCAACTCGCTTACCAAGGCCATTTAGGGACATATGGGAAATTGCTCATATGACCTAAAATCATCACCGAGCAACATAATAGAGTTTCATGAGTTTTAACATGTGTTTCTAGTCCTAGAAAAGGTGATCATTCCATACTGGGGCTCTCCCAATCGAGTTTACCCAATTTGAACCCTTGATACAAAAATTGCATTGTGACCCATTGAGCAAAACCCTAGTTTCTTCTCTCACCATACAGAAGCTACTTGTAATACCCCTATTTTGACCCTTATGAAATATTGGCTTTTAATGTAAATATTGTATACATGCGATGTATGTTTCACTAGCGTGGAGCTCAAGGCCAAGGCCCCGCTAGTGTATGTTCGGATCTTATTTAAAATGGACAAGTACTTGATATTTTATTACCCATGAGCTATTAAGCCATGGAATATTGTAAATGATGTAAATATTTGATATTGCAATAAAATATCAAAACTGGCTATGGAAGCAACGAATGAGAAGGGGCCATGTGTATCCACTAGAGAGTGGTGAGGGGGTTGTGGGGATGAACCATATGCTGCCAAATGTCATCTTGTGAACCCATTTGACTTTCCTTGCTGACATTTAATTCTGTTGTAAGGAATTTGTTGAAGAATTCAATCCATGGCTTCAATGGAGCATGGGAAACCCAGAAATTCATATGGCAGGTATGGGCTCTATTTTTCTTGTACCACAAGTCACTCTACCTTATGGGAATTGGTTCTTTCTCATTCCCATTCCATTGTTGAACATCCCAGCATCATTTTTCATCCATTACACATGCCCAACAATGAGAAAAACCAAAAATCGCAACTTTGCAAGAACCCACGTTTTGAAGAGCCATAAACACCCAGAATTGGTATTTGTGTTACAATGTAATCTTCCACCTTGTGAGCATCAGCATTCTTTGGCCTGTAGGATCCATTTCATTGACTCAGATTCACTTTATATCCTTTAGACATATTTTTTCCTCATTTTTCCTTTGACCTACTTGTTGCATCACTATAGCAAGCGTACTGGCGAGTTGCATCAATATAGCCCGCGGGTATCAAGTAAAATGGTAAAAATCACTAGTTTATTACTTTTTAATCCCAAAAAGCGGTCATTGGGTGACCTTTGGCTCTCCATCTGCCCAAGTAACGTCTCTATGTGTCCTTTCACTTACCTTTGAGAGGACTATATATTGATCACATATGGCTTATGGACGGGAGGAGAAAGAAGAGCAAGATAACTCTAGTGGATTTTTGCCCTATCTTGAGTCTACACTCATTAATCCTTGTAGTTGTGAACCCTTTATGTTCACCTTCCAAACTCCTATCTATTTTGAGTTTTTCATTCATGGAGGATTGAAGTGGTGGAGGCACAAGTGGATTGATCCAGATCTTGGTTCAGATTGGTTTCCGGCAAGAGGTCGTATCACTTTGTACTTCTTCTTGTTTATTAATAGAAATACTCATATTCTCGTCCATTAATGTTGTAAAAGTTGTTTATCTTACATTGGGTTGCATTTACTTGTTATATCATGGGCCATTGCTATTGATGATGTTAATGCCGTCTATATATTATATGTACTTGTTGTATATTGGCTTTCAATACTAATTTGCAGATTCAAGTGCACGGATCGGAAAGCTCCAACGAGGATCTACATCAAACATTTGGATCGAGGTTGGTTGTATTCTTCATTCTCTTAGCATTGTCATTTATATAGCATAGTTCTGAGAATTGAGTTGATATCTGGTGGTCATCTGTCTGTTGTGGTCTACCCCAAGCCATAGTGAGTTTTCTCCAACACAGAAATGGCGACTCCGCTGGGGAAAACATCCATTTTTGGGATTTTTTGAGCATTAGTCTTGCTGTTTGTCGAAGCTCTGTGTCACTTATCTATCGTTGAGATACATTATAGAAAACTTGTTTTTTTCTGAGCCATTGGACTCTCTGTTTTCCAATTTGCCTTTCCTCACCCGCAGGCTAGCTTAGCTCTGCCCGCGTATACCCGCCTCTGTTTACACTACCGCTCGCGGGTACCCGTAGGTATTCCTTCGACAGTAGCGTACAACTCCGACTTTGGTTGATTTATGACCTTTGGTTGTTGCTGGGTTGGTTTTGGTTGATCCCGAGTCTTTGTTGGCTTGTTTCTTGACTGTTCCATGCCTTGGTTGTGACCAGAACTCTTCGTTTCTCTTGGTTGAGCCTTGTTGGTTTTTTACCCATCTTTGGATTTAGCTTTGTTGGTTTTTTCCTTTTGAGCTCATTCCTTTGGCTGAGTCTTAATGTTTGGTATCTGCTTGGTTGTCTTAGTGATCTCTGTGGCATATCAGTGACTAGATAGTAGGATTTTGCTTGCATTTTTCATTTCCATATATTGAAAAATACAAAAAAATACACATAGTTTTTTGCATTTTCCTTTCGTTTATAAGAGAAAATACAAATTTTTTTTTGCTTTTATGTATTGCATCTTGCATTGAGTGCTTTCTGCCTTCGTTTAGATTATGATTGTGCATTGAAAAATATAAAAAGATTGCATATTTATTTCTAAATCGTTGGTTTGATTGTGCATATTAGGGGCATTGTTTTCATTGGATAGATGAGTCTAGGATTTGACAATTTTGCATACCAGTGAGTCTTACACATCACTAGTTTCACGATCATATCCCTTGAGTAATCACAGCCATTAAAATTAATGATTAAGCTTAAAATTGATTAGACCGATTTTATTTATAGGGTACACCAACTAGCATAGGTTTAGAGTCTTGGAATAGATCATTGCGAGTTAACAATCCAAGACTACTAGACGAAACATTAGGTGTCTGACCAGGGAGTGGAGGAATCCATGGTATAGATCGGTGTTCTCAGGAAGCTCTACTCAAGCCAGAGTTAAGCACGAGGTCACGGGAGGTTGGTTGAAGGGATATCCCTCTGATACCGGCTGAACGTGGGAGATATTTCCAGGATTTGTTCGTATCTAGGGGTACCAGAGGTTCGTCCTCTTGTGCTTCGGGCTTAGCTACCCTGTCCATACGACGGATACCACCTGCGACTGTCCCCCTGAGCATTGGTTATATTGCGATGACCATAGTTTCCTTACCTAGGTATCGCACAAGGTACTTGCAGTGGTTATACTGTTCGTGTCCTGAGTCAGATAGGGATTGGACAACACAGTTGTGTTTGTGCAATGGACTTGACCCTGTACACGCAGTGAAGCCTGGGTGTCTCTATAACTGATTCTGTTACCTCCGACTATAGTTTGGGAGTCTCAAGCCTCTCCTAGGCGAGACATACCGGCTCTAGTGTCGGGAGCTCATTTAGCCACTCTGTTTGTCTGCCCTTGGCTGTAGTTTCTCTAGGTGTGTGCTTTTGATTTACTGTTTTTGATCGATAGTTGGATTTTAGGGGACGTTTTGATTATATATTCTCTCCGGAGATATCATGGCGCGGAGCCCTACTCTCCGTCGATCCCGTCGGTTGGCTGGTTTAAAGCCGACCGAGTTTTCACACCATGTTGCTAGAGGACACCAGAGGGCTCCCTCTGAGTCTTCGGATTCTTACGAGACATACGTCCAAGACGTCATGACTGCTACACATTCTGATACTGAGGAAAAACCTTCGACTCCATCGGGTAGAGTTGACCACACTTCCAATCCCCATACTCCTCGTGAGGAGTGGGGAGGTGATCCACCTGAGACTCAACCTGGTTCTATTTGGCCTAATCCACTTGAACGAGATCCGTTCGATCCTTTGAATCTGGATAATTATCTTTATGGGATTCCAACCTTACCCGAGGATGAAGAATAGGATGACACGTTCATTCCTTCGTTTCCACACAGTTATAGACACGGGATGCCAGAGTTACATGACGACACTGGTCCTACGATCAACCCAACCGCACTCTCTTTTGGTATGCCTAGTCATAGTATAGTTGAACCTTCCACTACGTTTGGTAGTCACGCTGGCACTAGGCATGGTGTTAGCCATACTATACCCACTGGGGGCACTGCCCTCACTGGGGACACTACGTTGTCCACCCACACACATAGTATGGGGACTGTTCATGTTCCTCCTAATGATGCTAATGTTGGAAGAAGACCACCTCCTAGGATTTCCCAACCTAATAGGAACGTTGTTCGAAACACGACTCGCCATCCACCACCTAATACACATGCCGCTACTCGTTAACCCAGGACTAATTTTACGGATGTTAATGCTCCTCCCAACCATGGGGATGGACATATACCGCATACTTTTGCGTCCACTACCACTACTAGTAATGCCAATGTAGGGGGTGGGAATATATCCTATCCACATGGACATAACGCCACCATCCCTGCTACTAGTAACACCCATATTAGGGCTGGGAATACATCTCATGCTTCTGGTCACCACAAAACTGCTCCAGCTAATCCTAATGCTGGGGGTGGGAACGTACCATACCATTATGGTCATTACAACACGGTTCTCGCTATGAATAGTACATATATTCCCCATACTCATGGTGGCAACCCTTACTACAACACAGTCGGTGCGAGCCACCAGTACAACCCACCACCCCAATATGGTGCCCAAAACACGCACATACCTGCTTACTCTCAAATGGGTCAGGCAGGAGGAGGTTATCAATCCAATGGCCATGGGAAAGCTTATGGTCCGTCAGGTCCTTATTATCAGCAGTTTAATCCTCATGGTCAAGATTTTGGTCCATCTTATAATATGGTTCCGTTTAACGAACCTTTTATGGGGGCTTCTAATCAAGCTTTCCAACCTCATCTCCCATTCCTTGCACGCTTGAATCTTCCGGATCTTTCGAAGCTCACGAATGATCCGGTGTGTCACGACCCTACTTGGCCCCCGGTCCCTACCAAGCTCCCTTTGTACATTCCTAAGTTTGAAGGGAAAGGTGGTGAGGACCCAAGAGATCATGTCATGACATTTCACCTTTGGTGCTCTTCCAACTCTTTGAATCACGATTCCGTTAGATTTCGACTATTTCAACGCACCCTCACGGGGGCAGCCACGAAGTGGTATGTCGAGTTGCTTGGAAACACCTACAGGGGTTTTAACGAGATCGCTTTGGTTTTCTTAGATCATTTCCAGTTGTCGGTTCGCTATGATACTGGTACTGAAATTTTATCTACCTTCTGTCAGAACAAGGCCACACATATTTCTGACCACGTTCAAGAGTGGCGTTGGCGGAAGAGGTTAGTGAAGGCCAAAATTCCTCCAGAGTTCCTGTTGGAATGGTTCCTCAAGTCTCTACTCCCATACATTGCTAAGGATGTTTCGATGTCCGGCATTGTGACTGAGGAACAAGCTATCTTGAAAGTCCAGCAGTTAGACTTATTATACTCTTAGTCTGGCATTTTGCATGACATCATCCCTGACGCACCCCGCACACGTCATGAGCCCACATCAGTTCTTGGACCGCATGCCGATGGCATCGTTGGATCTACAAGCACTCGCCCCGTAGATTTGGTAGCTAATCAAATGCAGAATTTGTTGCTAAACCAGTCTACTCCCAGACAGGTTCACACCTTGTCCACTTCCACCCCATCTTCCGATGTAAACAGTGTGCAAACGACGAACCAATCAGGTAACCAGCAACCTGGTGGTAAGAAAAAGGGGAGAAATAATCGTAAGGGTGGAAACAATGGGAATAACAATAGCAATCGCAATACTCCCCGTAAGGATAATGCCAACCCTCCTCAGGAAGGCAGAAATGCTGGTGAGGACTATAAACCTAGGCGTAAGGTGAAGTTTCCTTGCAAGCTCTGTGGGGAAGACCATCTTACTCACTTATGTCCTCGTATTGAAGAAGCATCGAAGCACTTGACACAGAGCCCAGCTGTGTTGAAGGATCCCCTACCTCATCACCAAAACATGGCTTCGCATGCTCCCACCACTGGTTATGGACCTACTGAGACGACAACGTCTGCTTCCAATACTAGTGGTTATGGATGTGTGAACATGGTTCAGTCAGAGGTTAGTGTTGCTACTCGTTAGTGCGATTATGATGCACCACAACCCAATTTGGGGAGTGAGCCTCCCCCTCCTCCTGACAATTCCTTGCATATCGAGAGGCCCTCTATTATGCCACGGATACCGAAAGGTGTTCTTAAGCGCTCTACGCATAATCCTAATGCTCGAGCCGCCCACAACTACTCCATCGTAGAATATTTGGGCCAAACTCCATGTGCCATGTTGGCTCTTGAAGTTTTGCAAGCCTGTCCTTCTCAAAAGCATGCTCTTTTGAGTGCGTTAGGAGTTCAGGATGGGGGAAGTCCCATTGTTATCAAGTTAGACGCTACTGATTGTGAAAATCCTCACAACAGATCTAAGAGATGATGTATACCTCACAAGAGTAATTATGATTAAGCAGGAAAATAGAAGAAGAGTGAACAATACAGTATAATGAGCAACAGAATAATATGGTACAGTAGAACTCGGATAGAAACAATAATACTTCACACACACTAATTAATTAATCACAGTATGGACAAATAAATAGTACAATGGTAGAGAGGATTCGAATGCCTAAGGTGGCAATTCGAATTAGCCTATCAGAGTGATCATAAGATCAATAGAGTGTCATCGGAGCACAACTAGGTGTCCTCATAATCATCGGAGCACAACTGGAAGTCTTTATCATCATCAGTGGAGTCATCAATGCTCAAGTAACTATCAACCATCAGTCAAACTAACTCTGGTAGGTGTAACTGAGTGTAACTCAATGTAACTAAGTGTAATTGAGTGTAATTGAGTGTAACTGACTGTAACTGAGTGTAACTGACTGTAACTGACTGTAACTGAGTGTAACTGAGTGACAACTGGACTGGTAGGTGAAGAAGGGTGAGTTGCTCCCTAAAATCAAGGAAGAAGGGTGCATTAAGCAACTGGAGGGCTAAAAATGAATAGTGAGAAGCTCCTAGGGGCTGGCTAACTGAGGGCTAGGTGCTGGAATGATGACTGGGATGCATGCAAACCCTAGAATGCATGCAAACCCTAAAGGTGCATGCATGACTGAAAATGTAAATGATAAAAATACTGGTGGGACTAGGATGGACTATAGGAATATCCTAACACCCCCCCTTAATCCATCCTGGGCCCTGGTAACTAAGACCAAAGGTCACCCAATACAATGAATAATAACAATCAATAAACCAAGGAAGTGGGAAAATTTCATGGGAAACATACCCCCTCCTAAAAAATTAGACTGTAAGGCACACATAAAAATAAATGCTCCAAACTCAAACATGTGTGATGCTTGGTCATATGTCTGGAGGTATCTTCTTCTTGGGAAGAAGTGGATCATGCTCAAAAAGCATGTGCTTGTACTTGCTCTTCAGATCGAATGTGATGAGAACAAATCCAACAGTATGAGAATGATCCTTGAACCTGTGATTCGAATCAGCTGAGGTAGGATCAAATCTGTGAAAATGCATATAGTCTTTTGTCTTCTCCTTCGAACCACCATGGGTGAGATTATGCTAAAAATAACTATTACATGTTTGCTTGAAATCAAAATCAGATTTAAGACTTAAAAAATAGTTTCTTGAGATCTCCTTTGAACCAGCAGGGGTGACATAAAAAATATCATATGCATGAGAAATTATCCCAAGCAGTAATTGCTTAGAATCCAAATTAGATCCAAGACTTGAATCATGGTTTCTTGAGATCTCCTTTGAACCATGAGAGGTGAGATAAAAACCAGTAGATGCATGAGAAATTATCCCAAGCGAATGGCAATGGCCATATTCTTCAATGACCTTCTGAAAGCATGGAATTATGATCATATAGTAGTATAAAAGAGGAGTTAGCTGGAGAGGAGCGAATGCATTACCTTCAAAAGCTGTTTTGACCTCCGAAATAATCATGTGATCATGATGCAAACCAACAGACTCTGGTGCAAGAGAGGATTTAGGACCTTCTGCAATATCTAGAGTGTGAGCTGGCACAGAAAGAGAAGAAAGTTTGAGCATGAGTGGAGAATCTGCAAGTTCTTTGTCAACAATTTCAATATGAGATGATACTGGTTCATGATCTGAGAGACCATCAAGAGGAGCGAATGCATCACTTTGCTTGCTTTCGAATGGGTTAGGACCAAGTCCTTCATTCTTTCTGCCAAAGTTTTCATCCAGGTGAGCCCATATCTCTTTTGGATTCCATAACGCCTTTGGAGTTTCAACACCATTACGGTATTTTAATTGGAATCTCTAGCGTGCAAACAAAGAAAACATTATTGTTGCAAAGTGCATGTCACTTTTATTTAACCAGTCAATCTTCTCTTCAGGGGATTTTAACTTTCTTTCAAAATAACAATAAAAAAGATCATGGATCTTTAAGTCTGCTATCATTCTTGGTTTCCATTCATCATAGTTGAGTGGATCAAGAGGAGTAATTCCTGATGAATACATTGAAGCTGTAGAGGACCTGCAAAAACAATATAGAATAACTGCAACTGCTACTGCTGCAAAAATGCAGAAACTGTTTCAACTGTTGCACTCGAAATCTTGGTAATAACCTGCAAAAAACTCTCAAGAATGGAGATAAACAATACTCTCAACATGCTCTGATACCATGTGAAAATCCCCACAGCAGATCTAAGAGATGATGTATACCTCACAAGAGTAATTATGATTAAGCAGGAAAATAGAAGAAGAATGAACAATACAGTATAATGAGCAACAAAATAATATGGTACAGTAGAACTCGGATAGAAGCAATAATACTTCACACCCACTAATTAATTAATCACAATATGGAAAAATAAATAGTACAATGGTAGAGAGGATTCGAATGCCTAAGGTGGAAATTCGAATTAGCCTCTCAGAGTGATCATAAGATCAATAAAGTGTCATCGGAGCACAACTAGGTGTCCTCATGATCATCGGAGCGCAACTGGAAGTCTTCATCATCATCAGTGGAGTCATCAATGCTCAAGTAACTGTCAACCATCAGTCAAACTAACTATGGTAAGTGTAACTGAGTGTAACTCAATGTAACTAAGTGTAATTGAGTGTAACTGACTGCAACTGAGTGTAACTGACTGTAACTAAGTGACAACTGGACTGGTAGGTGAAGAAGGGCGAGTTGCTCCCTAAAATCAAGGAAGAAGGGCGCATTAAGCAACTGGAGGGCTAAAATTGAATAGTGAGAAGCTCCTGGGGGCTGGCTAACTGAGGGCTAGCTGTTGGATTGATGACTGGGATGCATGAAAAATGCATGCAAACCCTAAAGGTGCATGCATGACTGAAAATGTAAATGATCAAAATACTGGTGGGACTAGGATGGAGTATAGGAATATCCTAACACTGATGTCCAACCTCTCTTACCCTACCACGTGGCTTTTCAAATCCAGGTGGTGTGCCTTCAGAGTTTTGTCAAACGTACTATGGTTGACGAAGGTGCCTCTGCATTAGTAATGTCGTTATCTTGTTGGAAAGCTCTTAGCTCTCCTCCCCTACTCGCGTCTAGAACCACGCTCACTGCATTCGATGGTCATTCTTTTAAGCCGCATGGAATTATACCTTCCCTTGTTGTCTCCTTGGGAGGTAAGTCTGTGCCTATTGAAGTTGAGGTGGTTGATGCGCCCATCGACTACAACCTTTTACTGGGTTGAAATTGGATGTATGCCATGAAAGCTGTAGTGTCCACTGTATTCAGAGTTATCTGCTTTCCTCACGAAGGCAAGATTGTGACCATCGATCAGCTGGATTACGTTAACTCCTCTTCCACAGCATCCACGGGATCCATAGTCTTGCAGGTTACTCATTCTCAGCCGGCAACTGGGAACATGGGTGTTGGCATGTACCCTTCATTGATGGGAACTTATGATTTTGCCGCACCTGTGAATTTTATTGGAACTATTACCGACAATGCGTCTCCTCCTTCGCATAATATGTCATTCCGGACCTCCTATTTCGATGATCCGTGGAATTTACCATCCATGAGTTCCACGTCTGGAAACATTTCGCATGTTGGGATGTCTATGCCACTATCTATAGCTGAGCTTGCTTACCATCATATTCAACAAGCCACTGTAGAACCAGATCTCTCCTCTTCCCAGACAGTTGAGGAAGATCCCGTTACACTGCCGGTTTGGGCAGCCAGCTTGTCTTGTTCCCACGATTGTCTCGATAATACTTTGCCTTATGATGAAGCTATTATGGAGGCCATGTGTGGTAGTGAGAGACCTTGGGAAGATATGCACCATCGCTCTTATTTCCTTCCCAAACTCGAGCTCACCGAACGAGAAGAGTTTAGGACGACTCTAGCAGAGATGGTTGGTCATCCTGTGGCTCTTTTGGAGTCGCATGATGTTTTCACAGAAGGGAATATGGCTAACATTTCCCCAACTACGTCGATCAATATATCTCGTACTCCCAGAATAGTTGAAAATGTTTACATCGGTGATGATTGCACTCCTGAGGAGATTGCTATTTACACTGAATTGTTTACAGAACTTTGGGAAGCTTTCGCCTGGTCATATGAGGAGATGCCAGGAATAGATCCTCACATTGTTGAACATGAGATTAGAATGTATCCCAATGCTAAATCGGTTCGACAACGCTTACGTGCTGTGAACCCTAGAAAAGTAGACGCTATCAAGGCAGAGGTGGAGAAACTGCTCAAGGTTGGTTTCATCTACCCCGTTCCCCTTACCAAATGGGTGTCAAACCCCGTTCCTGTGGATAAGAAGTAGGGAATGATCCGTGTATGCACCAACTTTAGGGATTTGAATCGTGCATGTCCAAAAGACAACTTCCCCACACCATTCATAGATCAAATATTGGGTGCTTGCGTAAGGAGTGAGATTTTCTCCTTCATGGACGGATTTTACGGATATAACCAGATTCAAATCAAACCCGAGGATCAACATAAGAAAAATTTTATTTGTCCTCGGTGAATTTTTTCACATCAGAAAATGCCCTTCAGCCTTAAAAACACCGGAGCTACATTTCAGCGTGCCATGACCTATGCCTTTCACAATCTTAAGACGATTATGGAGGTTTTCTTGGATGATCTTGCCGGCCATTCTCGCAAGAGGATGGACCACCCCAAGCACCTCCGCATGATTCTCGAACGATGTATACGATACAAGATTCGATTGAATACTAACAAATTAATTTTTGCTGTAAGGACGGGTCGCCTTCTGGGCTTCATAGTTTTGAAAGAGGGTATTAGAGTTGATCCTCTCAAAGTTGAGGCAATACTTTAGTTGCCTCCTCCGCGCAATTTGTTACAACTTCAGAGCCTCCAAGGGAGAGCCACTTTTCTACGCCGTTTCGTAGTCAATTATGCTAATCTTACCAAAGGTTTTGCGCGCTTATTGAAGAAGGACACACCTTTTATCTGGGATGAGCGAGCCCAACAGTCTTTCGATGCCCTTAAGAAAGCTTTGGTATCGGCTCCTATGCTTAGTCCACCAAACTTTGCATGAGATTTTATCCTTTATGTGGTCGCGTCTCAAGAGACGATTGGCATGGTCTTGGTTCAGGTTGATGATGTGCTTATCGAGCATGTCATCTATTACCTTAGTCGAAATCTAGTAGACACTAAGCTAAGATATACTCATGTGGAAAAGCTGGCGCTTGTGACTGTTCATTCAGTTCAGTGGTTATGACATTACATTTTTCTTAGAACGACCACAGTTGTCACGCATATCAATCCATTTCAGTTCGTGCTATCACGACGCCTTATTGGGGGGAAGTATAATAAATGCATTGTTATCCTTCAAGAATTCAATCTCGATTTTGCTTCGGCGAAATCAGTGAAATCATTGGTATTTGCTGAGCTTATGTCGGACCTTCCGAGACTTGATGAGGATGTCATTCATGAAGATTCGTTTGTGGATGAACACTTGTTTCTTATCTTGTCAGAGGACCCTTGGTATGGAGATATTGTATATCTCCAAACTTTGAAGTTTCCTCCGCACTATTCACGAGATGAGTGACGATGTGTGAAACATCACGCTAAATATTATACTATCGTCGGTGACACTTTGTATCGCCGAGGAAAGGATTCTATTCTCCGTCGGTTCTTAACTCATGAAGAAGCGGAGCGGGTGCTTAATGATTTTCATGCTGGGGCGTGTGGCAGCCACTTATCCGGGCTTGCTACAACCCAACGTATTATGCGAGCTAGTTATTTTTGGCCTTCCATCTTTAAGGATTGTGTTAATGCTGTGAAGAGATGTCACCCTTGCCAGGTGTTTTCTTGGAACATACACTCGCATCCAGTGCCCCTTCATTCGGTCTTCATCGTCGATCCCTTCACCAAGTGGGGGGTGGATTTCATGGATTGCAAACCAGCTTCGGCTGGGGGCATCACCATATCATAGTGGTCGTGGACTATTTTTCCAAATGGGTTGAGGCCATGCCTACCGTTAAAGTTGATGGTGCTACAGCAGCCCACTTCGTATTCAATCAAATTATCACTCAGTTCGATATTTCGAAACAGATCGTCATTGACCATGGCAGTCACTTTCAGAACAAGATGATGGAGGATTTGTCTCTCAAGCTTGGGTTTCTTCAAGAACACTCATCTTCTTATTATCCCCAAGCGAATGGTCAAGTAGAAGCAGTCAATAAGTCTTTGAAAACCATTCTCCAACGTACCATCCAACAAAGCAATACCAATTTCCACATCATGTTATATCCTGCTTTGTTGGCGTATCGAACCGCAGTCAAGGCTGCCACTGGGTTCTCACCGTTTCAGCTAGTTCACGGTGTGGAGTCACTTTTACCGATTGAATGCGAGATCCCTTCACTTAAACTAGCCATAGAGCTCCTCCCTGATACGAAGGGTCTTGAGCAACGTTTAATCCAGCTTGAACAACTTGAAGAGCAACGTCGAGATGCCGCTGTGGCTATAGATGCCAACAAACGTCGTGTTAAGGTTCAATATGATAGGTCTGTCCATTCCCCACAATATGCTGAAGGTGACTTGGTCCTCTTATATGACCAAGATAAAGAACCCCTGGGGGTAGGCAAGTTCAAATCCATGTGGCATGGTCCTTATGTCGTGAGGCGTGTCCTGGAAAAAGGAACCTATGAATTAGAAGACTATGAGGGGACTATCTTGAAGGAGCCTAGAAATGGGCTCTACCTCAAGCGATATTATGCTTGAACCTCTGGTTCAGGCTGATACTTTTGTATACTATTGTATAGTTGCTTCTGTACATAGTTTAGATTTCTTTTGGTTTTCGGGTCTGCTGATTAGCTTTCTTTTGATTGACAGATGTCAGCAGAGTTTCCTACGTTCTTAGGATTCGCGGATGGTGCTAGCCGTCATACGCAGCAGCTTGCTTTTGCTTCCTGGGTTATTTTCTCACCTGACCACCTAGTTGTGTCCTCAGGAGGTGCTTGTCTTGGTCCTACATCCAACAATGTGGCTGAGTATAGTGTCGTCATTGAGCTACTTCAGGATGCTATTTCCCATGGCATCCAGTCTTTAGAAGTCCTCCTGGATTTGCAACTAGTTGTGTCTCAGCTGAATGGTCAGTATCGTGTGCGAGATCCTACGCTACTACGGAAATTCCTAAGGGTAAGACTCTTGGAACGACATTTTGTTTCAATTACATACATACATGTTTTGAGAAGTGTTAATCATGTATCTGATGCATATGCTAACTATGTATTAGATTGGCATTTGTCACATTCATCATGAAGCACACAAATATAAGAAGACATTCATACATTTGTACATACACACACATAGTAGAACCAGAGAACCAAAGTTTTATATATATAAATATGTCCAAAATGGTAGTGTCATACAAAACTGGAGACCGTAACCCTAAAAAATATACATATCGATACAAAAAATGAGATCCTGAGATATCTACTCCCTACGAGGAGGCCTAGCTGCCACCCCAACAAGATGTGTCTCGTAGAAGTACTGTACTGCATTGGCTACCCGCTACAGTAGCCGCACCCAGTCACCCGGAACCCCCACTACTTGGCGCTGCATGGCCTCAGGTAGTCTCGCCACCTCTATCTGTGGAACCCTAGCAACCATCCGTGTGAGGTTGCGCCGCAAGGTCTGTAGAGTGCGTCCTACTACAACATCGCCTACCTCCTCACCCCTACCTCGACGACCATGTCTCAGGAAGCCATCAAGTCTCACTGGGCCTTTGTCTGCGAGCAAACAGTCAAACATTAGCACATGATACTACCACCAAAAAGATTTTTGCATTTACATATATAATCAAAAATCTATAAAAATTTGATATACAAAAACCTAAAAAGAGTACTCACCAATGTCTCTGAATGCTGCGTCTGGTGGGAGTGGCATGTCCCTATCCTGGCGGAAGTCTATCCCTGCATAGGGGTAGTCCTCTATGGCAATGACCTGCCGGTCCCACCAGTGGAAGAACTCCTCGGTATATGGTGATGCCAGACGGCCACCACCCTGTCGTGTCAAGACCTCAGCCCACCGGGTCAAGGCTAGATCCCGGAGACTATGAGGAGGGACATCCACCCTCGGACTAAGCCCTGGAACCCTCTCAAAGAAGAAGCTGCATAGGATACTCCCATACCCAAATTTTTTGGCCTTCCCTTCTTTGCATTCTGTCAATTGGGTCTTCATAGGCCCCAGCAGTGTGGTACACCAGTCAAATCCTATAGGCTGCATGCATTGTGATGCATAGAACATCACTGGTCTGGACGCCTGGTGCAGAGCTTTGGATCCCATGATCCGCACTAAGGTAGCCACAATAATCTTCATGCTCAGATTTACTATGGCATTGATGGGAACCTAACTTCCCACCGTGCGTGTGTTTGTGGGGCAATACCGCGCTATGTAGTCAAGGACGGTGATCTCACCACCCACAGTACGAGACCAAAGACTAGCCTCCTCACCTCGACGAGACAAACCGGTAATGAAGTAGATATCATCCACTTCCAGTGTGAGGATTTTCCCATTGAGATTGCAGTTCTATGCATCAACATCCCAATAGTCGATCAAGCGACGGAGTAATAGGTTTTGGGCCCTCAAACCCCTTATACTCCAAAATTTGTACAACCCACATGCTTGAAATTTCTGCTGTGCTTGCACGTCGTTGCGCATGGCCTCATCAACTTGGTCATGCTCCCTCTCCCTCCACTCTAGAACCATCCTGGAGTGAAGAAAAACAAGCATTTTAGTCAAATTCTTTTAAAAAACCAACTACACGGCCGTACCCGCGGGCTAACTTGTATATAGGTGTGGGTACCCGCGGTCAGGCTTTGCATTGACTGCGAGTATATTGCCCTACCCGCGACCCGCATAGCTACAGCCCGCAGGTAGCGCCGAAGCCATTTAGGGCTTGGCCAAACAAAAAATCCCACCGCTGAAAATAAAAATGAAAGCATTGAAATGAAAGGTATGGATGAGACTACCAACCTACTCCGGACGGTTCGATGAACGATCTCTTGTAGCTCCCAGAATCGGCAACTGAACTTTCAGGTGAAAACTAACCACAAAGCTCCAAATGGGTGAATAGTAAAAATGAATTGTAAATTGTAATTTTTTATTACTATTTATAATTTTCAGGACCCACTTGTCTATAGTTTTTACCGTTTTGTGCCGTTATGGACTAATATAATGTCTTGGAGTAGTATTTTTTAATCAAATTTCTTCGACGAAAGCTATTCTGGACCATTTCACACCTACGGCAGGTATGTTTCACACCTGGCATATAGGTTAGATGCCATTTCCATGTGCATTATGCATTTGACCTGTTGACCATTTTCATAAACCCTAGGTGCGACCCTGCTTCGTAACTGACACGGAACCTTCACACTGCTATAGAAGTGTCGTTATGTGGCGGTAGGGATTTTCCGAACATGGGTACCCTAGTTAGAACCCTTTTGTGCATTGTGGTGCCCATGCAGTTGTTTGTCCTTAGAATTGGGAGTCCTTTGTAGTTACGCCATGATATTGCGATAAAGACTCATACTCTACTTTGCCTTATGCTGGCCATCTCCCTTAAGGACTCCCCTCAGTTATATCATGTTGTGATTGCATTGCATCATCCTACTTACCGCTTGAGCCTTGTGTCGGCTCCTGCTTGCTGCTTGAGCCTTGTGTCGGCTCCCGCTTACTCAGTTGTTAGCCTGGTGCCTGAGCACTTTTCCCTGTCGAGCCCTGTAGAGATTATATTTTCCCTTCACTATTTGATGACCTGAGTTCTTCCAAATCCCTCTGCATAGCAGGTACCTCGTGCTGGTTGATGGGGGATGCCTTAATTCCCTCCTTCTAGTGAGTCTCCTTCCGTCGACTTCAACCCATTTATTCCGGGACTTGAGGCTTAGAGTTCGGTTGAGTACCTTGAGGCTTGCAATCATTAGTGGCAAGTTCTCTCGCCATCGATAGTTTTGGGAATACATGAATGTCCCTTGATCGATGGATTCATCCTAGTGTTTGACTTCAACTCATTTATTCACACTTTGATGATTGTGCTCTGTGCCTTGATGCCCATTTTCATTATTGATGGTTTATCTCGCGTCTGTTAATGGTATACACCATTGACCGGTAATCAGACGATGTCACATCAGGTTCGACCCCAATTCCTTTATTCACTTGATGGGACTTGCACCGTCGAAGACTTGTGTAGAAGACCCACAGGCGATAGTGCCATTCAGTATTCTACTTATGACTTTGAATTTACATCTGAGATATCACCTCTTAGATATCAACAGTTTGTACCTCTAGTTTTCACAAGTTGTTTCCTTTTCAGCAGGAGACCATATCTTACTATAGAGGGATCATGGCTATGATCACTTATGACATGTATTCAATATGCACTGCCTATTCATGGCCATTGTATTAGATTGTTGTACTACCGACATGTATTTAGGGATACTATTGTATTATAACGAGGGAGCTGCTCTTTCCACTTGTGTCTCCATCACTCCACTTCTGAGTTTGATAATGTATTTCGGCCATCGTAGCATCAGTATCTGACCTCACACATTAGGGGGCATCTATTACAACGTAATATTCCACCTTGTGAGCATCAGCATTCTTTGGCCTGTAGGATCCATTTCACTAACTCAGATTCACTTTATATCTTTTAGACATATTTTTTCCTTATTTTTCCTCTGACCCACTTGTTGCATCACTATAGCAAGTGTACCCGCGAGTTGCATCAATATAGCCGACGGGTATCAAGTAAAATGGTAAAAATCACTAGTTTATTACTTTTTATTCCCAAAAAGCGGTCATTGGGTGACCTTTGGCTCTCCATCTTCCCAAGTAACGTCTCGATGTGTCCTTTCACTTACCTTTGAGAGGACTATATATTGAGCACATATGGATTATGGACGGGAGGAGAAAGAAGAGCAAGAGAACTCTAGTGGATTTTTTACCTATCATGAGTCTACACTCATTGATCCTTGTAGTTTTGAACCCTTTATGTTCACCTTCCAAACTCCTATCTAGTTTGAGTTTTCCATTCATGGAGGATTGAAGTGGTGGAGGCACAAGTGGATTGATCCAGATCTTGGTTCAGATTGGTTGCCAGCAAGAGGTCGTATCACTTTGTACTTCTTCTTGTTTATTAATAGAAATACTCATATTCTCGTCCATTAACGTTGTAAATGTTGTTTATCTTACATTGGGTTGCATTTACTTGTTATATCATGGGCCATTGTTATTGATGATGTTAATGCCATCTATATATTATATGTACTTGTTGTATATTGGCTGTCAAGATTAATTTGCAGATTCAAGTGCACGGATCGGAAAGCTCCAACGGGGATCTACATCAAACATTTGGATCGAGGTTGGTTATATTCTTCATTATCTTAGCATTGTCATTTATATAGCATAGTTCTGAGAATTGAGTTGATTTATGGTGGTCATCTGTCTGTTGTGGTCTACCCCAAGCCATAGTGAGTTTTCTCCAACACAAGTTGCCAATAAAATCCAATGGGGGATCCATATATATGAACCTTGGGACAAATTTGAGAGCATTAGATACCCCGAAATCCATAGAAAAACCCAGTTTTTATAGCCCAGAAGTCCAATGACGGGATTGAGTTATTTGATCACCCAATTGAGAAATTCCAAGTGTGAATTCCATAACAGAGGTTGGGAATGCTTGATAAACCCAGTGAAGGCTGGAAACTCAAGGATTTAGCAGCTTGGACCTTTCTATGCCCATCTTGAAGAGCACTGGAGGGAAGGGATTCCCGAAGGACTGTGCAGCAGAGAAGGGGACCTTCCTTGTGTTGGGAGTGGTAGGTACTGTGGGTGCCTTGACTAATTGAATTAACTTGAGATTCCTATAGCTCTTTGGTTGAGCTCACTGGCTTAGCATTTCCCTCCTCTATCTTTGTATGCTTGATAAACCCAACTATGTGTTGGCTTAGCATAGCTGTTGAGTGAAACCATGGCTATGAGTGAGCCCATCTAGTTCCTCCTTCGTGGATGCACAACCCAGCTCGGGGGTGATCTCTCAGCTGAAAGAATATAGGTTGGACAGAGATCTATGGTTGGGTGGAACATTGCTCTCACATAGCCAGTTGTTTGGACAACTTCATCTCAAAGATAAGTGTTCTCTATGTTTAAATTATATGCATTCTGTGTTTTTCAATGTGTTAATTCTGAATGATAATTATTTATGTTAATGGATTTGATATGAAGTACGTGCATAGCATGAGAAGGGGATTGATTCTCTACATATTGAATCATCCTTCACTTGTGATAGATATGTTGATGCATTATAATTGTGTGTGTGCAAATATGATTTAATTCCACTGTGTTTATATGGAGTATGAACTTGCACACAGAAGTTTTTATTTATTATAAATTTCTTAGTAATGTATGGGGCCGAGATCTTCAAGTAAGTCAGTATGTTTGGTCATGTTTCCTCCCTTGCACTAGATTGATGGAAGGGGACGTGACACTACTGATGTGAGATATATTTTATATTCGTAATAGCTACTTCTGGCCATGGGAATCATAAGACGAGGGAATACCTAGTTGTAATTAGATGCCAGGAATCCAACGAAGCTAACGGTTTGGATATCAGATTCATGGTTTGTGTTTTGTGGCGTGTTCCAACTCGCTTTCCAAGACTATTTAGGGACATATGGGAAATTGCTCATAGGGCCTAAATTCGTAACTAAGCAACATAATAGAGTTCCATAAGTTTCAACATGTGTGTCTGGGACTAGAAAAGGTGATCATTGCATACTGGGGCTCTCATGATCGAGTTTACCCAATTTGAACCCTCGATGCAAAAATTGCATTTTGACCCATTGAGAAAAACCCTAGTTTCTCCTCTTTCCATATAGAGACTAATTCTGGCCATGGGGATCGCAAGACAAGGGAATCCCTAGCTATAATTTGATTCCCAAAATCTAATGGAGCTTACAATTTGGAAATTGGGCTCATGGTTTGTGTTTTGTGGGGTGTTCCAACTTGCTTGCCAAGGCCATTCAGGGACATATAGGGAATTTCTCATAGGACCTAAAATCATAACTGGGCAGCATAATATAAGAGTTTCATGATCTTGAACATTTGTGTATGTGCTTATAAAATATGATCATGACATACTAGGGCTATTTTGATCGAGTTTATCCAATTTGAACCCTTAATGCAAAAATTGCATTATGACCCATTGAGCAAAACCCTAGTTTCTCCTCTCACCATACAGAGGATACTTACAACCATGGGGCTCGTAAGATGAGGGCATCCCTATCTATAATTTGATGCTTGAAATCTAACAGAGATGATGGTTTGGCGATTGGACTCATGGTTTGTGCTTTGTGGGATGCTCCAACTCACTTTCCAAGGCCATTTAGGGACATATGGGAAATTTCTCATAAGGCCTAAATTTGTAACCGAGCAACATAATCGGGTTCTATGAGTTTCAACATGTGTGTCTGGGCCTAGCAAAGGTGATCATGCAATACTAGGGCTCTTTCCATCGAGTTTATCCAATTTGAACCCTTGATGCAAAAATTGCATTGTGACCCATTGAGAAAAACCCTAGTTTCTCCTCTTGCATAATAAAAGATGCTTTTGAACATGAGACATAGAAGGCATGGGAATCCATACCTGTAATTCAAGGCCTGGACATTAATGATTATGATGATGATGATCACAATGAAATTGGCGATGATGATAATGATGATGATGATGTGGATGATGGTGACAATGATAATAATATTGAAGATGATGGTGACTATGAAATTGGCGATGGTGTAGTTATTTTAACGTGATTTATCATGTTCATCATTGTGATTTTTAATGTTGAATTCAGTTTTGAATTATCCTCCATGAGTGTGTTATCCCACAGTGCGTTAGTATGTTGTTTGACATAGCAAATAAGAGGCTGCATATATATATATGTGTGTGTGTGTGTGTGTGTGTGTGTGTGGGTTAATGCAAGCTAATGAGGGTCACTTTTGGCGCCTTAGATGCAATAGACAACTGAAAAATCAGGCATCCCTCAACTTACTTGGAGTTTTTGAGATACTTACATAAGATATATTGCATTGAGTAAAAAATATGAAATGTAGTAAATTGAATCATGTTTCCGAATATATAAGTTTTATGTATTGAAACTTTACATAACTATGTCAAATTTCATCTTTTCTAACAGTCACTTTTTATTTTTTTGGCAAATGATAAGGTATATGTTTTTGTGGGTGCAGCCTTTGAGTGCTTAAATGATGGTTTCGAGCTACAAAAATTGGTAGACATGTAGAGAACACGTATCACTAGTGCAACTGTCACTATTTTTTCAAAATTAAATGTTTAATTTTTATTTATTTTTTAATTGTCTAATTGACCAAACCTCGAGAATGGTATGTTAAATGTGGGTGTAGCATTTGAAGGTATAAATGCAATCATTTCGACTTGGATTTTTTTATAGAGCGTAGAGATCGGTCTCTACTAGTGCATCATACAATTTATTTTAAAAATGGTTTTGAAATGAAAAAGTTACGGAAGAAACACTCACAGCATGTGTTTTGACATAAGGAGTGATGATACAAGAAAAATAGGAAAATAATAGAAAAAATTAATATTTTTTTTTTTAAATTACATATTTGGAATCTGCATAAAAAATGCTATCTATGCCTAAAATTTCATAAAAAATGGTTGTGTATGTCATGCTTTAAAGAGTGTTGAAATACATGCATATTGAGAAAAATGGTGGAAATGGCCAATTAATTATGGTTTAGCACAACAAATAGCACAGGTTTGGTAAGTCTGAACCAACCACATAGGACTGTGGATGACACGCGGATGCATGAGGAGGCATGTTTTAGGCACTAAGGAATGTTCGCACGTTTTGTTTAAATTCAAATTTGTATTCCCGTGCTTGGTGTCAACAAAAACGCTTTAGATTTTTAGAGTTACAAAACGCTCTAGCGTTATAAACCACACAAACTTTGTCCTAAGTGTTGAATGGAGATAAGGGGTGTGTGAGAGAGAGAGAGGAGATACGAGGGGGGAAGCAAGGGACATAAATTTATGGAGGTGGAGAGAGGAATGAGGAGGGAGAAAATTAAATGCCTAAACCCATAAGTCCTAAGGCCCAAACAACCTAAATCCCTAAACCCCTAAGCCCTTAACACATAATCCCTTAACACTTTAAATCTAGTGTGGTGTTGTAATTGATTGTTGAGTGTGTCTCTCTAAAAGACACTCATGTTTTGCAAGAGTGTGAGATCAATGCACATTAGGAAGAAGGGACCATCGAACTGTAGAACTACATGAGAACACACAAAAAGTGTGTGATCTACTAGAGGCAGTGGAGACCGTTTGCTACCAGAACCATTGTTAACCATCGGTGCATTGAAAGGATCCATCGTCAAGAAGTTGTTATCCTAGCCTGTCTGTGCCCATCTAAGATCACTGAGAGAAAGAGTGATCTGCCACGTGTTGAGGCCTCGGATGTGCAGGGTATGCAAAGTGTTGGAATTAGGTTCCTAAGCTCTCAACAGAGGGTGAAAACCCAAACTGAAAGGCTTCGAAAAGCCCTACGCAAGGACAGGTCTATCCCCAGCCTGTTTGGTGTAGTAATCTCCCACGGATATTCGGCCTCCGCTGGCACTCTAAGAGTTGATGGGTTTTGATCCAAAGGATCAATTTTCAAAAGAAGAAAACCTAAGTGTAAAAGTCTGTAAACACTAATCTACTTAAAGGAATCTAAGCTAAGTTAGATCTATCCTAAGAAGATGTTTGGAATAGGTGCAGATCAGCTTGATATATAAATAAACAAATCACTTATCAATTACACAGAAATGTATAACAGGTTCAGTGATTTGTTCAACTCAAGTTATAATTAATTAATGAAAATCAACTAATGGAAAATTGAGTTTGTTAAACATTCAAGACTTGATCTGTAACTTGATATGCTAATTGAAAAATTAACACCATTTGTAACTTACTGAAAGAATCATTTGCAGAAATCGATAAAAGATTTTAATAGAAGAAACTCTTTAAAATCCTTATGAACACATGAATCATGAGTAATGATAAACCAGAACTGTAGATTGATATGTTTAATAAATTGCAAAGATTAAAACAGTGTCAGATAAACCACTTGGAGAAATCTCATTCATTAAATAAACTTGATAAATTGACAAAAGTGGATCTGAAAAGTAACTTTATTGTATTCAATAACCAGTTTGTAAGAAACTACAAGCTTGCATCAAAACAGAGCATTCCCAGCCTCTCCTATTGATTTTTGTCTCCAAGTTCCATCCTCCTTTGTCTATGAGGGATCATCTCTTTAAATAAGAGTTTACAAAATGATAATAATAACAGTAAATTCCCACAAACCGGGATTACAAAATCAAAGATAAACTATAAAACACTTTTCAAGGCGACTTTCTTTCAGCAAAATTCTCCGAACGAGAGTCATCTTCTAATTTCAGGAAGAATCCCATTACAGACTGTAGAATTCATCGACAAATTACTTCCTGTCTATAATAGGCAACAAGAGATCTGAAAAATATTCCTTAGGAACTTTTGAATGATCGACAATGTCTACAAAAACGGAGAAATCATCCAGTGGGTCTTGCTTAATGGAGGTTGGCGGAATGACAGGGACATCATTGATTATAAGATCGTGGATAATGGTATCATCTCGACCAATTGACTCTTTAGGAATTTCCTTTTTCTTCCCTGAAGGAGCTGCATGTAGACATATGGAACTTCAGAACCGTCCTCTTCGCTGCTACTGCTTGTATCAGGAACATCTGCATCAAAAGGTGGTGACATAGGTTCTTGATACAACAAAGATTGAAGTTCCTCATCTATACAGAATTTGTCCAACAATTTGTGATCTGTCTGCATATTGCTCATACAAGATTATTAGAAGGAAACCTATGGAAATCAAATACATAATAGTTGCACAGAATCTAAACGTCGATTTGATTGCCTCATATATGTTCCCATATTTAAAAGAACTGATAAAAACTGTAATGATTGAGCATAATGAATTGCTATGATTAAAATCTTACGATCTGGGGATTGCAATCATTTAAGGTGTCATGAAGCAAGTAGTATCATGTATTAACCAAATTTGGATTACGATGAAGTACAAATTTAGTTAAATCATGCATGACTAGAAGTCGCATCTGAAACCTCATCATTACAGCTTAATCCAATCAACAATTATGACTTCGAATTTGAGCCGAAGGTGAAAACCACAGCCAAAACGTTGGTTGCCAACATGACGAAGAGCAGAGAATCCACACATTCGAACAACGATGCATTTCAAAATTGATAACAACTGAAAAACCATCAAGGTGACCTTGGTAAGAAAATGGCAATAATAATCCACGTAGGAGCGTAAATTTTCGACAGTAAAAATGATATTGAAAAATAGAAAAATCGTATATTTATGGGTTTTCTGGTCGGATCAAATCTGGACCATAGATTCTGAAGAAATGAATGGCTGAGATTAGCCCCTATGGGATGCGTGATCAGATTTGAAAATCAAACTTTATTCAAAATTCCCGAAATTCGCAATCCGAAATTCTGGGTTGCGGGTTTCGAGTTTTACAATTTTTACAAAATGAACAAACGTGTTTCCGAAATCTGCAACCCGAAATTCCAGGTTTCGAAAACGAAAATGAAAACAAATATCAAAATCAAATAATTTTTTCCGCAACCTGCAATCCACAATTTGCGGGTTTCGGGATCAAACAATGCAATTTATTGGCGTAACGAATTTCCGCAACTCGAAATCCACAATTTGCGGGTTGCGGGTTTTGGGATCGAAAACTCATAAAATATTTACACGGTCTTTCTGCAACCCGCAATTTCGGGTTGCCAGATTTGGGTTGACGAAATCTTGAAAGAAGAATAAACGATTCCTGCAATCCGCAATTGCGGGATTGCAGGATTTCGGGTTTCGAGATTTCAGGATTTCGGGATTTGCAGTAAGAAAATGATTTTTGGGAAAAATCTAAGGTTTTCTGCAAATCAAGAAAACAACTAGAAACTTAGAAATTTTCAAAGGAAATAATAATGATAACTAAGCAATCCAAACAATGGGTGATATGCCATGGCAAAGCAAAAATTTAAAACTTACCTAAATACCTTGATATTTACAAAATGGGGCTCCATGCTAAGAATGAAGCATGAGATCTGTTGTACCTACAACAAATGGTGACTGGTTGGGACAAACCAGTTATCTCTGCAAAAACTTCAGTTGAAGAAAGTATGTCAGCCCACTGATTTCCAACCTGAAATATTTAGAAGATGTTTACGAGAGACAATCAACAGGAAGTATTAGCAAAAGATTGATATATTCCCATCTTTGATAAAATTAGAGATAATGCAAATCTTATAAGGAGATTCAGGAAACAACAAGAAACCTTTTGTCAATATGTGATTCACAGGAAGACAGCTTTAGATGAACCTGGGGGCAAACTTCATAATACTCTGGATATCCAAATCATAAACCACTTTGATTAATTAATCACCTTATTCACATAATTTTATTATATATTTTTTTTTCTTATCTGTCTTCTCTTTTTTTTCTTTTTGAAAATAGAAAGCTAAACATAAGACTTTGTTGGCATAAGACCATTTCCCTGACTTGGTGATTAGATTTTGGCAATGCCATTCACAAGCTTTATTTGGAAACTGAAAAAGCTAGCTCAGTAATGAGACCCCTTGACTTCTAGTTATAACACTGAAAGCAATTATCATGGCTTCATGACCACATAATGATAATTCCAGTCCAAAATCAAACCCATGATCATGGCATGGATGGCTTGTGATAAGACTCCCCCGTCCTTATGTACAACATTGTCTTATAAAGAAAATAAAATAGACAGTTTATTAAGGTGCGAACTGCAGGACACCACCATGGCTTGGGGACCATATGACAGTGGCGTTACTCACTGATGTATTGCAGATCATGAATGGACCGACCTGTAATAGGATCTTCCATCTTTCAGTAAACTGAAATCCATCTTCCAAGTTTGGTGGCTTGGTGTGAAGATGTCATTCCACTCACATCTATGAACCTAATGGGATGGCTTGAAAACAAGACCCCCCATCCTGCAATCTACAATTATTAAATGATGTTATTTTTCAAGGTGATTGTGATAGGATCCAGAGCAGATAAAGGTTTTCCAGGTTATTGAGATATGATGTCTTACACATGTGAAACATAAGACATAAGTTAGTCATTTTCCACAATCTCAATTAAAAAAATGAAGCATGTATAAGATAATGACCAAGGTGGAAAGGTATCAATCAGAATTATGCCATTGATGATCATCTATTCTTTGTAAGAAAAATTCTGACATAGGCTGAGAAAAACCAAGACCGACATAACATCCTAAAACTTCAGCTCATATTATCTTTGAGACAAACTGACCATCAACCATAACCAAATGTGTGGGTTTATTCAAAGGACAAACTAAATAAAAGAAAACCATTCAAAAGAAAGAAAATGCAAAACACACCAAACTGATGTACAAAGTGCACCAGACTATTTAGACAAAATAATTTTTAAGCAGTGACACATTCACTGGATAGGTGTCAATGACCCCTTCCAATGTCTGTAACCAAATAGTACTTGGACCAATATTTTCTGTAATAATGAAAGGCCCAAGCCAAAGGCGTTGGAATTTGGTATACTGGTTTTTATCCTTGTGCTGTTTATCCCATCTCAGCACCAAATATCCCACTGAAAATTCCCTATCATAAGAGGATTTTTCATCAAACCATCTCTTAACCATTTGCTAATGATGATATAACTTATTTTTAGCCACCTCTCTGTCTTCCTCCAGCTTAAGCAAAGTATCAATCCTCTGCTGGAGAGGAGAGGAATTTTCCTCTTCAATAGATTGGGCTAACTATTGGTAAGGTTAGATGGAAGAATAGCCTCCTTTCCATAGACCAAAAAATAGGGAGAATTCCCAATGGCTGCCTTTGGAGTGATTTGATCTGCCCAAAGAGCATTATAGAGCTATGTGTGCCAATCCTTCTGATGAGTGGCTACTGTCTTCTTGAGGATATTTATCAGGTTCTTGTTAGAAGATTCAGCAAGCCCATTACCCTGTGGGTAATAATTGGCAGAAAATTTTAATTTAATCCATCTTTCAAAGGCGTGCTATGTCCATTCAATTGAGGAAAAATAGGATGCATTATCAAAAACAAGATACTCGGGGGCACCAAACCTTGTAACTATCTGACTGTCAAGGAACGAGATTACTTGGTTCGTGTTGCATTGCTTAAGGGGGACTGCCTCCACCCATCTGGTAAAGTAGTAAGTTGTTGTAAGGATATACCTGTGCTGAAGGGAGGAGGTAGGATTAATAGGACCAACAACGTCCAATCCCCACTGCTGAAATGGGAACTGAATTGTTACTGGTTGTAGAGGAAAAGCAGGTTTCTTGAACTTCCATGCACACTTTTGACATGGTTCACACCTCCTAGCATAGGCATAAGCATCTTTAAACAGAGTGGGCCAATAATATCCATCCCTGAGAATCTTGTGTGATGTGGTCTCACCTAAGAAATGACCTCCAACAGGTCCTGCATGAAATTGAAAAAGGATGTCATCAGTTTCAGTTTTCTCCAAGCATCTAAGAAAGACTCCATCATGATTTTTTCTAAACAAGACTCCATTAATGAATTGATAAGGAGCAGATTTCAACCTTAAGGCTCTGCATTTTTTGAAGTCTAAAGTTTCGGGGGCAAACCCATGGCTTAGAAGAAACCTGATATGGTCATACCATTCAGACGCCGGAGTATCTATTGCATTAACAAAACCTGTAGGAAGTTCTTCCTCCTGCTCCCACTCAGTCTGATGTTGTACTGGGTCATTCGACTGAGCAGTAAGTAGGAACAAACCTTTCCCTTTCACAATTTTCGCTGTTCTGATTTCCAGATCGTATTTCTGCAAAGCAGTCATCTAATGGGCCCTCTTTTCGCCCAGTTCTTTCTAGATCAGCACGTTTCTTATGGTTGTATATGGCACAATTACCTTTCTTTTAGATTTCAACAAGTAGGGCCTGTAATGTTTCACAGACTTGTACACTGCATAAGCCTTCTTATCAACCTGGGAGTAATTAAGTTCAAATCCCTTAAATGTTGAGCTCATGAAGGAAATTGGAATTTCAGTATCACTATCATGCTTCTGTGTCAATACAGCTGCATAAGAAAAATCAATATCGAAAGTGTATAAAATGAAATCCTTACTAAAATCAGGGGACATCAGGGTGGGAGCTTCTGCAATAGCCCTACGAATTTCAACAAACGCATCTTTATGTTCCTGTGACCAACAAAACTATACATCTTTCTTAACTAATTGTTGCAAAGGTTTAACAATTTGTGCAAAGTTAGGAACAAACCTGCGTACAAAATTGATTTTCCCAAGGAATAACTGCATGGCTTTGCGCGAGCCAGGCAAACCGATCTTTGAAATAGCATCTGTGCGTTCTGGGTCAATTATCATACCTTATTTAGAAATAATGAAACCTAGAAGCTTACCTTCGGTCACTGCGCATATAGACTTCTTGGGGGTCAGTGATATTCTGAATCTCCTGCAGTGTTCAAAAACTTGTTTCAACACAGATAAATGTTCATGTCGTTTCTTGGAATATATAGTAATGTCATCTAGATATACTACGACAAAATTATGCATTAAACCTCTGAAAGCTATATCCATAGATCTCTGAAACGTGGCTTCGGGATTTATCAGCCCGAAAGGCATCCGCCTGTAGGTGAAGGTGCCCCATGGGGTTCTGAAGGTTGTTTTGAGTTGGTCATCAGGAGAAACCATAACTTGGTTGTAACCCGAGAAACCATCCAGGAGGGAGAACATTTCTGACCCTGCTGCCTTTTGGAGAATTTGTTCCATGGGAGGAACAGGATAGTTATCTTTTTTGGAAGCCCTGTTGAGATTCCTGAAATCGACACACAGTCTGATTTCCCCATTCTTTTTACGGATAGGTACAATATTTTCTATCCATTGGGTGTTTCTAACAGGGAATATAATTCTTGATGTCAATAACTTTTCAAGTTCTTTTTTAACAGAGGGCTCCAAACTGGGATGCATCTTTCTCAGTTTCTATTGGTAGGGTTTAACTTCTCGCTTCATAGGGATGTTGTGATGCATAATGCTAGTATCAAAGGTATTCAGTTCGTCATAAGTCTAGGAAAAAACATCTTTATATTCTTTACAAAACCTGATGAAAGCTCTTTTTTCTTCTACAGAACAGTCAACTCCAAGGTTGATGAATCTAGGGTTCAGCTCAGTGCCTAGATTAACTGGTTCATAATTCAAGGAAGAGATTTGTGTTTTGCAGTTGGTTTTTTGTTTAAACTTGTCTTGCAGGTCATAAAACTTTTCTAGGTTGATTACTGACTTCAGGATAATGTTTGAGGGATCAGCTAAGGATCTTTCATGTTCAGCTTCATCTATTTCCATGTGTTGAAAGGTATCTTGAGCTGACAGGAAATCCAAGATCTGTTGATCATCATCAAATACTTTCCAGCTTATAACATTGTCAGGGATGGAAGGTCTATACATCAATTCAATGGAAAAGGTTTTAGGAGACATGCCTTCTGGGGGAATTAACCTAGATGCAGTATTTGCTAAAAGGTCAGCATCAAAATTCTGTGACCTGGGGACTGAGTTAATGTTGAATGCAGAAAAGAAATTGGTGAGTTCTCTTACCATTTTCTGATAATTAGTCAAACGAGGAGAAAGACAGTGTATCTTATTCCTTACCTGTTTAACTATTATTTCTGAAACCCCAAAACACTCAATGACTTGTGCACCCATATCAATGCCTTTTTTGAGTCCCTGCACCAGAGCTTCATATTCAACTACATTATTTGTACAGCAAATTATAGCCTTCAAGCAATCATGATTTTTGTCCCTTTGGGATCAATGAGTACACAACCTGCACCAACTCCATCCTTGGATTTGGAGCCATCAAAAAATAAATTCCATGAAGTGGGATCTAACCTAAAATTGGTATTGACATTATAAAAATTATGTACAATGGTTCTGGAGAATGGTACTGTGGTAGTATTAACAATGTGAGATTCATTTTGTGCATTCTTTGGTGATAAATCAGTAGGCAAATCTCCAAAAAAGGTATCGAAGGTAAAATGTTCAATGTGTGATCTAAAATAACAGGTAGGTTCACTTGAATCATTTAGATCAATCACAGTCTGCTTCATGAATGGCTCCCTACTAATCTTGATCTTATTCGGCTAACCATTGTAGGGTAACCACAGGTGAGACCAATCAGTGGAAAAATATCCCTCGAGCTTTTCTGACCAGTCTCTGCTTAACCACATCTCGTAGGATTTAAGAATGTCAGCTATAACAATGTCAATTGTTTGATGAATCCGAGGATCAGCATACAAAGCCATCAACACATTCCTCAATCTCCCTACTACTCTTACTTTAGATCTATCCAATTAAACAATCTGAGTAGGACAGGGTTCCAAAGTGGCATTAATTTTTCTATAGACAGACAGTGGCATTACATTGGAAGAAGCACCAGAGTCTATCATGCAATTATGTACGTTCCTGTTGAAGATTTCAAAAGTTAGCAAGAAAGGAGGTGTCCTCTTGCTTCCATATTTCTGATCTTCCGGTTTAGTGAGAGAGTCAAAGTTGTTGTTTTGTGATTCTCTTGGTTGTTTGATAACCATGCTTTTGGGTAAAGAATCCCTCATAGAAGGGATCTTTAGAAGTTCAAACAAAGAGATGTTTGCTTTAACTCTTTTTAAATCTTCAGCTAAACTATATTCCAATTCAGGAATTACTGTATCCTTTTGGGGGACAATTTTGTTTTTGTTGGGAGGTGGTGTTGAATATGAAGGGTCCTGAGTGGGTTGTGGTCTCGACCTAGTGTTATAGGGATGTTGAACATTAAACACTGTCTCAGGTTCTTCCTCTTCTTCATTCATTGGCAATTCAGAGAAATAGCTAACAGTATTTACCAGAGGGTCTTCTTCTTCATCTTCTACTTCTGGAAGCTGTCAGTCTTGGTTTGCTTGGTCTTCAGAAGGTTCAGGGATTTTTTGTGACTCAGTGGCAAGGGCTTTGAAAATGGAATAAATCTCTTCAGAAGTTAATCCTTCATTAGGATTAGGAGGTGGATAAGGTCTCCTAAAAGGTGGCCTTACAAAATATCTGTTGTTGTTATGATTCTCATTATTGTTCTTTTTAAGATAAACCATCTCGTTTGACATTTTCTGAAGAAATTTCTTAATGTCAGTCATTTCAAAGGGGTCCTTGTTCTAGGTAGTGGGCTTGGGCACAATGTCAATTTTCTTCCTAGATGTGGATGTAGAGGGTTGTTCTTCAGCAGGATTATCTTTGAGACACTAGATATCATTTTCAACTTGAATGGCTTCAGCATAAGCTTCAAACAAGTTTTCTTTGTGTTCCCTTTTCACCCACATTGCAATGGGAACAGAAAGACCCTTTTCATAATAGGCAACTAAAAGTTGTTCTGCTGGCAGGACAGTGGCAGGGATTCTGTTCTTTAGGTAAGAAAATCTTTGGTTGTAATCTTTAACCCTTTCTTTACCTTTCATTATCATGGAAGATAATTCCAAAACTAAATCCTGTGGTGTTTTGTCATCTCCAAACTTTTGAATGAATAATTTTTCAAACTCATCCCATGATGTTATGGTTCGGGCTTCTAAGGAAAAATACCATGTGGCAGCTTCGCCTTCAAATGTGTAAGGGAAGAGTCTGCAAACCACATCCTCATGCATAACACTCCTAAGTCTAATATCATGCATAAAGGTTTTAATGTGATCAAAAGCAGGTGACTTATCATCTGGGTTGAATTTGGGAAGCCACTTCTCATGGTTCTTTGGCAATCTGTGTTGATCACCAAGTATCCACACAACATCTTAGTCAAGCCAAGGTCTGTTCTGGCCTTCCCCAGCCATAGGTTGTTCTTCTTCTTCTTCTGATGAAGAGTTAGAAGAATGCTCACTTTCATATGAGGAGGATGATGATGAAGGAGGAGAGGGTGGTGGTCCACCTGAAGCAGTAGTGTGTGAAACTTGTTCTATTTCAGTAAACAGTAAATCAAGATCAAATTTAGGGAGCTGCTCTTGGTTTGTTGAACTGTTTTGTTCAGTGTTCTGTTCAACTGAATTTTGATTATCTTGAACGTTTGCCTGTGGATTAGTATTTTCTTGGTGAATTGCTGCCAATCCTTTATTTCTCTCTAGAGAGAGCCTCTATTGTAACCTGGTAACACTATCACTAGACCTTTTAAGTATTTCTTCAATTAAGATAGGTCCTCTGGTAGGCGATATAATAATAACTTCCCCTATTGTAGGATCTCGGTGAGCTGTAGGGGTAGCAGGTATAGCAGTAGGATGTTGCACCGGTTGCTCAATAGAAGTGGATGCTTGCATGTGGCTACGGGTGACAATCGGTACTCTTGTTGGAGGAGGTTTCTGAGTATTCTGTTTAGGCATAGCTTACTGTTGGCCCTCCTTCTAGCGCCATTTGTTGAGGCCTCGGATGTGCAGGGTATGCAAAGTGATGGAATTAGGTTCCTAATCTCTCAACAGAGGGTGAAAACCCAGACTAAAAGGCTTCGAAAGGCCCTACGCAAGGATAGTTCTATCCCCAGCTTGTTTGGTGTAGTAATCTCCCACGGATATTCGGCCTCCGCTGGCACTCTAAGAGTTGACGGGTTTTGATCCAAAGGATCAGTTTTCAAAAGAAGAAAACCTAAGTGTAAAAGTCTATAAACAATAATCTACTTAAAGGAATCTAAGCTAAGTTAGATCTATCCTAAGAAGATGTTAGGAATAGGTGCAGATCAGCTTGATATATAAATAAACAAATCACTTATCAATTACACAGAAATGTATAACAGGTTCAGTGATTTGTTTAGCTCAAGTTATAATTAATTAATGAAAATCAACTAATGGCAAATTGAGTTTGTTAAACATTCAAGACTTGATCTGTAACTTGATATGTTAATTGAAAAATTAACACCATTTGTAACTTACTGAAAGAATCATTTGCAGAAATCGATAAAATATTTTAATAGAAGAAACTCTTTAATATCCTTATGAACACATGAATCATGAGTAATGATAAACCAGAACTATAGATTGATATGTTTAATAAATTGCAAAGGTTAAAACAGTGTCAGATAAACAACTTGGAGAAATCTCATTCATCAAATAAACTTGACAAATTGACAAAAGTGGATCTGAAAAGTAACTTTACTGTATTCAATAACCAGTTTGTAAAAAACTACAAGCTTGCATCAAAAGAGAGCATTCCCAGCCTCTCCTGCTGATTTTTGTATCCAAGTTCCATCCTCCTTTGTCTATGAGGGATCATCCCTTTAAATAGGAGTTTACAAAATAATAATAATAACAGTAAATTCCCACAAACCGGGATTACAAAATCAAAGATAAACTATACAACACTTTTCAAGGCGACTTTCCTTCAACAAAATTCTCCAAACGAGAGTCATCTTCTAATTTCGGGAAGAATCCCGTTACAAACTGTAGAATTAATCGATGAATTACTTGTTGTCTATAATAGGCAACAAGAGATCCGAAAAATCTTCCTTAGGAACTTCTAACTGATCGACAATGTCTTCAAAAACGGAGAAATCATCCAGCGGATCTTGCTTAACGAAGGCTGGCGGAATGACAGGGACCTCGTTGATTATAAGATCATGGATAATGGTATCATCTTAATCAATTGACTCTTCAGGAATTTCCTGTTTCTTCTTTTGAAGGAGCTGCATGTAGACGGATGGAACTTCAAAACCATCCTCTTTGCTGCTACTGCTTGTATCAGGAACATCTGCATCAAAAGGTGGTGACATAGGTTCTTGATACAACAAAGACTGAAGTTCCTCATCTATACAGAATTTGTCCAACGATTTGTGATCTGTCTACATATTGCTCATACAAGATTATTAGAAGGAAACCTCTGGAAATAAAATACAGAACAGTTGCACAGACTCTAAACGTCGAATTGATTGCCTAATATCTGTTCCCATATTTAAAAGAACTGATAAAAACTGTAATGGTTGAGCGTAATGAATTGCTATGATTAAATTCTTACGATATGGGAATTGTAATCATTTAAGGTGTCACAAAGCAAGTAGTATCATGTATTAACCATATTTGGATTATGATGAAGTACAAATTCAGTTAAATCATGCATGACTAGAAGTCGCATCTGAAACCTCATCATTACAGCTTAATCCAATCAACAATTATGACTTTGAATTTGAGCCGAAGGTGAAAACCACAGCCAGAAAGTTGGTTGCCAACACGACGAAGAGCAGAGAATCCACACGTTTGAACAACGACGCATTTCAAAATTGACAACAACTGAAAAACCGTGAAGGTGACCCTGGTAAGAAAATGGCAGTAATAATCCACGTAGGAGCGTAAATTTCCGACAGTAAAAATGATATTGAAAAATAGAAAAATCGAATATTTATGGGTTTTCTAGTCGGATCAAATATGGACTGTAGATTCTGAAGAAATGAACGGCTGAGATTAGCCCCTACGGGATGCGGGATCAGGTTCGAAAATCAAACTTTATTCAAAATTCCCGAAATCCGCAATCTGAAATTCCAGGTTGCGGGTTTCAGGTCTTACAATTTTTACAAAATGAACAAACATGTTTCTGAAATCCGCAACTTGAAATTCTGGGTTTCGGGTTTCGGAAATGAAAACAAATATCAAAATCAAATAACTTTTTTCGTAACCCGCAATCCGCAATTTACGAGTTGCGGGTTTTGGGATCACACTACTCAATTTATTGGCATAACGAATTTCCGCAACCCGAAATCCGCAATTTGCGGGTTGCGGGTTTTGGGATCGAAAACTCATAAAATATTTACACGGTCTTCTCGCAACCCGCAATTTCAGGTTGCATGTTTTGGGTTGACGAAATCCTGAAAGAAGAATAAACGATTCCCGTAATCCGCAATTGTGGGATTGCAGGATTTCGGGTTTCGGGATTTCTGGATTTGCAGTAAGAAAATGATTTTTGGGTAAAATCTAAGGTTTTCTGCAAATCAAGAAAACAACCAGAAACTTAAAAATTTTCAAAGGAAATAATAATGATAACTAAGCAATCCAAACAAAGGGTGATATGCCATGGCAAACCAAAAATTTAAAACTTACCTAAATACCTTTATATTTACAAAATGGGGCTCCCATGCTAAGAATGAAGCATGGGATTTGTTGTACCTACAACACCACGGTGAATGAATCGATATTTAGACTTGTTTTCAAAGGAAGTGGTTGAATATTTGTTGATGCCATAATTGTTGTTGTCCGTCGTCTGTTGCCAACGAATCTTGTAGACGTATGTGTGAATTTGATATGTAGATCTGCCCAAAATTTCCATATTGGATATTGATGTCGTAGGACTTGAGTCGGATGGGGAGATCTATGATTTACAAGATAAGATTATCTGGGTAGTTCAATATTGCACAAACCCACGAGGGAGATCCATCAATCACTGGTTGCGTAAGTGGATTGTGAAAATCTTGCACTTTAGAATTTGGTGCGGGCGATTGTAGGCCACGTGAGGAAGTAAGGGCTGCACTTTGAATTGAAAATCTCCTCTATCTCTACCTTCCTTCCACTCTACCTCCTTTACCCCAAAGAAAAATTTGGAAGGTTTTTCATATAGTTGTTGCTCCTTTAGTAGTTTTAGTATCCTGTCAGCATGTTGAAGATGATTCTTCCCAATACTTTCCATAGATTAGTATACCATCAAAGAATACTAGCACAAATTTTCTAAGGAAAGGATTGAAAATGGAATTCATCAAACCTTGAAATGTGGAAGGCGCATCTATGAGACCAAATGGCATGACCAGAAATTCATAATAACCTTCATGAATTCTGAATGTTTTTTTTTGGGATGTCTTCATCCTTCATTCTAATATGATGATACCCGAAACGAAGATCCAACGTTGTGAATAAAACTGCTCCATGTAATTCATCTAACAACTCATCAATGATAAGAATGGGAAACTTATATTTAATGATGTTCTTCTTGAGCTCTCATAATATAGACACATACGCCATGATCCATTCGGCTTGTGTACCATTACCACTAGTGCATAGTAAGAACTTTGGATAGGCCTAATTATGCCAACCTCTAACATTTCTTCAATCATATGCTCAATTTCACTCTTCTGGCCATAGGGGTATCTGTAAGGTTTGATGTTAGGAGGAACACTTTTGAGCATTAAGTGAATTGCATGATCAAAATCTCGAACAGGTGGAAGACCTTTTGGAATATCTTCAAATACCTTGGAATGCTTATTAATGACCCTTTGGAAATCTGGGGAAATAGGAGTCTTAGATGTTTTAACATCTAATGAGCATAATTGTGCAATTACACCTTGATGTCCATTTTTCATCAATTTTGTCATACCATTAGAGCTTATCAACTTACTTGGTTTCCATGTGATACCATTTAACTCATATTCTTTTCCTTTGCATAAAATTTCATGAAAATATTCTGAAAATTAAAAGCCACGATTTCCAATGATTGTAACCATTGAATTCCTAAGACAACATCAGCACCACCCATTGGAATAGAAATCATTGGACTATTCAATACATATACCCCCATAGTAAGATTGATATTATGGAATTTCCTTAAGTAATTGATAGTCCATCCATCTGTAATCATTACTTGAAACTTTGGTGTTGGATATACAAAGCAATTGAGAACTTTGGCTAATTTATAGTGAATGAAATTATGAGTACTTGGAAGCTCAGAAAGTTAGGTCTTCACTTTCATCCTAGTTCAGGTATGAATCCTTAGGTGGTTTGAGTGGGGTATGATTTTTTGCACTACATTTTGGTGTTATTTTGAACAATATAAATATATATCACACCTTATGTTCATCTCAAATAGATCCTTCTACTAAAATCTATTTCAAAATTTAAAATGGTGTACATTTTTCCAACCCTGATTTGAAGACTGAGAAAATACTAAAGTTTTGGCCCCTATGATTCTCAAACGTTGTCTTGTGGTATCTTGATATGTCCTCTTTCCAATGCCACATGTCTCGTTGAATTTGGATGTGCCAAAAAAATTTGTGACAATTTTCTCAACACTTGATTTTTTTGGCATTTTTAGAAGAGCGAGAGTGTATGGCCTACCACGTGTCCAATTTTTTGAATCTGATTCTGAAATTGCTATCACTGTGATTTGTTTTGTCATATTTCTGATACAACTGGTCTCACTCAGTTTGGATCTTTCATGCTCCATATATAATATTTTTTCCTAGAACCCATGTTTGAGACTAGCTTTTGGGATAGTAAGAAAATCTAACTTCCCGAGGGTATAACTCTAAACCTGTAATGATTTAGGGTCTAAAATGTTTATCACAGATACTTCGGCTTGTTTTCTAGATGGGTTCCTATTTTTGCTGTTAGAAACACTGTAGAAAAAAATATATATCACAAATTCCAAGATGGCTTGTTTTGAAAGCATCCAAGCTCTGATACCAAATGTTAAGCAACAAATTTCCAAAAGGAGCATGAAAAGAGCATAAATAAACCAGAAAGAGTAGTCCATACCTTTAATAAAGAAACTATATGAATAGAAATCCTCTTCGAGGGGGAAATCCTTATACAATGTACTAAGTACACAAGACGAGACAAGACAAGATGCTCAAATGAAAAGATCTCTTTCCTATATATATGATATTAAGAGGTACAATTACAACTCACTAACCCAAGCCAACATAACTAATACAACCATGCTAATGGCAGTTACAACTAATGTACCAAAGTTGACATTAAAAATAATGTAATGCACCACTATATAGTGGGAAATGTGCCCATATTTAGGGATTAACGCATTTTTAATTTGATTGGATGCACATGTTTTAGCTCAACAAGGCAAGGCATATCGAACTTATCCATAATAGAATCAACTGAATTCCAAATTTTTGTGCAATCCCTATTAGCACTGTCAACGGTTTTATTTATTTCTACGTGAGCTTCCTCGTGAAATATTTTGTAAGTTCTCAATTTAGCAAGTTCTTTTTAATCTATCATTGGTAAATTTGAGGATTTTCCCTATAATGTTGCTTCCAATCCAAAAGTTCATCAAACCGATCCTATATCAATTCCATTCATCATTGAGCACTTCGGCTTGGTCAGTTAGCTAGACAACATTATCATAATAGTGTTATAGTTCATCCAATTGTAGGAAGAAGTTATTTTGTAATTCTTTTAGCTTGTCATTTATTTTTAAAGCTTTTTGTTTCATGACATTTAAAGGTAGAGAAGATTTATTTCGTGATAGGTAAGAAGCTTGAAATTAACATACTCTTTTTTCAGCTCTTAGAGTGGCCATGTCTTCTTGTTATTTTTGGACTAATAAAACGACATCATTTTCATGCATTACTTTTAATTGTTCTATCTCCATAAAGTGCTCATGTTGAGTATCAAATAAATGCTTCTTCAAATTCTTCACTTGTAGTTTGTATTGTTCCAATAGTTGATTCACATCATTCACTAAGGACGCATTTACATTTTTTAGGACTCCCAATAAGGAAGATGCATCAAAAGAAATTTCTTGTGGATCTTTATCAATTATATAAAAAACATAATATTATCTAATATTCCTTGGGACCTTTTCCTTTTAGATGGTATTTTTGTAATGCTTTCAGACGCTTGATTCACAAAATAGTCTCTGACACAACTGTGTCATCAACCTTCATCGCCCTATTAACCAAGGTATCTTCTGACCGTATTGAAAGCGGAGTCCCGAGGTTTAAAAGGAAATTGGATAAAGCTATCTAACTAGTCTTCATTACTTCTTCCTGCAATTTCCTTTTTTCTTCTTCTTTTTTCTTTTTCTCTTCCTCCACTACAAGGGATTCTTATTCTTTTTGTAATTTCTATAGGTGTAGTTTCTATGTGACCAGTTCTGCATTGGCCTCTTCCTATCTTTTTTTTATTTTTCTTCTTCTAAATCCCGTTGTACTTTTTCTCGATCAATTATTTCTTCTACGTTTTTTCTCTAGTTCTTCTACAACCTCCTCAGCTGCTTCTTGTGTTCTTCTGCAACCTCTGCAGCTGCTTCTTATGTTCTTGTTTTTTTTTCGTATTAACCTTTGGTATGATTGCAATAGAAGTGGTATTAAAAGACCGCAGAACACGACCATTTTTTCTAATTTCCTAAGAATGCCTGGGAAGGTCATCACTTGGGAGATTAAAAAACGAATTAAAATTCTATGGTCCAAACATTTGGCCTTGGACTCTTATATTTTTTAAAATTGGACATGGAATACATTAATTCATCCTTAGAAATACCTTCTACTATATTTTGATAGTCTTCCTCAAAGGCGAGCTAAGGGAAATAGGTACATCTCTTAATTACTTCAACAATAATGGATCAAGGGAGGATCCTTATATAACTTCTCAAAATAATTAACACTTAATTTTGCTAATCCATTGAAACCTCTCACAGTTGTGCTTCCTCAATTTGTAAATCCCAAATAGTATTGACACTTTGTCTATCTCTCACAACCTGATGGAAAATTTTTGTATTCTTTGGCTAGTATTCCATTTACATGCTCTCATTCTTTGGATAGTATTCCATTTACATGCTCTCAAGTCAAATTTCGTTTGAGAAACATGAGCTACAACTCCAAAATCCTTTTTGAATTCATATATGAGTTAGAAATTGGAATTTGCAATGCTCAATCAAAGGAATTAATAAAAATTATTACACCTCATTGAAGAGATGGCTTTGGTGGCTAAGTTGGATATCTAATTCCTTAGCCTTGCTAAATATGATTTATCCAACTGGTTTCCACCTGAACCTACACAAGGAAAAAGTATTTCCCTAAGACCTTGTAGTTGTGTGGGACCACATTCATGATGTGTACCAGCAATGGGAACTCCATCCATTAGACTTGATAAGAAAGTCTAGCACTTCTATCACAAAGATAAAAAAAATAAAAATATAGAGTTGAACAAAATTCTAAATGCTAATGGCTTGATCAGGACTTCAAGCTTCCTTCACCAACCCAATGTCACCATAGCTACTCAATCTAGAATCATTTTAGTAAAATTTCTTTGTAAATTATTTGTGATTCCCAAATCAGAGGGAGGAATTTTTATTTAAAGGCTACATAAATCTTGGCCACTTCACCCCCATGCAAAATTAGGAATTATTTCATTTCCAAATTCATTAATAATTACCCACCTTGGTGGCATGATGAGTAATTGCATTTTTTTAATAAGTATTAATTAAGAATTATTCATACCCGCTTCGCGTCACCCTTGTGCCTTCTATCTCTTTTCATTTGAAATTCAATAAAAGGTAATTCCTTGATTTCATTAATATACTAGTATTTTTAAGTTGGAACAAAAAATAAGTAATTTGCAAAGTCAACTAACATAATAATTGGGTCACATGTAGTTTTTTTTCTTCGGATAAATTATCCCAGGGAAAACTCCCGTGCACTTTCACTCATTTCAAGGATGGTACCCAAGGTAAACCCTATATTCTTCAGGGCACAAGGCCAAGTCAGCAATACGACTTGAATTTGTTATAAAATATATTCATTATGAGCTCAACATGTCACTTACGAGAATAGAACCTGCATGGGGATAATAACACTCCATCCTACAACCACTTGAGCTAGACCCATTGAATAGGGCCACATTTAGTGACTTAGGTGCAATCTTTCAATTTGGTGAAGGTATAAGCCTCTTGAGGGAATAAGGAATATACATCATTATTATGTCCCCCCACCTTGAAACATAATTGTGAGTTAAGCTTCCTCCCATGGTTGGGAATCGTCAAGTTAGGTGTGTTACCTCTACTTGGTTCCTCAAACCATACATATTGCTTATAGGAGACTCCTCTCAAATACACCACACCTATATCAACACTAGGTATCAAATCCTAGCAACTATACACCACTACCACCATCAACATGCCAAACCTATGTTGGTTGTGTCTGACATCCATGTGATGTCTAGTTGACAATGCTCTACCTAGTGTCCCGCACATGCACAAACACACACACTAGAAATATGTGCATAATTAATCATCATAGTCCATAATCAAATAAATTCATAACAAATGGTTGACCATCATGTGCTCATTTGTCTAGCTCCCATCTCAGAGTCTCCTCGTACATTCATACATTCATACACCCATTTCATTCAACTAGTTGACCGATTTCCTACACAAAATGTGGTTAGTATGATCTCATATCAACATGCATAATTTTTCCATTATTCATAACATTTAGATCAAGGCTGATTCCAAATCAATGAGGATCATTTACCCTTAAGACCCCATAACCTACGTCAGAAGTCCAAACTCCTTCCAAAACATTCCTATGAGTTCGATCATCCTGCCACAGCTCCTAACTACTTAACAACTTAATTCGTAGTTCATAGCATTTATTTATAATCATAATAATATAACATATTCATGTTAAAATATCAAGGAATAATAACATCATATCTTGATCCACAACACAGACTCGTTTCATCATAACCAATCACATGTCAACTATCATTATATTGGTAAATCAAATCATAATAATTCAACACATGCCAAATACTTTTCGACGAACACAAGTAAGAGTCTCATGATCAATGAAACAACATATATACAAACATATAGACATTTATATATAAGTGTGCATAATCCAGCATAGAAAATATCACACATATCAGTGTCCAAAGTTTCAAAATGCAAAAAGGGTCACCTTAATCATTGAGGGTTGACCTCCAAGTCAAGAACAAGATCAAGGTTAAAAAAAATGTGGCATTACAGCCGAGGAGAACACTAGTGATTGTAAGCCAAGCAAATAATGGGCATGCCCCATGTCTCAAAAAAGGTACTTCAAGAGAAAATAAACATTCAAAATATGCTCTCGACCAAAGCCATGATTCTTTCAATGTGTTACAAACAGAATGTTTGCAATGGGTAAGAAACTCTATCGATACTTCTTAACTATAATAAGTTGGAGGAGTCAAATCAACAATAAAAGGATTTTGTAAAGGGGAAAACCCTTCTGAATTCACAAAATTTAGGTTGATATACCATGTAGTAGAATTGTAATTGAACAAACCTTCTCTATACTAGTTAAGAAAGCAATCCAACAAAACCATAACAAAGTGAAATTACAAGTCATGTATGGCATCTTCAAGCTTTGAGACATGCACTCAAAATGTTTCCTTTAAATTACTAGGAATTGATATTTATACAACCATTCATCTAAACTTCAGACAACCACTAATGTAAGCAAACACATTTACACTTTAAAACTCACCTCAATTCAAATTGTTGCATGTAGGACATCTTGAAGAACAATTTCATAGTTTTAGACATGGACCGAATACCCATTAACGGAAAAGGGTTGAAACGTTGATCTTACCTCAACCAAAGGCCCACATGTGTGGGATAAAATGTGTGGAGGGGGCACTCTTTAGCTCTTGTGGAATTTCCATTCTTGTTGCAAGTCATACGGGCTTCCTTGAAGACTATCTCTAGATAAAAACAACTCATTGTCTAATTGTTCCTTTTTTATTAATGCTTCCAATCATGAACAAGAACAAGCAACAATTGCTCTATTTTATCTTCAATTTTCTATCGTACCATGATGTGTAAGTCACCATTTGAATATGAGGCTATGATGGGGGGTATCTATTTTTCAAAATTCACACTCTACTTGCATCTAATCCCACCCATGGTTTGTAAGCATACATAAGCACGAGCATATCATTAGAGAAACTTGAGCCCTAGTGGGGGCAATAACAATACCCTACTTTCACCATCTTGACAAGCCATCATTAATTACATCTAACTTTTACAAATCTAGTTGTGGCGAATGTTCAAAAACTATGAAAACCATAAATGCCTACTCACTGGCAAGCAAAACTAGGGAGCAGTGCATGAGATAATGCATAAAGAAAGATAAATTATCACCCCATGCAAACTCAAGGTTTTCTGAGATTCTTCACCGAAGGATCAAGATGGATAACCTTGATCAATAAGAATTCAAGTGGAGTTACTGGGGGTTAGAACAACAAAAATTGATACAATATTGGATTTGCAATTTGCCCACTTAATTGAAGCATGGAATTACCAAACATAAATGCATACACTTCCATTGTTAAAGTACAAGTATTTATTATCTCATTGACTTAATTAATGTCAATCATAAACATACTACATAGTATTAATTATTTGTTGATATCACCATCTCATCCTTAATGCCATCTCAATTTTCATTACGAACTTTAATAATATCATAAATCTTGTTATTCTTTATTTTTCATAAATTATTTGTATAAATAATTAAGAAAAAATTACATCTTAACGAATAATAAATAAATAAAAAATATTAATTTTCCATCTTAACATTTAACAAACCTGTTGTTTTACAACCAACCCTGGAGCATTGGATCAAGCAAGGAGCAAAGGGATCATAAATCTCAGGTAAGACACCCGTTTACTGCTTTATGATTCTATTGATCTAGGGAAGCTGGTTCTATTATGTCCTTATTTGTTCTAGATCTAGTTAGACTAGGGAGATCTGGCCTTTAAGTCCGCTTAGGTAGATTGTCCGGAAAACAATATGCTTCAATGCTCATATAGGGTAAAACTAATTAATTAAATAATTGAATAGTTACTAAATTTCAAATTTTCATTCCATCTAATGGAATAAAACTTTAACATAATCCAAAGATAGAGAAACCAATAGTACATGGCTATAATTTAAATTTTGCACATATTTATTCGAGACAAAATTCATGAATGAAGTATCTAATAATGATTAATATATTCCTATATATTTCATCAAATATAATTTTGACATCTTAATGATCTAGATGTAACATCTATTTTTGGTTTCTATTCACACTATGAATTCATGATGGCTATGAATTAAGGAAATTAAAAAATTAGATAATAATTATTATATATTAATTCATCATACAAGAAGGAAAAATAAACAACATGGATAAATTTTGTTGTAATTCACTAACAAAGTTAATTCAACTTTCAATTTCCTAGCCTTACTTGGACCCGTCTTGCAAGTCTAGTATGGCCTTACTCCCCCTCTTTCCAACTAGGTCTCATTATTTCACATCTCAAAACAAAGACAGTAACAAACATACAATATTTAGAGAAGAAAAATATAAAAAAAAATTCACACTTAAAAGAATTAACAAGAAAAAAATGAATAACAAAAGCACACTTCATTTCTTCCTTAGCCTATAAATCAAATGATGTTGATCAAACAATGCAATATAATAAGTTAGAATTATTCTTGCAAGGTAGAATGGACATGGGAAACAACTTCATCATAACTAAATACTAATCTTCTTTTTTCAACATTTCTTAATCCACAACCCAATTTCCCTTCTCATGTTGCTCAAATAATTCATCATTTCTTCATCTACAACCCAATTTTCTTCTTCTTGGTGCTCAAACACTTAATCATTTATTTATCTGTAGCCCTATTTTCTCCCTCCTAGTGCTCGAATACTTCATCATTTATTCATCCATAACCAAATTATTCCCCTCCTGGTGCTCTAAGATTTCAATCAATCACTAATCATTCATAGCACCTAGTTTTCCCCCTTTCGGTGCTCAGAAATTTCAATCAATCACTAATCACTCATAACCACTAGTTTTCTACCTCTAGGTGCTTAGACAATCACACGACCGCCAATCCCTCACAACCATTAGGTTCCCACCTATTGGTGCTCATCTAATCAAACAACCACCAATCCCTCACAACCACAAACTTATCACATCCTCGTGCTTAGAAAATCATTCATAACAATCATTAGTATCACTTATTACTCTCCTTCAATGTGACATACCATATTTTGACTTCATTATGTTGGCTTTTCATATATCCTTCGACACCAACTTCCTTTTGGGGTACAAAAGGAGAGGATCATGTATGGTGAATACTCTAGGGTGTTTCCTACACATAATAACAACTTGCAATGTATATCCAGCAATGAATTTTACTATTGGGTATAACTAATAGATATATGTCAAAAACAAGACTAATTGATTGAAACTTTAAAAATAAGAAATATATCTTAGCCTTTTTACTTTTGCAATTATTATTATTATTGTTAATGCTCTAACATTATAACTAATACCCATTTTTCTTTGTATTTTATTCCATAAAGGTTTATATCAATATTCTCTACATACCCTTATATAAGTGATTAAATCCCAATAATAATATTTATATTATAAAGTTCTCTAATCAAATTAATTATTTATTGTATTCATTGTAAGTGCCATTAAAACTCACATTTTATATCATTAACCACATGTTAAAGAGGGAGTAACATGAAACACTAATTCATATATGGTAACAACATGGTTGAAAAAGAGAAACTCCTAATGTGGACGTAACTCACTCAATTTCATTTATTAAGCATTATCGTTACTCATTTAAAATGATTAATCAAGGGTAGTTGTAAAACAAGGCACAATTTGTACCTTGAAATATAAAGATGTAATAAGTATGTATAATATATACTTAGATTAAAATAATGAATGATAATAAATTGTATAACAAGAGTCATGAGGTGGCAATGTCTTTGCACCATTGTAAATATGTTATTATGAAATTTGTAAAAGAATTTTAAGCCACTACTAACAAATCTTCAAGAATTGGAAAGGTACAGTTTTCATATGTCAATTTTTTAAGAGTCATCCATGCATTTATTATGTTACTTTATTTTAAAGAGTGGAACCTTCTAAAGATTCTTCACTACAAAATATAATCGTTGATGAAGAATATAATAACAAAGAGGATCCAAATCAACAAGGAGATCCTCACATGAGAATTGAATTTCAAGCTCTTATATCCCAAAGTCAAAATCTAGTAACAAATTAAATAAGGGATAAGGTTGATAAAAATCATTGTTTTCTTATTTTTTAGTGATCTATTCTATTACTAGTTAAGGAAAGGGAAATTGCATAGTACAATTTTGTTTATAAATTTTGAACTAAATGTAGTCCTTGATACCATGAATTGGGAGAAGAAGTGCAGTGGTTGTGCACATTGTTTCAATAGTATTAAAAAATTGAAATCACTTGTTTCTATTAAAAAAATAAAATAAAAGACCTAGTGGTTTATTTTCATCTCTTACAATTTGTAACATGAAAGGGAGATGAGAATGGTTTGGGTTTTTCCATTAGACCCACTTTCCATGGAGGATGAAAATGGCATACATGTATTGCAGTTACTCTCCCATATGAGATCTCTGCATGTGCCCTCAAATTCGACACCTTGGCCAATAGCCCTCTGCCCACATGCATTGCTCTTGGTACTATCATGACTACTATGACTAACACCTTCAGTCGAATTGCCAACTAGAAAAATTTGTCCAATTCCAATAGTCTATAAGAAATGATTTTCCACAAGAGATTTTGTCATGGTACTTACGTCTCTTTTTTGCATTAGGGCTAATGAATGACCTAAATTCAATATGAATTTGATTCAAATGATCACACCATTTAAGGCATTGCAATACTCACTTTCTAATGGTAAAATTAAGGCATTGTGTAGTCCTACAAAGCCGGCATGATTTTGGAAAGAACAAACACTTAAAACATCTCAAGTTATATTATGTCGCTTTAATCGTTAATACATCATGTTTCTAAGTATCATTTTTCTATGCATATTTTCATTGTAATGATTCTTTAGCAACATTATTAAACTTCACTTGCATGCCCCAAACATTTCCAATCATAACATTGCTAAATCGACTTGGGGAATGATTTTGAACCTGGAAGACATAATTGTAGTTCCATGCGGTATATAGAATAATTTGATTCAAGCATTTTCCATCATTTTCCAATATGGATTTCTCATTGAAAGTTGAATCCAGTTTAAAGTATTTACTCAAGTATAATTGGGTCGGTATTTTCAAAGGTGGCCCTTCTTTGGAAAGTTCAATTGAACTAAAATGCTTTGTAGAAAATATCAAATCAAAATCAAAAGAATATTGACAAATACTAGGCATTGCAAATGCACATTAAAGGTCAAACAAAAACACATAATCACAATTACAAAACCCCCTCCATTGCTGGCCTACAAATCCTTTGCTTAAAATAGAAAAAATAAAGAAATTCAAGATCTTACTGAAAAAACATGTATGGACAAAAATTTAACATTATTGTGGCTTGAATGAAGAAATATTGGCCAAATCTAGCAACAAAAAAACACATCGATAGACTATGCAGAGAACCTAGATTCGATCATTAAAGATGCATTATGTGTTGTTGCAGGGCTTACCTTGATAGTTCTACTGAACAAAGATCATAATTTCCCCCTGTGATATTTCTTGTAGAGTGTTCCTGTATAATCCCTCAATTTGATGCCAAGATTGCAACTCCTTTCAAATTTAGTGCTTCACAACTTCATGGTTTCAGCTCCATACTCAAATCGATCCCCAATTGAAACCCTTAATCATTTCACATTTGACCTTTCAATCCCAACCCTTCCTGCTAAAGCCTCTTATATTTTCACAAAAATTAACCACCACATTATTTCCCACTCAATTTCAAAGTTTCATGGCTTGGTCATTCATTAACAAATGAATTTGTGTTGTACTTGTATTTTTGTTTTTTATCTTTATTTAAATTTGTTAATATATGCATATAATATAATGTTTAACTATAATATGTTTATATATTTAACTATATTATATTTATGTCACATACATTTTATATCATATAACATATGAACTATATGTTAACATACTATATACTAACTATAGTACTATATATTAACTTTAAAGTGTGATATATAATTACATATATTAATATATAACTATAATATATCAAATTACTTATTAACTATGATATATAACAACTACATTATATTAAGAGGTTTCAAGTTATGGCTAGGATATATATATGGCTAGGAGATATATATATATGTATATGTATATGTATGTATATATACATATACATATATATGTATATGTATATACATATACATGTATATGTATATATACATATACATATACATATATATGTATATACATATACATATACATGTATATGTATATGTATATGTATGTATATGTACATATACATATACATATACATATATATGTATATATACATATACATATATATATATATATGTATATATAGATGTATATGTATATGTATATACATATATATATGTATATGTATATACATATACATGTAGATGTATATGTAGATGTATATGTATATACATCTACATGTATATGTATATATATACATATACATGTAAATGTATATACATATACATCTACATATACATATACATGTAGATGTATATGTATATGTATATACATCTGGATGTAGATGTATATGTATATGTATATACATATACATATACATATACATATACATCTACATCCAGATGTATATACATATACATATACATATACATCTACATGTATATGTATATGTATATACATATACATATAGATATGTATCTACATATACATATAGATATGTATCTACATATACATATATATGTATATGTATATGTAGATACATATACATATATATGTATATGTAGATACATATCTATACATATACATATATATATGTATATGTATAGATATGTATCTACATATACATATATATGTATATGTATCTACATATACATATACATATATATGTATATGTAGATACATATCTATATGTATACATATATATGTATATGTATATGTATATACATATACATATACATGTAGATGTATATGTACATATACATATATATATATGTATATGTATAGTGCATTAGTATTCAAATTGATGTTATATGTCGTTGATACCTGGCCCACTTCACGATGACGTTGTTTGACATAGGTAAATAAGAAACTGTATATATATATATGTATATACATATACATATACATGTATATGTATATACATATACATATACATGTATATGTATATACATATACATATACATGTATATGTATATACATCTACATATATATATACATATACATATACATGTATATGTATATGTATATACATATACATGTATATACATATACATGTATATGTATATACATGTATATGTATACATATACATCTACATATATATGTATATACATATGTAGATGTATATGTATATGTAGATGTATATGTATATACATATATATGTAGATGTATATGTATATACATATACATCTACATATATATGTATATGTATATGTATATACATATACATATATATGTATATGTATATGTATATACATATACATCTACATATATATGTATATGTATATGTATATACATATACATACATATATATATATATGCAGTTTCTTATTTACCTATGTCAAACAACGTCATCGTGAAGTCGGCCAGGTATCAACGACATATAACATCAATTTGAATACTAATGCACTATGGGATAACACATTCATGGAGGATAATGCAAAACTGAATTCAACATTAAAAATCATAATGATGAACATGATAACTTGCACGTTAAAATAACTACACAATCAAAACTCAATTTATACATATAAGTAAGAAATACTGCTAATCTATATTCTCATAGTTGTTATCTAGTCATATTTGTTTACCCTTGGACTAAATTAGGAGTTTGCGTTAGTCATTTTTAGTTGTTCCAATTAAAATTGCTTAAATTTGGTAGTATTTAACTCTAAAAAAAGTATTGTGACTAACATTTTTGGTCACATAGTCACTTATTACCCATCATGACTAAATTTTTTGGTTGTGTAGTCACTAATTACCATTTTTATACTAGTGGTGTCTCAAATGTTACTAAGATCAGATAAGTGCAACAGAAAGGTATCAGAGTAAATCCAACGGGATGGATAAAAGGAAGATTGATAACCTATGACGATATTTCATCTCCAATTCAAATCCTCTGAGCACAACAACATCAACATAAACAATAATGTTGTATTGCCTACTCATATAAGCTACATACCTGAAAATAACTAAGAGTCAATAAAAAAATAGACATGTACAAAGAAAGAGGTCAAAAATGACAAAGTAATAGAATGCACAATTGCAATATTTTCATCAAATACTTAGGAAATCAATAGACTTCTTTATAGAGCTGAGGGTATTGTGATTAATAATGAATGGGAAATTTTTTTTCAATCAAAACATTGAAAAACATGTACATGATTTATTAAAAATGGAATATTTGGAATCTATTAATGAAGATGAAGATCCAAAATTTATGTTTGTGTTGAAGGGTCAATATGATCATGTAAATAGTAAGGGAAAATGCTAGATTTCAAGTCCCAAGTTAGACTTGGTCACATTTGGGATCAAGCCTAGTTTACCAAGAGAAAAGTAAAACTAAATTATCCCAATCGGGATATGTATCAAACAATTAGATGAAAAATGTAACATATTGTTGTAAATTGAATTTAAAATTGAAAGACTAAATGATTCATTGAAATATGTAAACATGAATTAATTTCTATCTACATAAAATGAAAACACATCACTCATTATATAACCCGGAATATTGTAGAGCAATATGCAACATTACGATATCCAAAAATGCTTTAGCCGATTACATGAGACTCCATGTTTCCATCCATTCAATTACATCATTGTACAAAATAAAATGAAAATGGTTGCATACCATCATCCCCCCCTTTCGGTTTATGAAAATTTAACTTATATAGCCTATAGATAGGGGACAATTGGATTTAATAATTGTTTCAAAAAACACAATTGTCTTTTACATAATATACAAAAAATAAAATAAACAAAATTACTCTATTTACTGCTTTCATTGCATTATTTCCACTGAGCATGCAGATCCATAATCCTCATCACTCGAGCACCCTAAAAATTTCAAAATGAAATTCAACATCAAATATCCTCGGTTCGATTTCCCTCTCGATATCGAGTCTCTTAATGTGATTTGCAAAAGCATCGAACTAGCCGTAGCTAATTCAATTGGTCGATATAAAAGATTATTGAACATTTCTTCGCCATATGCTTCTATAAGTTGATTTATCAATTATTTGCTTTGATATCTGTCCTGATCAATATCAGCAATTTTGTTAAGCAACAAATTTCCAAAAAGAGGATGAAAAGAGCATAAATAGACTAGAAAGAGTAATTTGTGCCTTTAATGAAGAAAATAGATGAATAGAAAACCTCTTCGAGGGGAAAACCTCCTTATATAATGTACTAAGTACATAAGACAAGACAAGGAAATATGCTCAAATGAAAATATATTCTTCGTGTATATAGGATATTAAGAGGTACAATTACAACTCATTGACACAAACCGACATAACTAATATAACCATGCTAATGACAATTACAACTAATGGACCAAACTCGACATCAAAACTAACGTAATGAACCACTATATAGGGGGAATGTGCCCATATTTAGGTATTAAAATGCCCCTCCCCTTCAGACAAGTGTTGTCTACAATGCTTGATTAGTTGTGGATGCTTTTGTATGAATGACTCATATTCCCATGTCGAATATTCAACTAGTAAGTTCTTCCACTTGATGAGGTACTCAGTAATATCCAGATTTCATAGTTGTTTGGTCATTGTTTCAATGATTTGTTCAAGTTCCAATATGACTTTCCCATCTTCATCAAGCTCTGGCAAGATTGTTTGAATTGAGATCTTGTCTCCTATTACCTTCTTTAAGCAAGAGACATGGAAAACTGGATGTACTCTTGAATATTAAGGGAGATCCAATTTGTAAACCATACTACCAATATTATACAACACTTTATAAGGACTATAATACTTGGGTGCTAATTTATTGTCCTTATTTAGTTTCTTAAGGGACATATGCTTGTAAGTTTGTAGCCTCAGAAATACCCAATCCCCTTCTTTGAAACTCCTTTCACTACGATGTTGATCAGCTTGTTGTTTCATCCTTTTTTTTAACATAGCCAAGTTGTCCTTAAGTATCAAGGGAACTTCTTGCTAGTACTCTATGTGATATTTCACGGATTGAACTTTAGATTTTCCTTTTAAGGGAGATGTGATAGATGGAGGATGGTACCCATAAAGTGTCATAAATGGATACAGTTTTGATTATGTATGGAAGGAAGTATTGTACCACTATTCTACCAAAGACAACCATTTCACCCACTATGTTTGTTTATCAAATGCAAAGCAACGAAGATAGCCTTCCAAAAATTTGTTCACTATCTCATTTTTCCCATCAGATTGAGGATGATATGATGAACTGTGACCCACATGGGTACCCAAACAAGAAAATAATTCAATCCAAAATTTTCCAGTGAAAATTGGATCTCTATCACTTACAATAATCTTCGGATTTCCATGTAACTTCTGAATAGTTTCCATAAAGGTTGCATATATTGTACTTGCATTAAAAGGGTGAGAGGGTGCACAAAAATGTACATACTTCATGAGTATCAAAAACCACCATAATAAAGTTCTTTCCTTCTGACTTGGGTAGACCTATGATAAAATCCATTGAGATTGACTCCTAGCGCTGGCAAGTTATGTCTAATGGTTTTAGAAGTTTTGGGGTCCTAACTATTTCACCCTTATTTTGTTGGAAAACCAGACATTCGGCCATGAACTTTTGAACATCAGATTTAAGACCTTCCCAAAAAAATTCCTTCTTGACCTCGTGGCAAGTTTTCAGGAATCCAGAGTGCCCACCTATAGGAGACGTGTGTAATTCCAATAGGACATTTTGTTTGAGTTAAGAGTTTTTGCATAAATATAAGCAATCCTTATACCATAGTGAATCATTTTTCCACACAAAATTATCTGATACACTGGGATCATTCTATATCTTTTGAATGAGCATCCATGTAGATAGGTCATTTTTTCATTCTTCCCTTGTTGCTACTACCCAAGCTAGTTTTAGAATGGAAATTGAACAAAGTAATGCCCCGACATCTTCATCTTTTCTAGAGAGTGCATCTGCTACCACATTGTGTTTCCCTTTTCGATAGATGATTTCAAATTCATGTCCCAACATCTTGGTTACCCATTTATGTTTCTCTTTAGAAGATAGTCTTTGTTCCAAGAAGTATTTAAGACTATCATGACCTGTTTTGACCTTGAAGTGCCTACCTATTAGGTAAGGAAGTCATTTCTTAAGAGCATGTAGTATTGCCAACATTTCCTTCTCATAAATGGGTTTCTGTAAGTTATTTCCCTTGATTGGATGACTCGTGAAAGAAAGCGGGTGTCCTTCTTGCATTATAACAACACCAATGCCATTTCCTGAAATATTACATTCCACAATAAAGGTTTGTGTGAAGTCTAGTGTGGGAAAAACAAGATCTTTGCACATTGCCTCTTTAAGTTGTTCAATAGTTTGAGTTGCCTCTGAAGTCCAAGAAAATGCATATTTCTTCAATAATGTTGTTAGAGGTGTTGATATTCTTCCATAGTTCTGAAAAAACTTGTGGTAGTACCATTTCAAACCTAATAATCCTTGAAGATTCTTCAAGGTTTTGGGAATCAGTTAGTCTATCATGGATTTAAGTTTTTTAGTGTCTACCTTGACACCTTCATTATATACAATATGACCCATATACTCTACTTTCTTTACCCCAAAGAAAAAATTGGAAGGTTTTGCATATAGTTGTTGCTCCTTTAGTAGTTTTAGTACCCTGTCAGCATGTTGAACATGATTATTCCCAAGAATTGCCATAGATTAGTATATCATCAAAGAATATTAGCACAAATTTTCTAAGGAAAGGATTGAAAATGGAATTCATCAAACCTTGAAATGTGGAAGGTGCATTCGTGAGACCAAATGGCATGACCAAGAATTCATAATGACCTTCATGAGTTCTGAATGTTGTTTTTTGGGATGTCTTCATCCTTCATTCTAATCTGATGATACTCAGAATGGATATCCAACTTTGTGAAGAAAAATGCTCCTTGTAATTCATCTAACAATTCATCAATGATAGGAATGGGAAATGTATCTTTGATGATCTTCTTAAGCTCTCATAATCTAGACACATACGCCATGATCCATTCGGCTTGTGTACCATTACCATTTGTGCAGAGTAAGAACTTTGATTAGGCCTAATTATGCCAACCTCTAACTTTGGCTAATTTACAGTGAGAGCAATTATGAGTACTTGGACACTCGGGAAGATAGGTCTTCACTCTCATCGTAGGTCAAGGATTAATCCTCAGGTGGCTTGAGTGGAGTATGATTTTTTGCACTACATTTTGGTTTCATTTTGAATAATATAAATATATATCACACCTTATTTTCATTTCAAATAGATCCTTCTACTAAAATCTATTTCGAAATTTAAAATGGCGTACATTTTTCCAACCCTGATTTGAAGACTGAGAAAATCCTAAAATTTTGGCCCCTATGATTCTGAAACCTCGTCTTGTGGTATCCTAATATGTCCTATTTCCAATGCCACAGGTCTCGTTGAATTTGGATGTGACAATTTTCTCAACACTTGATATTTTTGGCCTTTTTCAGAAGAGCGAGAGTGTGCGGCCTACCACGTGTCCAATTTTTTGAATCTGATTCTGAAATTGGTATCACTGATGCTTTGTTTTTTCATTATTTCTTATGCAACTGGTCTCACTCAGTTTGTATCTTTCATGCTCCAGATATAATAATTTTTCCTAGAACACATGTTTGAGATTAGCTTTTGGGATAATAGGAAACTCCAACTTCCCGAGGGTATAACTATGAAACTGTAATGATTTGGGATCTAAAATGTTTATCGCAGATACTTCGGCCTTTTTTCTAGATGGGTTCCTAGTTTTGTTGTTAGAAACACTATAGAAAAAAATATATATCGAAAATTCCAATATGGCTTGTTTTGGAAGCATCCAAACTTTGATACCAAATGTTAAGCAACAAATTTTCAAAAGGAGCATGAAAAGAGCATAAATAGACCAGAAAGAGTACTCCACACTTTTAATGAAGAAAATATCTGAAAATAAAGCATCTTCGAGGGGGAAACCTCCTTATTCGATTTACTAAGTACACAAGATGCGACAAAACAAGATGCTCAAATGAAAATATCTCCTTCCTATATATAGGAGATTAATAGGTACAATTACAACTCACTGACGCAAGCCGACATAAATAATATAGCCATGCTAATGACAGTTACAACTAATGGACCAAATCCGGAATCAAAACTAATTTAATGCACCACTATGAAGGGGGGAATGTGCCCATATTTAGGGTTTAACACATTTTAAATTTGATTGGATGCACATGTTTTAGCTCACCAAGGAATGGCATATCGAACTTATCCATAATAGAATCAACTGAATTCCAATTTTTTTAGCAACCCCGATTAGCATTGTCGATGGTTTTATTTATTTCTACATGAGCTTCCTCATGAAATATTTTGTAAGTTCTCAATTTAGCAAGTTCTTTTTAATCTATCATTGGTAAAATTTTAGGAGTTTCACGATAATGTTGCTTCCAATCCTAAAGTTCATCAAATTGATCTTGTATCAATTCCATTCATCATTGAGCACTTTGGCTTGTTCAGTTAGCTGGACAACATTATCATTATAGTGTTATAGTTCATCCAATTGTAGGAAGAAATTATTTTGTAATTCTTTTAGCTTGTCATTTATTTTTAAAGCCTTTTGTTTCACGACATTTAAAGGTAGATAAAAAAAAAATTGTGATGGGTAAGAAGCTTGAAATTAGCACACTTTTTTTTCAGCTCTTAGAGTGGCCATGTCTTCTTGCTATTTTTGGACTAATAAAGTGACATCATTTTCATGCATTCCTTTTAATTATTCTATCTCCATAAAGTGCTCATGTTGAGTATCAAATAAATGCTTCTTCAACTTCTTCACTTGTAGTTTGTATTGTTCCAACACTTGATTCACATCATTCACTAAGGACACATTTACATTTTCTAGGAATCCCAATAAGTAGGATGCATCAAAAGAAATTTATTGTGGATATTTATCGATTATATATATATAAAATATTATCTAATATTCCTTGGGTCCTTTTCCTTTTAGATGGTCTTTCTGTAATGCTTTCACTCGCTCAATTCACAAAATAGTATGTGACACAACTGTGTCATCGACCTCCATCGTCTTTTTAACCAAGATGTCTCCTGACCGTATTGAAAGTGGAGTCCCTAGGTTTACAAGGAAATTGGATAAAGTTATTTGACTAGTATTCATTACTTCTTCCTACAGTTTCCTTTTTTCTTCTTCTTTTTTCGTTTTCTCTTCCTCCACGACAATGGATTCTTATTATTTTTGTAATTTCTATAGGTGTAGTTTCTATGTGACGAGTTCTGCATTGGCCTCTTCCTATATTTTCTTATTTTTCTACTTCTAAATCCTGTTGTGCTTTTTCTCGGTCAATTATTTCTTCTTCATTTTTTCTCTGGTTCTTCTACAACCTCCTCGGCTGCTTCTTGTGTTCTTCTGCAACCTCCTCAACTACTTCTTGTGTTCTTTTGCAACCTCCTCAACTGCTTCTTATGTTCTTGTGTTTTTTTTCTTATTAACCTTTGGTATGACTGCAATAGAAGTGGTATTAAAAGACCCCAAAACGTGACCATTTTTTCTAATTTCCTCAACATCCCTAGGAAGGTCATCACCTGGGAGATAAAAAAAAACCAATTAAAATTCTATGGTCCAAGCATTTGGCCTTGGACTCTTATCTTTTTGAAAAGTAGACGTGACAAACATTAATGCATACTTAGAAATACCTTCTACTAGATTTTCATAGTCTTCCTCAAAGGCGAGCTAAGGGAAATAGGTACATCTCTTAATTACTTCAACAATAATGGCTCAAGGGAGGATCCTTATATAATTTCTCAAAATAATTAACACTTAATTTTTCTAAGCCATTGAAACCTCTCACAGTTGTGCTTCCTCAGTTTGTAAGTCCCAAATAGTATTGACACTATGTCTATCTCTCACAACCTGATGGAAATTTTTTTGTATTCTTTGGCTAGTATTCCATTTACATGCTATCATTCTTTGGCTAGTATTCCATTTACATGCTCTCAAGTCAAATTTCATTTGAGAAACATGAGCTACAACTCCAAAATATTTTTGAATTCATATGAGTTAGAAATTGGAATTTGCATCTCCCAATGAAAGGAATTAATAAACATGATTACACCTCATTGAAGAGATGACTTTAGTGGCTAAGTTGGATATCTAATTCCTTAGCCTTGCTAAATATGATTTAGCCAACTGGTTTCCACCTGACCCTACACATGGAAAAATATTTCCCTAAGACCTTGTAGTTGTGTGGGACCACATCCATGATGTGTACCAGTAATGGGAACTCTATCCATCAGACTTGATAAGAAAGTATAGCACTTATATCACAAAGATAAAGAAAATATATAGAGAGAGAGTTGAACGAACTTTCAAATGCTAATGGCCTTCAATATTCCTTCACCAACCCAATGTCACCATAGCTACTCAATCTAGAATCATTTTAGCAAAATTTCTTTGTAAATTATTTGTGATTCCCAAATCAGAGGGAGGAATTTTTATTTAAAGGCTACATAAATCTTGGCCACTTCACCCCCATGCAAAATTAGGAATTATTTAATTTCCAATTTCATTCATTATTACCCACCTTGGTGGCATGATGAGGAATTGCATTTTTTTTAATCAGTATTAATTAAGAATTATTCATACCCGCTTCGCGTCACCCTTGATCCTTCTGTCTTTTTTCATTTGAAATTAAATAAAATGTAATTCCTTGACTTCATTAAAATACTAGTATTTTTAAGTTGGCACAAAAAATAGGTAATTTGCAAGGTCAACTAACATAATAATTGGGTCACATGTAGTTTGTTTTCTTCGGGTAAATTATCCCAAGGAAAACCCCGATGCACTTACCCTCATTTCAAGTATGGTACCCAAGGTAAACCCTAGATTCTTCAGGGCACAAGGCCAAGTCAACAATATAGCTTGAATTTGTTATAACAATATATTTATTATGAGCGCAACATGTCACTTACGAGAATAGAACCTACATGGGGATAATAACACTCCATCCTACAACCACTCAAGCTAGACCCATTTAATAGGGCCACATGTAGTGACTTAGGTGCAACCTTTCAATTTGGTGAAAGTATAAGCCTCTTGGGGGAATAAGGAATCTACATCATTACTATTTCCCCCCACCCTGAAACATAATTGTGAGTTAAGCTTCCTCCCATGGTTGGGAATCATCAAGTTAGGCATGTTACCTCTACTTGGCTCCCTCAAACCATACATATTTCTTATAGGGGACTCCTCTCAAATACACCACACCTATATCAATACTAGGTAGCAAATCCTAGCACCTATACGCCACCACCATCATCAACATGCCAAACCCATGTTGGTTGTGTCTGACATCCATGTGATGGCTAGTTGACAATGCTCTACCTAGTGTCCCACACATGCACAAACACACACACCAAAAAGATGTGCATAATTAATCATCATAGTCCATAATCAAATAAATTCATAACAAAGGGTTGACCATCATGGGATCATTTGTCTAGCTCCCATCTCAAAGTCTCCTCATACCTTCATACACCCATTTCATTCAACTAATTGACCGATTTCCTACATAAAATGTGGTTAGTATGATCTCATATTAGCATGCATAAATTTTCCATTATTCATAAAATTTAGGTCAAGGTTGATTCCAACTCGATGAGGATCATTTACCCTTAAGACCCCATAATCTACATCACAAGTCCAAACTCCTTCCAAAACATTCCTATGAGTTTAGTCATCCTGCCACAGCTCATACCTACTTAACAACTTCATTCACAGTTCATAGCATTTATTTATAATCATAATAATATAACATGTTCATTTTAAAAGATCAAGGAATAATAACATCATATCCTGATCCACAACATAGACTCATCTCATCATAAGCAATCACATGTCAACTATCAACATATTGGTAAATCAAATCATAATAATTCAACACATGCCAAATCATTTCCGACGGACACAAGTAAGAGTCTCATGATCAATGAAACAACATATATACACACATACACACATTTATATATAAGTGTGCATAAGCAAGAATAGAAAATATCACACATATCAATGTCCAAAGTTTCAAAATGCAAAAAGGGTCACCTTGATCATCGAGGGTTGACCTTCAAGTCAAGAACAAGATCCATGTTAGGAAAAAAGTGGCATTACAACTTAGGAGAACACTAGTGATTGTAAGCCAAGAAAATAATGAGCATGCTCCATGTCTCAAAAAAAGGCACTTCAAGAGCAAACAAACATTCAAAATATGCTCTCAACCAGAGCCATGATTCTTTCAATGTGTTACAAACAGAGTGTTTGCAATGGGTAAGAAACTCTATCGATACTTCTTAACTATAACAAGTTGGAGGAGTCAAATCAACAATAAAAGGATTTTGTAAATGGGGAAACTCTTCTTGACTCACAAAATTTAGGTTGATATACCATGTAGTAGAATTGTACTTGAACAAACCTTCTCTATACTAGTTAAGAAAGCAATCCAACAAAACCATAACAAAGTGAAATTACAAGTCATGTATGGCTTCTTCAAGCTTTGAGACATTCACTCAAAATGTTTCCTTTAAATTATTGGGCATTGAGCTTTAGACAACCGTTAATATAAACTTCATACAACCACTAATGTAAGAAAACACATTTACACTTTAAAACTCACCTCGATTCAAATTGTTGCATGAAGGACATCTTGAAGAACAATTTCATAGTTTTAGACATGGATCGAATACCCATTAACAGAAAAGGGTTGAAACGTTGATCTTACCTCAACCAAAGGCACGCATGTGTGGGCTAAAATGTGTGGAGGGGGCACTCTTTAGCTCTTGTGGAATTTTCAATCTTGTTGCAAGTCATACAAGCTTATTTGAAGACTATCTCTTTATAAAAACAACCCATTGTCTAATTGTTCCTTTTTTATTAATGCTTCCAGTCATGAACAAGAACAAGCAACAATTGTTGTATTTTACCTTCAATTTTCTATCGTACCATGATGTGTAAGTCACCATTTGACTAAGAGGCTATGATGGGGGGTACCTATTTTGCAAAATTCACACTCTACTTGCATCTAATGCCACCCATGTTTTGTAAGCGTACACAAGCACGAGCATATCATCAGAGAAACTTAAGCCCTAGTGGGGGCAATAACAATACCCTACTTTCACCATCTTGACAAGCCATCATTAATTACATCTAACTTTTACAAAGCCAGTTGTGGCGAATGTTCAACAACTATGAAAACCATAAATCCCTACTCAATGGAAAGCAAAACTAGGGGGCAATGCATGAGAGAATGCATAAAGAAAGGTAAATTATCACCCCGTGCAAACTCAAGGTTTTTTTAGATTCTTCACTGAAGGATCAAGATGGATAACCTTGATCAATAAGAATTCAAGTCGAGTTACTGGGGATTATTCATTGCAGACCAACAAAAATTGATACAATATTGGATTTGCAATTTGTCCACTTAATTGAAACATGGAACTACCAAACATAAATGCATACACTTCCATTGTTAAAGTACAAGTATTTATTATCTCATTGACTTAATCAATGTCAGTCATAAACATACTGCATAGTATTAATTAGTTGTTGATATCACCATCTCATGCTTAATGCAATCTCAAATTTCATTACGAACTTTAATAATATCATAAATCTTGTTTTTCTTTATTTTTCATAAATTATTTGTATAAACAATTAAAAAAAAATTACATCTTATCCAATAATAAATAAATAATAAATATTAATTTTCCATCTTAACATTTAACAAACCTGTTGTTTTACAACCAACCCTTTTTATCCTTTAAGCATCATACGCACTTTTAATGGGTATTTGCTCTTCCATGTGATTCCTTTTTCAAATATTATTCTCTGTTATTTTTTGGATATATTTAAATATTTTAAATAAATATGTGTATATTTTATTAATAAAATAAAATGTTTTAAAATAATAGGCATTAAATAGTTATTATAAATAAAATATTTAATAACAAAAATATAATAATAATAATAATAATGATGATGATGACGACGACGAGATGTATCATAATAAAAATATTTATATAACTAGAGTTTAGTTAATGCAGTTAGTCTATGTTTCTTATATGTTTAAAAGAATAAAAGTATGCATTGAATTTATTGAATTTAGATGCTTAAAAGAATAAAAGTATAGAGTGAATTGTATAAAAACTTATAATTTAGTCTAATTTCTTTATTTATATTTATAGTAGATAATAGAAAGAGTATTACAATCTAGATAATCATGGTTGCACACATTGAACAAAAACTACAACAATAAGTTTGCATTGAGGAATTTGGGTACCTTGCGTTGTCTCTTTGGATTTGGATTATTGAGTTTGCTTCTCCTTGCAGCAAATGGATTTTCCCATGCTACCTATGGTGACTCCAAGAAACTAGCTACAACCTTTATACTTATGGGCACCCCAAAAGAAGAGGACGAAGAAAAAAAATTACCAACAAAATTCATTGCATTCAATAAGGAATTCTCAATGTCCCCATAAACTAGGCTATCTAGAGAGATCAAAGGAAGAAACTCCTTGTCACCTCTTAACATAGATCTTCATCCCATGTTGTCCAAAAAACATACAAAAATTATGATGTATGTGCACATATGCCACATTGTTTGCAGTTAGTTGTAGATAGCCTTTGCAAAGTGTGGGGTAGTGACGGGACTTTATTGAATATAATCCATGATAGGTATTGTGAGGAAATGGACATGATACTAAAATGGATAAAGGTTTTACCACGAAAAGAGGATTTTGTCATCAAATTCCTCACTTTTTAGGTGAAGGGTTTTGTCATCAATCCCCTCACTCTTTTAGTGATTCATTTCCAAATGTTTTACCTATAGATTCCAAAGATAAGGATAGCCCTTTGCTTACTATGGGTAGAGGAAATGCCAATTAATCTAGAAATTGTAAGTCTCCAAGGTTAGTGCCTGTAAAGCATCACTGGTGGTGGATGATGAATTGAATTTAGGATGAAATGGACAAACCAATGACAAACTATCATATACTTTGTATAGAAAATGGCCATCTTATTTTTCTTAATAATTATAGAAATATTTTGATTTTATCTATGTATAAGCAACATAAATGTGTTGAGTGCTATGCTACATATTTGGCTCATTTTATGTGAACCAAATGACAAACTAGGATATACTTTTCATACAAGATGACCATTTTATTTTTCCCTATACTTGTAGAAATATTCCAAATTTACTCTACATATAAGCAACATAAGTGTGTTGAGTGCTATGCTACATATTTGACTCATTTTATATGAATTTTAAGGGGAAATGATCAATTAATTTCATTTATGAGAGGCAATAATGGGTATGATTTCAATAAAGTGATTAGGAGAAAATCTATTCCATAAGCAAGAGAGTTTTTTGTTTTTTATAATTACTACTCGGATATAACCTTGTGGGAAATTGTGTACCATTCATTTGGGACTTTGGTTTACTCCTTGAGAGGACATTTTAGAAGTAGAACTCGTTTTAGAAAATGTGGCTTACATCAATGTACCAACAAGGGCACTCCATGTTTCGACAATGATCAAGCAACTCCTACAATTGGGGTTATGTTAGTTTCGTGAATTCAAATTTGGAAAATGTAGTCTTTGACCTAGTCATTGGAAAGTCGGACTTTGTAACCCCATCTTAGAGAGAGACGTTTCGAGGGTTTTGTGGAGAACATTCTCTATTTGTGATTCTTCAAATCAAGCAATGAGGGAAAATGAGGGCTTTCATATGGTTTGGTTTTAATTAGCCTCAATAACAAAGAGGGAAAGGGATAGAATTAGTCATATGGTTTGGTTTTAATTGGCCTCACTAACAAAGAGGGAAAATGGATAGATTTAGAATTGACTCAACCTCAAAAGACATAAATATGGCCACCATAAATGGTTTGGTGGATGCAAATAGAATTATAATGGACTTAGTGGCAAAGACAAAAGAAAATCAACCATTAATTATTTAGATAGATGCTCAAACCTTAGAGATATTGTTCGAAATCATATTTACCTATATTATGCATCCCATAACTCTCTTGCAAAAAATTGGATTAATAAAATTTGCCCCTAAAATTTTGTGCCAGAAAAACCTATGCAAATTTTCATTTTCATAATTTAATTCACAAAGGAAATGGGTAGATTGAAAAAAGCATTTACAACTAAAATAGTCACAATCTAGCTCTATCCATAGGAGCCTTACAAGTAAAAGGTTAAAATGACAAAATTTATTGCGATGAAATGACTTTCAATGCTTGCTTCACTCATAGTTGAATACCATTTACAACTCCTTATGAAATACACAGACAACAAAAATACCTAGCATCATAGAACACAAAGGGTTAGAAATCTATTTTGTTCATAGAACAAACACACAAATCCATTTTACCCACTAAACAAGATTCTAAAAGAAAAATGGATGCCATATGCCATCATCTTAAACAACCACTTTCAACTAAGCCTATACCTAGTTAATCACCATCTTGATTCATATACTAAAAAACTTCTACTACCACTGCCAACTATACTCATATACTTTAAAGTTTCAACTATCACTATTAATCACGGGGGGTTCACTCAGTGAACTTGTTACATAGCACCATCGTTCACAGGATATTAAAGAATATCCCTAATTTCACTAAATATTGGAAAATCCCTCCTGAAATTGTATTGTTGAACCCCCCCTCCCAATATACCTTTCCAATTAAGAAAACCCCTATTTTCACCAGATATTGTAGGTATCCATTTTTATCAACCCATTTTTAATACCCCCTTTATATCATATTATCAAGGTGTAACAAACAGGATCCTAATGCATCTTAGTATAACCAAACAAGATGCTAAAGAAAGTAGTAGTATAATGCTAACAATGATCCCACTAAGATTGTAGGGGCGACTGATCAATTTGTAGCATTGGATAGTGGAAGACCCAATGAAATAGTAATGGGGAAGGTAAAATGAGTAAAAGAAAACCCGTTAAGAGATCAATGTAACAAAGAAAGTAAAAGATAGATAGTCCAATAGTTAGTGCAATGCTTATAAAAGATGAGAATTACAGATGTTTCAAACCACAACCTACCAATATACCAATTTTATATCATGTAAATACAAATATAGCCTTAGAGAGCTCATGTTTTTTATAAGCTTAATAAAATAAACTCCATAAAAATACAAAATTGAAACCCTTTCGTAGATGGACTTCCCTACCTTCCTATCAAAACAATCATCATTGATGTTTGAACCCAAATGAACATAGAAAAATTCCTCTTACTTTCCAATAACACCATATGATCATGTGCATATCTTGGATTTGGGTCATTCACAAGATTCAATGAATTACCTCTACTTCCTCTACATTTATTCTTGCAATCAAGGGAATTAGAAACATTTAGTTACCTTTTCGTGGGTTAATATATCTAATTCTTTTTATCTTTAAGGGAGAGGAAAAAATATCCATTGTTAAGTTTCAATCATGCAATAGATATAAAGATACACAGATGGTGAAACTTATATGATACCATTTCATGGTAATAATAACATATAATGTATGTAAACAAGGATTTAGATTTTCACCTATGTTCATGTCAGTTCCAATACAATATTAAGAAGGATGCCTTGCATATAAGAATTGAAATTTCAATTATGAATATGCCAAATATAACTCAATCTAATAACTATTCTTAACTGGAAATGTGAAAATGTTAAAGAAGAATACAAAAAGTTGAAAGAAATTATTAGTCAAGAAAGATTGATCTAACTTTTCTTGGTTCCAGTGATCCAAGAACAATTGATCTCACTTTTCTTTCTTGTCATGGAACAAGGTCTGATTGAATCTCAATACCCACCTAAACCCCAACCTACAAAATGAAGAGTTAGATCTTTTACTAGAATGCCTACAAAAATTACAATATAATTGTTCAACTCCAGAATTCTCGATTAGCTACATCTCTTAACCTTGGAGTTGACAAGGAACCAAAAGCACACTCAAACATACTAAACAGTTTCATAGGCTACAACGTGACTTATAGCTAGAAAAGAAATACACTTTGGAAATTGGCCTCATATAGAACAACAAAAGGTATCATGTTACAAGCTTTACTCACTTTTAACACTAGAAAACTCAACCTCAATTACAAAGAAAGCGTAAAATCTTGCATACATATTCATAAGTGGTAACATTGACCTTTTGGACATCACATCAATAACATTCTACATAAAAAAAACAAAATACTACCACCATGGTTATCTCAGTGCCACAAAATTCTAATATTGTAATGCATGCTATTCCAAGAATCATACCTCATATCTAAATAACTTCACCAAGCAACAAAAAGAGTAACCCCACAAAAATAAAACATAGAGCAGAGTTAATAGTAGTAGTTGCAATATTATCGAAATTTTAAAAATCCAAATACATTGCAGAATTTGCTCCGAGATCTTTACAAAGACCTTCAAGTCTTTGCTGGAAGAAGAAAGGATGAAAAAAATTAACTAACACATAAATCCATAAAGTTTAAATTAATTATAAACATTCACATATATTTTTATTAAGCAAAACAGAAGATATGATAAGTCAAAATCATTGTTAAATCAAGAGTATTAGTTTATCTTATAGATATGATGCTATGTATGATATAAATTGTACTCAAAAGAGTCACCTTCTCCATTTCTAGTACTAAAAAACTACTAAAAGTTTAAAGAGGGCATTGCCCTGAATTTTGAAAACATGTAAATATAAAGTATTTGATCAAATGATCTTGACATCAGCTCTAAATGACCACTAGTATAGAGGAAAGCAAGTTATCCAACTTCCAAAATGTCAATTTGCTTGATTGAAAACCTTCCAACACCTTTAGCCTTGATTTTTAAATCTCGTTGACATGAGGTTGACATCATGAATGACACATGAATTTGCATCAACCCGGGTACCTGTAACAATCAAATCATCATGTGAAATCCAAATCTGTATTGAAATCCGATTTAAAATCATAAGATGGATGGTTACACTAGCACAATATCTATCTTGAAAGTTGAAATACAATACAAAAGATGAATGGTCAAAGAAACTTACACAAAAAAGTAGGTGGAAAAAATTAGGTTGGTTTATCCCAAAATTCACCATTCGAAGGGTCCACTGCACCTGAGGCCAAAAAATATAAAATCAAGATGGCATTACTACATGAAATCAACAAAAATACAACCAATAATTATTTATAAATTATCTATTAAATGGGAATGAATAAGGAAAAATAAATTACAATAAACTTTAAATTAACCTTGTTGAGATTTCTGACAAAATCAGAAAAAACTTTGTAATCTCTTTCTTCTAATTTGTATGTGTCATTCCTATTGTTGTATGATAAGTTGGCCATTGCTATAACAGATTCAAGTTGTACAAAAAGATGATCTTTCAAATCATACTTGTACAAGCGTTGCCCTTTTATTTTATTGTACCAACAAAACTGAAGCTCAACACCTTCTGGCCTATCCAAAAGATCAATGTCATTATGGTAATCAAACACCCTATTTCCATCCTTCTTTCTTATTCTTTGAACCCTTCCAATGTACCAAGTTCCACAAGAAACACCTTCTTTGGTACTTCGAGAAACACCTTTTCTTGTGGCACGTTCAACTATAGGTATTGAGTTGCTCTCAAACAACACCCCGCAGTCCGATCCAATTCCAAAGCCGATTGAAACACCCTTTTTTGAAGCCCTTTCATCTCGCCTAAAGTAGACCCCATTTCTCACTCTAGTCAACCTATCTTTGGATAATGTTGGATTTCCATTCAACTGACTAACCAAACAAGATTTGAACATATCCTTACCATCAAGCTCTACCACTGGTTTGGTAGTTGTGTTCACATTATCATCAATGGTATCTAAAATTTCATCCAACTCATGCCTCCACTCACTTTCCATTGTTTGCAATTCACTAGCATTGAGTATGGATGAAGATGAAGATTGGAATATTGAGTTGGAGTTATTCGGTGTAGAACCATCAACTACTTCATCCACTACTTGGAATGTTGGATAGTTTTGATCCTCTGTCCATGGTTTAAACCACCAAGAAGATTGTGTGTGCCCTTCTGGTTGCATGCCAAATCTTGATAAAAGGTTTTGCGCATCATTCAATCCTACTTTCAGAGCTTCTATAATTTTATCATCTGTAGATATTGGACCATAATGAGATAATACATCATGATTCTCTGTTGTTTGTTGGTGCAATTTATTCCAGATGCTTTCTTGTTTTTTATGAGATTTATTAAAGCGAAGCCCTTGTGGATTTGATTCTTCTTCGGCAACTCTATTAAGAGTTCCAACAGCATGAAGCAAGTCAGTGAAATCATAGGCCCTCTCTGATCCAACCATCCCACCAACTTTGCTAAAGAAGTTCTCACACACATCTGACCCAGTCAAGTGCAATACACATGGCAAGTTAGAGTAGTGGTCTCGAAACAATCTCATCAATAAAACCGCAAAGTGGCACGAAATTTTCACATCCTGATATGCCTCTCTACTAATGAAATTTATGTTGGCATTAACATGAGATTGTTTCCGTACCCAACATAACCATAACAAAAAGAAATGTTGAACTCTTGAAGCATTTCGCACTCTTTCCCAAAGAGTCAAACTATGAGACATAAAAATGTCAATGTAGTTAGCAACAATCATTAGATAAATCTCTGTACCTAGTGTTCTCTCTGCCCTACCACTTGTTGTACTTCTCATCTCTTTTAAACACCTTTGAACATGCCTTGAAGCAATGCGTTGCGCTGAACCCCAATTTTGTCGATCCATCCTCTCTATATCTTCAATTTTAAGCTTGTGATCATCCACTTTAAAAGTGTTATAAACCATTCTGACATGATTAAAACTTACCAACTCTTCTCCAAGGATCAAATCTCTTCGGCCACTAAACAAAGGATTGATTAGCTTTTTCCCGTTGTGTATGTAATCCTGGTCATGTAGTCCTATTACGTTGCCACCATCATGCAACCCAGATAGCCTCCACCCTTCCCAAGGGATTTGATATCGAATACCTTTTGTTGAAGAATAAGCCTTCAACATAAGTTGTCTTCTTCTACTATCCCCATCAAATGAATGACCAATAATAGGTCCCAAACAATTTTCCACGTGTTTCCTCCACATAACTTCTATTTTTTCCCATTGCTTGGCAACAAAATTTGCATCGAACCTATTACATGTTGGATGAACAACCACAACCAAACGGGGAAGCTTTTCATGTAAAGGGTTTGCAATAATGACACATGCATAATGACCAGTTACACTGTTCTTAAAAGTGTCTGTAATAACATCATAGCCTGCAGCTCCCTCGCCCACAGTCACTAAGAAATGTGATTGGCATTGATGATTTTCTTTATTACCACAAAAACCAACCAAAGTATCACTTTTTGCTACCCACCTAACATATTTTTTCACAACGGTCTCATCTTCAGCAAGGCATACAGGAATCGGACCCTCTATACCATGTTTGGATTTATAAGAAGCATAAACCTTTCCAAGTGCCTCAAAAATGTACTCATGCTCCCCTGGGATATATGACAGTGATTTTCTCACTTGCCTTAAAGTTGTAGATATTGAAGGACCATCTAAATTCAAGCTAATGAAGCTATGCAATCTAGGACCCCCCCATAACTTAATCATCTCATAAATGGATTTAGTGGATGCACCATACCTTCTCCCTGCTTTTGGACGTGTCAGGTTGTGAAAGATATCTTTGACAAATTCCCAAACGACATCTTTACCTTGTAATTTTCCTTGTCTATGTGCCTCACACACATCCTTGCAAAACCTAAATACATCTTTCCTTTCTGTAGATTCAAACAACTTGTACTTTAGGGACCTTATTCTAATAGAGAGTATAGCAACCTTTGTCCTCTCCCACCAAAGAGCCCTCATTGTTGATCTATAGCTAGTATTTGTAACCCTTGCAACATTTCTGAGCTCAGTTTGAGTCAAAAAGTCTAATCTTCTCCCTTTCCCTGTATCTCGCCCATGTCTTTTAATGGGGCTCCTTGATTCACGATATAAATGCATCCTAAAGTCATCACAGTCTGGAATCAACTTACAAAACTTGCATGTCAATGATTCAAAAGGTATCCCTGTTTCAGAAGCCCTCTGACAATGAATATGCCTATATGTACCATCAATATGGCATTCTGTACCATGATAACATAGCATCCTCTTGGTATGCTTCTCTATGGCCCATAATTTCCCACCCCTTTGATCATCCATTAGGATTTTTGTGTTCAATCTCTCCCCATTTCTATCAATATATGGATACCAATACCCCCAACATTGTAGTATCAAGGGAGATAAATGATCTACAATAATACAATAAAAGCAAATAAATTTGAAGATAAAAAATAAAATTATGTTCAATGTCATATTCAAATTAAATAAGCTTGTGAAATTAACATACCTGAAGTAGAAGGATTTGCACTTGTAGAACCCCTATGTGATAGTGGTGTTGATGATGGGACCAAGAACCTAGTCAAACTCTGTTGGGACATATCATTGGTAGGCTTCTTGGGTCTCCCAACTATGCCAGTCCTCAACCCAATTGTATTATGTGAAGCCTCATTTTGTAGTAGAAATGTGCTTGTTTGATTTCATATGTTCATTTAGAGAACTAACAATATTACCACTTGCTGGTACTAAATAAAACCATTTATTGCACCGTGTACATTCCACTTTTACTTTTCTCTTGTCCTCGTATCCTACAAGTGTTGCTTCCACCACTTTGAACAAATTTGGATCTTGTGTCTTGTTGAAATCATCTAGTATTTTGATGGCTTTATCAATCTCAATTCGATCTCCAACCATTGATGTCTTCCTTTCTATGTTACATGAAGGAGTTTCACTACTTCCCACCCTTGAAATGTTACGTTGATGGGCCCTTGTTTTCATGTGATTGTTTTTGAAGTTGCGAAGTGTCCGTGCTGCCAAAGATATTTCCCCTGTTCCATAATCAATACCACAACTTTCACAACGTATCTTTATTTTAGATGTTCCATTTTCTGAATATACTTTAAGAGTAACCTTCTCCTCAACAAACTCTTCCATTAAACTATTCACTTTTTGTTCCCAAGATGCCAATATAGTAGAATCAACACCTATGTTTTGTTCTATCGAATCACACTCAACTTCAACTCTTGCTTGTTTATGCATAGGTTCCTCCATGTTCTCTTCGATGATTTCAACATTTGGTGTTCTTTCCATTACATTTGATTGCAACGCTTCAGTATCCAATGTGTCTAGTTTCCTCTTGATGCCTATAGGTGTTTTTGTAGCTTTCCATCTTTTCTCTTGTGTTGCATTTAAAGTATATCCTTGATTGTTGGTAAACTCAAAAGGATATCCAATGATATTATCAAGCACAATTTCTTGACGGATTTCTGCAAAAGTAGCATCTGATTGACACCTAACTATGCCAAGGGTAGAATGTTCTTCACCAGTTACAATTTACAAAGTCAAACTCATTGTCTGGATTCATCTGTATTTCCATCCACATGTACCTTCTAGTTAGATAAAAATGGATAAATATATAGAAACATTTTTCAAAAGATTGGATATAACATACATTTGTCAAAGTGGTGTTGAAACATTCAAACTAAAATTGAATTTATATAGAAGGAAATTCATTGAACTAGAAAACTGAGAAATATTTGGTTTATTCAGGTTTATTCAATAGACAATTAATTGCCTCTTGTAGATATTAAATAACATTCCCAATAGACCCACTAGGAATTCAAAAAATGGGTGGGCCATAATAGTTCCATTCATTGGATATGCATGCCCCACTATGCCATCACACAAGCCTTACATAGGGAATCTTTTCCCCATAGGCATGATATGATTTCCTTTTTGAGACTCGTAATACAACGAGGAGGTGACTCATAAATGAAGGGTGGGGCTTCATAGTGGAGAATAGATATGATGAACCCATATTAGGCACTAGGGGAAGGACCTTTGATGTGCGGGGGGACCTTCATGATTTTATGTAAAAAGGTCAACACCAAAATTTTCCGCAACAAATCGAAATCGCAATAGATCATGTGTAGGTATTTTTTTATGCATAAAGTATTCCAGGTTTAGAGAACATAGATTCTTCCACAACAAATGAATCTCATTTCTCTATCTATATAAGATCAAAATTAATCCAAAATTAGAGTCGATTCTAAGGGCGTGGATTTGGGATGTTTCCCATGGTGTTGGTCAATATACCACTTTGCGATAATGCTAGTTAGGGTCCTCTGGAACAGGTGTAGCCTAATAGAATCATCAACGATGTTGTTTGGTGAGCACCATAGGTGAAACGACATGATATGATTTTAGGGGTCTTCTCCAGCCTTCCCTTCAAAGTTTGGGATGTATGACGAGAGTTCGATAGGCATAGGGGGGAATTTGGATAATGTTGGATCAAATCATTGGTCAATCTCATTAAATCAAGGAGGTTGAGGCTAACCATAACTGGAAAGCTCGCATTTAGGCAAAGCTTGTCCTCATGGTTTCCATCTAAAATATTTGGGGTTTATAAAATATGTTTCATGATTTAGGGACCAGAAACCAAACAAAACAACAAGGTAGAGACCAAGTGAAACAAAAGATGGAAAGGTCAACCATTCTATCTTCTTGTTTTATTAATCCTACAACTATTATCGAAGGATTAAAAATATTTTGGCCACATTTTTCCATTTTTTAAAGAATACTAAAAATTAAAAATAAAATTAAACTAGAGCACTACAAAATGAAACGAAAAATAAATCCACAAGCATTAATTAAAACAAAAATAAATTTACAAGCATTAATGAAAAGAAAAATAAATTCACAAGCATTGAGGAATTTAAGTGGTTTTAGGTTTTTATGGTTTAACTTTTTATGCCTTCATAATGAGGGTTTTCACATTTGGGTTATGTTATCATGGTTTTATGTTTTTATTTTTTGTGTACTAAGTTCAGATTTGTGGATTTTGGTATAAATTAAAATGAAAAAATGGGCATTCCCAAAACAACAAAAAACTTAACAAGTGGTTGGTGAAATAGCCCGAGAATAAGGTGAAGTTGTCCAATGGGTGCATAGGGGGATCTTCATTGTTTGAGGCTATTCTCTTACAATATTGACATTTCTAACCTTTTAACTTGTCAAAACCATGACAATCTATGAATGATTTTCTTAAAAATTTTCAAACACATAAATATAATTTTAATGAAAACCAAGTGATTCCTTACATTTTTTTGAAGTCAGTATACTAAAGTGGATGTTAATAACCATCATTATCTTCATCAAAGAATGTTTGAATAAACTTAATCTTCTAAAAGGGGAGGCTTGAAAGTACACAAAATATATAAAGATGCAATGTATTTTTTAAGAGAATTATTGCCAAAATAAAATACAATTAGAAACTAAGTAGATGTAATAAATTAAATTAAAAAGAATTAAAATACTTAAAAATACATAATAATAATAAAAAAGTCTTACCATAATAATAATAAACTAAACTAAGTGTCATAGAGAGAGAGAGAGAGAGAGAGAGAGAGAGAGAGAGAGAGTAGGATAAACCCATCTAAACTAGATCATATTTTAAAAAGATGTGTTTAGATTTAGATCTCTCTTACTCTCTAATAGATAATTAAGATAAATTCCTCTCTAGTGGGATGTCCTAATTCCACTTGGATTTTTTTTAGACAAACAACATATCGTTCTTTGATTGATTATGTACTGTATCCTATGATCTTCCAACACAATACATATCTTGCTTATTTTCCAAAATTACCTTGTTCACAAGCTAAACACAAATGATATTTATGTGATATTCCTACATATGAGGAAGAAATCAATAGTTTCCATGAGATGGATTTTATCCTACCTTGATGTTTTATCATTGTATGTTCTAACTAGTGATACTTTACTCTAGTCTAATTAATTTTTTGTTTCATGCATTGATTTTTTCAACAAAATATTATCTCTTGCAACAAAATCACCATTCTAATATTAATGTATCCCTCCATTTCCATAGAAACATCCTTTCCCCCTCATCATAAACCATAAGAAACCATGTGTGGAGTGACTACTCCTTGTTTCAAATGGTATTTTATCTATTACTATGTAAATATGTATACATGAGGGTATAAAATACACACTTGCAATAATCAAATAGTCTCCTATATTCACCACTCGACATTTATATACATAAATGTAACGTATGTCAGGTTGAACTAGTAAATTTTTTGTTGTCTTTTGTTTTTTTTGGTAACAATTAATTTAGAAGTAAAAAGGCAAGGGTTTTTATCGTCACATAAATGTGTTACAAAATTATAATATAATTATTTTAACTTTTCACATCATGTTATAAGAGATCTATAAGAAATTAATCATTCTTCTATCTCTAACTATCCCATAGGGAGTTTAAACCTTTATTTTTTTATTCAATTCATGTCATCCTATAAATATGAAAATAAATTATGACAATCCATTCACTAATCCTTATCATAACATAAATATATAATTAAGATAATATATTTATGTCTTCTAACCCATTCATCTATGCTATAACATGAGAACACATTTGACTAATAATTAAATTTGATTAAAGATAAAATATTCCACAACTATGATGATCACATGAGTAATTCTAAATAAATATCTTTAGAATTCTAGCTATAAGACTTTCTAATTACAAGTGAATCCCAACTATAAACATATTAAGTAATGCATGCCCTTCTCACATTCCAACCTTAAACATAATAAGTATTTTCAATAATACTTTACAATACAACTTAATTGAAACATACCATAATCACTTAAATAAAAAAAGACATTCTTGAATAATAATTACGACCATTGTAGTACCCTATCTAAATAAGGTACATCTATGGATTCAACTAAGTCTTAGCATTTCCGTTAGCTAAGGTATCTAAGATTTTAACTAAATTTTAGCATAGTTCAACTTAGCATTTTATTTTATTTAAAAGGAATCTATGAATTTAATTAAGTTAGCATTCTTCTATTTAAAAGTATAAGTATAACTATCAACTACAATTGGAATCCACCTCTGTTCAAGACTTATTTAAATATTGATAATCTCTAAAAGCATATAACACTAATTACATTTTTCTGAGGAGGAATTGCATACAATTACAAAATGGTGTCTACCAAACGGCCACTTCTTATCTAAACAGAACTATTAATTAACAACAACTCGTCATTTCCTGTCTAAACGGAACTATTAATTAATAGTCAATGGCCAATTCATATCTAGACAGAACTATCAGTTACTAACCAAATCGCCATCTCAATCTAAACCAGCTTCCACAAAAATAGCCTAATAGCTTAATCTATAGTTTTATTTTGTATCAGCCAAAGAGAAACTATTGTTGGGATTATACTGGGAGAATAGGGTTTATGGGCTGGAGAAATATCTGTACTTTTTCCAATCGATATGGACTTTTGAAATTTTTCCCAAATCCAATTAAGGAACCTAATTAAAACCAATAATTCGCAAATCTAATTTCAGTATTCTTTGAGTCATTTCAAAATTTAGTAAGTAGGTTCGTAAAGTAGTCAACTATTTATTTTTAGTTTTATTTTGTTTGAAGTCTCATTAGAAATCTTTAAAAACATTATTTAAAGTAAAATACTTAGAATAAATAGACTACTATTAGTATTATTAATATTAATAATAGCAGTATGTTTTGGCTCTGCCATGTAATTTCGTTTTGAAAAGTTTTTTTGGACCTCTACTTGAAGACCGCATACTTCTTCAATATGTAATTTTCAGAATCGATTGAAATTTATGGTTTATAAGATTTGTTTTAAACACATTATAACTATTTCGTTCCTCCCATAAATCCTCAGTGTTATAGATCCTCAAAGTCTTACCTCTTTATTAAAATTGGCATCTGATATCTTATCTCCCACAGTAAGCCAACCTCTGTGCTTATTATGATCTTCTCCAAATAGTTCAATCCGACGACCACCTTGCACAAAGCGTTCAATGATACCATACAACTCTTCTGGCTTTTTAGTTGATCCTGCATACACACATCACATTACATGCAATGAAATTTTGCTGTCAGTCACTGTAAATATGATGCATAATTCTTACAATGATCTCAAAGCTACATGCAACCTGCAATGCGATATTATAAAAATTCAATCTCATTAAACCAATCTTCAGTACCATATTTGGGTTCTTCAGATATGATTACATCAGTATCTATATTGCAATGAATAATGTGACGATAAGTATTTTTATCTTTTGGCCCCGCAAAGCCTTTTGCCCCCACTAAACAATGCTCCACAGTTCAAACGGATCTGTAGGAGAGTAGGACAGAGCTTAACGGATTATAGTTCATCACACGAAGTTGGCTTGGAGAGTAGGAGCGTTAAGCGATCACAGTGAGTAATTTTATAATCTAGAATTCGTCATAATAACAGACTCGTGGATCGAATGCAAATTGGATAACATTATGATGCAACTGGATATGAATCCGATGCTGCCAATAAGAAAAATATTTGATTTATCATTCAACGAAATCGCTAATGAGTTGAGCACTGGGGAAACTTTAACACAAACTTCTGATGGAATTCATTGTTATTGAAATCGCTATCTATCTGGGGACATCAGACTTGAATCTACTGTCAGTGAAAACGCTATGGATTGAATATTGGACAAGTTTAAACATAAACAATAGATTGAAATCACCGTTAAGCAATCGTTATGGATCTGGGGATATAGACACAATATTGAACTGAATTCACTGAAATTTTTGTCAGTAAAAATGCTGTGGATCGAACTTATTGGGAATAATTGTAAACACAAACAATAGATCGAATTTACTGTTAATGAATTCGCTATCCAAATGAGGAAATAGTCCCAACAGTCGACTTGAAATTTGATATCGATGGAAACACTATGGATCGAAATATTGGGAATAAATTAAACGAAAACAATAGATTGAAGTCATTCTCAATGCAGTCGTTTTCAAACTCAAATGAAAACAATTGCCATTTCTCAATTTTACAAGACTGTTTTCAAACTCCAGAAACCCGTGCCTCCATCTTTTCAAACAATCTTCTGCATGCATTTACATTAAATTAATTTTTTGGAATCTTCTATTGCTTTCATATGCTTTTAATTTCAAAATGAGAAGTCTGCAAGGGAATTTTTTGAAATCATTGAAACCCTGTTCTGTTGATATATTTGTATTGGATATCAAGTAGATCATGGAGAAGTTGTTAAGGACTTCACAATGTGAAGACATGAGTTGAATTGAAGACCAGGGTTGTATGTCATAGAATGAAAACAACCTCTCAATCCTTCTTGCATAAAGGCAATCAATCTTCATCAATAGTCTGAGCCATCTAAGCAGGTAGTAAAAAGACTAATTGGAATAAAGTTTTTATTACACAGAAAACATACAAGCTTAAAAATAAATAGAGACAAAACATGGCAGTCCCAGGTAAGTCATGTGGAAGGATAAAGTCCATAAGATTTTTGCGGGGAAACTGAAAGCCGAGAATTTGAATGGTGATGGATTCCCATCAGGTTAGAGCTGCACGACCCAATTCAGTGATTCGGCCATATAGAATTTGAGAATTGTCCAAGCTAGGAAAATCGCACAAAATTCTGCTCTTGGATTTTTTGGGGGGGGGGTTTGATTCGTGTGAAATTTGCCAATAGCTTGCAAGTCGAATTCGAAATGATAATTATTAGAAAGTTATCAGGAGCACAAACTTCGTGCGCCTGCAGATTAGGTGAAGCCTTGAAGGGCTTGGATCAGATAATGGCTTACTTTTCGGTATCTGACCATATTAATTTTATGCTCGATAGTTACTTGGATAACGTGGCTAACTGAAGCTTTAAATTCTTCAAGTTTTCTTGAGATTGAGGTTAAATACAAAAATTCTAAACAAAAACAGCTTACGGAAAGAATTCCCAACAACATATGTAAGGATCGAGCCAAAATTTTACAATTCAGACCAAATAACATAGAAAAGATTTAATATTCGAAAATTCAAGACTTGTGTAGGAAAAATACCGGTAAAAAGCAAGAATCCGTCCAGGTAACCGAGGAGAAACGAGTTGTCGAACCAAATTTATATGCTCGAACAAGTTCAAAAACCGCCAGACGGAAATATATTTATGAGCAGCACAAATTTTCGCATACTCTACAGAAATTAGACCTGCAATTTTCATCCTATGCAGTGTACTGATTCACTGAATAATGAATTCGCCTTTCTAATTCCATTTCCTATACTTACTAACTTAGTGTGCATTTACGATACCCAACAACTCACCTGCCAACCTGGGCATTAAATTATACCAACAACTTTGTACTGTACTGTAAGCAGGCTGTAGCCAAGCTGCCAACCGGAGTCCGGACTGTTGCCAGCTTGCCGGAGGCCCGGAGCCTATGCATCATGCTATAAATTTATAATATATATAAAATTTGCATACGGGCATATTTTGACAGTACCCGTTAAATTGACGATTTCAGCCTCCGTTTACATGGATTTTGGGCAATTGCGCTTGTCATATATTTAATAGCACTACGGTAGCAAATGGATCCAATAAATACCTGCAGTTAAATGCAGATTTTTCTAGATTCTAGCTTAAAGTCCATGCCTCGTAAATTGTTTGTAATTATGACATACCATGGGAAGGGGATATTTGCTCGCCATATCTGGCATGGTTGTCATGTCAACTATAGATCAACAACCTACTACTATTCTTTCCAACCCAATTCAACAATCAATCATGTCCTTGGGATTGATCGCTTGTTTAGTTTCTTGATGGCATTGATATGGTATGATTGATGGCTCACAACTTTTACCCATTTAATGCGGTTGTTCAAGATTTTATTGCAGATTACACACTGCATGCCCCAAGATGGCTACCCTCCCCAACAAACGATCATTAGAATGGTCAGGTGTACCTACATTAAACTCATAATATTAAACCTTGCAAGTAATTTCATGTGAAGTAGATTGCAATCTGTTACCGTCCCTCGATTTCGATAGCCGTATTAATTTTATTACATCTTGGATAAGCAATCGGTTGGGATGTGAGTATATTAACAAAGTTGACCACCTTGTTTCCTAAGGAGTTGTGAGACCCCAGGAGTTGTACTTCGTAATACTTTGGTTATATAACAGGTATCCAAGGTTTAGAATTTGCAACGCTGGTTTTATTTGGCTATTTTTTTTAAGTTTAATTTCTTCACATTTTCTTATGCCTACAATAACATGAATTTGGTCCTATCTTTGCCATATCACACATTTGACGAATTGTAGGGTAGATAAATAATTTCATATCACACATTTGACAAATTGTAGGGTAGATAAATAATTTCAAAGAATAATAAAAAAATATTAATTTTTAAATGATAAAGATTAATTTTAGAAACGAAGATATTATTTTGTTATCTAATAAAAAGTCAATGTAAATAGACCATAGATCGATTACTATATATTTGTCGGAGGAAGATATAAAAATGGGTAGTCTAGGTAGCCTCATGGATAGTTCAAAAATAAATAATAGGGTTTTTATAGCGTATCATTCATGAACAAAAATTAAACTTTTTAAACATCTAACAAATTTTTGGGAAATTGACAAGTATGAATTTTTTTTTTATTTTAGAAAAAAATATTTATTAATTTTCATAACATATATTATTAATTTTTGGTATTTTTAATATCATGCATAGAAAAAAAAAATATACTTTAAAATTATTTGTAATAAAATACACTCTCGTCCCCTCTACATGAAATGTAATAAAATATACCCTAAATATTTGTATTGCTATATAACATATTTAAGACCCTTTGACCCCTTAATAAAGGCAATATATTTTCTCATTTCCATATCATAGTTTATTCCCCAATATGAATGGACGTGATAGGATATTGCCTATCAAGTGACCCCCCGTGCTATTAATAATATATGACCAATATTAAATTTTAATATACTTAATTTTAGACATTTTTTCTATCCCTAATAATTTCACTTATTTATTTTTAGTTTTTATCTAAACATTTTAGAACGTTATAAGATATCTTTTCTATATCTAACAAATTCAAAACTTTATATAAACTTTTTATAACGTTATAAGACATTTTTTCTATACCTAACAAATTTAGAACTTTATAAAAACTTGATATTTTTTCTACCCCTAACACATTCACTAAATTTTTACCTTCTTATGTAAACTTTTCATAACTTTATAAAAATTTGATATAACTAATACCTATAGGCTAATGGAATGACAATGGCATTCAACAAGATGATGGAATGTGGATTTACCAAGGTGTGCTCGTTTAATAGGGATAATTGGGATGAAATAATTCCTATCATTCAATGGGATTGTAAAACTAGGCATAGATGGGAGGAGTACCGTTTCCAATTCATCTCAAGAGGAACGGAATATTCTACCATCACCGCGTTTTAAAGATAATATTTGCTACGAAGGATAGGATTTAATACAAACATAATCACTTCAAGAGGAACGGAATATTCTACCATCACCGCGTTTTAAAGATAATATTTGCTACGAAGGATAGGATTTAATACAAACATAATCACTAGACCTTTAATCTACATTTAAAAACGATAAAACTTTAATCTAAATTTAATGATTGGTTCACAAAACTGTTTTTTAATAATTAATTTGATTAAATATGAAACATTAAATAAATTGCTAATGGCTGGACCTTTAAAGTAAATTTAATATTGATGGGTTCGCAAAACTGTTTTTGAAATAATTAATTTAATTAATGTGAAATCAAAATAAAAATAATACATAAACACAATCACTAATCATTAATGATCATGATATAAAATAAGTTTGCTGGACCTGTTTTGAGTAGTGGAGCGGCTGTTTTGTAATCTGACAAAACAGCTGCTCCACTACTCCCACACCGGACAATGTAATCTGAGACATCCATAGATATCAAACTTCTTCCACCACGTACAATATTCAACACTTTCCACCTCTTCTAACTCACAGCACCCACGAATATCCAACTGTTCAAGCTTTGTCGCCTGCTCCAACCCCCGTATGCTCTTCAGCTTCACGCATCCCTCTGCCCGCAACCTCTCCAAAGATTGCAATGTTTCCATACTTGGCAGCGCTTCCAACTCAGAGCACCCACTAACATCCAACTGTTCAAGCTTTGTCGCCTGCTCCAATCCCCGTATGCTCTTCAGCTTCACGCATCCCTCTGCCCGCAACCACTCCAAAGATTGCAATGTTTCCATCCTTGGCAGCGCTTCCAACTCAGAGCACCGACTAACATCCAAGTATTGAAGCTTTGTCGCCTGCTCCAACCCCCGTATGCTCTTCAGCTTCACGCATCCCTCTGCCCACAACCCCTCCAAAGATTGCAATGTTTCCATACTTGGCAGCGCTTCCAACTCAGAGCACCGACTAACATCCAAGTGTTTAAGCTTTGTCGCCTGCTCCAACCCCCGTATGCTCTTCAGCTTCACGCATCCCTCTGCCCACAACCCCTCCAAAGATTGCAATGTTTCCATACTTGGCAGCGCTTCCAACTCAGAGCACCGACTAACATCCAAGTGTTTAAGCTTTGTCGCCTGCTCCAACCCCCGTATGCTCTTCAGCTTCACGCATCCCTCTGCCCACAACCCCTCCAAAGATTGCAATGTTTCCATACTTGGCAGCGCTTCCAACTCAGAGCACCGACCAACATCCAAGTGTTTAAGCTTTGTCGCCTGCTCCAACCCCCGTATGCTCTTCAGCTTCACGCATCCCTCCGCCCGCAGCTTCTCCAAAGATTGCAATGTTTCCATACTTGGCAGCGCTTCCAACTCAGAGCACCCAGTAACATTCAATTGTTTAAGCTTCCTCGCCTGCTCCAACCCCCGTATGCTCTTCAGCTTCACGCATCCCTCCGCCCGCAGGTTCTCCAAAGATTGCAATGTTTCCATACTTGGCAGCGCTTCCAACTCAGACCACCCACTAACATCCAAGTGTATAAGCTTTGTCGCCTGCTCCAATCCCCGTATGCTCTTCAGCTTCACGCATCCCTCCGCCCACAATGTGTCCAAAGATTGCAATGTTTCCATACTTGGCAGCGCTTCCAACTCAGAGCACCGACTAACATCCAAGTGTTTAAGCTTTGTCGCCTGCTCCAACCCCCGTATGCTCTTCAGCTTCACGCATCCCTCTGCCTGCACCCACTCCAAAGATTGCAATATTTCCATACTTGGCAGCGCTTCCAACTCGGAGCACCCATTAACATACAAGTATTTAAGCTTTGTCGCCTGCTCCAACTCCCGTATGCTCTTCAGCTTCACGCATCCCTCTGCCTGCAACCACTCCAAAGATTGCAATGTTGCCATACTTGGCAGCGCTTCCAACTCAGAGCACCCAGTAACATTCAAGTGTATAAGCTTTGTCGCCTGCTCCAATCCCCGTATGCTCTTCAGCTTCACGCATCCCTCTGCCCACAATGAGTCCAAAGATTGCAATGTTTCCATACTTGGCAGCGCTTCCAACTCAGAGCACCCAGTAACATTCAAGTGTATAAGCTTTGTCGCCTGCTCCAATCCCCGTATGCTCTTCAGCTTCACGCATCCCTTTGCCTGCAACCGCTCCAAAGTTTGCAATGTTTCCATACTTGGCAGCGCTTCCAGCTCGGAGCACCCACTAACATTCAAGTATTGAAGCTTTGTCGCCTGCTCCAACCCCCGTATGCTCTTCAGCTTCACGCATCCCTTTGCCTGCAACCGCTCCAAAGTTTGCAATGTTTCCATACTTGGCAGCGCTTCCAGCTCGGAGCACCCACTAACATCCAACCATCGAAGCTTTGTCGCCTGCTCCAACCCCCGTATGCTCTTCAGCTTCACGCATCCCTCTGCGAGCAACCACTCCAAAGATTGCAATGTTTCCATACTTGGCAGCGCTTCCAGCTCGGAGCACCCACTAACATCCAACCATCGAAGCTTTGTCGCCTGCTCCAACCCCCGTATGCTCTTCAGCTTCACGCATCCCTCTGCCCACAATGACTCCAAAGATTGCAATGTTTCCATACTTGGCAGCGCTTCCAACTCAGACCACCAACTAACATCCAAGTGTTTAAGCTTTGTCGCCTGCTCCAACCCCCGTATGCTCTTCAGCTTCACGCATCCCTGTGCGTGCAACTCCTCCAAAGATTGCAATGTTTCCATACTTGGCAGGGCTTCCAACTCAGAGCAGTCAATAACATCCAACCGTTGAAGCTTTGTCGCCTGCTCCATCCCCCGCATGCTCTTCAGGTGATGACATCCACTTACCCGCAAGTCCTCCAAACATACCGGCAACTGCAAAATGTTATGTGTTTATATAATTCGTTCTATACATGAAAAATGCCCGTTAATACATTAGCATCATCATTAGAGTTAAGCATTTGGCATTATGCAACAGAATATTTTAAACTTCATGTATCAGAGTTAAGCGTATATCTTCATGTATCAAATTGATGTCTAGATCAATATCCTATTTCTAGTTGCGCATCGATATTCATATAAAATTGAATAGCATACTTTAAAGCACAATGCGTAATGTCGCCTTATTCATTTTTACTAGTCTAATTTTAATTATGCTTCCCTAAACATGGGTGATTCTTGCTAACCCTATTCACACGTGACATCTTATTCATACACATAATATACCTTCTTCGTATGATATAACATCTAAAGGAAGCCAGGAATAACCAAATACTTCCTCGCATGGTTCTACGATCATGTAGCAACTCTAACTATCTGGAAGGATATAATAATGGCATGAATATAATCTCTTCAAGATAAATACATTCACACTATCTGATACAATTATTTAATTTCTGAAACATTCAAATGATATTAATGTATTAACCGGCATTGTTCATGTTATTAGTATGTCAAAATGATATTTATATAATTCGTTCTATACATTCTGGTGATGTTAATAGCCACTAAACACACACTTTTACACAACAAACCTCAATATACCTGTGATTCTTGTTGACACAATGTTTCTAATTTTCCTCCGGACACTTCAAGAACCCTTAAATTCTTCATTGGAATCCAGGAAGGCAAGGAAGAGTAAGGACAGTCTTTCCAGCAGAGCCATATGAGCTCTCGGGGCTTGAACCTGTTCCATATGCGTTCCAAGAGAGAACCTTCAGTATCAACAAGTTGCAACTTCCTCATTTGAATACCGTTAAATTCTTCATCGCCATGATCTTCGCTAAGAACCATTCTAATTGCCCGCACATTTATTACCTGTCCATTCATAGTTATTAATTGCCCTCACGGTTATTACCTGTCCATTCATAGTTATTCATATTGATTCTTGCAAAACGATGAATAACTAAAAATTGAAACTCTCATTTTAATTGAATAATATATAACGGATGGAATGATTGACTACTTACATTATTCTGCTGCAACAAATCATCGATCACATTCTCTGTCCAACGCCAAAGACGACACGGCAACACAGACCCGGCAATGTCTCTTCCCAAATCTCTTAAATGGTCATGCATATTAATTGTCTTACCTCTCCGACACGAAAAGTCTTCCACTTCCACTTCCACTAGGCACTTGTTTTGTAGATTTTGAAACCCCAACCGACCTTTCCAGCCTGAGGCGTCCCATATTCTTATGGCTTTATTCATATCATGTCCTATCAGAAAACATGCAATATCCAAAAATATCTGTTTTTCCTCTCTATCGAGGGTATCATAACTAATCTTTAGCCTTTTCAGTATTTCTTCTGGAAGTATACTTTCAAGCTTAGCCAATTGATCATGCCAATAAGACATGTCATTTTTTCCAAGTAGAAGTGAACCAAGCACTTTTAGAGATAGAGGCAATCCCTGACAGGCTTTTAAGAACTTTTGTGTCAAATCTTTAAATCCTGGGAGTGGATCCGGCCGGCTGAAGGCATAACGGCAGAAGAGCTCTAGGGAGTGCTGTTCACTAAGCCCATCTAACTTATATATTGATGATTCTCCAACGCCGGACATTCTGAGAACATCTTTATTTCGAGATGTAATCAATATGAAGCTATTTGAGTGAACAGAAGTTCGATCTGGCAAAAGTGCATCCACGTGATCCACTTTATCTACATCATCTAAAATTAATAAAATCTCAGACAAGGAGAGATGCATTTTTAGCTTCTCCATACCTTCATCTTTATGGTCTATTTGCACAGTTGATCTAGTCAACGCTGTGAGAAGTTTGCTTTGCAATGAAGTTACAGAGCCTTTATCTACAGTTTCTCTTACATCTGATAAAAAACAAGAAATCTTGTCGTGTGAAAGCTTCCGATTGAAGAGTTGTTTTGCTAGCGTAGTCTTTCCTGCACCACCTAACCCAACAATCCCTAGTACCCGACTTCCACTCTGTTGATGCCGCGATAGAACTTGATTTTCAAAATCTCTCACCTTCTCATCCAAACCCGTTGGATAATTAGCTACATGTAATAGTGTTTTCTTTATCTTTCTCAACACACTCTCAACTACTTTCTCTAGCAACTCCCCCTCGTCGCTGGTTATTCACAAGGAAATAAATATAACTTATAAGAAACAGAAGTCTGTATATTTATCCAACATAAGGTAATACAAATACTGAGAGGGAAGTTTGAGAGCTCACCCGTTACACGCCTCTAGTTCGAAACCGCTTATTCCGGCCACCTTAAAAAGAGCTTTTTTCCATTGTTCAACAGTCGCTGGGTCGTGCCGCTTCTCTTTTTCCTGTAAGGCTTGAGCATATTTGCCCTGCGTCCACCGAAGCTCAGCAGGCTTCACGTTATAAAACACCGGAATTATTGGAGCCCCTGACTTCAACATGGAGAGGAGCTCATTTAGACACCAGGTTGATTCAGCGTATCGGGGTGAGAAAATGGCCACATGGACCGAGGCGGTTTGAATAGCCCCCTCTATTTGAGAGTTTATATAGTCTCCTTGTTGCAATTCCTCCCGATCTAGAAAGACCTTCAATCTGTGTGAATGAAGCCGACGGTATAGATAGCTCGCAAAGGTATTTTTGACATCGGGACCCCGATGACTTATAAATATATCATATGAGGAATCGCTGTTGCTGTTAGGATTAGCGGAGGTTGAAGCAGAGGAAGAGGTGGAGGAGGATGCAGCCATTGCCATTTGGTAAATAGACTCCACTGCAAGCGAGGAGATGGGGAAGATGTGAGGACTTCCACTCCAAGGGAGGAAATGAGTTCAGCGAAAATTGCAAATGTGAATGCTGTGAAATGTTAGAGATATGAAACTCTCGGCCCCTCCTTTTCATCTACCGGTCCAAACACGCGTTTTCATCCACGCGTTTTCATGTACCAGTCCAAACACGCGTTTTCATCCACGCGTTTTCATCTACCGGTCCAAACACGCGTTTTTGTGGTGGCCGACCAAATGAGTCCAAACGTACCTAAAAAGACTGTCACCCACCGGGAAAGAATAAATGAATGGACAGTGGACAGTGGGGGCACTGGGGCACCACCAAAGTTGTTCATAGCTTTGGCTACCTTTAATTTGCCATTGATATCTGGATTTGAGAAAAAACAAATATATTTTTGTGTTTTAAAATGTGTTTGGTTTTTAAAGAAGTTAAGCAATCCTTTATTTACCATATAAACAAATATAATTATCAGATGATATAATTTTGATTCTAACTTTTTGGAATAACAAGAATACAGTTTTTTCCGTGAAAATATAATTTTGTGTTTTAAAATATGTTTGATTTTGTAAAAGTATTAATAAGCGATCATTTATTTCCGAGAAATCAAAAATATTTTTGTATTTTGAAATTTGTTTGATTTCAAAAATCATTTTGTGTTTTAAAATATATTTGGTTTTGGTTTTGTAAAAATATTAAAAAGTGATTATTTATTTATTTATGAGAAAAACAAAAATATTTTTGTATTTTGAAATTTGTTTGATTTCAAAAATAATTTTGTGTTTTAAAATATGTTTGGTTTTGTAAAAAATGTTAATAAGCAATTACTTATTTATGAGAAAAACAAAAATATTTTTGTCTTTTGAAATTTGTTTGGTTTCTTAAAAAAATTCAGTAATTTTTTATTTAGTTATTTTATATTTTCAAAATTTTAAAAAATAGTGTAAAATATGTTGTCACTTACCTCTAAGGGTGTTGTACATGCTTAATGTGAATTTTAAATTAAGGGATTCGGTATTTATAATGCTTTTTTAAACAAAAGGAATTAAGTATCATTATTGTCCAAGTTAGAAAAATGAAAAGTGTAAATGATGGCCTAAACTTGTTAATTTATAGTCATATATGCAATGAATAAAAGTTGCATGTAGTTATTTTTTCAAGGAGAAAAAAAATAATTTGATATTTAATTTGAATTAAAGTCGTAGATAGTCTATACTTTGCTCCAAAAAGAGAGTTTTTTTGCATTCACCACCCAATGCTTCAAACAAAAAATTTGTTTCTATCTAATTTTCTAGAAGCGGAATTTTCCACCTATAATCTATAAGGAGGTCCATGAACACTATAATCCTCTAAATTGGACATTCATACATTAGTAGGCCATAATACTGCAAGTTGACAACAGTCTTTTATAAGAAGTTCGTCGTATCATTAAATTTCATGTATAAATGAGAGATAGAGAACCTCTCATGTTCACCATTGATGCGAGCACCCCAATGATCAAGCCTGGGAACATTAAGAGAGCATATGTCATTCATCTAGTCAATGATGACCTTAGAATCACCAAAAACATGAAGAGTATTCAGTTGTAGTTGTTTGGCCAAAAATAAGAGGCCCCAAAGTGCCATAGCTCTGCCCAGGTATTGGTACCTTCACCACAAGTCATCTTGAGTAAAAAGAAATGATTTGGAGTGATCTTAATAACCATACCGCCACCACAAGCTCCCACGGGAGCAACACCATCGAAATAGCCGCAAGGAAAAAAACATTAGGGGGATTTTGAGGTCTAAAATGGGCCTCCTAAGAGATATAATAAAATATTACAAGTTAGGCATTTTGTGGGGAACGTATATTCACAACTCACCTTTTACATTACAATCAATGTAACTATGGTTAAGTTAAATTGAAAAGATCTCTAAAATAAAATCAATAAAAAAATCATTCTTTGATGTGACTAAAAGTATTATTCTTGAATACATAACTTAATAATATATATATATATATATTAATATTATTTAAATACTAATAATCTATTTACATAAATATCTACATTATTTAAATTTATTTTTATTTATAAAATATTTAATTAACTTATATATCTATATTCATATTACATATATATGGATAACTAAGTATTTATTTTATATATTCATTTAATAATCAACATATTTATTTTTCATAACTAAGTATTTATTTTATATATTCATTTAATAATCAACATATTTATTTTTCATTGGTTTTAATTTATATCTTTTACAAACTTATTTTTCATTTTTTTATTATCTTATATCTCATAAAACTTATCCCATTTATATTAATATTCTTAAATTTAAAATTATATATTGTATAAAGAGTAGTTATTATACATATATCACATATTTATGGATTTAAAATTATATATCATATACTAAAATAAAATAATATATTCATGGATTAAGTCTTCTAAAGGTTTTAAAAGTTTAAATATCTTATCAATTATGTCAAACATTAGAGTAGAATGGTACGTATTCAATAAAGTTTTTAAAGTTTAAACTAATTTTAAAATTTAAAATATATATTTAATTGAATATAAGGTTTTAAAACTTCATCAATATATTTTAAATTATTATAAAGTATATACATTGTAAATTTATTTATATATTATAATTTATTTAAATAAATTTTTAAAATTATATATTATATAATGTAAATTATTTATATGATTTTGAATATAAATTTTTTTATTATTAATAATTTATTATTTAAAGATATATGTTATATATTGAAAAATAATTTATAGTTTTGTTTCTGAATAGAGCATTCACTTTTTTGGTATTTGTAATTTATTTATTTTATATTGACACATAGAGAGTATTTTTTTCTAAGTACTTTAAGTTACTTTAGTACATTTATATTATATTCAAAAGTAATCTAAGAATACTCTTTTCATTATGAGTACTTTACTTACAATATTGATATGGTTAACTATGGGTTTTCATTTACTATTTAGAATTTGACAAATAAGCATCTTTAACTCAACCAATGCCACCTCAACTATGATAGATGATGTCATCCTCTAGAATGTGATTGGTTCTTTAAAAGTTGATTTTGATGGTACGTTTTTTGTTTTGAGGCCCATTTTTTACCTCAAAATTTCCCTAATGACTTCCTCATGAGAAGGATTTCTCGAATTGATAGGACATTCTTTCAAGGGACTGTAAAATGGTTTGTAGCCTGAAAGAATCTTCTGTACAACCACCTGACCCCGAGGTATTCTGTCATCCTCAAAATTGATCTTGTTCCTAATGTTCCAAATCGTCCAAAGAACAAAGAGAGGGAGGGACCGTCTATTAGGATAAGTTGAAGCCAAATCGTCCAAAGAACAAAGAGAGGGAGGGACCGTCTATTAGGATAAGTTGAAGCCAAATCGTCCAAAGAACGAAGAGAGGGAGGGACCGTCTATTAGGATAAGTTGAAGCCAACGCAAGAAGGTTTTGTTTGAACTGCATCTTGTGCCAACTGAAATGAAGACCAAGGGAAGAAAGCATACATTTCCAAATGATCTGAAAATAGTTACAGCTGATAAAGAGGTGTTCCACACTTTCACCGTGATGATTGCAAAGAACGCAGTAATTGGGACCCATAAAACCCCTTTTGCATAAGTTATCCCAGGTGAAACAAATGATCTTCAAGGGTGCCTTGTATTTCCTCAACTTAGTACTCCATCCACAACTCGCAACAGGTTGTACTGATATGATTGCCTCGTAGGCATTTTTTACAGACACTTCACCAATCCCACGCTATAACATCATCCCTTTGCTCCAACTAGATACCCAAATGTTTTAGTCGAGAGATAAAGGCATCCCATTATGAAGACAAATTTATTGGTAATTGTAAGGTTGCGATAGATAACCAAGGAGAGATTGGATTTGTTTTTAAAAGTTTTTATAATTTTTTTAATAATTTAAAAAAAATTGAGAAAAATATTTATTTTATTTTATTTTATTATGAATATTATCATAAACTCTTTTATTTTATATGGCAAGAGTGGTGAAATATTTTTTTGGATAATTTGTGTTTGACTAAGTGCAAGTTCTATAAAATGTTACTAAGAGATTTAATAAATATAATTTTAAATTATGATAAAATGATATAATAATGCCATTTTTTTTAAAAGTATGGTACGAGTAGCATTAGTTTTCAATTCAAGTCTTGATTTTAAGGTTTTTTTAAACACCAATAAGGACTGTTTTGGTCCATGTCTATATTTTTAACCACACAAAAAAAAAATTTGTGCTACCATTAGTGCCACTTTTTTATTCAAGGTTGTTTTTTTGGTGTTTTTAATGAAAAAATATCAGTTTTTATGGCCAGAGTTCTCATTTTTAGTATAAATTTCTAGTGAAGTTGTATAAATTGTTACCAATTGTTATCTTATTAGTCATAAACACTAATATGCTTCAATGCTCATATATGGTAAAAACAATCCTTTTATATTTATGATCATTATGTTTTTTCGTTGACTATACTGCTCTTAACAATGTTGTTCTGAATAAGTTTTATTTGAAGGAAAATTTTATTTGAACAAGTTTTATCTCAAGGTTGCTCTTAACAGCGTTGTTTTGAAATTTTGAGTTCTCCTTTTGATGGGATGAAATTTAATTATGAAGAATCAGAATAGCTATTGACAAACGGTGTCGTTATGAACAATTTGGATTGAAGATAGTCTAAAAACTTTACAGCTATTTTTTTTGACAAGATAAGATCCAGTTTCAATCGTAATTATGAGGGACCATAATAGTTTTGTGTCACTTTGCTGCTCCTTTCAAAGACTTTTTGTAATCTTATTGAGGATTGCATTTAAATCTCTAAACTGGAAATATAAATGTGATTTTTTTTACGAGGAAAAAAAGGATAAAAACAATTAATTAAGTTATTGGATACTTATGACATTTCAAAATTTCATTCCATACATTGGAAAAAAAAATTAACATAATCTAAAATAGAAAAACCAATATTACATGGTTGGAATTTCAGTTTGCACATATTTATTTGAGACAAAATCCATGCATGAAGTATATAAGAATGATTAATATATCCCTATATAATTTGTCAAACACAATTTCGATGTCTTAATGATCTAGGTGTAGCATCTATGTTTTTGTTTATATTCATAATATGAATTCATGATGATTATAAGTTAAACAAATTCAAAAATTAGATCATAATGATCATACATTAACTTATCATGCAAGCAGGGGAAAGAAACAAGATGCATAACCTTTTTTGTAATTCTAATAACTTTCCAAGTCTACTTCCACCATAATTATATCATTTTTTCAATTCACTAACAAAGTTCATTCAACTTTCAATTTCCTAGCCTTACTCCCCTTCTTGATAGTTTATTTGGCCTTACTCCACCTCTTGCTAGCCAGTCTCATTAGTTCACATCTCAAAACAAAAATAGTAATATACATACAATTTAGAGAAGAAAATTATAAAAAGAATTCACTTAAAAGAATTAACAAGAAAAAAAATCAAATAAAAAAATCCCACTTCATTTATTCCTTAGTACAAATCAAATGATGTTGATCAAACAATATAATATAATAAGTTAGAATTATTCTTGCAAGCTAGAATGGACATGAGAAACAACATCATCATTAAAAAAAGATTAAATTCACTGGATAAAATAACAATTCTCCTCGTTCAACATTTCTTGATCTGCAACCTCACTCACAACCACTAGTTTTCCACCTCTTGGATCTTAGAAAATCACACAACTGGAAATCCCTCAGAACCATGCACCTCCCGATGCTCAGACAATCAAACAATTTCCTATCCCTCACAACAACTAGTTCCCCACCTCCTCGTGCTCAAACAATCATTAGTATCACTTATTACTCCTTTTCAATGTGGCATACCATATTTTCCAAGACATGTTGTAACTATAACATTAGAATTTTCATATAACTTCAATGAAACATACAGACTTGAAATGTGTTGTGGCACCTGATGATTGTAATTTTGTTTCTTGTTGAATGAAAAATGCGTTTTTTTCATCGGAAGAAAGGCATTGTGGGAAAAATGAACAAGATAGTAAAAACGATAAGGTTTTACCAAGGAAAGAAAAATTTTGTTATCAATTCCCTCATGTTTTTATTGATTCATTTCCAAGTGTTTTACCTAGATATTCCCAAGATAAGGATGACCCCTTGATTACTATGGGTAGAGGAAATGTCAATCAACCTAAAAATTGACGATCTTGAATATTAGTGCCTCTGAAGCACCACCATTGGTGGTGGATGATGGATTGTATTTGGGATGAAATGTAGGAACCAAATAACACACATTGTCATATACTTTCCATAGAACATGACCATTTTATTTTTTCCAATGCTTATAGAAATATTCCAATTTTATCTACACATAAGCAACATAAGTGTGCTAAGTGCTATGCTACATATTTGGTTTTGTTTGATGCGGAATTATAGTGGGGAAGAATCAATGAGCGATACTAGGTATGATTTCAATAGAATTGATTTGGAGAAAATCCTTTCCATAAACAAGAGAGTTTTGTGTTTTTTATAATTACTACAAGGATATAGCTTTGTAGGCATTTGTGTATCCTTCATTTTGGACTTTGGTTTAATCTTTGAGAGGACATATTAGACGTAGAACTCATTTTGGAAAATTTGGCTTACATCAAGGGACCAACAAGGGCACTCCATGTTTTAACAATGATCAAGCAACTCTTTCAATTCGGGTTATGTTATTTTAGTGAATTATAATCTGAAAAGATGTACTCTTTGACTAGGCCATGTGGAAAGTTAGACTTTGTAACCCCATCTTAGACAGAGACGTTTCAAGGGTTTTGTGTAGAATATTTTCTATTTGCATTTCTTCAAATGGGGGTATGAGGGGCCTTAAGGGATTTCATATGGTTTAGTTTTAATTGGTCTCAATAACAAAGAGGGAAAATTGATAGAATTAGAATTGACTCAACCTCAAACGACATACATATGTCCATCATCAATGGTTTGGATGCTTGCAAATAGAATTATAATGGACTTAGCCTTAAAAGACAATGTGTGAATGCAAGCTCAAACTAAGGTTTTAGAGACCCTAAATCTTGGTTCAAATCATATTTACCTATACTATGCATCACATAATTCTCTTGCAAAAAATATAGTTGGTAAAATTTGCCCCTAAAATTTTGTGTAAAGAAAATGTCTATGCAAATTTTCATAATTTAATGCACAAATGAAATGGGTATATCCAAAATAGAATTTACAACTATAATAGTCACAATGGAACTCTATCCTCTATCCATAGGAACCTTACAAATAAAAGGTTAAGATTAATTTTCAACTACGACTTTCAACTACACCTAAACCTAGTTAATCACCATCTTGGTTCACTAACGACCATACAAATAATCAAACACATTGCCAAGAAAATGGAGACCATATGTTATAAATTTTCAACTACCACTACCAACTAGGTTCATACCTATTTAATGATGGACATATAAATAAAAAAACAACCTACTTGAAAATTGGAAAATACATGGCATTAATTTCCAACCACCATGGTGAACTACATCTACATGGTTAATCAAGCAATGCCTATGTTGTTGATAACAATAATTGATCACTAATAATATATGACTAGTATAAAGTTTCAATATACTTGATTTTAGACCTTCTTTTCTATCCCTAACAAATTCACTAAATTTTTAACTTTAATTTTTATGCAAACTTTATAAAAACTTGATATGAATCTTGAAATGTTAGTCAATCCAAGCTATTTAACCGCAAATTGAAAAAGTATATTGGCTACGAAGGGAAGGGATTAATACAACCTAATCGCTAGGTTTGTATAATTAATGACGGTAGGTTCACAAATAAATATGAAAACAAGACAATAGTACCCAAAATACATTCAATAGTAATGATCATGGTATAAAATGAGCTGCTATTCTCTAGATTTTTTTTAGATAATTAATTTAATTAAATATGAAAAAAAAGACAATAATACCAAACTTACGTATTCACTAATGATCATGATATAAAATGAGATATAATTATATCACATGAGGAATTGATGTTGCTGTTAGGATTAGCGGAGGTGGAGGCAGAGGTGGAGGATGATGCAACCATTGTCATTTGAAAAATAGACACAAATATGGGGAATATGTGAGGATGGGTGGTGGAAAATAAACTCAGACTGCAACTGTAAGGGAGGAGATGAGTTCTTGGGGTTTGTTGAGTCAAGGATAAATTAATAGAAGATTACAATGAGAACTGCATGGATGTTGATGTTGTGTACATGTCAGAGATATGAAACCCTTTATTCCTCATTTTTTGTGATGTCTGAACACACGTTTTCATCAACTGATCCAAACACACATTTTCATCCATTGATCCAAGCCTTTTTTTCACCAGGAAAAAAAGTTGTTACTTGTTATTCAAAAATAAATCAAAGTTAACAATCACATCCCTAAGAGCTCATGAACCACCAACACATTTCTCAAGACTACATAAGAAATTATTGTGTAACTTTTCCAAATACAAAATATCCATCATATTTTAAAGCCTCTTTCTTAGCATAGACCCAAAACAGAATAAAATATGTGCTCTGGAGAAAACTAACACTAACCCAAAAAAAACTACTTCCATGTCCTTATATCAAACATAAATTGCGGATAAGTAGACTTTAATTATAACTAACAATCATCTATAAACCTTAACAACTGAAACAAAACTAAGTATCATTATCAATGAAAAGAATCCAAAACTAGGAGTTAGTAGACCTGGAGAGAGCATGTTGCCACCACATGATGATCCTGTAGTTCCACAAAAAAGAGGACCCACTCCTCTTGTCTAATAGCTTTTTTGGACAATTTGTCAAGTTGGTAGTTGAATTGACGATAAATATGTCTGAATGATAGATTTTGAAACTTTCCCTGCATCTCCTTGACACTTTGCTTCCAATGCTCCAAGTGTTTCACTTGTAAATTGGCCTTTCCAGTAGCCCAGTCCACTATCACTATGGAGTCACCCCCCACTTGTAAGGATAGGAAACCTTTGAGCAAAAAAAGAAGGCCCCAAAGAGACAAAATTTATATTCTTGTATTGGTTCTATCACCACTACCCATCCAACAATGAAAACAAATATTATTCCTAAATAAGATAACCATACCAAAACCACAATGCCCCAACTGAGAAGCACCATCAAACAATCCAACAAGAGCAGAAACTAAGAAATGAGGAGCATAAATAATTCTTTGTGAATTTTTCCTTAAGTCCTTCTGATATTCTTTGAAAAATCCCACTATTTTGGAACATAAATTGTTAACACTTTTTTGGGCATTTTCAAAGAGCACCATATTATCATGCCTGCAAATCTACCAGGAAACAAATAGAGGCAGCTCTTTAAATGAATTAACATTTTCAACCCACTGTGGTAAGCATCCTTCAAAAGTTCCTTGGTCCCAACCAACAGAGTAGTTTATTTTTAGTGTAACTTCCATCCAAACTTGCTGAGATAACCAACATTGAACAAACATATGGTCAATCGACTCGGCATCCCTTCTGCATAAGACACAAAAATTTGGTCCAATACCACCTCTTTTTATGTAGTTATCCCAAGTCAAAATTTTATTTTCCAAAACTAACCAACATAAACACTTCAATTTTACAGGAGCATTCCATTTCCAAAGTGAGTTGTGCCACCATTTTTATACATAATCTAGACAAGAGAATGAGATAGCCTCATATGCCAATTTTGCACTTACCCGACCTGCAGATATATTCTGGGACCAAACAACTTCATCTTCAAAATTTGTTAGTCTAATTCCAGTATGTTTCAAAACCTTTATATAATTTTCCCATTCTTCTTCCAATTCACCAGCTAAACCCAAGTCTTTAGCTTGATATCAATAATTAGGGCATAAATATCCACGCCTCAATTCTTCTCCCTTGATTCAAGAAACAAAGACCCCTCTTTTGCAGATGAGAAATAATATTAGTTGACAGCGTAAAATTCCTTTCACCTCCAATAAAAGGTCTTGACCAATTTGAACTTGATTCCCTTCCCAATCCTCCATGCTAGCCAGTTCCCCAAGCTAAGGAAAGAGGCAATCAACCCACTCCAAATATTTGAAACACATGCTCCTTTTTTGTTTTCCTTCCTAATCCATTCAATCACATGTTTATTTCTTAGGTATTTTCCCTTATTATTTCGCTCCATAATCCTTTTCCATGCATCCCTCTCCATAAACTCTTCACTACCAAACCTTATCCAAACCAGAAAATGTTTTCCAAACCCCACCCTCCAAAATCTTTAGGGATAGATATTTTCTCCCACCTGACTAAATGAACCCCTTCTTTACTTTTGTTTCCAGACCAAATAAAATTGATCATCTTTTGTCTAATTTCATTCAAAATGAATTTTGGTACTTTTGCTAAGGATAGCCAATACACTAGAATGTTTTCTAGAATGGATTTGACTAAATTCAATCTCCCCCCAAGGGAAAGCCTTCTATAGCATCAATTATCAATTTTCTTATCAATATTTTTTAGCAACCACGACTAATCTTTCTTTACATAATTATTGGGATTAAGAAAATAACCTATGTACTTGAACCCTGTATCAATTGCATCCATTGAAAGAGGGAAATAAACATGAAACTGTTCCAAGAAATCTTCATCAACTCCATTTAGAAGAAATATATATTTTTGTATGTTGATATCCATACCTGTAGCTTCACAGAAAAACAGTATAATCTCATGAAACACTCTCCATTCCTTCACAGACCCATTTCCAAAAAGCAAAACATCGTTAACAAACAGAAGATGAGTAACATGATGGATAGAAGAGATTATGATTCCCTTGATTTTTCCTTCCCTACTAACCTTCCCAATGTGTCTGCTCAAACTTTCAACTATCAATAGAAAAAGTAACGAAGACAGAGGGAAACCAGTCCAAGCATATATAGCGTCCAAAAACACGTTTTCGTAGTGGTCGACCATCCACCATTCAAAGCCTATCTAAAAATACTATCACCCACTGGAAGAAGAATAAATGAATGGACAATGGGACACCACCAAACTTGATCATAGGATTGGCCACCTTTAATTTTCCATTCATATCCCACTATGAGAAAAACAAATATATTTTTGTGTCATAAAATGTGTTTGGTTTTAAAAAAAGTTAAGCAATCCTTTGCTCACAAGAAAAACAAATATATTTTTGTGTTTTAAAATTTGTTTGGTTTTGAAAAAAAGTTAACCAATCCTTTATTTAGTTATTTTATATTTTTAAAACTAAAAAAAGTGTAACATATTTTGTTGCGTACAACTGAGGGTGTTGTAGATATGTTATCATGCTCAATGTCAATTTTAAACTAGCAATTGTCTCAGAAGGTGTAATGGAAAGGCGCAATGAAAAAAAGGGAAGTAAAGTAGATACGATGAGGTGAAAAAGAGAGTAGTAAAACAAATACCATGAAGATCTTGCTATGTGGTTTCCTTCGCGTTCTATTACAATTATAATATTTCATGCTTGTTTGGAAAAAAGAGATTTGTATTGCAATCCCCTTTGCCTAGCCACCATATGTGGAATTTTTTACTATAGAAAAAACTCCTTTTTATCCTCCAAACCCTCCACCTTATGAAAAAGTTATATCTCATTTTGACTTAGAGGCTCAATGATTCCTTGTTAATTGGTAAGTGTGTAGTTGTGATATCCCCATATATATGGCATTCCTCTAGAATATACAACACACTATTATCTTATTCTAGATCTTAATGTAAATGTAGAGATACTTTGACTTTGGTTTAAATAAATGCATCGTAGAGTTATGAAATCGACATTACAGGAAATTTGAGGTCTAAAATGGGCCTTATAAGAAAACGAGCCATCATATAATAAAACGAGCCAACCATAATTTATTGATGAGTTGGAATTCAAGAACCAATAGAATTTCAATAAAATGAGTCAACCATAATGGTTGACTTGAGATATTTGTCATAAAAAAACTATTTTTTTTGTTCATATTTTCAACATATCTCCATGTGTTTTTACTCAAATTTCGAGCGGGAGTACTCGTTGGATGCGGAGTGTAATTCCGCATCCAACGAGTGATCCCACTCGAAATTTGAGTAAAAAAACATGGATATATGTTGAAAATACGAACAAAAAAAGTAGTTTTTTTCTTTCTTCCTCCAAAATTAATAAATATTATTTTATTATTTCATTATTTTAACTATTGTTTTATTATTTTCCTTAGGAGGCCCATTTTTTACCTCAAATTTCCTCTAATGAAACAGAAAAGAGGTACATGTCATTTCAAAGCAAACAGATTGTTATGTGACCAGAAATTGACAATATAGAGTAGGGCGTGCCAATGGTCTGAAAGAACGAAGGGAGAGAAACAAATATAGTAGAGAGATGTGGGTTATATAAGAAATGGGAAACCACTAAAAATTGGTTAAATTAGTGAGCAATCTAATGGGAACCACCCTAATGGCTATTGCAAGTATACAAACCTTTTTTTGTGAGAGCATCCACCTTGGGTTGATCTACCACATCCTAGAGACCCTTGGCAATGCATGTTTGATCTGAAAAAGATTGAATATATTCTAACATTGTAGTGAAAGGTACTCTCAAGTCAGTGGTTGGGTATTTATAAAGCTCGAAGCACACAAATAAATTCCCTTTAAGGAACAAAAGAAAGACAATAATTAAGCTCTCTAGTACTACGATCTTGTAAGGTGTTGCAAAGGATTGGTAGTATGGATTAGAAATTGGAGTTGCCTCCCTCTTCACATCTCCATCCATCCCGTGTTTCCATTTTAAAGAACGTAATTTGTGACAAGATATTATCTTAGACTATTCTACCATAGCTCAACAAAGATGAAAAAATCATACTAGACCCTAAAACAATTATTGAAACATGGATCAAGCAACTAAGGACCAAAGCAATTATTAAGTACCTCATTGAGTGGAAGAATATATCGATGAAATATGTGACTTAGGAAGATGTGTTATTCATACAAAATCATATGTCTTTGATCATCATTGAGCACAATTCTTGTTTGAAGGGAATGAGTATGTTAATCCCATTGTCCTAGCCCTAATTAATTAACACTATATTAACTATACTTAGGTAGGGTTATTATGGTAGGATTCCTTATAACCCTCTTCACTCCTATATATATACATCCTAAAGACTCATTTGAAGAATCATCTTATGTTGTGTATTCGAATATATGTAGGTGCAAAAACAAAAGAAGTATACATTCATTGCATGCATACAATGAAGAATAGAGTTTGGGAGAAGGAAATACTCCCACATTGCATGAAGGAAAAGACAAAAAGGACAACATATTGCATGCATCATGAAGCTAAGATGAAATTGCAAATCTCTATAGGGAATGTCCCCCTGAAAATGAATGTAAGGTGAAAGAAGAGGCTGATTAAAAACCTAAAGTAGAGGCCATTTAGGAGTTAGGGATTGGAATACTATTTTCATCAATGGAGTGAGAAGATGAAATCATTTATTGATTTAATTGTTGTAACATTAATAACTAGTTAGACATGGAAAGCACTTATGGTAGAGTAATTATATAACAAAATCTCTAAGGATATGAAGATTGTGAAAGGAAAGAGAGAAGTCATCGAAAAATTTAGAGAAGGATGTAGTAACTTAAACCCAAAATTATGATTATACAAATTTTTGAAATCAAAACTAAATTAACAACTCTTATCGTAGAAAATTAATTTAATATATTAATATAACAATCAAAATATTACATTAAAATCTAATAATTCACTTATTAAACAAATAAGTTATGATTATTCCCAATACTTCGATATTATTCATAACATAACCATAACGTACAATTAAAAATACAAATAAAAGAGAATTCAATGTAACGAAATTATAACTAATCATACTCACAATCACATGTTTGTTTTTTTGGCGTCCCTCCAACATTCAACTACCGCTCTAAGAATATCATGTTGAAAATGGCCCCACAAATCGACATTTTTATAAAGTAATATTTGAGTTCAATATAAAATGCATTTTCCCATGTTATAGATTTTCTTGGTATGCATAACATCAATTATTCATCATGGGAATTTTAGTAAGTCTATGCTTGGAGTAGGTCATGATGTCCCCTTTCGTTGGGAGCACGTGGGAGTAAAGGGAGTAAAGTTTAAGAAGGAGGTGAGTCTAGATTGTTAAAGTACTCTTAAAAGTCTTTTGGTTTCCTCTACATTTTAAGTCATATCCTATGGTTTGTTTAAAGTCATATCCTATAGTTTGTTTAAGTCATTTGGTTTCCTCTACATTTTCAGGTGGTAATTTTGGGAGTTCCTCGAATATCTCCTTCCAAGAAAGTGGGAAAAGATGTTGATCCAAATGAATGAAGTGCTTTGATCCAGACCTATCAGTGATTCACTTAATCAAATCTATAGTTATGGTGCTTATACAAATTGTGCTTTCCAAGGATTTTTTTCTTAAAGGTGTTTTAAAATTATTATAAAATATAAAATCTGTCTTTTCACTACTTAGCCAAGCTACTCATAATAGATACAATACACATACAAATCCTTAAAATACGTTGAAAACAAATTAACTCAAGCAATTCATAAAAAACTAAAAGAAGATCAAGCATGTTGCATGGGGATAGAGTCATGAAAACAACAACAGGAACATATTTAATGACATCAAACTAGATCCAACTACCAGCATGAATTTCAGTCTTTTAGTCTAAAATAATAAATATGGTTAATTTTACAAATGACATCAGAAGTAGCATCATTAATCAGGTAGCCAGTGACTAAGGAATGCTTCAGAGGCTACACCTTTTGCTAACTCATTGAAGTGAAGTTATCTGTGAATTCCAGAATGAGCTCTTGAAAAGTTTTGAACAACAGCGCACATTCAGGATTTTGGGAATAGTTAAATTTTGCATCAGGTGCAAATAAGGCTATCCAAGTTATGGTTGACTTTAATGAACCAAAGTTGACTATTATCAACCATGGTTGACTTTATTTATTATGGATGACTTTTTTAATTGTGCATATTTTGTACTAGGTACACCTAGATGAAGGAAGTCAACTCTTTGTGGTGCAACCACCCTTGAAGCATTTCTGTAAAATAAAAGGAAAATCAAACGATATCGCATTGGTTCATGCAAAGATACCTGTAAGAACAATATCAACAACCCTTCTTGGATTCTCTAGACATTGTCCTCATTCTTGCTCTTGCCTTCGGCTTCTGGGTTCTGTCTAAGTAACCCATTCACATCTTTATCTCCATCTAAAACCTTCTTCCAAGCCTCTTCACCTTAAGTGACTACAATTTCAAATGATTGTAGAAGCAAATCCCCAAGAATGTCAAGCCATACCCCAAAAGATTAATACCAGTCACTTTGTCCTTTATAATAGGCCATGATAAGGCAATCAGGAGCCGGTCCTTGACAACACCTGCAACGTTCATTGTAAGGGCAAATGTCTTACCAACCAAAAGAAAAACTACCAAGTTTAGCACAAATGCACATGCATAGTTGGCACTAAAAAGCCTCACATTCAGATAAAATGAAAAGGAATATTTTCGAATTGGGAACTCAATCAGAACCCAAGGACCTGACAAGAACACAAAACAACAAGGGGAAATATAGTACAACAATATTGGATTCAAACTAATCCCCTTAGTGGTCAGAAGTATTTGAATCAAAACTAGTCGGATTGCCTTAAAGACTACAACAAGCAACATGATCCCCCTTTCATTAAACTGGGATTCCCCCTATCCAGCAATGGAAACATCCATAGAGATTCCAATCATGTTCCACATAGTCTTTGAACTGAAACACTCCTTTCCCAACAAAACTCCAATGGAATAAACTACAACAGGCATGAGGACCTTAAGAATCTATATAAAAGAAACATATAAGTACACATAGTTTGAATTCGGAAACCACAATCTCAAACAGTAGAGTGCACTAATGGGTATGACTGAATAAACATAGTTTTTTTGGTCAATCCCACAGGCTCCTCAACAAATCTGAATAGGCATACCAATGCAAATTCCAAGACAGAGCATAAGACCATGTGAATGATGGTGAGGCTTAATGAGTGGGGGAGAGAGCTATGTGAGCTCATGAAAAGGCAATAGAACCATGCTTCAATCTCATAATAAAGAGAACATTTGAATGGAAAGTGCTTTTTAGTCTCAAGAAAAAATATGAAAAAAATATGAAACGTATAGAATATGTATTTTGTGGAAAAAAAACAAGATATGTAGTCAGTGTCTGAACAAATTTACTATTTGTAATCAAAAGAAAGAAACATCAGTAGGATTCCATTTTAAAACACCTTAAACATTACTGGTCCTTGTGAATAGCAACAACAATTAAAATCTACAATAAAGCAAGTTTAAATGCATAATGTGTCACATTTTAATAAATTTAATACAGGCCCATTACATGCCTTAATTTCTCAAGGCACCTGCAGAATCCACTGAACAGTTCACCTATGAGTAATGGAAATCAAGAAAAGTTACAACTGCCATAGTGTAGGAACCGATTTCTAAATCCCCAAATTTGAACACAATGTAAATTCCCTTACTTTTGACCCACCCTTGTTTTACCTCCATGAGATATGTGTGTATCTATGCGTATCTATGGCGCTTGTTGGTATCCATTTCCTTCTATTGAGTAGACATGGTACTTCTTAATATGATCTATGGAATCATCAAGCAGGTAGTTCTATCTAGGGAATCCTTTTACAAAATTTTTGGATCCCTACCATGGTTTATATGGATCAATAAACAAGCGGGAAACAAATAGATATTCATAAATTCAGTAGAGGACCCTGTGATAAATCATAAGTTTGTAAACAAAATACTAAAATTATTAGAATTAAAATTATAATTATAAGCAATTACTTTTATATCTTTAGCATTCAAACAAAATGATCACCTATGGATGAGTAAAAGGAGAATATATATAACGAGAATCACATTGAGTAAAATAATAACACTAGATATCATTGAATGAAAGGCTATCATGAAATGGGTTGTACAATATGCATACAAAGTTTCTGAAACAAGAAGTATCACATGTACAGTGGTCTTAAGCATCCCAATCAGTGTTAGACACTTCAAATTTCCATACAAATAATTAAAAAAATTATGAAAAAAGAAATTCATTCAAACATGCAAGTTAATAATAATGACATAAGATCTTGTGGCAAGTTGAATTTGAAACTTTTGAATCAAAAGAACAAATGTCGGCTCCTTTTGCAAAGTAGGATTCCAGCTACTGTTTTCCAATAGCTGGCAGATATAATGCACCAGATAACTCACAATATAGGTCGATCGAACCACTGTGACATTTGGAGTCTACACTGCCTGTTGGCCTACTTTCTGAGCTGCTATTGATATTGTATGGATTATTAAATCTGAAATAGAGTAAAATATTTAGGTGAAAAAACAAACTGGGAAAGTAAACTTCCTTTATATTGGATGAGAAAAAGAGAACAGAGGAGCATGTAAATAGAAAAGAACATAAAGAAAATCACAAGACTTGTTGGATCCACTTGGATATTTCTTTGGGTCTAGATCCATTGACATGTATTTAAAGATGCTAAAATTGTAGAACTAAAAAAGGAAAAACATGTTCATGTGTTGTCTAACTTTTTATACATATAATTTCAAAAATAAAAGAAACAAATCATGAATACATGGGTTCACATTGTAAATGTGTGATAAAACATGAAGAGAATCCCATCTTAATGTTCATTGTTCTCCATCCTCAACACTTCACATGAATTTCTTATGAATATCCACTAACTAAGATGGTGACTACAAAACAATAGGATGGGGAACTTATAAAGAAGAATAATAGAGGCAATGGCCCCCTTTCTAGTAATGATTACTAGACAAGGTTATTAACCTAAAAAATGATGATTTTCCATTTCCATAAACAAAACATTTTCACCATTACTTCAACTTAACTCTCTGTCTCTTTATGAATGTCTCAAGTGATTTTTTTTATTTGGATTTTGCTTCCAAAGAGTCTGTTAGAAATTACTATGTATGATTATTAAGTGATTGGGATTACATCCGTAATCACACATGAACTATATACTATAAAATTTCTAGCATAACCTAGGCCTAACTTGAGAGGAAGACAACTTTAACATGGTTAAAGACCACTCCTAATCCTACTTTATACAACATACCCAACTCTTTGCCCACAGCCAGCGAGGTACCCAACTCATAAAAAATTTGCCTCTGCCAATCCAAACCCTATCACAAGTTCCCATGCAACCTACAATTTTGAATGCACAACAAAAATATACACATGGGACACTGAACGACAGCGGTTTAGATAAGAGGAACCACACCCAACATGCACAGTTGGAGACCATTCATCCATAATATTCAGATTTATACATCTATCATACAATATCTTTCTGCAAATCTGAAGATGATCTCGTAAATGGATTTCATATTACTGAATTTACATTTACATCCAGAAATTCTCATCAAACATAAGTGACATAACTGCATCTACATTTCCATGTTAGAATATGATTTCAATATTCATATAACAAGAATTTACTCATCTCCATGCACACACATGAATCAAATCAATGCCAGGAAGTAATACAACGACACATAATAACACTTTTCCTATTCAAATTATTCAGTGGAAAATGGCTGCATCAAAGGCACTATCTATTGGGTGTTTATTTTTCACAAATACAACCCACAGTGATCTTGACTCAACCAAATTTCTTACTACAATTACCCAGGTATCTCAACCAGCCTGAAATCATCCATGCAACTCTTCCTTTCAACCCATCAAAACACAAGTATGCCCTGTCCCTTCTTTGTTGTAGATCCCCTCAGGAAATCTATCTCAGCAAGTTCTCCGGTGCAAGCAAGACAACTCCATTTGTTGGTTCCCTGTTGAGGCCTCAGACGTGTAGGTTGTTGGAATGGGTTCTAAGGCTCACAACAGAGGGGGTAAACCCAGACTGAAAGGCTTCAAAAGGTCCTACACAAGGACAGTTCTATCCCCATCCTGCTTGGAATAGTAATCTCCCACAGATACAAAGGCCTCCACTGGCACTTATGGTTTTGACTTGAATGGATCTGTCTTCCTGTGAAGGAAAACAAAGCGTCTTAAGTCTAAAGAATCTACCTAGAAGGAAACCTAATCTAAGTTAATCCTATTCTAAGAAGGTATCTTGTTTATGTGCAGATTAACTTATTGTGGAAATAGATAAGCATGCTCACCAACTTAACAAAAATGTAAAGGAGATTAGTTACTTATCGGCTGAAGTTACAACCAACCAATTAAAATCAACTGATGGCAAATTAAGGGTTCAGGTGCATTCAATATTAACCTGTGACTAATATGTCAATTGAAAAATTAACATAAATTATGAGTTTCTGCGAACCATTTGCAGAAATAGATAAACATTTTAATTGAATAAATTCTCTTAAAACATTAAAGATACACAGATCTTAAGTAGAGAGAAATCAGAACTATAGATCAATGCATTTATAAATTGCAAAGAGTAAACAGTATTGATAAGCAACCTGAAGTGAAAATCAATATTTATCAAAGAAATTTAATTAATAGACAAAAGAAGATCCAAGAGAATAACATAACTGTATTACCGAAAGTTTGCAAGAAATTACAAGCTCTGCATTAACCAGAGTATCTCTAGTCTCCTTTGCTGATTTTCTCCTCCAAATCCCATCATCCCAGACTATGAGAGATCTACCCTTTAAATAATAATTACAAAATGATACAAAAGAGTAAATTCCCATAAAACAGGGATTACAAAATTCGAACTAGACTAATGGCCAAGAAAATCTTGCCACTTGGCCCAAATTTCTAACAATTCATCTATATTTGGATAATTTGGAGACTCAAACCCCAGCTGGGCATCACACATAAAACTTTCAATTTTGTTTTTAGCCAACTTATGCCAAATATGGATAAAAATGTGGATCTTTCCCTCCATGGCAACAAGTTGCCTGATTAACTGATCCACGTCTTCAACTTTGATATGCTCGAGGTGTTGAATCTTCTCTTTGGCCTCCTTGCATCAGCATTCAACCTGTTCAATCATCAATTTAGGTGGACAAGCGCTCTCAATAAGATCCATGGTAGGGAACTGCAATACTTCCATGATGTTGTCAACAGCATACCACCTCCTTCCACAAATAGCCTGTGCTTTCTAAATAGTATCTTCAACCATATCATTGAGATCGTGCCAAGCATGCAACACAGTTCTGATTTTCTTGAGCTGGAAACTACTAAGAATAGGAATGTCCTCTAGTCTCTCCTTAATATACTTCTGCCATTCCACAATATCATAATTGGCCTTAGAGGCTTGCTATCTTTTAGTCATCTGTCCATCAAGAATGACAAACATCTTTCCAAAAGCAATGTGAGTCTCCCTAATATCATCCAGAGTGCTAAACAATTCAGTCATCAGTTTATAGTGTTCCTCATTGACCTGAATAGCCAAGTCTTTAAACTCCTGCTGGGAACACCTAGAGAAGGCAGAGGAGGTTGCACTTGCAGTTGCATCCTCACATTGTTTTTCGAGCACAACTATCATTTGTGTACTGGTAGCATTAACTACTTGTGCATCATGTAATCGAGCTTGGAGAGAGGTATTCTTCACCTGCAAATATTCAAGCCTATATTCAAATACCTTGCTATCTTCAAATACCTTCCTGAGATCACGAACATAAGCTTCATGCTCCTCATTGGTTTTGGATAATTGCTCTTCAAGCTTCTGCAATTCTTCTTTCTTCAAATCAATCTCCCTATTCAGTGTTGTCACTGAATCAAAGTTCACACCTGCAAATTCACCCATGGCTGCAGCTGTATCCAATGCTTCCTTTTGGACATCATCAGATTGCTTAGCCCAAATTATTTGATTAGGGGTGTCTGCCTACAATGGCATGAAGCTGGGAATCCCTAATTCTCTCATATGCAGGCTGGTCATTTTGGACATCTGATAGGTCATCATTATAAAAAATTGAGCAGATTTTGGACCAGTCGATCTGGTAGGTTTCAATAATCTTGTCGCTGGTGTCCGAGAAGATACCAAAGTTTGGGTCTTTGGTCAGCAGGTCTTTGTGAGCAGTCTTGGATCGAGTATTTCGTGACATTTTGTAAGACTAAATAATTCTGATAAATAGAAAAACACAAAATCAAAACTAATTCACCAACAACAAAAAACCGTAAACAATAGAATGCGAAAATGACAGGAAAACCAACCTGAATTAATTGAAAACGGTGAAAACGACCCCTGGTAAAACTCGCAGTGAAAATCCACTTAGCAAGGTAATTATCCGAAAATGAAAATGATAAGGAAAAATAGAAAAAACCGTATATTTATCAATTTTCGACGAGTAAAATCTAGGCCGTAGGATTGAGACGAATCAACGGCTGAGATCAAATCTTGTGGGATATGGGGTCAAGTTACGGGGGTTTATTTTGCAACTATGTACATTCTTCCCGCAATCCGCAATCCGCAATTGCGGGTTGTGGGTTGCGGGGTCGCAACTTAGAAAACCAACAAACAAAATTTTTACGCAATCCGGAATCCGCAATTGCGGGAACACAAACAACTCTTTAAAAATAAAATAACCTTTCCGCAATCCGCAATCCGCAATTGCGGGTTGCAGGTTGCAGAAACATACAACGCAATTTTATTATTCGATTTGTTTCCCGTAAACCTCAATTGCAAGTTGCCGAACGAAAAAGTTCAAAACCTATTTACAAGGTCTTCCCGTAATCCGCAATTTGCGGGTTGCGGGTTGCGGGATGACAACATTCCAAAAAGCGAAAAAAGGCTCCGCAATCTGCAATTGTGGAATTGTGGGATTGCGGGTTTGTGGGATGAACATAACCTTTTGAGAAAAATCAGAGCCTCCCGCAACTCAGAAAAAGAGTCAAAAAACTAGAAACTTTCAAAAGGGAAAATCCTAATTAAATGAAAAAAATGAAAAGGCACAAAACCATAATAAGCATGATGGGAAAAACCCATAATGATTAAGGAATTTCAAACCATTACCTTTGCATTAGGAATCTTGGGGCTCCCATGTTCAAATAGAACATGGGATCTGTTGTACCTACAACAAATGGCGACTGGCTGGGACGAACCTGTTATCTCTGTACATAAAAACTTCAGTTAAAAGAAAACATGTTAGTAAACTAATGTTTCAACCTAAAATTTACAAAATGTTCATAGAAAATCACAAACAACAAGTAGAGTTAAACATATGATTGATATACCCCCATCCATAATCAATTTAAAGGTGATGCAAATCTTATAAGGATATGTAGAAAACAACAAGAATTTATTACCATTATGCAATCATAGGAAGACAACTTGAGTTGAACCCGAGAACAAGCTTAAAACTACTCTGGATATCCAAATTATAAATCACCTTGATTTGTTAATTGCTTTATCTACATACAGATGCATTACTGACAATATATACATTTTTCCTATCCCCTTTTTTTTCTTTTCCTTTTTTTTATACTTTTTCTTTTTCTTTTGAAAACAAAATGAAAATCTGCTCATAAGACCATGTTGACATAAGACCACTGCCCTGACTTGGTGATCATATTTTGGCAATGCCATTCACAAACCTGATCTAGAAACTGAACAAGCTATCTTGGTAAGGAGACTCCTTGTCTTCCAGTTATGACACTGAAATCAATTATCATGGCTTGATGACCACATAATGATAATTTCAGTCCAAAATCAAATCCATGATCATGGTAGGGATGGCTTGTGATAAGAACCCCCTATCCTTATATACAATAATTGTCTTATAAAATAAAACAAAGATTTATTAGGGTGTAAATTACAAGACACTACCATGGCTTGGTAACCACGTAATAGTAGTGTTATTCACTTATGCTTTGCAGATCATGAGTGGACTGACCTGTTGTTAACACCCAAAAAGTGCTCACTAGCTCATTTACCACATTATATGGCTCATTTGTCCATTTTCCTACCATATTTCCATTAAAATCCCAAAAAATCCCATTAAAAAGCCTCCAAAAGGCTTAAAATGCCTCCAAAAGGCCAAAAAACCCTCAAAATAGCCTAAAAAAGGCTAAAAAACCCCCTTTTCCTCCAAAAATAGCAAAAATCCCCTAAAAAGGGAATAAAAAATATAAAATAATGAGGAAAAGGAGGAAAAAACCCTATACAGCTGCCCAAAACCATGTGTTTCCTAAAACCATGGGTCAGCACTCCACCACCAAAAAACTATAAATAGGTGATGGAGATCCCTTATTCCATATCCACAATCACAAGCACCCTTACTCTGTCAAAATCTCTCTCGAAACCCTAGTTCACCATTGAACTATTTTCACCTTGAGAGCCACCTTTGGACCATCCCCAACATTGGAGAAGGAGAAAGGAGCATATTGAAGCTTGGAGCATCCTCTTGGACACTGCAAAGGGCTTCATCAAACCTTCACATTGAAGGTAATATCAATACAAAAAGTCATTCTTTAAATTTGATGTTTATGTTTCATGCTTGTTTTGGAATTAATTTAATTTTCAGTTTTAGTTTAATTAGTTTAATTTACTGAACTGCTACTAAGGAGTCCATTCTCCTTAGTAGGTGCTCATTGGCACAAGCTAGGGGTAAAACCCTAGCTACAGTTTTGGCGACTCCCCTAGTTTTCGAATTTTTGGTTTCCGTTTTTTAAATTTTTTCCTTTCGGCCGCCGCATACCGCGTTTTTCCCCTCTGCAGTCGCGTCCCGACCGCGCCTTTCAGGCCTTTACCTGCGATCCGACCGCGGCTCTCAGACTGCTTCCGATGCCCTGCCGGCGGATTCAAGTCTGTTACCTGCGATCCGATCGTGGCTAATCAGCCTGTTTGCCGCGATCTGACTGCGCCTGTCGGCCTCTTTCCTGCGTCCCGACTGCGGCTTTCTGCCTCTTTCGTGCGTCCCGACTGCGCTTGTTAGACTTTTTGCCGCGACGCGACTGCGTCTTTTTTCCTATTTCCTGCGTCCCGACTGCCTCTGTTGGCCCGATAGCCGCGACCTGGCCGCCGCTGTTTCCCCTAAACCCGCGGTCGGCCTGTTCCAAATCGCCACAGACCCGCGGTCTGATTTCTGCTCTTTTCATGTTTTGAGCCCAGCCCCTTTTGCTGCAATATTTTCTGCATCTGAACAGCCCTCTGTCCCACCTGCAGCCTCACTACCTTATAGCCTTTCTGCAATATAATTTATGTTCCCTCTACAACATTCTTTTAAAATTTCAGTATTTTTAATTCAGAAAATTTTGCAAGTTAAAAGTTTCAATTTCAGTATTATTGATAGATTGGAAGTTGCCCCCCCTTGTGGCACTTCTATTTTTGGGATCATTACCTCACGAGCACACACTCTGTCACATAAAATCAAGTGAGCCTTAAAAAGTACCTAACTAAACCAACATTCTAACCCCACTTGGGGAACACAAAAGAATCATTGTAGTTAGGTAGGATCAGGGGGATAGGCTTCCAATAACACCCCTTGGTTATTTCACTTGAGACATAGTTGTTGTCCAAATAGGGAACCAAAATCCCCTAGTACTTTTTGGCACGGTCACGACCAGTTTGTCAGAGGGCCTCTCCCTTAGGAGGGTTGAAGTCGGGAGACTGGTTCCGGAGGCCTGAGTGGAATACCGCACTCCATTCAGTAACCGAAGGGCTACCTTTCGCGGTTCGCGGGATATCCCTGTATAGGGGTATTGCGGTCAACGAACTAAACGGCAGATTCACCTTTCTGGACGTGTCATGAACGGGGTATCTTAGTTTCCATTCTTCTAGGATTGACTACCTGGTATCCCTCCCGGTAGGGGGATATCATAGCCACTTGGCTTTCCTACTCATATTGTCTGACTTGGATTTCATCACCTTGCAGAGGATATGTTTAGTTGAGTCAGAATACTTTTAGCTAGGTGTTTGCATGCTCCTTTACCTCCCTTTGGTCTAGTGAGTCCACCATTTTTTCTTTTTAGGAAACCTGCTGCTTGTTGGTATTCTGACCATCTTTGTTGTTACTCCACCTATTGTAGCACAGCTGCTGCAGTGGGTGTTTTGAGTTGGTTGTTGGCCTGAGTGCCTTGTTTTTTAGCTCTCCTTCTGCACGCACGGTTGCATTAGGAATTTTGAGCTGTTTTTATACTCACCTCAACCCACAGGGATTTGACCCCACCTGTCACCATTGAGTCCCCGAGACATTCTCGGCGCCTCAGGGGCGAGCCCCCACAGCACGGTTCTCTTGACACCACTCGTCATAGATTCCGATCATTGTCCGTTGATACCACTCATCACAGATCCAGAGCCTTGTCACTTGACTCCACTCGTCAGCGACGTAGGACTCCGTCACCAGATAGTGACGCTCCTTACTTTACCTCTGATTCTGACGAAGAATCTGAGAACCCTATTTATACTGCCCCTACTAGCCCCATGGCTGGTACGACTTCCACTCCATTTGTCATAGGGACCATTGGTGGCACATCCACCACTACACCAGTTACTACACCTGTTTTGGGTATGCCCTCCATGGGACCCTCATCTACCGTACCCCTCACGGTACCTATTCCCGCAGCGGGAATACCTATCCCCACTACATCAGTGGCTCACACTACCCATGGTGGTGCGGGACCATCCTCCACTACCTCAGTTCCCCCACTTGGGGGCACCACCCTAAATCTTGTCCCTCCACTTGGGGGCACTGGCCCCAACTTGGTCCAAAGCACTACTGTGTCACACCCTTCTTCCAGTCTGCCATTCATGGCTAGCCTTAACCTACCTAACTTGGCCAGATTGACCAACGATCCCATTCGACACGACCCTACATGGCCTCATATGCCTACCAAACTACCCTCTGACATCCCTAAGTTCGAGGGCAAGGCCGGTGAGGACCCACAAAACCATATCATGTCTTTCCACCTATGGTGTTCCTCTAACTCCATAGTAGACGACTCTGTTCGCCTCCGTCTCTTACAGCGCACCTTCACTGGCTCTGCAGCCAAGTGGTATATTGAGCAGCCTCATGGGACCCATGCCACCTTTGCTTCCCTGGCCTCGACCTTCCTGCAGTTCTTCCAGTTGCCTTTCCGCTATGACGCGGGCGTTGAGATCCTTCTATCTTGTAGACAAAACACGGCTACCCATATCACGGACCACATCCATGAGTGGCGTCGACGCCGTAGCTTGTGCAAGATCAAACTTGACGACCGTATCTTCCTAGATTGGTTCCTCAAATCCCTTCTCCTGGTTATCGCTAAGGATGTGGCCTCAGAAAGACCCCAGTCTGAAGAAGAAGCCATCCTTAAGGCCCAACAGTTCGACCTCATTTACGCCCAATCGGGTTACCTTTATACCATTATACCTGACGCCCCTCGCGGCGAGTCCTCCCAGCACGATGCGCCGGGGGCATCCCACGCTGCAGATGGTATCATTGGCCGTGTTTCTTCGCATCCCCAACCATTTTCTATAGCACGTCCTACCCCTGGCCCCGACCTGTCGCGGGCTACTTCACAGTCTGGAGCAACCAACTCGTATGCTCCCATGACACATCACCATTCCCATGGACCCTCATGTCCACCTCAGTGCTTCGGGTATGCGACTCCTGCTTATGCTCCTCCAGTCGCCCCTCAGCCTTACTACCATCAGCAGGCTGCCCCCGCTCCTGCGCCTTCACAAACCCCACCAGCTTATTATCAGCCACAGGCAGCCCCTGCAGCACATCCACAACCTGTTCCGCAGTCCTATCAGCAACCCCCTCAAGTTGCTGCACCTGCTCAGCCTCAACCTACATATCATCCTCCGCAGCCTGCTCCAGCACCTGCGCAACCTCAGAATCCACCTGCTGCCCAAGGGCAAGTTTACGCCCAACAGAACCCGCAGCAAAACCAGAATAACCAACGTAACCAGGGCCAACAGAACCGCGGCAAGGGCCGTAATCGGGGGAACAACCAACCTGCAGACCAAGCTGGTCAACCGGCTAATCCCCCCGACAACAACAATGCAGCCCCCGCTAACCAGAACCCTGATCGCCCGCCCAAGCAGGCTAAAAACCCCAATCTGCGAACGAACCACCCTTGTTCTATTTGCGGGGTCTATGGACATTACACACACGCTTGCCCACACTTGGAGTGAGCTCGGCAGCTTTGGGTTGACGAGGCCCATCGCCAAGGGCATGCGGCTCCCCAAGCACCGCCCAACCCCCCCCAACCTCAACAACCCCCTTTGGTGCTGCAAAACCCATTACCGACCCAAGGCGTAGTGAACACTCAGCCGTTGGATCCCCATCAAGCCAATGCGCCCCAACAACAACAGATCACTTACGCTGCTCCTGATCAACCCATGTTTGACTCAGGTACCCACCACTTACTGATGATGTCATCCGCTAATGTCAACCTCCAGACCCGTCGGAACCAATATGGCTCCACTTCTGAAGCCACTCCCACGGATAAACCTACTAACGCCCATCCCACCAATCAGGCGTTACGTATACCTCTGCCTCCCATAGACGGCGCTGCGAAAGCACCTCGTTTCCCACTTCGTCGAATCAACAATAACCCTACTGCGCGCGCTGCGTCAAACTACAACATCGTAGACGACCTAGCCCAATCTCCCGCAGCCATGTCTGCGTTAGAAGTCTTGAAGAACTGCCCTTCCCAGCGCAAGACTTTACTTTCCGCCATTGGGGGGATTGACCCAACCGATTCGCATTTGATGGCATTTGATTTAGACCAGTCTGAACCACGCCTACCTTCCATCTTAGCATTCCAAGTTACTGTCTCCGTTAGGAATCTTGTCATCCACCGGTGCATCATCGATGAGGGTGCCTCCACATGCGTTATGTCTACATTTGTATGGCAGAAGCTCGGATCCCCTCCTCTCCAGCAGTCCACCACTGCGTTACGTGCCTACGACGGTCGTTCGGCCCAGCCCCAAGGCCTCCTACCCAACGTACCTGTCCAGTTAGGTGGTAAAACCGTCCTTATTGACATAGAGGTAATCAATGCCCAATTGGATTACAACCTTTTACTTGGCCGAAGCTACATGTATGCCATGCGGGCGGTTGCCTCTTCCGTCTTTCGCACCATGATGTTCCCCCATGAGGGACGCGTGGTTAAAATTGACCAGCTCACCTACTATGATCCCAGTGCTCCCGCGGCACCGGAAAATGTTCTCCCCATGGTTGAACAACCTGTTTCTCCTGCCCCCACCTCGTTTGTTTCCTCTACGGGGCCTGGAGTCTACTCAGACGCGCCGATGACTTCCACCTTTCAATCCATTCCTCCGCCGTCATCTACGCCCGAAATTTCTGACTTATGTACCTTGTCCCATGACAACCTACCACCTAATACTCAACCACCCTTGTTGCCTAAACCACCATTGGTACCTAGCCACATTGGCGTTACACCGATCCATACAATCCCCTTCCTAGTCCCTCCATCGGGAGTAGTAAGCGCCCCGGTCATGGCTACCCTTAGCCTCCCTGGGTTAACCTTGGGATTACCTGTATGGTATCTTTCGCCTCCCGTTCGCCCGTCGACACCAGATGTCGTCCTCCAACCGGTGCAACCCATGGCTACTACCACTCAGCCACCTCCCGGTGTCTCTACCCCTTCGTCCTCCACGACACCCCCCTCCTCCTCCCCAACCCACTGGGGGCAGAGGTCCACAACCTTACACTGCTATACCACCTCCCAAGACAGTCAAAAACCCTCCAGTATTTCGTGCTCCTCCCAAATGCTCGCTGTGCGATGAGTTAGGCCATGCGACCCACCAATGCCCACAGTTACCAGCATTACAGAAGCACATGCAGATGCTTGACGATGACCCTAACATCCCAACTGTCGAACTCAACCCCACTCCCAAGCCTAAAGATAAGTCCCTACGTACCAACCACTCATGCGCCATATGCGGTATTTACGGGCATTATTCACATCATTGTCCCGATCTCCCGGATTACAGAGCAGCTCTTTATGAGATGAACAATCTGGATCTTGAGACGGCACCACCTACCATTGAGGAGATCTACCCCCCAGACTCTTCACCTTCTGGAGAGATTAATACCATCTATATGATCTCTTCCACCACTACCCCTTCGTCAACCAATTTGACGGCGCAAACTTTCCGTACTGATGAGGAGATTCTTGAGGCCCTTACTGCCCCGGATTATCCCTGGGATGATATGCATCATCGTTCCTATTTCATCCCAGAAGAATCCTCCTCTAGTACAGCTAACCAATTCACAGTTGAGTCTAAAGACTTCCTCCCCACCAAGGTCGACTGGTTCAAGGACCCTATCCCTGCTCCTGATGCCTTTGAGGAAGGTAACATGGCCAACATCTCACCTGTCATCCAAGTTGATATCGCTGCCCCAGGACGTGCCCCTGAACTCATCACTTTAGGAGCATTCTGCAGTAAACAAGAGATTGAGGACTACATAAACCTTTTCAGAGAATTCCGTGATGTCTTTGCCTGGTCCTATACCGAAACGCCTAGTCTTGACCCTGCCATTATAGAGCACCACATTGACACATGGCCTGATGTACCCCCCGTTCGTCAGCAACAACATCCTCTTTCTCCCTCAAAGTTCTCAGGATGTGCCTCTGAACTCATCACTTTAGGAGCCTCCTGCAGTCAGCATGAGATCGAGACCTACCATCAACTCTTCCAGGAGTTCCATGATGTCTTTGTTTGGCCCTCTCCCGGAATTCCTAGGTTCAAACCCGCCATTCTCGACCATCACATGGACACACGGCCAGAGGAACTTCCCATTCATACAGAAACCGACTCTGAAGGCCCTCCTTTGCGCAACCCCCATGCTGGGTTGTATCCTCCGGAGTCTCTATCCCTAGAATGACTCGCGGCCTCATTGGTCCGCATTGTACAGTTTGCTCTCTTTTTGTTTTTCACCTTTTTTACCATCATCTTACATTCATCATTTCTGCATGATTACAGATGGACCATCTTCCACCTTGTTACACTGGCTTCGCTGATGGCGCAAGCCGCTGGTCTCCCAACCTGGCTTCTGCAGCATGCGTCTTGTACTCCCCTTCCAACGAGATGATTCACCTTGACGGAATATGTATAGGCGCTGCTACCAATAACCAGGCGGAGTATGATGCTGTGACCGGTCTCTTGACTGCTGCCCTCCAAATAGGCATAAGTCACCTTCATGTGTTCCTTGACTCCCAGCTACTTGTCTCCCAGCTCAACAAATGCTACCAGGTGCGTGATCCCTGCCTTTTTAGAAAATTCCTACCCAAGTCAACAAGTACAAATGACACATGTCATGTTGGACCCACCACTATTTATAGTCAGTTGACTTTTTCTTCTTTTGGTCATTCTGGCCTCATACGGAGTCCGTTTTCCGAACCGTTTCCACCATCGGAATCAGCACAACGAGACCATCCTAATGGTCAACTCGTTGCATTATTTTTACCCTGTCATTTTTTACCCATTTTTCAGACGCCACTAGTCGCCTCGGTTTGCGTGCCACATCGGCCGTTCTCCATTTTTCACATATTTTATATCATCGGATTCATTTTTCCGAGCTGGTGATGATGCTTGAGATCATTTCTCGCTCTCACCTCCAGATTTTTTGGGCATTTTTCAAAATGCCCCCGTCACCTCGGTTTGCGTGCCACATCGGCCATTACCCGTTTTTGACATCCTTTAATCGCCGGATTCATTTTTCCGAGCTCGTGATGATGCTTGAGATCATTTCTCGCTCTCACTTGGTACAATTTCAACATTGTGTCCCCACACCTTGCTGCCTCGGTTTGCGTTCCACATCGGCCGCTGTCGGATTGTCCCACATTTTTACATGAGCCATTCACTCCTGTCATACTGCAAATGTTTCGTTATTTTGCCACCATTTAATCTACCCCGCAAGGAGGCCCACCAGTGTTCCCCCCTACCCTCGTTCTTGGTCATCATTATTGTTCCTTGACTGAACACTTCCTCCTTGCCTAGCCATTCCTTTTGTTCGGTATAATTTTATCCCTTTTTCGGGCCGGACAAGTCCTTTACGAAAAAGGCACTTAGGGAGTTTCCGTTAAGCTCTTTTCTGACTCCTAAAAGAATGAAAAGATCGCCGAGCAATCTTGCTTCCTTTCATGCTCGTTAAAGTACCTGAAAGGGCGTCTATCTGGTATAAGTTTAACCCTTTTCCGGACCTGGTAGACTAATTACGAAAAAGGAATACTCTAGTCACACCGGCTAGAAGAGTTCTTCATTGCATCCTTTTATGCTTCTTTGGGCCTTGGAGACTAAATCTACGAAAAAGCAACCCCCTGGAGTCTTCTTATTTGCTTTCAGACTCTCTAAAATTGAAAGCAACCACGAGCATGCGCTGTCCTGGGCTCGTTAAATCCACACGACAGTACCATTCCATCACTTCAGAGTCTTCTTATCGCTTTCAGACTCCTTAAAATTGAAAGCAACCACGAGCATGAACTGTCCTGGGCTCGTAAAATCCACACGACAGCATCATTTTACACACACTTCTTCTAGTTCCTTAACCCATGAAGAAGTACCCTCTTGTGCCTCCTGGCACTAGGATCGATCATCTCGGCAGCACCCCCAATTAGGTCGCCTTTGTTCAGAGTATTCTGCAGTCTCCTGCCATTTTATACCAGCTTGAGTCTCCCTCAGCCAGTTATCCTCCCAGATCCATTACAGCTATGATCCCTTTCCCCTCAGTCAGTTTCATATGCTGCCAGATCATTCCCATTATCATACTCTGAACAAAGGAAGTTTGAGTCCACCCACTCTACTTGCCCAGTTGTCCCCCCACAGTTTGTCAGTCCTGCCATCAGTACTATCACATTTCGGTTCTCCACCTCGCGCTCCTGTCAAGGAAACATCATCGCCTTGATAGTTGCAGGTCTCCCTCTGTCGACGACAGCTCCTCTATTCCAGAGGATAGGCCCAGAGGTCCCTACGCCTTGGACTTATCACCATCTGTGGTAAGTGCCTACGGATCATTCTGAGAGGAGACATCATTGCCTCTCTGAGTGGTTGTTCCTCACATGCTCGACTTCAGCACCTTGATCGCATCGTTGAGGATCGCGTAGGATTATATCCCATCAGTTTTTAGTCGAAGACCCCGGATTTCCCCCGACTCTAGCACATTGGTGAGTCATTTCGGAACACCCAGTTGTATGTTCCCGTGGATGTCCGGGCTGCGTTGGCGATTGTATTCGGAAGCCATCCAGTTACATGCTTCCTGGAGTACCCAGTTTCAGTTCCAGATCAGTTCCAGTTCCGTGTACCATTTTGAGTGTACCTCTTATCACTCTGATCCAGCAGCTCATCAGTTCCCTTGATACCACATTCAGTAGCACTGTTGATTGTTCCAGTGTATCAGCTCTTCAGCACAAACATCGTCAGCTCAGCAGTATGTCCCAGATTTTGTGTCCCCTCTGGACCCTTATGATGTACACATTGGCTATGTATCTTTCAGGTCCCTCTTTTTTGGGCCTCACAGATTTTTATGTATCTTGATACGAGCATGGGTATGCCCGCCTCGTCCATATATTGAGATTATTCCTCAGTCAGTATTTGAGGTCATGTATATTTCAGGTCCCCATTTTTTGACCCCATTGTTATTGTTATATTCTGATACGAGCATGGGTATGCCCGCCTCGTCCATATGATCAGATGATTCCTCATCCATTATTGAGGTTATGTACTTTTAGTTCTTGCAGTTGTTCGGGATCATTGTTCCGGGCTCCAGTTTGTTTCTTCTCTTCTCTCCACTCCCAAGGAAAACCATTCATGACTTATGATGTCCATCGGCCATACGATGAGCTCCTGCCCTCGCACATCAGGGGGCAATCTGTTAACACCCAAAAAGTTCTCACTAGCTCATTTACCACATTATATGGCTCATTTGTCCATTTTCCTACCATATTTCCATTAAAATCCCAAAAAATCCCATTAAAAAGCCTCCAAAAGGCTTAAAATTCCTCCAAAAGGCCAAAAAACCCTCAAAATAGCCTAAAAAAGGCTAAAAAACCCCCTTTTCCTCCAAAAATAGCAAAAATCCCCTAAAAAGGGAATAAAAAATATAAAATAATGAGGAAAAGGAGGAAAAAACCCTATACAGCTGCCCAAAACCATGTGTTTCCTAAAACCATGGGTCAGCACTCCACCACCAAAAAACTATAAATAGGTGATGGAGATCCCTTATTCCATATCCACAATCACAAGCACCCTTACTCTGCCAAAATCTCTCTCGAAACCCTAGTTCACCATTGAACTATTTTCACCTTGAGAGCCACCTTTGGCCCATCCCCAACATTGGAGAAGGAGAAAGGAGCATATTGAAGCTTGGAGCATCCTCTTGGACACTGCAAAGGGCTTCATCAAACCTTCACATTGAAGGTAATATCAATACAAAAAGTCATTCTTTAAATTTGATGTTTATGTTTCATGCTTGTTTTGGAATTAATTTAATTTTCAGTTTTAGTTTAATTAGTTTAATTTACTGAACTGCTACTAAGGAGTCCATTCTCCTTAGTAGGTGCTCATTGGCACAAGCTAGGGGTAAAACCCTAGCTACACCTGTGATAGGATCTTCCACCTTTTAGTAGAAACTGAAATTCATCTCCCAAGTTTGGTGGCTTGATGTGAAGATGTCATTCCACTAAACACATATGAACCTAATGGGTTGGCTTGTGATAAGACCCCCATCTTGTAATCTACAATTATTAAGGAAAATTATTTTCAAGGTGATTATGATAGGATCCAGAGCAGATAAAGGTTGACCAAGCTATTAAGATATGTTGTATTGCACTAATGAAGCATAAGGTAATAAAAAACAGTCACTCCCATAACCTCAATTAACCAAATAAAACATATATAAAGATAATGATGAAGATGGGAAGGTATCAATCAAAGATCTGCAATTATTGCTTGTGAATTTTATACAAAACAAATTCTGTCATAGGTTGAGAGAAGCCGAAACTGACAATGCATTCCAAAAACTTCAGACTGTATTAATCTTTGAGACATACTGATCAACAAACAATGTAAAATGTGTGGGAATTATTCAAACACAAACTAATATAAAAGGAAAACCAATCAGAAACAAAAGAAAAGAAAACACACCAAACTTATGTACAAATGCATCAAATTGTTTAAACAAAATACTTCTTAAGCAAAGAAACATTCACTAGATAAGTGTCAATGACTCCTTCCAGTGTCTGCAACCGGACAGTACTAGGACCAATATTTTATGTAACAATGAAAGGTCCTAGCCAAAGGCGTTGAAATTTGGTGTATTCATTTTTGTCCTTATGTTGTTTATCCCATCTCAATACCAAATCTCCTATTGAAAACTCTCTGTCAGAAGAGGATTTCTCATCAAACCATCTTTTAACCAACTGCTGATGTTGATACAATTTGTTTTTAGACCTTTCCCTATCCTCCTCCAACTTAAGCAAGGTATCAATTCTCTGTTGAAGTGGGGAGGAGTCATCTTCTTGAATGGATTGGGCTAGTTGTAATGAGGGAATGGTAAGGTTGGATGGAAGGATGGATTCCTTACCATAGAATAGACAGTAAGGAGAATTTCCAATAGCTGTCTTTGGGGTAACCCGGTCTGCCCAAAGAGCATTGTAAAGCTGAGTGTGCCAATCTTTGTGATGGGAAGCCATTGTTTTCTTCAAAATATTTATCAAGTTCTTGTTAGATGATTCAGAAAATCCATTTTTCAAGGGCATAGTGTGTAAGATCAATGGAAGAAAAGTAAGATGCATTGTCAAAAACTAGATATTCAGGGGCACCAAACCTAGTGACTATTTGACTTTCAAGGAAGGCTATCACTTTCTTTGTATTACATTGTCTGAGAGGGACTGCCTCTACCCACCTGGTAAAGTAGTCCGTGGCTGTCAAGATATACTTGTGTTGCAAGGAGGAAACAAGCTTAATGGGTCCAACAAAATCCAATCCTCGTTGCTGAAATGGAAACTGAACTGTTACCGGCTGCAAAGGAAAGGCAGGTTTTTTCATTTTCCCAGCACACTTTTGACAGGGCTCACATTTTCTGACATAAGCATAGGCATATTTGAACAAGGTAGGCCAGTAATATCCTGCCCTCAAAATCTTGTGTGCAGTGGTTTCTCCTGAGAAGTTCCCTCCCGCAGGTCCTGCATGAAATTGCAAAAGAATATCGTCAGTTTCATTCTTCTCCAAACATTTGAGAAAAACTCCATCATAGTTCTTCCTAAACAAAATGTCATCTATAAATTGATATGGAGCAGATTTTAATCTTAAAGCTCTACGTTTTTTAAAATCAAGGGTTTCAGGAGCAAACCCATGGTTTAAGAAAAACTTAATATGATTGTACCATTCAGATGTTGGAGCTTCTATGGCATTAACAGAACCTGTAGGGGTACTTTCCTCCTACTCCCACTCAATTTGTTGTTGTACAGGATCGTTTGATTGAGCAGTGAGCAGACACAAACCTTGGCCTTTGACAATCTTTGTTGGCCTAATCTCCAAGTCATATTCTTGCAAAGATGTCATCTAGTGGGCTCTTTTCTCACCTAGCTCCTTCTGAACTAGAACATTTATGATGGCTGCATAAGAAACAATGACTTTAGTTCGAGACTTCAACAGGTACGGTCTATAATGTTTCGTCGATTTTTAAACAGCATAAGCCTGTTTATCGATCTAGGAGTAGTTGAGTTCTGCTCCCTTGAATGTTGAGCTCATGAATGAAATAGGGATTTCAGCATCATTATCATGTTTCTGTGTCAGGACAGCTGCGTAGGAGAAGTCAATAGCAAAGGTGTACAGAATAAAATATTTGCCGAAATATGGAGACATCAGAGCGGGGGCTTCCGCAAAGGCATTTCTTTGTTCCTCCGACCATCTAAACTGTGCATCTTTTTTAACTAATTATTGCAATGGCTTAACAATTTGAGAAAAATTTGGAACAAACCTACGAACAAAATTAATCTTACCAAGAAAATATTGCATGGCTTTACGTGAACTAGGTAGACCGATCTTCGAAATGGCTTCAGTTCGTTCTGGATCAATAATCATGCCTTCTTTCGAAACAATAAAACCTAAGAGCTTACCTTTTGTAACTGCAAAGATGGACTTCTTGGGGTTGAGCGAAATTCTGTACTTCCTGCAGCGTTCAAAAACCTGTTTCAGAGAAGACAAATGTTCATGTCGATTTTTAGAATAAATAGTAATATCATCTAAGTATACAATGACATAGTTGTGCATCAAACCTCTGAAAGCTATATCCATAGCTCTCTGGAATGTAGCTCCTACACTTATCATCCCAAAATGCATTCGCCTGTAGGAAAAGGTTCCTCGAGGGGTCCTAAAAGTTGTTTTTAGTTGATCATCAGGGGCAACTAAGACTTGGCTATATCCTGAGAATCCATCAAGGAGAGAAAACATCTCAAACCCTGCTACTTTCTATAGAATCTGCTCCATAGGAGGAACAGGGTAGATATCCTTTTCAGAAGCTCTGTTTAATTTTCTGAAATCGACACTGAGTTTGATTTCCCCCTTCTTCTTCCGAACAGGAACCGGGTTAGCAATCCACCGTGAATGTCTGACAGGGAATCTAATTCGTGATGCCAGTAACTTCTCAAGCTCTTTCTTACAGAGGGTTCCAGACTGGGATGCATCTTCCTTAACTTCTGCTGATAAGTTTTTACTTCTAGTTTCATCGGTATATTATGATGCATGACACTGGTGTCAAAAGTTTTGAGTTCATCGTATGTCCATGAAAAAACATATTTGAACTCCTTGCACAATTTGATGAAAGTTATCCTTTCTTCAACAGATCAGTCAAACCCAAGATTGATGAAACAGGGATTTTGTTCAGTGCCTAGGTTGACAGGCTCATAGTTGAGAGATGAACTTTGGGTCTTACAATTGGTCTTTTGTTTGAACTTATCTTGCAAGTCGTAAAATTTCTCTAGGTTAATGAATGATTTTGGGATAAGGTTGGAAGGATCAGACAAAGATTTATCATGCTCATCCTCATCTATTTCCATATTTTGAAAGGTATCCTGGGCTGTGAGAAAGTCCAATATTTGTTGGTCATCGTCAAATACCTTCCAATTTGTCACATTATCAGGAATAGAAGGCCTATACATAAGTTCAATTGAAAAAGTTTCAGGGGACAAAACTTCTGGTGGAATCAACCTAGAGGTAGTATTAGCCAGGAGATCAACATCAAAGTTCTGTGATCTGGGGACTGACTTGATGTTGAATGCAGAGAAAGAATTACCAAATTTTGATAGTTAATTAAACAAGGAGATAAACAATGTATCTTGTTTTTTACATGTCTTACTATGATCTCAGAATCTCCGAAACATTCAATTACATGTGCACCCATATCAATGGCCTTATTGAGTCCCTGGACCAGAGCCTCATACTCAGCTATATTATTGGTACATTCAAACTCAAGCCTGCAAGCAATCATTGTCTTGGTTCCTTTCGGATCAATCAAAACACAACCTGCACCAACTCCATCTTTAGATATGGAGCCATCAAAAAATAAGTTCCATGCAATAGGATCAATCCTAAAATTTGTATTAACATTATATACATTGTGTACAATAGTGCCAGAGAATGGTACAGAAGTAACGTTGGTAATTTGTGACTTGTTCTGTACATTCTCAATTGGTGAAGAATTAGCAGGCAAATCCCCAAAGAAGGTATCAAATGTGAAATGCTCAATATGTGAACTAAAATAAGAGGCAGGTTCACTTGAGTCATTAAGGTCAGTGACTGTTTGCTTCATAAATGGTTCCCTACTAATCTTAATCTTATTTGGTTGTCCATTGTAGGGTAGCCATAGGTGAGACCAATCAGTGGCAAAATAGCCTCTTAGCTTCTCTGACCAATCTCTGCTCAGCGACATTCCATAAGCTTCAAGGATGTCAGCTATAACAATATCTATGGTCTGGTGGATCCTGGGATCAACAGACAAAGTCAACAAGACATTTATTAATCTTCCCAATACTCTTACTTTGGATCTATCAAGATGGACAATTTGAGTAGGACAAGGTTCCCAAGTTGCATTTAGCTTTCTGTAGACAGAAAGGGGCATCACATTGGACGAGGCACCTGAATCTATCATGCAATTGTGTACATTCCTATTGAAGATTTCAAATCTAAGCAAGAAAGGAGGTGTCCTCTTGCTTCCAGGTTTCTGGTCATCTGGTTTGGTAAAAGAGTCTAAGTTATTGGTTTAAGTTTCCCTTGGTTGTTTGATTATCATACTTTTAGGTAGAGAGTCTCTCATAGAAGGGATTTTAATAAGTTCAAATAAAGAAATGTTAGCTTTAACTCTTTTCAAATCTTCAACCAAACTATACTCTATTTCAGGAATAACTGTATCCTTTTGGGGAACAGTTTTACCTTTTTTGGGAACTGTTGTTAAGATGAAGGTTCCTAAGAGGATTGTCCTTTTGATCAAGTATTGTAAGGATGTTGAACATTGAATATTGTCTCACGTTCTTCTTCTTCATTCATTGGGAGTTCAGAAAAGTAGCTTACAGTATTAATCTGTTGGTCTTCTTCTTTTGCTGCTTCTTCTTCTGGTAATTGTGAGTCTTGATTTGTTTGATCATCAAAGGGTTTAGGGACATTGTGTGTTTCAGTGGCCAGAGCTTTAAAAATAGAATAAATTTCTTCGGAAGTCAATCCTTCATTAGGATTAGGAGGTGGTGGATTTTGAGGAGGTTGATAAGGTCTCTTGAAAGGTGGCCTTGCAAAACCTCTGTTATTAGCTTGATTTTCTGGTGGCTTCAACAACAGACTGAAAATTAAAATCCAAAACAATCCTTCTACACCGGTGTTGAATCCAGCTTGTAAAGGGAACAAGATAGCTCTTATTCAATTTTTAGACTTCACACAATGTCCACACACTCTGTTTGTAATGGTTTACCACAGATAAAAATAATACTCTGTTTATGCTTGCCTGCAAGCCCAATAACACACTCCACTACAGGTATCTGATGCAAATAGCCAGTCAAACGCATTCCTCTCTTCAGTTTAATCAAATAACAACCTCATCTGGCAATTTCGTGACAGCAATTTAGGGTAAAAGAAGAAAAAACGTTTTTCAAATATCAATATTCAGTTTGTCTGGAAAATAACACACTCTGTCTCACCAAGAAGTGTGCAGCCCCCATCTCCAGTACAGATTTTGCCAAAACAATTTGTAAATAAACGTTTAGAAAAAAAACCCCAGCTTAGATTCAGTTTCTGAATTCAATCGATTCTCATACTTATAAAACTTGTTGTTTCATTTATCATCAAAATAAACTTCAGCTTACAGGCATGCTTTCACCAGTGTTTCCAAGAAGAGTCACTCTTTTTCTCGGATCCCCCCCAAAAACTCCCCCAAGAAGATGAGTTCGAGAGCTTAAAAGAAGCAAGTCCTCTCTCCCCCCTGAAAAACAAGAAAACTGCTATCTAACTGTCTTTTCATTCAAAACTTAACATTTCTTTTAATCACTAATTAACTACGTGTTCAAAGTTTAAAATTAAATCTTTGGGCATTTCAGCTTCAGCATGTGATCAGCCCATTACATTGCAAATGCACCTGCATCAGACTCCCTAAGAGAGAAATTTTATGAGCTCCTACTCATAAGATCTTCTATAGAATGACCTGTTTTATGTAGCTCCGCTTCATCCAACCAAGCAGAATCCTCCATCAGACGGTCTTTCCACTTCACGAGATACTCTAAGTACTCTTTCTTTATGGTTTTCTTGGCAACACGTGTATCCAAAATATATTCAGCCTCTAAACTCTTTTCCAAAGGCATTTGTTTCAGCCACGGTTGTTCCTTGCCTTCATCATGGTCAAAATTCCCAGAAGCTTGAGTTGCATCACCAGTTGTGTAGGAATACAAGTCTGCTACATTAAAGATGGGTGAAATGCCAATGCCTGGAGTTAACTCCAGCTCATAAGCATTTGCTAAAATCTTACAGAGAATCTTACAAGGCCCTATCTTCTTCATTTTTAACTTATTGTATTTTCCCCTTGGAAACCTCTCCTTTCTTAGATGGGCTAGGACCATGTCTCCTACCTCAAAGTTTACCTCTTTCCTGTGCAAATATGCTCGTTGCTTATAGCTGTAGCTTGTGTCTTGTAATCTCTTCTTGACTTGCTCATGCAACTCACTCATGGTTGTTGCAAATTCTTCTCCATCAGCGCTTCTATGCTCAAGATTTCCCAGGTCTCTTAGCTCACAAACTCCCCTCGGATGCATGCCATACAAGATTTGAAATGGGATTTTTCCTGTGCTTCTATTTGGTGAATCATTATAGGCAAACTCAGCCTGGGATAGCACATGATCCCATTGTTTTGGTCGGTCACCTACTAAACTCCTCAACAAGTTACCCAAACTCCTGTTCACAACCTCTGTTTTCCCATCAGACTGTGGATGATAGGCCGAGCTGAAATTTAGTTTAGTGCCAAGTTTCTTCCACAAGGTCCTCCAAAAATGGCCGGTGAATCTTGTGTCCCTGTTAGAGATTATATTCTTTGGCAATCCATGCAACCAAACAATCTCATCAAAAAACAAATTAGCCACATGGGTAGCATCACTAGTTTTGGAACATGGAATAAAATGAGCCATCTTAGTAAATCTATCCACAACTACAAAGATTGATTCATTACCTCGCTGAGTTCTTGGTAAACCCAACACAAAATCCATACTCACCGAATCCCAAGGTCTGTTGGGAATGGGTAAAGGCATGTACAATCCAGCATTTTGGATCCTTCCTTTTGCATGTTGACATATCCTACACTTATTCACGTACCTCTGCACATATGTCTTCATCTTAGGCCAAAAATAAAAATGACTCAGCTGTCCAAGTGTTTTCTCAACACCAAAGTGTCCAGCCAACCCGCCGTTATGCTTTTCTTGGACCAAGTTTTCCCTCATTGAACAATTGGGAATACATAGTTGATTGTTCTTGAACAATAATCCCTCTTGTAACATAAACTCTTTCCATGGGCTGCTGTCACTATTAACTGGATTTTTACATGCTACAAAAGCTCCTTGAAAATCAGGATCGATGTCATACAAATCCTTCAAATAATCGAAGCCCAAAATTTGTATTTGGCTTCCCTGTATGGTTAAACATTTCCTACTTAAGGCATCAACAACCGTATTTGCCTTCCCGCTGATGTGCTTCAAAACAAAAGTAAAAATTTGCAGGAATTCCACCCACTTTACGTGTTTATGACTCAACTTATGCTGCTGCATAATATATTGTAGGGTAGAATTATCAGTAAATAGAACAAATTCCTTTGGTATCAAATAGTGCCTCCAATGCTTTAAAGCTTGAACCACCGCATAAAATTCTTTGTCGTAGGAAGAATATTTCTGTCTTGACTCGTTTAACTTCTCGTTGAAATATGCCACGGGCTTATCTTCTTGACTCAGCACAGCCCCAATGGTTGTCCCACTGGCATCACATATTACTTGGAAGGGCTAATTGAAGTCTGGTAACTTCAATACCGGCTTCTCAGTTATCTTCTTCTTCAATAATTGAAAAAAAAATTCTACTGCTGCTATCCAATAAAATGGCTACCTATTTTTTTTATGGTATCAATGATAGGTGCGCAAATGCCACTAAAATTCCTGATAAACTTCCTGTAGAAGCTGGCTAAACCATGAAAACTTCTCACCTCAAAAATGTTCTTGGGTGAAGGCCAATTTACAATTGCCTCTATCTTCTCCGAGTCCATTTTCAAGCCATCTTGAGAAATGACAAAGCCTAGATACACTAGCTCACTCTTCATAAAAGAACACTTATTCATGTTAATTAGTAACTTCTCTTGCTGCAATCTTTCTAAAACATAATTCAAATGTCTTAAGTGCTCTTCTTTAGTATGACTGAAAATCAAAATATCATCCAAATAAACAATGACGAACTTACCAATGAATTCTTTCAAGACTTCATTCATCAGCCGCATAAAGGTACTGGGTGCGTTTGACAGGCCAAATGGCATGACCAGCCACTCATACAACCCATCATTAGTCTTGAAAGTTGTCTTCCACTCATCCCCTTCTCTGATTCGGATTTGATGATAACCACTTTTCAAATCAAGTTTGGAAAAATAAACTGATCCACTCAAATAGTCCATCATGTCATCCATCTGCGGTAATGGAAACCTGTAGCGAATAGTGATCTTATTGATGGCTCAAGAGTCGGTGCACATCCTCCATTCTCCACCCTTCTTTTGAGTTAGTACTGTAGGCACAGCACATGGACTCAAACTTTCTTTTATTAGTCCTTTATCCAACAGTTCTTGGACTTGCTTCCTCACTTCTTCATTTTCTTTGGGTGTCATTCGATAAGCAGCCTTGTTTGGAAGGCTTTCTCTAGGTATCAAGTCTATGTGATGACTAATACTTCTTTTGGGTGGTAGTTCACTTGGTAAATCATCAACTACAATATCATGATACTCATGCAATAACTCCTGAACTTCAATAGGTAAATCTACAATTTCAGTATGCATAGGTACTACCTTTGGTTTGCAAATCACTGCATAGCTTACCTCTTCTTCTTCCATCTTTTGTAGAAATTTCTTTCCACCTAGCAGCAGTACCTTTGGGTTGCTTGTTTCAGCTGTATTTTCCTCTTTCAACGGTACAAGGGTATGCTTGATGCCATCCTTTTTGAACTTATAATAATTTTTCTCTCCATCATGTATCACTTTCCGGTCAAACTGCCATGGACGACCCAAAAGAATGTGACATGCATCCATTTGCATTATGTCACATAGCACCTTGTCCTTATACTTACCTATCTGAAACTCAACTTCACTTTGCTCATGCACCAATAATTGGTGTTCTTTTTGCAACCACAATACTTTATAAGGTGTGGGATGCTTAACCTTTTTTAATCCCAATTTGTCCACCATTTCTTGGGAGACTAAATTATCCATACTCCCACTGTCAATCACCAATTTTTAGCATTTGCCTTTTGCCTTACACATTGTCTTAAATAAGGATTTTCTTTGAACTGGTTCAGCAGCCTCCTTTGCTGGATTCAACAGAACCTTGTGCATCATCAACACCTCTCCGGACTCTGGCACATTCTCTGTCTCAGGTATTTGTGTCTCTGTTGCTTCGGCTTGAGTTATATATGCACCTCACTGTCCCATATTGTCATTTTCAGGACATTCAAAAGATCGGTGACCCAAAGTGTTACATCTGTAACACCGATAGGCAGTCTCTCTTCCTCTTCCTCTACCTCTACCTCTCTGGTAAGGCCTTCCTCCCCTGCTGCCACCTTCTTTCTCTGACTGTCCTTGCTGATTTGAAATGTCTTCACCATTCTTTTGCGCTGGAAGCTTTCCTCTTCCAGTTGGTTGTCCTCTACCTTTAGAAAAACCAAGCCCTCTGTTGGAGCTTTGTTTTCTTGCTATCTTTTCTTCTGCTGTCAAAGCGCACTGATATGCTTCCTCTATTGTTCTTGGAGAAAGCATACTGATTTCGTCTTGGAAATCCAATCTCAAACAAATTATATACCTTGTTGTGTTCTCCAGGGTACCTTCATAACCCGCTCTCAAATTTACCTTGTAAAAATCTTCGGTGTACTCTCTTACTGTCATCATTTTTTGCTTAAGATTTTGTATCTGTTTGTAAAGAGTTAGCTGGTAATCTTTCGGCAAGAACTTACTCTTCATCTTTGCCACCATTCTATCCCAACTTTTGATCAAAGGTTTGTCCTTCTTCCTTCTTTCAGCCTGTATATTGTCCCACCATAGCGCAGCATGACCTTTCAACCTTGTCACTGCAAACTTCACTCTTTTATTCTCTTCAATCTCCTCATACTCAAAATACTTGTCCATCTCACTGATCTAATCTATTATGTTCTCAACTTGCAAACTACCATCATAAATGGAGACTTCAGGCTTTGGCCTTGAACTTGAGCCCAAAACTGCTTTCAACAACCTAATCTCAGCAGCTTCTTCCATAGGTGTTGCTCCTTCTTCTTCAAGTGTCTCGTCAGGTTCACTCATATCTCCACTGTCAGGATCCCACTGTCTTTCTATTTCCATGGCTTCTAACCGAGCTTGTAACCTCCTTATCTCTTCTTGGAGGTCTGCATTAACCCTGAGCCTGCCTCCTCTGCCCTGTGCTCTTCCTGCTCGCCTCTCCATCCCTCTTACTTGAAAGTATGATAATATTTAAGCTCTGATACCAAAATTGGTGGCTTCAACAACAGACTGAAAATTAAAATCCAAAACAGCCTTCTACACCAGTGTTGAATCCAGCTTGTAAAGGGAACAAGATAGCTCTTATTCAATTTTTAGACTTCACATAATGTCCATGCACTCCGTTTGCAATGGTTTACCACAGATAAAAATAATACTCTGTTTATGCTTGCCTGCAAGCCCAATAACACACTCCACTACAGGTATCTGATGCAAATAGCCAGTCAAACGCATTCCTCTCTTCAGTTTAATCAAATAACAACCTCATCTGGCAATTTCGTGACAACAATTTAGGGTAAAAGAAGAAAAAACGTTTTTCAAATATCAATATTCAGTTTGTCTGGAAAATAACACACTCCGTCTCACCAAGAAGTGCGCAGCCCCCATCTCTAGTACAGATTTTGCCAAAACAATTTGTAAATAAACGTTTAGAAAAAAAACCCCAGCTCAGATTCAGTTTCTGAATTCAATCAATTCTCATACTTATAAAACTTGTTGTTTCATTTATCATCAAAATAAACTTCAGCTTACAGGCACGCTTTCACCAGTGTTTCTAAGAAGAGTCACTCTTTTTCTCGGATCCCCCCAAAAACTCCCCCAAGAAGATGAGTTCGAGAGCTTAAAAGAAGCAAGTCCTCTCTCCCCCCCGAAAAACAAGAAAACTGCTATCTAACTGTCTTTTAATTCAAAACTTAACATTTCTTTTAATCACTAATTAACTACGTGTTCAAAGTTTAAAATTAAATCTTTGGGCGTTTCAGCTTCAGCATGTGATCAGCCCATCACATTGCAAATGCACCTGCATCATTTTCATTGTTATTATTCTTTAAATCAACCATCTCATTGGACATTTTCTGGAGAAACTTTTTCATATCAATCATCTCAAAAGGATCTGGCTTTGTTGTAGTGGTTTTTGGAGGATTCTCATTTTTCTTGCGGGAGGTAGATGCTTGGTCAGCTGGTATGTCAGCATTGTCTTTAAGACAAAACATATCCTTCTCCACTTGAATAGCTTCTGCAAAAGCCTCCTACAAGCTTTCTTTATGAACTCTTTTAACCCACATATCTATTTGACTTGGAAGTCCCTTGATGTAGTATGCTACCAATAACTCTTCAACAGGAAGAACATTGGTAGGAATTCTATTTTTGAGATATGAAAATATCTGGTTAAAGTATTTTACCCTTTCTTTCCCTTTGATTTTCATGGAGGAAATATCTATAACCAAATCTTCTGGGGTCTTGTCATCCCCAAACTTCTGAATGATGAGATAGATCTAGCTTCCAAAGAAAAATACCATGTGGAAGCTCTATCTTCAAAGGTATAGAGAAATAGTCTGCAGACTACATCCTCATGTATTACATTTCTAAGTCTGATTTCCTGCATAAATGTTTTAATGTGATCTTCTACATGGATCATTATCATCAGGGATAACTTTGGAAGCCATTTTTTCAGGATTCTTAGGCAATCTATGTTGTTCACCCTGGACAAACACAGCATCTTGATCTAACCATGGTCTATTAGGTCGTTCGTCAGCCATTGGGATGTCTTCTTCTGATGAACTAGAAGATTCAGAATCTGATGATTCATCTGAGGAAGATGAAGAAGAAGAGGGTGATCGTGGAGGTTCACCTATTGTGGTGTTGTGCTAGGGAGTGTTTTGTGCTCCAAATAATGAATCAAGGTTAAATTCGGGAGACAATGGGTGACTGGAAGAATTGTTATGTTCTTCAGTATTTTGGTCACCTGAATCTTGATTATCTTCCTGTGGATCAGTGTTCTCGTGATGAATTGCTGCTAACCCCTGATTATGTTCTTCAGCGATCCTTCGTTGTAACCTAGCAACACTATCAGAAGAACCTTTAAGTAACTGTTCAAGTGTAAGGGGTCTCCTAGTGGGTGATACAAAAATAAAGTCACCCCTTCTGGTTTCCTGCTCAATTACAGGGGTGGCAGGAATAGTGTTTGGATCTTGCAGAAGGTCCACAGTAGACGCACAAAAGGTCAACAGTTGATGCACAGAAGGTCAAAAGTAGATGCACAGAAGGTGTACTGTAAGTCTAGATGCTTGCATGTGAGTACGGGTGACAATTGGTATTCTTGTTGGAGGAGGTTTACTGGTATTCTGTTTAGGAATATCTTACTTATGGCCCTCCTTCTAGCGCCATTTGTTGAGGCCTCACATGTGTAGGTTGTTGGAATGGGTTCTAAGGCTCACAACAGAGGGGGAAAACCCAAACTGAAAGGCTTCAAAAGGTCCTACGCAAGGACAGTTCTATCCCCAGCCTGTTTGGAATAGTAATCTCCCATGGATACAAAGGCCTCCGCTGGCAATTATGGTTTTGATCCTGAATGGATTTGTCTTCCTGTGAAGGAAAACAAAGTGTCTTAAGTCTAAAGAATCTACCTAGAAGGAAATCTAATCTAAGTTAATCATATTCTAAGAAGGTATCTTGTTTATGTGCATATTAACTTGTTGTCAAAATAGATAAGCATTCTCACCAACTTAACAGAAATGTAAAGGAGATTAGTTACTTGTCGGCTCAAGTTACAACCAACCAATTAAAATCAACTGATGGAAAATTAAGGGTTTAGGTGCATTCAAGATTAACCTGTGACTAATATGTCAATTGAAAAATTAACATAAATTATGAGTTTCTCTAAACCATTTGCAGAAATAGATAAACATTTTAATTGAATAAATTCTCTTAAAACATTAAAGATACACAGATCTTAAGTAGAGAGAAATCGGAACTATAGATCAATGTATTTATAAATTTCAAAGAGTAAATAGTATTGATAAGCAACCTGAAGTGAAAATCAATATTTATCAAAGAAATTTGATTAATAGACAAAAGAATCTCCAAGAGAATAGCATAACTGTATTACTGAAAGTTTGCAAGAAATTACAAGCTCTGCATTAACCAGAGTATCTCCAGTCTCCTTTGTTGATTTTCTCCTCCAAATCCCATCATCCCAGACTATGAGAGATCTACCCTTTAAATAATAATTACAAAATTATACAAAAGAGTAAATTCCCATAAAACAGGGATTACAAAATTCGAACTAGACTAATGGCCAAGAAAATCTTGCCACTTGGCCCAAATTTCTAACAATTCATCTATATTCGGATAATTTGGAGACTCAAGCCCCAGCTGGGCATCACACATAAAAATTTCAATCTCATTTTTAGACAACTTATGCCAAATACGGATAAAAATGTGGATCTTTCCCTCCATGGCAACAGATTGCATGATTAACTGATCCACGTCTTCAACTTTGATATGCTCGAGGTGCTGAATCTTCTCTTTGGCCTCCTCACATCAGCATTCAACCTGTTCAATCATCAATTTAGGTGGACAAGCGCTTTCAATAAGATCCATGGTAGGGAACTGCAATACTTCCATGATGTTGTCAACAGCATACCACCTCCTTCCGTAAATAGCCTGTGATTTCTGAATAGTATCTTCAACCATATCATTTAGATCGTGACAAGCACGCAACACAGTTCTGATTTTCTTTAGCTGGAAACTACTAAGAACGGGAATTTCCTCTGGTCTCTCCTTAATATACTTCTACCATTCCACAATATCATCATTGGCCTTAGAGGCTTGATGTCTTTTAGTCATCTGTCCATCAAGAATGAAAGACACCTTTCCAAAAGCAATGTGAGTCTCCCTAATATCATCCAGAGTGCTAAACAATTCAGTCATCAGTTTATAGTGTTCCTCATTGACTTGAATGGTCAAGTATTTAAACTCCTGCTGGGAAAACCTAGAGAAGGCAGAGGAGGCTGCACTTGGAGTTGCATCCTCACATTGTTTTTCGAGCACAACTATCCTTTGTGTACTGGTAGCATTCACAACTTGTGCATCATGTAATCGAGCCTGGAGAGAGGTATTCTTCAATTGAAAATCTTCAAACCTATCTTCAAATACCTTCCTGAGATCATGAACATAAGCTTCATGCTCCTCATTGGTTTTGGCTAATTGCTCTTCAAGCTTCTGCAATTCTTCTTTCTTCAAATCAATCTCCCTATTCAGTGTTGTCACTGAATCAAAGTTCGCACCTGCAAATGCACCCATGGATGCAGTTGTATCCAATGCTTCCTTTTGTACATCATTAAATTGCTTAGCCCAAATTATTTGATTAGGGGTGTCTGCCTCCAATGGAATGAACCTGGGAATCCCTAATTCTCTCATATGCAGGCTAATCATTCTGGACGTTTGATAGGTCATCATTATAAAAAATTGAGCAGATTTTGGACCAGTCGATCTGGTAGGTTTCAGTAATCTTGTCACTAGTGTCCGAGAAGATACCAAAGTTTGGGTCTTTGGTCAGCAGGTCTTTGTGAGCAGACTTGGATCGAGTATTCCATGACATTTTTGAAATACTAAATAATTCTGATAAATAGAGAAACACAAAATCAAAACTAATTCACCAACAGCAAAAAAACGTAAACAATAGAATGCGAAAATGACAGGAAAACCAACCTGAATTAACTGAAAATGGTGAAAATGACCCCTGGTAAAACTCGTAGTGAAAATCCACTCAGCAAGGTAATTATCCGAAAGTGAAAATGATAAGGAAAAATAGAAAAAACCGAATATTTATCAATTTTCGACGAGTAAAATCTAGGTCGTAGGATTGAGACAAATCAACGACTGAGATCAAATATTGCGGGATGCGGGGTCAAGTTGTGGGGGTTTATTTTGAAACTATGTACATTCTTCCCGCAATCCACAATTGCGGGTTGCGGGTTGCGGAGTCGCAACTTAGAAAACCAACAAACAAAAAGTTTCCGCAATTGCGGGTTGCGGGAATGCAAACAACTCTCTAAAAATAAAATAACATTTCCGCAATCTGCAATCCGCGATTACGAGTTGCAGAAACATACAATGCAATTTTATTATTCGATCCATTTCCCGCAATCCGCAATTGCGGGTTGCGGAACGAAAAAGTTCAAAACCTATTTACAAGGTATTCCCGCATTCTGCAATTTGTGGGTTGCGGGTTTCGGTATGACAACATTCCAAAAAGCGAAAAAAAGTCTCTGCAATCCGCAAGATTGCGTGTTTGCAGGATGAACAGTCCCCTAGGAAAAACCTTGTGCAATAGAGTCTGGCTTTCAAGGTCAACATCCAACACAAACATTATGACAGTTCCAACAATATTCTCCATCCACAAGCTCATTCCAACCATCTCTTTGATTTAGCATCCCCTTAGTATAGTTCAAACGATTCTCAGGTTATCCAAGCCGCTAAGAACCAAGAATTCCCAGAGCTCTAAAATGCCAAGGAGAGAGCTAAGAAGAAGACCAGTATGCATGCTTTCATTCTTTAAGAGCAATGGAAACCAAGAAAGGTTAGCAATGGAATAATTCCAATAGCCCCCTCTACTCCTCACTGTCATTTCCATGGGCATTATTATCATTATTATCTTATCAAGGTGCATCCTTGTTATATATATCATCTTAAGCAAAGCTCAAAAAAAGATCATGTCCATGTTCACTAGTGAATCCTTGGCCTTGGAATCTCACTCTAATATTTTCTATTACAAGCAATAGTTATTCAGGGTACCCATTCACTTAGCCCACACAGCTACACACCCACAAAAGATAGTCATATTCCATGGATCCAAAACTGGGGTATTACACCTTGCACGTATTCTTTTCCAATGCCTAGTGATATGCTAGAATATTTCCTTCTTGTTGTTGGCCTATGAGGTTGATTTTAGCTTGATGAACTCCCAAAGTTATTTTTTTAATATTGTGGTTGGGATGATGTTTTATTAACATAGAAACCCAACATGGTTGCAGATCTAAATGTCAAAGATATGGATCTAGCTAAACTAGCTTACCTATCTATGCAAAACAATAATATATCAATAATAAGTACAGAAAAAGAACAAGAGACAAGAGTACACCAGATATACGTGGTTCATCCAATTGGGCTACATCCACGGGAAAGTAGTCTTCTATTATCTCCAGAATATCTCCCTCAAGCTTACAAGAGAGCAATGCCAATAACCCCAATACAATATAGCAATAGTTGTGTTGAATAAGTAAAGATCGTGATTGTCTATGTGATGTGACTCGCTTGACTCTATTATAAACTAATAGATGAGGAGGAATTACTCTCACATATTACATGTGGGATAATATAATTCTCCATAATAACATCTCTTTATATAATAATGAATATCAAGAGTATATTTTACCATAATGAATATGGGATATAATTTATTACTCTTTTACATAAGATTGTGGATATCTTCCGACATAATACAAAGACATTATTACCTTCCAAGGAATATAAAATATTCCAACACTCCCCCTTAATAATGGCTGGGAGAAAGGCCCACTAACAAAGTAAGGAAGGAGTCACTACTGCTCCCCCTTGATGACAACTTCCCTCATCCCAAGTAAGGAACGAAGATGCACATACTTCGCGGTTGTTAGGTATTTGGTGAAGATATCGGCTACCTGCTGCTCTGTAGGACAATAATCAAGAGAAAGAACACCATTTGCGACGAGACCTCGAATGTAATGAGCATCAAGATTGAGATGCTTTGTCTTGGAGTGATATACCGAATTATAAGCAAGCTGAATTGCACCCTGATTGTCACACTTCAACAGAGTGGACGATTTCGGAACCAGACCAAGCTCAGTGAGAACATGCCGTAACCAAACTGCTTCTTTTGTTGCTTCTTTGGCTGCTCTATACTCTGCTTCACGCGAAGATAAAGAAAGAGTCTTCACCTTTTTGCTGGACCAAGAAATCGGACCTGAACCAAATTGAAATATACAACCAGCAATTGAGCGTCGATCAGAACTGTCACTTGCCCAGTCAGAATCTGTATAACCAAAAAGTGAAACTGTAGCACTGCTCGAATAAAAAACAACATAATACAATGTCCCTTGTAAATATCTCAGAATTCTCTTGGCTTCCTACCAATGACTTTCATGAGGTTGTTGCATGAACCGTGAAACCATACTGACTGTGAAAGAGATCTCTGGTATGTTGTGAGTTAAGTATATCAAACTGCCGACTAGATGACGATAAAGAGTAGCATCAACAAGAGGAGTAGTATACTCAACAATTAACTTTACACCGGATTGAAAAGGTGTAGGAGCAGGTTTACAATCACTCATGTGGAAACGAGCCAATAAATATGTAGCCTCTACTTCGGTTGATAGAGAAAAATACCATATGCCAGATGCCAAATTTGAAGACCCAAGAAATAGTGCAATATACCGAGATCAGTCATTTCAAACTGCTTTTGAAGATCACTTTTCATACTTTGAATGAGAACAAGTTGGCTGCCAGTGATAATAAGATCATCCACATATAAAACAATAACAATGATATTATCATCAACATGCTTAACATACAGGTTAGGATCAGATATACAACGCTTAAAACCATTATTCAAGAAATATGTATCAATTTTATCATACCAAGAGCTAGGTGCTTGTTTAAGACCATATAAAGACTTGTGTAATTTACATACTAAACTTGATGATTCGGCATTAATAAAACCAGGAGGTTGTTGCATATAAATGTCTTCATTAAGATCACCATTTAAAAAAGCACTTTTAACATCCATTTGGTGTATTTCCCATTTATAAGATTCAACAATAGATAAAATGGTTCTTCATTGTATTCATTTTAGCAACAGGAGAAAAAGTTTCATTATAATCTATACCTTCAAGTTGATTAAAACCTTTTGCAACTAATCTAGGTTTATATTTTTCAATTGTCCTTCTACAGTAAATTTAGTTTTATAAACCCATTTACAACCAACTAAATTCTTTCCTAAAGGAAGAGGAACAAGAGACCAAGTCTTGTTCTTCATAAGAGAATCATACTCAGCAGACATAACTTATTCCCAATGAGGTTTACCCTTAGCTTGAGCATAAGTAGTAGGATCATCTGTGGCCAAAACTTTGGTCATGAGAGCAAAGTTAGATCTAGTTCTACGACTACGGAAGGGATTCCGATATCACTTCCTGTAGATTCAAGAGTTTTCCGGGCCCAAATAGGAAGGTTAGAAGGGACAGAAGTCACTTCAGGAGCTTTGAGACATTCAAGTGGAATACTTGAAGAAGAAGAAGAAGAAGGTGAACTAAGATCAGTCACAGAACTGGAAGGAGTAACCGAGATAGAAGTAACAGGTGATAAGGGAATATTTAGAGTAACCTGAGGTTCAACAGACTTAGATGGTGGAGAGACTTCAATAAACTAAACATATCTTCTAATTATAACACTTTGATTAGAAGGATCAAACAACCTATAATCCATAGAATCCTCAGAATAACCAATGAATATACACTTGTGAGACTTGGGTTCTAACTTTTTTTGTTTGTCATCAAGAATATGAGCCCAACATTCACAGCCAAACACTTTAAAGTTACTAATACCAGGTTTTCTACCATTCCATTGTTCCTCGGGGGTAACATGCTTAACAGCTTTTGTAGGAACTCTTTAAGATAAAGTTAGTACAACTTATGGTTTCAACCCAAAATTTCTTATGTAATCATTTAGAATAAAGCATACATATAGCCATTTCAACTAAAGTTTTGTTTTTTCCTTTCAGCAATACCATTTTGTTGAGGTGTGTAAGGAACAGTCTTTTGATGCCGAATGCCATGTTTAGATAAAAAAGCTTCAAATTCTTTCTTAATGAATTCCCCCCCATTATCAATTCTTAAAGTCTTAATCTTTTTACCAGAATCATTTTCAACCAAGGATTTAAATACTTGGAATTTAGAAAAAGTTTCACTTTTATGTTTCAAAAAATAAACCCATGATTTTCTACTAAAGTCATCAATAAAGGTAAGAAAATAGATTGCATGTGATATAGAAGGAAATTCAAGAGGACCACAAATGTTACTATGAATTAATTGCAAAGGTTCTTTAGCACACCAAGATTTACCTTTATCAAACATTTCTCTATGATGTTTACCAAGAACACAACCTTCACAAACACAGTTAGTAGACGAAATATGAGGTAATCCATGTACCATTTTAGCTAACATTTGCATTTTACCATAATTCAAATGACCTAATCTTTCATGCTGCAATTTACTTAGTTCATCAGCATGAGCAACATAGGAATAAAAAAGTTGTCTTTTAGTTGTATTAAAACCAACAAATTTATATAAACCAGCAGTATGATCAATAGGACCAGAAGAAACTACTTTAAAATTTTGATTGATATCTTTAAGAACGTATTTATCAAGCCAAGCTTCAAATGTAAATCCTTTTTGACATGCACAATAAATAGAAAGTAAGATGATGGGCATATTTTCAACATGAAAAACATATTCCAATTGACCATTAGAAACATTAACATTACCAAAACCAATTACGGAAAGTTGTTTACCATCACCTATAGATACTTTCTGAGATGTGTGTTTATTATTGTCATAAGATGTAAATAAAGAATCATTACCATTCATATGTTTAGAAGCACCAGAATCCATTATCCATTCCACATTAGAAGAAGAAATACTAGAAGAAACAACAGATGCACATAAAGCTACTTGAAATCCATCAGAACCTTTCTTTTTAGCTTTAGACATTAAACGTTTCAATTTAAAGCAATTATTTTCATGATGATTAGTTTTACCACAATGCTTACAAGGATCATACACTTTCTTCTTCTTACTAGATTCATGATGTGCATTAGAAGCATTACCAGAATTATTAGTAGGTTTAGGAGTGTGTGAACAAGAACCTTTAACATTATTAAAACCTTTCTTAGGATTCTTATTGTGTGTCATTAGAGCTTTATTAGGTGAGAGTTGTCCTGAAACAATTAACCTTCCTTGCTCATTTATATACCCTTTACAAAAATCATCAAAATTAGGTTTCGTGGTATTTGAAGACAATTCAAGAGCTCTATTCTTAATTTGAATGAACATATCAAAACACGATGGCAATTTTTGTTCTACAAGAATTATTAGAGCAGTGTCTATTTTCTTGTAATCTTTAACACAATTATTTAATTTTTCATTTAAAGTTTTCACTTCAGCAAGATATAATTCTACTATGTCAAAGTTAGTAGGATCTAGCTAAAAAATCTTCTTTTCAAGGTAATAAGCAAAAACATCATCATATTTATCAAATAAAGAAGCAAGAATTTTCCATACCTTAACCGTGCTGTCTTTTGCCTCTATACTCACCTGAAGACTATCTGAAACCGTTTGACCAATGAGCCCTCTTGCTTGATCACATTTATCTTCTCATATAGCCACATCTTTAGCATCAATAGGTTTTTGGTGTTCACCATTAACAATCCTCCATAAATTCTTACTCCTGAGAACATCAATCATTTTTCTCTTCCATGAAAGATAGTTAGGACCAACAAGTTCAGGAACAAAAGCTACTTCTGAAGTCATAATGATAGAAATATTGACAAGAAACCCAAATGCTAGAAATGACAAGAGAAAAAAAGTGAATAATAGAAAACTGATATACTTTACCGTACTGAACTGCAGACACACAGTAGAAAAAAAACAGTAAAGGAAAAGAAACTTTTATTTACAGCCCTTTTGAAAAAAAGTGCCAAGAAAATCCACTCGCGCATTTTTCCACGGGAAACTAGCGAATAGAAACGGACACCCCCGGGTTTTGCATGGAAAAGGTCGCATTTACTCGTGGGTTTACAGTAGAGTCAGTCCCGGGTTCGCGGGTCTGTAAAGGCGAATGTCACGGTTTTGATCGGGGTATTTGCAGGTTTCCATGCAGCAAAGTCGGAGTTATGTCGAAGCACTCACGAGTAGCAAGTAGACTGAAGTAAACGCGAGTTAGCAGTGAGAAAAGTCGCGAGTATGCCGTAGCACACACGGGTCTGCTCACTAGAAGTCGCAGGTCTGCAGTATACTCGCCGGTTCGCAGTAGGCACAGTCGCGGTTAACCGCGGGTTCTGCGAAGCAAAAGTCCTGAACGTCAAGTTTGAGGCCAAAAACAGTGTCGATATGGCGAAGACGGAAACTTGCACAAAGTCTGCCAAACATCTGTCGAAGACGGAAACCTGCACAAAGTCTACCAGACTTGAACAAAAAAGGTCGATCTGTCAACCGGAAGTCCTTGAGGAGAATCAGAATGTCATATAGATCTACAAAAAAAAACATTCAAAAAACCCTTGAAAAATTTATGCAAAAAACTTCACAACAAAGTTAGGGTTAGAAAAAAAACTCCAGAAACATGCCCAAATCTGAAGAGAAGACTAATGGCTACCAGATAGAAAGCAAATCTACAAAATAAACAATTCCCAAATGATCAAATATTGTTTGAAAGCACTAGAACGTGCTAGATCATAGAAACCAGCTCTGATACCATGTCAGAGATATGGATCTAGCTAAACTAGCTTACCTATCTATGCAAAACAATAATATATCAACAATAAGTACAGAAAGAGAACAAGAGACAAGAGTACACCAGATATACGTGGTTCACCCAATTGGGCTATGTCCATGGGAAGGTAGTCTTCTATTATCTCCAAAATATCTCCCTCAAGCTTACAAGAGAGCAATGCCAATAACCCCAATACAATATAGCAATACTTGTGTTGAATAAGTAAAGATCATGATTGTCTAAGTGATGTGAATCCCTTGACTATATTATATACTAAGAGATTATGAGGAATTACTCTCACATATTACATGTGGGATAATATAATTCTCCATATTAACATCTCTTTATATAATAATGAATATCAAGAGTATATTTTACCATAATGAATATGGGATATAATGTATTATTCTTTTACATAAGATTTTGGATATCTTTCGACATAATACAAAGACATTATTACCTTCCAAGGAATATAAAATATTCCAACACTAAAAATATAACTAATTTTGTAAAGTAAACACTTTTGAACTTGAACATTGTCATATGCTTTACTGATAAACAAAACTGACTTGGTTGTGGATTTACAATCATTGTTCTTGATTGACTAGTTGTCCAAACACTTATCAAATATTACAGCTTTGGCATGCTATGGTTGTGTTGGAAAACTTAGTGAAAAGAATCCAAAATCCAACATTTGAAACTTGAAAATTTCCCAAATTTTATTGTATTGTGTTATACTTCATTAACGACATAGATTTATTTTCGTGCTCGTCACTCAGTACCTAACAAACATTTCATCCAATTCCATAGATAAATATACTTGTGAATGGATCTAAACGTTCTTCAACTTAGGAGCTTGGCCTCCAATATTTACCCTTTTAGGAGCCATGTTGTTGTTCTTGGACCTATGTGAGCCTTGATTGAAACATGAATTAGAACTACATATCACCAATTGAAAAAACGCCATAGTTTAGTCACCAATTACATTTTTTATCTACAATTCAGCATTGAGTTCTGACAATTATTTTGTTGTGATAATGATTCTCTCGGGAGTACAATTGCCTAATTTCATGTAGGTTTCTTCGTCCACATTTTCATTTATGATACTATAATATGTGTGGTTAGAAATTGACCTCCCTACCATCTCCAAGTTTGGCACAAGATTAATTTCATCAACTTAGCAAATGTTCAAATTCCTATATGCCTCAAGGTTTTTTACTTTGTGTTAATGAAGCTCAGGGCTCAAGCATAGCACCCACACTCTCAAGGTGGCTTGGAACGGCTACTCTGGCCCACTTACGAATTTATGTTCATCAAGTTATATGTCCCTGTAACGTTCCCTGACCTCCCTGGTGGCCTTCAGAGGCCATGAGAGACCCTTTTATTTCTTTTTTTCTTCCAATTTCATCCATTTTTACACACAGTCACAATGACCGTCGACCTGCAATCCGCATTCTGCAATCTGTAATCCGCATTGCGGTATTCAGAATACGGAGTTCCCAAAACAAACCTTCCGACATTTTTCTCCTTTCGCATTCCGCAATCCGCATTGCGGAATGTGAGAATGCAGAAACCCAATTTCAATCCTCCGGGAAATTCCTCCTTCAGCATTCCACAATCCGCATTGCGGAATGCGGAAATGCGGAAGTCCAATTCCAATTCCCGGATAATTTTTGGTGCAGGTTTCCCTTCCCCTCCTCCTAGCTACATCCATTGCGGAATGCGGAAATGCGGAAGTCCAATTCTAATTCCCGGATATTTTTTGGTGCAGGTTTCCCTTCGCTTGCTCCTAGCTACATCCACATGTCCTTTCTCGAGGATCATGCAAAAGATTACAACAACCATTCAGATTTATTTCTCCTTAAACCTCTACCATCCGATCTCTCATATCGTCACCTGCTCTCTATATCTGGTCTTTCTATGAATCCTTAATGGAACTCGACCACTTCTTCTGCAACGCCTTCTTCTCTTACCGACAAGTCACCAACTCAACCTCGCCTTCATTCATAGATGTTCAATATCTGCAATATTATCAAACCTCATTTCCATTAACAAATCTAAAACCTTATTCCCATATTTTCTTCCCTTCCACGCTCGCACAATGATCACATAAGCACTCTGTGACTCTTAAACTCTCAGTTTCCTTCATACACAGTCAACTTTTTCAAATGCTTCTTCACACAGATTTCACACTTGTCTGTATATCTCTAAAATATAAATCCATCTCATTATAGCAGGTTAAAATGTCATTACCAGTTCGTGCTTCACACAAATGCACAACAATATGCAAGTTCTAAACTCACATAGAAGAACTTCATTCATATATCACACAGACAATGAAACAACATCATATGCACAGTAACTCTTTCATTAATTAAAAACATGTACAAATCTATCCTACTCCTCTGTTTGGCCAAGTCCCCATGCTTGGACTTGTTTGGACCAAAATCTCTACCGTTGTTGAGGGTTGAACCTTCTTCTGCCCTTAGGATTACAGATTTATGCATGACAGCTACTACCAGCTCTCATAAATACATCCTACAATTTTGAAACTAACTTCCAACATCTGTACAACAAATCCAAAAAATAAAATCCTATCTTATCCAAAATCAATGAGTCATGAACTAACTCCTACATTCTAGTAGCTCAATCCCATACTTCCTCGGGTCATCCCTCAAGCAATTAATCTAGTTAAGTTGACTCAACACTTTTAGAACCTTCCAAACTCTAATCTACAAACATTAGCATTTTACACAAATATCATACAAATAGAACCCCTCTTGGGAAATGGTCAAGACCTTAAGGTCTCATTTACAATTTAGATTGTTTCATTGAGCAGATGCTCCTGCATCAAACTCTCAAGGTAGAAAATATTATGACCTCCAGGTTATATGCATTCAGTCTGCATTCCACATGGATCCCAAACTTTGTGTTGTAATTCTCCACTGCTTTTCCTATCCTAACAATTAATTGTTGGTCTTAGCTTACCAAGCTTCCACACTTTATTCTGCAATATGCTATTAATTTTTCCCGTAACATCCTTTTCAATCAATAAGCTTAAACAATTTGCCTCTTCCTTCTGTCTACTGGACATTCCCTTGGAATGTTTCTACATAAGTCTCCACAACTCCTCTATATCTCTATCCAGTTGATTTTCCAATTGATAAGCATCATCCTTTTGTGATTGGATCTGCTCTTGAGTAAAAACATTATAACTTTCCACCCAATCTTCCTTCTCATGCTTCTTCTCATCAAAATATGATATATAGAAATATATTTTCCACTAATATCCTTCAAAAATTTTGGTTTCTGCTTCCACTCCAATTTCATCCTCTATTTCAGCAATATTGTGTTGCTTGAGATCTCTTACCTTTTCCACTTCATACACCATTTCAGGCTTTAAATTACACCTCACAACTTCACTTACCTTATTTTTATTCAAATCAATCCTCTATTCAACACCTTGATGCTGTAAATGAAATACAACTTCACTTCCATGAGATATTTGTATCTCCTTACTTTTCATTTCCGCTTCAACTATACCTGCAAATTTATAATTAGTTTGAAAATTGGGAAACTTTTCTGCTTGGTCAAGTGCTTGAAACATCTCTTCTCTCAATAACCTATTCAGTAGCTTGATCTTTTAATCTCTTTCTTTTGGTTCTCTTACCCTGTTACTTGCTTCAATATTGTCTCCCGGGACAATCTTCTCCTCTTTGTTCCTTGTCCATAAATGAGAATAAATCTCATTCTTATGAAGTAATCTAGCTCCACTATTTACTTCTTCTTCCCCTGTATCTGCACATGTATGCTCATTAAAATTTCTCAATTCACCAAATATAAATTCTTTACTCTGTTCACCATGTATTGCAGCATCCTTTCCACCATTTCCTATCATGACAACTTCTTCATTCTCATTCAACTCTGATTTTGCAGTCTGAATACATATTCTCTGGTTCTTCAGTCTCTTCTCCAAAAGACTTAAACCATGGCACAAGTCTACCATCTCACTTGGAATTTCTTCCAAGAAATCTGCACAGTCTTCACTATATCCATCCTCTGCAACAACTATCAGCAGTTATTTCCTATCCTGATTGTCTCCATGATTAACAGTCTTTAGTAACTGTCCAATATCTGCAAAATCTTCCACAACAATGTTTAGTAATTGCTCTTCCTGCTTCATCACAAAACTTTGAGAATCTCTTCCTTCCATCCATTATAAAGTTAAACTTTTACTTTTCTTCTCTTCTATGACAACATTAGATAGTTGTCCTTCTTCAATGTATCCTGCATCCACACACAAATAATCAGTGTTAAAACCATAAGACTCTAAAGCATCATTTGGTAATTCTATCACCAATTCTTCTTGTTGACTTTCACTTCTAGAATACTCCATAAGACTCTCAATTATTCCTGTATCAGCTCCAATAGTCTTCCTAAGGAAATTTTCTGACTCATATTCACATGAATGAATTCTTTCCTTCTTTATCAATCTTTGCTTAAGCTCAGCTTTCTTGAGCTCTTCATTCTTCCACCAAGCCAATGACTGTTGTCTCTGATTCTACTGCAATGCATTCCATTGCACTTTCTTTTTCCTCATTATCCAGCCCAAATACTGATCTTCATTACTTTCTTGAATCAACCTCTTTATCTTACTGAATCCTTCCTTTATCTCAATAATTCCTCTGTCAAACTCCTTTTGACTTGCACTCTGGATGCCATTCAATTGAACATCTTCCTTCACTTGACTGTAATTCTTCTCTAGATTCCTCGTATGACTATGGATAGTCACCTTCTTTTCTACTTTTATGACAATATCAAAGGACTGTCTTTCACCTCTCATGTCTGAGCAACCTGCATGACCAAAATTAGTCATCTTCTTCTCTGCTTGTGTGATAGCCTTAAATGATTTTCTGTCATATTCTGAGTCTGTACAACCTCCAAACACACACCAGTCATTAGATCTAAAATCATACGGCCTCGTATCCTCTTCTGTTGTCTCAAACATCAAATCTCTCAACTGATTTTCCTCCTCCAAAGAATCCATGAAACCATTAACTAGTCCCATGTCTTCATCATCATCACTACTCTCTCCAAGAATAGGTCCTTGTTCAGGTTCACATAAGTAACCCTCTTCTCCAGCACATATCTTATGCTGCAACTCATCTCCTCTAGGTTCTTCCTTTAGCTGAACACTTGTCTTATGTTTCAGCCTACTCTACAACAAACTCCACTTGACTTTTTTCTTCTGAAGAGTCCAACCATATCTTTGGTCTTCCATATTCCTCTGTATTAATTCTCTCATCACCTCCAACTGTACTTTCATCTTAGCTAATTCTTTATCAAATTTATCCCCATTGGATCTTTTATGGACTCTTTTTGAACCCTCACTATGACCATCGGTAGTCATAGTCTTCCTTTCTCCATGAGCTTCTCTTTTGCCACTGTGAGTTGCAATCAAACCATCTTCACAAGTTGATTCTGTCAACTTGTCTTCAGATACCACACTAAGCTCTTCCATGCTCAATCTTCCACTGGAATCTCTGCTAATTTCCTTCTTATGGTTTTGACTTCTCACTGAACCCTTAAGACAACCATCAGTGGTAATCTCTTCTTCTTTCCTCTGTGGAATCATCCCGATCCACTTGTGAGATGCAAAAGACTCTTCTACCTCGATAAAAAGTCTACTACTTGTCACCAGTACCAAGTCATCTTCTTAGTAACTCTTATTCTTCTCGGTTCCCTACACAGAACCTCCTCTTGAGCACTCCTTCTCTTAAGCTTCCAAAGCTGATAGGCTGCTCCTCCTCCAAATGCTCACTTCTCTTGGAGAACTATCATCATCCTCCCTTCTTCAGCAATTTACTTTGTTGTTTGGTTCAGTCACAAACTTCTTTCACTCTGCTTTATCCATTAAGAATCCCTTTTATGGATTTTGTGCTTAGCTAGCTCATCATCTCTTCCAACCTTGAGTTAGGTAGGTCCACTGCCATCTTCCTAATTTCTCTTGCTATTACCTGCAATCAGTTACCCTCTTCACAATATAACTGATAAATAACAAAAACATTACCTCTTTCCAATGTATACTTCGGCATATACCACTGCTGCAATTTTCTTCCACTGTTATTCCAACCAAGAATACTTCCTTTGAGATGTATTTCTTCAACAAAATATGTCCTACCTCTCTCCCAAGGTAGAAAATATTTCCAAAGAACTTCAAGTCCTTCGCAATCACACATTAACCCTACAGTCAGCAATTCACTATATAACCAGTTACATCAACCTAAAAGAACATTACCTTAATCAACTTTCCAATTTTGCAATGTTGGAATTCTGAGTCCTTTATTCTCTAAACTTCCTGGGACTTCTTGTGAACTACAATCTCAGGATTTGCAGTGAACAATTCTTTTTCAACTTGCCACCAATACCTCACCAAAACTCCTTGTTGAGCTTGGTCTCTTGGTATCAACTGCTTCTTTCTTCACAGAACCTCTTCAGTATTTAATACTCCTCTTCAGGCTTTCCCTCTTGCAGTCACTTTCCTATGTGAACTTCACTGTTCTTACTTCACTTTTCTTACTTACTTGTGGAAACCGATGATTAACCATATCAAGAGGAATCATAGATCTAAAAATAGATTATAGTCTCCCCATAAGAGGGCCGACCATACTCTCTTTAATGACGGGTGACTAATCTGTATTTATTCTTTAAAAGACATATATTTTCAATCATCATCCCAACCTTCTGGATTGAGTGATCGCCCTGAGGATGGACTCAAATATATGAAGTCCGAAACGTTGGCTCAAAAAATCTACGCAGGTCTCATGTTTCACAAATATCTTCATCATCAGCTTACTATGGATTCCTTCCATCACACTTTCTTCAACTGATATATCCCTTATCTCCTCATTACAATGTCAAATTGTAATATTCTCTCAACTGTCACTTTGAGTAAGCAAGTGTAACTTTATCAATATTTTAAAAGCAAAGATCAATAACACTTACCAATTTCTCAAACATACTCCATTGCTTTGTAGCTCTACCAATTGGCCTTATGGTCATCAAAACTTCTATTGCAGCCTCTACAAACCTCATGCTTGTCTTCTTTACATGCTTTTACAGGTCGTCTTATTGTCTTCTCTCTCACTGTGTAAACCCTAACGAAGCAAACCTTAATCTACCTTAACCTCCGAAGAGCTTCACATGCTCTGATACCAAAAATTGGTGCAGGGTTCCCTTCCCCTGCTCCTAGCTACATCCACATGTGCTTGCTCGAGGATCATGCAAAAGATTACAACAACCATTTAGATTTAGTTCTCCTTAAACCTATACCATCCGATCTCTCATATCATCACCTGCTCTCTGGATCTTGTCTTTATATCAATCCTTAATCGAACTCGGCCACTTCTTCTACAACGCCTTCTTCTCTTACCGACAAGTCACCAACTCAACCTCGCCTTCATTCACAGATGTTCAATCTCTGCAATATTATCAAACCTCATTTCCATTAACAAATCTAAAGCCTCGTTCCCAGATTTTCCTCCCTTCCACGCTCGCACAATGATCACAGGAGCACTCTGTGACTCTTAAACTCTCAATTTCCTTCATACACAGTCAACTTATTCAAATGCTTCTTCACACATATTTCACACTTGTTTGTATATCTCTAAAATATAAATCCATCTCATTATAGTAGGTTAAAATGTCATTACAAGTTCATGCTTCACATAGTTGCACAAAACTCTACAAGTTCTATACACACACAGAAGAACTTCATTCATATATCACACAGACAATAAAACAGCATCATATGCACAATAACTCTTTCATTAATTAAAAACATGTACAAATATATCCTACTCCTCTGTTTAGCCATGTCCCCATGCTTGGACTTGTTTGGACCAACATATCTACCGCTATTGAGGGTCGAACCTTCTTCTGCCCTTAGGCTTACAGACTTATGCATGGCAAGCTACTGCCAGCTCTCGTAACAACATCCTACAATTCTGCAACTAAATTCCAACATGTGTACAACAAATCCTAAAAATAGAATCCTATCTTATCCAAAATCAATGAGTCATGAATTGACTGCTACATTCCAGCATCTCAATCCCAAACTTCCTCGAGTCATCCCTCAAGCAATTAATCTAGTTAAGCTGACTCAACACTTTTAGAACCTTCTAAACTCTAATCTACAAACTTTAGCATTTTACACAAATATCATACAAATACAACCCCTCTTGGGTAATGGTCAAGACTCTAAGGTCTGATTTACAATTTAGATTGTTTCATTGAGCAGATGCTCCTGCATCAGACTCTCAAGGTAGAAAAGATTATGACCTCCAGGTCATATGCATTCAATCTTCATTCCACCTGGATCCCAAAATTTGTTCTGTAATTCTCCACTGCCTTTTCTATCCTCACAATTTATTGATGGTCTTAGCTTAGTAGGATTCCACACTTTATTCTACAATATGCCATTAATTTTTCCTGTAACATCCTTTTCAATCAATAAGCTTATACAATTAGCCTCTTCCTTCTGTCTACTAGACATTCCCTTGGAATGTTTCTGCATAAGTCTCCACAACTCCTCTATCTCTCTATCCAGTTGATTTTCCAATTGATAAGCATCATCCTTTTGTGATTGGATCTGCTATTGAGTAAAAACATTATAACTTTCCACCTAGTGTTCCTTCTCATGCTTCTTCTCATGAAGATATGAGATATAGAAATATCTTTTCCACTGATATCCTTCAGAAATTTTGGTTTCTGCTTCCACTCCAATTTCATCCGCTATTTCAGCAATATTGTGTTGCTTGAGATCTCTTACCTTTCCTTATTGTTCTTCAAAACAATCCTCTATTCAACACCTTATTGTGTTGCTTCCACTCCAATTTCATACACCATTTCAGGCTTTAAATTACACCTCACAACTTCACTTTCCTTATTGTTCTTCAAAACAATCCTCTATTCAACACCTTCATGATGTAAATGAAATACAAATTCACTTCCATGAGATATATGTATCTCGTTACTTTTCATTTTCGGTTCCACTATACCTGCAAATTTATAATTAGTTTGAAAACTGGGAAAAATTTCTACTTGTTCAAGGGCTTGAAACATCTCTTCTCTCAATAACCTTTTCAGTAGCTTGATCTGTTTATCTGCTTCCTTTGGTTCTCATACCCTGTTACTTGCTTCAATATTGTCTCCTGAGACAATCTTCCCCTCTTTGTTCCTTGTCCATAAATGAGAATAAATCTCATTCTTATGAAGTAATCTAGCTCCACTATTTACCTCTTCTTCCCCTGTATCTGCACATGGATGCTCATTAAAATTTCTCAATTCACCAAATATAAATGCTTTACTCTGTTCGCCATGTATTGCAACATCCTTTCCACCATTTCCATTCATGACAATTTCTTCATTCTCATTCAACTCTGATTTTGCAGTCTTAATACATATTCTCTGGTTCTTCACTCTCTTCTCCAAAAGACTTAACCCATGGCACAAGTCTACCATCTTACTTGGAATTTATTCCAATAAATCTGTACAGTCTTCACTATATCCATCCTCTTCAACAACTATCAGCACTTCTTTCCTATCTTGACTCTCTCCATGATTAACAGTCTTCGGTAACTGTTCAATATCTGTAAAATATTCCACAACAGTGTTTAGTAATTGCTCTTCCTGCTTCATCACAAAACTTTGAGAATCTCTTCCTTCCATCCTTTGAAAAGTTAAACTTTTACTTTTTTGCTCTTCTATGACAATATTAGATAGTTGTCCATCTTCAATGTATCCTGCATCCACACACAAATATTCAGTGTTAAAACCATAAGACTCTAAAGCCTCATTTGGTAATTCCATCACCAATTCTTCTTGCTAACTTTCATTGCCAGAATACTCCATAATACTCTCAATTAGTCATGTATCAACTCCAATAGTATTCCTAAGTAAATTCTCTAACTCATGTTCACATGAATGAATTCTTCCCTTCTTTATCAATCTTTGCTTAAGCTCATCTTTCTTGAGCTCTTCATTCTTCCACCAAGCCAATGACTGTTGTCTCTGCTTCTGCTGCAATGCATTGTGAAAATACTCATAGCAGATCTAAGAGATCATGTATACCTCACAAGAGAATAATTAATTAAGCAAGAAAATAGAAGAAGAGTGGTCAATGTAGTATAATGAGCAACAGAATAATAATACAGTAGAACTCGGATAGAAGCAAAAATACTTCACACACACTAATTAATTAATCACAATATGGACAAATAAATAGTACAATGCATGAGGATTCGAATTCCTATGGTGCAATTCGAATTAGCCTTCATGGAGTGATCAAAGGATCACTGGAGTGTCATCGGAGCACAACTAGTAGTCTATCTCATCATCGGTGGAGTCATCAATGCACAAGTAACTGTCAACCGTCAATGAAACTGAGTCTAACTCAATGTGGTAGGTGTAACTGAATGAAGGAGGCTTAGTGGAGGGCGCATGAGGAGCTAACTGGAGTCGGAACAAGTAGTCATGTCTCATCGGAGGTCAATCGGAGTGATAACAGTAGTGAGGAGTCAGTCTGGCCTCAAATCAAGGAAAGACTCGTGGCTAACTGAAGTAAACTGGACTGGTAGGTGAGAAAGGCGCCCTTCTCATGCAGTAGGTGAAAGGAGGGCACATGACAGGCTAGGAGGGCTGAAACTGAGTGGAAGGAAGCTTCGGGGGCTAGCTAACTGAGGGCTAGGTGCTGGGACTGATGATTGGAATGCATGCAAACCCTAAATGATGCATGCAAACCCTAAAAGTGCATGCATGACTAAAAATGTAAATGATCAAAATACTAGTGGGATTAGGATGGAGTATAGGAATATCCTAACATGCATTCCATTGCACTTTCTTCTTCCTCATTATCCATACAAAATACTAATCTTCATTACTTTGTTGAATCAACCTCTCTATCTTACTGAATCCTTCCTTGATCTCAGCAATTCTTCTGTCAAACTCCTTTTGACTTGCAGTTTGGCCATTCAATTGAACATCTTCCTTCACTTGGCTGTAATTCTTCTCTAGATTCCTCGTATGACTATGGATAGTCACCTTCTTTTCTAGTTTTATGATAGTATCAAAGGACTGTCTTTCATCTCTCATGTCTGAGCAACTTGCATGACCAAAATTAGTCATCTTCTTCTATGCTTGTGTGACAGTCTTAAATGACTTTCTATCATCTTCTGAGTTTTTAAAACCTCCAAACACACACGAGTCATTAGTTTTAAAATCATAAGGCCACATAGCCTCTTTTGTTGTCTCAAACATCAGATCTCTCAACTGATTTTCATCCTCCAAAGGATCCATGAAACCATTGACTAGTCCCATGTATTCATCAGCATCACTACGCTCCCCAAGAATAGGTCCTTGTTCAGGTTCACATAAGTAACCCTCTTATCCAACACATATCTTATGTTGAACTCATCTCCTCTGAGTTCTTCCTTTAGCTGAACATTGATCTTATGTCTCAGCCTACTTTGCAACAAACTCCACTTGAATTTTTCTTCTAAATAGTCCAACCATATCTTTGGTCTTCCATATTCCTCTGTATTAATTCTCTCATCACCTTCAGTTGTACTTTCATCTCAATTAATTCTTTATCAAATTTATCCCCATTGGATCTTTTATGGCCTCTTCTTGAACCCTCACTATGACCTTCAATATCCATAGTCTTCCTTTCTCCATGATCTCCTCTTTCCCCACTGTGAGGTGTAATCAAACCATCTTCACAAGTTGATTCTGTCGAGTTGTCTTCAGATACCACACTAAGATCTTCCATGCTCACTCTTCCACTGGCATCTCTGCTAATTTCCTTCTTCTGATTGTGACTTCTCTTTGAACCCTAAGACAACCATCAGTGTTCATCTCTTATTCTTTCCTCTGTGGAATCATCCTGATCCACTTGTGAGCTGCAACAAGCCTCTTCTACCTCGGTAGCAAGTCTACTACTTGTCACCTGTACCAAGTCATCTTCTTGGTAACTCTTATTCTTCTCGGTTCCCTACACATAACCTCCTCTTGAGCACTCCTGCTCTTCAGCTTTCAAAGCTACTAGGTTTTTGCTCCTCCAAATGCTCACTTCTCTTGGAGAACTATCATCATCCTCCCTTCTTCAGCAATTTACTTTGTTGTCTGGTTCAGTCACAAACTTCTTTCACTCTGCTTTATCCATTAAGAATCCCTTTTATGGATTTTGTGCTTAGCTAGCTCATCATCTCTTCCAACCTTCAGTTAGGTAGGTCCACTTCCATCTTCCTAATTTCTCTTGCTATTACCTACAATCAGTTACCCTCTTCACAATATAACTGATAAATAACAAAAACATTACCTCTTTCCAATGTATACTTCGACATATACCGCTGCTGCAATTTTCTTCCACTGTTATTCCAACCAAGAATACTTCCTTTGAGATGTATTTCTTCAACAAAATTTGTCCTACTTCTCTCCCAAGGTAGAAAATCTTTCCAAAGAACTTCAAAGTCCTTCTCAATCACGCATTAACCCTACAGTCAACAATTCACTGTATAACCAGTTACAACAACTTAAAAGAACATTACCTTAATCAACTTTCCAATTTTGCAATGCTGGAATTCTGAGTCCTTTCTTCTCTAAGCTTCATGGGACTTCTTGTGAGCTACAATATCAAGCTCTGCAGTGAACTAGTCTTTTTCACCTTACCACCAATACCTCACCAAAACTCCTTCCTGAGCTTGGTTTCTTGGTATCCATTGGTTCTTTCTTCACAAACCCTCTTGAGTATTTAATACTCCTCTTCAAGATTTCCCACTTGCAGTCACCTTCCTATGTGAACTTCATTGTTCTTACTTATCTCCCAATCTCAAGTTGGAAATATATTCAACATCAGCTTACTATGGATTCCTTCTGTCACACTTTCTTGAACTGATATCTCCCTTATCTCCTCATTACAATATCGACTTGTAATCTTCTCTCAAATGTCACTTTGAGTAAGCAAATGTAACTTTATCAGGATTTTAAAAACAAAGATCAATAACACTTACCAATTTCTCAAATATACTCCATTGCTTTGTAGCTCTACCAATTGGCTTTTTGGTTTGCAAAAATTCTATTGCAGCCTCTGCAAGCCTCCTGCTTGTCTTCTTTACATGCTTTTACAGGTTGTCTTCTTGTCTTCTCTCTCACTGTCTAAACCCAAATGAAGCCAACCTTAACCTACATTATCCTGTGAAGAGCTTTACATGCTCAGATACCAAAAATTGGTGCAGGGTTCCCCTCCCCTGCTCCTAGCTACATCCACTTGTCCTTGCTTGAGGATCACGCAAAAGATTACAACAACCATTCAGATTTAGTTCTCCTTAAAGCTCTACCATACGATCTCTCTAATTGTCACCCACTCTTTTTATTTGGTATTTCTATCAATCCTTAATGGAACTCAACCACTTCTTCTACAACGCCTTCTTCTCTTACCGACAAGTCACCAAATCAACCTCTCCTTCATTCACAGATGTTCAATCTCTGCAATATTATCAAACGTCATTTCCATTAACAAATCTAAAACCTCATTCCTGAGTTTTCTTCCCTTCCACGCTCGCACATTGATCACAGGAGGACTCTGTGACTCTTAAACTCTCAGTTTCCTTCATACATAGTCAAGTTATTCAAATGCTTCTTCACACATATTTCACACTGCCTATATATCTCTAAAATATAAATCGATCTCATTATAGTAGGTTAAAATTTCATTACCATTTTGTGCCTCACACAGATGCAAAAAACTCTGCAAGTTCTATATTCACACAGAATAACTTCATTCATATATCACACAGACAATGAAACAACATCATATGCACAGTAACTCTTTCATTAATTAAAAACATGTACAAATCTATCCTACTCCTCTGTTTGGCCAAGTCCCCATGCTTAGACTTGTTTGGACCAAAATCTCTACCGCTATTGAGGGTTGAACCTTCTTCTTCCCTTACGCTTACATATTTATGCATGGCAAGGTAATTTTATCTCTCATAACAACATCCTACAATTTTGAAACTAACTTCCAACATTTGTACAACAAATCCTAAAAATAGAATCCTATCTTATCCAAAATCAATGAGTCATGAACTAACTGCTACATTCTAGCAGCTCAATCCCAGACTTCCTCGAGTCATCCCTCAAACAATTAATCTAGTTAAGCTGACTCAACACTTTTAGAACCTTCTAAACTATAATCTACAAACTTTAGCATTTTACACAAATGTCATACAAATAGAACCCCTCTTGGGCAATGGTCAAGACCCTAAGGTCTGATTTACAATTTAGATTGTTTCATTAAGCAGATGCTCCTGCATCAGACTCTCAAGGTAGAAAATATTATGACATCCGGGTCATATGCATTTAGTCTTCATTCCACCAGAATCCCAAACTTTGTGTTGTAATTATCCACTGCCTTTGCCATCCCCACAATTAATTGTTGGTCTTAGCTTACGAGGGTTCCACACTTTATTCTACAATATGCCATTAATTTTTCCTGTAACATCATTTTCAATCAATAAGCTTAAACAATTAGCCTCTTCCTTCTGTCTACTAGACATTCCCTTGGAATTTTTTTGCATAAGTCTCCACAACTCCTCTATCTCGCTATCCAGTTGATTTTCCAATTGATAAGCATCATCCTTTTTTGATTGGATCTGCTCTTGAGTAAAAACATTATAACTTTCCACCCAATATTCCTTCTCATGCTTCTTCTCATGAACATATGATATATAGAAATATCTTTTCCACTGATATCCTTCATGAATTTTGGTTTATGCTTCCACTCCAATTTCATCCTCTATCTTAGCAATATTGTGTTGCTTGAGATCTCTTACCTTTTCCGTTTCATACACCATTTTAGGCTTTAAATTACACCTCACAACTTCACTTTCCTTATTGTTCTTCAAACCAATCCTTTGTTCAGCACCTTCATGTTGTAAATGAAATACAACTTCACTTCCATGATATATATGTATCTCATTACTTTTCATTTTCGCTTCCACTATACCTGCCAATTTATAATTAGTTTGAAAACTGGGAAACTTTTCTGCTTGGCCAAGTGCTTGAAACATATCTTCTCTCAATAACCTTTTCAGTAGCTTGATCTGTTTATCTCCTTCTTTTGGTTCTCTTACCTTGTTACTTGCTTCAATATTGTCTCCTGAGACAATCTTCTCCTCTTTGTTCCTTGTCCATAAATGAGAATAAATCGCATTCTTATGAAGTAATCTAGCTCCACTATTTACCTCTTCTTCCCCTCTATCTGCACATGGATGCTCATTAAAATTTATCAATTCACCAAATATAAATGTTTTACTCTGTTCACCATGTATTGCAGCATCCTTTCCACCATTGCCATTCATGACAACTTCTTCATTCTCATTCAACTCCGATTTTGTAGTCTGAATACATATTCTCTGGTTCTTCGGTCTCTTCTCCAAAAGACTTAACCCATGGCACAAGTCTACCATCTCACATGGAATTTCTTCCAATAACTCTGCACAATCTTCACTATATCCATCCTCTGCAGCAACTATCAGCAGTTATTTCCTATCCTGACTGTCTCCATGATTAACAGTCTTCAGTAATTGTCCAATATCTGCAAAATATCCCACAACAGTGTTTAGTAACTGCTCTTCCTACTTCATCACAAAACTTTGAGAATCTCTTCCTTCCATCCTTTGAAAATTTAAACTTGTACTTTTCTACTCTTCTATGTGTTGAAGCCCCGGGTATGTAGGTTGCTGGAATGTTGTCCAAGGCTAGCAACAGAGGTTGAAAACCCAATCTAGAAGGCTTCAAAAATCTCTACGCAAGAGCTCTTCTATCCCCGGATTGTTTGGTATAGTTAACTCCCACGGATATTAGGCCTCTGCTGGCACTTAAATGGGTTGATCCTGAAAGGATCTGAATTCCTGTGAGGGTAGGTCAAAGTGTTCTACCTCTAGAAATGAGTTTGCTTTAAAGGAAATCTAAACTAAGTTAGACCTAAATTAAAGAGGTGTATTTTAATTGCAAGACAACTTGATCTGAATTTTAATAAGTATTTTCACCAGTTTGACATAAATGTGAAGTGGATATTTACTTATTAGCTTAAGTTACAGCCAGAAAATGAAAATCAAATGATTGTAGCTTAAGGATTGAAGCACATGCAAGATTATCCTTTTATGAAATGCTAATTGAAAAATTGGCATTAATTTAATAGTATCTATTAATAATTTGCAGAAATAGATAAATGTTTTAAATAAATAAATTCACTTAAAACATAAAGACACAAATCATAAGCCAAGATACATCTGGACTGCAAATCGATGCAAAAATTATGGTTGCAAAATCAAGCAGTGTTCATTCATAAGCTGAAGTGAAAATCAAAACCCATCAAACAAACTTGATAAATTAACAAAAGAGATATCAAGAGAAAACTAACTATATTTCTTCAAGGCTGCAAAAAATTACAATCTATTATGAATCAGAGTCTCTCCAGTCCTCTTTTGATGATTTTCTCCCCCCTCCCCCATGATATCTCTACCCTTTAAATAATAATTGCAAAATAGATACAAAGGGTAAACTTCCCATAAAACAGGGATTACAAAATCAAACTAATCTAAGAATAACCAAGGGCGCCTTGTCACTTGATCCAAACTTCTAATAGCTCATCCACATCTGGATAATTAGATGACTCAAGTCCCAACTGGGAATCACATGTAAAGGACTCCATCTCATTCTTGGCTAACTTGTGCCAAGTACGCAGAAAAATATGTATCTTGCCTTCTAGGCTGACAGGTTGCTTGATGAATTTGTCAACTTTTGAAATCCCTATGTGCTCAAGCTGTTGAATCTGCTCTTTGACCTTCTCACATCTGCTATCAAACTGTTCAATCATCAACTTCAGTGGACAAGCATTCTCAATGAGATCCATCGTAGGAAACTATAGCTTAACCATGATATTGTCTGCAACATACCATATTCTTCCACAGATTGCTTCTGCCTTCTTGATTGTTTCTTCAACCATGTTAGAAGTATTTTGCCAGGCATTCAAAGATGTTATGATTCTTCTGAACTTGAAGCTACCCAAAACTGAGATATCCTCTAGTTTGTCTTTGATATACCTTTTCCAATCAACAATGTCATCATAAGATTTGGAAGCTTGTTGCCTTTTGTCAATGTGTTGTTCAAGAATAATAGACATTCACTCAAAAGCATTATGAGTTTCCTGAATTTCATTTAGAGAACTAAATAACTCAACTAAGAGTTTGCGATGCTCCTCATTTACTTGATTAGCCAAGTCCCTGAACTCTTCCTGAGAAAACCTGGAGAAAGAAGAGGTGGTTGCATTGGCAGCTGCATCTTTCAGCTCATGTTCCAGCATAGCTATATTTTCCTCATTTTCAATGTTTAGGACTTCAGCATCCTGCAATTGAACCTGGAGAGAAATGTTTTGTTCCTGCAATTCCTTGAGTTGATTTTCATAATGATCTCTCAATTCATGAATCTGAGATTCATGTTCTTCATTAACCATGATCAACTACTCCTGAAGCTTCTTCAATTCCTCTTTTTTGTTGTCAATCTCTTTATTCATGGAAGTCACTGAATCAAAGTTGGCTCCAGCAAATGCCCCCATAGTTGCAACAGTTTCTAATGCTTCCTGTTGGATGTCATCAGACTGCTTTTCCCAAATAATCTGATTGGGAACATGTGCTTGCAGCATACTGGGTTCCCTGCTTCTCTTATTACCTCTTCTAACCACTGCCTTAGTTGATTTACTGTAAAAGTATTGTCCAAGAGAGACCAGAGTATCATCTTCGGAATCAACTGTCAACTCAGCTGAAGATGTAGCAATATTACCTTTTGCAACTACTGAAGTTGTCTGGGTAACAGTGTGTTAGACACAATGCTCACTGAGAGGGGGGGTGAATCAGTGAGCCTATACTTAATCAAATTTTATTTCTTAAATCACCAACTCTTATATCATCATTTCATATTCACATCAAAAGCATATTCATCAATGAATTATCTACCAATCACATGTCATTTATCAAATAAAGTATATCAACACAAGAGACACAAGATATAATTGTAATCTTTTTGAATTTGGTTCAATGGCTACAACCGTGAGGCTATTCAGCACCTATTGAAACAAAGAGCACCAACTCCTTATCTAGGACCCTGCCTAGTTTTTCTTAGACCCAGGCAAGAAAAATGGATACAAGACCCTGCTTGTAGTTACAAGTACAATTCATTACAAGACCCTACTTGTATTATATGTACAAATTAACATCACCATCATTACATCAACATTTGTTTTGTATTGTCACAGTTCCATTCATCAGGCTTGTCATACATATCGTCATCACAAATCATCAACATGTATTCTATGTTCTGTAATCATACATCAAAATTATGTCCATGTCATCATCAACAGATCTTCATTTTCTCCCAAATATATCCTCATCAAAATATCCAGCATCAAGTTTTTGTACTATTCACTTGCACATCACATAAACATCATAAACATGTCTTCAAGCATTTACACTGTCCACGAAGAACAAATCTTCAAACTGTTCATCTCATCATACTTGTCATTAGTATATTGTAGCCCACAAATATCAGCAACCTCATCACAAATCCTATCTTCAAGAATCAGTTCATCATTTGTAGCCCCAATAAAAAAATGTTTCATCAATTTACCATATCATTATTGCTTTCAAACTTCAGCCAGCATCTAGTTCAAAACATGTCATCAAGAAACAGTCCATCTGATTTCTTCATCATACAGTAGTCCCAATTAAACTCAGATAAAAGGTAACCTCATCATGATGTTGTTGCATCATGTCTTCATAGATAAATGATAAACAAGAATTGTTTTACCGCTCCAGTTGCTGCCCTGGGTTTAACCAATCACTAGATCAACTTCTGCTGCTTCAACTGTCATATGTATGCTGAGATAAATGACTGTAAAATCAAACCTGCTCTTGTGTTTTCCACAGTGGACTCCTTACCCTACTGTGGCTGCTCCATTCACTGTTACAGTCATGATTTTAGTTTAGAAAAAACACCAAACTTCTGCCACAGTGATGCCCTAATGAAGCCCAAATTTATGAGGTGAACAAAGATATAAAAAAAAAGGTTACTGCAAATTTTCTGCTCCTGCTGCTTCCCACAAATTTCCTCAAAGACAGTCTGAATTTCCACACAGAGACAATCTAAATTTCAGAGCTTATACACTAATCCGAATTTTTTTCACTAGAATGAAAGTTTCAAGGTGTATTTATATAGGTCGTTGAGGGTATTTTTAAGGCCGGCCGACCTGCTATGTGTCCTTTTAATTTTAGTTTTTATTTTTATTTGTTTGGTTGGCTGACCCAAAAGATGGGGTATGGACACCAAGCCAACTTCAAAAAATCATATATTTTCAACCGTGAGGAGTTAGAGGACGCTCCACATATCAACTGAAAGGGCTTGACGAGGACTATCATCTTATGAGGGACGTAATTGCAGATACATGGTTCTTCATTCTTAAATTCTTCGATTTGTACAGGATGTCAAAGAACCTACACATAAGGGTGCCAAAGACCACACCACAAACTCCAAGAGTTCCAAAGACTTCTTCAAAGTCTTCTTCAACCTATCAAAGATACAACATCCCAAGCATTCGTAACCAAGGATTCCATCGTATCATTCAAGCATATGTCCATCAACAAGAGTATGGTCACCATGACTCCATCAAAACAACAAATGACCACAGAATGGGTCATTTGGCCTATTTGGTGTTTTGATGCCCATATTCCCATAACATGCCATGTCATTATTATGTATGACTCCTTTGTCATTAGTGACTTCAGTGCCCAGGTTACCATGTCCTTCTTGTCACTCGCCAAGTCAATTGCCATGCGTCTTTGTCATCACCCTTCAAGCCATCCAATGCTTGCTTGCTCTTCATCATTCTTAACCTTTGTCATTAATGACAACCATAGACAACCATATTCATCAATATCCCCCTTTGTCATTGATGGCAACCAACCAACTTCTTCTTCTCCCCCTTTGTCGTTGATGGCAACCAACCAACTTTTTCTTCTCCCCCTTTGACATTAATGACAAAGGGTTGATTAGCCTTCAAAAGCTTCACAATGTCCAAAAAGATTATTCCATGTCAACTTCACCATGAAATCATGTGTTGAATTTAATCTTCCTTATTTTCACACATACTCCCCCTTTCATGCAGAGTACTTGTTGACTTGTCTGCTTTCAAGTCATGTGTTCTTCTTTGTCCAATCATACTAAACTTTATCTTTTCAAACAATCAGATGTGTCCCCCCTTTTTTTTGAAAAAAAATATCTTCACAAGATGAATTCAGTTCCTTGAGATCTTACCAATTCATATATTTGCTGCTAAAAATTTTCTTGAGCTTACCACTTTCAGACTTTTTCACCAATACTGAGATTTATCCTCCATCCAAAAAAAATGTATAACTAGTTGCTCTTTTCCTAATATTCAAACCTGATGCATCTTTTCATCAAATCAAATGTCAATCATCAAGACAAGACAGAGATGAGGCCGTGTACTAGTCCATCTTGTTTTTGCTACCAAAAAGCTCCCCCTAATTGATATGCCACAGTTTAGAATGTTATCTAAATATTTGACTTGCTTGAATTGTCCTGTCATGAAGATGTTAATGAAAATGGCATTGATGTTGTTTGTCAAACTGAGTATAGTCTTCAGGATACCAAAGCAGCTAGTTAATGGCTCACTGCTCTTTATTCCATAATCCTCTTCTCAACCATGTCATTATTATCATACTCATATTTTCAAGAATTCCCATTAATGTAGCTACCTCGATCATCTTCAAGGCTTGATCAATTTTGGAACAACTCTACATCTTTACTGTAGTTGACCTTCTGTGGTTGCAGCACACCATAATCATGTTGCTACTTATCCATCAAGAATGCATTGCTTGTGTCATTGTGAAATTGATCTTTGTCAAGTAAAATTGTCATTTCCTATAGCTTTCAATATGGCTCATCATCATCATACTCCCCCTATCAGCAAACTCCTTCATCAATTGTCACTTCTTGCACAACCAATATGTCATGCACACTTGTCAAGCATACTTCAAACTTTTTCACCAATGCTCCTCTCATCAATTAGCTATCAACCAATATCTTTCATAGATTCTTTACTGAATAAGCTTCATATGTCATTCTGCTGGAGATGATCATGGCTTAACTTTCTTCTCATATTGACAATTTTATAATGCTGAAAACAGTGTCCTCATTTGAATGTTGCCTTCACGTTATTTTTCTCATACAAACAACTACCACTAACAAGTGTTATTTTGCCAATGTATGTCTACTGCCAAGAGTACTGTTGATGTCACTGTCATCACTCAAGCATGTCAAAATATCAAGCTTCATGTTTCAATTCAAGTCATTGTAATATACTGTTGTAGTCTGCCTTAGAAAATCTTCAACCTTTTCATATGTCAAATAAATTGTCACTGTCAAAGTCAAGAGTCTTCTCATCATTGATATCAGGATCATGTTATTAAGATATCAAAATTACCATCAATTTCAGTATCACTGTTCTATCAAGTACATATCTGTAAGGTCAATCTAATCTATTTTTTAAGACAAGCTTTCATCAATATTTGGAACTGTCATACTAAATTCATCACAGCTACATCATCATCAATGTATTCATGTCATCAATCTTTCCATACTTATGCCTTCAAGAGTATTTCAAAAATACTTCAAACTCCCCTTACTTATGCATATCATGATTTATACTTAAGCCATGATCCCTGGACCTGATTTGCTTGGAGTGGTCTTCACTTACCTTTGAGTTCATCCTCCACATTACCATGAACTCATAGTGTGTTGAGGTTCAACAATCCGATCCTAGGACCTGTTTTGCTTCTTGGAGAGCCATTAATCACTATTTGAGTCCATTCTCCAATGATGAACTCAAAGTGTCTTAAGACCTTTTGTAAGATCTTAATTTTGTCTTGCCAAATGGCAGCCACCTTCATCTCCTTTTGGGCAATGATCCTCAACCTCATTTAGATCCAGCAAGATATTTTTCTTCGCCCATATCTTAGGATGTCCTTAGCTATGTGAACTTGTCTTCAGATCTTCAATTCTTTTTGCACTCTTTCATTTCCATGAATCACTGGATCTTCTTGCTGATGTGTATGAAGAACTCCTCCTAGGTTGACTCCTTTGACTTGGGCATTCTTGGGCTTTGTGACCAAAGCCACTAAAGGAGTAGCACCTCATTGTGTGACAGTTAGCAGCCACATGTCCAATATGATTGCAGTCCCAACACTTAACTTTTCCATTAGTACTTCCAACACTTCTTCTTCCATAGGATCTACAATCCAAAGCCTTATGACCATAATTAGAGCAAGAAAAACAATAACCATTGAACTTGTTTTCATACCTTGGACTTTGATTCCAACATGGAGTTGTCTCTTCTCTGAAATTGCTTTGAGGTGCACAGCTGACTCATTGATGCATACTTGAGCTTCCATGATCATTGTTGTCATGTGCAGGTGTGTGAGGAGATTTGATTTCTTCTTTGGAAGAGGTGGACCCAACTTCAAAAATATTGGGGTACCAAGTGTCATCTTCATGTTTCTCTTCTTATTTCTTGTACCCTGGGCCAAACTTGTCAAGCGGGGACCTTTGAAAATCTAATATTTCATCTAGGATGGACGAGCTGTGATTGAACTTTCCATATGCATTAAACTTTTCATTTTTCTTCTTGAGTCCAACTACCTCCATTTCAAGCTTTCGAATTTCCTTATCCTTTTCATCCAAGTGATTTTTCAATACTTCTTCTATCTTCTTGGCTTCTTCTAGTTGATTCTTCAAGCCAATATTATTTCTTCTTGTCTCTTCAAGCTCATTAGAATCTTCAGCAATCTTTTCTTGTTCTTTTCTTAGTTCAGCTGTTAATTTTCTACCCTTAAGATTTTGATCATCTAGCTCACCTTGTAAGCTTGTCTTGAGTAGGTCCATGGTCTTCTCTTTTTCTTCTAGTTGGATCTTCATAGTTTCAACTGAGTATTCAAGTCTTATCATCTCATAAATGAGTTTACAAGATAGCTCCATTGACCTCTCATGATATTCTTCAATGAACTTCTCAATCTTTCTTTTAAGCATCCAATCATGCTTGATATCTTGCACCTTAAAAAGGTTTGCTAGAAGATTCTTCTTAGCGTCTTCAAGAGCATTTTCAAAGTTATGATAACCAAGATTACTGAGATCAGTAACATTCTTACCATCATTAACATCTGAACCCTTTTCTTCCATTGTGTCTTTTGTTTTCCTTCAAGCTTGTTAGGCTTCTGCAGAAGGCTTGCTCTTATACCAATTGTTAGACAAATGCTCACTGAGAGGGGGGGGTGAATCAGTGAGCCTATACTTAATCAAATTTTATTTCTTCAATCACCAACTCTTATATCATCATTTCATATTCACATCAAAAGCATATTCATCAATGAACTATCTACCAATCACATGTAATTTATCAAATAAAGTATATCAACACAAGAGACACAAGATATAATTGTAATCTTTTTGAATTTGGTTCAGTGGCTACAACCGTGAGGCTATTCAGCACCTACTGAAACAAAGAGCACCAACTCCTTATCTAGGACCCTGCCTAGTTTTTCTTAGACCCAGCCAAGAAAAATGGATACAAGACCCTCCTTGTAGTTACAAGTACAATTCATTACAAGACCCTGCTTGTATTATATGTACAAATTAACATCACCATCATTACATCAGCATTTGTCTTGTATTGTCATAGCTCCATTCATCAGGCTTGTCATACATATCGTCATCACAAATCATCAACATGTATTCTATGTTTTGTAATCCTACATCAAAATTTTGTCCATGTCATCATCAAAAGATCTTCATTTTGTCCCAAATATATCCTCATCAAACTATCTAGCATCAAGTTTTTGTACTATTCACTTACACATCACATAAACATCATAAACATGTCTTCAAGCATTTACACTGTCCATGAAGAACAAATCTTCAAACTGTTCATCTCATCATACTTTTCATTAGTATACTGTAGCCCACAAATATCAGCAACCTCATCACAAATCCTATCTTCAAGAATCAGTTCATCATTTGTAACCCTAATCAAAAATGTCTTCATCAAGTTACCATATCATTACTCATATCATTACTGCTTTCAAACTTCAGCCAGCATCTAGTTCAAAACATGTCATCAAGAAACAATCCATCTGATTTCTTCATCATACAGTATTCCCAATTAAACTCAGATAAAATGTAACTTCATCATGATGTTGCATCATGTCTTCATAGATAAATGATAAACAAGAATTGTTTTACTGCTCTAGCTGTTGCCCTGGGTTTAACCAATCACTATATCAACTTCTGTTGCTTCAACTATCATATGTAGGTTGAGATAAATGACTGTAAAATCAGACCTGCCTTGTGTTTTCCACAGTGGACTCCTTACCCTACTGTGGCTGCCCCATTCACTGTTACAGTCATGATTTTAGTCTAGCAAAAACACCAAGCTTCTGCCATAGTGATGCCCTAATGAAGCCCAAATTTATGAGGTGAACAAAGATATAAAAAATAAAATAAAAAAATAAAAAAAAGTTACTGCATATTTTCTGCTCCTGCTGCTTCCCACAAATTTCCTCAGAGACAGTCTGAATTTCCACACAGAGACAGTCCGAATTTCAGAGCTTATACACTAATCCGAATTTTTTTCACTAGAATGAAAGTTTCAAGGTGTATTTATATAGGTCGTTGAGGGTATTTTTAAGGCTGGCCGAACTGCTATGTATCCTTTTAATTTTAGTTTTTATTTTTATTTGTTTGGTCGGCTGACCCAAAAGATGGGGTATGGACACCAAGCCAACTTCAAAAAATCATATATTTTCAACCATGAGGAGTTAGAGGACGCTCCACATATCAACTGAAAGGAATTGACGAGGACTATCATCTTATGAGGGGCGTAATTGCAGATACATGGTTCTTCATTCTTAAATTCTTCGATTTGTACAGGATGTCAAAGACCCTACACATAAGGGTGCCAAAGGCCACACCACAAACTCCAAGAGTTCCAAAGACTTCTTCAAAGTCTTCTTCAACCTATCAAAGATACAACATCCCAAGCATTCATAACCAAGGATTCCATCATATCAATCAAGCATATGTCCATCAACAAGAGTGTGGTCACCATGACTCCATCAAAACAACAAATGACCACATAATGGGTCATTTGGCCTATTTGGTGTTCCGATGCCCATATGCCCATAACATGCCATGTCATTATTATGTATGACTCCTTTGTCATTAGCGACTTCAATGCCCAGGTTACCATGTCCTTCTTGTCACTCGCCAAGTCACTTGCCATGCTTCTTTGTCATCACCCTTCAAGCCATCCAATGCTTGCTTGCTCTTCATCATTCTTAACCTTTGTCATTAATGTTGTCATCAATGACAATCCTAGACAACCACATTCATCACAGTGGAATTAGGGATAGACATGGTGATCTAGGAGGTAGATGGAGAAGAAGGGGTGATCGCAGAAACTGATGGTACAGAAGTTGGAGAAGTAGTTGAAGTGAGAACCTCAAAAAGAGAAGTAGGAACAATGGTTGATGATGGTTGCAGAGAAATAGTTGAAAACTGGATCTCAGTAACTATTGGTGGTAAGGTGATAGATGGGACTGGCAAGGTTGGATGTGAAGTAGTGATGGAGGTTTGTGCAACAAATAATTGAGATATGGTGGATGATGTTAGTGTAGCCTCGAAAGATGAGGTGGAAAGAAGCTCAATAGAAGAGAGTGGGGATGTAGAAGTTAATGCATCAACAGTAGTGGTGACTTCAGGAAAGTGGTGATCTGGAATGGGATCATCCATCACTATGTTGTCAAGTAAATCAGCAACTGCCTGAGAACCTTCAGTTATCTCTTGTACAACAAGCACAGGAGGAAGTCTTTCATCCTCAGCATCATTGTCTTCAATGTTAAGTGTAGGAATTTGAGAGGCAGAGGTATGAGTTTTCTGTCTTTTTGCAGGGTTACTTGCAACAACCACTTGAGTATCAAGTACCAAAGTCATTTGTGCCAATTTATTCTTTAGCTGTTCAAATGTTTGAATCAACACCTTCAGTTCTGCACTAGGTTTCAATTTTGGAGCATCCTCCATAAGGCCTTTACCCTTGCCTTCATCTGGATATGTTAACATCAATGGAGCACTTGCCTTTCGGGCTTCTTTCTCTTCTATGTCCTTTCTGTCCTGCTCTTCAAGTTGTAGCTCCATTTTCCTGTAACTCAAAACCTTAGTCTTGAGCTCCTATTGGTATTGAAGAATGAATCTTTTTTCTTCTTTGGTTTTAGCTCTAACCAGGACTTCAGAAAAGACATTTACTCCCTGGTAAAGAGTCATCAGGGGTATCCTCATGGGCATAGGTGGTCTTCACGTGTTCTTGGGCAAAGTGGGCAGCTAAGAATGCCTTAGGATCATGCATCCGTTTGGGGGCTTGTCCCAACCTTAATGATTCGATCTTCTTTCCCAATACTGCAGCATATGTTGAGGTTGAAATGACAAAAGGCCCAAGGTTCAAAGGGAATTTAAGCCATCCCTTCCTTTTAGGTCCAGTGAGCTTGAGGAATACCCCATCTGTAACAATTTGAAAAGAAATTTCTTCAAGCAACAGTTTGTCTAGGACTATCGTTGGTAGTAAATGCATTGTGCTACTTCCCCAAACTCTAATATAGGAGAAAGATTCTCCCACATACCAATCACCAATTGTGGGGATGAGAGTTTTGGCATTAGGAGAGAAGGCAAGTGCATCTTCCCTGAATATCTGGTGATAAATAGTTCCAAAGAAGTGATCACAGATATCATAAAGTAAAGGCACGCAATTGTTTTCCCACAATGCTAAACAATATATGTGAACTAGAGGAGCTGACGGGGTCCAATTCCATCCCCTGAAAGGGTACTGGAATTCTAAGCAGAACACATCAATAACATAGGCTGAATAAAAGAAAGGAGGCTTCTTTGAAGCCGGTGTCTTCTGATAACGCTCAATAGTTGTCTTTAACTCCATTGACAGAATTGAAGCCCAATTGAATGACTCCCCAGTTGTGGGGACGTGATGGGCCAGAGGTTCCCATTAGGCTTTGAACACAGAACAGTTGGGTAGCCCGTACAGCCTACAAAGCATGACTGCTAGGAGGGAGAAGGGTTCCTTAAACCATGAGATAGGGTATGCATTATCGGCTCTGTGTATAAAGTTGGTTGGGTTATTGATCCATGACTTTATCATCTCATCGAAGTTAAACCTGGTCTTGATAGAATCCAGGAAAGCAGCAATAAGAAGTTGGGTAGTTGGCTTAAGGGCATAAGCTCTAATGAAAACTTCAGGGCGAAAAGACGCCAATAGGGAACCTGCGCTATTGTTGAAGGAACGGTCTTTAGGGTTCGCATGATCAATTATCCACTTGACTGTGTCTGTGTAAGGGAAGAGCAGGTCTAGCTTCTATGGCGTGTAACTGAGAATCCCTAATTTTCTCATAGACATGCCGGTTATCTTGGATTTTCGACAAGTCGTCGTTATCAAAAATGGCATAAATTTTTGACCAGTCTATCTGATAGGTTTCCGAGACTCTGTCACTGGTACTGGCCAGAATGCCAAAGTTGGGGTCTTTGTTTATTGGGTCTCTCTATGTTATTTTGGAACGAGTAACTCTCAACATCGTGAAGGACTGGTAATTTCTGGTAAAATAAATTAAAACCAATTAAAAAAAAGTCTGAAAATGACGAAAAAAACATAAAAAACCAATAAGAAATGACAAAAAACCGACCTATGCTGACGAGAATAGCAGAAAAATAGCCCTGGTAAAAACTTGCTGTAAAAATCCTTGACGCGGGTAATTCTCGAAATTGAAAAATGGTAAAAGAAAATAGAAAATTCGACATATTTAACAATTTCATCAGAAGAAATCTAGACCGTAGGATAACAAAAATCAACGGCTAAGATCTAACGTGCGGGATGCGGAAGGAGAGTTACGGAACTTTATTTTTGCAAATATGTACATTCTTTCCGCAATCCGCAATGCGGGTTGCGGAAACACAACTCTAAAAATAAACAAACCAAAAGTTTCCGCAAACCGCAATTGCGGGTTGCGGAAACGCAAATGACACAATTTAAAATAATGATCAACCCGTAATCTGCAATTGCGGGTTGCGGGTTGCAGAAAGGCAAAGTGCAAATTTATTTTGAAACTCTTCCCGCAATCCGCAATTGCAGGTTGCGGAAGAGAAAAACCAAATTTATTGAAAATTATTTTCGCATCCGCAATCCGCATTGCGGATTGCAGGTAGTGGAAAGAAAAAGTTTCAAATCCAAAAACCAAGCTTCCGCAATCCGCATTGCAGATTGCGGGTTGTGGAAAGAACAAACTTTTGGGAAAATTACTGCTTTCCGCAACTCACAAAAACACACAAAAATGATGAATTTTCGAAGGGAAAAATATTAACTGAATCAAATCATGACAAAGCATGATGAAAACCCCAAAATGAACAAGGAATTTATACATTACCTTAGTAAATGAAAAATTGGGTCTCCCACGTTTTCATTAAAACATGGGATCTGTTGTACCTACAACACTATGACAACATTAGATAGTTGTCCTTCTTCAATGTTTCCTGCATCCACACACAAATAATCAGTGTTAAAACCATAAGACTCTAAAGCCTCATTTGGTAATTCCATCACCAATTCTTCTTGCTGACTTTCATTGCCAGAATACTCCATAAGACTCTCAATTAGTCTTGTATCAACTCCAATAGTCTTCCTAAGGAAATTCTCTTACTCATGTTCACATGAATGAATTCTTCCCTTCTTTATCAATCTTTGCTTAAGCTCGGCTTTCTTGAGCTCTTCATTCTTCCACCAAGCCAATGATTGTTGTCTCTGCTTCTGCTACAATGCATGCCATTGCACTTTCTTCTTCCTCATTATCCAGCCAAAATATTGATCTTCATTACTTTCTTGAATCAACCTCTCTATCTTACTGAATCCTTCCTTGATCTCAGCAATTCCTATGTCAAAATCCTTTTGACTTGCACTGTGGATGCCATTCAATTGAACATCTTCCTTCACTTGACTGTAATTCTTCTATATATTCCTCGCATGACTATGGATAGTCACCTTCTTTTCTAGTTTTATGACAGTATCAAAGGACTGTCTTTCATCTCTCATGTCTGAGCAACCTGCATGACCAAAATTAGTCATCTTCTTCTCTACTTGTGTGACAGTATTAAATGACTGTCTGTCATCTTCTGAGTTTGTACAACCTCCAAACACACACCAGTCATTAGTTTTAAAATCATAAGGCCTCATAGCCTCTTATGGTGTCTCAAACATCATAGCTCTCAACTAATTTTCATCCTCCAAAGGATCCATGAAACCATTAACTAGTCCCATGTCTTCATCATCATCACTACTCTCCCCAAGAATAGGTCATTTTTCAGGTTCACATAAGTAACCCTCTTCTCCAGCACATATCTTATGTTGCAACTCATCTCCTCTGAGTTCTTCCTTTAGTTGAACACTTGTCTTATGTCTCAGCCTACTCTGCAACAAACTCCACTTGACTTTTTTCTTCTGAAGAGTCCAACCATATCTTTGGTCTTCCATATTCCTCTATATTAATTCTCTTATCACCTCCAGCTGTACTTTCATCTCAGCGAATTCTTTATCAAATTTATCCCCATTGGATATTTTATGGCCTCTTCTTGAACCCTCACTATGACCATCAGTAGCCATAGTCTTCCTCTCTCCATGGTCTCCTCTTTTCCCAGTGTGAGATACAATCAAACCATCTTCACAAGTTGATTATGTCGACTTGTCTTTAGATACCACACTAAGATCTTCCATGCTCAGTATTCCACTGGCATCTCTGCTAATTCCTTCTTCTGATTGTGACTTCTCTCTGAACCCTTAAGACAACCATCAGTGGTCATCTCTTCTTCTTTCCTCTGTGGAATCATCCCGATACACTTGTGAGCTGCAACAAGCCTCTTCTACCTCGGTAACAAGTCTACTACTTGTCACCAATACCAAGTCATCTTCTTGGTAACTCTTATTATTCTTGGTTCCCTACACAGAACCTCCTCTTGAGCACTCCTGCTCTTCAGCTTCCAAAGCTGCTAGGCTGTTGCTCCTCCAACTGCTCACTTATCTTGGAGAACTATCATCATCCTCCCTTCTTCAGCAATTTACTTTGTTGTCTGGTTCAGTCACAAACTTCTTTCACTCTTCTTTATCCAATAAGAATCCCTTTTATGGCTTCTGTTCTCAGCTAGCTCATCATCTCTTCCAACCTTCAGTTAGGTAGGTCCACTGCCATCTTCCTACTTTCTCTTGGTATTACCTGCAATCAGTTAACCTATTCACAATATAACAGATAAATAAAAAAACATTACCTCTTTCCAATGTATACTTCAGCATATACCACTGCTGCAATTTTCTTCCACTATTCTTCCAACCAAGAATACTTCCTTTGGGATGTATTTCTTCAACAAAATCTATCCTACCTGTCTCCCAAGGTAGAAAATATTTCCAAATAAATTCAAAGTACTTCTCAATCACACATTAACCATGTAGTCAGCGATTCATTGTATAACCAATTACAGCAACTTAAAAGAACATTACCTTAATCAACTTTCCAATTTTGCAATGTTGGAATTCTGAGTCCTTTCTTCTCTAAGCTTCCTGGGACTTCTTGTGAACTACAATCTCAGGCTCTGCAGTGAACAAGTCGTTTTCACCTTGCCACCATTACCTCACCAAAACTCCTTCCTGAGCTTGGCCTCTTGGTATCCACTGGTTCTTTCTTCACAGAACCTCTTGAGTATTTAATACTCCTCTTCAAGATTTCCCTCTTGCAGTCACCTTCCTATGTGAACTTCATTGTTCTTACTTATTTCCCAATCTCAAGTTGGAAATATCTCCTGTTACACCATATTTTGCCACCCTCTGAGCATTAGCACTCATTGGCCTCCATTATCTAGATTTGGACTCATAACCATTTTTTGTCCTCCAAAAACCCTTTTTTCCCTAGTTTTATTCCTGTACGTGAGCTGCTTCAATGCAACTCGCGCATCCGCAAGCTGTCCCATTATAGCCCGCGTACATCGAGTTAATTGGTTAAAAAGGGTAAAAATCTCATTTTTCACTCCAAAAAGAGGCCATTGTGTGACCTTTGGCCCTCCATGTATCTTGAAACGACTTGATCCAACCTTTCACTTGCATTTGGAGGGTTATATATTGAGCCATTATGCATGGAAGGAGAGGAGAAAGAGAAGAGCATCGAAACTCTATTGGAATTTTTCCATAACTTGAGTCTACATCCATTGATCCTTGTTGCTGTGAACCTCTTATGTTCACCTACCAAACTCTTCCATATCTTGTGAGGGATTTGCTCCTTTACTCGTGAGTTTTCCATTGCATAGGGAATTGAAGTGGTGGAGGGACCTAGTTCTTGGTTCGGATGAGTCGCTGACAAGAGGTTGTATCTTGTACTTCTTGTTCATATTAATAGAAATACTCATTTTCTCGTCCAATTGATATTGTGAATGATTATTTATTATCATTGGGTACATTTACTTTTATATATCATGGATTATGCTATTGTATGTGCTAACATATTTCATGTATCATATGCACTTGCTTGTGTTTGTTGTTGAGACTAAGCTGCAGGTACAAGTGTTAAGATTTGAAAGCTCAACAGGGATCTTCATCGAACGTCCGGATTGAGGTTGGTCTTTTATTCCACTTCGTAGCATTTACATTTATATAGCATACATTGGGAAATGGGTTTGATTTCTCGAAGTCATCTGTCCGTTGTGGTATACCCCAAGCCATAGGAAGTTTTTCTCCGTAACAGAATTGGCGACTCCACTGGGGAGAAGCATCCATTTGGGGTTTTTTGAGCAATGTTCCTTATTTTGAGTCTATGTTCTTTTGAGTTTCTGTGTCATTGATAGGTCATCTGGTTCTTACAGAGAAATCTTGAGTTTTTTGGGCCTTTCCAATCTTTTTTGGGTCACCTATCTTTCCTTGTACGCGAGTCTGCTTTGGTTTTCCCGTGTGTACCCGCAACTGTTAGTGAAATAGCCCGTGTACATACGCCATTGTTCATTGAAAAGTCGCGTACAACTACGAGTTTGCCTTGTTTATGGTGCTTGGTTGATACTGGGTGAGTTCTGGGTGTTCTTGAGTCTTTCTAGGCCTATGTCCTGACTGTTCCATGCCTCTTTTACTGACTGGAAGCTCCTCTTTCTTTGTTTTTGACACAGAAACTTTTGCACCGGTTGCAAAAATGGACTCAATACGGCTAGTTTTGGCAATTTCAGCATCCAAGCGGTGGGAGGTGCACCACATGGATGTGAAGAGTTCTTTTCTTCATGGGGATCTTCAAGAAGAGATCTACCTGAAGCATCCTGAAGGTTACATATCATATCCTTCACTTGTTTGCAGATTAAGGAAATCTTTGTATGGTTTAAAACAGGCCCCAAGAGCATGGTATGCAAAGATGAATTCCTTTCTTATGTCGCAAAACTTTGCGAGACGCAAATCAGATCTGAATGTATATCAACAAAAGCATGAAAGTAATTTGTTGATCATTGTACTTTATGTTGATGACTTATTGATTACAGGAAGCAATCTTTCTTCGATTGGCACGATAAAAACCACTTTACACCAAGCATTTTATATGAGTGATTTAGGCCTGCTGAAGCAATTTCTTGGTCTCGAGATCACTCAGAATTTTGATGGGATCATGATTTCTCAATCAAAATATGATTTGGACCTGCTAAAGAAGTTCAATATGGCAGAATGTAAAGCTGCACCATTCCCATTCCTCTCAGGAATCAGTCTTGAGGATGGTGATTCTACACCGTTGGTGGATTCTACACTTTACCAACAATTGATTGGTAGTCTTTTGTATCTGACACACTCTAGGAATGATATTTCTTATGTAGTGAGTGTTGTGTCAAGGTACATGAAGCAGCCCCATGAGATTCACTGGAAGGCATCCAAAAGGATCTTGCATTATGTGCAGGGTACGAGACATTTCGGCATTCACTATGCTATGGATTTCGATCTTGACTTGGTTGGATTCACTTATTCAGATTGGGAGGGTGGTACCATTGATCGGAATTCCACTTCTAGATATGTTTTCATGATTGGAAAATGGCCTATTTATTGGTCGCAAAAAGCAGGAATCCATTTTCTTATCTTCCGCAGCGGCAGAGTATCAAGGAGCAGTCAATGCTTGCATTCAGGCAGTTTGGTTGAAGGGTATTCTAGTTGGTTTTGATATTGGTAGCACCACTTCTACTGTCATTTTTTGTGACAATCGAGTGTTATCAAGATCTCAACAAATCCGATTCAAAGACAGATGACCAAGCATATCGAGATCCACATGCACCACATCCGAGAGCGCGTGCATGAGAGAACCATTGTACTAGAATATTGCCCTACAGAAGAGCAAATTGCAGACATCTTCACCAAGAGCTTCACTGAGAAGAAGTTCTCTTACCTTCATTCACTATTGGGGGTGAGTTCTACTATGGTGAGGGCAGATTAGATCCTTCAGTGTTCACTTTGAGGGGGGGTTTTCTTTCCCATTGGGTTTTTCCATCTTTCCTCACTTAGATTTTTTGAGCATTTTTTGGATTATTTCTGTACCGGGTGACCTATGGCCTTTGTTGCCGGAGCCTTTTTATTATTTTATTTTACTCATCCACATGAGATTAGCTTAGGGGGGGTGTTGGAGTCATTTTCCAGCAACACATCATTTATTTGGGATTAACAGCCTAATTTACCACTTATTCTAAGTATTTTGACTCAAGTATGTGCTTACATCATCACCAGATCATCAGTTTCAGTCAACTGGGCTTCATCCTTCATTCGGGGAGCCAACTGGGTCATCAAATTCAGTTAATTGGGCCTCCTCCATCATTCATGGATCCAACTGGGGTGATTTGCATGATTAAAGCGCCCTACTCAGTCCAACTGGGTGTTATTTCACCTAACAATCAGCTAACTGGAGTCACAAAGGCTCCCTACTACTTAGTTTGACCTAATTTGGTGTAATTTCACCTAAAAATCAGTTAACTGAAGTCAGAAAGGCGCCCTCCCCTAATTTTGGGCAATCCGTTGAGTTATAAACTCAGTTAGACTCAGTTGGACAGTTTCAGAGCCTGTTAGAGTCAATTACTTTACAGTAAGTGGTTAACTGATGTGTCGAGTGGTGTTAACTAACCAGTACACCACTCTCACGCATTCAATTCGAATGACCTCTCTAGGATTCGAATTGTTGGGTTATTATTGCCATTGTTTCACATTGTAATTAATCTTCTGAGTTAATGATAATGCATGAACTGTTGCAAACCTTTTGCACCAGTGTTTTGACACACAATTTTTCGCATGCATCTCTAGTAACTGTTGTTCTTGTATTCTAGATCTGTCGTGCTTGAATTTTACACCATATGATCCATGGAGGTCAAGTGAATTTTTAGATTGGAGTAATATACATAAAGGAGAAATATATATCACCAATTCCTACACAATTCTAGGAGAACTTGGGTAAGATCCAGTTCAAGTCTAGACAGAGGTTTTTATTGAAACTTTTAAGCACATTAGAAAGATGAAAACATTATTGGAATGTACTCATGTAAATATATGTTTTAATACAATGAGGTAATTTTATACAATGGGTTTGATTCTGTTTTATGTCATTTGTTAGGTAATTGTGCTACAAATATAACCTAACTACATATTTACCTCATTCTCAATTTATCTATTATTAAAATTAGTGCAGCTATGAGACCCATTCTCAGAAAGGATGGTACCCTAGTCAGTTAACTAGTGTTCCTGGTCAAGTTAACCAGGCATAGTAGAGAGTAATACCCTAGAAGGTACCCTAGGGCCCTCAGCTATCTCCTAGGGTTCTTGGTCGGAGACCAAGCAGGTTGATTCCATGGAAAAGTCCCTAGCATGTGGCTAGGGCCCCTATTTGTCTCTAGGATATTCTGGTCTGGGACTAGACAATTTCTTGGTCACGAGGACCAAGCAAATCCTGCAGGTTGAGACCGAGACATCCTGGTCTAGGACCAGGCAAATTCTTGGTCACGAGAACCAAGTAGGTCCTGCAGGTGGTTTCAGTCTAGGATTGAAATATCAGCCTGGGGATGAGATCCATTCCTTGAGAATGGAGGTTCTTGTTCAGTTACCAAGATGATGATGTGTGATATCATCTTCTCCTAGGTCTTCAAGATGATTGAGTTAGATGGCCTTCTCGAGGGACTGGCCAGCCCTTGATGAAGCCACTAACATTTGACCTTAGGAGTAGTCTAGAGGACCACATGATCCCATCATCCAATGTGGACCCTTCCTTTATACAATGATGATGAAATTTGAGGTTATTTGGAACACTTGTACATTTGAGAGAGAGATGATTGGTTGTGCCCCACCTTGATTGATTGACATTTGGTCCTTACACCTTGTTGATTATTTGTCTTGTGGTACCTTGTCTTTGATAGGGTCATTTACCCACCTTGAGTTATCTTTTGATTTGTACCACCTTTGATGCTTTTGGTCTTATGGGTACTATGGTTGTTTGACCACGTTTAAGGTATACCCTTGGTCCTAGGGGTTATGGGTCATGTACCCACACCTATGTTATATTGTGTGAAGAATCTGCAACAATTAATTAATAAGAATATGCGAAATAGCAAAAATGACAGAACTCAGAATCACTTTTATATTGATCGCAGGCCACTTCGAGGGGGCAACCTCCTTTGAGCAAGCTCAATACAAATAACTTCACAGTGCCTTCAATGACCTCAACACACACTTATATACTAAGTCTATGCCCAATACTATGAGTCAAAACCATGGGACATATAATACTACGGGACGACGTACAAAGCATATGCGTCCAATACTATGGGCTAATATAAACTATGGATCAACAAATACTACGGGACGACTTACAAAGCATATGCGTCCAACAACAATATACTAACATAGTAAAGAGAAGGGTTGACACGGGTTCCTAACATCCCCTCTCCCTTAGAAAAAGCTTTGTCCTCAAAGCTTTGGTTGGAGAAATCGCTGCATAATCTGAAGAAGTGATTCCCCGGTAGCATCCTCGGGTTGCATTTCGAGCCACTGACGCCTTTGGAGTGTTAAGGAGGATTGCTTGGAAGGTTGTAGATGAAGAAGAACCCCATTAACTGCGCAGAAAATGCGCTCAGAACGGTGTTGATCGGCTTGTTGTTTCAGGCGAATTCTGGCCATGTGAAGATTGTCCTGCATAATGAGAAGAATCTGATCGCGGTTTCGAAAAACCGAGTCAATTTCCTGAACTGGGGAGCTACTAAGGGTGTATGGAAGAAGAACTGGCGGTGTCTATCCATAGACTGCTTCATATGGTGTCCTTTGAGATGTGGTATTGTACCACCAGAGCGCTGCTAGGAGATCCATAGAAATAGTTGGCCAAAGCTGTGTAGGGATGGGCAAGGGTTTGAGCAATCCTGAAAGGAGTGTCGTTTCACCCTTGTTGACCTGGAAAGTATCACAGTCAGACACCATCTGTTGAATTGTCATTTTCAGTCCCTGCCAAAAGAAGTTACATTGTTCCCGGTCATACATTTTGAAGAACCCTGAGTGCCCTGCTGATGAAGAAGCATAGAGTTCATAGAAGAGATAGCCCTGTTGAACATATTGCAACCAATTTGGAACAAGCAGAGAAAGAGATGTAAGAGAAACTGGGTCATCAATTGTGTGAAAAGGAGCATCTGCCACCATATTGTCCTTACCCTTCTTGTAAGTGATCGCATAGGGATAACCCATTTCAGGTGTGTTGGGGAGGAGACCCATTGTTCTAGAAAAATTTTCAGACTCTGGAGATCAGTCTTGATGCAGAAATAATTCCCTAATAGGTATGGCTGCCACTTTTGTACTACATGCAAAATAGCCATCAGTTCCTGCTGAGAGGTAAAAGCGACTAAATTCTTATCGGAAAGGTCTCTTGAAGGCGGAAAGCTCATTGGTTCAGCAAAGACACCTGCATATCTATCCAAGGAAGTAGTGGAGACCGTTGATGGGTGCATCTGAAGGGAATGGAGTTAAGCGATGATACCATGTGAATTCTTTTTAAGGATTTTTTCCAGGCGATGTGAACTGATGATGCAGAGAGACCCTGGTTGTAAGCCCATTAATTTGTGTTGTGCCCCATTTACTAAAAACTGCATCCAAAGTTCCGAAAAATCCCATAAGATGGGGCCAAGTGTGCATAACCATTGAACGCCCAAAACCACATCACATCCGCCTAAGGACAAGGAAAACATGTCAGAGCGCAGGTTATAATCTTCCATAGAGATACGCACATTGTGAGACTTCCCCTTGCAAGGTAAGGTGCCCCCATTGGCAACCATGACTTCAAAGTTGGAGCAAGGATGGACAAAACAATCAGCCTATCTGGCAATCCGAGGGTCAATGAAGTTATGAGTGCTACCAGAATCAAAGAGTATGGTAAGAGGGAGCTTCTTGAAGTATCCTCTGACTCGCATTGTTTGTGGGGTGGTGACGCCGGTTACAGCATGGAGAGAGAGCTTGGGTGGGTCGTCCTGAGATGGGGTGTCAACAGGCGGGTGTTGAATGTCGACCTGATCATCTACTGTATCTGGAGCTTCTTCATCAAGTTCTGAGGCAGGCAGAGAATCCACATCCAAGAGATAGAGCTTTTGTTGAACACATCTATGTCCCCGAGTGAATTTCTCATCGCAATTATAACAAAGCCCTTTTTCTCGGCGTGCTTGCATCTCTGTTTCAAACAAATGCTTGATAGGAGTTGGTTGCGGGGCAGGCGTGATGGGAGGTCGTTGGGAACCCATATTTCTGAAGGGAACAAAGGTGGGTTTGGAGCGTTGTTGAGCTGCGATCTTGTCCTCTGCCAACTTAGCCAACCCTAGGACTTCCATCATTGTGTTGGGACAGAACATTTTGACCTCTGAGCGGATTTCATCCTTAAGACCACTGATAAAACAACTCCTGTAAAATTCATCAAACAATCCTTCTGTGTGATTGGCCAGTTTCTCAAATTCTGTCTAATACTCTCTCACTGTGCCAATTTGGTGAAGTTTAGTGAGTGCTCCTATGAAGTCATCAAAAGCACTAGAACCAAATCGTGGCAAAAGGAGTTGGTAAAAATCTGTCCAGTTTGGCTCGGGATGAGCTTTGATGTACCAACGGTACCATTGAAGGGCTTCTTGTTCCAAATGAAAGGATGCAAGTGGAACTTTCTGGACATCAAAAGTATTATGAAGACTGAAATATTGTTCTGCTCGGTATATCCATCCAGTCGGATCAGTACCATTGAAGCGAGGAAAATCAAGCTTTGGCCCGCGAAAATTGTTGGAAGAAGAGAACCCGGTGGCTGCAAAAGATTCTGGCTATTGGTTATTGTTCATGGCCGAATGCTGAAGATGGAGGCTGAGAAATTTTTCATCCAGATCTTGGAGTTTGGTTTGGATGGCTGCAAGTACTTCCTCCATGGTTTTTTTTTTCTTGGAAATAGATAGAAAAACACAAACAAAAGCTTATTTAGTAAAGGAAGATTTGGATTTGGGAAAAACTCGGATGGGTAATTGGGGTTTGACTAGGTTTTGGACACTTTCTGATGGACAAGGAAGCAAAAAATGGGGATTCTAGAAGCGGGGTAAAAGAATGAGAAAATTTGGTAGAGAGGGACAAAGAAGCAGAATTAGGAAAGGAACACGGTGGCAAAATTTGACGGCGTTTGGGTGAAAATTGAAGGAGTTATGACAAACCCTAAAAATAGACAAATGTGAGATTTCTGGTCTTGGGAAGTGGAATTTGGGATAGGTTCTTCAGGAATGAAATATGCATAATGGAATTGCAGGGATGTAAGTGAAGTTTCGGGGAAAACAGAGTTGAAACAAGGGAGATATGGCCGAAAAACAGGATTTTTTTTATTTTTTTTTTAAGAAATGGATCGGAAAAAGCAGCGCGGAAGGGATCCGCAACAGCACGGAAATAATCGAAAACAACTGGATCTGAAATGGCGACTGAATCTGGAACGACTTTCAGAATAGATCTGAAACGGCTGGATTTGGAGCGGAAGTGATCGGCAAAAGTTCAGCTGAAAATAGATATGGACCCCAGGTATGTGCGGCTTCCTATTGGTTCAGGGGATTCACTCGGCCACCAATGATGTCTGACGGCTTGCGTATTGGGGTAGTACCCCTCACTCCACGGCTCAGGTAAAACTGATAACCACTCTTGGTTTACCTCACGGGTGGAAACTAGTCAATCAGGTAGGGGTCGTTGCCCTTTTCGCTAGCAGCCAGCTACTTTGAGGTTCCTGTGGTACTCCTCACAATGAGTTTTAGGGCTTATGCCCAAGTACTTCCCACAGTTAAGCGGATAGGGGTTATCCTCAGATCTGAACTTGCAACAAATGCGAAAAAAAATTTGGCAGAAATTCCACCCAACGAGCCCAAGAAAGTGCTCTGATACCAGATGTGAAGAACCTGCAACAATTAATTAATAAGAATATGCGAAATAGTAGAAATGACAGAACTCAGAATCACTTTTATATTGATCGCAGGCCACTTTGAGGGGGCAACCTCCTTTGAGCAAGCTCAATAAAAATAACTTCACGGTGCCTTCAATGACCTCAACACACACTTATATACTAAGTCTATGCCCAATACTATGAGTCAAAACCATGGGACATATAATACTATGGGACGACTTACAAAGCATATGCGTCCAATATTATGGGTCAATACTATGGGCTAATATAAACTATGGATCAACAAATACTACGGGACGACTTACAAAGCAGATGCGTCCAACAACAATATACTAACATAGTAAAGAGAAGGGTTGACACGGGTTCCTAACATATTGGGTCATGTATTAGTCATTGTACCCTCACCTAAATGACCCTAGTACCCTACTTGTGTTTTATTTTATTAAATGTGACTCTTTTATTTTTATTTTTACTTTCTTTTTTTTTCTTTTTTTCTTTTTTATATTTTGTGATTTCATTTTTTAAGTGGTACCTTCCTAATTTGATGGAACCCTAACTAATTTAATTTTTTTATTTTTTATTTTTTAATCCTTCTAGAAGTTTTATTATCATATATATAGAGATCTTAATTCATCATTTATCAATCATCCAACACTCTATTTCAGCTCTACCTGCTTAACGTCAATTCTTCTTGAAGGTTGTTATGATGTTTGGTGAAGCCGCCCAGCTGCTGGATTTCTTGCATGTCACAAAACTGATGTTAAGGATTTATGTTGTTGCTGTTGTCCTAGTCGTGACTTGTTAGAGGAAAGTCGTGGGCCAATTGGAACCCTCTTTCAATTTTGCACTACTCAGATCTGCTTGTTGAAAAGTTCGGTCTGCCTACTAAAGTTTTGGATGAGACTCAATCTACCTCTTGTGGTTAGACGGTGCCCAGATTTGACGTGTATGGTCTGCTTGGGGTCAATTCTAAATGATGAAGAATTTGACATACCTTTGAATGAGTCTGATCTGCTATTCATAAGTATGTTGGGTTTCTTGTTGAGGTTTGTCGTGAGCTCCATTGGCGCAGAACTAGCCTGATGTCTGGTTGTTTAAAGAGACCATGACTTTGTGTTGTGTTGAGACCTAATGGTGAAAACTTTTGGTTCTTGATCTACCTATTATGAAGTTCTTTGGTGAAGGTCGTGAGCACCTTTTCTGATCTCATTATTCTTATTGAGGTTTGTTATCTTATTCTTGTGCCCTAAGAGAGGAAGCAATAACCTTTTTATGATTTGATCTCTTGATCTGTGACCTTATGGAGATTTGATTCTTGTCTTGAGACCTTGCTGAGTTTGATTCTTGTTTTGAGACCTTACTGAGATTTGTTCTTCTATGTTGAGACTTATTTATTTATTTTGTGGCTTTGTTGGGTTACTGAGTGTTGGATCAGACTTCTTGATGACTATCATTTACTATCCTTGTTTGATTGTCCTACTGTCTTATCACCTCTCTCTATGGTTTGTACTTACCCTTTAGTAGGGTTAATTGGTTCTTAATGTTGGCTGGCCTCTGAGAGGCACAACTTTGTCTGAAGGTAATATTTATGAGTATAAGACAGGAAGGGTTCCACACCCAAGGTAAGTACCCTAACTTGTCATTAATTGTACTTGTACTGTTAATCTTATATTGTTGATTACACGTTACCGAAGATTACTTTAACACGATGACCAAATTGGTAGTGTTAAAGATGAAAAGTTGAAAGAAATGAAAATTATGTTTCAGTTCTATTTATTGATGTACTATTTCGTTTCAATATTAGTTTGTTAAAGGTGATTTTGCATTAAAGTACATTGATTGTTTATTTTCCGCATTAAACCCTAACCCTATCGAAATTTTAACATGGCATCAGAGCTTAGGGCTTGTAGCTAACTCTGTTTTGCAGGCTAAGAAAATCTATATAGATCCTAAGGTAAGGGTTTGTGTCCTAATCAATTTGACTACAAGTTTACAGGTGTACTTGGCAAGTTGACTGTAAGGTTTTGAGATGGATTCTAACTAAGTGAAGGCAGAAGATAGGCTTGAGGGAGCCTCCAAATTTAATGCATGGAAGGCTAGGGTCTTGAATATTTTGGAGGAGAATGACTTGGATGAATTGGTCACAAGAGTTTTGGAAGAGCCCACAAGAGTCCAAGAAAGAGCAACATTCAAGAAGAAGCAAGCTAAAGCAAAGAGGGTCATCTTTGACTCGGTTAAAGATAATTTGATGCATGTAATAGCTCCTCTAAGGACAGCTAAGGAATGCTTTGATTCCCTAGCAAATCTCTATGAGAAGAAGGCACCTACTCAAAAGAGCGTCTTGAAGAAGCAACTTCGTTCATTCAAGATGGAGGAGAAGGAATCAGTTGCCTCCTCCTTCTCAAATATTGCTCAGATAAAAGATCAACTCATGGCAATTGGAGTTGAAGTAGATGATGATGATCTTGTGCAAACAACAGTAGATGGTCTTCCTACATCTTGGGAGACATTTCTTTCAGCAGTGAATGGAAGAGAAATACAACCAAGCTTTGATAGGTTGTGGCATGATTGCTTAGAAGAAGAAGGTAGAATTCAGAGTAGATTTGGGCCTCCCGCTGAAAATAATCATGCTCTTGCTGCCAAGACAAATAAATGAAGAAGCTTCCCTCAGCACCAGAACAAAGGTAAGGGACCTCAAGGTAAGCACTTCATAAGTCAAAAGTAAGATGTTTTAAATGTAGCAAGCTTGGTCATTATGCAAACGATTGTATAAATCCTTCTAACATGAATTGGCATAAAAGGAAGTATCATGATTCAACTGCTACAAAAGAAGAAGAGCCTCAACAAAAGAAATCTAAGGTTGAGACCAAAGAAAAAGATCAAAGAGATTTCTTCTTGATTTCAGCACTCTCAAGATCCATCTCCAACTCATCAGACTCATGGTGGATTGACAGTGGGGCCACCAAGCATATGATTGGATACAAAAGGGCTCTTGTCGGTTACAAGGCCAAGAATTTCAATGAGAAAGTGGATATGGGAAATAGAATACCTTTGAAATCAAAGTAGTTGGTTCAACTACCTTAAAGCTTGATTCAAGTACGTTAATTCATGTTGAGAAAATTTTATATGTTCCTGGTTTAAAGAGGAATGTTCTTTCAGTGGCAATTTTAGAAGACAAGGGGTTCTCGGTAGCCTTCTCGGAAGGAAAGGAACTAGTATGGACTAAAGGTGGAAATATGAGCTCAGCTATTGAGATTGGTGTCTGTGAGGGGAAACTTTATAAGGTCTCATGACATGTTGTTAAAGCTCTAATGAATAACCCCTGTCAAGTTTCAGAGATCAAGAGGGAGTCTTCCAGTGACTCAAATATGGAAGCTTATGAGACATCTTGTTCAAAGAAGCAGAGGGAGAAGGCCAAGAAGCCTTCCATTGATCTCATTAAGGATCCTATTGAGAGGCTCCAAGGATACTCCAGTGGGATCCATGTCATTGATTCAAGATCATCCACTGATGTGGAGATAGCCAAACTTCAGGTTTGGAAAGATGCTATGATAGAAGGTATTCAGTTGATAATGGATAATGATATGTGGAAAGTGATTCTCAGACAACAATGGAAGTGAGGTGTAACTTCCAAGTGGATCTATTAGATCAAGGTATTTGTTGACATTCAGAGCTCTTTGAAGCTCTCAAAAATCTTGTATTCTATGACAGGTTGTTTCACCATGAAAAGGACATGGTGCAGTTGGCAGATGTGTTGACTAAGCCTTTGTCCTCGACAAGCTTAGATTTGTTGAGAATGCCTCTCTTGCTGAGAGGGAGTGTTAAAATTAATGCAGTTGCGAGACCCATTCTCAAAGAGGATGGTACCCTAGTCAGTTAGCCAGGGTTCCTGGTCAAGTTAACCAGACATAATAGAGAGTAAGACCCTAGGAGAAAATGAGGAAGCAACAATAAAGGGAAAAAAACAATAAGAACGAGAATCCAAATGTCAGCACTTACAGGGATGCCCCCTTATAGTAATTTTAATGGTTAAATACTTATGTGTTTTGATCTTAGGTACATTTTGCAAAATATACAATGGGAAATTTTGTAATGTATGGATGATTAGTATTCATAAGACAAACCACCATGTGATAATAGCTCAGAACTTATATCTTAGAGCAGAAGAAATTGGCTGGCAATGAACAATGTAATCTTGACCTCTCCTGCATTTTTGCAGCATTTTTAATATAATTTTTCTAGTTTCTTTTATAAAAAATTGTCCTTGCCCTCTTTTCTTTCAAGGTTAAAAAAAAAATCCATGATATTTAACTCAGAAAATCACACAAAAAATTCAAAACAAATACCTCTATTGCTACCCTTTTCTTGCTTGCATCTAAACATACAAGTTTGTGATCCACATGTGAGAGCTCTTGGTCTCTAGTACTCACTACATGCATGCATTAGGGATTGCTTCTGCATCATTGTTAGGGTTTCATGATTCTTTTTTGGGTACCATGTCTCGAGCACAAATGGACACATTATATTGATCAGAATTCTCTGTCTAACTGGATTTGTGGGGTTATGTTCTCCCACTATGGCGTGCACAAAACTAATTCCATTCCACAAGTTTGAAGGATGTGTTTATTGTTGTAAGAATGAATTCTTGTTAATGTTAATGTTGAATCAAATAACTAAACCTGGGCTTGTAGGAAATTCGTCTGCCCCAACTTTTGCTTGGATTGTTTTGTATTGATGGGACTACTCTAAAAAGGCCGGTTGGAAAGGTCACTAGAAGAATGCAATATGTAGAACTATGATTGGATTGATTTGTATGGTTGGAAATTGCTATAAAAGACCTCTGAGAAATGGCAAAGTTTGTCCATAGAAAATTGATATGTAGATGAATGATGGGACAAAGACTTTGAAATTTTGTGAATTGAGAGCCCTGGAACTTAGTCAAAGTATATTTTAATTCTTACTAGAAATATCAAATATAAAGTTTTTTTCTTGGAAAAAAAAACTAGTATCGCATTCTTCAACAACAATTAATGGGAACAAATCATAAAACCAACAATGATACTTCACGAATTACAAGCAACACCTTCCTTTTTCTTGTTAGGATATTTAGACACTTGCGAGTTAATTAAGATCAACTTGTTATAATGTATCTTTAAGTAAAGTGTGTTTCTTTACTATGCATTAATATGCATTTGTACATAAGTAATACGACGGTCACAATATCTTCTAGATATAGAGTGATCCGATGATCCATTCTCACCTCATTCTTAACGACCATTGGTATGTGGCTTAACACCCGATTGGTCCATGGTCTCTATTTAAAAAGCATGGAGGGTCATTTCCAGAAGATTGAACCCCTTAAAAACCACTCATACAAACAAATCATAGAAGAACACCTTACGTGGTATCTATCCTCAAAGAGGGAAACACCCCACGACCTCAGCCAAATAGCTACTTGAGGCAATATTGTTATGCAAAAGAAAAAAAATGTCACAGTGAGCTTCTCATGATTGATCATCAAACAAATTACCCTCCATGCTCTTTAAATAGAGATCATGGACCAATTTGGTGTTAAGCCACAAATCAATGGTCGTTAAGATCGAGGTGAGAATGCACCGTTAGATCACTCTATGTCTAGAACATATCTTGACCATCTGTAATATCCCCAATTCGACCCTTAGGATATATTAGCCTTTAATGTAAATAATGTGTACATGTGATGTATGTTTTCCTAGCGTGGAGCTCAAGGCCAAGGCCCCGCTAGTGAAAGCCCGAATTTTATTTAAAGGGCAAGTATTTGATATTTTGATACCATGTGCTCTTAAGCCATGGAAATTGTAATAGGATGTAAATAAACATCATGCAATATAAAATACCAAAACTGGCTACGGAGGCAACGAATGAGAAGGGGCCACGTGTATCCACTAGGGAGTGGTGAGGGGGCTATGGGACTAAACCCTAGGCTGCCATTTGTCATTTTGAGAACCTATTGACTTCCCTAGGTGACATTAATGCCTATTGTAAGGAAGTGGTTGGGATTTCAGCCCATGGCTTCAATGGAGCATGGGCAGTCCTGAAATTCGTATGGGTAGGTATGGGCTTTGTTTTCTTGTACAAGAAGTCACTCAACCTCATGGGAGGTTGCTTCATTCTCACCCCCATTCGATTGTGAAAGGACCTAGCTTCATTCTCCATCCAAAAACGAGCTCCCAGCAGTGAGAAAACCAGAAATCGCGTCTTGGAATGAACCCACGTTTTGGGAAGCCAAAAACGCCCAGAATGGGTATTGGACAGTGAAATCCAATGGGGGATCCATTGGTATGAGCCTTGGGGCGAATTTGGGAGCAATGGCTACCCCAAAATCCATGGGAAAACCCAGTTTGGATAGCCCAGAAAATCAGTGACGGATTTGGGGTTATTTGTGCCAGAGTTGTGAGAAATCCAAGTGTGGATGTATGAACAGAGGACGGAATTGCTGAGTCCAGCTTGAAGTGTATGTGGCTTTGGGATTGAGCTCAGGGGACGAGCATCCTCCTCCATTTCTCATCGCATGCTTGAAAAACCCAACTGTGTGTTGGCTTAGCATGGCTGTCTGAGTGAAACTCTGACTGTGAGTGAGCCATCTAGTTCCTCCTTAGTGGATACACAGCCCAGCTCGGGGGTGATCTCTCAGCTGAAAGATTACAGGCTGGACAGAGATCTATGGTCGGGTGGAACGTTGTTCTCACATAGCCACTCGTTGGACATTTGCGTTGCAAGATAAGTATTCTTCGTGGATTAAATTATATGCATTATGTGTTTGCAGTGTGTTAATTCAGAATGTTATGTATTCATGAGGTTGAAATCGATATGATGTAGCTTAAGTAGGGGATTGAATTCTTTGCCTATTGATTGCTTGAAATAAATATGCTAATGCGAATCTATGCTTATATGTGTTGTTATGTTTAAATTTCGCTGTGTTTTATTGAAGTTTACATCTGTATAGAGAAGTTTTTAATTATTACAGATATATGAGTAAAAATATTGGGGCTAAGTTTACAAAAGCCCGGTGTGTTGTTAATGTTTCCTTCCCTGTGTTGTTCTAAGGAGAAGAGGACATTACACCATCAAATTGCATATGTACAAATACATGCTAAAGAAATACATTTTTTCTATATTCTAATTCTAACAAGTTGATCTTAACTAACTCTCAAGTGTCTAAATATCTTAATATCCCCCCTTAAGAACAACTTGGAATATGATTGAAGGATTTACAAAAGTGACACTATAGAAGAATGAAGGAGGCATTAGAGCCTATCCCCCGTTAATAACAAATCCCTTAACTCCTAGCATAAATTGAAGTTTAGAAAACTTCACTTCTGTAAGAGATTTTATGAAGATGCCTACAACTTAATCATATGTAATACAAAAGACCACTTTGAGAATGCGATTGTGAACAAGCTTTTTGATGAAGTGCATATGTAGCTCAATGTGTTTGTTGTACTGATGTTGAACTGGTTCTTTGGCGAGATTTACGGCACTCTAATTGTCACACCAAAGAGAATTTCGATGATGATGCTCGAATCCAAACTCTGAAAGGATCTATCGAAGCCACAAAGCTTCTTGATTTGCATTAGTTGTGGCTAGATACTATACTTCTGTTGAAGAAATAGCAAGAGCTTGTTGTTTCTTACAAGTCCAAGTGACAAGTCTAAAACCAAGACTGAAAACATAACCTGCAATAGACTTCTAAATATCAAGGTCGCCAACCCATCTGAAATATAAAACCAACCAATAAATGAGCCCCCCTTGGATTGTAATGAATCCCAAACTGAACTGTACTCCAAATATATCGCAGTATCATTTTTGTTGATTTCCAATGGCTTTCATGGAGTGTTTCCATATAGCGAGCAACAAGATCAACAGCAAAGGAAGGATCAAGACATGGATGAGTCAAGTATAAGAGACTACCACCAATAAGCCGAAAATACAAGGTGGCATTTACTGCAAGTGAAGTGAAAGTGGCAAAAAGTTCAGATTAGAAGGGAGACGAGGCTTGCGTTTGCAGGACTTGGATGACAAGAAAATAATGCAAACATCGTAAGTCTGTCATTTCAAATTTATTCTTAATGCTTGATTTCACATGGTTTAAAAGGGTGTGGTCACTACCAATAAGAATAAAGTCATCAACATAAAGAACAAGGATGATGAGATGGTTTCCTACTTTCTTGGTATAGACATTAGGGTTAGAATAACATCTATAAAAACCAATGTCAAGAAGAAAACTATATATTTTGGCATACCATACTCGAAGAGTTTGCTTAAGGCCATATAGGGATTTCTTAAAGTGACAGACAAGACTAGAGTCATTATGAACATAGCCAAGAGGTTGTTCCATGTAAATTTCTTGTTGCAAATCCCCATGCAAGAAAGCGGATTTGACATCCATTTAATGGACCTCCCATTTACGTAAGGCAATAAGGGCAAGAGCAAGGCGAATGGAGTTCATTTTGGCGACAAGGGCAAAGGTTTCATTGTAGTCAATTTCTTCAAGTTGAGAAAATCCTTTGGCAACTAATATTGTCTTAAACCTTTCAACACTTCCATCAAATACATCAATAGTTCGATAATACCCATTTACATTTGAAAATTAAATATGTGTAGTTTTACTTTGAATGGCAGTTGTCTTCTCTATGACTTTCTCTTCACTGTGATATCGCAGCCCCCCAATTGGATGACTTAAAGCTTTCAAAACTTTTTGATATCACAGAAAAAAAAATTTTAAAAAAAAAATCTTATAGCAACATGACCTTGACTTTTCTCTAACACGAATTTCTTCCTCAAATATGAATCTTGAAACTACGAATTTCTTCCTCAAATATGAATCTTAAAACTAGTTTAAATTTATAGACTCCAATATTTCTAAGCTCATTTGCTAGGTAGTTGTGCTACCGATACAAAGTAAATGCTTTATTTAATAATATTTAATTTTCAATCTATTAGTCACTTAAATGAATGTAACTTTTGCATTGGATCATAAACACTTTTAGAGCATTATATTCCAATAGTTTTTGGGCAACAAGTGCCTAAATCACATAGTTCTTATTCAAATTAAGATTTGGCAATTATAAATTCAATTCAAATTCAACTTTCCCAATAAGATTCACCATTCAATTCGTACGTACATATTTTCAAAATATAAATTATATTTTATAATTCATGTATCATATATAATATTTTTTTTTTTTAAATATAGCTTATAATTCATTCACATATATTATCCTAAAGTGTGTATATAATATATGTTATATATGACTAAACATAAAATATATAATATATTATAACCTTTTGTAACCTATATACATTGAGTTAACTCGTAATTATATTTTATAACCTTGCTATCATCGCACTGAGAGACGCTTCTACAACCTAGCACGGAGGAGATGTTGTCACAATCTGGGGAAGATGTTCTCACGTTATGTTCCCAACCACTATGGAGGAGATGTTGTCACATTACATACTATGTAACATAACATTCCAACATGGTAATAACTGAGCTGACATAATTTTTAATTAAATTTTTAACCATAACTTTTAAAGAATAGGAAAAAAGTAATAAATAAAACAATGTAAAAAAATTAAAAAATTAAACTATGAAAAAAAATAAAAGTAAAATAATGTAAAAAAAATAAAAAAATGTAAACAAATCCATCAAGTCCAAACCTCTATCCAACACTAGACAATAAAAAATGTTTGCATCTCCACGGATCTCTCGGCGCATGGTAGATATGGCGCATGGTAGATCTGGAGTTTATATGGGTTAGGTTTGTTTATCTAAATGATAACATTATAAATCTAATATAACATTGGTATATCCTCTATATATTATCTAAACAATAAACTTAAGTTATTGCGGTTGTCTGGAGGGAAATGAATACACAAACCGTGGCCACCATAGCAATAACAAGCCACATGGCATGTTTACAAGCTGAACCCTACAAAACATCCACAAAAATGCAAATGCTAGGGTTAGCAAGTAGTTGAGGGGGTCAAAATGCATAATTAGAGTTAGCAAGCCACACGTGCAATTGAATAAAGTACTCACTATGTGTCATCAGTTGCATGATCCTAGGGAGATAAGACGTTGCACTTTTGCCAAGGCGAATTTCAAAAGCCTAACCTAAGTGAATTTTATTTTTTGTTAAAGTTCGACAAATTTCAAAGCTGTAGGATAAAATTTTCCAAATCTTGTAACGTAGAACAGTGCAGAGCAAATGCAAGATGGCTGACTAAGATTCGACTCATTTCACAAAGTATATAATTGGGAGGAATGACCGAGTCGACCTACAAGTTGCAAGGCTAGCAACAAGAAGCCTAGGGCACACTAAGAACTAGCGGCAAGACAAATTCTGTGGAAACCAAATTCTATACGCCGTGTAAAGAATTTACATGAGACTTCCATAGTTCTTTATTTTTAAATCATGGGTTCTTTAAATTTAATGCCCAATATACGAAGGATTCTACCATGTTTAAATGGTACAAGATGCACTAATCAGCTTCAATGACAGTGGAGAATCTCCAAAAGTCATTTCAACTCTAGGCAAAGAAGAAGCATTCCCCTGGCTCCGAAGAAAGTATTATTTTCTACGAAGTAAAGGGTCTACAATTATCTTGATATCATTTGATTGACAGCATTTTTGGCATGAACGAGGCAAGGCCGCATTTTAAGATTCAATGGAGTCCAACCCTCCCTTTAGAGCTTACAATTATCTTGAACACAGAACCATAGATTGCAAGTATCCCTAGCATGAAGAAGTAATCCCTCATTTACATATTCTAGCGGCCCCAACAAATGGAGCCTTAATTCACTGTGTTGTTGAGAGTGTTGAACCAACCACCAAGGTTCCATTCTCGTTGTGGTTGCCACACCCAAATGGCATGTTAAAAAGCTATTTTTTATCATGTTTACTACATATAGGGATGGTTGGTACATGGGAAAGTGTGGAGACTACCCTCCCCAAACAAAACAAAATCAGGGTTTAAAACATAGCAAACCTGCCCTATATATATAAAAATATACTAATCTAAACATCAAAGTTTGAAAAATGAAGACCGTAAAAGCAATGTTGCCAAAAGCCTGGAAGTGAAGTATCCAAGGAGCGTTTTGCATATAACATATATTTGAATATATTTTATTGCATACATATTAAAAAACCATGGAGAATGCCAAATTAGTTGCATAAAATATGAAAACATACATATTTGTGCTACTTGTAGTTGAATATTACATTGAAAATGTCATCCATGGTAGATTCATCATTTGAGAATCAACCATTTAGTACACACAACATAGATGGCATTAACCATCTAGCATGCAAAAACTTACAAAGTTTTAAACTAAGTCATAGGAAGAAGACTATGACGTAGATGATAGGACAACACCTCTCTAGAAGATAAGATAATTTTATTAATGTCAAACATATGACCATAAATAGGTCAATAGGACTGTTAAGTACATCAATAAGAGAATCCAAGGTGGGAACACAAAATGTTGTTAGCAAAGAAAACATTAAATTAAATATATCCCACGTAAAGAAGATCAAAGGTCTAAAACCTAATAACATGGATCAAGGAATATATCAATAATGCACTTACGTGTCAATATTGCAAAGAACCAAAGACAATGAATCTCCAAGGGGGGGCATCTCACCTTATGGGTAATCAACATCCCCTGATGTTATCTCTCCTATCATCTGAGACCGAAGGGAAGAAACTCCTGATAGATTATTGGCCAGAGGATCTAAGAGAGCAAGAAGAAATGGTGCAAGGTTGGGATGTAATGCCTGGCACTCGAGACCCAGAAGAGGTATCCTAAATGTTGGTGCAATGTGTGTTGTCCCGAGATCTTAAGGGACATGTCCATGAGAGTCTCACTACTCAAGCATAAAGGGTATCCCAAGGTCTCATCAATCTAATGATTGTTGTAGTACTATTGTTTGTGTGCCTCTTGGTACCTCTATCTACTGAAATCTCCAAGAAGAAATCTGTAATTGACCAGACAAAGTTTGTTTTGGTCTAGAGTGGACGAAATGAGCAAGATCTAAACAAGAGGACCTCCCCCTTAAACAATGACAAGCATCTCTGATTTGGGTAACAAAAAAATATGGATATACGATTCCGGGTCTCCCTGAAAAGGCAGTAAAACCATCTTCCAATCTCATTGATGGGGCACCTAAAAATGAAGTGCTCCTCTGTCTCAATCTCATGAAGATGGTAGAGCCAGCAAATCCTATCCCCTTGATTGATATGGACAATTTCAAGATAATTGTTCACGCCCATGTCACCAAACGCTACAATAGTGGGGTAGAACCCTTATGAATAGTTAGCATATTTAACTTAAAGTTGTGGTTATATCATTTATTAATATTTCTCTGGTACACACTAAAATAATAATTAGACCAAAAAAGTTGTGTTAAAATGAGCAAAGAAATCCTCTCCAATGCCACAAGAATGCATCTCCAATGCTACTAGAATTCCTCTCCAACGCCACCAAAATGCTTCTCCAGCACTTCAGTTTCGAATCCAAGGTAAATACTCGGAAAATCAATCATTGTTATGAGTTGTCAACTGCAAAGCAACACTTAACACTAGAGAAACATGCAGCACCAACAAATACTAAAGCGAATTATGAATGAGAATTAATTTAGGGTTTGTAATTGTTCAATGTGAGAGGGCGCTGGTGGGACGAATTCGGAAAGTAAGGCAGGGAATAGTTTTAAGTTTTTTTTACTTTATTTATATTTTGTGTTGGTCCCACATAACACAAAATGAGAGCAATAGCAACATATCATGATTCACAAATCACATGGGTCACTTGCACATTTCGATATATAATGAATAATTGTATTTTAGATTTCAGGTTTCAAAAAGCAAAAACACACTGTAAAATCAGCGAAAAATGTAATCACAATTTCACAAGACCTAAAAAAATTGTTAAAATGAGAAGAAAACCTCTCCAGCACTACAAGAATGGATCTCCAACGTTATTAGAAGACCTCTCCAACACCATCAGAATGCTTCTCCAGAGTTTCAAATCTGAGGTAAATACTCAGAAAATCAATCGTTGTTACGAGTTGTCAACTCCAAAGCAAGACCCAACACCAGAGAAACGTGCAGCACCAACAAATACTAAAGCAAAGGGTGAATATGAATTAATTAAGGGTTTGTAATGGTCTAATGGCGCCAGGGCTGATGGGACCCAGTGGAAAAGCAAGGCAGGGAATAGTTTAAGGTTTTTTACTTTCTTTTTTTCGAGTGTTGGGCCCACATGAGGATACTCATGGATGTCCCATGCCTCGTGAGGAAAATGTAGGCAGCCAAGATGTGAGCTTAAGGGGTGGTACATGCCCCCTATGTGCACACATATTTCAAGTATGGCTGGGTTGTAGCCATGACATATCCCATGTCCCTGAAATGGCATCCCTGTATGGAGTGCGTACCAGAGGTGTGGGTATGCATACCTGTGGTATCCATGTTAAGAAGAGATGAGGTTGGATGCAAGTCACAGACAAATTTGGTGGAATATCAATAGATACCTCTCAAACCGGGCATTTAAACCAAAATAAGTCTTTGTAATGCAACACAACTCTTGGGGGGTTGTGTTTCTCGAAGCACTTTTAACAAATGAAAAAGAATTTGGTTTAACTTATAACAATAGTTAACGGAATTTTGAAGAACTGGAACATTCTGGGAACAGAAGAGATAATAATATCAATCATAGGCTACTGTGTATTTTTCTCTGATTTAGAAGATCGCAATGATTTTTAAGCAACATACTTTGTTTATGAAAAGAACCAGCCCGTTGATGAAATATTGGACAGCGGGATTTGATCCTTTAAAAAATTCCCCTAGTGTGACATTTTGTATGGGTTTAACCTGGCTGGCATGGAGGGACCTAGGTTATTGCTGCGCCAACCCTTGGAATTCAAGTATCCATTGGTATTGCAAACTATTGGCAACTGCCTTTACTAAAAGTTTCAAAATCATGAAGGATAGAAGAAACAACCAAATATGTAAAAAGGAACCATTGATCAACCAATCTGCAACTGTGTAAATAAGCATTATAGTACAGAAATGCTCCAGTAAAATAAAGTACATATTTTGAATACAAACACTGGACAAAAGTATCACTCCAAAATTTCAAAATGAGGTCCTCAAAGATGAGCAACTTCGAATGGAAAACAATGGGTAAAAGCAATGAAATAAACATCCCAAAGACAATGTCTAAACAACAAAAGAAAAATGTAAAATACAGAAAACTTTCCATAGTCCTACAATTAGGAGAGAATTTCAAAATAACTGTTAAAAGTTTTACATTGTTTAGCTCGACTGTCTTCTCCACAATACAAAGGCAAACTCAACTAGTTGGTACAGCAGCACATATTTACAGCAGTAAGGGTTCATTTATTGCAGGTACGTATAGTACTACTAGTAGTATGGCACCAATTTGCCTTGGTTCCTGTGCACAGCAGAGTGTGAGTGAGGCACAGTTATGTAGGAGAGTAGAGGGTGTATGCATGCATGCACTGATCTCAGTATATTGCCGTCTTCAGTTAAATCCACTTTGCTGTTGTTCCAGATTTAGCAATTTCCAATTTTGCTTCAGTTCAATTCAGTTTTAAAATACATGCCTAATCTACGCTTAGACAGTATGCCTATCCCTAGGTTGCCTAAGGCACTTGCATGCGTAGGATTTCAGTTTAGGCAAAAGGGCATTTCTCAAGGAAGAGGATGCATGCTTGCATGCTCCAGTTCATCTTCCAGTGGAGGTGCACTTATCTGACACACTTATCCACGCAGCAAGAGCCAACTCGGTAATCAGATAAGGTTTAGCATTTGATTGAGTCACCTTGAGCACTTCATGCATGTGACCAATATCTTCCCTGGTTTTCCTATCCTATAAAGGAGATGCAGGGCACACCGTTGGTTAGTGAGTTTTTGGCTTTAAGCTATCGCAGTGTATTTTCTCGGTATTCAACAGATAACAGATGTGATTGAGAGTTCAGATCTATGTACTTGCTGTTATTATGTTTCTGTAGTGTGTGTTTGTAGACTCTAGGAATCAAAGATTGTTGTTTTGATAGGTTTCCAAATTTGGAGTTACCTAGGGTTATTAGGATTACTCCTCGAGTGAAGAATCTACTTGGCATGGTCTGAAAAAACACATGGTATCAGTGTACTTTTGCTCAAACTTTCCAGAAATTTGTGCATGGATAGGACTGCAACCTGTAAAAGGGAGTTGTCAGAGGGGTGGGATATCTGAGCTTCAGTAAAGGTAGTAGATCTAGACCTGAGAAGGGTTGGGGGGTGAGATGCCTAGGATCTTCCAATGATTGGAAAGATTGTGTTTGATCTTAATTGTTGAGCTGTTTTCATGTTTGTTTCAAGAGTTGCGGTGATGACTAGTCACAGTCTACAACATTGTCACAGGTTTGGAGCACACTCCCAACTTTGTTCCATGGAAGTGTAGCCTACAGATTCTGGTACCTTGTAGAGATGGAGGTCATACTTCCTAGAAATCTGAAGGAGTTAGTCAAGCGCAGTAGGAAATCGATCAAAGCAAAACGAATCATTCTAATCTCTCACATCATAGACAAGAAGACGGCCAAGGAAGTGCATACTACCCTATTCATGTTACATAAAGTAACATGGTTTGGGTTTGAATTTGACTTCGACAATGACAAAATTTGATTTGAATTCGACTTTCTCAATGAGATTCGGAAAAGGTTCATTGTTAGGTTCGAATATATATATATAGCATAACATATTAATATATACGATAGTTTATATAAAATAACCTCTTAATATTTAATGTATACTATAACCTATAATCCTAATTAGTATTGCATTATAAACTTTATGATGAGTTGAAGAGTTTAAAAGTTAGGCGTGAGCCAACACGAATGTGAACATTTTATAACTGGACAACAAAGATAATGCAAAGACCAGCCATATTTGATGGACAAAGAGAATTCGAGAAGGGGGAAGAACCCACTGGAATAGAGTCCACAAGTGATGGGGTTGGGACAAATGCAGAGTCCAGAGTGCAGACTCCACAAAACCATGCACGGATCCTTTGAGGGCATGCATTTGAAATGTTCTAGGAAAAGAACAATGGTAGTTTAACAAGTAACCAATTTTATTGTACCTTGTTTACATTCCTTATTTTCAATCTTATATGCATCCAATGCTACAAGTGAACTTAAGAAACAAAGCAGAATTTGTGAGTGAGACTCGGCGAATTTGATCTTCATCTTTGAGATTCACCAAAATTAGAACCCTAACGTTCAAATCCAATGAACCCTGTGACTTAGATCTTACACCAAAGTGAGAACATGTCCAAAAGAAAGCTCTTGAAGTACAAATTGCCCAATGCCTGCATGAGCAAGACCATCTAATGAAGATCACAGAGTTGAGAGATTGGCTAGTTGCAATTAGTGACAAGATACAAGAGAATGAGCTATAGTGTACATGTGCTTGTGAGAAACTATTGTGGAATGCATTTGTCAGTGAGGAGAGACAACATTGAAGACCATTTCATCCAGCGATGAAAATGTACTAGACGTAGTCCTCATTAGGAAGGTAAGGAAGACTCAAGGTCTTCTAACTAGCAAAAGAAAGATTTAAGCCATACCAAGTGGCTTCGAGTGCAACATGCATGGCCACTGTGCTTCTCAATGGCCTGAGAAGAAGAAACGGGAAAGGGTAAGCAGCAGCAACAGCAAAAGCAATTTGCAAGAAGTGCAAAAGCCTCATGTGTGGGCAAGTTAACTTTTAGGGTTGACACAACCTTTGACAAGATGTCATGCCTTTCCACCAACACAAGTTCAGGTGTTGGATGGCATGTTCACAATGGAGACTCAAGGCATATGACAGCAAACAAATTAACTTTCTTCAGGTTGAGGAACAAGATACCAGCATGCAACTGGAGTTCAGTGATGATGGCAAGTACCTAGTGACTAGGTTGGGTTCTATCTCATTTTGCATGCCAAAAAGAGAAGTTTTGGAGCTTCATGCTATATTGTATGTTCTTGGTAGGACTAAAAATCTACTTTTTGTTTCTTGCCTAACAAATTTGGAGTGAAAAGCTGAGTTTGATGAACAGCTAAGTTGCACGAAATCGGGAAACGTCTGGTAGTTTCCGAAATGGGGACGACAGGAAACGCAACCCTCCAAAAATAAAAATGCCAAGGGAAACGCCATATATCTATGTGTGTGTGTGTGTGTGTGTGTGTGTGTGTGTTAAAAACATATTAACTTGCAAGAAAAAAAATAATGACACATAAACAACATTTTAGAAGGAAAACCATGTCTACATCATTGATTACATATATAAAAGTGCACCTTAATAAAAATGGAAAAAAAAAAACAATTTTTGAGCCCATTTGAGGGACCCACAAACCTCTTGGTCGTCCATACGAGCCCACAAAAGGAAGAATTGACACCGAAACACCACCAGTACGAGCCGAAACTCCGTTGAAACATCGGTGGTCGTACCGTACAACGTTTCGCAATCGTGAAACATCGTACGGTACGATCGTCGATGTTTCGACAGAGTTTCGTACTGGTTTCGACGTTTCAAGAAGTTTCTGGGACAAGTACGCATGTTACCTAGGCATTTCCTGCAACATAGATGACCAAGGAGTGATCATCATAAGACATAGCCCTGATCTTGGTTGAGTCTTAGCCAAAGGAGTTAGAGAAAGTGAACTTTACAGATTGCTAGCAAGCAACTTTGTTGACTAGCAATGCCAATTTGAGCTTTGGAACAGAAGATTTGATCACCTAAAATGTGCTTATTTGCCTCTTTTAAAGGATACAGTGGTCATATTTCCTGATTTCAAGGTGGAGGAGAAGAGTGTGCAAAGGATGTACACTCATCAAGCATGCCAAGGTTGCTTAAAGCTTTCTTGAGTAGCAAACACAAATCAAGCGGGATTCCAAATCTGATCCATTCATAAGTCTATGGACCAATGTCTTCAACATCATTGACATGTAAGCCCACGGAGGGGTAGAGCTATTGGTAATGAGTAATTGAGATGATAAGTTGTAAATGGAAGGTCATAAGTTCAAATCCTCGTGGGTGCTTACAAAAAAAACATCATTGACATTTAATCTTTATTATATTACTTTCATTGATGATTCTTCAAGGAAAACTAGATATACTTTATGAATATCAAGGATAAGGTCTTTAACAAGTTTCGAGAGTTCAAAGCTCTTATTAAGAACCAAACAAGTAGGTAGATCAAGGTACTAAGATCAGACAATGGAGGGGAATATGCCTCCAATGATTTTGATTCATTTTGCAAAGCTAGGACTAAAGAATTTACAATGCCTTACAACCGACAGCAAAATAAGGTTGCCGAATGAAAGAACAAATCCATTATAAAGACTGCTAAGTCTATGCCATGACTTAGATCTGCCTATGTTTTTTTGGGAAAAGGCATGTTATACAACAGTCTACATACTAAACATATGTCATCAAAATGTTGAACAACAAGACTCTAAGGAAACATTCACAGGGGAGAAACTTGATGTTTCTAATTTCAGCGTTTGAATCCAGTTTACATTCATGTTCTAGAGGAGAAGAGGATGAAGCTTGAACCCTCTAGTTTTAAAGGTATTCTAGTTGGCTACAATGAGTCCTATAGGGATTACAACATCTATGTTCCATCTCACAGGATGATAGTAGTGAACCAAGATGTTAAGATTGATGAAGATGCGTGAGCCTTTTTCAGGCTCACAAGGTCCTCCAGCAGAGGTTGAAGAGGTTGAAACAATCATTGTCCCAATTGCTAATGCATAAAAACCAGCAATCGCAAATTGAAATCAGCCAAGTTCCAGTGCAGGAACAAAGACAATGTTACCTTCTAGGATAGCTAGGAAGACAAGGTAGCTCACCCAGGCATTGCAGAAGGTAAGAGGAGGAAGTTGGTGCTCCAAAGACTTCTTTCTAGGTAAGTAATCTTCCAAAGAAATTTCTCAATTATGTTGCACTGATATCTTCCATTATTGATGTTAAGCCTTCAAGTTATGAGAAGGCAATAGAGAAGCAAGTGTGGCTAAAATCCATGGTGGAGTACAACTCCATCATGAAGAATGATTGTGCCTAGACCAAAAGGGAAATCAAGTGTTAATTCCAAGTGGTTGTACAAGGTGAAGTATGTGGTTGATCATAGCATAGAGAAGTACAAGGCTCGGTTCATGGCGAGAGGATTCTCCCAGAGAGAGAGGGAGTTGACTATGAGGAGACTTTTGCTCTAGTTGCCAAGTATAATTATGTCAAGACTATCATGTTTTCAACAACAGTTTTTGATCGGTGGTTATATCAGATGAATGTAAAGACAACCTTCCTCAATGGTTTGATTGAGGAAGAAATATACATTAATCAACTGAGAGGGTTTGAGGTGCATAGGCAAGAGAGCAAACTGAAGAAAATCCTTTACAAGCTAAAGCAAGCAATGCATGCTTGGTACTCCAAGATCGATGAGTACCTATTAGGTTTGGGCTTCACCAAAACTTTTGCAAATACCAATCTTTATTATTTATTAAATAGATTTGATTTGTTTGTTTTGGTCCTAAATGTAGTGGACATATATGTAAATGACCTATTACTTATAGGGAGTTATAAAAAGCTCATAGCAGAGTGCAAGGCAGAGTTGGCATGTGATTTCAAGATGAAAAACATTACACCAATGCACTATTTCTGAGGTGTAGAGGTGTGGTAGAGTCTAGGTGAGGTGTTTCTAAAGGAGCATATGTAGGAAATTGAGATTCTGAAGAGGTTTCAGATGATGAATTGTAAAACCTTAGCTACTCCTATGGTACCAAATCTGAAATTGCATGCTAATTTGTATTCCTATTTATTTGGTAGATCCTCAGTGTATAGACGATGGATTGGATATTCAAAATATCTACTCAATACCAATGTAATATATGTTTTACAGTGAACTCCTCGAGCCGATATACGGATGAGTCAAGGCCGATTCATTGAGTAGCTATAAAAAATGTGTCCCATTATTTGAAGGGCATGGTACATTATGGTACAAGGTATGCAGGAGATTGTGAGTTAAATTTGCATGGGTTTCTTGATTATGACTAGGTAGGGGATGCTAGTGACAAGAAGAGTACCTCACGTTGTTGCTTCAGTTTGGAATTTGAATTCAAGAGAGATATCTTGGTTCAACAAGGAGCACGCATCATTAGCATTGAGTTCAACAGAGGCAGAGTACATGTAATACCCCAATGTTTTAAGCCTCGGACATTAATTTTGTCCTGTTATTGTGGCACAAGGTGTCGAGACTATGTACTTGGACATTACTGTTATTATTATTGTTTAATAAAATTAACTGGCTCAACATGGACTACAAACGAGAAAGGGGGAACATGGTTTCCACTTGTGCGGGTGTTGGGGACTAGGAGTTGTTACTCTCCCTGGACCCTAACATTACTTGTTGGACCCTATTCTTGATTATTTTAGCCTATGGAGTTACTATTGCACCTTATTAATGGTTTAGTGGACCCCTCTTGCACTAGTGCGCCCTAATGAAGATTTGATGGGTCCCACTTGGTGAATGCGCCCTCCTTGGATGAGAGATACTCTTTTGTTGGCCACACTTGCACTAAGGCGCCCTCTCCCTAGATTCTAGGAGTTATAAGCTAGATTTTAGATTCCACCTCCTTTATTTTTGCCTCCACCTCCACAAGTGCACCCTTGATCCCCAAATCTAACTGGAGTTCCCTATTTGTGTGCTTACAGGTCACTGATGACCCTATTGGACCCACTCTTTCACCGCTCATGACTAATGCACCCTCCTTGTGCTCCACTCCTTGGTTTTTGGCAACTCCTCATGGTGCTCATCCGAGAAGGGTATCTCCTAACCTAAGCCACCACTCAATCAATTCGAGTTAAGTCTCCATGATGAAGCCTAACCACACCTTAACCAATTCGAGTCGATCTCCTTGGGTTCGAATTGCCTTCCTTGAGCTTTATTTATAGATGAGCTATCTCCTTGTTGTGCTAGTTAGTGAGTGGGTTGGATGGTGCTCATTGTGACTTGTGTTATATGTGAGAGAGTGATGTTACCAGAGAGTTTGTGGTTGTTTACCTTTGTTCCCTCAAGGACCATTACTTGTCCCTAATCTAGCATGTAAAGCCATTGGGTGAGGGTGGAGATATCCGAAGGGCCATGGTGAACGCGGGTAGTCACAACTCACCGGGTAGTGTAGACGGAAGGGAAAGTAAGTGGTGAGGGAGTGAACTACGGCTACTTTGGTTGAGAGTACCTCTACTTGTCGAACCATGTCCTCAGCTCAAGGATGACTAACATGATGAGAGATGCATGAGCATAGCATGTCTATGCTTAGGAGGAACGAGGTCGTGTTGAAGCCAGTTGCATTCTTTGAGATAAGTAATTGTTTGTGTTATTTATTTTATTTTATTATGCATATGTGTCGTGGAGGCTAACTTGATCTATATTTATGTTTATGGATGTTATGTTAGCAGTTGAATGCAGGATGGACGATCCTCGTGCTTATCTATGTTATATGGATTATTATGTTAATAGTTGACTGTAGGAGGATGGCCTTCGTGCGATATAAAACCTGGACTGCAAAGAACCTTCTCTATCTTCTCTATCTCTCTATTCTCCCATGGCTAGATGGTTGTAGATGGCAGCCATCATTCCTGATTTCTCACATGCTTAGATGGCTGTAAATGGCAGCCATAAGATTCGATTTGTAGTGTACTCAAATGGTTGTAAATGGCAGCCATAAGATCCAATTTGTATTGTGTCTACATGGCTGTAAATGGCAGCCACAAGATCTGATTTGTTTTATGTTAGATTGCTATAGATGACAGCCATAAAATCTAATTGTATTAGTAGTGACTAATGCCTGGAGGGACGGAAGCCATGAAATCTGATTTTACTAATGAATGATGGCTATAGGGGGCAGCCATGGGATCTAATTTTGAAGGCTGTGGATGGCAGCCTGTGTCTGTGCCTATTACGGTTCATGTGGCTGTTAATTCTCACTATCTAACCATACATTTAGCACACACATAACAAAATAATAATATAACCTCGTGTGAAAGACAATCGGAACACACTGGGATGACAACTATTGAATACTTACAATCATGCTATCTTGCACATAGGCTAAGCATATGTCCTTAACTGTTGTAGGAACATTGGATATGTCTACCATCGTGTTTTACTCATACACATTCAATGTAGCAAGCACAACATATTTACCTTACATAGCTGGTGCTTTAGGAAAGGAAATGTTCTCATATGCTTGCATTACAATTAATAAGGCTGAATGTTTTAATCTATAGGCTTTTGGCATGCTGGCCTAGCCACGGATACCTTATTCCGCTATGCATTACCCTTAATCAGGCTTCCCTTGGGTTTCCTGGTGTCTATGGCCTTGGATTCGGGGTCGGGCACACCATAATACATGGCAACCAGCACTGCTAGTTCTGAAGCCATCTGGTTATGCAAGTTGATAGCAGAGCTAACAAGTGAGATGTTGGAGCCTACTTTGGTCTAATGTGACAAATAAAGTTGTATCATAATCTCTGAGAATCCAGTATTCCATGGCCGCTCCAAGCACATCGACATTAGGTACCACTTTCTCTAGGAAAGGTTCAGAAGGGAGTAGTGGCTTTAGAGTATGTTCAGGCAAATCAGTAGGTTGCAGATATCTTGACTAAACACCTGGCAAAGGGAAAGTTTGAGATGTTCAGAGAAAGACTGGGTTTGATAGAGAACACTTTCCTAAGGAAGGACTGTTAACGAAGGTGCAATCAGTGATTAGGTACAACAGCAAGTCCTACAATTACAAGAAGGGCATATTTATTGCAGGTCTGTACAGCAACACTGTGATCACAGTTTGCCTTGGTTCCTGTGGATAGCAAAGTGTGAGGGAGACATAGTTATATAGGAGAGTAGAAGGTGCATGCATGCCTTCAACATGCATGTGCCAATCTTAGTATATTTCCAGGCCACATACATTAATTCAGCATGCATGGGCCAATCTTAGTATAGTTTCAGTTTTGCCACCTTCAGTTAAATCCAATTTAATGTTGTTCAAGATTTAGCAATTTCCAATCTGCTTCAGTTCAGTTCAATTCAGTTTTAGAATGCATGCATAATCTATTCTTAGACAGGGTACAGATCCCGAAGTTGCCTAAGGCAATTGCATGGGTAAGAATCCAGTTTAGGGAGAGGGCACAGTTCTCAAGAAAGAGGATGCATGCGTGCATGCTCCGATTTGTCTTCCAGTTGAGGTGCACATATCCATGCAACTAGGGTGCGCTAGGTAATTCGGCTAGGGTTAGTGTTTCACTGAGTCACCTTCAGCACTTCATGCAACTAGATACATTGTATCTTCCCTTGTCTTCCTATTCTATATAGGAAATGCGGAGCACACCACTATGTTGGTTAGAGAGTTTTTGGTTGAGGTATTGCAGTGTATTTTCTTCTTTCCATATTCAATAGAAGATAGAAGTGATTGAGAGTTCAGATCTGTGTGCTTGCCATTATTATTTTCTGCTGTGTGCACCTGCAAATTTTAGGATTCAAAGATCGTTGTTTGGTAGGTTTCCAGCTTTAAAGTTACATAGGGTTTTTAGAATTATTCTTTGATTTCAGAATCCCCTTACCATGGTCTGAAAAACAACAAGAACAACAGAAAAACTTGTCATTATAGGATTAAAACAACAAACAAAAAGGGCAGATGTTGGAGACAGAAGAATAGCAGGCCCAGCATTAAAGTTACATAGGGTTTTTAGAATTATTCTTTGATTGCAGAGCCCCCTTACCATGGTCTGAAAAACAACAAGAACAGCAGAACAACTTGTCATTATAGGATTAAAACAACAAACAAAAAGGGCAGATGTGGGAGACAGAATAGCAGGCTCAGGAGCAAGACAATCAGCCCCCAGACCAACAAACTAATGGTCAAGAAAAAATGTCGGAAGAAGACTAAGGGAAGCAGGTTAAAGAAGTGACAAGAAGAACAGGGAAGCAATCCTTTAAAGTGTAACTATAATTAGAGGTGAAAAGGAAACAAGGAGCGAGGTCCAACGAGGAGTTTCCAGGTCTAGGGACTTTTGAAATGGAAAGCAAACCAACTCCTCCAGAAAAGTAACAACAGAAAGGAAGAAAATCAAAAAGAGAACCACCATAAACCAATGGACAGAATCTGGTAGAGATGGGTATGCAATACCAGTACCACTTGAAACAAAGGGATTTTATTAAAAGCAAGAAACAATATAGTATGTCAGTGTTAGGGCCTCTACCTGCAATATGCAGGCTTGCAGCCAGATTTATTAGAATCAAGGTTCTATAGTTTTGTGATGTACATTCATTGTTTGTTTTTCTTCAAATTCAAAAGCAAACAGATGTGCAGCTTAAATATCTTTTAAGAGAAGTATCATGATATTATGACAAGAAAAGCTACTGAAGATATATAGAAGCTAGAGGGAAAGTAATAACTAAGGATGTTCACCTTCCATAATTCTTTCCAAATCTAATACAAAAATACCCAAGTTACCAGGATACGGATACGGATTCGGATACCAATACAGATTCGGATACGGATTCACTAGATTTTTTAAAACCCAGGATCCGGATACAGCGGGGAAACGGCAAGTACAAAAAAATATAAAAATATAGAGTGAAGAATCAAAACTATTTATGAAAATAAGTTATTGCCACAAAAGAGAGTTTATGTACCATAACTGATAATTTGATGAGTTGTAACCATAATTGATATTGATAATTTTAAAAACCATTTCAGCATGAACTTGAAGCAGGTCATAATAGTGTTTTTGTGAGCCACACCCACATGTCCCTATCAGGAGGGAATAAAGTGGTTTTCTTGAAGGCTATGGCAAGACCATATAACAGTGTAGATGAAGTGAGCAACAACATAGCACATAAAGATAGATCAGCCTTCGACAACAGACCTTGACCATAAAGATAAATCAAATAAAAACATTGAGAGCATATCTTGATATTGATATATCAGAGTTCAAGAGCAGATCTTGACATAAGGATAGATCAGACCTTGAGCAGGAATGGGTTTCACACTTTTAGCCATTAGTTGTTTAGGGTTTTTTAAGTTTTTCATTAAAAACATTTCTTGGGGGGGATCAATGGATCATAGAAGCACTGGAAGTTTCAGGATCCGTTTGAAAATTTCAGGAATTATTTGATTTTTCACAGGATCCGTTTCATAGGACCAAGATACGTTTCCTTCTGCAGGAGATCCATTTCCATGATGGATCCTCGGATCCGATCCAGATACGTATTGGATCCGCAGATTTACAGATCCTACACACTGGATTGGCGGATCCGGTAACATAGAAAAATACTTTCCTAAATGGCATACACAATCTTGTTGCTTTAATCTGCATGCAGTATGCAGCTGGAACTGCAACCTAACAATCATTGAAAGATATAGTAGCATTTATTTCTTACATCATTCTAAATAAAATAAGATGACATGCCCATTAATAATTATCCATTGCAATTTATGCCGAACTCTTACCAACCCTGCAACATACTGTTTGGGCTTTTCCCCAGATCCTTTCATAATTTCTCCTCGAGAAGGTCCAATTCAAGAATTAATGGTTGCTTTTCCTACTACTCTTTTCTTCAATACCTGACTGACCAAATCGAGCTCTTAAAATCTCAAGAACTTCCTCTATTTTTACATTTTTAACTGCAAGCAACACCATGGCATGATAAAGAACATCAGCCATTTCTGAAGCAGTGCGTGACTTGTCTTCGTTGTCTTCTAGGGTATGGCACAATTCACTAGCTTCCTCACTGCAAAATAAGCTGGCATCATGTTAGAGGAGAAAAACACAAGAAAAAATGGCAACATACAGAGGATGTTGGGTACACACAAAATACAAGTTCGGAAAGAACATCCAACAAAATTATCAGTTAAAATAGATACTGTAATAGCTGAACAAATTCATGAAGAACAACTATATTGCTGAGCAGAATGGATATAAAATAGCGCACAAGGTTCTACAATAACTGTAAAATGCAAGAGAGGCATTCAATTATTCCATTGCATGAAGCACAATCCAACAAGAAACAGGAAGGTGAATATACCTGCCACTTTTAGGGATCATTTACGTCATAAGTTCATACTTAGTAATTGAATGTTTTTAACATTCAGAAATTCATGATCTACTTCTGGCTAATATCTAAGAATCAATGTTCCTGGTTCCACAACTATCTGGAACTTCGGCAAGCAAAACAAACAAATGCATCCAAGAGACGTGTGGAGACACCACCAAATTTTAGGGAATATCACAGGGGACATCAGAGAAGACCCTGTCTGAAATCCTTAAAAAATAAAAATGTAAATATATGAAAAACTTAAATGATATATCCAACTGTTAGGTGTTAACACATGAAAAACAATGACAAATATTATCCATGATTAGGGTTAAAGGTTTTCTTGGTTTTTATTTTTGTTAACCCTTTTCAAAGGATCAATGGGCAACTTCAAGGGAGCATCAGGGTCCTAATTTTCCGGGGGAGCATCCTCACGATGCCAAGAAAATGGGAACATTCACCTTTTTGGGTGAAACTTTTCCACATTGGTTTCCCCGTGAAACGTTTCCCACAAGCCTTCCCTGTCCCAAGAGCGAGAGGAGTACAACCCTTACCTTAGGGAGCATATGCTCGTGTAACAATGCTAATAATTGTTAAGTCTTTGACTACATAGATACTAGCATTTCAGACCCTTATCATTTTCAATAAACTAACAATTTTTAATTAGCAGAAGTGATTTGAGAACTATCTTCTGAAAGCACACAATTTTATAAATCTAACCACACATGAAAAAGAGACATTTATGGGACAGCCGGCAAGATCATTATTGAAGCACATGGGTGATAAAGGCATATCCAATCATGTTCTAGCACTACAAACTTAGAATAGAACAAACTAAAAATAAATAATAGACATAACCAGAAGTAATTGAACCAAGATGAAAAGTGATTTGTTCAGCTATTCTATTGTATAGAATAGTTTGAAATTTGCTCAACAACCATAAGAAAGGAAACGAGAATATATTCATCCTATCCATGTGATTATTTGCAAGGCATCTAATTCTACAGAGTTGTCTAACCATGTAGCAAACAACCCTCTCTGTTGGCAATTTGACGGATTCCAGTGATGAACAATTGTGATTCTGACAATGAAAATCTGTAATTTCACACATTCTGAAGTGTAGATGGATTTCTAGACCCCCATTTTCTTAGGAGCTTATGGAAAAACCAAACTGATACTTGTACTGCTGAGGGCAACAATCAAAACTCTCTAGATGGATGCCTCGAAGGAGGATACAAGGGAAAAAGAAGGAATCTCAATGCCCACTGAATATGCTCATTGAAGATGAGGAAACATTGCAATCCTGCAGACAATCCACCTCTGTCTATGTGTCTCTCCTACCATCCAAGGCCGGCGGTGAGAAACTCGTGATAGAGGGCTGTCCCAAAGCACTTGAAGAAGAGATGATCCACAGTGTGTCTAGCGGCCTTAGGGAAGCAGCCTGGTACTGCGACGGAGACACCAAGCTTGAGAAATTCTAACATGTTTCAAGATGGTTGATTTGGGAGGTATTGTTGGGGCACAGCACTTTGAAGTTGTTCCACAATTTCATGGGTTCCTTTTCCTCAACACAATAATACCTCAAAATGCCTTCCACTAAGAGTAACGATGCCGTGTATCTCTTCCCTGCGTTGTAGTGCCTCAAACTTTAGCTCCAGTGGGTCTTCCAGCGGGGGATTAACTATGGACATGTACATCCATAACTCTCGACTCTTAAAGAGTGTTATTTGAATTTTCCAACAGTCATAATTTGTTCCGTATAATTTGTCTAGACCTTGGCAAGATACATTCTCCAGAATTAAAATAGATTCTCTGCAATAGATCCTCACACCTATGCACTACAATGACTACATCTTTTAAAATAGTGTCCAGTCCTTTTCTGTGTAAACAACAGAGCACAACAAGGTTTGAACCCATATCTCCATGCTCTTGCCCAAGAAGTTTTGCCAAATCTCTTACAATAAAAACCTTGAAGGCAATGGAGAGCAAACCATTAATAATCCCAATTCAGACTTACCTCAAAGGACACATTACCTCCTGAAGCTGCACTTCAAATGTGTAAAAGTACCAAGCACAAAATGCAAACCCAAGGGTAACTCGGAGAAGCTACCCACTGTCACCTCAGTAACTCAATCTTCAAATTAAGGTTGGCTCTTCTCCAACACAAGGGGGCATAGCCAAGATAGAATTGCTAAGACAATGACATTGAGGCTTAAGGTGATGTGAAGAGATTGCTTAGCAAAATATTGTGTTTTGGTAGTATAGAAAAATGGGTGATGGGAGATAAGGGACTAGTGCCCATCCATTATAGGGCAAATGAAGTCGAGGGTTATTAAGACAGGTATTTTATGAATAGTTAAGGTAAACAAAGCTGATAATAGCCTGATATACATGCCACAATTCACCTCAACTTGTTGCTAAATAATGCTGAAATAACGTGGAGGGACACTAAAAGGTGTCACACTCAAACCAAACTATGAGGGTGTGTCCTACAATGAAATGTTAAGCCAACAACAACTTTTAAAAAGATGATAGATGTGAGATAACATTGAGAAATAAGACTTCAAAGGGGGAAAAGAGGGAAACATTCCTCGCATTAAGCCCCTTCCACATAGTAGATATACTCTTCCTTTTGGCCTCTCAAGCATGTTCTTGGCAAGTACTCTAGCATACACAAACAACAATTAGAAACCCAAAATATTCTCTTCATAGAAAGAACAACCCAAAGATTTCCATAACCCTTCCATTAGATATTCAACAAAGCTCCAAGAAGAGAGAAATCCTCACAAATCAACCAATGAATGAGAAAGGACTGCTCTTTATATAGAGTATAGCTCAACTTTCTTTACAATAAAACAATAGTTTCTTCCCCTAGATCCACTATTTGCTCAATAAACTCTCCAAATATAGCATAAAGTGGTTTAAATACACTTTTCTCTCCAAGTAAATCAATAAAATAATGGTAATTCATAACCAACTCATGTTGTGAAGTGAACAAAGGATAAAATAATACGGTGGCTATGCAAAGCATCTTCTCGAAGATGGACATCTCCTTCTTCAAGAGAATGAAACAAGAGGTACGTCCTTGAAATGGGATGTGTGGCTCATCTAACAAGAGTGCACCCTCCAAGTGGCACGTGTGGTCAAAATGTGGAAAGATTTTTTAAACGAAGATTTTGAAATCACCAACTCCCCCAATACTTAACAATTTTCTATTATAACCACTTTTTAAAAATCCCATGACCACTATACATCTAATGGTGTTGATTTGATGACAATCAAAGCATCCTATCAAAAGATATATGTTGATAAGCTAGCACACATCACCAAAAGTACCATAGTCCTTCATAGTAGGATGTCACCTCCAAATAGCTCAAGATCTCAAGTCATAACTCATCAAAGAAGGTGCAAATGCTAGATCCATGGAATGAGGAGTCAACCAATGAAGAAAGAGCATTAATCCATGTGTTAGATCAGCACAACACTCAACTAACTCCGTGAGGAAAGGGCCAGCCCCATCCTACAAGCAATAAATATCACCACGCATCAAAATGTTTGCCATGAGGAGAGAATCAATGGAAACACTCTACTAGAGACGAAAGTCAACCATGCCAAGATACCATCAATGTGCCAAGTGTCCCCATACAAGCAAGGGCATTTAAGCAATGAGCACAAGAAGAGTGCACCCTAGAGACATGTGTCAACCCTTTCGAGCAATAGAATGTGTGCATGCATCAAGATATGTGATAGAAAAGAGGGCACTACAAGGAAAACAAAAGCTCATCTTGCAATTATCATCTTCCAAGTGTGAAACAACTCCAACGAGCTAAGGTCATCTAGCAATTAGGCTCCCATGTGGTCAAAAAAAGTCAAACCAAGGACAATATCCCTCAAACCATCTCCAACATGTGCATTAAAGCCTAGTGCTCTACCAAGGGGTGATCCACAAAACCCTATCAAGTAGTCGAATTTGTGCATGCCTCAAGATATGTGATAGAAAAGAGGGTGCTACAAGGAAAACCAAAGCTTATCTTGCAAGTATCATCTTCCAAGTGTGAAACAACCCCAACGAGCTAAAGTGGTATAGCAATTAAGCTCCCATGTGGTCAAATAGAGTCAAACCAAGGACAAATATCCCCCAAATCATCTCCAACATGTGTATACAAGCCTAGTGCTCTACCAAGGGTGACCCATGTTTCATAAGGTGGAACATGTGTGGATCACCTCCAATTATCCTAGGGCGTTCTAGCTAGGAGACCTCACATCACAACATAAATAAATTATCCACCTTGAACCATGCAAAAAGGAGCCAACAAGTAAGGGAATCTTCAAGTAAGGACGTCAACCACTAGGTTGTCCCATTATTATCATAATTAATCCTCAGAAACCATGGAAAAACCCTTAATCACACCAAGACACAATTATCAATATATGCCAATATCGTCAAGAAGGAGACATATCATAATCAAGATATCATGAAAACTGTTAAGATTCAATATGCTAAGACAGAAAATATCAGCATTACATTTCACTTCACAACAATAGCATATACAGGATCACTGAAAGAACAACAAGCACAGCATAAACACAAGAGACACAGATTTATCCTGGGAAACCCTCATGGGGTAGAAAACCCAGCAAAGCTTCCTCAATATAGATGACCAACAAATACAAAGATGCAAACCCTAGGCATGAGCTCCTTCTCCTCCACAGCAGACCTCTCCCTCACCTATGCGCTATTCATAAGTGAATGTAGTGTGTGTTAAATGAGGAACACACCTCATCTATTTATACACATCTCTGACTTGTCTTTTACATTAACTAGGTCAGCCCCAACTTAACCACTGGGTTAAACACCCCATTACAACTGACTGGACCGACCCCTCTAGGGTGGTTTAATAACCCTTTGACCCACATAACACATATAGGGCCGACCCCCACTAGGGAAGTCTAATAACCCAAGTTACCACATTCCGACGAAGGAATCAACATCTCCAGATACATGACAAAGTCCCATCGGAGGAATGAAACATCTCCAAAATAATAAAGTACACAATATAATATTCTTAGAAGTTACAATATTTCAACAAAAACACCATGAAGAAATCTCATCCAATAGCAACTTGCAACAACCCATCATCAAATTAATCAAAGGAGAGAAACAACTCCATGCCAAAGCTCACATGTACCCTAGTCCATCCAATGAATATCCAACAAGCTAGATCTTTGAGATCAAAATCACAAGTGTAACCCTTATATATGAGGGGTAATAGGACCAACAATCTCATGTGCAGGCATGCAAGTGAGGCATGGGAGAGGTGTGAACTAGCAAAAACATTAAGATGAGATAATTTTATTAATGTCCACAGAGTCAAAAGCATTGCCAAGCATTGCCAATGTACATCAGAATCAATACACAAGTTGAAGTGTGACTACAACTCTTATAAAAGCAAAGCTAATCTATGAAAACCAAGGCTTAAGAACTAAAATCTATGATCCAATAAAGAGATACAAAGTTGGGAATCACAAAGAAGAAGAAAGAAAGAACACGTATCAAGAGCTCAAAAGCCTTGGTGAATGTCTTGACTGAAGATTCTAGGGATAGTGTTCAAGGTCCCCCTAGTGTCATTACCTACTAAGGATGAGGATGATAGTGAAGAGAAGCTAAAATTCACTAAGTCAATACTCACAATAAGTAGAGCTACCCTACCATTAGATTCCAAAGAAAATAAACTCCTGATGGAAGATTGTATGAATGAGTTGGCACTAGAAGATCTAGAAGAGTGTATCTATGGTGCATCACATTGTCTAGAAGTGGTTGCCCTCAATTGAGATTTGGGAGAGGAAGAGGAAAATCTACTGTGGTTGAAAGACATGCCTTGGTTCCAAACATGACATCACTGCAAAAGTCTCATGGGATGAGGTCAGATGTCTCCTCGTGATCTCATGGATCTAGACACTAAGGTGCAGTTCCTCTCTGCCTGTCTATTAATGTCTTTGTCTATAAGCATTGAGAATAAGGAAATGATCGTCCTAGTGGTGTTTGATTGTGGAGGTGATCTGAGTGAAGAAGATCTAAGTCCAAGAGCCTCCCTCGTGTATAAGGCCAAGCATCATCGGTTAGAATATTGCAAGAGGATGGTGAGGGTGTTCTACGATCCCCTATAAGAGCAACCACTCGTATCTTGTGTTAGGCAGTGTTGAATGCATTGAGAGAGAATCAGTTGTAGGGTTGTGCATTGTTGAAGAAGACTTGTTGACTAGAATCCAAACCTACGGTTGGATGTTGTAGGTTGTGCTAGAGGAGATTTGTAACTAGGCCCATAACCATGATAGATCTAAGCTCTCAGCAATAAAGGTTCAACTTAGATCTACTAAGAACAAGAAAAAGATGTGTGCCCAAGAAAAATCTACTTGCTCAAACCATGGCCAAGACAACAAGAGAGACCGCGAAAGAGTCTCATAAACAATTGCAAGCACATTAAGAAGATGAATGCCCAACAGAGACTTGGTCTAAAAAAAAGGCTCCTTCCCTAAATAGCAAAAAATACCAAATGGTTCCCATGATAGTTGAGAAAAGGCAAATTTTAAGTAAATTTGATCTAGCCACAACAGAAGAGAATTGCCTTGAGATTTGATCTAGACAAAGAATGCAACATCAAGAAAAAGTTCACATCACAAACACATTGGCCCAACAAAATCGCTATATACTAGAGGAGCCAACTGGAAATGCAATAGTTTTGTCAAAGGAAGCCACTTCGTTGCATGTGATAGAAGAAGGCATGCCCACTATACTTAGAAACATGCACGCAAACACTTGGGCACACAATATTCTCCCATAGGTGTTAAAAAACAAGACACAACTTCACGATAAGCTATCACATGCAAATCCAAAATACAGGGACCACTTGAATGGACCAAGGCAAAGTATGATGGTCCGTGGATACATTACAGGCTGAACTTGTTAAAAGTTCATCATTCAACATCGATAGTACATGGATACACTATAGGTTAAAGTTGACATTACAGAGTTCAACATTGAGCATCGACAATTTGAAAGTGCTAAATCAACCTTAGCACGTGGTAATAACAATAAGACTAAACTAGAACTAAATGAAGTAAATATAACTAAATGAAACAGCCCAAGGGGTTAGCTCAACCAGTTTTCGCCAAAGTTGCTAGATATTTGGTTAGTTTCATACTAGTAGGTGCTTGGTCCCCTTGAACAAGGTGCACCAATCTACGCCAACAAGTTTACTACGGCTGCCATCCACAAATGTCGAAAAGCATCCCTTGGATTTCCCCACAAGGTTTTCCTTGGAAAAAAAATATAACAATCTGAAAAAAATGGGGGAAGATGATATACCATAGCCAAACATAAAGTTAAACATGCTTGATTGGATAGAACGAAAAGAAAGGGCAAGAAAGGGGAAGGATGCATACCGTATTTTGGAGCAAAGTAACTTCCGATCCTCCAACAACCGTTTTGTCCATGAAGGCTTCCCACCATGCCCGCCCACTACATCTAATTTTCGTTGAGAAATTGTATCTTCTAAGGAATATAATGATGTCAGTGGCAGTCTTTTTGTTTCAACCTACGATCATATCAGCTCAACTGAATCAGAAATACCTTCTAGAAAATCAATCTGCAAATAGTATGCGACAGTAACTAATAAATTGATCACTACTAACTTTTTCTTTAAACAATTTAAAGTTTCTTTTTCAGAAAAATAATATAGCGTGCCCCTAATTTGAAAACAACAATGCATACTCTCAGAAAATGCAGAGGGTATACCTGTAGGGTTTTGAAGAAATCGGAAGCTGCAGTAAAATAGCAGGTCTCTGCACCTGTGTGACAAGTTGGGCCATCAGGTTTCCCAAGGTATATGATCTGCAAGTTATTTAAAAAAATCTAATTCAATGGATACTAAGCATTGATTTGCCACAAATCAAAAATCAAATAATTTGTTTAGAGAAAAACAAGTAATACCAGAAACACAACTGCAAAAAAACTTACAGAATCACGATCGCAATCCATAAATATATTTGACACGTTTATGAAATTCGAGGATGTCTCTCCTTTAGTCCACAGAGATGATCTTGATCGGCTGTAGAATGTGGCTTTGCAAGATGTCAATGTTCTAGAAACAGCATCCTTATTTGCAAAGCCCTGCATCAGAATAGCCCCTGTATCGATATGTTGAGCAATTGCGACTACCAAGCCTTTCTCGTCCCACTTTATAGTCTCTAGGAGACTTTCAACCTGAAGTTTGCATGTTTTAAGGCCTTGAGCTTCCCATTGAGAATCAGTTCATGATTGAAAACATTACCTGAACTGATGCAAAATTATGTTATACACAATGTCTCATACTCTAGATAACTCTTGTCATGACAACTCACATATTGAAGATACAATATTGCTTCACAGGGATATTAGGAAATCCCGGATACGATAACCATCCAAATTAACTACTGAGAAAATTCAAAATAACTTAATAGAAGAAATGATGAGGTATGTAATATTACAGAAATACCGATAACTCTTAAGGCTTCTGTTGTGGCAAAAGATTTGCCACCTGTCAAAACACACCCAAAAAGCATATTATGCTATGCTTTATCAATTTAGTGTATTATAAGCCCATCTAGTTTTTATTATGTCAGTGGAAAAAGTTAAAACAAATATCATGGTAAGCTGTCATCGTTAAAACAGTTGTAACCAAAAAGCAATGAAGGAAAGGCTGCACTCTAAAAGGAGAAGACTCAAGAGGGATTCTTTAAAAATAAAATTAAAAAATAAGAGGGCTCCTGGGTTGCAGGTGAAGGAACTAGAGAGAAAGTAGGAGGAGTTTGCAAGTAAGATCTGAAAGGTGCCCTCATGCCCCCCTCCTTTCTCTTCTTTGTAAATATCATTTTGTCTTTATAAAAATTCCATTTGAGATCGTCATTCTTTTCCACTCACTGTTACACCAGTATTCTCTGCAAATTATGGATTTAATGTGTTGCTTCAATGAGATTTGCTTTCTAAATTGATTGAGTGAGATATGTTTTTTGACAATAAGTACGAGAGAATCATTTGCACAGTACTTGAATTTTTTTCGAAGTTCCATAGAAACTCCCTTTGGGATCTCATAGTGTTGACTCGTTGAGTTCAAATGGTAAGTTGGTAGCAAATGTTTTATTACTGCTCACATGCATGAGAATTCATTGCAGTTCAATCTGTGTGAATTTAAAAATTGTTTTGTTGAGTTTGGAGTATTTGCTTTAACTGGAAATGTACAGATGTTATGACTAAGAGTCTGGATTTTGCTGGATTTGAGATTGTTAACCTGACCCCCATAGTCCACACTGTGGTAGCCTTAAAATAGCAACAAAAAATAATGGGGTTTAAAGTGAACAGAACTTCTATATATTCAATTCATGCATGGTTTTCCCATCTGTCAATCATGTTTCAAGTGCACAAGTTAGTGAGAAGTATTCAGTCCCTTAGCTGAGAGCTTTGAATATTATATGCACTGAATGCATCCAAGGTTTGACTTTCTCAATAGCTTAGGTCTTTGTAAACATAACATTAACAAGGTTTGCATTTATGACAGGTTTTGAACTCAAGACTGCAGATAGACCCGAGGTAGTGTGAGAATCAGATCACACCCAAGAACTGATCAAGAAATTACACTCTCTCATATAAAAAATCTCACACAATTAGTCAAAGACACAAAAATTATGCACAAGAGTAGATGTTTGTATTAACTTCTCATGATAAAAATACATCAGCCAGCCATATATCAGTAATAGGCTGCTGTTAAATAACTTTACATCAGTAATTCGAATGGCTGAAGATGCCAAAAGAATCTCTACTTAATCAGACTTGCTAAATATGCCCATTCCCCCTAGGTGGCAAGTTGACTTTCCAAATCAGCCCAAAAGCTCACGAATTGCTAAATTAGTGAGCTGAAAGTGAAATATAGATAAAAACAATACCAAATACGAATTTTGGGTGGAAAAAACATTAAGGAAAGTTTTTGGTGTAAAAAACAGTTTCTTAGGTAGACTAGCTTTCCCCCCATAGGGAAAAAGCAGTAAAAAAGCTCCAAAACTCAGAAATGCGCCCTTCCTTCTAATTCTGGTCTAAAATCAGTTAGGAAAGCGCCCAAGTGGCCTAGATGACTTGTAGATCACACCTTGGAAATATTTTTATCCTCCCATGTTGCCTTGTGGTCCACACAATGGCGATTTCCTAATTTATTACATAGAATTAACCAATAAATGATTAATTGATGCATCTTATGTAAATAAATAAATGGTAGGAAAACTTAATTATTCCAACACCCCCTCTTAAGTCTGACTTAAATGAACTAAATATCAGAAAATGAAATACTAAGGGCCCAGTAACAAGACTTGGTCACCCCGTACAATACTGCCGGTCCACAAAGACAAGGATAGAAGGAAAACCTCATGGGAAAAACCTCCCCTCAAAACATGGACATATCAAAATTGAAAGGTTGCTAATCAACCCTTCACTTCACCACATGTTCAACCATCCCAAGCAATGATCTAAGATAGCTGAATGTTTTCTTTGTGAAAGCCTTGGTGAAGATATCTGCAGTTTTCTCAGCTGTAGGACAATACTGCAAATCTATGATCTGATCATGCACTAGGCCTCTGATGTAGTGCATATGAATCTCTATGTGCTTGGTCCTCTGCCTCTGTACTGGATCACATGAAACTCTAATAGCACTCTAGTTGTCACAATAAATGACAGTAGGAGTACTGAAAGAAATCTCAAACTCAAACAAAATCCCTTGCAACCAAACACACTGTGTGGCAACATTCACTGCTCCTCTGCACTCTTCCTCCGCTGAAGATAGTGCTATGGCATTCTGTTTCTTGCTAAACCAGCAAACAGGGCCACTTCCAAGCATGAATACAAATCCTAATGTGGATTTCCTGTCAAGGCTATCACCAGCCCAATCTGAATCTGTGAAACCCAAGAGATCTAAGCTCGAATCTGCCACATAGCGAATCCCATCACTCTTTGTGCCCTGCACATAATGAAGGATTCTTTTTGCAACCCTCCAATGTAACTCATGTGGCTACTCCATGTATCTAGATGCCACACTCACAGCATATGCAAGATCTAGTCGAGTGTGTGTCAAGTAGAGCAAGCTGCCAATCAACTGTCTATATAGAGTACTGTCAAAAAGTGGTGTAGATTCTGCTTCTTCCATTCCAACTCCAGAAGGGAATGGAGTCTTAGAAGGCTTGCAATCAGCCATCTTAAACTTCTTTAACAGATCAGAAGCATATTTTGACTGACATACCTTGGTTCCTTCTTTTGTTTGAGAAATCTCAAGCCCCAAAAATTGCTTAAGAATTCCCAAGTCACTCATGGACAAATGCTTGGTGCATTGCGGTCTTCAATGATGCTATTTGTTCAATGCTATCACCTGTAATCAGCAAATCATCAACATACAGCACTATTAACATTATAAAGCCATCAGCAAACTTCATATAGACATTTGGGTCGGATTTACACCGAACATAGGATTGTGATAGCAAAAAACTGTCCATCTTTGCATACAAAGCCCTGGGGGCTTGCTTGAGTCCATACAAAGATTTTTTCAACCTGCAAACAAAGTTTGGATCTGATGTGTACCCCTTAGTTGCTGCATATATATTTCTTCTTCAAGCTCCCCATGGAGGAAAGCACTTTTCACATCCATGTGATGTACCTCCCATCGCTTGGAAGCTGCCACTGCCAAAACTAGTCTAATGGAGTCTTTTTGAACCATCGGTGCAAATGTTTCATTATAATCAAGTCCTTGGACCTGAGAATATCCCTTTGCTACCAACCTTGCTTTGTATTTAATGGTTGTACCATCCGCTGCACACTTAGTCTTATAAATCCATTTGCATCATACCAACTTTATGCCCGCGGGGAGCTTGACTAGCTCCCAAGTTTCATTCTTCTGCAATGACTGAAACTCCTCATCCATAGCAATCTGCCATCTTGGATCATCTGAGGCTTCTTCATATGTTTGTGGATCAGAATCTATCATCATATAGCATTTCTCAAAAAGATAAGGATCATTCACATTAAGAGTAGTCTCAAATTGTGATCTAGTCCTCCTTTGGTCCTGAGGATTACCTACTAGTTCACCTACTGCTTGCAAAGTTTTTGCAGCCCACTTAGGCCTTGTAGGTGAGTTACCATCTACAATAAATTGATCCTCATCATCAGAAATATCAGAATCAAAAATATCAAGAACAACACTTACTTCTTCTTCAGTCGGTGGTGAAGATGAATCTCCAATTTCTGCGCTCTGAGAGGGCTCTTCCTCAACTGCACACTTCTTTGATGAATGCTTTATGAGTGGTCATGTTCAGCAGCTTATAACCTTTGGAGTCTTCTGAATATCCAACAAATAAACATGGTTGGCTTTGGGGCTGCATAGCCCTCCTCTTCTCAATCGGAATCCTAGCCCAAGCCTTTGAGCCAAAAATCCTGAAATGAGAGATGTCAGGTTTGTGCCCTGTCCAAGCTTCAAAGGGAGTGACACCTTTGAGTGCTTTGTGTGGCACCCTATTCTGAATATAAGTGGCACAATTTATTGCCTCAACCCATAGCTTAGGAGACAAAGCTTTTGCCTCAAGCATGCATGTGGCCATTGTTGATGTATTTGTAACTTCGGAATGTATTTCATATATGTATATTGTATTCCTATAGAGATGTTATTATTCCTCTATACGGAAGTGTTTGTATTCCTATAGAGATGTTATTATTCCTCTATACGGAAGTGTCGTCATTTATATTGTAAGTGTCGTAACTTATACTTGATGGGTTATTAGACCACCTTGTTGGGGTCGGCCCTGTATAAGTCATGTGGGTTAAAGGGTTATTAGACCACCCTATTGGGGGTCGGCCCTGTCAGCATTATGCTATGTGGTTAAGTTGAGGCCGACCTAGTAAAGGTTATTAGGCAAGTCAAGTCATGTATAAATAGAGTACGGGAGGCACTCTATTTGATCATTCTATTATTCACTCTCACACTCATTGGAGAGTGGCGCACTAGTGGAGGAGGAGACGCTGCTGCTAGGAGGACTATCTCTTGTACTTGGGTTGTATCATTGCTCTATCTATCTCTGAGGAAGTTGCGGGGTTTTTCACCTCCTTGGTTTTCCCCGATGAAACTCTGTGTCTCTTGTGTGCTTGCATTATTGTGTCCATGATTGATATGTTGTAGATATGCTGTACATGTTATTCTCTCAGTTAAGATCATAGATCAGATTGAAATTTCTGAAAAACTAACATGGTATCAGAGCTAGCCTGAAAGAAGGCATGGTATGGCATTTATGACACTTGTTGCACTTGCGAAGCTAGGGCTTGATATAGCAAAAACCAGTCATCGTAGCACTTTCGCTATAAATTCATTTTGGCGAAGTTTTAGGATCTGAAAATCTTACAGGTTGAAGATAAGATCCCCATGTACCTTGTGTCCAAAGGAGAGCCTCTAATTCGTTGTACTTTGTAAGTTATGATCTGTACAATATAGGGTTTCTGCCTCTTCCAGATCTCAGTCATAAACAGGTGACCTAGGCAAAAAGGTCACAACTTGGGATAGGAAGCTCCAAATGAAATTTCGTAAAAAGTGGCAGGTAGGGCACGGATTGTACTTTCACAGGTCCGATTTTCAGAGGCCGAAATTGAACTAGTGACACATGGCACTCTGTACAAGTTCGCTCTCCTGTTTTATCCCATAAACAGGTCACGTTGCGACACTTGGCATAACTCTCTCTCAAAAAATCCATTTGAGGTCAGACCTGTGGGGTTGGAAAGTTAACAGGTCAGGAATTTTTAGACCCTGTAGATCTGAAATTTCGGAGTTACACCAGAAACAGTCAGGTGCATATTTCTGTCAAAACAGAATTGGATTTTGAGCACATTCATTCATGGCTCCGGGAATTTAGGGTTTCGAAGAATGTTGAATTTTTTGTATCGGAGACCACAGCTGGATACTACTCAGAAAAATCGAAATTTAGAGACCAAGATCGAATTTTTTGGTTGGGCAGAAGGTCGGGCTTGGTCAAACCCTAGTTCGGAAGTTTGATCAGAAAGATGGAAAATTAGGACTTCTACAAAAGTTGGAATTTTTTAAGTCTGTGACCACGTCTGGAAGCTCCTCAGAAAAATCGAAGCTTAGAGCTTTGGATCGAACCTTTTGGTTGGGCAGAAGGGTGGGCTTTATCAAACCCTAATTCAGGGTCCTCCCCAGTGAATCCGGAAATCTAAAAGGCAATTTTGAGGGGTGAAACTTTGCAGTTTTCAAATTTTGAGTATACCAGCTTGACCAGCTCAAAAAGGTGCATCTTTCTATCCTTTCAGAAGTTTGAAATTCAAAGTTTGAATTCTTTGGGTTTCTCTAACAAACCCTAATCCAGCTCCAGATCCAGTTTCAGCAAATCAAAGTGGATTGGGTTAATCCTAGAAGAGAATGGATTGGTCATCTGCATAAGTGAAGAAGTTCCTATTTCAGAGGGAGATGAGGCTAAGGCCTTACATAAGAAGATTACAAGTAATCTCGACAGGTATGACTTATCCAGGTATGTTTCGAGATCTGTTCATGATTAAGTTTATGATATGTTTGTCTTCATTAAGGTTAGTACAATCTTGATTAACTTTAGACTTGTCGTATCACCTTAATAAAATTATGAATGCAAATATTCATTGATTAGGGTTTTGACATTTATGATTGTACTAATGCATTGTGGTGTTGTATGAGGATGATGTTGTCCGCTAATATGAAAGGTACATCTAGAAAGACAAATCAAGTTCTAGATCAAGAACATATGTCCATGGTGACATGAAGACAAAGACTCATCCATAGTCATGGATCACATAGAAGCTCTACTTACAAGGTATGTATAATTTGGTTCCACAATGATCAACTTATGAGATATGCAGGTCACTAGCATAAGTCATTTAAGAGAACAAGAAGACATCATGTAGGTATGTTAGACATAACCAGCTAACATATTAATCTAGGTATCTTTTTCCTATATCAAGTTAGAATCCTACCTTGTGATAGGATCTCTTATATAAGTATACTTGGTATGATTGATAATGATTATTCATGAAGTTATAGGTTTGAGTAATCATGGGTTTAGGCATATTATACTTCTTACTTTGATTGATGATATGACTAACCAGAAAAGTCATATGATCAAAATAGGAATATGCATGAGTAAAAGAATTGTGATAAATTATCTGTGTATAAAATGATCTTGACCATACATGTTTAAGATTACTTAGAATCATAGTGTTTTTTATAGTATTAAGATTATACTAATGAATGTATGTATGAGACCTCGAGAATAACACAATGATGATACTAGTAAGTATGCATAGTGATCGAGGATGGATATAAGTTCAAAGACAGGTAATCCAGGAAGCAAAGATCAAGAGGGAGCACACTCCAGTAGTTCCTGCAAGGAAGCAAATATTGAGAGGGAGTCCACCCTACAACCAAACAAAGATAAGTATTTGAATTGTCATTTCTTGCATACTTGTTTGTTTAAATAATATTGTTCAATGATGTATATGCTTATGTTCCTAGACTTAGGGTGTGTATTATGCATATTAGAATAATTGCATTAATGAACAGTATACTACTAATATGCATGTGATGGGTAAGTGGCCTATGGCACTGTACAACATTCCATTGCTACTTATCTAGAATGAAACCTCTTTGCTGACATGTTGGGAGTTGTGCACACTCTTAACAATGTTCTGGTAGAGATTGGAAGGCATCTAAAAAGTTACGGGATATGGATAAATGTTGTATTGAAGCATTGGCTAAAATAATTGCATGACTGTATGACATATTTCTTTATGTGTAAAAATTTGTTCTGAAAACTACGAGATGTTTCTAATCATGCAATTTAACTTGCTTTGTAGGAAAGATCGTATACCATCACCTACAAAAGAAGGACTACAACATTTGTTCCAGCAACAAAGCTATCTATTGAAGAATCTAAAGTTCCTAGGATTCGGGATGCAGTAATGGAAGAATGTGTTGATGTATATGTAACTTCGGAATGTATTTCACATATATGTATACTGTATTCCTATAGAGATGTTATTATTTCTCTATACGGAAGTGGTTGTATTCCTATAGAGATGTTATTATTCCTCTATACGGAAGTGTCGTCATTTATATTGTAAGTGTTGTAACTTATACTTGATGGGTTATTAGACCACCTTGTTGGGGTCGGCCCTGTATAAGTCATGTGGGTCAAAAGGTTATTAGACCACCCTATTGGGGGTCGACCATGTGGGTCAAAGGGTTATTAGACCACCCTAGTGGGGGTCGACCCAATCAGCATTATGTTAAGTGGTTAAGTTGAGGCCGACCTAGTTGAGTAAAGGTCAAGTCAAGTTAGTGTATAAATAGAGAGTGTGTCTCTCTCATTTTACACATTCTATTTTCTCACTCACACTTGGGAGAGTGGCTCACTTGTGGAGGAGGAGGCTCTGCTGCTAGGAGAAGACTATCTCTTGTATTCTGGTTGTATCATTGCTCTATCTATCTCTGAGGAAGTTATTGGGGTTTTTCACCTTTATGGTTTTCCCCAAGTAAACTCTGTGTCTCTTGTGTGCTTGCATTATTGTGTCCATGATTGATATGCTGTAGATTTGTTGTAAATGTTGTTCTCTCAGTTAAGATCCTAGATCAGATTGAAGTAAATTCTGAAAATTTAACAGAATGCCATGATCGAGGAATACCAGTCGATCATGAAGAAAGATGTTTGGGATGCGGTCCCAAGACCTAAAGGGAAGTCTGTTGTGACTTCCAAGTAGATCTATAAGATCAAGCATGCTGCAAATGGTAGCATGGAGAAATACAAAGCGAGATTTGTAGCTCGTGGCTTCTCCCAGAAAGAGAGAATAGACTATGAAGAGACTTTTGCTCCTGTAGCCAGATACACTTCTTTCAGATCAATACTTGCTCAGGCTGCAGTGATGAAATAGAAGATACACCAGATGGATGTCAAGATAGCTCTCTTGAATGGTGTAGTCTAAGAGGAAGTGTTGAAGAAAGACTTGTATGGCTTGAGGCAAGCTCCTAGGACTTGGTATGGTAGGATAGACAGCTTTCTATCCAGTCTGGGGCTCTACCAAGAGTAAAGCGGATTCCAACCTTTACTACAAGGTTGAGGAAGGCAATCTAGTGATACTACTCTTGTATGTGGATGACCTGTTTATTACAGGTGATGATAGATTGATTGCCGACACGAAGAGGAAGCTTGCTGCTGAGTTCGAGATGAAGGACTTGGGGATGATGCACTACTTTCTAGGCATGGAGGTGTGGCAGAGTGCAGATGGAATCTTCCTTGGACAAGGGAAGTATGCAGTAGAGATCCTGAAACGATTCCGGATGATGGACTGCAAGGCCATGGCCACACCTATAGCATCGAACCTGAAGCTTCTGTGTGATGCTTCATCTGATCCGGTTGATGTCACGGTGTATCGTCAGATGATTGGTCCTTGATGTACCTGACAGACACGAGACCAGATATTTGCTTTGCGGTGAACACATTGAGCCAGTTCCTGACGGATCCCAGAGGTGTTCACCTGGTTGTTGTAAAACATATTTTGAGGTACCTGAAGGGTATGGTTGATTATGGGCTCAAGTATGATGCGAATCAAAAGTTTAGCCTGCAGGGTTATGTTGATTCAGATTGGACAGGCAGTGCTGTAGATAGGAAGAGCACTTCGGGGAGCTGCTTCAGTATGGGATTAGGTGTGATCTCTTGGTTTAGCAAGAAGCAGTCCTGCGTAGCACTGAGTACAGCCGAAGCAGAGTATGTCGCAGCTTGTTCGGCTAGTTCTGAGGCAGTATGGCTTAGGAAGCTACTGTCTGAGTTATTTGATCTCCCGTTGGATGCTACCTGAATATTCTGTGACAACCAGAGTTGTATAACAGGTCGAAGCACGTCAAGATCAAATATCACTATATCAAGGATATGGTGCAGAGAGGAGCAGTGAAGCTCCTGTATGTTGCGACGGATGAGCAGGTTGCAGATGTGTTGACGAAACCACCAGCCAGAGTGATGTTTGAGTACTTCATAGAAAGGCTTGGTGTTCTTCAGATTGAAGATACCTCGAGGAAAAAGTGATGGGACACATTTGCAGGAGCCATTCCAAGCATGGTGAGAGGAGGATCCTTCCCATGGCTGTGGATGTAAGCGTTGTGTGATGAGCATCAGGACGATGCTCCAGTTACTGCTTTGGATATGCATCAGTTGGATGCTTTGTATGATCAGTTGGTTCATGTATATGTATATGCATCAGTTGGATCATGTATATGTATATGCATCAGTTGGATGCTTTGTATGATCAGTTGGATCATGTATGATGATATGTATCAAATGGATACACTGTATGATCAGGAGGATCATGTATGATGATATGTATCAAGTAGATACATTGTATGATCAGGAGGATCATGTGTGATGATATGTATCAGGTGGATACATTGTATGATCAGGTTGATCATGGATGATGAGTATCAGGACGATGCTCTGGATGACATGCATCAAGACGATGCAGTGATGATGATTAGGATGATCATGCGATGATGACATGCATCAAGACGATGCAGTGATGATGATCAGGATGATCATGTACATCAGGATGATGTACGGTGAGTATCAGGTTGATACTCTGTGGCCGTGGACAGGTTGTGCAGATGAGCATGTAATATTGCCCTGGGAGATCTTGCCGGTCGTGCTGCGGCACATAAAGGATCCTAGGATACTCTTTTGAGGTTTTGCTCTGGGAGGACATGTAATATTGCCCTGGGAGATCTTGTCGGTCGTGCTGCGGCACATAAAGGATCCTGGGATTATCTTTCGAGGTTTTGTCCTATGGCATATAATAGCGCCCTGGGAGATCCGATAGGTTGGGTTGTGTGCCCGTAATAAGTCCTAGGATGCTCTTTCAAGGTTTTGCCATGACCACATGTAATCAATCCTGGAGATCTTGTCGATCGTGCTTAGGCACATAAATGTTCCTGGGATGCTCTTTAGAGTTCTTGCCGGTCATGCTTAGGCACATAAATGTTCCTGGGATGCTCTTTAAAGTTCTTGCCAGTCGTGCTATGCACATAAACGTTCCTCGGACACTCTTTTAAGGTTTTGTGTGTTAGAATTTAATATGCTAAGACAGAAAATATCAGCATTACATTCCATTTCACAATAATAGCATATACAGGATCACTGAAGAAACAACAAGCATAGCATAAACACAAGAGACACAGATTTATCCTGGGAAACCCTCATGGGGTAGAAAACCCAGTAAAGCTTCCTCAATATAGATGACCAGCAATATACAAAGATGCAAACCAAAGACATGATCTCCTCCTCCACCATAGCAGACCTCTCCTCCACAAGTGCGCCTCTCTCAAGTGTGTGTGTGTATCAAATGAGGAATACACCTCCTCTATTTAACACTACTCTGACATATCTTTTACACAAGTACATGTAGGCTCGTATTTAACCAATGGGTTAAATACCCCACTACAACTGACTGGGCCGACCCCTCTAAGGTGGTCTAATAACCCTTTGACCCACATAACACATACAGGGCCGACATCCACTAAGGAAGTCTAATAACCCGAGTTACCACATTCCGACGGAGGAATAAACATCTCCGGATATACAATAAGATCTTTACGGAGGAATGAAACATCTCCAAAATAACAAAGTACAATTATAATATTCTTTGAAGTTACAATATCTCAACATTGTGGTGGGGGTCACATGTAATACGTCCTGGAGATCCGGACAGGTTGTGCTAGTCACGTAAAAGGCCTCGGATGCTCTTTAGAGATATTGCTAGGCAAGACACTCTTTTAAGGTTTTGTGATAGTCACATGTAAGTGGACCTGGGAGATCTTGTCGGTCGTGCTTCGACACATAAAGGATCCTGGGATACTCTTTCGAGGAATTGTGACGCACGTAATAAGTCCTGAGAATTCCACAGTATGGCCAGTGATGATGAAGACCTACAGGTGGTGGGCCTTCATCCAGCATGAAATAGGGCTGGCTCTATAGAACTTCCTATGACGAGTAGATTGGAGATTGATTGAGATAGCAGCAGCAGTGACGATGATCCAGTGACGATGATCCAGAGAAGAAGATTTGTGCTAGCAGATCTGTGTCGAGAAATACCTTCCTAGTTAAGAGGGAGTGTTGATGTATTTGTAACTTCGGAATGTATTTCATATATGTATATTGTATTCCTATAGAGATGTTATTATTCCTCTATATGGAAGTGTTTGTATTCCTATAGAGATGTTATTATTCCTCTATACGGAAGTGTTGTCATTTATATTGTAAGTGTCGTAACTTATACTTGATGGGTTATTACACCACCTTGTTGGGGTCGGCCCTGTATAAGTCATGTGGGTTAAAGGGTTATTAGACCACCCTATTGGGGGTCGGCCCTGTCAGCATTATGCTATGTGGTTAAGTTGAGGCCGACCTAGTAAAGGTTATTAGGCAAGTCAAGTCATGTATAAATAGAGTGCGGGAGGCACTCTATTTGATCATTCTATTATTCACTCTCACACTCATTGGAGAGTGGCGCACTAGTGGAGTAGGAGAAGCTGCTGCTAGGAGGACTATCTCTTGTACTTGGTTTGTATCATTGCTCTATCTGTCTCTGAGGAAGTTGCAGGGTTTTTCACCTTCTTGGTTTTCCCCGGTGAAACTCTGTGTCTCTTGTGTGCTTGCATTATTGCGTCCATGATTGATATGTTGTAGATATGCTGTACATGTTATTCTCTCAGTTAAGATCCTAGATCAGATTGAAATTTCTGAAAAACTAACAACCATCTCCTAAAGAGATCTATTTTTCCTCTCAGCAACCCCATTTTGCTAAGGTGTATATGGAACTGTATGTTGCATCTGTATGCCCGATGAAGCACAAAATTGCTGAAACACTGATTTTACATACTCACCACCATTATCAAACCTTAACACTTTTATATGCCTACCAGACTGATTCTCTCAACTGAGGCTTTGAATAGCTTGAATAACCCAAAAACTTCTGATTTAAGCTTGATGAAATAAATCCAACAAAACCTGTTGAAATCACCTATGAATGTGAGAATATATTTTGCTGAATTCAATGACTCATGAGGAATTGGACCTGATATATCAATGTGTATAAGTTCCAATGGTGCAGTGGTTCTCTCAGTGGTAGATCTCCCATACTTATGCTCAGGATGTTTCCCTAGGATGCAAGATTGACAGACACCTTTGGAAAATTTGATGTTGGGCAGCCCTATAACCATCTCTTTCTCATGAAGTTGGGAAAGGTATTTGTAATTAAGGTGGCCAAATCTCTCGTGCCATAGTTTGCTGGACTCATTGGCATGAGTTAACAAAGCAGAAGGTGAGGAGTTTGACACAAAATGAGAAAACTTGTAAATTCTAGAACAATGATCAGCAGTACCAAATGCAATAATTTTTCCTGTTGAAATTTCTGCTATTTCAACATCATTGGGGGTAAAGGTTACTCTTTTGGGAAGCCCTGTATGGGTCATCTGATAGACTGAAAGTAGGTTTGCAGCAAGCCCAGGTACATATAAAACATTATTAAATGACCCAAACTCGAGATCTATGCTACCTTTTCCTTTACTAGATGTTTCAGAATTATCTCCCAATACAATATTCGGACCACTTGAGCAGTCAAGTGAAGTAAAATACTTACTTGCAGACACCATGTGTCTTGAAGCACCAGAATCAATGATAAATGATGAAAATTGGGATGTGTTGGCCATCAATGCATGAACTCTCTCTTTGTCATCGGAATTTGATCCTCCATCCTTCCTCCTTGCATTCTCTAGGAGAGGGATATTGGCTTTCTCCAATAGTTGAGTTAATTGGTCGATGGTCTTCTTCATGCAAGAGCTTTTAGGATGAAAGCCCTTGAAAGCCCTTGCTGCAATAATTGCACTTTGTCCTCTCATTCTTTTTGTTCGGATTCTTCTTGAAGTTTGATGATTCTCCATTAAAATTCGATTTGTCTTTCCGCTCACCGGTGGGCTTCTTGAAGTTGCCTTTCTTCTTGCCTTTCGAATTCTTTGAGTCTCCAACATTTAGACAGTGGTCTTTGGATGGATTTTTAATGGCTCCCATTAAGACCAGCTTGTCTTGTTCTTGTGTTAATGACTCCATGAATTCTGAAAGTGACGGGCTCTTCCAATTTTTAATTGCTTTCCGGGTGGAATGGAAGGTGGAGATAAAAATTGAATAGTCGGGGCCAAGCTTGGAGAGAATGGCCAAAACTAATTGCTCATCTTTCTTGTCTATACCACATTGCTTCAGCTACAATACAAGAGACTTGAATTTGGAGAAGAAGTCTTGTAGATTATCAAAATTTTGCGGACTCAAAGAGACTAGCTCGTTATCCAATTGGTGGCCTCTCAATTCATCGGTTTTACCGAACAGTTCTTGAAGTTTCAGCCATACTTCATTAGGTGAAGTGAGGCCATCAAGATGAAATAAGAGTTCTCTGGATGTAGTGAGACATAACAGTGCCCATAGGCTTCAATCCCTTCAATTATGCCATTTAGATTTCTCCACTGCTGAGGTTAGCTCAGCTTCTGGTGCCATGGTCACCCTGTAGAGCCCTTTGCTCCTCAGTAGAATCTCCATCTGTGCTTTCCAATCAAAGTAATTGAAAGGAGTGAGGATGATCTGTTGTGTATGATCCGCTGCAACTGATATAAACTTATGGACTGATTTCAGAACACTTCTGGATTCCAAAATGCACCCTGCAGAGAATAGAATTCACCTGGTGAATTGATCAATGCGCCCTTCCTGAGACTGTTGGATCCTGCAAGAAAATCAATAGATGAAAGGAATAGTTTGATGGCTCTGATACCATGTGAAAATCAGATCACATCCAAGAACTGATCAAGAAATTACACTCTCTCATATAAAAAATCTCACACAACTAGTCAAAGACACAAAAATTATGCACAAGTAGATTTTTGCATTAACTTCTCATGATAAAAATACATCAGCCAGCCATATATCAGTAATTGGTTGCTGTTAAATAACTTTACATCAGTAATTCGAATGGTTGAAGATGCCAAAAGAATCTCCACTTAATCAGAATTGCTAAATATGCCCATCCCCCATAGGTGGCAAGTTGACTTTCCAAATCAGCCCAAAAGCTCACGAATTGCTAAATTAGTGAGCTGAAGGTGAAATATAGATAAAAACAATGCCAAATACGAATTTTGGGTGGAAAAAACATTATGGAAAGTTTTTGGTGTAAAAAACAGTTTCCTAGGTAGACTAGCTTTCCCCCCATAGGGAAAAAGCAGTAAAAAAGCTCCAAAACTCAGAAATGCGCCCTTCCTTCTAATTCTGGTCTAAAGTCAGTTAGGAAAGCGCCCAAGTGGCCTAGATGACTTGTAGATCACACCTTGGAAATATTCTTATCCTTCCATGTCGCCTTGTGGTCCACACAATGGCAATTTCCTAATTTATTACATAGAATTAACCAATAAATGATTAATTAATGCATCTTATGTAAATAAATAAATGGTAGGAAGACTTAATTATTCCAACAGGTAGTTCTCTTCTTAACCCTTTATAGAGCAGCAATATTTGATCTAGCTTTGTATTCAAATGCTGCAGTAACTCATACCATATGTAATGTGTTTTCCTTGGAGGGCAGCAACGCTTCCTGGTGCAATTAAATCAATTCCATGCACGGTCTTGAGGCTTATGTTCACTGCAATATGTCTGTGGGTTCCCTTGTTGACTTATTCATCTAGTTTGTATCATAGTTACCAAATTTGAATTCGAATTCAATATCCATACAATGTGGAAAACTCAGGAATATAGATCTTGTGAAACATACAATTTTTTCAAAATTATTACACCAGAAAGAAAAAAAAATGTGTGAATAATTTCATACCTAAATATCACAATAACGAAAAAATCAATATACAGCAATTAATTAATCAAAATCTTAATAAATTTAAGTGGGCCCCTGGATTAATATTAACAGCTGAATTAAAGGAAGAATTTATAGTTTTTTGCAATGTTCCACAAAGTTTCTGGGATGGGGGAGCGGGGAAATGCACAAGGGGGATGTGTGGAAGCCACCCCAAATTTTAGGGAAATTCCAAGGGGACGTGTGGAAGCCACCCCGGGACGGAGGGACATTTCTGGGACGGGGGAGCAGGGAAACGCACAAGGGGGACGTGTGGAAGCCACCCCAAATTTTAGGGAAATTCCAAGGTGACGTGTGGAAGCCACCCCGGGACGGAGGGACGTCGGAGTCATAAAAATTAATTTAAAATACGAAAAAGATAAATCCCAACAATAATTATTACCATGTAAAAACTAAAAACTAAATTCATTATGCAATGTACATCTAAATTCAAATTTCAAATTTGTAAATGATACTGAACAATTAATTTGTACATGATACTAAACTATTACCAAATTTCAAATATCAAATTTCAAATTTGTAAATGATAATGAACTATTACCATGTAAAAACTAAAAACTAAATTCACCATTATCATCATGCAATGTATATCTAAATTCAAATTTGTAAAAGATAATGCAATAGATGTTAAAATCTGAAATAGATATTGAACGGTAAACACAGACAAATTACAACAGTAAAATAGACTAAAGTGCAATAGTAAATCAAAATTTCACAAAAAATAGTAAAGAGTCAAGGACTGTCATCAGTATCTACTATCTACTATCTAGAGTCAAAACTGAAACAATGAAAAATAGCCGAAATAAACCTCTTAAACCTCGATCTATAAAGCGCTGAGACGAATCCAATTTCTTGAGATGTAAATATCTTTATCATAATTTTTTTACACATCAAAAAAATTTACATCTGAATTTTTAATTACTTTTTATTTTTGATATGTTATGAGCCGACATGGAAACATGGTAACGTGACAAACGCGACTACATCTCCCCCATACTGGGTTGTAAACACCTCGCTACTCTCGGTGCAATCAATATCATGGTCAAATAAGCATCAAGGAGTGTGCTCCACTGACTGGTCATCTGCATCCATCTATTGCATGAAAAGATGAAAATCAGGGGGGGGGGCGTTTCCCCACTCATTTCCCCCAAAAAGGGGACGTGGGGAAATGTTTCCCCCAAGAGTTTCCCTATCCCAAAAACGTGGAGGAGAGCGGCGGTGTGTTTCCCACCCTGGGGGACGCGTCCCCATGGAACACTGGTTTTTTGGGTTACTCCAAAATTGTTTACACCATGTTTGGGGGTGCTTCATGAGAATTGGGGTACATGGTGTATGTCCAACCTTTAGATGGTCCAAGATGGATTGCAGCATGAGAGATGGTCTATGTTGGATATGCACAGTGGAGATAGCTTGCTCAATGGATGCTTGATCTCAACCGATTGGAGACTCGATGTTCTTCCCTTAGGCATTGGAGATCTCTTGGTAGTTTGGTGGACGCCCTTCATGATGACCACACAGAGGAGCGACTTGTTTAGATAAGATAAGATAATTTTATTAATGACCACAAAAGTAGGTCAAAAGGGTTGTTGAATACAATGATGTCATTACAAAGCAGGTGTACCAAATGGTCTCCTATAAAAAGGCAAGACGCAAAAAGCAAGACAATGTAAGATAAAGTAGGCACTAAGACATGGATAACCCTCGGCTCCAAGTCCAAAAACCCGCAATGGGACGGATATGTACAGGGGGGTAAGATCCAAGAGCAAGAAGAACCAAAGGTTGTCACGAAACCAACCCATCTCTCCCAACATCCGAGGTCGAACGAAGGAAACTCAATATGGTATGATGCCCAGAAGAAGAGTTGGTGGGAGTCCTAGGACATCCACTGTGTTGTTGTTTGGACGAGGTAGTGTGCCGCTAAGGTCTAGGGTATCTCATCCATCTCCTTGGGAAGAATTTAATCTGCTCATGTTGCAGAAATCTCATGGGATGGGGAAAGGACCCATGGGTCCGCACTGATCTAGAGTCTAGATCTGTACTAAAATCAATCTGTCGTTTGGTACCGCTTCTTGAAGGTAGCACCATAAAGTAAGAAATGATATGTTGGGTAGTATCTAGCTTGGTAGGAGGCTGAAGAATATGGGCTTGGAGCCCAAGGGCCTCCTACATATATAAGGCTAAGCATCTCTGGTTGAAGTATCGAAAGAAACCAACAAAGGTCTAGGGCCCTACTACGGATGAGGAGTGTTTCACATCATGAAGGAGTGTTTCAACCCCTAAATGGCATGTGGCAATTTGATTCCTATTCAAAGGACTGGAGATGGCTCTTAAGCAATGTAGTCCATTGTGTCAGTTATCGCTTGCAAAATCACTGTTGAAGTCCCAGGCATCCCTAAAGAGGATTGATGAAGTCCATGGAGGCTTGTGATGGAGTGGTGTGGACTTGCTTTGCATGGTTGCATCATCTTAGAGTCATTATTGTGTGCAACATCGCCAATGAAACATGGCACTTGTAAATAAAGGACAAAGAGAGTATTTCCACCCATATCATCATTGTAGACTTTTCTTTGTACTTAGCTTCTTGAAGGAAATCACTAGGGTTTCCTCAAAAACCCTAGGAGGAGTTATAAAGTCTAGAGGATACATCTTTGTTGGAGTTTGATTCTTGTGACTAGGGTTTGCTCTTGTGAAGAAGATGGCGTTGGTGATGATCGCTCTTCTCTCTGTCTTGGATCTTCTTATGTACTTGGTTTATCTTATCTTGGAGTGCTAGTGTTTCTTGGAGATTTCTAGGGTTAGAGCTTCTACCCTAAAAACACAAGAGGATTAGGGTTTGGTGATAAATCCTAGGGTTTGGATCTTCTTGGTTGAGCTAGGGTTTGTTGATTTACCCTAGCTAGGGATTTTTTGGATAGTTGGAGTTTTGAACTAACCTTGAGCGAAGATTATGGTATGTATGTGTACTTCATCTTGAGCTAATAAATGAAGTTTTTAGTTGTCCATATATTGTGTAATTTCCATATCTGAATTTCAGTTATATATGTCCTTTATGCATTATTATTTATAGTTGCTTATGTCTTAATGATTTGGCATAAGTAAAGGGGCAAATTGTTAAGTGTCTCAAAATCTAATGAAGAATATAAGGGGGTGATATCACTACTGGTATATTGTTGATTTCACTGCTGGTACAATGCTAGTATTCATTGATCACTTGTACTTGACATAAGCACTTGTGCCTATGCTATGTTTGACGGGTTTCTTTTGTATTGAGAAATGATGGATCCATTACACTAATGGTTGTTATGGATTTATTTTCAACTGGTGTGATGCCTAAGATGACCTATAATAAGTGGTTGATTTGCCCCAATGGTTTCCAATGATATGCAGTTGATCAATGTGATTATTGACTAGCATGGTTTTATTTTCAATGGTGAGATACTCCAAAGGACTTGTGATAGGTGGTCAATTTGTTCCAGTAGATGCCAATTTGTTTTTCACCTATGATAGGAGGAGGATCTTCTTCATATTCCAGATTATCCAAGATGGATATGGCTTCGGTCTCTTGCTTGTCTTCTAACACTGTGTCTAGTGTTGGATGGTTTGTGGACAAGAAAGCTTCGAGACATATTATATATGGCAATTCATTGTTCACTAGATTACAGGAGCAAGAGAGAGGCACAACTATGAAGTTTGGTGATGACACCACTTACCCTACAAGAGGAATTGCCTTCATTCTTTTCAAATGCCTTCAAGTGATGCTCTTGAGTTAAAATTTGTTTTGTTTGTCCCTAGACTGATGAAGAAACTTCTTTCAATGTCTTCTATGAAAAATATACATTGTAAAGTTGCTTTTGAGGGGCAATAGTGCACCATCAGATATTGTAGACTAGCTAGTTAGAGGACTTCAACTAGAGGGATGAGAGCGGGTAGCCTTTACAAGTTACACATTGATCCAATGGCACTTGTACATTGGAGGGGGCAGTTGGATGAGCCTTCTAGTTTTGAGGAGGCACATGTAAAGCATTCATGGTGGGATTCCATGGAGAGAGGTTCAAAACTTATGATGGATTTAGTGATTCATTCTAGGATTCAAGATGTTGTGGTTACATCTTGTGATAGATAGAGTGAAATCACTACAACTTACAGGATCGAGATTCTGACACAATGGGAGACTATGGTGAGCAGAGATGTGATATATGATGAGGATGAATGATCTTCTAGTTCATAGGATTCTCCTTCTATGAGTAGGAGAATATAGAGGTTGTTGTTCCAAAGATTCATTCAGAGATCCAAGATGAGTCAAATTGAGAGGGAGTTTAGGTGAGATTGAGTGTGGATATGCTCTCAACTACTCTAGATTGTAGAAGGTCAATATGGCTCACTCAAACATTTCAGCATGCATGATGAGAGGTAATAAAGCTAGGTACAGCTTCGATCCCAGACACTCTGATTGTATCTCATATAGATGAGGATGTTGGATCCTTCAATGCACAAGGTTCTCCTCTGATGATTGAGGAAAATGTGGAGAATGTTGATCCAAAGGCTTGAGAGCATATAAGAACAAGTGTACCACCTAAGAGATATGCTAGTCATATAGCATTGGTTTCTTCCATCTATGAGACTTCTAGTTCAACAAAGGAGGAGAGGTGTGATGATGAGATTAACTTCATCCATGATCCTTCCAGTTGTTCATTGGAGGAGAGGCGTACTGCCCCGAGGGAGAATGTTGTCAAGATTGATTACAGAGTTACAAATTACAATTGATGGGAGTATTATAGAATAGAATTTTGGATTCTCTCAAACAAGGAGTGTTTCCCTTGATGTTACTCTTTCTTCAAGATTCTTTCGAGAAGAGGTAAGTGACCTAGTTCAAGCTGATAATTTAGTTGCCAGAGGATTTGAGATACATGAGAGGGATTTTCATGTTGACAAGTTGTTGATGGACTTGTGAAGTTTGATGACTATACCATGAGCTTTGTATTCCACGATCGACTTGATCTTATATAGAGATGTGATTGTCTTTACAGGATGTCCTAGAGAACTCATGATGTGGCGTTTATTGATGTCGTCTAGTGATGTTGACTTGGAGGACGATGGGGTTTGGCAAGTTGTTGTTGCTCTAGGGAGATATTCCTTCATATTCATAGATAGTCTTTATTAATGGATGATCACAATGTTGTGATATCATGGTTGACAATCTTGTTGCAAATGACAGTGGTTGACTTCGAGACCACAACTAATATTGATTTTCCAACAACAGATTTGGTAGAGATGCAAAGGGAGTTTACAAGTGTCGGTGTAAACACTTTCCTCATAGAGAGAGAGTGTTAGTTTTATGGGTTACTCCAAAACTGTTTATACCATGTTTGGGAGTGCTTCATGACATTTGGGGTACATGGTGTATGTTCAGCCCCTAGATGGTTTGAGATGGATTGCAACATGAGAGATGGTCCATGTTGGATATGCACAATTCTGATAGCTTGCTCAGTGGATGCTTGACCTCAATTGAATGCATGCCCGATGCTCTTCCCTTAGAAGTTGGGGATCTCTTAGAAATTTGGTGGATGCCCTTCATGATGGGCACATGGAGGAGCCACTTGTTTAGAGAGCACCTCATTGGGAATGAGAAGCATTTGCATCATGGAGGAGGGCTTCAAGCCCTAGTTGGCATATGGCAACTTGGATTAATGTTTGAAGGATTAGATATACCTTGGGAAGACCTAGGGCTTCAACAGTGTTCTTGCAAGGGGTAGCTAACCTAGTGGAGTACATTGCTTAAAAGGATCGATGTAGTCAATGGAAGCTTGTGATGGAGTGGTGTGGACTTGCCTTGTGTAGCTACATCACCTTAGAGTCATTATTGTGCACAACATCACCATTGGAGCATGGCACTACTACTCTAGAATCTAGATATCTCACTTGTGTGGCCTACAAGACTCATGTAGGTTGCTTATAAGGGCTTGTGCCCACATAGTATTGTTGTTCGCCCTTACATCTCATATAAATAGAGGAATTCACTTAGCTCCATATCATCATTGTACTTTCTTTGTACTTAGCTTCTTGGAGGAAGTCACTAAGGTTTCCTCACGAACCCCAGGAGGAGTTAAGAAGTTTAGGGGAGACCTCTTTGTTGGAGCTTGATTTTTGTGGCTAGGGTTTTCTCTTGTCAAGAAGATGGTGTTGGTGATGATCACTTTTCTCTCTCTCTCAAATCTTCTTATGTACTTGATCTATCTTGTCTTGAGTGCTAGGGTTTCTTGGATATTTCTAGGGTTAGGATTTCTACCCTAAAAAGGCAAGAAGATTGTCTTGGAGAACTACGCTTTCTTAAAGATTTATAGGGTTAAAATTTCTACCCTGAGAAGGCAAGAAGATTAGGGTTTGGTGATAAACCCTAAGGTGGATTGTGGAGAAGAGGATGGCTTGCCTTGGAGGATGTGTAGTGGAGATTCTTGCACATTGGATCTTCTTGGTTGAGCTAGGGTCTGTTAATTTAACCTAGCTAAAGTTTTTTTGGATAGCTAGAGTTCTGTGCTGGCCTTAACAAAAGGCTATGGTATTAATTATACTTCATTTTGAGCTAATAAATGAAGTTTCTAGCAGTTCATATATTGTGCAATTTCTATATTTGAATTTCAGCAATATATATTCTTTATGTATTGTTATTTAAAGTTGTTAATGTCTTATTGATTTGACATAAGTAAAAAGGAAACTGTTTAAGTGTATTAACATCTAATGAAGAATATAAGGGGTTTCCTTAACGGCTGATATACTGTTGTAAAAGTACATTTTCAGATCTACTTATTGATCAATAAGTTGCCCTAGAAGGGGTTGAAACTTATCTCATCCTTTGGTATCTTTTCTCATTGAACTGCCATGGAGAGTGGGACTGTTTGAAGTGAATTATTGTGATCTTTCTGTTGTTGTCTTATGCTTTAATTTACAACAGTTCTAAGGTTGATGTCAATAGAATTACACTTAATATTATCTTGATTCAATACATAGTAACATAATTCGAGTACGAATACGAATATGATTTGATACAAAAAAATACATAATGAAAAAATCTAGTACATATAATAGTTTTAATCAAACATATCATAAATCTCAACATAGACATTTATAAAATAAAATTAAACATATATTTAAAAAACAAAAATATAAAATCTCAACAACCTAGAATATGTGAGTGTGAAAAACAACTAGTTATTCATAATCATTTTAATAAGAAAGTATGAAATTGAATAGTATTTCTTTTTATAGTGTTTAAATAATTAAAGTTTGCTTTTTTTAAAATTGGTTTTCAAAATTTTAAAGTACACTAGTAAGAATCCATATCCATATACCTACACCGAATATTCAACAAATTCGAAATTGTTCTAAATTTCCGCACAAGAAATACCAATACAGTCGAATTATGCTACTATGATTCAATTAATGCACTAACATAGATCCATTTTAAACCCAAATCTATCAAGCACCGAGGGATCCAATTTCTTGAGATGTAAATTTTTTTAATCTTAAACTCGAGAATATTGATCCCTCTATTGCTTGATAGACTTGGGTTTTAAAGGCTGACATTAATTTTTTAAATTACTTTTCATAAATTTTTATTTTATGAATTTATTGATAAACAATGCAAAAATTAATTATTTAGGTCATTCATTGCGCCGAGAGGCGCACTACAGCCCACAACCCAGTATGAGGGAGATCTTGTAACATGTGAGTGTTTGTCGAGTGTTTGTCTAGTAACAAAATAATATAAAGTAAACAAAAAAGAATAATACAAAGTAAAAAGTAATAAATATTATATCGGCCATAAACAAAAAAGAATAATACAAAGTAAAAAGTAAATATGAGACTTAAACTAGAGACTTTAGAGCTTAGGATTAGGGGATAAATATTATGTCGGTCATAAACAAAAAATAATAATTCAAAGTAAAAAGTAAGTATGCGATGTAAACTAGAGACTTTATTTTTTACTTTTAATACAAAGTAAAAAGTAAATATGAGATTTTAGAGTGTTTGTCGAGTAACAAAATAATACAAAGTAAAAAGTAATAAATATTATGTTGGACATAAACAAAAAATAATAATACAAAGTAAAAAGTAAATATGAGACTTAAACTAGAGACTTTAGAGCTATTCAAAGAGAGGTTTGCACCTTGGGAGATTTGATCCCTCTAGGCCCTTGATAGAGCCTAGGATTTGGATCTATGCTAATTAGAAAAAGAAAGGTGTACCATTATGTTTACGCTGGTATTACCATTATACCCCATTTATTGATAAACAATGCAGGACTAACGTTTGAAAGACAGCAGCCACGAACCAGGCAAATTTGCAAACTAAAAAACTTTGATCTGCCAGATTCGAATCTTCACAGGCAAGCGGGAGTACGAGAGGGTTGGGAAGGTATCAACTTGTTCCATAACAGGGAAAGTAGGCGAATCTAAGTTTTTTGGTAATTTGAAATATTTATTGAGCGAACCAGATCATAATTAAAGTGAATGAATCGACCATTTGGCGACTACATTTTGTATCGCTCTTGGCTTTGGTTATTTTGAGGCTGTTCGCATTCTGATATCATATGGATTTCATAGGGTTGGAAACTATGCACCTCATATCTATGGGATCCTTGCTTCCGTAATCCCTGTAGCTGAGGAGAGCTATAGCTTCGAACGCTTAAAAGCGACGACCTTCTCAAATGTGTCCTTTTTCCTTAACCTGTTCTTTGCTCTCTTCATACTGGTACTAGCTTTGCAAGCAAATTATTTGTTGGATTTGCTGCCCAAAACCGTCAAAGCGTTACAATACTGGCAACAATGATTGTCTTTTTCCTCAAATCCACCTAATGACTGGGAGGAAACTTATGCCAGAATGTGCATTGATTTAAATCTAGAAATGGACCTTTGCCAGATAGTCTAATCCTAGCTGGTTTAATTTTATCAGATTTAAACGCGCACGAATCCAATATAAAACCCATCAAAATCAGTAAATCAGTAGCTAAATTAACGACCACAGCTAAAAACATTAGGGTTTTAATCCATTTTATTTAGTTACTACTAACTGACAAACCTGTGCTTTGAACAAACCATTCTCCTCCTCTTCTTTATGAGACTTCTCTTCTTCTTTTTCTTCCATGCGGAATATTTCTTCCGATGCTGCAGCTTTAACCAAAACCGGACTGGATTTGGAACCGGTACATCTTGATTGGCAGGGCGTTAATGGACATGATCTATGTAGAAACTTGCAAGAATTTTTAGAACTTTTATTTGGGCGCAGAAGATTAAGAAGGGTTATATCATGCCCCGAATCAGCAACAAAGGAAGAAAAAGAACCACGATAGAGAGTAGAAGCCATAGCGTTGGCCGGCTTCTCTTCTTTGCGCTTCAGCAAACACAGGCCTTGAACCCTACACCCTCTTACACCTTTAGAAAGAGAGTGACAAGTGAAGATTTACATGCAAGATAAAAGTTCGTTGTGGTGAAAATGTTTTAACGGACTTTGAGAGAAAAAGTTAACAAAGAAAATCAAGAAATTATTTATTTAGATTTTTGTGAATATAAATTTAAATTTACAAATTAGATGTATTTTTGAATATAAATTTAAATTTACAAATTAAATCATCGAGTAGGATTTTGTTTTAGGTTTTGGAGTAATATCCAAAACTTTCTATTTTTTTATGTGAAGACCTGATATTTCTTAATTCTTAAGAGTTGAAGTTTGTTTCTTTTTTCTTTTTTAAACAGTATAGCTTATTATTCATAATTGAATCAAAGTTATAATTATAATATTAAAAAATTCTAAAAACAATTATAACTTGATATTTATACTTGAATCAAAGTTATAATTACAATATCAGAAAAATTGTAAAAACGGGTAAGTTAAAAGTTTTTTTCACTGAATCCGAAATAGACACCTGACCATCAAAAACTGAAACATACCCAACCCATCTAATAAGGCTAGAGGCTAGCTTTGGTCAAGTGGTTGTAGGGTGGTTGGGGCGGTTGGTTGTGGTCGTCCCCACCCAGGGTCAAAACCCGAGGACACCATACATGATTCCCTCAGGAGCGTCAGCGTTCTTTAGTTGAAAAAAAAAGGCTAGAGGCTAGCCCTTAGCTAACATAACAAAAAACTCACGTAGCTAAGAAATTAAGCAGAAAAAAATACAAAAGAGCTCGTGAGGCTCAAAGTACATCAACCATCACAGGAAAACAGTGAAGCTATCAAAAGATCCCATACAAAACTAAACAGTCCACAACAAAAACAAGACTGCACACTCCAATAAACATCAAGAAACTGTCAGTCTGCTAGTAGATGTAGAAAGAACCCTCATCTAACTTTGAGAAATCATGAAACTCCTCATAGAAGAGGACACCTTCCGCAGAACCCACAGCTTTTCTAGAAAACTGGTCAACCAGCTTATTGAAAGAACTGTAAATATGAGAAAAAGAGAACATGAGAAGGAAGTCTTCAGAGTTGCAATTTTGCCACACCAAAATGGCCACATAAAGAGCTCCACCACTACCTTAGAGTCCCCATAAACATGCATAAAGGAGAATTTTTTGTGATGAGCAAACCAAAGAAGTGCCCATAAGGCCATAAGCTCAACCCAAGTATTTGATCCACGTCCACAACCCATCCAAAGTAGAAACTATTGATTTGCGGAGGCTCCAATAACCATACCACGGCCTCCTTGATTTAAACTTGCAGCTCCATCAAAAAAACCAAGACCTTATCTTCTAGAAATACTAGTTCAATGGTCGGTACGTTCTGCTTCAAAACCTTATTTTTATGAAATACTTTATAATAATTCAAAATTTGAAGACAAGTAACCTGTACTTGGACCTTTGTTCCTTCAAAATTCTTTAGGTTCCTACATTTCCATATACCCCAACTCACAAAAGAGGGGAGTTCCTTGAGTTGAGGACAGTGCAAAATCCAATCTTGCAAAGAGTCCACAAAGGAGCCAATTCAATTATGATAAATTCAACGCTTCTTTACGAACCAAGAGCCAATTCAATTATGATAAATTTTGCATCATTTAACATAAAAATAAAGTTAACTCAAAAACAAGTATCATTCTAATTTGAATCAATAATTTACTTTAGTTATCACTTTTATTTAACTAATCATCTACATCTTATTTTGAATAAATTTAGGTATTCATATTGCTTGGATATGTATAAAAATATTGGCTAAATATTGGTATGTATAAAACCATCTACATAACCCTAGTTAGGGTTTGTGTCAATTTTGGCATATGTGGTGTTTGCAACATGTGACAACCCTATCCGTGGAGTCCAGCTCAGTGCACTTATGAGGCTAGTACCAACCAAGTAAAAAGAGTGGGAAGCTACTAATTTTTGGTAAGATTTTTCTCATATTTGTGAGTTTTTTTTTGTCGGACTATCCAGGTGGCTTGGTTAGTGATATGTCAATGTCATTATAACATTTGGAAAATTGACATATGGTGGATAAGGTCGTTTCATGGTCGGGTTTCTATTTGAAGGGGCCTCCAAATGGGACTTCTAGATTAATCTTTGGCTCTAGTGACAAGCTTGGAAAGGACGTCCCCACTTTTAATGATATTAACTCAAAATGTTTTTCTTTGTTGTCATATGTCAAATCTGATGACCCCCAAGGCATTGGGGTGGGTGCCATTTTGGGTATCATGTCAAATGGGGCAAGGGTTTCTCTTCCATCTAAGGGTGTGGAAGTTTCAAAAAAGAAAGAGGTTTATAAACTTGTTAGAACTTCTCTGATGGGGGGTTTCTTGGTGGAGGGTTTGAAGTCTCTTTCTGTTACAAAACCCTCTCGTGATTTCGATGATCTCCATAAACCCTCTTCAATTTTGGGAAAAGAGAGGCGGGTTTTTGCAGTTTGCAGGAATGTGAAAAATGATAGGGATAAGCTAGGACATTCTTCTATGCAAATTGGCAGTTTTGGTAAATATGGGACTAAGGGTGGTTCGAGTAGCCGTAGGCATCTTAGATCCTCTTTGATGCGGCAGACGTCGGGTACTCACACAAGAGAGAGATGTTCTCATAAGGCTTAGAAGGTCAAAAGCGGAAGATCTTTATGTGTCTTGGGAAAAGATGTTATAATGGATAAGGTTGTTGGTCTATCATTGAGGGCCCTCCTCGGTCGTTTGGAATACATGTCTATGAACCATGCTGAACTTATTGCTTGGATGTCAGCAAAGTGGAAACCCATTATCGATTATACTCCAAAGCTTAGTATGCTCATGAACGATTGGTTGTGCTTTCAATTCTTATCAGAGGAAGCGAGGAATTACATAATGAGTAAATTAAGGGTTATTGGTTCTAATTCATTAGTATTATTTAAGTGGCATTCGAGATTTAACCCGTGGAAGGAAAATGTTTCCAAAAGGCATTTGTGGGTCCTTTTCCCAGGGTACCCACATCATTTTTGGACCTAGGATGCCTTTGTGAGAGTTGAAACTCTATTGGGAGATTTACCAAAGTTGAGGAGGATTTTTGTTGGTTGTTGACAAACAGATGCACAGAGTACTTATTGAAATGGATATCTCAGAGGGTTTGCTAGCGGAAGTAGAGATTGTATGGTCTGAAGGTTTATGGATTCAGCGCCTTGACTACTAGTGTGCGCCTTTAGGGTGCCATTTGTGTCGAGAGACTGGTCACCTTTGGGAAAGGTGCCCAACTCATTCATATGCTAGCAAGGAAAACTTAACGGAAGTGGCAACACTTTATCTTGACGAGTTGTCGAATGATGAAGTTTTCTCTACTAAGCTCTTATCTTCTACTCCAGTGGATGTGTCTTTGTCCTCGTATTTTTTGGGTAAGATTAAATCTACCCTTCCTCTGCTATTAAAATCTTTCTCGATGGAATACATATTGAATTATATGAAACCTATTTTATCTTGTGGAGAGCACTCATTGTTTGGGGTTGTTTCCTCTTTTCCACACTCCATCCCAAGTGTTTTGACCTTCCCGATGCTAAAATGTAAATTTCATAATGATGGCATTGGATCAGATTCTTCGATTTTGTCAATTCCTAATATTCCTTCGAAGGTATTATCTACTTCTCTAGGACCTTTGGTTTCAGTGGAGGGGTTTGACTCATATGGGATCCAATTTTTGGATTACCATGACTCAAAGGTTTCTCAGGTTGACAGATTGTAGTGGGGGGGGAGGTATCTATGTTGAGAATAAAATGGTCACGATTGTAGATATTCTGGAAGGGTTCTCTCAGGAAGATTATCCCATGCCATCCCAGTATTCTCCTTCTTTGCACCCTAATTGGGTATCACTATTTCCTCTTCTCCACTACCTAAAAATTCTAGAATTCTTAATGATTGTTCCCCTCGAGTTACCTCATATTCGATCCCCTCTAATTTAGAGCGTATCCCAATCTACTCTGGAAAATATTTAGATAAGAAGGATATCATTCCCAAAACTTTTATAAGATGTCCTAATGTTACCATGAGGAAGAAAAGGGGAAAAAAGGTAAGAGTCGAAAAGGAAAATATGCTACATCCTGAGTCTTCCATGGATAAGTTTGTAAACCCGTTGGTTGCACCCCTTACCTCTTAGTCTTACTCTGGATTTATGGTCTTCATCTCTCAATTTTGATAATAGGGTTCTTAGAGCACAACCACCCTTAGATTTGGTTGACCAATGATCCGTTTATCCTTCAATATTAGGGGGATAGGGAGCTCCTTGAAACATGCTGCCCTGAAACAAATAGTAGAGATGGTGAAGCCTGGTATAATTATGATTCAAGAGACAATGTGTTTGAGTACAAAGGCCTACGAATTTTTTCTTGAACTATTTCTAAGCTGGGAGTGTAGTGGATTTGATGCCCTAGGAAATTATGGGGGCTTATTGATATCATGGACCATGTAGAAGGATAATTTCAAATCATATATGACGTGTGGAGATTTAAACTTGACTTTGTTTGCTGCAAAGTCACGGGACTCTAGGGTTTTGGTGGACCCTTTGGCTAAATTCTTTAGGTCGATATTTGATGAAGCCAAACTTATTGATGTGATGCCTGGGGTTTTGAATCCTACATGGAATAATGGAAGAATAGGTGATGTCAAGGTGGCAAAAAGGTTGGATAGATTCTTTGTTGTTGAGGATATTTGCGATAGTTTTTTGTAGATACCGATTGCGGTCTCTATCTTCTAGTGTGTCAGACCATAAGCGTATCTCCTTACAATTTGAAGTGGAAAAATACGCGCTTCATTTTCCATTTAAATTCAATCATACTTGGATTCATGAGAAGGATTTTACTAGTTTTGTTGTTAAGAAATGGTCTTCCCTCGACCAATTTGAATTTGATTCACCCATGCAGAGGCTGATGCAAAAATTGAAATTATTAAAACAGGAGGTCTCTAAGTGGGAGAAAGAAAAGAAGACTAGTATAAGACAAGAGCTCCTAGAAATTGAAGATGAAGTTGATCACTTCGATTCATTAATGGATGATGACCTCTTCTCCAATTGTAGAAGAGACAAGTTGACTTGGCTGGAATCCAGAAAGGTGAAATTTCTTAAACAGGAGGAAGAGTCATGGAGGATGAAAAGTAGAGCTATGTGGTTGACTTCAGGAGATAGCAATACAATTTTTTTTTACAATTATGCAAATCATAGAAGGGTTAATAATGCTATTTAGGAAGTGAAGGATAATGATGGCGTTCAAATTTCAGATCAAAAGTCTTTGGAGGATGCTATTGTCACACGTTTTAAGGAGATCTATAAATATCACAGCACAAGTAATATTGAGGCTCAGTTGAAGGTTCTACAACACTATCCTACATTTTTTAATAGGGGAGAGGGCTTAAAGGTGGGAGAAATTGTCTCTCTTGAAGAGATTGAGGGAATTTTGAAGAAATTTGATAAATCAAAGAGTAATGGCCCTGATGGATGGACTATAGAACTCCTCTTGATTTTTTTTTGATGTGGTGGGGAAAGACTTATTAGAAGCTATAGAGGAATCTAAGTTGGAAGTGTTTGTTCTAGGTAGCATGAATTCTACTTTATTGCACTGATACCAAAAATACGAAGCTATAAATGTTTAATGACTTTAGGCCTATATCTGTATGCAACCTGGTCTATGAAGTGATCACTAAGGTGATTGCAAATAGAATCAAACCTATTATGGCAGAGCACATGACTAAAGAACATTATGGTTTTCTTTCTAATAAACATATATTGGATGCAGTTGGGGTTGCTCGGGAGAGCATGCACTCAATTAAGACCAAGAGTATGCATGCTCTCACACTAAAAATGTACCTTTTCAAGGAATATGATAGGGTTGATTAGACTTTTTATGAGACTAGTCCTGTTACAGATTGGGCTCCCTATTGAAGTTGTAGATTGGATTATGTCTTGCATTTCCTCTGCAAATTTTGCAGTTCTTGTGAATGGATCTCCAACTTCCTTTTTAACAAGATCCAAGGAATAGAGATAGGGTTGTCCCCTTTCTCCCCTACTTTTCCCGTTGGTCATTGAAGGGCTAAGTAGACTTATTGTTATAACCAAGAGGGAAAAGAAAATTATTAGAGTTAAAGTATATTCTCATCATTTTATAACACATCTTTTATTTGTAGATGATGTTCTATTGTTTGGGGATGGCACTATTGAAGATTGGAGGGCATACTCGAGTATAATATGTTTATTATGTATTGCCTTAGAGATGGAAGTTAGTGCACATAAATCTATGTTCCTACAAAGTAATGTAAATCAGGATATCATTCAACGAGTACATAACATTTTCCCTTACCATATGGAATGTGTTGATGTCGTTAACACTGAAACATTGTCCACCTTGCTCATCCCCTAGCCACACCATATCCTTACATCATGATCACTTTGTATTTCCACCACTTTGACCTTCACTTGTCTAAAATCCCAAAGTTGAAAATTAAATTGGCTCATAATTAATATTTTGGATATTTCCTCTTTCCACAAAAGAGGGAAGTTGGCACACTCCTTAAAAATGGGAAAAAGAGAAAAATCCCCCAAAAATAGGAAAATTCTCAAAAAGTAAAAAAGAAGTAGGAAAAGATAAAATCCCATAAAAAAGGGAAAAATATAATGCCTATCCAAATACCAGTGGTCAGCAAGTACGACATGCCACCAAAACCATCAAACATTTTACCTATATATTAAATGTGAAGGTCCCTCATTTCATGATCATTCTCCATACATTTCATATACCATTACTTTGTCAAAATTTCCATTAAAACCTTTAATCTACTTTGAGCATTCTAATTTCACCTTTCTAGGAGATTTTGCACCTTGTGACGTGTAGTTGGAGAACATTGGGTTGCTAAGGAGAACTAGGAGCACTCTACTTCAGAAGGATACAAGGCCCCCCTACCATTGTTATTCCAAGGTATTTCTTGCTCCATGTATAGCCCATTATTATAATACAAGGATCATTCTTTCATTTGTCCAATGCTTGTTAAAGAATGGTTGCAATATTAGTTTAGATTTGTTTATGCACATGCTTAGTTTAGTTTTTATTTTTGTAATTTATTTTGTATAGATTGCACCCTTGTTGAAACTCTACTTTGGTTTCTATAAACCTTAGTAGGTGCCTTCTAGCATGTTCTAGTGTAAAAACACCAGCAACCGTTTTTTATGACTCCGTTGGGTTCGATCTCTATCGATCTAAGGTTTTGTTTGACCACCTTTTTTTCCAGTTTATTATGTTTGATTTACCTTGCTTTCAGATTGTCTGTCGCTGTCTATCAGATCCAGATCAGAAAATTGGCCTGAACCTCCCAATGTGGTCCTCGCCAACACTCTATTTTAAAAAAAATTCTCTTTCTAGTCGAGGTCATACCTATTTGGCCATTAAGTGTGACCTAGGTCGCTCACTTTGCCTAGTTAAGTGAGACCTGTCACACAAAAACCCTCAATAAGTGCGACCTGCCTGTTCCAGGCTGTTTTCTGCCTAGTTTGCACATGTCTACCTCTTAAGTGCGACCTGAGTTGCCCCCTTTGCTCAATTAAGTGCGACCTGTCATGCAAAAACCCCCGATAAGTGCAACCTAGGCTTTTCTTGGTTGTTCTGCTCCCGTCGCAAATGTTTTTCATTTATATGCGGCCTAGGTAGCCCCTATTTTTGTGCAAACTGCTTTGATTTTCCACTCCTATTCGTTTGCAGTGCCCTTTTTTCCTACCTGCAGTCATTTGCTTGTTGCAACTGTCTGTAGATCTATCTTTGTGAAAGCCCTGTAGTGAAGAAAAATATGCTTCTTAAGTATTTGTTGCATCTTTGGGTGACATTCAGATATGTTAGGACTGCATTGTTCTTTTTTCAGTAAGTTGTATGTTGAAAAATCATTGCTTGTTTTTACTTTGAAATTAAATGCTTAGCATTAGTTGAAATGGTTGCCAAAATAATTTTTTTTACTTAGTATTGTTTATCATTTCCATTAAGCATTTATTTTCCAGCTTTATATATGGGTACACACCACATGTGCACACATTTCACACCCTAAAATTGGTGCTTGGTTCATGACCCCAAGCTCAGCCTTAAAATTAACCTTAACACAACAAATCCTAACTTCACTTGAGGACCAAAAGGAATTTTGTAGTTAGGTTAGGACACTTGGGATATGCATCCAAATAATTCCCCTTTGTCATTTACATTTGAGACATGGAAGTTGTTCTTTTAGGGAACCAAAATCCACTGGTATTTGTGGACACAGTTGAGATTGATTTGTGGGTGGGCCTCTCGTTTCACGAGGGTAAGTGGCAAGATTAGAACCAAATGGTTGGTTGGAATGTCGCACTCCACTCAGCACCGAATATCATCCAGATCGGTGTCTTCAGACTGAAGCTATAGGTAACATTTTTTGATGTGTCATGAACGAGGTAGCCTAAGAGACTTTATTTTATGACACTTTTACCCGAGATCCCCTTCGGTAGGGGGATATCCATGAGCTATATTGGTCTTCCATTTCATTTTGCATGACTACGAATTTCATCACCCTCTAGGGAAACGATTTATGAGGGCTTCCATCTTTTAGATAGGTGACTGCTTGCTCCTTTATTTGATAGGTTAGTGGGTCATCTTTTCTTTATAGGAGTGCTACTTGTTGGCTTCGTGGCCATTTTATTGTAGCTCATATGATGTCACACACGGTGGAACTGGGTTTTTCGTGCCTATTGTTGGCCTGGGCACCTCTTTGTTGTGCTCTCCTCTTGCACATTCAGTTGCATTGGGATTTCGTTTAGGCTTTCATAGGTTGCAGTTATTTTCAAGGGAAATTGGAGACATGTGTGGAGTTTTTGTTCTCGACGTGTTTCAGACTCTATAGTTGAGTCCATCTTCAGGAGAAAAGGTATCTCAAATGAAAACATACACTAATCTACATTTTTATAATGTTAGTTTGTTTTTTAATTAATGAGAGAGCTGACCTAATTAATTATTTCAAATCAATATTGGGATTTTCGAGCATTTTTTCAAGATCGAGATTATACCTGCTCAATGTTTACGATCTTGTCACAATAGCTTCTCTGAGGTACTCTCGTAGACTTCAGGGTTAGTCATCATATTACGGTTTCTTAGACCACACACATCGAACCCTAGTTCGACACACCACCATCTCCGGAGCCACTTTCCGAGACATTTGAGTTTGATTCTGACTCCTCTCAATCAAAGTCACCCACACATTCACCCATGCACAGCCGGATGGCGGGCAATATCCTGACTCCTTTTGTTGGAGGAACCGTTGGTGGAGGAAGTGGCAGCGACCCTACAGTGGCTGCCACAACCAACATAGTTGTCGGTTCCACAGGAACCACCATTCCTAGTGGTGGCCCCACAACCGCCACAATAACCCACAGAGTTCTCAATTCCACTGTGATTCTGAATCTAGGTGACAGTATCCCCACAATCCCAGCCGCGACAACCACTATTGTTGTATACAAGGCTACCTCCACGGCCAACACCATCATTGGTCCTATGTCACATCCCCAAACCACCCAGTGGCCTTCAGAGGCAATGGGAGACCACTGAACCATTTTTTTTAACAAATAACACTGATTTTCACACATAGCCGCAATGGTCGTTGATCCGCAATCCGTAGTATCCAAGTTCTCACAATCCAAATTTGGAATTCGGAACTCGAATTCCCAAAATACACAACGTTGAAAAGTGCCCCTCCGACTTCCGCAATCCGCGATGCGGAACTCTGAAAGTCGGAGCGCCCATTTACCCGTCGTCGACAAATTACGATCCCGACTTCCTCATTCCGCAGTGCGGAAGTTAGAACTATAGAGCGGCCAATCCTCCGGCGTTGCAAAAATGTGCCTCCGTATTCCACATTTCTGCAATGCGGAAGACGGAACTGCGGAGCATCAAAACCTCTGGTGCTGTAGAAATGCGCCTTCGCATTCCGCATTTTCGCAGTGCGAAAATCGGAACTGTGAAGCACCCAATCCTCCGACGCTGCAAAAATGCGCCTCTGCATTCCGCCTTTATGCAGTGCAGAAGTCGAAACTGTGGAGCGCCTAATCCTCTGGCGCTGCAGAAATGCGCCTCCTCATTCTGCCTTTCCGTAGTGCGGAAGTTGGAATTGTGGAGTGCCAAAGCGCCCGTCTCTGCAGAAATATGGTCCCGACTTCCGCATTCCGCAATGCAGATGCGGAAAGGCAGGAGTTGGCCATGCCTTGTTACAACCAACTTTCCAAGCTCATGACTCCTTCATCCTTGGTCCAAATTGGACAAGACCGGTACTGTTGGAAAGCTCTTGGAGATCTCTATATAATGGTGTGATTCCCCACAACATCTAAGCACCCTAAACCTGTCATTTTTCCAACTGAAACTTTGTCCATAACCTCTTCAATGTGCCTTTACCCTTCTGCAAGGAACTATGTCTGACCCCTGCCATGGCTTCTCCCTTCACCTGACCCATGGGGGGTGGGTCCTAAGACACCACAGGGGATATCTAATTTCTTCCCCAATCCAGGTGAATCCAAGCAATCCCTCTTAAGGGTGAATGCAATGCATAAATAAACAAATGTAATGAAACTATAACTAATCAATACATGTACAACCTACAAGGTTAGCCATACATTACACTCATGCAAATGATGACGCATTCATACATGCATTCAACCTCATACACAGGCTTATAAATGGTATTCTCATTGATCAATTCCATGCATTCATTCATTCAATAACTTGAACATAACAAACATAACATAACATAGGGAAATAACATCATTTTTAAACCACATAAACACTTATCTTTGGAATGAAGCTGCCCCAAGCATTTGGCTAAGTGAGAGCAACTTTCCACCCAACATTAGGTCTATGTCCAGCCTATACTCTTTCAGCTGAGAGACCACCCTCGAGCTGGGTTGTGTATCCACTAAGGAGGGCTAATGGGCTCTCTCACAGTCAAGGTTCCACCCCAATGCTAAACCAACCTACAGTTGGGTTTATCAAGCATACAAGGGAACAAGGGGGATGCTTCTAAGCTAGTGAGATCACCCACAGAGCTACATGCATCTTAGATCACTCAACAAACATGGCACCCACATTACCTACCTCACCCAACACAAGTAAGGCCCTATACTGCATAGTCCCTCAAGGCCCCTTCCCTCCAGTGCTCTTCAGGGTTGGCATAGAAAGGTCCAACTATTGTTTTCATGAGACTTTCAACCTTCACTGGGTTTATCAAGTAGATCCAACCCTATGTTTGACCTTCTGCTCTGTTATTCAAGCTGGAAGCGTCTTAGGGTTGCGGCCGAAACTCAGTCCCGCAGCTCGATTCTTCTGTTATCGAATCAAGGTGTCCTCATGGGTTTTCTAAGTTGTTCAAGCTCTATAATTCACCCCCACGGTATGATCCATGGCTATCCCAACCTGTTCACTTCCCACATAAGGTTTCTTGGGTGTTCTTGGCTCTACAATTCGCATATCCTCATAATCACGATTTCTCTTGTTTTCTTCACGATCGGGCTCTGCAATGCGTGAATGACTTGGGTTGTTGGTCAACAATGGGATAGGGAATATGATGATTGAATTACTGGGCGGTTGAGTAGCTTAAGGAGCAAGCGAAATAGAGCCATACCATGTCATACAGATTGCAGGGTCGCTCCATACTCCATTGAATTCATGGACTGGTTTTCTCAACCACCCTCTTACAGTAGCATTAATGTCAGCATGGGGAGTCAAATGGGTTTCACAAATGGACATGTGGCGGTATGGGTTCTAATACCATAACCCCCTCACCTCTCCCTAGTGGATACACATGGCCCCCCTCTCATTGGTTGCCTCCTTATCCAGTTTCCTTGGTATTTTATTGTAATAATTAATAATTACATCATTTATAAATATCTCATGGCTTAAAAGCACATGGATTACCAAAATTTCAAATACTTGCTTATGCAAATAAACCTAATCATCCACTAGTGGGGCCTTGGCCTTGAGATCCACACTAGGGAAAACACACATTGCATTTATATAATATTTACATTGAAGCCAATAAACTCTAAGGTCGAAATAGTGGTTTTACAAGTCCCTCCCCCTTAGAACAACACCGTCCTCGGTGTTCTCAAAACTGAACAGAAATGGGAATGCCTCTCTCATGGCATCCTCCAGCTCCCATGTGGACTCATCGGGACTAAGCTGCTTCCATTGCACCTTCACCTGTCTGATGGCTCTATTCCGAAGCAAAGTGACATTATTGTCGAGGATGCGCATAGGATCCACTTGGAACTCTCCCTTTGGTCCCACCTGTATCACATTCCAATCAATGATGTGATTAGGATCATGTACATATTTCTTAAGCAAAGTGACATGGAAAACATTATGAGCTTTCATGTTAGCAGGCAATGCAATCCTATATGCAACTGGTCCTATCCTATCAAGGACTTCAAATGGCCCACAATATCTTGGTGCCAACTTGGTACAACTCCCCAACTTCATGGAACTTTTCCTTGGCTTCACTTTCAAGTAAACATGATCCCCAATATGAAATTCCTTTTGCACTCTTTTCATATCTGCATAACTCTTCTGCTTGTCCTGTGTTGCCTTCAAATTCTGCCTAATATTAACAATCTCTTGTTCCATCTCCTTGATCATCTCTGGTCCAACCACTACCCTGTTCACTAGGTTGTCCCAGTTCACTGGAGTCATGCATCATTTGCCATACAATACCTCAAAAGGACTCATTTCCAATGATGCATGATGTCCATTGTTGTAAGCAAATTCTACCAAGTGTAGGTAGTCTTCCCACTTGGATGGCTTATCCATCACATACATCCTCAGTGTGTCTTCAAGAATTTGATTCACTCTCTCATTCTGACCATCTATTTGAGGATGAAATGCTGTGCTAAACTTCAACTGAGTTCCCAATTCCTGGAATAATCCCTTCCAAAAATTTGAAGTGAACTTTGTATCACGATATGAAATTATTGCCTTGGGAAATCCATGCAATCTGAATATCTCTTTCATGAAGATACTGGCAATATCATTTGTCTTATGAGTGGACTTGACTAGAATAAACTGAGCTACCTTTGATAACTTGTCCACCAATACCATGATTTAAGGCATGCTTCCTTACTGTCATTGGCAAGCCTGTTATAAAATCCATAGAAATCACTTCCCACTTCCATTCTAGAATGGGAAAAGGATGCAACAATCCTACTGGATGTTGATGTTCTGCATTGACTTGTTGGCATTTTTTACACCCAGCAATGTACTCTGCTATGTCCTTCTTAATCCCATGCCAAAAGTATTGCTTTATTGCTACTGTTATAGTCTTCTGATATCCCGGGTGTCCAGAATATGGCATTTGATGTATCTCATCCATCACAAGCTTCTTCAACTCTGCACAATTTGGAATGTACAGTCTGGTACCCTGATAAATGAGAACATCATCTTCACCAATCTGATATCCTTCACATTTTTCATCCACATTTCCCTGCTGCAACTTCTCCTTGATTTGAAGACAAGCCTCATCATCGGTTTGAGCTTCAAGAACCCTTGCCTTCAAATCTGATTTACATAAACTCACTGCTGCATCATGGAATTTTCTGCTAAGTGCATCTGCAACTTTATTTTCCTTACCTTCCACATGCTTAATTTCCATATCAAATTGACAAAGGAATTCCATCCACCTAGTTTTCCTAGCATTCAGATTTGGCTAGTCAAACAAATATTTTAAGCTCATATGATTTGTCCTGAGCTCAAATCTTCTTCCCAAGAGATAATGTCTCCATCTCTTGAGAACATGAACTATGGCTTCTAGCTCTAATTCATGTGTGGCATAATTCTTCTCGTGCTCCTTTAACTTTCTTGACTCAAAACATATTACAAATCCTTCTTGCATGGGAACTCCACCTAGCCCTTCAATGCAAGCATCTGTACACACAACAAAATATTTCTTTGGATCTGCAATCTTCAAAATAGGAGCACTGGTAAGCAACCTCCTTAACTGCTGAAAGCTTTTCTTACATCTTTGAGACCATACAAACTTGACATTCTTCCTATGCAATGATGTATTTGGATGAGTTATTTTGGAAAAGCCTTCAATGAACCTTCTGTAGTAGCCTACAAGACCCATACAAGATATAACATCTGCAACATTCTTTGGATTAGGCCAATCCATTATGGCTTCAATCTTCTTTGGATCCACTGCAATTCCTTCTGCTGAGATGACATGACCCAAATATTGTACCTTCTGCTGATAGAAATCACACTTGCTCAGCTTTGCATACAGTTGGTGTTCTCTAAGGAATTGCAAAACCATTCTTAGATGTTCATTATGCTCTTCTTCATTCTTTGAGTAAACAAGAATGTCATCCAAGAACACAATTACAAACTTATCCAAATACTTGTTGAAGACACTATTCATGAGACACATGAATGTGGCAAGTGCATTGGTAAGACCAAATGGCACCATAGTGAACTCATAATGGCCATATCTAGTTCTGAAAGCTGTCTTAAGAATGTCTTCTTCCTTTATCCTCACTTGATGGTATCTAGACCTCAAGTAAATCTTGGAAAACACTCTAGCTTCCTTCATCTGATCAAACAAGTCATCAATTCTTGGCAATGGATACTTGTTCTTGATTGTCACCTTATTGAGATGCCTATAATCAATACACAGTCTCAATGTTCCATCCTTCTTCTTGACAAATAACATAGGTGCCTCCCAAGGAGATACACTAGGTCTGATATATTCTTTGTCCATTAATTCTTGCAGTTGCATCTTCAACTCTACCAATTCTGGTGTGCTCATTCTATAAGGAGCTTTGGAAATTGGTCTTGCCACTAAAACAAGATTGATGGAAAAATCAATATCTCTCTTGGGTGGTAGCCCTGGCACTTCATCTGGAAATACATCTTAGAACTCTTGCAACAGCTGAAAGTCTTCTATCCTTGGTCTCTTATCTTCTAATGAATCTGATATATGCATTGCATATAATTGGCAACCCTATAAAACTTTCTCAGTTGTAAGGCTGAAATCTGCCTTACTGAAACTTGCTTAGGAATTACTCTTACCAACCTTGGTCATCCCTCTTCATCAATGCACTCCAGTACTTTCTCACAGCAGCCTAACTTGGTTCTATGTCTTTCCAACTAATCCATGCCTATCAAGGCACCATAAGATCCTAATGGTATGACATTTAAATTTGCTTGTGTGAGGAGTCCATTCAACTCTATGAGGCACTCCATCACTACTTCACTCACCTTTCTCTTGGTCCCTGTGGCTAATTGAACTAGCCAAGACTTACTATGGTTTACTTTATTAAGAGAACAACCTTCAACCACCTTAGGAGACACATAACTATGAGTAGATCCTGGATCAATTAAAACAAAAATAGATTGCTTAGCAATCTTACCTTCAACTTATACCACTTTTGATTGATGGTCTGCTTGATGATCATCCAATGTTGCATAGATTCGAGGTGATGCTCTGGTCATATCTTCTACTGTAGTTGCTTCTTCTAGGTTGTGCAAATTTCTGGGGTTCTCCCTCCGATGTGGACATTCTCTAAGAACATGGTTTCCTCCAAATCCCCAACACTGAAGTAGTCCTTTTGGTGCTCTTTCTACTGCCACAGCTAGCTTGAATCCACTTCTTGTTTGTTGGCACTGTGGAAAATTTATGGGCTGATTTCTAAATGGTGGCTTGAATCCACTTTTCTCTTGTTCAAACCTCCCCTTGGGATTTCCTTTCCATGTTGGCTGAACCTCCTTTTTACCTTGATTATGTTCATAGCAATGTATTTCCATTCTAATGGCTTCATCCAAACTTGGTGGATTGACAAACTCAATCCTATCTCTGTAATTCTGAGGTAGACTACCAAGGAAACATTGTATCTTTACTCTTTCATCCTTGATGTAATCTACATACCTCAACAACTCCAAAAACTCGTGGACATGCTCTTTCATGGAATTCTGTCCCAATATGAGTTCATTGAACTCTTTCCTCTTGCTATCATAATACCTAACTGATAGGTATTTCTCCTTGAAGTACCTTTTAAACCGCTCCCAGTTGATCCTCCTTTCACTGGTCTTCTTCACTTGCATGAGGTGCTCCCACCAGATTGAAGCTCTGCCACTTAGATTGTAAATGACAACTCTGGCCTTTTCATTCTCTGAATAATCCTGCATTTTGAAATACTTCTTCATTCCAAGAATCCATGCCTCTTCCTCTTGACCTGTCTTGCTTTCTCCATCAAAGGTGGGAGGCATAGCCTTCCTAAATTCTCCATGTGGGATACCTCTGAATCTCTTTCTTCTCTCACTTCTGCTAGGAGTATGCCTAGGGATTCTTTGAGAACCTCTGTATTCATCTGACCGGCTAGAAAGAGATCTTGGAGAGGGTGTTCTGTTCTTTCCACTCACAGAACTCCCTCTAGGGATCGGAGTCATTTTCCTAAATGGCCTCTAGAGTGGCTTCCTGCATCTCTATCTTCTCTGCCCACAATTCTTGGGTTAGACCCAAGATTTATCCTTTGATGCATGTCGGTGAGGCTTTGCAAGATGGCCGCGTTGAGCTGGTGTTGCTCTTCCTGTGCCTTCATCAACCTCTCATTGAAGCTCACCATGGTCTCAACCAAATTTGGGGGAGTTATCTGCTCCCTTCTACCATCAGACTCGGCTTCAGTATGTGCTTCTTGCACGTTCTCTCCCAGCACGTTGTCCTCCGGCTCACACGGATCCTGGGTATCATTAATGGTAACCATTTTCCCTCCTTCTTTGTACGCTTCCCTGCTATATGATTCAACTACCACTACTGCAATCATTATGCATCACAGAGGCATTTATTAGACATCATAAGCATGTATATAAACCTAAAACATCCATTCAAATCTAGAAATTATTCATTTGACAATAATGAAAATACGATTCAATTATCAAACCCGCGCCATGGGCGCTTTTCTGCTTGCAATTTCATTCACGGCTCGGCCCAAGCAGCCCTAGTGCTATAAATTGAGCTCTGATACCACTCTATAACGTCCCTAAACCCCCTGGTGGCCTTCAGAGGCGATGGGAGACCACTGAACCATTTTTTTTAACAAATGACATTGATTTTCACACACAGCCACAATGGCTGTCGATCCTCAATCCGCAGTGTCCTTCCCACAATCTGCATTCAGAATTCAGAACTTGGATTCCCAAAATACACAACGTTGAAAAGCACCCCTTCGACTTCAACAGTTCCGCAATCCGCGATGCGGAACTCGGAAGGTCGGAGCGCCCATTTACCCAGCGTTGACAAATTATGATCCCGACTTCCGCATTCTGTAGTGCGGAAGTCGGAACTGCGGAGCGCCCAATCCTCCGGTGCTGCAGAAATGTGCCTCCGCATTCTGCATTTCCGCAGTGCGGAAGTCTGAACTACGGAGCATCAAAGCCTCCGGCGCTGCAGAAATGCGCCTCCGCATTTCGCATTTCTACAGTGTGGAAGTCAGAACTGTAGAGCGCCCAATCCTCTGTTGCTGCAGAAATGCACCTCCGAATTCCACCTTCCTGCAGTGCGGAACTCAGAATTGTAGAGCACCAAAGTGCCCGGCTTTTCAGAAATATGGTCCCGACTTCCGCATTCCGAAAGTCAGGAGCTGGCCATGCCCTGTTATAGCCAACTTTCCAAGCTCATAACTCCTTCATCCTTGGTCCAAATTGGACAAGGACAGTACCGTTGGAAAGCTCTTGGAGAGATCTATCCAATGGTGTGATTCTCCACAACATCTGAGCACTCTAAACCTGCCATTTTTCCAATTGAAACTCTGTCCATAACCTCTTCAATGTCTTTACCCTTCTGTAAGGAATTCTGTCTAACCCCTGCCATGGATTCTCCCTTCACCTGACCCACAGAGGGGGTCTTAATACACCACAGGGGCTATCTGATCCGCATAGTAGTTGGCAATTCATCGATGTCGATACAACTTCGACAAGTTTCAACTTCAACATGACTTCAACTCGATAGGTTAGCTCCGATAGGTTCCGAATTCGACACAACTCCGATGAGTCTCGACTTCGACACACCTCGACACATTCGCACCTTCGACATGTTCAGCAACCTCAGAGTTTGCGACGTCAACAAGCAGCGTCGACATGCGACCAATGACTGTCGAACTTTGATCGACTGTCTCTCTGTCTTCCAGTCCACTGTAACGGTTGAACTGTTGAAACCGTTCTAACTTCTTCTTTGTAACTGAATGTAACGGGCAGGCACCCAAGCGTCTCAGAATTCTATATAAGCATGTATAATATTGTAACATAGAAATCTTATCATGTCATAGACTTGTTTACAGTAATAGAAGATCAATTTGCATTCCTGCATATTGTTTGTGCGTATTTGTGTTTATCTGTGCAGTGTAATCCTGCTTTGCTCATTCTACTTATTCTTATAGCTTCTGCCATAACAGAGCAGACTCAAATCAGAGCATTTAGTTTTTGTGCTTAAGTTCTGCGTATACACTTCTCTCGAAGTTACTTGACTTATGTCGATTCAAACTCGCTCGCAATCTCAGCAATCCAAGCAGACGCTACCTCCAAAGATGACAAAAGAAACAAACGATAGACATGCAGCCGACGAGACAACACAGCTTATTGAGCAAGCTTTGCCTTGACAACGGACTGAAATGTTCGCCCAGTTCAACAAGATTCTCATGCGATTCGCTTCGACATCCGGAGGATCTTCGATGAGAACTCACTCCGATAAAATCAGCCCCTTCAAAGTGCAAATGAATCTGGACATACCGAATCTTGAAGATAATATTGACACGGAATCCGTCGACAATTGGGTACTACAATTGGAATCCTATTACGTTGTGAATCAACACTCAGAAGTTGAAAAGATCACCATTGCATCCTTAAAGATGTCAACCTTCGTGCATTGCTGGTGGGAGAACCTCTCAACAAAGATGGAGAAAAGCGGAGACCCCATCGACACATGGGATAAATTAGTCGAACACATCCGAAAGGAATTTGACCCGTCGAAATACCTCGAGCAACAGTATAAGAAGTGGCAGCAGCTAAGCAATGGAAAGATCAGTCAACACAGAGTTACACCGACAAGTTCTATCGACTCCTGGCTAGCCTTGGTGTCCAAGAAGAAGATAAATTTCTTGTTTTGAAGTACGTTAGCGGATTGTCCCAGTACATTCAGCAGGAGATGGAATTTATGATTGTCAATACGTTTGTGGATGCTTTCCACTATGCCAACAAACTGAAAACCAAGCAGAAAGGAAAAGCACGTTTCGTGACAAAGCCGACATTAGGACGACCACCCGACAAGAAGGCACCAGTCGGCTTCGACAAGTCGAAATCTTCTCAGCCGACACTGCCAAATCCAAACCACGGTAAGAAGCCTTTTCACAAGAGGCAATGTAGCAAACAACCACCGACTGGAAAATGGTGCGATTACCACAACTCATCTTGGCATGATACGTCTGAATGCAAAGCTCGAAAGACATTTTTGGAAAAAGTGTCGACCTCCGATGCATTCGACAAGACGGTGGAAGAATCGGATCCAGATGCAACGACCCTTTTGACATCGACCACTCCAGCAACCTCGACTATAGTCGACGAGGAGGAATGAGAGCACCTGTTCCATACACGGATATGGGTTCAGAGAAACCCATTGCATCTAATTGTGACAATGGGAGCTAGAAGAACTTCGTTTCTGAAGATCTTGTGAAGAAACTAGGTCTTGTTACCACTCTGCATCCTCAACCTTACAACATAGGTTGGATGAAGGATGGACAAGAACTTCGGATCACTCGACAATGCAAACTTGCCTACTTCATAAAGCCTTTTGAAGATGAAGTACTCTGTGACGTGGCACCACTCTCCGTAGCTGACGCCCTGTTTGGGAAACCTTACCTCTGGGATAGACATGGAAGTTATCAGTCACGGCCTTAGAAGGTGATTGTCAAAATCCTAAATCGATGGTTCAACATACCAGAGCGTCAACCTACACCAACGGTTGCACTGATATCTGCCAAACAGACAAAGAAGCTCATCAATCATGCTCATAAGTTTGCATTAATCATGATCAAGCCGCAACATTCTAAAAAGACTGCAACAACGAGTCGAGTCACCAACCAATGCAGCTCTCGACAGAAGCAGCAAGTCGATCATATTCTTGATGAGTACTAGATTCCCTCTCAAGGAAAGTGGTACTCTTTTATTGAAGTGACCGACAAGTTTCTTCAGCTTCATGAGCAAATAATGGGGTCCATTGTTTCTTAAGGAAGGAGGCCTGATCCGCATCGTAGTTGGAAAGTCATCGATGTCGATACAAATTCGACAAGTTTTGACTTCGACACAATTTTAACTCGACAGGTTAGCTCCGACAGGTTCCGAATTCAACACAACTCCGACGAGTCTCGACTTTGACACACCTCGACACATTCGCACCTTCGACATGTTTAGCAACCTCACAGTTCGCGACGTCGACATGCGACCAATGACTGTCGAACTTCGATAGGCTGTCTCTCTGTCTTCCAGTCGATCGTAATGGTTGAACTGTTGAAACCGTTCTAACTTCTTCTTTGTAACTTAACGTAACGGGAAGGCACCCAAGCGTCTAAGAATTCTATATAAGCATGTATAATATTGTAACATAGCAATCTTATCATGTCATAGACTTGTTTACAGTAATAGAAGATCAGTTCGCATTCCTGCATATTGTCTGTGCGTATTTGTGTTTATCTGTGTAGTGTAATCCTGCTTTGCTCATTCTTCTTATTCTTATAGCTTTCGCCATAACAGAGCCGACTCATTCAGTCAAACTATTGTCCCCCTTGTGCTTCTTGGACACGACCCGGATCACTATCTAATTCCTTCCTTAAGTCCAGGTGAAGCCAAGCAATCCCTCTTAAGGGTGAATGCAATGCATAAATAAACACATGTAATGAAACTAGAACTAATCAATACACCTACAACCTGCAAGGTTAGCCCTACATTACACTCATGCAAATGATGAAGCATTCATACATGAATTCAACCTCATACACAGGCTTATAAATGGTATTCTCATTGATCAATTCCATGCATTCATTCATTCAACTTGAACATAACAAACATAGCATAACATAGGGAACATCATTTTTACACCACAAAAAACACTTATCTTTGGAATGAAGCTGCCCCAGGCAACTGGCTAAGTGTGAGCAACTTTCCACCCAACCTTAGGTCTCTGTCTAGCCTATACTCTTTCAGCTAAGAGACCACCCATGAGATGGGCTGTGTATCCACTAAGGAGGGCTAATGGGCTCTCTCACAGTCAATGTTCCACCCCAATGCTAAGCCAACCAACAATTGGGTTTATCAAGCATACAAGGGAACAAGAGGGAGTTTCTAAGCCAGTGAGATCACCCACAGAGCTACAGGCATCGCAGATCACTCACCAAACATGGCACCCACATTATCTACCCCACCCAACACAAGGAAGGTCCTCATCTCTGCTGCAGAGTCCCTCAAGGCCCCTTCCCTCTAGTGCTCTTCAAGGTGGGCATAGAAAGGTTCAACTACCATTTTCCCGAGACTTTCATCCTTGGTTTATCAAGCAGATTCAACCCTGTGTTTGACCTTTTGCTCTGTTATTTAAGCTGGAAGCCCTGTGTTTGACCTTTTGCTCTGTTATTCAAGCTGGAAGCTTCTTAGGGTTGCAGTTGAAACTCAGTCGCGCAACTCGGTTCTTCTGTTATCGAATCAAGGTGTCCTCACGGGTTTTCTAAGCTGTTCAAGCTCTATAATTCACCCCCACGGTCTGATCCATGGCTATCCCAACCGATTCACTTCCCACACAAGGTTTCTTAGGCGTTCTTGGCTCTGCAATTCGCATATTCTCAAAATCGCGATTTCTCTTGTTTTCTTCACGGCTAGGCTCTGTAATGCGTGAATGACTTGGGTTGTTGGTCAACAACCCAAGTTATGGCCTGATCTATCCCACACCAGGTTATGGCCTGATCTATCCCACACCAGGTTATGGCTTGATCTATCCCATGTGTCATCTCATTCAGGAATGACACCCTATTGTGTGCCTCTAGTCCCTACCTCTTATGTCCATGGACCTTCCTATCAAGGATTTTCATATGGCGACACTCCTCAAGGTTACGCACCACAACCCATGGTTACATATGCCGCATCCTCATGTTAGTCTCCTAATTCAAGAGTGCAACACCTTTTAATGTTGTCTTCTGATGTCAACCTTCAGACTTGCCGCAACCAATACGTTTTGACTACCGAAACCATCCCCATTGACAAGGCCGCCGACTCCACCACTATGGACCAATCTTTTCATCTACGTAGACCGTCGATCGATGGGACTCCCAATGTCCCCAAATTTCCTTTGCATCACGTTGCGAACAATCCCAATGCTTGCGCTGCTCTCAATTATAACATTATCAACGATTTGGCCTAATCTCCCACCGCCATGTCAACTTTGGAAGTTCTTAGGAACTGCCCCATACAATGCAAAGCCTTATTGTCATCTTTATGTACGATCAATCTGTCTTATTCATGCTTGATCGTATTCGACTTACATCAATCAGAGCCCCGCATGCCTTCCTCCATTGCATTCGAGATTCTCGCGTCGATATCGAACTTAGTCATCCATCGATGCATTGTTGACGACGATGCATCCACATGCATTATGTCAACCCTTATTTGGAAGAAGGTTGGGTCCCCTAAGTTACAACCATCCATAATAACATTACGTGCTTATAATGGTTGCAATACCCAACCCCAAGAACTTCTCCCAAATGTTCATGTCGAGTTAGATGGAAAAATCGTTCTGATTGACATTGAGCTTGTCGACGCTTAACTTGATTACAACCTTCTCCTTGGGCATAGCTACATGTATGCTATGGAAAAATTCACTTCGTCGGCATTCCAGCTCATGATGCTCATGAAGGGAAGGTTGTCAAAATTGACCAGTTGACTTACGACGAACCCAAGGGGCCGACCACTCTGGAAAATGTCCTCCCCATGGTTGGCAGCACTATCTACGATGCTTCCATCTCCTCGCTTTCTACCATAGGGCTAGGTCTTTTTTGTGATGCTACCATAAATGCCACTTTTGAGGCCTTTCCCCCACCCCCCTTGACTGCAGAGGTATCAAACTTATGCACCATTTATTCTGGTAAACTTGTACCCCAACCTACGGCTTAGCCTCTGCCCCAACCAAAATCCTAGCCGCAACTGTCATTAATTCCCAACCTAGTGGGAGTTACACCTATACATACAATCTTGTTCTTATTTCCATCATCGGGAGTCGTCGCCATGTTTGTGATGGCAACTCTTAACCTTTTGGGATTGGCATTAGGCATTCCCATTTGGTACCTACCTTCACCAAACCCACACCCGACACCACAAGTTGTTTTGCAACTTGTACAACTGATTAGTATTGCCAATCACCCCCCTCCCAACATACCCAAATCCACATCCTTGACCCCCTGCCTCCTCCTAAGAAGGATGGGGGAAAGACCACAAAGGTCCCAACGACAACAACTCCAAATAAAGCCGTGAACCCACCTCCTAAGGCCTCAGCTCAAGCACCTTTGCCTTGCGCCCTTTGTCCATATGTTGGAGGTTGCTTTATGTACAAAAAACCAATGACGATCATAGAATCACCCACTACTATCAAATGTCTTATATTCCAATGTAGTGCTTGCTTGAGACCTTGCCAAAGAGCAAGTCCTTCAAATTTATTATTGGACATTTATCCCAATCCCCATGAGTAGGTCTCATTCAATATTCCTCCAGGGTTAAAAGTCACCCCCCGCACCTGCCACCCCTGGGTTATGCTTTGAAGCTCCATCAAAGAACAAGATATGATGACTCTGGTTTTCAATCCAATCATTCTACTTATTTGACTTGATTCTTAAAAGGCAGAGAACTTTTTCGTTTGCCCTTGACATATCTTCATAACTAGTTTGCTCAAAATAACCCAAAAAGCTCTGAAGCCATTGCCTTTCTTCAATATCTAAATATGTTCTTCTTTGTTTGATCGATCCTTTACTTTTAATTGATTCTTGCATCATATCCCATGCCAATCCTACAACTTGACCCGCTTTTTTCTTTTCACCTTTAAAAATACTATCAGTTCTATTTAGCCATATCTTACAAATGATAAAATAGGCAAGATCTTTCCAAACTTGTTTTAGTAGGGGCTTGTTAATTATTATTTTTTGATATTTTTTATTGCAAGTTACAAATGTCTCTCACCAATTACTTGAAATAGATAGGTCCACTTGTAATCTCTCAAAAGTGAGATTCCAAACTTCAACAACAAACTCATAGTTTAGAAACAAATGGGTCGAATTTTCTTCCGCTTGCTTACAAATAGGACAATAAGAGGACCTTGAAACCCTCTATGTCTTAGGTTATCATATGTTAGAAGTGTCCCATGACATACAACCCAAATGAAGAGATTTATTTTCGAGAGGGCATCAATTTTCCATATGATATTCTAGAGAGAACTCCTAGGAGAGTCATGTCTATCAATTTTCTGTAGTTGATACCCTTCTTTAGCTGTATAATTGTGGAAATTTGGCCCCCAAACCCTCCTATCATCGTTCGACTTATTAGTTGGAGCCAAACCACTTAGTTTTTTTTCAAAGCTACCCACTATTGTGATAGTTCCTCCGAAAGGGTTAAGTTTTTCCATTGTTTTCATCGCCCTCTGTTATCCCACTTAGAAATGTCTAATAAACGGGGAATCTGTTTATCCACCATCCAATTCTTTAAAGTCTGTAACTCAACATGTTTCCCAAATTCTGTCCTTCCTAAAATTTGATCTTCCTAGATTTTGATTCTACTCCCATTACCATGAATCCATGAAGCATGGGATTTAATAATACTAGAAGAGACATTGTATAAGCTCCAGATTGTTGTAGATTTACTGCTAACATGTTCATGTTCTATGATTATGCTTCTATCTGAGGTTGTATATTTCCTTGCAATTGATTCCTTCCACCGAGTATCATCCCCAGTAGCAATATTCCATGGAATTTTTCCCCCAAGTGCCTTATTTAACAAACCAGAGTCACTGATTGCATTTCCCCTTTGTTCAATGGGGCCATGACTTGAGTCAAGTTTACTAAATGAAAATTTTTAGTGTCCCATTTTCCCCCTGCCAAAGAAACTTTCTATGAAGCCTAACAATTTGATTCGAGATACCTGAAGGTGCTAGGAAGACCAAGTTTTTATATATAGCTAAAGAGGATAAAACGACTTTGATCAACACAACTATGCCTATAGTATTCAACCATTGAGAACCCCATTGTCCCATTCCTTTTTATTTTATTTTTTCCACAATCGATTTCCAATCCATAGAATGAGGTCTCCCAAGAAAAACGGGTATACCTAAATATATAAATGAGTTCCAATCATTCTTAGAAGAGAATCCAAGTTTGCTAGTTGTATTGTCCAGATTTGATGCTGACACATTCCAACCATACACACTACATTTACGATTGTTAGTTTCACCACCTAAAGCTCCTAAGTAATTGTCCATAACAAGCCTAAATATTGTTAATCACTCCTAAAGCACCCCTTAACAACAGAGTGTCATCAACAAATTGAGAATGATTGAGCTCCTTGACACCTCTGACAATTATTATTCTCAGAAGATTTCCCATCCTTCTTTCATGTTCTAAACTTATATCGAGGGTATCAACCATCATAATATACAACAATGGGGAGAGTGTACATTGTTAGTGAAATTATATGTTTAATAATTTCGTAAGCTTAAATTGTTAACCTGGGACGTAAACTTGTGATTGATGGACACTATTTGTGCAGGGCTTGTTTATCAAGAAGTTAACTGTGTTGTCTTACTAAAAATCAAATAAAACCTAATGATGCAAGAAAATATTCACACAACATAATTTAAAATGCAAATCAAAGTCTAATATGCATTCCATCCAAGTGATCCTTGGCCATTGTTTAGGCACTGATAATCTTGCTGCAGAAAAACTGCTTACTAGCACAGAGCTTCGTTGATCAAGTGGGAAACCTAATGATTCAGGAAAGTAGTAATCTAGACCTGTTAAACTGACAATCCCAACTACTTTGTGGTAATTGGTCTCGGCCAAGTACGAACACTACTGATCTCACACGGACAATGGTCTTCTTAGTAACATAGTGCTATGATATTGTCAAATTCCCTGGTTTTGAATAAGATTCAATCTAATCCAAATGCTTAGAATGAAACGAAACCTAAACTTATCCCAGGATATATCCTATGATATATTAACCAAACTCAATCCTAAGAAGTGGGCACACAATTTCCTATTGTAAATCCAAATTGATCAATCAAACGAATTGCAGGATTTTATCTATGCTATGATAAAATCAATCTCAGAATTCTAGCAAACTAGATTACATGCTTTAAATCACTTTATAGAGATTAATATCAAACCAAATTAACCACGACACATAAAGATACTTACAGAAAATACAGATGGTAGTTTTGTATCTCTCGAAGGGGGGTCTTCCTTCTCAAGCTACAAACTACGAATCACAGGAAACTAAAGGTTCAAATCATAAAACTGCTAATAAAATTCATAATCAAATGAGGGTACACAAAGATGATGAACACCAATATTCGATTCTTTGTTATTATTGTTCAAATTTACAAATTACAGACATGGTATTTATACATCAGACATCCAATGGACGTGATCAAATCGGATCTCCAAATGGAAAATCTGAAATTTACATTTTCAGAGAAAAATCCCCAAATTTTTGAAAATCATGATTTTGGGCAGATTTTACTTATTCCCCCGTTGTTATATCTCAAACCGTAGCATATTTGGAGAAACCATCTAAGATGGACCCAATTTGGTGGTTTATGAGAAAAACCCATGTCTTGGGATCTTTAGATTCTCCTCCATATGCACAAATTGAGGCGGGAGTTGGCAGTTTTCAAAGTTTGCTGCTAAAAATTTGGGTTGGACCAAAATCTTAAATAAGCCTTGGAGGTTTGCACATGTGAGCTGGTGTGATCTAATGAGCATAAAACCATGTTGGATACATATTTGACCAAATCCAAGTGTCGGATTTTCATTTGGAAACTTGCAACCATCTCGAACTACTCCAATTATGAGTTTTCTGGAAAACTTGTAAACACTGCTAGAAAACTTGTAAACACTGAAAAATCTTGAAAAAGATTAATGAGGTATAAACTGTTGTTAGTGCCAATTTTGGTAATCAAAACCCACTTAATGATGCAAATGTCAAGAACAAAATGAAAATATAATTTTACACACCTCAAAAGGATAAGAGTATGAGTTTATGGTGGCAAAAAGGTATATGTTAAAAGGGAAAAGGAATAAGTTTGCCAATCAAGCCCATTTAGGGCCCTGACATCTCCCCCCAACTGAAGGTATGGCATGTCCTCATTCCATCAATTGATTATGCATTTGTGTTCAATCATAAGAAAGAGAGAGCCATATGCATACTTTGCATGTAAACCCAAACATCTACTAACCTCTACCCATAGAGCAATTTCTTAATAGTTGTTCTCTGATTTTGTCTGAAATTCCTTAACTGCTGTTTATCCTACAACACATGCTTGTGAATTTCAAATAATTTTGAAATATTTGGATGCTCAGCCCGAACATGAAGGTGAGAATTTGATTGACATTTCAAATCCCACTGTACATGAAGTTCCTATTTAATTTGATTGAGAATGAAGGAAGTAAAATATTGCATGCAGGTGGATATCTCCTACAAGTAAATTTAGATTCCATACAATTTATGTTTGCAGGAAGAAATTGAAAGAATATAATTCACACAATAACTTCTATTCTCTAAAAGTAGAATCAGTAAAAAAAAATCAAAGTATTCCTTGGTTAAGATTTCATACTTCTTATCATGCCGCAATATGTTCATGGAGACAAATGGGGTAGATGGGTGATGGGGATATACAACCTGTAATCTGTGAAGATAAATCAAGCATCTGTCTTTTCTCTTTCTTCACTCTTTCCAACTGTTGCTCTAAATTTTGAATCCTAGTACGCCATTAGCTTCTGAGGCCTAATACAATCCAAACTATTACTCTTGCATCTGCCGAATCCCAATCCTGTTTGTCTTTTGGTTTCCCCTTCCCTGCTGGTTGCTTTGGTGCAGATGCAGTCTCCACAACATATTCTAATATATTTAGAGCTTCTAGACATCTGGTTGTACATTACTGTCCTTCTTCCTCTGACTTCTACATTTCCCTGCTGAGAAATACCCGGTCCCCAGGCGTCCCTGATTGTGATCTGGTTAAAATATGAGTCATCAAAGCAACTAGATTCAATGACAGACCAAACCCATGTGTTCAATTTGGATTCTCGTAGCTGCAGGTAGCTCAACCGATCATGTTTACAAGTTTTCCAAAAACTTGTAAAAACTGCAAAACTTGTAATTACTGAAAAAAAAAACTTGTAAACACGGGAAACTTGTAGATACTGGAAAGTCTTGGAAAAAGGCTCGATGAGCTCCAAACTACATACCACCCTACAACTTAAAAAAGCATTCTTACTTTGCAAGTGTTCATTGAGGCGATCCACTGTTAAGGGCTCATACCTCTTCACCATATTGTTATCGGTCGTCTCTACCCTGAAATTGCATGATTCAATAATGGTTCCAACTTCCTAATAGCAACTTGGTTGGAAGGGTAATAATTACAAGTAATGGAAAGAGTAGTAATGGATAATTACAAGTTTTCTAGAAAACTTGTAGACACTGCTAGAAAACTTGTAAACATTGAAAAATCTTGAAAAAGCTTAATCAGCTATAAACTGTTGTTAGTGCCAAATTTGGTAATCAAAACCCACTTAATGATGCAAATGTCAAGAACAAAATGAAAATATAATTTTACACACCTCAAAAGGATAAGAGTACGAGTTTATAGGTTTATGATGGCAAAAAGGTATATGTTAAATGGGAAAAGGAATAATTTTTCCAATCAAGATAACCAAAACCATTCATCAAATCAAGCCAATTTAGGGCCCTGACAGACATCCTTGTCTAAGCCCTCTTTCTCCCTTGAAGAAATCAATAGGCATGCCATTTACCAGAGGTTCTATCTAGATGTTTGATATTCAAGCTTTAATCCAACTTATAAATAAATTTGAGAAACCAAACTTAGAGAGAACTGAGAAAAGGAAGGAGTGTCTCACTTAGTCAAATGTGTTGGCCATGTCCATTTTTATCACCATTCCTATTTCTTTCAGGGTGTTACTAGATTGAATTGCTTCTTGAACAAGGATAATGTTATCAATAATTTGCCTTTTGGAGATGAATCCTCCTTGATTTTCCGAGATAAGATAAGTCAAAAGAGTCTTGACCCGATTCGATATGAGATTTGTTATGATTTTGTAAGAGGATTTACATAATAAAATCAGTCTGAAATGAGAGAAAGTTTCAAGATTATTTTATTTTGGAATAGGAGCCAAAAAAAAGAATTTGTACTTTCCCCCAACTTGGCGTTGTTTAAATACCATTTGATCATCTTACACAAATCTAGTTTTATTAAGCTCCAAAATTTTATGTAAAAGGAAATGGAGAACCCGTCAGGTCCCGAAGTTTTATCAGGTTCTAGATCCCATGTAGCTGCTAGAATATCCTTTTTCTATAATTTTCCTAATTCAACATTCTCCATTTGAGTTACTAAGGTAGGGATATTGTCTAGCATTTGTTTGGTAGCCTCCTCATTTTCAGGTTGCTTTGTTAAAATATTTTTTTAAATGTTGATACGCTTTTGCCTTTATTTCTTTATACTCAGTGATTATATCTCCATGAGAGTTAGTAATTTCCTTGACATTATTCCTTCTTAGTCTTGATCTTGCTTTCCTGTGAAAAAAATTGTGTTCCTATCTCTTGATTTTAGCTATAGACTTCTCGCTTTTAAATGCCAATGTTCTTCCTCTTTTCTGTATATTTTGTGTAACCTGATATTTAGTTCTTTTTCCTCTGTTCTTAGTTGAAGGGTGAGGTTTTCTTGCTCTATCTGATTTTGAATTGATGCTAATTGCTCATATATCTTCTTTTTTTCCACAAAAGGTTCAATATAGGATTTTTTGGACCAATCCTTTAGAGCATGTTTTACAACTTTAAGCTTTGACTCCCAAATAAAGCTTGGACATCCTTCTACTCTCTTTTTCCACGTAGATTTAATAACTTCATTAGCCTCGGATTGATTGAGCCAAAGGGGGTTAAATTTGAATGAAAGAGGGATATAGTTCTCTTTTTAGATAGAGAGAGGGTTACTGGCTTATGATCTGAGATAGCTGAATGTATGATGGAGGAGTATATTTCAAGGTATTCTTCAAGAAAGCTGCTAGTAATGAGAAACTTATCTAATTTGGCTAAAATATTTTCAGCATCTGCTCTTCTATTAGTCCAAGTATACTTTCCTCTTTTTGGCTTTATGTTGATCAAATCCTAATCTGAGATCATCTCCTCCATACTTTCTCTAGAAGCATCTCGGACATTAGACCATCCCCTCTTCTCTTCCGAGGATAATATAGTATTTAAATCACCTGCTACAATTAAATTTCTAGGCCCTAATCTATTCTTTTCAGAGTTTAAGGATTGCCGACAATCATCCTTTTCTCTATAATGAGTTGGAACATATAGGTTAAAAAATTTGAAATGCATTTTAGTTTCTATGCTTACCTATTCCATGAAGATCCAATGTTGAGATTGTAACGTAGCTATTAACTCAATTTTGTTGCTATCCCACGAATTGCAAATAGCTCCTGATGCTCCTCTCAAACTTACAACCGCACTATTACTATCTTTCCACTGCTTATTCCCTATTGCTTGCTTGACATGATCCTGTAGTTTAGTCTCCTGAAGTAGAAGAATGGAAGGCCTTTCCATATTTATTAAATGTCTGATAGCTTCTTCTTTATCCTTACTTCCCATCCCTCTACAATTCCAGGAGACTATCTTCATTATTTAACGGGTGTCTTAGTGGATCCTCCCTTTTGTGAACTTGGAGTTACCGTATTTCCTGCTACTTTATTCTTATTTGCAGAGATCAACGAGCGGTCCAATGTTGACTAAAGCCTGAGCATTTTTACCGATTTGTGACTTCCTCATGGACTTCTTTTTCCAGATTTCTTCCTTTTCGTGTGGATTTTTCTTTTGCCTTGACTCCTTCTCGTTCTTCTTCTGTTATGGCCTATTTTGATTGCTTTCTAGTAACTATCCCTGTTGCTATAGTATGGATTTATTGACTCCCTTCACCTTCCTCTAAAGTATCCGACGTATCTGCTTCTTTTGTACCTTCAAAATTGGGGAAGTTTATTCCATACATAATGGACGATAGTCTTGGTGGGAATGCAAATCTAGGTTCTTTCACTTGAGAAGCCACGACCTCAATGAAACTATGGGGAGATTCTTGATTTATGGCTTCCATTTGAATCTCATATTAACTTTTAACTGTCCTGAGTTCCTTCACCTTTAAAGTTGTAGCCTCATTTTATTTACAGTGAGTTTCTTGATTTAAAGCTTCAAACTTGTTCTCCATGGTTACTGGATTCCTGGTGATTACAACCATCGTAGAGGAAAACATGATATCTTTTGCACTTGAAGTTGTAACAATCTTAATTTTTTTGCTCACTGTTTTCCTGTTTTCATCTTGTTTTTGGGAATCAGAGATTATATTTCCAATCTTCTTGCAATATTTTGCAAAATGTCTTTAAGTATGACATGTTTTGCACTTAAAAGTTATCTTTTCATAGTCTAATTGCTGAAAATGGCTCCATTTATCCAACACAAGACGAATTGATTTTGGAATTCCCTTCTCCAGATCTACCTCAACACAAATTCTTGCACGTTGAAACATTCCTTTCTTAGGTTCTGCTTTGTCAATGTATTTCCCCAACTTGTTTCCAATATCTCTCAAAGAGTTATCTCCCCAACAATGAAGAGGAAGATGAGGCATTCTTACCCAGACCGACACAATATATGGGATATCTAATTCTAGATCAAAGTCTGGAGTCCATCTATTGAGGTACATGGATTTGTTGCTAAAGAAATACGATCAACTTCTAAAAATTAAATCTCTATCCTCTTTAAATTCGAACAAGAAAGCATAGAAACTATTGCCACAAAAATAGTGATTCATTCTTCCATTGATAAGAGGTTCCCAAATTTTTGTAGCCAAATTGCCAAATTCCAACAAATTGCCCGATTAAACCTCGCTCAAACATTGCCAAAGATTCATGTCTGCCAGCTATTGTAGCGGGTAAATAAACATGAGGAATGCCTGTTTTTTTTATGAAACAAGATTCCAACCTTATCCCCAATTTCTGCATTGAGGGGATCAAATGTCTGAAGGACGTTTCGTCTGGTGCAAGAGGTAGTCATTCTTCAACAATCGACGCCATTATGAAAACCCTAGCCAAGTCTCACTTAGTCACCGATCTTGGAGCTCCTAATCAACGCTACAATCCTTGTAATTAAAAATATATTATTGTTATTATATTATTATTTCATAGATCATTTTTCCACATAATTTTTTTTACGAATTACATCACTTAGATCCACATACTACACTTTTAGGTATATAAAACCTATCTTTCTATGTACCAAATAACTTATAATATGTTTTGTCCCATGAGGATCTCCGATACAAGAAAATAGGAGCAATACATCATTTCCAATTTAGACTCTTGGAGCATTCTTTATTAAAAAAATTGTCCTATAAACCTAAAATCATGTTAACTGTTCTAATTACATATAAGAAACCAAATAGGATTGAGAATTTGATAGTAGCAAGCTTCAAATTAACTACTTAGTAGCAATTCTAAAAACCCCATCAATATAATATTGCCTTCATTTAGACTGTGATTCTTAGAAAGGGAATCAACGGTTGTGTTTAGATCCCTAAAAACATGGGTATATGTGATAGCCCCAAAATGTGAATTGGATACTTTTAAACTTGCCCCAAAAGAATTGAGCATAATAGTGTGCAAAAGAGAGATACCTTTTATCCAGTTGATTACTAGCATTGAGGCCCAAAGATTTGAAGCCTTGAGATTTTTTTTCCAATAACACATTTCAACAACAATTTCAATGTCAAAATTTATACTATGTTGTTAGGTCATGCACCAATCCAACTTTATATTTTATATAGTGATCCTATGAGAATTAAAGGACTCCTCCATCACTATTATGATTCTAACCATGATTATTACTATTTTTTTTTTTACAGTAACGGTTGAGAAGCTTTATATTAATAAGGAAGGACTTTACAAAAAAGTGGGAAGACTGTACCCAACAAAAGGAGGGATGAAGGCACCTCATAACTAGTCTTTACATTTCGGACATAGTTGAAATTCATAGCTAACAGAGAAAGAAGAAGATATAGTCTGCTAGAGTAGCCGATTACATATTTAATACAAAATAAGAGAAACAACATTCCTGAAACTAAACCGGTGCTCAATTGTCTGCAAAGTGACGAGCCTTTTTCTTGCTACCTGCTGCCAGGTCCTCGTTATCTTCCATGCCCAGGATTGTAGATGGGCTATTGCTCTTGTTGGTTCTAATGCAACCCACCTTGGCTTCGACGATCCTAAGGCAGCTGTGCATAGACTCCATTTTTCCAACCATGCCATCGCAATATTCCTTCATTTTGCTGCTGTTGTTTCTAACATCAGAATTCAAAATTTGAACAAACGTAGCAAGGTTAGAGAGGGCATTTTTCAGGTCTTTGTTTTCACCTCTCAATCAATAGACCCGAGATTCGATGTCTTGCAAATGAGAGAGCACGCCAGGAGGGGGACTTTCCGACCCACGAGGGGAGTCCAGATTCACTATACCCATATTTTCTCCAACTAGGTTCTAGAGCTTGCCATTTCCTATCTCCCCAGTGCTGTCGCGCGTTTGCTGCAGAGAACCTTGTTGCAGAGGACCACCATAGTTTTGATTGATACCAGCGTCCAAGGGACGCCAATTCTTCCCACAGTCGTGCTCATAACCATTCTGGACACCATGAACAAAGTTCATGATTCCCTGCCCAACATCCTGCTGCAACCAACCTCTGCCATTCTCATTGTTTTTGGGCTGCCCGCGATGAACATGCTTCATCTGGCTAGCGAGGGAGCCTTGAACTTCTTTCTCACTGTTCCCATACCCCTGCACCACCTCAAGGGAAAAGAGGTAACGTTTCAGTCCAATTCCCTCAGTATTGACCTGAATGTTAGTCTTGCATCGACGACATTGCAGCGCCGGGAGATAGAGCCCTGAGTTACTACCCGCGTTTCCACAATCCATGCTGCACCACAATCCAAAATGCCTGAACCAAAACAAATCTAAACTCCAGAGAATGCAGAGACGGAATGTTTGATTGTTGCTGTCGCCCTGAAGCTTGAAAAGGCGTTGGCTTCCCTGTCGTCTGCACGCATTGAAGTCCCGCATGCGAGACAAGAGGAGCCAGGCTGGGAGCGCCGTCGCTTATGCCTTGGGAATGGGAGACGAAATCTTGTGTTGATCTTGAGCTTGACCTTTAATGAATTCACCCAATAGTTTGAGGTGGCCATTAAGGGTTGAATATAATCCAAATGACTAAGGAACCCACACATTATCAAAGTGTTGTCCATTTCGAATTAACAACCCATAGTTTAACCTAGCTCCGACATTGGCCAAGTCATCGACATGTTGATTTTTGGTTCTTAGTATGTGGAAAAGAGAAATGGAGACAAGGTCTTTGGATTGAATTGGTGAAATGATAGTGGAATTTGGTTGAGGGAGTGTGATGCTTTTTGGCTAATGCCCTAGCTTCTTTGATTACCATCAGGGAGTCCCCTATAACTGTGACCTCCTGAATTTTGTTCTCCTTTGCGATGTCAATGCCTTTGATTAAGGCGAGCCATTCCGCATCATTGTTCATGTGCCTGCCGAGCCCCCAGGAAAAGTCCGCCATTTTGTTTCCTTCAGAGTCCAGAAGGACCCCCCCCCGCACCTTCCAACCCAGGATGATTATTACTATTATTAACTTCTACAATATTTATAAAAAAAGACTCCCATTAACATGAAAAATAAATATTTTGTTATAAAAAATAGATTAAAATTATATAAATTAAAAATAAATAAATAATGATGTCAATAATGATTGTTAGGTCATTGCACTAAGAGTAGCAAGGTGCTCTAAAGCCCGGTATGGGGGAGATGTTGTAAAGTTATGTAACATTACCAAAAATAAAAAATAATTAAACCAACATAGATCCATCTTAAACCCAGATCTATCAAGCATCATTGAGAGGGATCCAATTTCTTGAGGTGATTTTTGTTTTTGTTTTTATCTTAAATTTTTTACATTTCAAAAAAAAAATTACACCTCAAGAAATTGGATCCCTATGAGTGCTTGATAGATCCAGTTTCAAGATGGATCTATGCTAGTATATAAGGTATATATGGAAAAAGTTAATTTTTTTTTATAATAGCTAAATATCACTATGATATATTTTGAATGAAGGTTTTAGTTTTTAACGTCTCTAGTGATGAGGGAATACTCCAGGGCAATAATTTCACTTTATAAATGAAATTGATACATTTTTTCTAAGAAAACAATAAATGATGTTTGTTAACTTCCACTTGGACCAACTTTGATATATCATATATTAAGAAGAAGACAAATGGTAAGAAATTAATTGGATTGCTTTAAATTTTTATTCTAAGTTTGAAAAAGATTAAATAAAAACTTTCTTAAATTTCCACCTTCTTAGTATCACAAAGATAATAATAAAAATAAAATGAATGATTCATTTATTATTTTGTTTCTTCAAAAATGTGAAAATGCACACATCCATAAACTAAGCAATGAAATCACTGCATGGAACTCCTCCTTATCCCACAAACAAAGCATCAACTTGGTGTTTGGCTAGGTTGTGATGTTAAAAATGTATTACTATTATTATGATTATTCCATGGATTTTTTTCCACATATAAAAACAAACAAATAAATAGAATCATAATTGTATTCAAAGACTAAATGAAAATTACATAACAAGTGCATACTACACTTCAAGTAAATAAAACCTATTTTCCTCTATACTAAATAACTCTTACCATATTTTGTCCCATAGGGGTCTCATAAAAGGAAACATGAGCAATACATCGTTTCCAATTTAGCAGTCATCTCCAATTAAGAGTTGCAAGATTCTTAAAAAATAAGGTTGTCTTATAAACCTAAAACTTTGTTAATTGTTCTAATTGCATAAAAGAAATTGTGTAGGGTTGAGAATCTGTAATACCCCGGTCTCAACCCTTTGAACTTGATATTGTTTATTTTGTAATTATTTTCTTTATTTATTATGTTTTTCTTGACACCATGACTATGAGGTAGATGCCATGGTGATTATGAACATTGACAAACATGATCATTGTTATATTGACCAAAGGTTCCAAGGCTAGCTAATGGGGAGGATAACGATGAGGCTATGAGTCCACCAAAGGGAAAAGTAAGGGTGTCCAACGAGGGGAATGACCTATTCCCTATGATAAATACTTACATATCCAAAGTCTCATTTATTGATTGTGCTATTTCCATTTATCCTTAAGTTTGTGCTAAATTGAGAGCTTAGTTATATGAAAGAGAAAATATGAACACGAGAACATAGTAATCCTATTCAAAGGTGCCTAGCTCCTAATTTTTAGTAACTACCTCCTCTTTTTAGGGAACCAAGAATGGGGTGGAGGAGAGGAATCCTCCCTCACACTCATTCTCTCAATGGGTTGGATGGAAAATTCGAATAGGGAGAGAAGCTTGGAAAAAAGAGAGTTCTTGGAGAAAAAACTAAGGGTTTGAAGGAGTAAAAATCAACCCAACTCTCATATGAACCAGGTAGAGATGAAAGAAATGATTCTAGGTGATATTAGAGACCATTGGAAAGAAACTATATAACATTTCAGATCCATAAAGTTTGTCAGTTGGGAGGTTGAACAAGGAACCAATAGAGACTTGCTTGGGTGATATATTGGAAGCCTTTAGTGGAAAGAAGGGGGGTTTGGGAAACCTTGTCAATCTTCTTTTCCTTGGTGGTCACATAGCCCAAAACATGGGCGGCATTATACAATGGAAAATCCTATGGCTGGGAGGAAATTAGTCCCCCCACAGCCAGTTTCCTTGGAGCTTCATCTTGGAAAAAAAAAAGTGTACTCTTTCTTATTTTATATTTATATGAATTCAATAGTGTAGAATGATGAATACATTATATCATTATCATGGTATTTTGAATGAAAATTTCTTGTAGATGATGTATCCTCTGTTTGATTAATTCATGCAGAAATCATGTATGGCAAAGTGTTGCAATTTCTTTCATGACAACTATTTGACAAAAGAACTAAGGGAAAGTTTTCCTTGTCCCATTGTGATTGATAAATGGGTGATACAAATGAATTGAAACTTGGAAAAACATAATGAATGATTTGGAATGAATTCATAGATGTATAAAAATTGCATTACTTATCCCCAATTAGTAGTTCAAAGTGAAAGAACCTTGTAGCTTTAAAAATGGAAAAATTCCTTAGTTTTCAGCATTGTAGGATTGTGCAGAACACCCTGTAAGGATTTATGATGTATATCTCACAAAATATCAAATGGGTAGGTGTGAATTTTTTTTTCTAGTTCTACAGACACTTATTAACATGCTCACCAAAAATATCAATATCCATGTTTCCATTTGAGAGATACTAATTATGAAACATGGCCCTTTTCCTCTAACCCAATGATGGTTCTTTAATGGAGGAAATGGGGTGGGCAACCAAGAGAAAGCCACAAACTCTTTGATAAAATTACTCTACCATTTTCTTTTTCTTGAGGTTGCCCACAAATTGTTTGAGAAAATGTCTCTACCATTTGCCTTTGTTTGTGGTTGTTCACAAAGTGTTTGACAAAAATGTCTCTACCATTTGCCTTTGTTTGAGGTTGTTCACAAAGTGTTTGACCAAATGTCTCTACCATTTGCCTTTGTTTGAGGCTGTCCTCAAAGTGTTTAACAAAATGTCTCTACCACATTGGTCAAAGATGAATTGTATCCCATTAAATGATGTTCCCTTTCCTCTAAAATATGTCATATATATTATTGGATTAATGTCTTCAAGTAGTCCGGCCCATAGCTCTTTTCTTATAAACACATGCATTTATAAATGTTAGATATAGATCTCTATTCAAAACCAATGAATGCTTGTGTTGAATGATTATATGCCAAGATTAATTTTGGTTGAAGGCACACTTGTATTGTGCAATAATGCATAGAGTTAAGGGTTTTATGTTGTTGGGAAGTGGACAACAATGTAGGGGCCTATTTTCTTCTGTTGAATTAAATCAGGCTGTAATTCCATACCTAGGCATTGATGTGGTGGGTGAATGAGATCATTTTGACTTATTGTAGTGAAGAGAAAGAAACATATCATGGACTATTGGTTCATGTAAATGAACATATATGTTATATAGATATCTATAATGGCTTGGAAATTACTTGCAAACCCAACACTGCAATATGCAATAGTACCTTGAAGTAGTGTGGAATGTGCAAAGTTCTTATTAGTTTGTATTAGTGCAATCATTAGGTCATTCAACACTACCAACATGCATAGAGGGTGATATTTTAAAAATACTTGATGTTGGAATTCGTGCTATTCATAAATACAAATTGGTATCAAATATCTTAACTCAACTCGCATCTTAAACTATCATTGAATATAAGAACACCAAGCTGTAGCTTGTCATGTTTGTACACCATATGCTCTCCAAAATTGAACTCAATCTAAACCATGTCTCTAAATATATCATGTTCTCCTTTGACTTTGATTGCAGAGATATATGTACCAAGAAAGAAGCTATTTAATGTTAAGTCTAGAATAAAACATGATGGAGAGACACATGAGCTTTGGTATTTGTTTCTTTTAAATCTTAACTAAAATGGCAGAGAAGGAAAATACTAAATTGTATCACTCACCCAAACAAAGCACAATTCTGCCATTCATAACAACCATTATAGATAGTCCTAAGCATAATGAGGCAACCCTTATACAAGACCAAATTCAAGAGATATACTCTGATTATACAGTTATATGACTTGATATTTGAGAGTGTTTTTGTTTGATTTTACATTATTTTTATTTTTATATGAAATATGGTCCATAGATTGAAATATATTGGGAGCTAAATGAATGAAATAGAAGGGGTATATTATGAATTGGTATCAGAGCCATTGGTTAAAACACTAGGGGTTGTATAGGATCGATGAAAGTAAAATGACAATGTTTTTGGTACTATGCTAAAGTTATATACATGTCATATTTGATACAAAAATAATAGTTACTTTCTCCATACTCAAAATTGCATGGGATTGCTATGTTGAATTGTGTGATGAATCATGTCATCTTTGATACAAAGACACTAGTTACTTTCTCCATACTGGATTGTTATCTTGAGTTTTGTGATGGATCATGTCATCTTTGATACAAAGAGACTAGCTACTTTCTCCATACTCAAAATTGAATGGGATTGTTATGTTGAGTTTTGTGATGAATTGAAGAATGATTTGTGATCATTTTGAAAAGTATAAATGATGATGTAAGCGTTTGCAGTTGATCATGCATTTATATTACCATTAAAAATTAATGACGTCCACCCTTTTGAAGCTCTAAAATGTTTGAATATTGTGCATGATTGATTGTTGAGTTTGGTGGCATGTTGAGTGATGGTTGTTCACCTAGAAGGATAGGAACTTTAATTATTGATGATACTTATCATTATTTGGTATGTATGTTTCTTAGTGCATGTGTTTAAAAGCGTTGACCTTGTCCTTGGGATGATCATTCTTAAAATTTAAGATACCTTTCACCCATGGTTTTGTAGATAACAGTTGAAGTGAAGTTGTTTTATGGATGTGTTGAAATTTTTTAACTAATGTTAAAATGAGCCATCTTGGGTGTTATTTTTGTATTGCTAAGGATACTTAGTAGTAAACCCCTTGAGCGTTATGTGTGCATTTGAGTGTATATCTCTTATGCATTTGAATGAGTAGTCCTCTCATGCTCATATGTATGCGAAGTGAAGTTATTACACAGGAAGAGGATGCTATATGGCTATTAATTTGAATGAATGTTTGATATAAATGCATGTATGGGTATAACTATAAAAAATGAAATTGTACTTGCTAATGTTTTGGGTAATGCCATTGTTACCTAGTTGTATTCATATTGAATGTTATGTTGTGTTACATTATGCATCTTGAATGCTAGTTTTCCACTCTTCGAAATGAGCAAGTATGAAATGCTTATATAGAAAATGCAAAAGAGTGTTATGTATGACATGAAATAAGGCATATTTTCTCTTGTTGTTGACATTGATATGAAAGAGAAAAACATACTTTAACTATGATTTTGAAACTTGTCATGTGAATGATTGTGAAATTTCACGCAACATGTTGAACTTGATCTAAGTTGAAGTTGTATGAATTGTTGTTAAAATATCTTTCAAATAATAATTTAAGGTGCCAATCTTGATTTATGCTCCATGAGAGATAGGGGATTGATATGTGAAATGGCTTGCCTTGGTAATATTCAAAATGCATAGAAATGACCTTAGTTAATGGTTGTCATTGAAAGGTAGAATAGTACCACACTTTGACTAACATCATGCCATTAGACCTTGGATTGAGCAGGTTGGTGAAAACATGATGTTAGTTTTTCATAAATTTCAATCTGATCTAGGATCTTAACTGAGAGAATAACATGTACAGCATGTCTACAGCATATCTACAGCATATCAATCATGGACACAATAATGCAAGCACATAAGAGACACAGAGTTTCACCGGGGAAAACCAAGAAGGTGAAAAACCCCGCAACTTCCTCAGAGATAGATAGAGCAATGATACAACCAAAGTACAACCAAAGTACAAGAGATAGTCTTCTCCTAGCAGATGATCCTCCTCCTCACAAGTGCGCCACTTTCTGAGAGAGATAGAAGTGAGTAATGAGTGATAAAATAGAGATCTCTCGATCTCTATTTATACTTGTCCTGTCCTGCCCAATAAACCAGTGGGGCCGACTTGTCTAGCTTAGCCTAATAGTCCATGGTTACATTAATCCGGGCCGACCCCACACTTGGTGGTCTAATAACCCATTTACCCACATGACTCATACAGGGCTGACCCCATCAAGGTGGTCTAATAACCCATCAAGTATAAGTTACGACACTTACAATATAAATGACGACACTTCCGTATAAAGGAAATAACATCTCTATAGGAATACAAACACTTCCGTATAGAGGAATAATAACATCTCTATAGGAATACAATATACATGGGTAAAATACATTCTGAAGTTACATATACATCAACACTCCCTCTTAACTAGGAAGGTATTTCTTGACACAGATCTACTAGCACAAGTCTTCTTCTCTGGATCATCATTAGCGAATAATCGTCCTCGAATCATCATCATCGTCACTGCTGCTGCTATCTCAATCAATCTCTGAATCTACTCGTCATAGGAAGTTCTACAGAGCCAATCCTTTTTCATACTGGATGTAGGCCCACCACCTGCAGGTCTTCATCATCACTGGCCATATTGTGGAATCCTCAGGACTTATTACGTGCGTCAAAAAACCTCGAAAGAGCATCCCAGGCTGTTACAAGCACACAACTCTACCTATAGGATCTCCTTGGGCTGTATTATATGTGACCCCACCACAAAACCTCGAAAGAGCATCCCAGGCTGTTACGGGCACATAGCTTCGACCTATAGGATTTCCTAGGGCTAGTATTACATGTGGTCATGGCAAAACCTCGAAAGAGCATCCCAGGACTTATTACGAGCACACAGCTCAACCTATCGGATCTCCCAGGGCTAGGATTACATGCCATAGGACAAAACCTTGAAAGAGCATCTGCCAGATATCCCAGGGCTAGGATTTCATGCCATAGGCAAAACCTCGAAAGAGTATCTGCAAATCTCCCAGGGCTAGGATTATATGTCCTCCCAAAGAAAAACATCGAAAGAGCGTTTTCTAGATATCCCAGGGCCAATATTACATGCCACAGGCAAAACCTCGAAAGACTATCTGCAAACCTCCCAGGGCTAGGATTATAGGCTTATCTGCACAACCTGTTCCACAGCCATAGAGTATCATCCTGATACTCACCATACATCATCCTGATGTACACATGATCATCCTGATCATCATCACTACATCGTCCTGATGCATGTCATCTGGAGAAACATCCTAAAGCTCATCATCCATGATCATCCTGATCATACAATGCATCCACATGATGCATACACAGTATCTGCTTGATACATATCATCATACATGATCTACCTGATCATACAATGTATCCACCCGATACATATACAAATACATGATCCACTTGATCATACCTGATACATATCAACATATATGATCCACCTGATCATACAATGTATCCACCTGATACATATACAAATACATGATCCACCTGATCATACCTGATACATATCAACATACATGATCCACCTGATCATATCTAGCATCCAACATGATGCATATACATACAAATGATCCAACTTATCATATCCAACATCCAACATGATGCATATACATACAAATGATCCAACTTATCATATCCAGCATCCAACATGATGCATATACATACAAATGATCCAACTGATCATATCCAGCATCCAACATGATGCATATACATACAAATGATCTAACTGATCATATCCAGCATCCAACATGATGCATATACATATGAATGATCCAACTGATCATAACAAGCATCCAACATGATGCATACATACATATAAACGATCTAACTGATCATACAGAGCAGAAACTCGAACATCGTCCTGATGCTCATCATCTAGCGCTTACATCCATAGCCATGTGAAGGATCCTCCTTCCACCATGCTTGGAATGGCTTCAACAAATGTGTCCATCACTTCTTCCTCAAAGTGTCGTCAATCTAAAGAACACCAAGCCTCTCTCTGAAGTATTCGAACTTCACTCTGGCTAGTGGTTTTGTTAGCACATCTGCAATCTGCTCGTCCGTCGCAGCATACATCAGCTTCACTGCTCCTCTCTGCACCATATCCCTGATATAATGATATTTGATCTCAATGTGCTTCGACCTATCATGGAACACCGGGTTCTCAGACAGCTTCACACAACTCTGGTTATCACAAAAGATACCAGTAGCCTCCAGCGGGAGATCAAATAACTCAGACAGTAGCTTCCGGTGCCATACTTCCTCACAACTAGCCAAACGAGCTGCAACATACTCTGCTTCAGCTGTACTCAGTGCTGCGCAGGACTGCTTCCTGCTAAACCAAGAGATCACACCTGATCCCATACTGAAGCAACACCCAGATGTGCTCTTCCTATCTGCAGCACTACCTGCCCAATCCGAATCAACATAACCCTGTAGGTTAAACTTTTGATTCGCATCATACTTGAGCCCATAATCAATTGTACCCTTCAGGTACCTCAGAATATGCTTTACAGCAACCAGGTGAACATCTCTTGGATCCGTCAGGAACTGGATCAATGTGTTCACCGCAAAGCAAATATCTGGTCTCGTGTTCGTAGGGTACATAGAGGAACCAATCATCTGATGATACATCAATGAGATCAGATGAAGCATCACACAGAAGCTTCAGGTTCAATGCCATAGGTGTGGCCATAGCCTTGTAGTCCATCATCCCGAACCTCTTCAGGATCTCTACTGCATACTTCCCTTGTCCAAGGAAGATTCCATTTGCACTTTGCCACACCTCCATACCAAGAAAGTAGTGCATCATACCCAAGTTCTTCATCTCGAACTTGGCAGCAAGCTATCGCTGCGTGTCGGCAATCAATCTATCCTCTCCTGTTACAAACAGGTCATCCGCATACAATAAGAGTATCATTGGATTACCTTCCTCAACCTTGTAGTAAAGGTTGGAATCCGCTTTACTCTTGGTAAATCCCAAACTGGATAGAAAGATGTCTATCCTACCATACCAAGTTCTAGGATCTTGCTTCAATCCATACAAGGATTTCTTCAACCTGCACACATATGACTTCCTGTCATGTGTCTCAAAACCAAGTGGCTGCTCCACATACACTTCCTCCTCGACTACACCATTCAAGAAAGCTGTCTTGACATCCATTTGGTGTATCTTCCATTTCATCACTTGCTTTATATTTCTCTATGCTACCATCTGCAACATGCTTGATCTTATAGATCCACATGGAAGTCACAACAAACTTCCCTTCAAGTCTTGGGACTACATCCCAAACATCATTCTTCATTATTGATGGATCATGGCATTCTTCCATTACTTCATCCTGTTAAGTTTAAACGAAATAGACAAGCAAGATCACTGAAAGAAACACAATCACAAGATAGACACAGAATATACCCTGGGAAACCCTCATGGGGTAGAAAACCCAGCAAAGCTTTCCTCAATAAGATGATCAACCAAAATACAAGATGTGCTCCTTCCTTCTTGACTCCTTAGCAGATCTCCCAGACAAGTGCGCACTCTTCCACAAGTGAGTGAATGATCTAATGAGGAGTTCACCTCTCTTATTTATACTGACTCCCAACTGACTAAAAGACCTAATGGGGCTGACCTCTCCTGGAGAAGTCTAATAACCCCAAAAATATAACCACAGGGCCGACCCCCACATGGTGGGTCTAATAACCCTAGTTAATACCAACCCTCGGAGGAATAAACATCTCCGGATACATAATAGGGTTACCTCGGAGGGATGAAACATCTCCGCAATAATAAAGTACAAATATAATATTCTTTGAAGTTACAATATTCAACACTCCCCCTTAACGAGAAGGATATTATAACAGCATCTGTAGGAGCAAGGAGTCACTATACATGATACATCTATAAATCATCGGAAGCTTTCTTCAATTTGTCTTCATCAGTAACTCAAACAGTTACTGGTACATCAATGTCAACATCAACATCAACATCACGATCTTCAGCATCGTCACCACACGATCATCAGCATCGTCATCAGCACGATCAACAACATCGTCATCATACGATCAGCAGCATCGTCATCACACGATCAGCAGCATCGTCATCACATGATCAGCAACATCGTCATCACACGATCAGTAGCATCGTCATCACACGATCAGCAACATCGTCATCACACGATCAGCAGCATCGTCATCATACGATCAGCAATATCGTCATCACACGATCAGTAGCATCGTCATCACACGATCAGCAACATCGTCATCACACGATCAGCAACATCGTCATCACACGATCAACAGTACAAGTATTCATGCCAATACAAGTAACCAAATCATCAATACGAGTATCCTACCGATACAAGTATCCACATCATCAATACAAGTATCCTACCGATACGAGTAACCACATTATCAATACAAGTATCCTACCGATACAAGTAGCCACATCATCAATACAAGTATCCTACCGATACAAGTAACCACCACATCATCAATACAAGTATCCTACCGATACAAGTAACCACATCATCAATACAAGTATCCTACCGATACAAGTAACCACATCATTAATACAAGTATCCTACCGATACAAGTAACCACATCATCAATACAAGTATCCTACCGATACAAGTAACCACATCATCAATACAAAAATCACTTTCTCGGAGACCATTCGTCTACGGATCAATTCAGGGACCAAAGTCCGGGGATGATACAATCCCCACTTCTCGGAGACCATACGTCTACGGATCAATTCAGGGACCAAAGTCCGGGGATGATACAATCCCCACTTCTCGGAGACCACACATCTACGGATCAATTCAGGGACCAAAGTCCGGGGATGATACAATCCCCACTTCTCGGAGACCACACATCTACGGATCAATTCAGGGACCTAAGTCCGGGGATGATACAATCCCCACTTCTCGGAGACCACACGTCTATGGATCAATTCAGGGACCTAAGTCCGGGGATGATACAATCCCCACTTCTCGGAGACCACACGTCTACGGATCAATTCAGGGACCTAAGTCCGAGGATGATACAATTCCCACTTCTCGGAGACCACACGTCTACGGCTCTCTTTAGGACTGAAAGTCCAGGGATGATCCAATCCCCTCAACTGCCCACTAAGGACTTCATTCTCGGAGACCTCACGTCTACGGCTCTCTTTAGGACTGAAAGTCCAGGGATGATCCAATCCCCTCAACTGTCCACTAAGGACTTCATTCTCGGAGACCTCACATCTACGGCTCTCTTTAGGACTGAAAGTCCAGGGATGATCCAATCCCCTCAACTGTCCACCAAGGACTTCATTCTCGGAGACCTCACGTCTACGGCTCTCTTTAGGACTGAAAGTCCAGGGATGATCCAATCCTCTCAACTGTCCACCAAGGACTTCATTCTCAGAGACCTCACGTCTACGGCTCTCTTTAGGACTGAAAGTCCAGGGATGATCCAATCCCCTCAACTGTCCACTAAGGACTTCATTCTCGGAGACCTCACGTCTACAACTCTCTTTAGGACTGAAAGTCCAGGGATGATCCAATCCTCTCAACTGTATTCTCATCTATACAGGTACAAATATCCAAGAGCATGTATCACATTTAGCATGTATTCTCACTAATACATCTAATCATCAAAACATGTATACATCACATCTAGCATGTATTCTTACTAATACATCTAATATCAAAACATGTATACATCACATCTAGCATGTATTCTTACTAATACATCTAATATCAAAACATGTATATATCTAGCATGTATCCTCACTAATACATCTAGCACCAAAACATTTATCCATAAAAATAAAAGATATATAAGAGTTCTAAATCTAAATAATTGTAAGTAGCTAAGTGCAACAAAACAAAATTGTTATCAAATACTATACTACTCCCCCTTTCGAGGAGGGTCCTTCTGGACTATACCAAGCATGTCTCGGAAGTGTTCAAACTTTACTCGAGACAAAGGTTTAGTCAGGATATCGGCAATCTGATCCTCAGTGCTTATGTACTCGAGCTTGATGGCTCCTCTCTGCACCATGTCTCGTATATAGAAGTAACGGATCTCAATGTGTTTTGACTTATCATGGAACACAGGATTTTCAGTCATCTTAATGCAGCTTTGATTATCACACATAATCACAGTGGGATCCATTTCTAAGTCAAAAATTCCAGATAAGAGTTTTCGAAGCCATACTGCTTCACAGCTAGCAGAGCAAGCGGCTATATATTCTGCTTCAGCAGTACTGAGGGCCACACTAGATTGTTTCTTGCTGAACCAGGAGATCATGGCAGATCCAAGACCATAACATCCGCCTGAAGTACTTTTTCTGTCTGAGACACTACCTGCCCAATCAGAATCTGAGTAACCATGTAACTTGAGTTCATTACCTCCAAGATAGTATAGGCCAAAGTCCACTGTGCCTTTTAGGTACCTCATTATATGCTTTGCAGCTATAAGGTGAACCTTTCTAGGTTCTACTAGATACTGACTTAGGGTATTTATAGCAAAGCATATGTCCGGCCTAGTATTTGTCAAATACATCAATGATCCAATGATTTGTCTATATAGGGTTATGTCCACTAGTTCTGATGAATCATTAACTAAAAGTTTCAGGTTGGAGTCCATGGGAGTGGCCATGGACTTACACTCCAACATATCAAATCTTTTGAGAATTTCCACAGTATACTTACCTTGATTTAGAAAGATTCCTTTTGGCTCTTGCCACACTTCTAGGCCTAAGAAGTAGTGTATTAATCCGAGATCTTTCATTTCGAATTCTGAAGAAAGCTTCTTCTTGCTTTCAATAATTTGATTCTCATTTCCGGTTAGAAATAGATCATCTACATATAATAGCAATATAACAGGTTCATCATCCATCACTTTAAGATAAAGGTTGGGGTCAGCTTTACTTTTGGTAAAGCCCATGCTTGTCAAGAAACTGTCAATCCTTCCGTACCAAGCCCTGGGAGCTTGCTTCAATCCATATAATGCCTTTTTCAGTTTGCATACATGGGTCCTTCCGTCTTTAACCTCAAAACCTTGAGGTTGTTCTATGTATACTTCTTCTTCAATTACACCATTCAGAAAAGCTGTCTTAACATCCATTTGATGCAATTTCCATTTCATCATGGATGCAAGTGCCATGATAGTTCTAATTGAAGTATACCTAGCAACAGGTGCAAATGTTTCTTCATAGTCAATTCCCTCCTTTTGAGAGAATCCTCTGGCTACAAACCTTGCCTTGTATTTTTCAATGCTACCATCTGCAGCATGTTTTATTTTGAAGATCCATTTGGAAGAAACCACACTTTTACCTTTTGGTTTGGGAACTATATCCCAAACATCATTTTTCATTATTGACTGATATTCTTCTGTCATTGCTTCTACCCATTCTTTCTTCTGAGCTGCCTCTTCATAGCTAGTAGGTAGTTGATCCACAAGATCACACATCAAGGCCATATAGTTGGACACTAGTTTTGGTTTCTTCCTTTCTCTAGTGGACCCTTCAGGAGCACCATATCTTTCAGCGCCTTGAATAATATCTCTAGCCCATGCTGGTCTTCTTTTCCTAGATAATTCTGCAACAGGGGGTTCTTGTGGTTCCAGCATGTCATGATCCTCTGGTGCATCCTCTTCAGGGATGTGAACAGTTTCTGAGTTTCTGGGAGATGAATCCTCTTCATAAACTTCTTCAAGTTGACATTTTCTGGATTTCTTGAGAGCCGCTTCCTCATCAAAGGTTACATCTCTACTTATTTCTATATGATGGAAACCTGGTATGTAGATTATGAAGGCTTTGGAAGTTTCACAATAACCAACAAACATTCCCTTCTTGCCTGAGGGATCCAACTTGGTTCTCTTTTCTTTTGGAATGTGGATGTACACAGGACACCCAAATATTTTAAGATGACTTACCTCAGGCTTCTTTCCTTTAAAGACTTCTTCTGGAGTTTTGAAATCAAGAGCACTATGAGATAGTCTATTTTGTACATATACTGCTGTCTTGGCTGCTTCAGCCCATAGATACATGGGAAGATCTTGGTCATGTATCATAGTCTTTACAGCCTCCATGATAGTTCTATTTTTCCTCTCAGCTACCCCATTTTGTTGGGGATTGTAGGGAGTGGTTAGTTCCCTCTTAATTCCAGCTTCTTTATGAAAGTCTTCAAATTCCTTTGAAGTGTATTCTCCGCCATTATCTGTTCTGAGAATCTTGATTTTCTTATCTGAGAGATTTTCTATTAGAGCCTTGAACTCTTTGAATTTTCCAAAGACTTCATTCTTACCTTTTAGGAAGTATATCCAAGTTTTCCTTGAATAGTCATCAATGAATGAGAGATAGTATTCAAACCCACTTAGAGAGGTGGTGGGCATTGGACCACATACATCTGAGTGTATTAACTCCAAGATACCCTTAGTCTTTGTTTCACTCTTTGGAAAGGGGTTCTTGACATTCTTCCCTTTCTTACATCCTTTACATGAGCCATCATGATCAACCTTCAAATCTGGTAGTCCTATGACCACCTTGCTTACATAGGGTAAGGCTTTGTAGTTAATGTGAGCTAGTCTTCTATGCCATAGCTCACTGGGGCTAGAGGTTTCATGAACAAAGGCATCTTCCGGATGACCCTTGAGTTTATATAAACCTCCTTCCTCTTCACCAATAACAATTGCATCCTTAATAGATTTTCCTTTGGACCACATTAACACTTGTCCATCAATGAATGCAACTCTATAGCCTTTCTTGTCTAATGCTGAGATTGAAAGCAAATTCTTCTTCAATCCTGGAACATACAAAACTTCTTTCATCTTCATGGGAGTTCCAGAATCGAGTTTGTAGTTTGCTTCACCAATTCCCTTAATGGGATATTGATAGTCATCTCCTAGAGATACCTTTTGGGGAGAAGTCTTTTCTTCAAGATTTGAGAGAGTCCTTTTCTGACCTGTCATGTGCTTTGAAGCACCACTGTCAATAAGCCATGTACCTTCTCCAGGGGTTATAGATCCAGAGAGTGCGGAGAAGAGAACATATTCTTCTGCATCTTCTTCTGCATTTCTCCTTGACCTTCTTTTGAAGAAGGTCCTTTCTTCTTCTTCCTCTTCATTTCTAGGTCTTTTATTGTGAGACCTTTCTTCCTGTACTTCTTCTTCTTCACTATCATCTTCTGCAAGATGTGCTTGGTGTCTTTTGTGTTGAGTGCCCTTTTTCTTCTGTAGAGGGAAATCTCTAGAAATGTGTCCTATTTTGTGACAAGTAAAGCACTGGAAAGAAGAGTAATCTCTTCTTTGAGTAGATCCTCTTTTCTTCTGAAATTTGTGTGGAGGATGAGACTCCTTGTGACTACCCCTTTTGGAGTAGGATTGATTCCTTCTTCTTTTGGTGTGGGTGGCCAAGGCTTGGTCATCCTCTTTGAGCAAGGCTTCTCGATTTGCAACCCTAGCCTCCTCTTGTACACAATCCTCCCAAACTACATCAAACTTCATACTTTCTTTTTTGGCACACATAGTTTGAATGAATGACTCCCAAGGTCTAGTGAGACCATTTAGAGCTGTCATCACAAGTTCATCTTCATCAAGAGTATCACCAATGGCATCTAGTTGCTCCTTGATTAGAGAGACTCTTGAGAAGTAGTCTTGAATGGATTCTCCTTTGTGCATCTTGGTACTCTTCAACTGAGTCCTTAGATTCATCTTCCTATTGATGTTCTTTCCTTCATACATTCTTCCTAGGGCATCATACATTTCCTTTGGAGTCTTCTTGGAAGCCACTTGGGGAATCAAGTGGTCTTTAATAGAATCAGCTATGATTCTCTTTGCCCTAATCAAATCCTTCCTGTGTTTTTCTTTGGCTTCATCTTCTTTCTGGTTCTGCAACTTCCTCCTTGATGTAATGAGCAAGATCATTCTCCTCAAGAATGAGACCAATTCTGTATTTCCATGCCCGGAAATTCTCTATACCTTCTAGCTTGTCTTCAAGCTTAGTGTTTGGAGCCATCTTCTCTTGGGGGAGTCCAAGAGACAGAGTAGACTTACCTGGAAAGTTACTTTTCACTTTTCCGGAATCTGGAACAGAATTTTATCGCACTTTTTGTAGAATTAGGGTTTGACTTTCCCGGAGTTCTACCCAACCAAAAAGTTCGATCTATAGCTCAAAATAATTCTCTTGAGAAGGGCTATCCAGCCATGTAATCAGAATTCAAAAATTCCAACTTTTTTCTGAAACCAAATTCTGACGTATCGCACTTTTGGTAGAATTAGGGTTTGGATTTCCCGGAGTTCTACCCAACCAAAAAGTTCGATCTATAGCTAAAAAGAAAGGTATTGAAAAGAGCTATCCAGCCATGCAACCAAAAATCAATAATACCAACTTTGGGATGAAACCCTAACTTCACCGGAGAGAGAGAGAGAGGTATTCTTACCTTGTGAAAGATGTCCTATTTAGTCTAGCTCTGATACCATGTTAAGTTTAAACCAAATAGACAAGCAAGATCACTGAAAGAAACACAATCACAAGATAGACACAGAATATACCCTGGGAAACCCTCATGGGATAGAAAACCCAGCAAAGCTTTCCTCAATAAGATGATCAACCAAAATACAAGATGTGCTCCTTCCTTCTTGACTCCTTAGCAGATCTCCCAGACAAGTGCGCACTCTTCCACAAGTGAGTGAATGATCTAATGAGGAGTTCACCTCTCTTATTTATACTGACTCCCAACTGACTAAAAGACCTAATGGGGCCGACCTCTCCTGGAGAAGTCTAATAACCCCAAAAATATAACCACAGGGCCGACCCCCACATGGTGGGTCTAATAGCCCTAGTTAATACCAACCCTCGGAGGAATAAACATCTCCGGATACATAATAGGGTTACCTCGGAGGGATGAAACATCTCCGGAATAATAAAGTACAAATATAATATTCTTTGAAGTTACAATATTCAACACATCCCAGATCCTGGGAACTTCAATATCTTCAATAGATATCTTTGTTGCTGGAACAAATGTTGTAGTCCTTCTTTTGTAGGTGATGGTATACGATCTTTCGTACAAAACAAGTTAAATTGCATGATTAGAAACATCTCATAGTTTTCAGAACAAATTCTTACACATAAAGAAATATGTCATACAGTCATGCAATTATTTTAGCCAATGCTTCAATACAACATTCATCCATATCCTGTAACTTTCTAGATGCCTTCCAATCTCTACCAGAACATTGTTAAGAGTTTGCACTACTCCCAAAATGTCAACAAAGAGGTTTCATTCTAGATAAGTAGCAATGTCATGTTGTACAGTGCCATAGGCCACTTACCCGTTACATGCATATTAGTAGTACACTGTTCATTATGCAATTATTCTAATATGCCAAAATACACAGCCTAATTCTAGGAACATCAGTATATATATATCATTGAACAATATTATTTAAACAAACAAATATGCAAGAAATGATAATTCAAATACTTATCTTTGTTTGTTTGTTCGGTTGACTCCCTCTCAGTATTTGCTTCCTTTCTGCAACTCCATTTTGATGTGGATTGTGAGAAGTGGTCAACTCCCTCTGAATATCTGCATCCTTGCAGAAACTACTGGAGTGTGCTCCCTCTTGATCTTTGCTTCCTGGATTACCTGTCCTTGAACTTATATTCATCCTCGATCCCTATGCATGCTTATTAGTATCATTATTGTGTTATCCTCGAGATCTCATACATAATCATACATTCATTAGTATATTCTCAATACTATCAAAACACAATAATCTTAAGCATGTATAGTCATGATCATTTCAAACAGAAATAATAAGCATTAGTATTCAAGGTTTATATAGGACTCTTATGGTTAGTCATATCATAAATTAAAGTAAGAAACATAATATGCCTAAACCCGTTATTACTCACACCTATGACTCTTCTGGTTAGTCATATCATCATTTAAGGTAAGAAACATAATATGCATACACCCATGATTATTCAAACCTATGACTTCATGAATAATCATTATCAATCATGCCATGTATACTTATATAAGAGATCCTATCATAAGGTAGGATTCTAACTTGATATAGGAAAAACATACCTGGATTAGTATGTTAGCTAGTTCTGTCTAACATACCCACATGATGTCTTCTTGTTCTCTTCAATGACTTGTGCTAGTAACCTGCATATCTCATAAGTTAACCATTATAGAACCAAGTTATACATACCTCGTAAATAGATCTTCTATGTGATCCATGACAATGCATGAATCTTTGTCTTCATGTCACAATGATCATATGTTCTTGAACTAGAACATGATTTGTCTTTCTTGGTGTACCTTTCATGTTAGCGGACAACATAAACCTCATACAACACCATAATGCATTAGTACAATCATAAGTGTCAACGCCCTAATCAATGAATATCTTCTATCATGCATTCATAATTTTATTAAGGTGATACGACAAGTCTAAATTTAATCAAGATTGTACTAACCGTAATAATATGAAGATAAACATACCATAAACTTAATCATGAACAAATCTCGAAACATACTTGGATAAGTTATACTTGTCGAGATTGCTTGTAATCTTCTTATGTAAGGCCTTAGCCTCATCTCCCTCTGAAACAGGAACTTCTTCACTTACGCAGGTGACCAATCCATTCTCTTATAGGATTAACCCAATCCACTTGATTTGCAGGAACTGGATCTGGAGTTGGATTAGGGTTTGTCAAAGAAACCCTAAAAATTCAAACTTTTGAAAGGATAGAAAGATGCACCTTGATGAGCTGATCAAGCTGGTATACTCAAAATTTGAAAACTGCAAAGTTTCACCCCTCAAAATTGCCTTTGAAACTTTTGGATCTTTTGGATAGGATCCCGAACTAGCTTTTGATAAAGCCCACCCTTCTGCCCAACCAAAAGGTTTGATCCAAATCTCTAAACTTTGATTTTTCTGAGGAGCTTCCAGCCGTGGTCACATACTTCAAAAATTCCAACTTTTGTAGAAGCCCTAATTTTCCACTTTTCCGATCAAAGTCCCGAACTAGGGTTTGATCAAGCCCGGTCTTTTGCCCAACCAAAAAATTTGATCTTGATCTCTAAATTTCGATTTTGATGAGTATCATTCAGCCGTGGTCTCTGATTACAAAAATTCCAACTTTCTCCGAAACCCTAATTCCTGGAGCCATGAATGAAGGTGCTCAAAATCCAATTCTGTTTTGACAGAAATATGCACCTTATTGTTTCTTGTGTAAATCTGAAATTACAAATCCATAGGGTCTGAATCTTCTACTTGTGGTAGCCCGACCTGTCATCTTTCCAACCCCATAGGTCTTACCTCAATTGGATTCTTTGAGAGAGAGTTATGCCAAGTGTCGCAACGTGACCTGTTTATGGGATAAAACAGGAGAGCAAACTTGTACGGAGTGCCACATGTCACTGGTTCAATTTCGGCCTCTGAACCTTTGGCCTGTGAAAGTACAGTCCGTAACCTACCTATCACTTTTTACAAAATTTCATTTGGAGCTTCCTAGCCCAAGTTATGACCTTTTTTCCTAGGTCACCTATTTATGACTCAGATCTGGAAGAGGCAAAAACCCTAGATTGTACAGATCATAAAACACAAAGTACAATGAATTAGAAGTTGTGCTTTGGATAAAAGGTACATGGGGATCTTATCTTTGACTTGTAAGAGTTTTAGATCTTGAAACCTCGCCGAAATGTATTTATAGCGAAAGTGCTACGATGACTGGTTTTTTCTATATCAAGCCCTAACATTGTAAGTGCAACAAGTGTCATACATGCCATACCATGCCTTCTTTCAGGCTAGCTTTGATACCATGTTAGTTTTTCATAAATTTCAATCTGATCTAGGATCTTAATTGAGAGAATAACATGTACAGCATGTCTACTGCATATCTACAGCATATCAATCATGGACACAATAATGCAAGCACACAAGAGACACAGAGTTTCATCGGGGAAAACCAAGAAGGTGAAAAACCCCGAAACTTCCTCAGAGATAGATAGAGAAATGATATAACCAAAGTACAAGAGATAGTCTTCTCCTAGAATATGATCCTCCTCCTCACAAGTGTGCCACTTTTCGAGAGAGATAGAAGTGAGTAATGAGTGATCAAATAGAGATCTCCCGATCTCTATTTATACTTGTCCTGTCCTGCCCAATAAACTAGTGGGGCCGACTTGTCTAGCTTAGCCTAATAACCCATGGTTACATTAATCCGGGCCGACCCCACACTTGGTGGTCTAATAACCCATTTAACCACATGACTCATACAGGGCCAACCCCATCAAGGTGGTCTAATAACCCATCAAGTATAAGTTACAACACTTACAATATAAATGACGACACTTCCGCATAGAGGAATAATAACATCTCTATAGGAATACAAACACTTCCGTATAGAGGAATAATAACATCTCTATAGGAATACAATATACATGGGTAAAATACATTCCGAAGTTACATATACATCAACACATGAGTTTGGAAAGAGTTAAATGAACATGTAAATAAGTATATGTTCTATTTGGACATGCTATAATTATATATTTTTTTCTTAAACGTTGTGGATGTTGTAATTAGCAAGTATTACTATGAAACTAATGAGATCTGTGACTCTAATGAGTGGGACAACTATATGGAAACACAATTCTAAATTTAGGCAATAGAAGGAATCCCATGAGAAGAGAGGGATCCTTGCCAGCTAGTTGAAAAGCTAAGTATCCTAATAATGCTTGCTCAAATTTGATTTTTCTTGCAATGAGAGAGACTGAGTTTAAATTGAATTTAATTGATTTTGATTCATTGAATCTAGTTTATGGTGAATATTTTAATAAATCTGATTTGCACTTGATTGTTATGTTGAGTATACTTCATTCTAATTGGATTTTTCGAGCTATCTTTGTGGTTTAGTATGCTAATTGTATCAAAGAAGGAAACCAAGTAACAAAAGCTGCAGAGTATGATTTCATGCACATTGAAAAATGGGTAATGAAAGGCTTAAATAGATCATGCTTGAATTTAGACCAGCTAGTAGGTAAGACCAATTGCTAAGAGTCATAGTAGAGCTTGGCTGTAAATTATCCAATGGAATGTGGCAAAATTCCAAAGTTGGATAAGGCTTAAAGTAGCTCTAAGAGAGGAAATGACAAGTTGGGCTTGGGTATAAATTATCAATGGGATTAGAGTATCAAATATTAGAAAGAATAAAATGAATAAGTATCTCAAGACATCAAAAGAAGAAGCAAGATGCCAAGAATTAATTATAGTAGTAAATGTTGCATGTGACCAATAAGGCAGATAAAGAAACGAGGGACTTTTTTTCTCCCTAAAAAATCTATTTTGTTTTTAATATAGAGTTATATGCATTTGAAGTAGCATGTATAGCTTATGTGTATGAACTATGTTTTGCTACTTGGGTGATAATATCATAGCTAATGATGTATAGGGTGATGGGAGGAAGGGACATGGAGTCTATTAGTTATGATGTGGAATTCCATGCTATGCAAAGGAATTGGAAGGGAGAATTCATTACCTCCTATCTTACTTTTCTATTATATTTTACTAGATTGAGAAAGCTACTATGTGTGAATAGCTAAGGCTTGGGAATGGTAATAAATGCAAGAGTAAAATAGTTGGAATACATTTTCACTAATGGACATATGGAGGAATGCTATATGGTAGAGTGCATATAGATATGCATGAACACATATGATGTTGTGTATTAACTAAGAGTGTTTTTTGTTATATGCAATGAATATGACATGATAATTGATGTGGTTTCTAACTTGTTGTATAACTAGGGATGATTGAGGACATGGTTGAATATTTTGATGATGTAGTTTTCTATGATAGATGACCTTGTGAAACGTATAATGACAAAAGGATGCTTGTCAAGAGGTCAATGAAGGGATCATGTGAGTTACCATGAGGCATCAATTGATCAGGTAACATCAAGAATGTTGATGGAAACCGTACATGTGTGGATTAATTTGTCATGTCAATATAATATGTGACCTGAAAGGAATTGGGTAAAAATTCCTTTAGTCATGCTTTAATATCTTAATTGATTTGTTTATGATGACATTTGAATGTGTGCATGAGATTGATTCCCAACGGGGTATGATAAAGGTAATAAGATTTTTTTATGTCAAGATTATTATAATCTTAATGATGCATTCATCAGTTAGTATGTCATGATTGAGTTTGTTGAGAGTAGTAACCAGAGTGGATGAGAAAATTGCATTCCATGTGAAATTGAATGCTATATGAGACAACCATGTATGAAACTACAATGTGTTGGAATTGGGAAATGCTACAGCACTATAGAAGTATCCATTGGTCTCCATGCTTGTAATCTGTGACCTAAACAATAACCTTTTTACCAACACTAAATTGCACTAAGAAGTATGTACCTAGTGTTGTGTCCAGGATGAAGACAAAGGTGTCAAAATGATCAGATAAGTAAATGGGAGGTGACTACATGATGTGTTGGTTGAATCCTACAATTTGTCGTGGTAAAACAAATGATTTTGGAATGTGGTATTTTCAACTCAATGTGAGGTTGCATTGAGTGAAAGTGCATAGATAAACTATGTTAAGTTTAAACCAAATAGACAAACAAGATCTCTGAAAGAAACACAATCACAAGATAGACACACAATATACCCTGGGAAACCCTCATGGGGTAGAAAACCCAGCAAAGCTTTCCTCAATAAGATGATCAACCAAAATACAAGATGTGCTCCTTCTCCTTGACTCCTTAGCAGATCTCCTCAACTAGTGCGCGCTCTTCCACAAGTGAGTGAATGATATAATGAGGAGTTCACCTCCTCTATTTATACTTGACTCCCAACTGACTAAAAGACCTAATGGGGCCGACCTCACCTGGAGAAGTCTAATAACCCCTAAAATATAACTGCAGGGCCGACCCACACATGGTGGGTCTAATAACCCTAGTTAATACAAACCCCTGGAGGAATAAACATCTCCAGATACATGATAGGGTTACCTCGGAGGAATGAAACATCTCAGGAATAATAAAGTACAAATATAATATTCTTTGAAGTTACAATATTCAACACTCCCCCTTAACAAGAAGGATATTATAACAACATTTGCAAGAGCAAGGAGTCATCATATATGATACATCTATAAATCATCGGAAGCTTTCTTCAATTCATCTTCATCAGTAACTCAACCAGTTACTGGAACATCAATGTCAACAGTGTCGATATCAATCCGATCATCGGCATCGTCATTAGCATCGTCATCATACGATCATCAGCATCGTCATCATACGATCATCAGCATCGTCATCAGCATCGTCATCACACGATTATCAGCATCGTCATCACACGACCATCAGCATCGTCATCACACGATCATCAGCATCGTCATCACACGATCATCAGCATCGTCATCACACGATCATCAGCATCGTCATCACACGATCATCAGCATCGTCATCACACGATCATCAGCATCGTCATCACATGATCATATTCCTAGGATGATCAATCCTGCTCCTTTTAGGACATAGGTCCATGGATGATACAATCCAATCTTCAGTTCTCGGAGACTTCAGTCTACGGATCAATTCTGGGACCTCAGTCCGGGGACGATGCAATCCCCTGCCTGTTCATTCAGGACTTCATTTTTTTTCGAAGACCCAGTCTACGGTTCTATTCTGGGACCTCAGTCCGGGGATGATACAATCCCCTACCTGTTCATTCAGGACTTCATTTATCGGAGACCCAGTCTACGGTTCTATTCTGGGACCTCAGTCCGGGGACGATACAATCCCCTACCTGTTCATTCAGGACTTCATTATCGGAGACCCAGTCTACGGTTCTATTCTGGGACCTTAGTCCGGGGATGATACAATCCCCTACCTGTTCATTCAGGACTTCATTATCGGAGACCCAGTCTACGATTCTATTCTGGGACCTTAGTCCGGGGACGATACAATCCCCTACCTGTTCATTCAGGACTTCATTATCGGAGACCTCACGTCTACGGCTCTTTTTAGGACTGAAAGTCCAGGGATGATCCAATCCCCTCAACTATCCACTAAGGACTTCATTCTCGGAGACCTCACGTCTACGGCTCTCTTTAGGACTGAAAGTCCAGGGATGATCCAATCCCCTCAACTGTCCACTAAGGACTTCATTCTCGGAGACCTCACGTCTACGGCTCTCTTTAGGACTGAAAGTCCAGGGATGATCCAATCCCCTCAACTGTCCACTAAGGACTTCATTCTCGGAGACCTCACGTCTACGGCTCTCTTTAGGACTGAAAGTCCAGGGATGATCCAATCCCATCAACTGTCCACTAAGGACTTCATTCTCGGAGACCTCACGTCTACGGCTCTCTTTAGGACTGAAAGTCCAGGGATGATCCAATCCCCTCAACTGTCCACTAAGGACTTCATTCTCGGAGACCTCACGTCTACGGCTCTCTTTAGGACTGAAAGTCCGGGGATGATCCAATCCCCTCAATCTGTATTCTCATCAATACAAGTACAAGTATCCTCATCCATACAAGTACATAATCAATATCTAGCATCAACAGCATGTATACATCATACATCAAAAGCATGTATTCTTGCTAATACATCTAAAAGCATGTATACATCTGTCATCAAAAGCATGTATTCTCACTAATACATCTATCATCAAAATCATGTATACATCTAACATCAAAAGCATGTATACATCTGGCATGTATTCTCACTAATACATCTATCATCAAAATCATGTATACATCTAACATCAAAAGCATGTATACATCTAGCATGTATTCTCACTAATACATCTATCATCAAAATCATGTATACATCTAACATCAAAAAGCATGTATACATCTAGCATCAAAATCATGTATACATCTAACATCAAAAGCATGTATACATCTAGCATGTATTCTCACTAATACATCTATCATCAAAATCATGTATACATCTAACATCAAAAGCATGTATACATCTAGCATGTATTCTCACTAATACATCTATCATAAAAATCATGTATACATCTAATATCAAAAGCATGTATACATCTAGCATGTATTCTTACTAATACATCTATCATCAAAATCATGTATAAGTAAAACTGAATGAAAATAAAATAGTCCTAAATCTAACTATTTCTAAGTGACTAGGTGAAGTCTCATTATTGATGAGACTTGCTTGTCATCAGGAATCATGCTACTCCCCCTTTCTAGGAGAGTCCTTTTGAACTACACCAAGCTTGTCTCGAAAGTATTCAAATTTCACACGAGACAGTGGTTTGGTAAGGATATCAGCAATTTGATCTTCAGTGCTCACGTACTCAAGCTTGATAGCTCCTTTCTGCACCATATCTCGAATATAGAAGTATCGGATCTCTATGTGTTTTGACTTATCATGGAACACAGGATTTTTTGTCATCTTGATGCAGCTTTGATTATCACACATAATCATAATGGGATCCATTTCTAAGTCAAACACTCCAGATAACAGTTTCCGAAGCCATACAGCTTCACAGCTGGCAGAGCAAGCAGCTATGTATTCTGCCTCAGCAGAGCTGAGGGCCACACTGGATTGTTTCTTGCTGAACCAAGAGATCATGGCAGATCCAAGGCTATAACATCCACCTGAAGTACTTTTTCTGTCTGAGACACTGCCTGCCCAATCAGAGTCTGAGTAACCATGCAACTTGAGTTCATGACTTCCATCATAGAGTAGACCAAAATCTAATGTACCTTTTAAGTACCTCATTACATGCTTTGCAGCTATTAGATGAACCTTTCTGGGTTCTACTAGATACTGACTTAGGGTATTTATAGCAAAGCATATATCTGGCCTAGTATTTGTTAAGTACATTAGTGACCCAATGATCTGTCTATATAAAGTTAGGTCCACTAATTCTGATGAGTCATTAACCAAAATCTTTAAGTTGGAGTCCATGGGAGTGGCCATGGGTTTACACTCCAACATATCAAATCTTTTCAGAATTTCCACAGTATACTTACCTTGATTCAGAAAGATTCCTCTTGGTTCTTGCCACACTTCTAAGCCTAAGAAGTAGTGCATCAATCCGAGATCTTTCATCTCGAATTCTGAAGAAAGCTTCTTCTTGCTTTCAATGATTTGTTTCTCATTTCCAGTTAGAAACAGATCATCTACATATAACAAAAGTATAACTGGTTCATCATCCATCACCTTGAGATAAAGGTTTGGGTCAGCTTTACTTTTGGTAAAGCCCATGCTAGTTAAGAAATTGTCAATCCTTCCGTACCAAGCTCTGGGAGCTTGTTTCAACCCATATAATGCCTTTTTCAGTTTGCATACATGAGTCCTTCCGTCATTTACCTCAAACCCTTGTGGTTGCTCTATGTATACTTCTTCTTCAATTACACCATTCAGAAAAGCTGTCTTAACATCCATTTGATGTAGTTTCCACTTCATCATGGATGCAAGAGCCATGATAATTCTAATTGAAGTATACCTAGCAACTGGTGCAAATGTTTCTTCATAGTCAATTCCCTCCTTCTGAGAGAAACCTCTGGCTACAAATCTTGCTTTGTATTTTTCAATACTTCCATCTGCAGCATGTTTTATTTTAAAGATCCATTTGGAAGAAACCACACTTTTGTCTTTTGGTTTGGGAACTATATCCCAAACATTATTTTTCATTATTGACTGATATTCTTCAGTCATTGCTTCTACCCATTCTTTCTTTTGAGCTGCCTCTTCATAGCTGGTAGGTAGTTGATCCACAAGATCACACATCAGGGCCATATAGTTGGATACTAGCTTTGGTTTCTTTCTTTCTCTAGTGGAGCCTTCAGGAGCACCATATCTTTCTGCTCCTTGAATAATATCTCTAGCCCATGCTGGTCTTCTTTTCCTAGACAATTCTGCAACAGGAGGTTCTTGTGGTTCCAGCATGTCATGATCCTCTGGTATGTCTTCTTCAGGAATGTGAGCATTCTCTGAGATTCTGGGAGATGTATCTTCTTCATAAACTTCTTCAAGTTGACACTTTCTAGATTTCTTGAGGGCTGCTTCCTCATCGAAGGTAACATCTCTACTTATTTCTATATGATGGAAACCTGGTATGTAGATTCTGAAGGCTTTGGAAGTTTCACAATAACCAACAAATATTCCCTTCTTACCTGAGGGATCCAATTTGGATCTCTTTTCTTTTGGAATGTGGATGTACACAGGACACCCAAATATTTTGAGATGACTTACCTCAGGCTTCTTTCCTGTAAAGACTTCTTCTGGAGTTTTGAAGTCAAGAGCACTATGAGATAGTCTATTTTGAACATATACTGTTGTCTTGGCTGCTTCAGCCCATAGATACATGGGAAGGTCTTGATCATGTATCATAGTCTTTACAGCTTCCATGATGGTTCTATTTTTCCTCTCAGCTACCCCATTTTGTTGGGGATTGTAAGGAGTGGTTAGTTCCCTTTTGATTCCAGCTTCTTTACAGAACTCTTCAAATTCCTTTGAAGTATATTCTCCACCATTATCTGTTCTGAGAATCTTGATTTTCTTGTCTTAGAGGTTTTCTATTAGAGCCTTGAACTCTTTGAATTTTCCACAGACTTCATTCTTACCCTTTAGGAAGTATATCCAAGTTTTTCTTGAATAGTCATCAATGAAAGAGAGATAGTATTCAAACCCACTTAGAGATGTGGTAGGCATAGGTCCACATACATCTGAGTGTATTAGCTCTAGAGAACCCTTAGTCTTTGTTTCACTTTTCGGAAATGGATTCTTGATATTCTTCCCTTTCTTGCATCCTTTACATGAGCCATCATGATCAACCTTCAAGTTTGGCAAACCTATAACCATCTTACTCACATATGGTAAAGCTTTATAGTTAATGTGAGCTAGTCTTCTATGCCATAGCTCACTGGGACTAGAAACTTCATGAGCAAGGGCAGATTCTGGATGACCCTTGAGTTTATAAAGTCCTCCTTCTTCTTCACCAATGACAATTGCATCTTTGATTGATTTTCCTTTGGTCCACATGAGTACTTGACCATCTATGAAGGCTACTCTAAAGCCTTTCTTGTCTAGTGCTGAGATAGAAAGTAGATTCTTCTTTAAACCTGGGACATATAAAATTTATTTCATCTTCAAAGGTGTTCCTGAATCAAGCTTGTAGCTTGCTTCACCAATTCCCTTGATGGGATATTGATAATCATCTCCTAGAGATACCTTCTGGGGTGAAGACTTCTCTTCAATCTTGGAGAGAGTTTCCTTATGACCTGTCATGTGCTTTGAAGCACCACTGTCAATGAGCCAAGTGCCTTCACCAGGGGACACAGATCCAGAGAGAGCAGAAAATAGTACATATTCTTCTGGTTCTTCTTTCTTTACTTTAGATCTTTTCTTTTGAGGCCTTTCCTCCACTTCTTCTTCTTCTTCTTCTTCTTCTTCACTGTCATCTTCTGCCATATGAGCATGATGTCTTTTGTGAACAAACCTTTTCTTCTTCTTCTCTGGTAGGGTACAGTCTCTGGCATAGTGTCCTAGCTTGAGACAATTGAAGCATTGGACTGTGGAGATGTCTCCCCCTTTCTTTTTGAATCTATGAGAGGGTTGAGGCCTTTTGTGGTTCACTTTCTTGAAGTAGCCTCTCTTTCCTCTTTTGGTGTGGGTGGCCAAAGCTTGGTCATCCTCTTTGAGAAGTGCTTCTCTGTTGGCAACCCTAGCCTCCTCTTGAACACAATCTTCCCATACTACATCAAACTTCATACTTTCTTTTCTGGCACACATAGTTTGAATGAATGACTCCCAAGGTCTAGTGAGACCATTTAGAGCTGTCATCACAAGTTCATCTTCATCAAGAGTATCACCAATGGCATCTAGTTGTTCTTTGATTAGAGAGACTCTTGAGAAGTAGTCTTGAATGGATTCTCCTTTGTGCATCTTGGTACTTTTCAACTGAGTCCTTAGATTCATCTTTCTGTTGATGTTCTTTCCTTCATACATTCTTCCTAGGGCATCATACATTTCCTTTGGAGTCTTCTTGGAAGACACTTGGGGAATCAAGTGGTCTTTAATGGAATCAGCTATGATTCTCTTTGCCCTAATCAGGTCCTTCCTGTGTTTTTCTTTGGCTTCATCTTCTTCTGGTTCTGCAACTTCCTCCTTGATATAGTGAGCAAGATCATTCTCCTCAAGAATGAGACCAATTCTGTATTTCCATGCCCGGAAATTCTCTATGCCTTCTAGCTTGTCTTCAAGCTTAGTATTTGGAGCCATCTTCTCTTGGGGGAGTCCAAGAGACAGAGTAGACTTACCTGGGAAGTTACTTTTCACTTTTCCGGAATCTGGAACAGAATTTTATCGCACTTTTGGTAGAATTAGGGTTTGACTTTCCCGGAGTTCTATCCAACCAAAAAGTTCGATCTATAGCTCAAAAGAATGCTCTTGAGAAGAGCTATCCAGCCATGTAATCAGAAATAAAAAATTACAACTTTTTTCTGAAACCAAAATCTGACGTATCGCACTTTTGGTAGAATTAGGGTTTGAATTTCCCGAAGTTCTACCCAACCAAAAAAAGTTCGATCTATGGCTCAAAAGAAAGGTATTGATGAGAGCTATCCAGCCATGCAACCAAAAATCAATAATACCAACTTTGGGCTGAAAACCCTAACTTCACCAAAGAGAGAGAAAGAGGTATTCTTACCTTGTGAAAGATGTCCTATTCAGTCTAGCTCTGATACCATGTTAAGTTTAAACCAAATAGACAAACAAGATCTCTGAAAGAAACACAATCACAAGATAGACACACAATATACCCTGGGAAACCCTCATGGGGTAGAAAACCCAGCAAAGCTTTCCTCAATAAGATGATCAACCAAAATACAAGATGTGCTCCTTCTCCTTGACTCCTTAGCAGATCTCCTCAACTAGTGCGCACTCTTCCACAAGTGAGTGAATGATATAATGAGGAGTTCACCTCCTCTATTTATACTTGACTCCCAACTGACTAAAAGACCTAATGGGGCTGACCTCACCTGGAGAAGTCTAATAAACCCTAAAATATAACTGCAGGGCCGACCCACACATGGTGGGTCTAATAACCCTAGTTAATACAAACCCCTGGAGGAATAAACATCTCCAGATACATGATAGGGTTACCTCGGAGGAATGAAACATCTCCGGAATAATAAAGTACAAATATAATATTCTTTGAAGTTACAATATTCAACAAACTATGCAATCATGTAAATGATATTTCTGCATTTATGAGTGTTGGTACATATGATTGATGCAATGAGTCGATGTATGCTTGTATGGAAAATACATTCTTATACTTGAATGTTATGGAAGGGTTCTTAAGGGATTGTGGAGCGATGAATGGAAAGACATTGCAATACTCCCGAGGAATTGTTGATTAGTAAAAGGAGTGGTATGAATTAGTAAAAGTAAATCATTTTAATCACCTCATAAGACAAGATGTAATTAACCAATAATCAATTATAGAATATGAATATGGTGAAAAGTGGTATTGTATAACCGTGTGTATTGACACATTTGCTGACAATGTAATGGCATTATGTAATGATTAGTGTGTTGCTAGTGAATGTAGTTCATTGCATTCTAAATCTTGACAGCTAACAATGGTTGAATTATTTATGTGTTATAATAAATAGATCACTTCATGAGTTGTTGTAAATGTTGTAACAAAAGGACTGTATGCATGGATACTCAGAGTTTGTTTAGTTGACCGAAAAGTTCAAATTGCAAGCATAATTGTTTTGGATACGACAATGAGTATAAGTCCATATGAAGACTAGATGTTACCTAATGTAAAATCCAAACATTATGACAAAGGCCAAACATTATGGCAGTAAGTATAATAATTGTATTTGAGCAAACATTGTATCATCAAAAGAAAAGATATCATAATAAAATCAGATATTTTTATAGGTCTTATGTCCTAGATACACTATAATTTGAATAAGGGGATCTAATGACATTTGAATGGGTATGTGATGGTATATGATCTTATGATGATTTGTGTGTAGTTTTGACATGTTGAAGTCATACTTGTAATTTTCCATTCAATTAAACACAAATGGACTGTACAAGACATAAAAGACTCAACCATTCAACAATTCAATCATCACACTTCATTAAGTGAAATTGTAAATCATTTCTAGTTGAATAACGGTTTAGTCTTAAATCTTAGTCAGTAATTGTAGAAAGTGTTGATTAGCAAACCCTTTCAAAGTCAATTGTGAAATTTTTCAAAAGTAAGCCTCGATTTAAATTGAACGAGGAGGTCCTATTCATTAAATCATATTCAAGCATTCAAGTTATCAATCAGATAAACATTTATGACAAATCTACATCAACATTAATTCCAATTTACACCAATTCAACTTCTTACTCAACAACAATTCAACATTTGATACTTGCAATAGTTATTTTTTATAAGTGTCAAATCAATGTTGAATTCATTGTAATTGTCTAGTGCAATCTCAATTGAACCCAACTCCCTCCAATTTAGGATTCTAAATTGAAATTGTTGAATCTTATTGTCAAAGGGTGGATTTGCAAGAAGCCATTTTTTTGTCAAGCTGATTGTAACTAAGACCTACCTACATAAGGTGGTCATTCAGTGTTTAAAAATGGTTTGAAGTCAATAATTATTAAAGTTACCGAACACCTTAATACTCATTGTTGAAAACAACATAATCACAATCCAAAAAGGAACTCTTCAATCTATTGCAACATGATGAAATACAGGTAAAGAATCAACAACTTCTACAACATTTTGAACTAGTGTTCAGAAAAATACCTTATTTGAATTTTTTGTCCATCAATTTCAAATTCTAGATTCCAATCAACAGTCAACCCATGATCAACATAGTAAGGCAGGTACATATGAAGATTCAAATGAAGCTAAAGCTATACATGAACTTGGATTTCAAGAGTTCACTAATGAAAATCTTTCAATGGTGTAGCAACGTGCAGTAAATCAACTTCACAGGCTTTCAAGCAATAGGTTAAAAATAATCTTTTCAAGTCTATCGTCAAACCTTGTGAATATATTCATGACAACAAACACAGAACGAGACTTGGATATGATAAGGAAGTTACCTTTCATATTCCTAATTATTCCATGCCAATCCACTCCCACGGTGCAATATTTATTACCAAAATTTTGAAGAGGCAAGACTCAAATATTCAACAAATTGATGAAGGAGTTGACTATCAAATTGAAGAAGTTCTTAATGAGTGTCAGTATTGTCATAGATTTGGCCATTTGTTGACAAAGTGTTTTGATCTCGATCGTTGTCTTCATTGTGGGAAGACAAATCATCATTTAGATAGTTGTCGAAAGAAGAATATGGTTCAAAAATTAGTAGCGCATTATGGTTGGATAATTTCTTGGCAATGGAATCAACAAGTCAAGAAGTTGCATAAGTCTTATCGTTGAGTTTAGACATTGATAAATGCACATTTGAATGGTGAAACTACAAAAATAAACAAATTTCAATCAGTTGTTCAAGATGACAATTTTGGACATGACTATGTCCCATTATGAATCAATACTCACTTGTAACTTAAGGGGGGACGTACACAAATGAAACAAAATGGTACTCTCTTGCACCTCAAAGGAGGGATTACATCAATGAAGACAAAATTGAACTCTCATTCACCTTAAAAAGGGGAGTATATTGTGAAAATGGTTAGTGGTCAACCAAAACCACCACATTAATGAAATTTGTTAGTGATCAACCAAAAACACCAGAAAGATGGTATCAAATTCAGTGATTGAAGAATAATCCAAAGCTTGAGCTTGGATCCCTTCTACATTCTTCTCACATTCTAGCCGATAGGGGGATATCAATGATGATAGCCATGCCTTAAGTTTCAAATTCCTATATGCTAATTTTTTATCTTTAATTCAGAGCTACAATAATACTTATAATCAAATAACAATCATACATATAAGAAATCACACTCGACACAAGAATTTACCCTGGGGAAACCCTTTATGAAATGAGGGAGAAAACCCTAGAAAAAAATTCCTTAGTATATTGATAGATAACAGAGAATGCCTTTTACATCAAGCACCCCCGGTGCAATTAAAGAGAAAGAGAGAGATAGATATAGACGAGAGACTAAGGAGATTAATTCTCCAACCAACCAACTCGCTAATGATAGTCAAAAGAACAAAAATACTTCATAGAAATTTGCTCCAACCTTGGAGACATCAATCTTGCATGGAGAAGTGTGCCCCACTTCTCATGCAATGCATTAAATCACTGAAATGAATTTAGGATGAACTTTCCCCTTAACTAAAAGCTTGCCCACTTAGTTGGGTGGCTAACCTAAGTGTCGTCATGCAAGTGTCACAACTCAACTGTTGTCTTTTAGTTTAACACAAGTGTCGTCTTTTAGTTTAACATAAGTGTCGTCATGCAATAACACTTAGTTAACTAGATCTTCTTTGTTATCACTTAGTTAACTCTCTTAACTGAGATCTTTCTTGTTAACATCACTGTAGTGATCAATTCGATTTCTACTTTGATTGACTGAAGTCTTCTTTGTTAATATCACTGAAGTTTAACAATTCAAATTCTCTCTTAATTAATTATTTATGTGCAATTCAAATTCTCTCATATCTTATTGCATCTTATCTTTATATCTTGTCTTATCTACATGGTCCACATGTTACAGCTTAATTATCATATCAATTATACTAAGGATATTTTTCCAATGATGTGATCATATTATTCTACTATTGTTCCAAGTGGTTATATGCTAAATTAATTCACTCTAGAGGTGGTCAGTCTCTAGATGAGACTTAATATATCAACCATGGTTAATAGTACATCACACACCATACATGCTTTGACATGCAAAGCATCAGCTCAACACATGAGGATCTATCTTGATACACAAGACCTTAGCCTTGACTAGCAAGACTGTACAACATCATCACTTTGACATACAAAGCACTTGCCTCAACACATGAAGTTTAATCATTCTTGAGTCCAACTCAAGATTCTTCTCCAAGTTTCCTAAGTCCAACTTAGGCTCCTATAAGGCACTACCTCGACATAGGAGGCTCAATATTGACACACGAGATTGACCTAGAGAATGTCATGATGTTGTAACTTTAACACTCCCTCTTAGCGAGGGAGGCATTCTTTGCCATACCAAGCTTGTGTCGGAAGTAACTATACTTCATCATGGACAAAGGCTTAGTCAACATATCTGCAATCTGCTCACTAGTAGAAATGTACTGAAATCTTATGGCACCTCTCTAGACCATGTCTCTAATGTAGTGATACTTTGTCTCAATGTGTTTTGATCTGTCATGAAACACAAGATTTTCTGAGAGCTTAATGCAGCTGTGATTGTTAGAGCAAATGACATAAGTCTCAAGCTTCTCACCAAACAACCCAGGAAGTAGCTTCCTAAGCCACACAAATTATTCTCAAGCGGTACTAGCTGCAATATACTCTGCTTCTATAGTACTCTAGGATACAAATCCCTTCTTCCTACTGGACCAAGAGATAATAGTTGGTCCCGAGATAAAACAAAATCCGGATGTACAATTTCGGTCCACAATACTACCTCCCGAGTCAAAGTTGGCATATCCAAGTAGAATCACTCGACCATTGGAATCATATCTGACTCCAGAAGCAATAGTACCTCAAAGGTATCTGAGCACATGCTTGGCAGCAACCCAATGTCTATGTCTTGGCTCAGACATGAACTGACTCAAGATACTTACTTCATAACATATGTCTTGTCTACTATGTATCAAATACCTCAAGGAACCAATGAGCTGTCTATACATGGTAGGATCCACTAGATCTAATTTGGAATCTAAATCATGTAGCTTCTTTAGATTAGACATCATAGGAGTAGACATGGACTCACAGTCCATCATACCAAATCTTCACAACACATCAACTATGTAATTTCCTTGTGAAATAAAGATTTCATGTTTCCTTTTCCAAAATTCTAGACCAATAAAATAGTGCATAAGACCTAAGTATTTCATTTTGAACTTAGAAGTGAGCTCCCTCTTTCACTGAGCTATATTTTGCTCCTCTCTAGTAAGGAACAAGTCATCAACATAGAGAACCAAGATCAATGGATGGTTCTTCACAACCTTGAAGTATAGGTTGGGGTCAACTTCACTTTTGGAGAAGCCCAAGATCAGAAGATAGATGTCAATCCTCGAATACTAAGCCCTCAGGGCCTGCTTAATCCCATACAAGGATTTCTTATGTTTGCATACACGAGGATCATTCCCATGAACTACAAACCCTTCAGGTTGCTGTATGAAAACCTCTTCCTCAACCTCACCATTGAGGAAGGAAGTCTTCACATCCACTTGGTGAAGCTTCCAACCCAAAACTGAAGTAAGGGAAATTGTGGGTCAGATTGTAGTGTACTTGGCCACATGAGAAAATGTCTCATCACAGTATATCCATTCTTTCTGTGAGAAACCACAGACCACACATATTGCTTTATACTTTTCAATACTTCCATCGGTTGCATGCTTGATTTTATAAAGACACTTGGATGTTACTATTGACTTTCTATCAGGTTTAGGAACCACTTCTGACACATCATTATGAATGATGGATTTGTATTCTTCCACCATAGTATCTTTCCATACTTGCTACTTAACAACTTCTTCATAGGTAGAGGGTTCTGAATCACTGATGTGACTCATCTGTGCTACATATCCTGAAAATATTTCAGGCTTCTTTCACTCTCTGGATTAGCCTGGTGGTGCACCATGCTTTTCTGCCACTTGGAGAATGTCTCGACACCATGCAAATATCCTCTTAGCAGGAGGTTCATTAAGGGATATTTCTATCAATTCTACTAGTTATTCAGGATCAAGCGGATCTGAAGGCTCTTATGAGTTCTCCCTCTCAACATCTGAAAGGGGAGAATCAGAAATTGGATCCTCCATCATAGGGGTATCATGGTCCTCCATATCTGAATCACACTAAAGTTCTTTAGAGCGCTTGAAGGCAACCTCTTCATGAAAAGTTACATCTCTGTTGACTTCAATGTTTATTTGTCCTGGAACATAGATTCTGTAAGCTTTAGAGGATTACTATATCCGAAAAATGTTTCTTTATTTCCAAATGGCTCCATCTTTGTCCTCTTCTCTTTTGGTACATGAATGCAGATAGGACAACCGAAAATCTTCAAGTGTCCAATATCTGTTTTTTCACAAGTGGAAATCTCTTCATGAGTCTTTTCTCCTAAGATAGCATGAGGGATTATGTTCTGAATATAAACAATAGTGCTAGAGGCTTCTGCCCATAAGGATGTGGGTATATCTTGATCACACATCATGGCTTTTGCAGCCTCACATATTGTTCTGTTCTTTCTTTCAGCAACCCCATTTTGTTGGGGGTTGTAGGGTACAATTAGTTGTATTTTAATTCTTGCATCTTGACATAAGTCATTGAAGTCATGGGACTCAAACTCTCCTCTATTATCAGATCCAAAAACATGAATGTTCTTTCCAGTCTGATTTTCAAACAATGTTTTAAACTCTTGAAACTTGTTGAAAGTTTCACTCTTTGCTTTCAGAAAATAAACCCACAACTTATGAGAGAATTCATCTATGAAAAGAACATAATACAAATAATCACTCAAGCAGGGTGTAGACATTGGACCACATAGATCAAAATGAATCAAGTCAAGGATCTTTTGGTACTACTCGGAAAACTCTTCTTAATGTTCTTGCCAAGAGTGCAACCTCTACAAACACTATCAAAATCAGATTTAAATATGGGCATACCTTTCACCATATTTTTCAATCCAATCAGCACTTTGAAACGGAGATGACCAAGCCTTATATGCCCCAATTCACAAGGATTGATTGTGTCATGGATCATGGCTTGAATGGGTTTTCCAGGTGTTAGCACTCAGATTTTCCTTGGGCTGTATCAAGGAAACCCCGAGGTAACCTCAAACCAATCTTTAGACTGAAAGTTGGCCTCCTTCAGCCAGAGAGGGCTCTCTCAGCAAATCTGCTATCCAATGTCACCACGACAGCAGCTTGACAATAAATTCAATGGCCAAATTTGTAAAATCACAGTAAAAACTTTGTAGGCTTTAAATAATGTGGTTAGATCAATAGGAAAAAGATACCATTGGGCAATGGAGTCGAGAAACAGAAAAATACAGATCAGCAACCAAACAAACTTTTGTACAAAGGCAAGATAGCTGTTTTATTATAGTCAATAAGATTTTGCAGGTGACAGGAAAGAATTAATGACAATCCATCAACAACGGGCATCAATTTTTAGATGAATCCACTGTTAACTTTGGAGAAGTAGGTGGATACTTGAATGCGATAAACTGAGGCATAGCAAATATGAATCTCAATTTATTTTAGACGTTCATTCAAGCATAGAAGAAAGACATAATGGCAAAAATGACAAAGAAGATTGACATGCACATGTAAAGAAAGGGAAAGTACGGACTGCAATTTTAAAACAACACATGAATCTTTGATAAAAATATGCTCAACTCTGAAATCTTTATTAATTTCTGGAATAAACCTCAAAAATCCAGAACAGGAATTCTTTTTCTCACTCAAAATCCCCCCTCTTTAGGTCTTCTATTACCATGAATATATAGGTATTTTGAGACTCATAGTCGACCTAATCCTAACAGAAAATAGTTACAAATTCAGTGACAGCTCATCAATACAACTCTGCCACCTATCCTTTGAAAATAGAAATTAAGAGATATCCTAACTACTTTTTACATCTCGCAGCAGTTTTCCCTAAATGACAGAATTTATTAAAAATAGACAGAAGATATTTTGTTATGCTCTCCAGGTGGCTGCCCCACTTAGCTCTGGAACCCTTCTTTCCAGCCTTCTTATCATGCCAAGTGTTACATTATTTATTCCTCTAAAATTATCCTCGAAGCCTTCGTTGAGCTCCACTCCAAGTGGTGTGATAACAGCTGCAAAAATTGCTCATGAAACTTGTGAATATGACAAACCCATTATCTTCGAAATCTCACTTTTTCTGTCTACTATTCCAAGGTTAGGTGCTGCACTATTTAATCTTTTAAATCATTCTTCAAAGCTTTGTCAAGTTCTCCCCAAGTGGCAGAATAGTAGCTGGGCCAAAAAACCTTCCAAGAATTCTGAATAGCCTGGGAAGTAACTGCTACTGAGATAGTTTTATTCATGATAGCGTATCTCTCGATGGCTCTCTGCAGATGCATGTTCTAGCTAACCTCCAAAGACCCACGACTTCTATCACAACTGAAATAAGCTTTAGGTTCAAATGGCCTCTCCTTAACAGAGTCGCATGCCTCTTCCAAAGGCCCAGAGTGGCCCAAAGATTAACCCTGTAAGCATAGTGTTCTGGAATCCCTGACTCGTGGAATCGATGTAGTGAATGGCTGCACCAGCCACATCTGTATGGTTGCAAACGGAGAGAACGCCCATGAAGGTAATATGGTTTGGATCCACTTTCTTCTGCATTTTTCCAAAGAATTGAAGTGCTTCAATAGAACACCTGGGATGCGTCCTCTATTTTCCCATTTTGAGTATGAGCTGTGAGCATTGTAGTCCGTGAGATAGCATCTCATTTTGACCATCCTATATACATGAACGAACCAGACAACTCGACCTCCTATGTGTAGAAAATCTAGAAATGTTTAGCCATCTGCCAAATGTCTTGGACTTTTTGCATTCGGATTTCACAACTTCCAATCTTGCTGTAGTTTCACATGTGGGTTGACCCAACCATAAGTTATTGCTTCTTGAAGAACAGGTGTGCATTTTCCCAAAGGGATTTTTCTTCTGCTCGTAACCCTATTGGGCCAAAAACAACTTCGATAGCCGGTGAATGTGATCCCAGCAATGATGAAGACGAATCTTGACCTATGAGCATTTGCATCATGGTGCCTATAGGCAAAGTGAGCAGATCGGAGTAGAGGAAGAAATGGAGTTATCGTCTGGCGAGAATATGGTGAGGCTGTCGAGTCCAAGAATCGATGGTGAAAGATGCGTGACCACAGCAAGAATGCTATACCGTCTGTCTCTTATCGCTATCATTGCCTCCTCCATTCTGTATGTCATCCTCCTCGTTCTTACCTACTGTTCTTCCAACACTTTCCACAGTAAATGCTCGTCCATAAAATCCACAGGAGAAGCATGCAACCTCTGGACCGTCGAGCAAATCTAAACTTTGACCATGATTCTTTTTCTTGGTTAATGAAACAAAAACCACACTCGATACATATGCTGCAATATAAGCTGAGAATCAAAACCGTCATGTTCCTGCTGGCTCTTCGACTAGTGGAGTCTTACCTTTCTTCACAGATTGGCATTAGAGTTTGGGGAATTGACGCTTCAGTTATAAAAAAAAATGCCGCCGAAATGGAGCCACCTTCTTTCAATACCTCCTGGCATTAGGGTTTTGGAGTTTATACTCCGGTCAAAAATAACAAATTGCCCAAGAATGGGCAAATTTTACCCTTTATAGCTCCAAGAGTAACTTTATTAATAAATGGAGATGTCGCACGGGCCCTGCCTTGTTTACAAAAACCATTCATATGTATGCGATGAGCTAGGAGAGTGACACGTATGAGGGTGGTATTCTTATCGCAACCGGCTATTTCTTTATCCCCAGGCTACTTCGGTGATGCGATGACAGTCGATTTTATTTGCCACCAGATCGTGGTTTACTTGTGATTTGCATGGAGCCACTTCACTGGCCTCGACAATTCCATCGTGTCACCTTAATGTTGCTCGATGTTGACTTATCGTTCAGCATTTAAAACATTGGTTGGAATATCATTCACATTTCCCATATGCAAACCAAAACTAATACTCCCACTCCTTATATATTGTATTATATCATATCTCAAGTAACCAATGATAAAAGCCTTGGAGAATAGGTGATATGTTGGCCTTCTTGGCTTGGGGCTTGGTCCCATGGTGAGCCCTAGGTGTTGGGCGCTTTTCTTTTACTCCATTTGGCATACAAAAACATAACCCTTTCCATCATACAGCCGAAACTTAGGCTAGAAAAATAAATGCCATCTCTTCATAAAGTCGATACTTAGCCTTTGGCTTCATAAAAACAAAATCTTTTCGTTCCATTTTGACTTAGGCTTTATAAAAAACCTTCATAAAGTTTACTCTTTGGCTAAATCAAAGCTTTTCTTCATTTTTGACTTAGGTTAAGAAAAATTCAGCCCCTCAAAAAGAATTAGTTCATCAACACTTAGGAGCATTTTTCTTTTGCGACCATGGTGTTTGCAACTGAAGACAAATGTTCTTTTTCTCGACCAAGCTTGAAAACCTCCCGCCATGAAAAGTGTTCTATTTTGCACTGCTAGTGTTGCCGGAAGATGATTAATGCCGTCAGAAGACATTTAAGCACAAAATTTTATGGAGTGCCAACACCAGGAAATTTGTAGAGGTCTCCCTCTCTAACTCCAATCACAGATGCATAGTTCAAGTCTTCATGCTTAGGCCACATGAGCGCTTTGTTGTCCATAGAGATAACTCTTAATCCTTTATATTCTAGAACCAAAACATACATGAGTTTCTTCTTCAATTCGGGTACAAACATAATTTCATCCACATGTAGTACATCTACTGAATCCAATTGAAAAGAAGTGGATCCAATACCTTGGATCGAATAGGTGGTATTATCTCCAAGCTCCACCTTACAGGAAAACTTCTTTTCCTTCAGATCCATGATAGTACTCCTATATCCAGTCATGTGCTTGGATGTGCCACTTTCCACCAGCCATGTCTCAATACTAGTGGTAATGGATCCAGAAAGGGACGAGACAAGATAGTACTCCTTCCTCGTCTCTTGATCATCAGATGAATTCTTTCTTGCAGGTTCATCTTCTGTAGAAATAGAAGCATGAAACATACCCTTGAATTTTCCTCTTTGCTTTGCACAACATTCTCTTGCATAATGGCCCTTCTTATTGCAATTAAAACATTTAACTTTAGACTTATCAAAGTTCTTGAAATCATTCTCCTTTTGATGAGAGAATTTCTTGTGATATTTATTACCTCTCTTCATCCGTGCCGCAAGAGCGAGGTTCTCTTCTTTGGAGGTAGTATATTTGCTTCAGATTCACCCTTCTTCTTGTAGGAAATCATGTCACAGTCTCTCAAATTTAGTTTGCACTTATCGACCATTTACTGCAGCCAAGAATGTCTCCCACGAGGATGGAATACCATCGAAAGTAGTTTGAATGAGATAATCATCATCGACCATCACACCAATTATCATGAGTTGATCTCTTACTTGAGAGATATTTATGAAGAAGGAAGCCACATCTTCATCATTTTTCCATTTTCAGATTTCGAAGCTACGGTTCTTCAATCCTCTCTTTTGATTGGGAGCCTTATTCTCATAAAGATTTGTCGAAGTGTTGAAGCATTCCTTTGCGTATTCAATGGAGTAATCGCGAGCATCAATTTGTCTTTCACATAATCATAAACGATTCTCTTTGCTTTGGAGTGATTATTCTTGAAGGTAATGTTCCCTGCATTAGAAGTAGGCTCTTCAATAGCACTAGATACATATCCATCCAAATCATGCTCTTCTAGGATATTCAGGATCTTGGCCTTCCAAGTATTGAAGTTCGAAGTTCCTTCAAGACGATCTTCCGGTCTCACTGAGATTGAAGCCATTGTTCTTCAAGTACTGTGCTCACTCAGGATCTACGTAGGCTCAAGCTTGATTGCTGAACTTAGCTCTTTCACGCCTTAATCTATGATACCATGTCAATTTGATCTTTAATTCAGAGCTGCAATAATCCTTGAGATCAAATAACAATCATACACATAAGCAATCACATTCAACACAAGAATTTACCCTAGGGAAACCCTAAAAACCCCAACAAAAGCTTCCTTAGTATATTGATAGATAGCAGAGAATGTATTTTACATTAAGCACCGCCAGTGCAATTACAGAGAAAGAGAAATATAGATATAGAAGAAAGACTCGGGAGAATAATTCTCCAATCAACCAACTTGCTAATAATAGTTACATGCACAAAAATACTTCATAGAAATTCGCTCCAACCTCGGAGACATCATTCTTGCACGGAGAAGTGCGCCCCACTTCTCATGCAATGCATTAAATCACTGAACTAACTTTAGGATGAACTTGCCCCTTAACTGAAATCTTTCCCACTTAGTTAGGTGGCTAACTTAAGTGTCGTCTTGCAAGTGTCTCTCAAGTGTTGTCTTTTAGTTTAACACAAGTGTCGTCTTGCAAGTGTCGCAACTCAAGTGTTGACTTTTAGTTTAACACAAGTGTTGTCTTTTAGTTTAACATAAGTGTCGTCATGCAATAACACTTAGTTAACTAGATATTCTTTGTTATCACTTAGTTAACTCTCTTAATTGAGATCTTTCTTGTTTACATCACTATAGTGATCAATACGAGTTCTACTTTGATTGACTGAAGTCTTCTTTGTTAATATCACTGAAGTTTAACAATTCAAATTCTCTCTTACTTAATTCTTTATGTGCAATTCGAATTCTCTCATATCTTATCACATCTTATCTTTATCTCTTGTATTATCTGCATGGTCCACATGTGCTAGCTTAATTATCATATCAAATATACTAAGGATAGTTTCCCAATGATGTGATCATATTGTTCTACTATCGTTCCAAGTGGTTATATGCTAAAGTGGTTCACTCTAGAGGTGGCCAGTCTCTAGAGGAGACTTAATAGCTCAACCATGGTTAGTAGTACATCACACACCATACATGATTCGACATGCAAAGCATCACCTCAACACATGAGGATCTGTCTTGATACACAAGACCTTAGCCTTGACTAGCAAGACTATGCAACATCATCACTTTGACATACAAAGCACTTGCCTCAACACATGAAGCTTAACCATTCTTGAGTCCAACTCAAGATTCTTCTCCAAGTTTCCTATGTCCAACTCAGGATCTTATAAGGCATTACCTCAACACACGAGGCTCAATATTGACACACAAGATTGACCTAGAGAATGACTCATGATGTTGTAACTTTAACACTATCAACCAAATTCAATCAACATTTGGGAATTCTAGAATGACAATTAGTCTCCTTAGTAAGCTATCTACATTGAATTAACTATTCATGGGATGTTGTTCAACACCTAATTGTGTCTAAAATCAGAGAGCACTCCAATGATCCTATTTGTTCAGTGATAGCGTAATGATGATCCTATTTATTCATCTATTAATAAAATATGCCACCTTCTTCTAGAAAAATTACTTGGCAAATGATCAAATTGACAAGCAATCAAGGAATGTTCAAACATGGTAGTTTTTCACTTCAAGAATTCATGCTCTCTTTGAGAGTTCAAACATGTGATTAAGGGGGGATATGTTAGGATATGAGTCCCTAGACAATCACAAAGTGGAAGATCACCTTTTTTTGAGTTGTAATACTTATCTACTGATGAGGTGTCATCCCTTTCCACTGATGAGTTGTCAATGAGATATAGATCTAGAGGTGTTCTAGTCCATGTACTATAAATTGATATAATCAGATGAATATAAATGTATAATATGGCTTAAAGCCTTTTTTTCCAAGTCCTCGTGTCCGCTCTATTTCTTAACAAAATAGACATCAAGAAGTTGCAATAAATAATAAATTTTTTGGTATGCTTAGATTCATAGGTTTAAAGTGTAAAAGGAAATATGACCGATTTTTAAAAGTGCTTTTGTCCAAATAAAATGGTGATCATGGTTACTTTCTGTATTTTGCTTTTGGTGATGAAATAAATAGAGATCTCAACTTTTTAAAATTTTTGCAATAAAATGTTTTTGTTGAGTTGACAAGGTTTGGTTGGTTGGTAAAGTAGTTGTGTTGATATTCTCCTACCATGGTTCAAAACCTTCTATCTACACTTGCTATCGTGGGGTTGGGTGCCCATGCAAATGAGTCATTTATTGCTATTGACACTAGGTGCGAGTAGTATGAGACTTTGGTAGAATAGATACCCTCAATCATAGCGAGTTACATGTTTGTAGAACTCATAGACTACTCTTATAGGAGCTTAGGAAAAGTTACACATTATGAGTTGGAGAGAGGCTTGTAATAATTTTATGTGAGGGATTAACCCCCTTTGAGGGAAATTTGCATTACATTTGCATACAATATCATACTCTTAGGTCATTTTTGTTGAATTGGATTATTTTAGAAACAAATATCTAGGAAGTCAACACAACTTCAAATTATAGTCAATTGGAAAAAAATTAGCATGAAAATTGTTTGATTAAGCCTCATTAAAGATGGAATTGGATCGTAGCATAAAAATAACCATATATGCTTCAACCTAACTTAGAAGTGATCATTGTTTAAAGTGTTCGAAATGTACCAAGAAAACTAGTTTGAAGAAATATCTCAAAACCCAAGCATCAGTGTCATTAAGTTTCATTACTTAGTTTAACATTGATCATTTAAGTTGTTTGGTGGATTGATCTAGTGCAAGGTGGGGTCAAGAATCTTGGGTGAGAAACACTGCTAATCTAAGAAGTTACACGGTTGTGAAATGCATTAGTTCCCAATAATGTTTAGTGCAATTTAGTAAGCTTAGTCACAATAAATAATTTAACAAAATAAAGGAGATTGTGTTACAACAACTAGTGAGAGAGGAAGGATGGGTTGATGGACCTCTCGTTGTGAACTATGGGGCCTAATTTTGACGTAGTGGATTATGGGGATGAATATGAGGGAGTTGTAGGGTGAGTATGCATGTCACATGAGGATCTTTTACAGATATGGGAGTGTTCCAAGGTAGTAATTGTCATAAGAAATGCAGAGGTGGCTAAGGAGTCTAGGCCATCGGATTTGGTAGGTGGCAAAGAGATCGGTGATAGGACTGATCTTGACAATACATTTACTGTACATCATAAGATTGAAGCATAGATCCATTTGCATTGATAATTGATGAGAATGGAAAGTTTGCGGCACACAAGGAGGGTTAGTATTCCAAGGATCATTCCTTTCCCGACCTGTTTTATAGACAACTATTTTAATTTCTCATCTATTTTGTTATGAAATAAGTGAATATGTGGCTAAAGAATTAGGTAAAGAATTGCTTTGGGGGTTGTTGGGGCCATGTCTTAAACCTTGGAATACAATCTCTAATCCTCGAGAGAGAGCTCACATATATCTAGAATATTTAGGTGCTTTTTCCAAGTTTACCATTAGTGCTAGGGAATCGAGATATTTTGGAAAAGGTGGGTAACTCCATTGGTCTCTTTATTACTTTTGGGGAAGGTTGTATCGATAAAGTGGATAGAAGAATAACCAATTTTTTGGTCAAAATAATTATGCGTGAGGGACTATTGGAAGACTTGGAGATTAAATGGGGAACATGTAAATATAGTAAAAAACTTGATTATTGGAAATTAAATTTATGTTGTAGTAATTGTCATGAGGTGGATCACTTGAGAGTAGATTTTCCATGTGCAGTAAAAGGTTTGGGTTCCTGTAAAAAATCATGAGTAAAGTAGAAGGTGGAAACTTTAATGGATAATTCAAAGTATGGTGTAGGAGAAAATCTTAGAGATATAGACATTCAAATAGATAAGCCTCCTATTCAAGATCATGTCACTTCGAGAGCAATGAAGTCGACACTAGTGTCTCATACTTACAGTATGCAAATTCAAAACCCTCCTTTGTGATTTTTGGAAAAGTTTAGTGATTCTTTATTAGATGATGGAAAAAATAATTACATTAACCTAAAATAAGCATAAAGGTTGATCCTTTGTTAAGGATTTCAATACCTTTCACAATGAGTATGCGTAATGATTCTAACAATTAGATATAATAGAATTTAACAATGGCACAAACACAGTCACATAATACACATAAATTTATCTTGGAACCCTTTACAAGGAAAAACCAACAAACTAGTGAGCTTTACTACTAATATATTGCCAACAGTCTTAAGCAATGTTTACAACAATGATTTACTAGATTGCAATATCTCAAGCATGTCGAATTCACTACACTCTACTTCTCTACTTGTACAAGTACATACAAGTTCTCACAAGTACAAGTACCTACAAGTTCATAGTATTTTTGCATTACAACATATTTATAGATGCAATAGATACACTAGCTCATGATACTCAAGTTAGTTACAACTAATTGCTCCATTAATGGTGATCCATAACTTCCTAACTAAATATAATTTTTCTGTTACAATTAGCTTGATTGAGTGAACCTTAATCGACCTCCATTCGAGCTTCTTGTTGTCCAGGTGTTTGTCAAATTCATGTATTCTTTTATGCTCATCAACTTCCTGTCGACCAGTTAACTATTCCAGTCGGCCAGACTTCCACCACCTATTGTCTTCAATTCCAATCGACTATCGACTTCAACCATCAATTTACATGCAAATAATGTAATATACCCAACATTTTCCCACTTGTTGTTTTCTCTGCATACACAAGATATTTCAGAACTTCAGTTCACTTAACCAAGGTTGACAATCCCATTGTTTACCTACACCAAGTAAACTTCTCAGTGCTCACCGACTTGGTTAAAGAGTTTGCAATTTTTTTCAACGTGTCTACCTTTTCCAACAACACTTCCTAGTTATCCACCAATTCTCTCACAAAATGGTACTATACATCAATATGCTTTTCCTATGAGTGGTACATAGGGTTCTTTTCCAAGAAGATTGAACTTTCACTATCATAATTCAACCTAACAACTTTATGTTTAAACCCAACCTCTGAACACAATCTCTGCAACCAAACTACCTCTTTACTTGCGTATATATATATATATATATATATATATATATATATATGGTGCTTTGGTGTCATTATAACACCTTGTTGCATTGATCTCAACGTTGGGTCCATGTACTAATGATGTTTTCTATGAGATATGTTGGACATAAAGGCTATGAAGAATACGGGGCTGAAACGTAAAAGTGGCCAAAACAATGATGAAAATGTTGTAGAATATGAGCTTGTTCGAAAAGAACAGATTGCAAGAAATGAAGAATATATGTCATCTCTTGGATTGGGAAATAAGTAAGTAGTTATTCCCTGTACCTTTTCACTTCTATGCTTCTTTCATGAAAGTTTTTTATAATCTATTTCATGACGTAGCCTATATATGCTTTTGATTCTCATTTGATAAGTTTTTTGTTTTATAGGGAAAAGTTGGCTTCTAGAGAAAAAGAGCAGAACCAAAAGGCAAGTAAAGGCACATCGTTGCAAACTCATGGTTTGGAAAATTAGTAAGTAGTTATTGCTTGTACTTTTCCACTTTATGCATATTTTATGATATTTGTAAATAATCTATTTGATGATGTGGGCCATCCATGCTTTCAATTCTAATTTAATAAGTTTTTTATTTTATAGGGTAGAGGTCGATTCTACACAAAATGAGAAAAAACAAAAGGCAAGCAAAGGAACATTGCCTCTAGCTCGCAGAAGCCTACGCCTTGGTGGATCAATACATGGAGAAGATGCTGACAATACTATTGATCCGCTTCCTGATATATCACATGATGATGATAATGTCCAAGCTAATATTGATGAAGACTTCGTACATTCTAGATCAGAATCAAGTATGCGAGACCTTTATTTAAAATTAAAACAAAGATTTGAAGGCATATCTGAGCAAATTTGTGAGATAGCTATTGCCACACCTAATTATAATGTCGCCAACAAGGAACCAATTAGGCCTTCAGATGCCAAAGAAAAAACACCTGTTGTGTCAACAAATATAAGTGCTCATTCGGCATCACCCTATCTTGATTTGATTGAACTAATTAGGCCTTGAGCTGCCAAAGACAAAACACCTCTTGTGTCCACAAATATGAGTGCTCGTTCGACATCACCCAATCTTGATTCGAATGAAGGTATATCAGCTTTCATAAAAAAACGAAGATTTAGTCAAGGCATGTATAGGTCCACAGAAAGAGAAGCCAAAGTAAGGAAATCGGAAGGGAAAAAGGCTTATTTGGTTGAGGTAAAGATGGTGAACCCGTTGGACCAAATGCTTCAAGGTGGGCCTCATAGTTGGGCATGAGAGTAAGGTCTCATTTGGATGTCACCAAAGTCAGTTTTGCAGATCAAGATGAAATAAATGTGGATCAAGTGATTCGACAAATGGATAGTGTCTTTGAGACTGTTGGTGGAAGGATTACCACCAAATATTACAAGACCAGAATGAGAAAATTGATTAATAATTTTAGGCATAAATGCAGAAAATCCATATTGGATGGAAAAGATAGGGATAGCAGCTTGACTCCCAGACAGTGGGAAGATTTGAAGGAAAGTATGTGTGCTAAAGAGTATATGCAAAATAGCACAAAAGGGAAGAAAACAAGGGATAATGTGAAGGATCGATTTATTTTGGGTCGTGGTGGGTGGCGAGCCAATAAAAGCATGTTTGTAAGTATATGTATTTTTTGTTGAATACATTATGTATGGAATTTTTGTAAGTATATTTATAAGTACATTGTGTTATGTTTCATTTCGATTCCAATTTATATCCAACTAATTATGTGTTGATAATGATTTGTAGGTTCATGGAGCTAATAGATTAGAACTGGATGTGAGTGAAATGGTTGACCATATAATAATGGCAGATTTAGACAATTCTAAACATGAGCATATATCAAGAAATCCAATTGGAAGATCACTGCCATCTACTGAATTTGAGAAAATACAAACCACATCTACTGTTCAAAACAATAGTGAGAATTATAAACATGTAATGGAATGCATAAATGGGTTGACAAAGACAATGTCAACCATAGCCTCCTCCATTCAACCTATCGTCGCTTCATGGAAAAATAAGGGATGTCATAGTGATTTAGATGAGGTAAGGTAATTATCATTCGCATGTGAACATTTGTTCACTTGATTTCATAATCCGATTTGATTGGTTTAGGTCTTATTTTTAGTGTTTTAATGTTATATTTAATATTTTTCTACTATATTTTTGTGTCGTTATAATGATATATTTGATTTGTGCATGATGTAATCACATGCAGGATATAATTAAAGGAAAAAATGTAGTCTCACTTGGTCGAAAATCTCCCAACATTGATGCGCCTCATCATTTTCAATCAGTGCCAACTCATGCTTGACATATATCAAATATTGACTCGGTGAGTGCATTTAATTTTGTTATATCAATAATAATGCATGTTTTTGGAATTTAATTGTAATTATTTTCTTCTTATATTTATGTATACTTTTTTTTTTGACAATGCCCATTAAATCTAGCTGAACGTGAAGAATTCCAGATAGGTGATAAAGTTAACATACTAGATCCATATGACGGTGCTATTGTCGGCACTGGACGAATTCAGTCACTTACTATGATCCATGGAGTGCCACTTGGTCCAGAAGATGCCAACGTAAATGTCATTCATGTCAGAAGTAACATCACCCTTGCTCATAAAGATAAGTTGATGGATGTGAACGTTTGAAGGAGACAAATATGAGTTTCATTCGGTGGCCAAAGAAGTTTTTGGGAAAATCATCGATCTAAATGATCATGTTTTATGGATTAGTTGCTTTTAGTTTTTCCAGACCTTTTATTTTTGCTTTCAATTTTTATTTTTGAGATTGAAATTTGAGTTGTTGTTTACGTTCTAATCTATTTTGGGACAAATCATGCTCCTAAGGCCTCTTGTTGAGAGGTATCCTGTAATTGTATTATGTATTAGACAATAGATTGCATCTAGAGTTTTCTAAACATATGTTGGAAGATCTTTGGAAAAGCTCTTCATTTCTGGGTTGCAGGTCTCATTATTGAAAAGGAAAATATGAGGGTTTTTTTATTTGTGAGCTTGCAATTTTACTGTTTCTTGACAAATTGCATTTGAGTTTTCTATGGCTCTTAAGGCCTTTTCTATGGATCTTAAGGCCTTTTTATGCATGAAAAAAATGTGTGGAAATGTACCCTAATTTAGGGTATTTAAATTTTATATAATATCAGTGATGTAAGGAGGTGTTATCACTTACCATTGATAATATTTCTAATGTTAAAGCTATTATGCAAAGACCCTAGCAGTGATCTAGGCCCCCCAGCTCACTCCTCGGGTTTGTGATCTGGGACCAAGCGGTATATTTCTATGCAAAAAGTCCCAAGCACTTATGACAAAGCCTGCCAATATGTACACACTGATGACTTGCTCCTTGATTATTCATATGGACCACATACCTATAGAGAGAGTCAGAGAACTTGTGCGCCCCTATTTGTGATGACTTGTGTTGACTTGTGTAGCCTCCCTAACTTGCAAGAAATCCAAATGATGTGTTATTTGTGCAACGCCCTCCCTAGAAGGCCGTAGTCTAAAAATTCAACGATTTGGGATGGAATATACATGTTTAATCGACAGGATTTTGGAAAAATCTGATCAGAATTTTTCAAAATCCATGTTACAGATGTCAATTTATGAATTTTTTAGGTGCACAAGAATTTTTGAGGGTGTTGATTCCATTTTTACCATCAAAATGACGATGGAAACATTGCTAAATACAGATTTTGCAAAATAAAAAATGCCGGATTCCATTGAAAAATGGTCGTCTGGTCCAAATCGTCGAGGTTTTAGACAACTCCCCCGAGAATCCCCTAACGATTTGTCTTGTTGTTGTGTCATCCTATCCTTAAGTTGTAGCGTCTAGTAAAGGGAAAGGTTCCTAAGGGGTCAATGATAAGTTAGGAGGGGGGCCTTCTAGAAATCCATTGTCAAGTTATAAAAGAGCACGCTAGCCTTCACTTGATAGATTTTTTTATGAGATATTCTACTTTGCACTTGACACACTGATCTGGGGTTTTACTATGTACTTGTGTGGGGTGAATGTTTTGGGTTTGCAGGTCATTCCATCTTGAGTGTTCACTTGTTTTGGATTCTCCTCCTTCTTGCGAGTCTATCTATACCTTATCATTCTTGTTTGGAGGTTATCTGACTTTGGGATGAGTATTTTCCTTCTCACGTGTGATCCAATCTTCAATTTTATGCTATAGGTCTATTTGTGTTTGAAGGGGTTTATCCAACTAGGGTTTGTCCTAGAGACCTACAGTTCCTTGGAGATTAATTCCATAGGACTTGCTGAGTCTCTTGATGGTTAGTGCTTGATCTTGAACCATCCATCCTCCTCTCCTGTACCCGTCCCTTTTGCAGTAGCCATATGTCCTTCTCTGCAGTCACTCTCTCTCGTATGTGATGTTGTCCCATGATTGATCTGCCATGAGGGTTGATATCTGATCTTGAAGCTTGATTTGAGTATACACTGGAAGGAAGGCTTTATTGGAAAAAGATTTTGTTTTTGTGATTAGTAGCTTATTTTTTATTCTGCTATATTGTTCATGCTTCAGTTTAAGTTTAAGTTTACGCTATGCATTGTTATTTATGTGCATAGATAGCATCGGGGCTCAGTTGTGATGGTTTAATGAGAGGGTAAATCTATTCCCATTTTTTGAAGTCAATAAAATAATTGGCCACTCATAAAATAATTGAAACTTAAGGAAAATTTGAGGCAAACTTTGCTAAATTTTGGAGATGCCTTTCATATTATCGATTTCATGTCTGGTTAGCGTTCAATTTTCTTTTCAAGTTGTAGTTTGAAGGTTGTTTTGTGGAAACACTCTCAATGTCTTTTATTGTACTTGAGTTGCTCAATCACCATATGTCATGGGAAAATGTTTCTAGTATGTGTCAACTTCATAGGAAGTATGTTCATCTTTATGCAATGTATTTGCAACAAATACCCAGACTGGAGAACAAATAAATCAGAGAAATTGAGGAGGAGATAGATGCAAAGGTTATCCTTCTATGGAGGTGGGCATATTGTTTTTACCTGTATAAATGTTTATGTTTTTTACGCATTTTTTGTAGCCTGTTGTGCACTGGAGTGAAATGGTTGGGGAAAGGTATTGTTAATTTGCAGATACAGATTCTCATAGTGACTAACATTTGTTGGTTCCCTGGTTGTTATATGTAGGCTACTTGCTCATGCCAGAGTTGAGAGTGCAATATCAAAGGAAATGGCCTTAGAGAGGGCATGTGCAAGGAAATCTAGTTGGTGGTCTTTTGGATGGTTTGTTGATGTTTGATTGGTGCACCTAGTTTCAAATTAATATGCAAGAGATTTGGTCTTAGTTATTTGCAAGATTCTTTCGTAATAATATTTCTTCTAATATAGAACTGCTATGTTTATAAACAAAATACTATATTTTACAGGCGTTCAACAACATCAGACTCAAACCCATATAATGCTTCTGAATATTCAGAAGGGGTCACTTACATGCCACATCTAGGACAATTGACAAAAGAGGAGTGGAAGAAGCTTAATGAAATTTTAAGCTACAATTTTGCAAAGAAATTCTCTGTGCTTTCTGATAAGGAGCCTCCAGACATGTTACAATACTCCTTGGATGCTACTGTTGGGAAAAGTGCAGTTCGAATTGTAAACGACAAAAAATTGGAAATCATCTGTGGTAGGTTTGAGAGTCTTCATGTTGGTCTTATAAGTTATCCCAAGGGCACTCTTTGTGATACAAAACTGAAGTTATATGGTGTTTCTGCTCCCGAAGGATCCCTTATACAGGTCATATTTTCCTTCCCTTTGAGTTGATCTCAACATTTAGCTTACCTTCATCCTTGAATACTTCATGTTGAAAAAATCAAATTACTGATTCTCAGTATGCATGATTTTTCCCCAGAGTGTCGGCAGTGAAGAGAAGGAATATGCACTTGCAGCTACATTTGTACACTCTCTATTGGAGAAAACTTAGATTGGAAACTCTCTGCAACCATGTCTCCTTGTCATGTCACGGTATGTTTATATTTGTGGATATGGTTTGGTTTCGGAATTATTTATAGATACTTAGGTTTTCTTTTTAAGAAGTCTTAAGCTTATGTATTTACTTGTCAAATATTACATTTGATGTCTTAGTGCTAGATCTGCTTCAGATATTTTACATGGCTTATATGTTCATTAATGTGTGTTCTTGGCTAACTGGTAATATTTAAATAGCTAAATTCTGTATATTCAATTTCACTCAGATTTTATTTGCAATTCCTATGGATTTTTGCAAATACATCAATTAATTGCATCTATGGACCCCATGGCTTGAGTAACCCAGTTGCACCAATTGCATCTACTTTTGATCAATTTATCAAATAAAAGACTTCAATTAGAGGAGCAAAACCAGTTTATGTAAGATGGTCAATATTGATCTCTAAGGTGTGTGCTTCACAATGATAATTTTAGGGGCGAAATTTAGCCCATGGGCTATTTTTCCATGTTTTTTTCCAAAAAAAGGTTCGCCAATTTGCATTTTTTGAAGCCCCGTTTCGCCTAATTTTGATGGGGTAAACTTTTTTCACTCTAAAAATCACCAAATTATTATATAAACTATATAAAATCCTTAGAAATTGAAATAATTTTAGAAGAATATTGCCAAATATTTTATAGTTGACATTTTAAGAATTGGTAAGATTCGCCAAGGTTTATACACTTTTAAATAAGTATGGGTCCTTAAAATTATCCCTGGTCACTGTCACTGCTTCATTCATAGATTAACCCCATCCTCACTAACGAATATATCTCGTCACCTGCCACACCTGAAAAAGTATATAATCCTATAAACCTCAAGTCAATCTGCTTAGAGGAGCACCCAATACAACGATATGTAGTTTAATATTTCCTTCTTCGTTTTTTGAGTATAGATACTAAGGTAATAGCTATGTTATGATGGTTTTGTGTTTTTGTATGTAATAGCATGTAATAACCTATGTATAACATAAGCGATAGTCCCAATTTTGAATTAGACCGATAATATAAAATGTACATGGTGCTTTCTTTTAGAGATATAAGAATAAGAAACATATCCATGATAAAAAAATGTAGGAATGTTATACAGAAAGAAACTTTATAGTGTCAAAATAATTGGCATGGGAATCTTTTGAAGTAGCTCACTTCACAATCATTTGTCCATCTTGGTCTATTAATGTCCTTACCTATGGTGATGGATATTGGTGTGGAATGAGGATCCCATGTAGCCTTAAGTGATTTTGTGGGTCATGCAGTTGCAACTGGACTCATTTTTCTTTACTTTCTCTCTTGGGACAAAGAAACATTATTATGGTTGGACATTACTTCATGGCAGAGAAAAATACAAAGCTACTAGGCATGGTTTAGTTTTCTTTCATGCTAACTTTGCATATAACTACCACTTCTAGTGACATAGTCACTTTATCAAAGGACTCAAGTTGATATTGCTCTTGATTGTGTACAATGTCTATGGATTTGAGTGGAAATAATTTGTGAATGACTGGATAGATTGGAACAAGTTGATCAATAGCCGTGGAGGTATTGGTGTGCCATAGGAAAAAGGTTGCTCGGTATTGATTATTCCGTAGGTTGCTCGGTATGGGATATTACCAGACAATTATGGGATATATATTTACATTTAGTCCAACATAGTTATAATAAGGAAGTGAATGGAGTAATGAGGTACTATTCATTTGAAGCATGCCATGGTTAACATCCCCTAGCTCCTGATGAGTTACTAGGCATTCTCATTGACATTTATTGAAGAATGGGGTGATAAGAACCAGGTGTTAAAGGGTCCTCAATAAAACAATTTGAATTAATGGCATCAATGCACATTTTATTTTATATGAGGTTAGTACTCCATTATAATTTGACTTTTTTTGCAAATTACTACAATAGGACTGGATGCAAATGAGAATCCAATTGGTGTAGTTCTTGGTGAAAAGGCTCCCAATAGGTGAAAACCTCCTTAAAACCTATAATAACCATGCATAAAGGTACTCAAGAGAGCGATGGCATGCTCTAAATCATGTCAAATCAAATCCCAAGGAGGACGACCCATCCCAATGGCATAAAACCTCTCCAAATTGGCCATAAAGGATCTAAGGGGATGAACATTGCACCAAAATTCTAAGAGAGCTGTCAAAGACACAAAATGACATGCAAAAGTGCACTAAAAGGAATGCAAGGACACCTCTAGTGTCTGGGCCCTCAACTGATAACACAATTCTTTTTCCATTGTAATCATCACCCAAAGATGGAGGGATACATCTCAAGGTCATTCCACAAAAGTATTTTGTAATGTGATGAAGGGGATCCTAAGAAAAGGATGTGACATATAGATCTTCTAGTGCTGCTACAAACCGGAGTATACTACTCTTTGAAGTATTTAAGGTTGTTGCTACAGGAAACCATCATATTTGTTGCTTAGCATATGCCCATATTTGTAAACAATGATGTTTACAGTTGTAAGAAGGTCAGGGGCAGGGTTGTATGTTACAATTTTCAGTGGTATGATGACCCCATGTACGATAAATCTAAAATGTTGTTCATATCCTCAACTTCTAGGGTGATAGTATGATGGATACGTGTTATAGGTCTACCTATATTTAGACCAGATTTTCCATGAAAAGGTTAGATGAATGTCCTAGCCTCATTTTTTCCCTTAAACCAAAATCCTAAACCCTCACAGGATCTCAACCCAAGCATGCTATGATATTATGTCACAAGAAGAAATCAAACCCCATAGTTGAGACATTACATGTGTCATGATAATCCATTTGCAGAAGCATAAACATGAGCATCCTAATCCATCATCCAGATGTTACCCCACTGAAATTGTGATGATCACAAGTGGACACCCATGCAATTTGAGGGGGCAACAAGGGATTTTCTTGATAATTGTAAAACAACCTTGTAGTTTTGGTGAAGTTCCATATTGAAAGCTATTTTCAATACAAAATGCTCTTTAAAAGATAAAATGAGAAAGACAATGTTCTAACTATGCTAAGTAAAGGAATAAAAGCCACAGGCACTTCAATGAAACTACATGATTAATAAAGGCATACCATTTATTATCTTAGTTATAGAGAAACTCTCTGACTTTGCTATAACTTTTACCTTAAAGTGATATTATTCTACAAAGGATCTGGCTATAAACTAGTTCATCCAACAATGTCTCAAATTTTTATACTTTTATGAGTAAAAAATATTTTGATCATGTTTTACTTGTCTATTGGAATACTAAGTTATAACATGTTCATAATCATGGTTATAACCAATTGTGATAGTTTAACACTTCTTTGAAGAAATCAACTCTTCTTGGAATCATTTGAGTTGCTAGGAACTCCAAGGTTTATAGTTCATGCATTCCACACAGTTAAATCTATGCTCTTAGGGCGATTCTCAGTGCAAAACCAATAAGTCTTTGCTTTTGTATAATATTAAGGTAAGGAAGGTATCTTTCTTATACATCAAACAATGGATTATTTTTGTAACTTGGTAGGAATGTCAAGTTCATGGTTTATGCATTGCACATAGATTATTCTATGATTTTAGATTATTATGCATGCAAAGCCAAGAAGTCTGTGCATTTGTATGATGTCTTTTGAGAGGAAATATTATTGGAAAGTTTTAGCATTTGTGAGTAACATGGATGCTTCTGAGAATGATTTTGAGTCAACAATGTTGGAAGACACTACTTCTTACTATTCTCGAAAGGTTGCATCATGGATTTTAAAGGATTCTTGACCAAATTATATGCTTAAGGTCAGCGGTGAAATGGTTGCTAATGTTGTTGGCATTTGTCAAAGATGTTGATATTGGGTTTTTCAAGAGAGGCTAATTTGGATCTCCTTTTTTACTACAGGCCGAGGAGTGTCTAAAACGTGAAAAAGAAAGAGTTTCCCATTATTTACATTCCAGCGGTGAACAAAAGTTGTTAGAAGTAAGTGTGCCAAAAGTAATTTCTTTCTATTATCTAAAACACTTGCATTTAACTTATTGTTGAAATAATCTATTTTCATCTTTTATTTTAGCCAGTCAAGTACATTTAATCCACTACTATGACTATTCACAACTCATCATACACAGAATTTAAAGAATAGTTGAGATATTTGTATTTTGCTGTTGTTGGTTTTTGTTGTAGAAAGTACAAAATGAACTACCTTATTAGTATGAGAGACTATTTATAGACTATTCAAATAACATTTAAGATAAAATTCAGATTTGGAGGAAAGAATCAATTGCAATGATTCTAGAAATCTATGTCATGGTTCTTAATACATTACAGGACTTCAAGGGTACTAGCTCAATGGAAGAGTACCCGCCTTACAGGAAGGAGATTAGTGGTTCGATTGCTCCATACCTTATCTACAGAAATCAATGAATATTTGCATATAAAATGGCTAAAAAAGACTAAATTAGTGACTAAAAAATGAGATATAAGTGACCAAAACAATGACCAAAATTCGCATATAAACGACCAAATGACAGTTTTGGTGTCTAATTTCTGGTCTCTTGTCACGTGACCAAAAATGTGGTCGCTTTTAGTTTGGCCAGTTATAGCCTGTATGTGGTCATTAATTTGGCCATATTTTTGGTCACTAATTTGGTCATTAATCGTGACAATTAATGACCAAAACTATGACCAAATTAATGACCAAATATATGACCAGATTAATGACCAAATATATGACCAAATTAATGACCACAAGAGAACCTATAAATGACCAAACTAAATATGACCACATTTTTGGTCGCGTGAAAAAAGACCGAAAATTAGCCACCAGTGATCACCAAATCAAAAGTGGTCATTTATATGCGGATTTTGGTCATTTATTTGGTCACTTATTTCTCATATTGTACTAGTGATCCCATAGTTTCTTTGCAGTGTCTTCTCCCGAGACATTTACCAATACAAAATTTTCTAAACAAATTTATAATGTACTCACTTTTCTATTGAGTTTATGTCAATCTTCCAATAACATAACTATCAGAGTTGTTTCGGGGATGAAAACAACCCAATGCTCTCGATTTACAAGGAGACCCTCCATTTTGAGCTTCCAAAGCTCAAAATTTTGTTCATTGAAATTTTCAATTTCTATCCATGAACTGTTGGCCATTCTAACTAATAATCAATGTTCTAGAGATCCCAATGGAACTAGGCATTCTCCATATCTAGGATCAAACTAAAAAACCATTAACAACAAAGGTGCCCCCTTGAATCCAAATATAGGTTTGATACCATGTCAATGATTTCAAAACCTTTCACATTGTTTATGCATAATGATTCTAACAGTTAGATATAACATAATTTAACAATGGCACAAACAAAATCACAAAATACACATAAATTTATCCTAGAAAACCCTTTACAGGAAAAAACCAAAAGACAAATGAGCTTTACTACTCATCTATTATCATCGCTCTTAACTAGTGTTTACAACAACGACTTACTAGATCACAATAGGTCAAGCGTGAATTCACTACACTCTACTTCTCTACTCGTACAAGCACATACAAGTTCTCACAAGTACAAGTACTTAAAATTTCATAGTTTTTTACATTACAACATATTTATAGATGCAACACATACACTAGCTTGTGATACTCAAGTTAGTTATAGCTAACTGCTCCATTAATGGTGATCCATAAATTCCTAACCGAATATAGTTTTTCTATTACAATTGACTTGATGAGTCAACCTTATTCAACCGTAAGTCAAGCTTATTTTTGTCCCTTCATGAAATTCATGTCCACTTTTATGCCCGTCGACTTCCCATCGACCAGTCAACTATTCTAGTCATCCAGAATTCCACCATCTCTCGTCTTCATTTCCAGTCAATTATCGACTTCGTTAGTTGATTCACATGCAAATAATATAACATACCCAACATCCTTGTTAAACTATAGAAGTCTCTAGAAATCCTAGATATGGAGATATGTTCGATGAGGAGGACATACAAATGATTATGAGGATACTTTGGGGAAAAAATTGGTTTATTCTAGGCATGTGATTATCATGATTTTATTAGTGATGACCTTATATTTGGAGACCCTGGCTTTTCTTTGGCAGCAGATATGGAGGTTTGCTATAATTTCCCAATAAGGTACAAAAAATCCCTCCCTTAACCCTCGAGTTAAATCAAATTATCAATTGTGATCTAAGAAATATTTAGAGGAGCATACTGGGGGGGGTCAAGGGAAATCTAGCATTGGATAAACATATCCTTGTTTAGATAGGAAGGAAATCACATATGATTGGAAAAATACTGTTAGGAACCCATGTCAACCCTTCTATTTACTTTGTTAGTATATTGTTCTTGGACGCATATGCTTTGTAAGTCGTCCTGTAGTATTTGTTGATCCATAGTTTGTATTATTGTTGTTGGATGAATATGCTTTGTAAGTCGTCCCGTAGTAATTGTTGATCCATATTTTGTATTGGCCCATGGTTTGTATTGACACATGGTATTGACCCATGGTATTGGCACCTAGACTTAGTATATAAGTTTGTGTTGAGACCAATGAAGGCACCGTGAAGTTATTTGTATTGAGCTTGCTCAAAGGAGGTTGCCCCCTCGAAGTGGCCTGCGATCAATATAAAAGTGATTCTGAGTTCTTTTATTTTTGCTATCTCATGTGTTTTCATTAATTAATTATTGTAGGTTCTTCACACCTGGTATCAGAGCACTTTCTTGGGCTCGTTGGGTGAAATTTCTGCCAATTTTTTTTTCGCATTTGTTGCAGCTTCGGATCTGGGAATAATCCCTATCCGCTTAACTGTGGGAAGTACTTGGGCATAAGCCCTAAAACGCATTGTGAGGAGTACCACAGGAACCCCAAAGTAGCTGGCCCATTGAGAGGACCTGTCAGGGAAAAGGGCAACGACCCCTACCTGATTGACTAGTTCCCACCCGTGAGGTAAACCAAGAGCTGTCGTTTGTGGCAAAGCGGTTATCAATTTTACCTGAGCCGTGGAGTGAGGGGTACTGCCCCAATACGCAAGCCGTCAGATAGCATTGGTGGCCGAGTGAAACCCCTGAAATGTTAAGAAGCTGCACATACCTGGGGTCCATATCTATTTTTAGCTGAACTGTTACCGATCATTGTCGCGCCATTTCAGATCCATTCTGAAAGCCGTTCCAGATCCAGCCGTTTCATATATATTTCAGATCCAGCTGTTTTCGATCCAGTCGGCACCGTTTCAGATCCCTCTGTTTATGATCACTTCCACGCCGTTGTAGATCTATCTGTTTCAGATCCCTTCCGCGTCGTTGTAGATCCATTCCTGAAAAAAAAAATCTATTTTTTGGCCATATCTCCCTTGTTTTTACTCCGTTTCCCTTGAAACTTCCCCGAAACCCCGGTAATCCCATTCTGCATATTCCATTCTTGAGAACCCTATCCCAAATTCCACTTCCCAAAGCCCAAAATCCCACATTTTTCTATTTTTAGGGTTTGCCATAACTTCTTCGGATTTCACCCAATCGCCTCCAAATTTTACCACCGAGTTCCTTTCCTAATTCTGCTTCTTTGTCCCTCTCTGCCCAATTTTCTCATTCTTTCACCCCGCTTCTGAAATCCCCATTTTTTGCTTCCCTGTCCATCAGAAAGTGTCCAAAACCTAGTCAAACCCTAATTACCCCTCTGAGTTTTTCCCAAATCCAAATTTCCCTTTACTAAATAAGCTTTTGTTTGTGTTTTTCTATCCATCCCCCCCCCCCCCCCAAAAAAAAAAAAAACTCATGGTTATGGTTGTCACCCGCGCAGGAGCAACAACCATGGAGGAAGCACTTGCAGCCATCCAAACCAAACTCCAAGATCTAGATGAGAAATTTCTTAGCCTCCATCTTCATCATTCAGCCATGAACAATCACCGACAGCACGAATCTTCGGCAGCCAATGGGTTCTCTTCTTCCAGCAATTTCCGTGGTCCGAAGCTTGAATTTCCTTGCTTTAATGGCATTGATCCAACTGGATGGATCTATCGTGCAGAACAATATTCCAGTCTGCATAATACTTTTGATGTCCAAAAAGTTCCACTTGCATCCTTTCATTTGGAACAAGAAGCCCTTCAATGGTACCGTTGGTACATCAAAGCTCATGCTGAGCCAAAATGGACAGATTTTTGCCAACTCCTTTTGCAATGATTTGGTCCTAGTGCTTTTGATGACTTCACCGGAGCACTCACTAAAATTTGTCAAAGTGGCACTGTGATAGAGTATCAGACATAATTTGAGAAACTAGCCAATCACAGAAGGATTGTCTGATGAATTCTACAAGAGTTGTTTTATCAGTGGTCTTAAGAATGAAATCCAGTCAGAGGTTAAAATGTTTTGTCCCAACACAATGATGGAAGTCCTAGGGTTGGCTAAGTTGGCAGAAGACAAGATTGCAGCCCAACAATGCTCCAAACCCACTTTTGTTCCCTTCCAAAATATGGGTTCTCAACGACCTTCCATCCCGCCAGCTCCTCAACCAACTCCTATCAAGCATTTGTTTGAAACAAAGATGCAGGCATGCAGAGAAAAAGGGCTTTGTTATAATTGTGATGAGAAATTCACTCGAGGACATAGATGTGTTCAACAAAAGCTCTATCTCTTGGATATGGATTCTCCGCCTACCTCTACAATTGGTCAAGAAACTCCAGATACAATCGATGATCAAGTCAACATTCAGGAGCCGCCTATTGACCCCCCCATCTCAGGATGAACAACCAGACATATCTCTCCATGCTTTATCCGGCGTCACCACCCCCCCAAACAATGCGGGTTAGGGGTTACTTCAAGAAGCTTCCTCTTACAATACTCATTGATTCTGGTAGCACTCATAACTTCATTGACCCTCGGATTGCCAAACATGCTAATTGTTTTTTCCATCCTTGCTCCAGCTTTGAAGTCATGGTTGCCAATGAGGGCACCTTACCTTGCAAGGGGAAGTGTCACAATGTGCGTATCTCTCTGGAAGATTATAACCTGCGCTCTGACATGTTTGCCTTGTCCCTAGGCGGATGTGATGTGGTTTTGGGAGTTCAATGGTTACGCACACTTGGCCCCATCTTATGGGATTTTGCTGAACTTTGGATGCAGTTTTCAGTCAATGGGAAACAACACAAATTTAAGGGCTTACAACAAGGGTCTCTCCACATCATCAGTTCACATCGCCTGGAAAAGATCCTTAAGAAGAATTCACATGGTGTCATCGCTCAACTCCATTCCATTTAGATGCACCCATCAACGGTCTCCCCTACTTCCTTGGATAGATATGCAGGTGTCCTTGTTGAACCATTGGGCTTGTCGCCTTCAAGAGACCTTTCTGGTACGAATTTAGCTGCATCTACATCTCAGCAGGAAATGATGGCTATTTTGCATGCAGTACAGAAGTGGTAGCCATACCTATTAGGGAATTATTTCTGCATCAAGACTGATCTCCAGAGTCTGAAAAATTTCCTGGAACAATGGGTCTCATCTCTAGCACACCTGAAATGGGTTACCCAACTCATGGGTTATGCCTATGCGATCACTTACAAGAAGGGTAGGACAATATGGTGGCTGATGCTCCTTCTCGCACATTTGATGACCCAGAGTCTCTTACAGTTATTTCTCTGCTTGTTCCAAATTGGTTGCAATCTATTCAATAGGGCTATCTCTTCTATGAACTCCATCCTTCTTCATCAGCAGGGCACTTTGGGTTCCTCAAAATGTATGATCGGGAACAATGTAACTTCTTTTGGCAGGGATTGAAAATGACAATTCAACAGATGGTGGCTGACTGTGATACTTGTCAGGTCAACAAGGGTGAAACGACACTCCTTTCGGGACTGCTCGAACCCTTTTCCATCCCTACACAGATGTGGACATCTATTTCTATGGATTTCCTAGAAGCACTCCAGTGGTACAATACCACATCTAAAAGGACACCATATGAAGCAGTTTATGGATAGGCACCACCAGTTCTTCTTCCATACATGCTCAGCAGCTCCCCAGTTCAGGCAATTGACTCGGTTCTTCGAAACTGTGATCGGATTCTTCTCATTTTGCAGGACAATCTTCACATGGCAAGAATTCGACTGAAACAACAAGCCGATCAGCACCGTTCCGAGCGCACTTTTCACGCAGCTGATCTGGTCCTTCTTCGTCTACAACCTTCCAAGCAATCCTCCCTGAAACTCAAAAGGCACCAGTGGGCCAGAATGCAACCCGAGGATGCTACAGGGGAACCACTCCTTCAGATTCTGCCTCAATTTCCACATCTAAAGTTTTGAGGACAAAGATTTTTCTAAGGGAGAGGGGATGTTAGGAACGCATGTCAACCCTTTTATTTACTTTGTTAGTATATTGTTCTTGGACGCATATGCTTTGTAAGTCGTCCCGTAGTATTTGTTGATCCATAGTTTGTATTATTGTTGTTGGACGCATATGCTTTGTAAGTCATCCCGTAGTAACTGTTGATCCATATTTTGTATTGGCCCATGGTTTGTATTGACACATGGTATTGGAACCTAGAATTAGTATATAAGTTTGTGTTGAGACCAATGAAGGCACCGTGAAGTTATTTGTATTGAGCTTGCTCAAAGGAGGTTGCCCCCTCGAAGTGGCCTGCGATCAATATAAAAGTGATTCTAAGTTCTGTTATTTCTGCTATCTCGTGTGTTTTCATTAATTAATTATTGCAGGTTCTTCACAAATACAATACTGAGAAGGAAATAAGGGAAGGAAAAAAACTTACTATCAATAGGGCCCTTAGAGAAAGGAAGGCCTAGTCCTTTCTTTCCCGATGAATGTTCTCTCCCTTAATGTTAGAGGAGTAGGGCATGCCCACAAACAAGCCTTCAAAATACTTTTTAAAGTCTATAAATTTTATTTTGTGCTCCTACAGGAAACCATGTGCTATGATTAGAAAGTTGTTGATTTCTTATTTACTATTTGAAAGGAATTAAATTTGTGTTCCTTAGATGTTGTAGGGTTATCTAGAGGCCTTTTTTCGAGGTGCAACTCTAATTTTGACTCAATATACTCTTCAATATTGACTTCAACAACTGTAGTGGAGCTAACAACAAAGGAGTTGGGAAAATATCTTAGTATTGCCAATATTTATGGACCTTATGGGAATAGGAAGCCTTATTGGGATTACCTCGTTGATTATGGATTACTTGAACGAGATAATGTGACCATGGGGCGATTTGAATTTAACACTAAACTCAAGGGAAATTTGGGGGAGAATGCAAGAAGAAATAATCTTGGTGACTACTTCTCTTAATTCTTTGAGACACTCCATCTTATTGATATGGAACCCGTGAAAGAAACTTCTACTCGGAGAACTACTAGAAGAGGAAGATAGGGGATTTCCAAGAGAATAGGCTACTTCTTGATGGCATAAGCTCTTTTTTAATGATTAAATGAGAATCAAATATTGGGTAGGCACTAGGGCTTTGTCATATCATCTTCCAATTTTATTTAACAATGGAAGGGGATGAATGGAAACCCCAATCCCACTTAAGTTCAACCACATTTTCCTGGTAGACCCAAAGTTTAGGGAATTACTCATTAAGCTTGGAAATGATTTGACATTAAGGAGATGGATTTTGCATTGGAGCAATTTGCAGACAATATTAAAAGAATAAAGATTGTGTTAAAATGTTGGGCGAAATATATTGTTTTCAGGTCACAAAAAGATCTTATATAGGTGGAGAAGAGCATAAATGCTCTTTTTTTTAAAACAATAATGTAGGGGTATTCTTATATGAGGAAACATAGTCTTTGAGGGAGTTTGAAAGAAGGAAAAAGGAGCTCTTAGATAAGAAATAAACTTAATGGAGACTCAAAAGTAGAGCCTTATATTGGATTCATTAAGGTGACAATAATGAAAAATTATTTCATAACTTTGCCAACCATAGAAAAAACATCAATACAATATGGAAAATTAGGCACCCCAATGGTAGCAATGTTATCTCTTTCCAAGAGATAGTATATGGGGGAAGACATCATTATATATATATATATTTCATGATCTAGGGAGAACCAATATTGGGGGAATTCTAGAAATTCCGAGTTTATGTCCAACTCTTATAAATGAAGATTCAAACAGGGAGTTGGAGGCAAAAGTTACTTCATCAAAACTAGACGCAATATTATCTTTTTTTTTTCAAAAGGAAAAAAGTCTTGGTCATAATGGTTTATTTGTAGAATTCTAATTGGGGTTCTATGATATTTTGCAGCAAGATTTGTTGCATGTGGTGGAAGACGTGAGGTTGTTTGGGAATGTTTTGGGAGCATTAAATTCCACCTTTAGAACTCCTATCCCCCCCAAAAGCATAATTGTGAAACCTTTGAAGATTATAGACCTATTTATTTATGCAATCTCATTTACAAAATTGATTTTCAAGTTAATTTCTAAGAAATTGAAAGTTATATTGTCAGGTATTTTTTTAGAAGAATAGTTTGGCTTTCTTTATAATCGACGAATACATGTTGTTGGCATAACATAAGAAAGCTTGCATACAATCAAAACAAAAAAATCCCAAATATAATTATGAATATTGATTTGTCCAAAGCTTGTGATATGGTGTACTAGCCACTTCTAAGATTAGTGCTTATTCAGATGGGAATGAACTTGCAGACAATCAATTGGATTATGGGTTGCTAAACTTTGGTTTCCTTTGCAGTGCTGATACATGGGTCCCCATTAGATTTTCTCATTATCTCTAGAGGGTTTAGGCAAGGTTGTGCATTATCTCTTTTTTTCCTTTTTCCTTTTTCTTTTTGTTAGTGGATAAGGGATTCATCCTGCTCATAAAAGATGCCAAAAGGAAGGGTGAACTAGAGGGGAGATATGTAGTAAACTTTATAACTATTACACATTTACTATATGGATGACAATATGATTTTTAGACATGGTTTGATGAAGGAGGTGGGAAAGTTGAAGGAGTTGTTGAACTTATATTGGAAGGCTACATGTATGGAAATAAACACGAATAAGTTCCTACTGTTATTAAATGAGAAAATAAAGGATATTAACACTTTGGCCAATATTATTTTACCCTTAAATATTATTGATTTGGATCGAGGGATGAAGTACTCAAGCTTCTTCTTAAAACCAAATAATTACCATTACAGGGATTGGATTTGATTGTACAACAAAGTGGAAGCATTGATTCGAGTGTGGTGTAATTGATGGTTGTCTCATGGGGGGAGGTTAGTGTTGGTTAAGCAAAATTGGAGAGAAGTCTAGTATAGTGGCTAACAATAGAAAATATCTCCAAAGGAATACTCAATAAAATCATAAAGACGTGTTTTTTCTTTTTATGGACCAAGAAGAGGGAAGAAGAAGGTATCCCTGTTGTCATGTGGACCATATAAGTTTCTCTACCAAAGGAGTTGGAGGAGTGGGGCTCGAGACATATTCATATATTCAGTTTATCACTTGCAACTAAAAGTATATGGAGGTTAGTGTATTATGAAGAGCTTTGGGGTAGTGTTATGAAAGACAAATATCTCAAAGGGAAGACTATGGAAGAGTGATTCAAGGCAACTATACAAAATTATCCATGGGCATACTGAGTTTTAAAATCCTTAATCAAAGTTTATCCCTTAATTGAAAATTGGGTTTGATGGTAATTTGATTGAGAATGGAGTCAAGGTCAAAGTTGGAGAGAATCCTTGGATAGGAGGCAAATCTAATTATAGGCTCTATAAGGCATTGCTAGATGATTTACATTATCAGGGGAGTCACTACTTAAAAGAGTCAACTATTGTGAGAGCAAGAGATGATCGGTTTCAAGGATGGAAAATAATCTAACTGCTCCATCTCCGAGGAGACATGGTTGGGGAATGGAGGTAGTATGTGAAGAAGCTTATTACAATTTTGTACATTTTAATGAAGGAGAGGACATTCTTAAATGGTCCAAAAACACAGGAACAAGTGTGTAGACTATGAAGTTGGATATTTAGCAAAATAGAAGAGGATGGGGATAGAGACATAATACGATGGTGGAGGTCAGTATGGAAGCTAACTTGTCCATTAAAAATTAGAATTGTAATGTGGTTTGCATTGGTAAATAAATTACTTACTGGGATAATGTGCAAAAGCTGAATTGTGTGGGGCCTAATAGATGCATCCTTTGTAAATCAAATGAAAATTAATAAACCATTTGTTTGTGTCTTGCTCTTTCTCTAAATTTGTTTAGTTGGAGGTTATAAAGTCTTTGGGATTTAAGTGAAAATGGGACAATGAGACTCTAGAAGAAAGCAAGATGGAAGGTTGTAGCCACACATAGGGCTCTAGTTTATATGTATTCTTATGGGATATGGATAACTAGGAATCAAATGGTTTTTAAGGATAAGGATAGATAGGAATCAAATGGTTTTTTTGGGATCTGGAATTCACTCTAACACAAATTGCATATGATATTAGGGTGGCCTTGGAGGGAATCAATAGTCCTTTAAAGGAAAAAAAAACTTAGGAACTTATCAATGTCTTGTATTGATAAAAGGAAAACCAAGGGACTTTTTTTACGAAGTGTGTCGAGGAGTACTAAGTATTTGTGGTGTTGGAGTGATATTTTTCATTGACGCTCAACAATATTTGTCTTTAAGGTATGCATATGGGCAAGGGACGAATACTTGTGCACACTTAAATGCTCTCTAGATTCCATTGGGAATAACTTATGACAAAGGTAAAAAATAATTTTTTTGATCTTTCCTTATGTTTCCTGAGAATTTAACACTCAATAAGATAACTTGTTCATGGAGGCATTAATTTTGAAAGAGGGCACCTTTACTTAACATGCTTTCAAGGGAGGTACTCTCCTCTCAGCTACATAAACAACTTTATATTAATTATGTAGTGAGTTTTTTTGGCTTATATAAGCAAATTTATATTAATTATGTTACACTTAGTGAGTTTTTTTTGGCTTATAGTATAAGTTTAATGGATGTAATGAAGAATTGTATAGGTATGCTAACTTTATGTTTTTGTTTTATAAAAGAGTCAACGATGTAAATGATACAAGGAGGATTGCATTTATTTTGGAATACTTATACAAGAGTCAATGATGTAAATGATACAAGGAGGATTGCATTTATTTTGGAATAGGAGAGGAGTTAGATAGTACTGGAGTACTATGAACTATTTATGTCATAATTTTATATGGATAGTCTATGTATATTTGATTTCAAACTCTGAAAGATCAGTATAAATATTTTTTTCATTGAAAAAAAAGCAATAAAAATATATGTAACAATATAGTATACTTGGGTATACTCTATTTGTTACATATATTCAAAACCCAACTGGGTATTCACAAAAAGCTCTAGTTATAAGGCAATGCAATGCTTTCAACAATTGATCAAGAGGAATGTTGATGGTGGAAACCAGTCTAGAAATAAAAAGGCCCTATGGACTAGGTTATTCTTTTGGTTGGATTTGAGCAATAAATCTCCTACCTAAGAATTTGAGCAATAAAGAGCTTGGTCCGGACCATGGTATTGCATTCTTTGTAAACCAAGTGAGGAGTCCCTCCAAAACATCCTTATGGATTGTTCATTCTTTAACGAAGTTTGAAAAGAGGATTTATCATTGGCTAGTAAGGTTGGAATTTGGGATGGGTAAATCTAGCCAAGGGTTATAAGAAATGGATAGAGGAGACAATGCTAGAAACAATAGATCCCTCCCTATAATAGTTCCTTCCAAATTATGGAGCATTGGGAATTATTCTCTTTTCAGGATCTATCTTATGTTGATCGCGAAAATGGTTTGTTTCACAATTAACAATTTTGACCTCTTGTTATGCTAAGCAAGAAGAAGTGAGAATGGTACCCAGGCTTATAGCCTAATAAGCTTCACTCAACCGATGCTTCTAAAAGAATCCAGGCCACAATGAGAGCATACAAAATGAAAGGTAATTTTTTGAATATTAATTTTATTAATTTTTTTATCATAAAACAAAGTCAAGAAGACTGAAAACGATAATTAATTACAACCTTTACAGGTAATCATAACAAGCACATGAAGCTGAAAAATATATATACATAAACTGACTCATTCCTTTTTTAAGAAAACAAAAGATAAATAAACTATCTGAAGCAGTGAGCTAAATTCAAGAACTAAAATAAAGTCAAGCAAACATAGTGTAAACCAAATATACATAAAATTTTCAAAATCTAAATATGTAAAGGCCGAGCTTTATTCAATATTTGATTTCATATGTGAATAAAAAATCGTTTATAATCCCTTATGATCTCAATAACATTATAAGTTTTGCAAGATGATAATCAAACAACAAAATATAAAAAACAAGAATTTGATATAATTTGCTACTGGTTGGTAAATCTCCTTATATAGCCATTAATTCCCTCTTCATATGAAAATACTAATTAAAGTTTGTCATTTGGATGCCTCATATGGATACACAAAAGTATAACAATGATACCTCAAACAATCATCCACAGATTCCAAGCTACAATGCCTTTGTCATTAAGAGAGAACTCATGTTGTCAGCTTAATTATTAGACTCAGAATAACTCAGTATGCATATAAAATTTAAACAACAAATATAAATCTCAAGCACTAGCATATCATAGCCTTGCTGACAACCCCCTTGTCTCTCCATTTGATTACCCTTTTAAATCCAAGTCACAAGAGTCTAAGCAGTTATTTCTTTAACTATTTATTTTGGGCTTAGTCATATTCAAATGGAATAATAAGTAATAATAAAAAGGGACAAGTTGAACCAAGAGAGTGGGGTAAAGAAAGAGGGCCCCACTCTTTTTTCCATGTTATGAGCGATATGGGGGATGAATCCCAATGCTAGCAATATTATATAACCACATTGTAACTCCCTAGGCCCAATCATATACAACCATCAACCCACCATGTATTATATCACCATCACATAAAATATGTTTTGAGCCATTGTTTCACAAATATTATTTATGGATTGGAAAATATAAACCAAATATGTTGATCATAACCAAAGAAAAATAAATATGATCACTCCATGTCAACTTTATGCATGGATGCCACCATAATAATCTCTCAAACATTATCACTATATAATTTAATTCAACCACACCAACACCATAATAATCTCTCAAACATTATCACTATATAATTTAATTCAACCACACCAAAACTGTTATCTTTATCATGTTCACATTATCAATCAAACACTATCAAAGTATCAAGAGGGCCTAGATGCTAAAGAGGACAATGTAGGAACATGTGATGAAACAATATGGGGATGGATATTGGTGAAGGAGGGGGTCCACCAAGTATGAGAATAAGCCTTATGTTGAGCCACTTCAATCTTAGCCTCAGACTGAAATTTTGACTCTCGACTTTTTGATACACCTATGGCCTTGGATAACATATTCCCTTTACCATGATCTTACAAAAATGGTTGATTGGATGGGTGCACTAAATATTTTGGTTTCTTGGGAAGGAAATGGGAGTCTTTGCCAGAATATGTTGAACTGGACATGGTTGCCGAGGGATAAAATCTTCCCAACCATTTCCTATGACTGGGGGGAAGGTGGGCGAGGTTCCCAACCATTGTCATGTGCAAGAGGGATCTTAGCGATGCTAGGATGGGGATGAAGCTCAAATTGAAGAGGGATTAAAGGAGGATGAACTATTTATGCCATATTACCAAGAAATAGGTGGCCAGTATGAGATAACTGGGTGAATTCTCAAAGTTGGCATCAAAATGGACTGAAAATTGTACCCTTTTTCTCCTCCCCTCTTACCAAAAATTTCCATTTCTATTCCGCCTACTTCCCCTGGATATTGTACATCCTCGACAAAAGAAACTCATCTAGGGAAATAAACAACAATATTTATTCAGCACAAAACAAATATCCAATATTTCAAAATTTTAACAGTTAGAAATATAATACACAATAATTATGAGTATTGGAGTTGCCTCAAACAAGCTGTAAGGTTAGAAGGTGTTAGGATCCAGGACATGTCTAAAGAACAAAGGATAAGAGGAATAAATTTAACCATGAAAAACCAAGGACAAATGACTAGAGGTGCTAATGCCTTGTCATTTCATTGCTTTATGGTAGCTGATTGTACAACCAATCATGGAATTATTGCTTTAAATACATATTCTAAGAAATTCATTGGCCTATTTCAGACATGTGCTGAGAGATAAACTGAATTGCAAGATGGTGGACAAGCTCATATAATAACCCAAGCATGAAATTTCTTTAAATATAAATGCAGAGATAGAGTCTCATTAGAAAAAGAGGGGAAGGACATGCTTCTTACATAACTTCATTGTGCATATGTATATGTGACGTCTTTATTAGAGAATTTTGTTGGCAACTTCAATGACACAAGAAACGACATTATGATAACCAAAGCATGGAATACTCGCAATGAAGAGATGGAGAAAGGTCCTCGTTGGGATACTTCAACAGTAGTGAGCTCACAAGAGTTGTAGTGGCCGATGATACAATTTTTTTCCTCTTAGTGTTTTAATTTTCTCTATAAAAAGAAAATACTCACAGGATTTTGGTGACAAAAGGATTAACTGGAGATACCTCACAAATTCAAAACTGAATAGAAGAAAAAAATTATGTACAGACATGGCAAGCGATGGATGGTGTTGAAGAAGCAACTTCCATATTTATCATTTCTTTCAAATACCTGTATCGGTGATGGAAACAAAAATTGACTTATGTGATGGCTGGAATGACTAATGGAAGAATGATGACCATTAATTCAGGTTTCTTCGATAGTCATAGCTGTGGCTATATACCATATACAACAGGGTATGTCTCTTGCCAACATAAAAGCATTTCGACAAGGGTTTTTGAGCTCGAATGCACAATTGAGCAGGTATGTTAAAGAAATTAAAAATAAATTCAGAGCATGGAAGCGACCACTGCGAGCCCTTTACATTATCACCTTCAACAAAAAAAAACCCAGGATAGGACTATAAATTCAAATGTAAGCATGTGTAATGCTTTCAGCTGGTGAGATATCGATACTTAGAGATGGAACGAATTTAACACTTCGAATGAGTCAGCAGAGAAGGCTTATTAGCATATGATAAAAACGATGACTGTAACTTTCAGGTATTAATTAGGTACAAAGATTCCGGAATGCCTTGAAATGAAACAACACCTTGCCACTTTAACCTCAACAAGAAAATTCTGGGATGGTTGAACACTCTTGTAGAGCGAAACAAATAAGGGTACAGGTTGAATACCTTCCAATAGTCATGTGAAGGCGAATACAAAAGATGGTGAACACAAGGTGAAAGGCCCGAAAGCAGTTAAGTCATGGTGGTGTAAAAAACACGATGCAGGAACATATTAAGTAACAAATGGAATAAATGTGGGGCTAATTCGAATTGCAAAGACAAAGAAAACAAAAGTTCAAGATAGCTCCAGCCTCAACAAAAACAATGTATCACTTTCTATTGTCAAACTTCAAATGGATTTGAGGCTACATACCTTCCAGTTTCCCAATGAAGACTCAGCATTTAATTGCATCCGAGGGATGCTACATGCTCAGTGGTAGGGAAGGCCACCAAAAACACGACAAGTGCATCGAAGGGTTTAGTTTCAGTCCCAAAACTTGCAAGAGTGAAATGACAGAGTAGTGAGAAAGAAGCTACTACGTCGAAGTGCATGCAAGCGAGGTGCATGTATATTCAACCTTCCATAACTCTGAAGGTATGTGCGACGGGGAAAGGATCAAAATTCACATCGATATTAAATGGAGAGATGAGTTGGCGGGAACATCACATGGGAAGATCCAACATGGAAACATTGCATACAAGCCATGTCCTTGAGCCACATTCCAGAGTTGAAACCAGTACTAAATTCCACCGAACTGACAGAGCTGATATACAAACTGCCACCCATAATACATTAATTATCCCACGTTTATAATTGTAAACACTTAGAAAACATATATATTATGTTCATCATGCCCAAAAGAAATAATAATAACCAATGCAAAATATGCTACTGATACGTGTGGAAAACATTCCTCAAAGGTATTTCTAAGTTGAAATGTAATGCTAAACTATGGCTGGTAATCCTTAATAAGGTTCCATCCCCTTAAAGTACTGACCAAAGTGTCAACACATCATACCACATCACCAATGTGTCAACACATCAATAAACAAGTAAAATATTGGTCAACACATCATACCACATCACCAAAGTGTCAACACATCATACCACATCACCAAAATGTCAACACATCATACCACATCAATAAACAAGTAAAATTAAAACTTAAAGTACTGACCTTTTAAAGTATTGACCAAAGTGTCAACACATCATACCACATCACCAAAGTGTCAACACATCATACCACATCAATAAACAAGTAAAATTAAAACTTAAAGTACTGACCTTTTAAAGTACTAAACAAGTAAAATTAAAACTTAGTATGATGCAAATGGAATGCTTGTGGTGATTTGAATAACACGCTCATTTTGCAAAAAATCCATATCCACCATATGAACTTCGACCCCCATCCTCCACCGTTGACAACCATCCTCCACTGTTGACAAAGAAGCAGATTCAATTAAAATAGGGACGAACCAAGCACATGTTTGACCTACATGCATAATCATAAACTTGAAAATGTTCAACAAAACCCATATCCACCATATGAACTTTAACCCCTAATCAAAATAACCAAAGCAATCGTAAGCAAAACCAAAATTGTTCAATAATGCAAGAAAACATTGGTATATACAAACTGAAAAATAAAGTAAATAAAGAAATCAACCCAAGCAAAAAATATCTACGTAACAAAATGTGTAAAAACGCTGGGTATCATCATGATTGAGAAGGCCCCATTTTAGGGCAATGGTAAGGTTTTAGATGTGATCCATTTATAGCATAGGAGAACAAGCAGTCATCCCCATCCTTCAACAAGTAAGAGTTTGATTCGATAATGGAAGCCATGATATATGGCCCCAACCATAATTTCTGGAATTTAGTATCCTTACCCTTATCGGAATGTGTGGAATCCCACAACAATACTTGTTGTCTAACTTTGAAAACCCTTGATTTATCTTTCTTATTAAAAAAAATTGATTGTTTTTTTTCTTTTTTCTAGGTTTGCCAAAGCATGCTTTTGTTATTCTTCTAAGGCAAGTAATATGTGGAACCTCTGGGATAAGTCAAACTCATTTAGTTGTTCAACTTGGAAGGCTAGATAAAAGGAAGGAAACTGTATTTCAACATGCATGATAGTCCGTCGTCCATACGATAGTTGGAAAGGAGTTTGACTGGTGTTTTTTTTTAAAAGTAAACAACATTATATTATATCATATAAAAAAAGCATTACTTATGAGCATTGGAAGTCACATGTTCAAACCTCCAGCCAATCTTGTAGTATCAAACCTTATAACCCATCCAGTAACCCTGGAAGTATTACATATCCAACAAGGGGGCTTTAAGAGCTAAGAACAAGAAATAAAACTGTTCATAGACCAACAACACCTAGCTCAGCCAAAAAAGAACGAGAGTTTGAAGTTTATCATCAAGTAGTCTACATTGACCCTAGCAAGACTAGAACCATATAATATTGACACTACAAAAGCCAGAGATACGAATTCCAAAACCAACCAAACAAAAACTGAGAGTCTACGTGAATACATAAACAAAAAACCTAGCCATTATAGAGCTCAAGCCTAGAGTTGACGAACAGAATCCACATCCTATGCAGTCGAACATAGAGACCAGGATATCCAAACGCTTATTAAACTATTCCATAACATAGGTGAGGTTCTGCACCTCCTTCTTGTGCTCGAATAGAATATCCCAGTATTCACTAGAGGCATACTGACAAGCATCACGAGAACGAATTTATAAGAGTCTTGAAAAATCGTGGGCCAATAATTCCCAATTTGAAGATCTTGTGAGCAGTTGTCTTTGCTACAAAATGCCCACCAATGAGGATGGTTTCAGTGGCCATGCCATGTAGAACATTTACCATGCTTCGTGCTATTTCATCATCAACACATTGCAACAACATTCCATTGTGGGATCGTGAAACAAAAAAATACCCAAATTTTAAAGCTTCTAGCCTTAACCTCCTTCACTCATGACTTTCCAACCCTTCATGACATCTTTCATTTTTGATATAGTAGATGATGTTTTTATACCAAGGTGATCAATCATATCTACATCTCCATCTTCTGCATAAAATAAATCTGAGAGAGGATGTTGGGCCAAGTGAAGGGCCAGATCCCTACCCTTGATGGTGTCAGCAGTGATAATGGAGAGATCATGTTCCTGGATTTTGGTGAGCCAATGTGGCAACTTGTTAGAAAGGAAAGTTTGAGACAACAAAAATTTTGCTGTCAGTAGTGGCACTCGATGTATGCTTTCCTAAAACGAACTGCCTGAATTTTTCAATGGCTTTCACCAATGAATACACATGTTTTTCAATTAGTGTAAAATTCAAGGAATCATCTGTAAATATTTGACTTGTAAATGCGATAGGATGCTCAAAACCTTTTTTTTTGTCTTTTTGAATGAGGATGGTTGAAATGGTCTTTTCAGTTGCATTAATATATATGATGAAATATCGTGAAAAATAAGGTTTTTCCAACATTGGGGCAGAAGATTTTATATAGTTTGGAAAATGGTCTCGGAGTTTATATAGTTTATATAGTTGTTGATTATTCCTATTAATCTCTAGAAAGGCTACATTTGCATCTTGTGTACAGATAATTGTTTGATCACCTTTAAGTAAGTTATGTATAGGTTTTAGCATCCTATAAAAATCAAGGATAAATCGTCGAACAAAATTAAATTTTCCCATAAAAGATTGGATTCCCTTTTTTGAAGTGGGGGTAAGAAGATTCTGAATTGCTTTGACCCTTTCGGGATCAATGCTAATACTGGAACTAGACCCAATGTGACCAAGCAATTTTCTTGTAGAGACACCAAAAATAGACTTTGTAGGGTTAAGAGAGATGCTATATTGCCTGTAGTGCAAGAAGACTTGTCTAAGATTACCAAAATGATCTTTTCTCAACTTGGAGTGGACTATTAGATCATTAAGATAAATATGAATTATGATTCCAATTAGGTCATCGAAGGCCACATGCATGGCCCTTTGTAAAGTAACATCGATTTTTATCAAGCCAAATGGCATGCATTCATAAGTGAATGTTACTCACCTTGTAGTGAATTTGGCCTTGTAGTGATCCATCTTTTTAAGGTGAATCTAGTAGTACCCTAACAAACAATCAAGAAGGGACATTGTTTGGGATCTGGTCACTTGCTGCAAGATCAACTCCATGTTTGGGAGAGGGAAGTTGTCTTTTACACTCAGTTTGCAAGGGCTTGAAAATCAACACATAGACAAATGGCACCATTTTCTTATGAATAGGAACTAAGTTCACTACCCACTCAGAATATTTTATTGAGAAAATTATGTGGGTTGCAAGCATCTTTTCAAGCTCTATTTGAATGATAGCTTCGAGGGAATATTTAATGGATCTTTTCTTTTGTCACTTAGGAGTAGCTCATTCTCTAATAGGAATGACATGTTGAACAATTCCTAGGTCAAACCCTCACAAGTTTGCATATGACAATGCAGAGATATGACAAAATTCACAAAGGAGAGTGATGAATTGCTCTTTCTCCAAGTTGGAACAATCAACACCTATATAAACTACCTTTGATTTTTGTTCTGACCTGAAATTAATAGGAATAATATCTCCAATATTATGTCTTGACTCTTCATTCATAAGTGGGATTTCCCCCCCAACATTGCTGGAAGAAAATGAGCCTTCTAGTGGAGCTGGGCCTCTAGGATATTTGTTTTCTCCAAGATTTATGATACCAGACGAATCATCTTGTTCATTTGTGAGGAAAGCATGTATGCTTTCATCATCAAAAAATACTTTCAATGAATCATCATTATTAGGAATGTGAGGCCCGTAAATGGAAATAATTGCACAATCTAGTTTTTCAACCAGTGTTTGTCGATCGGGTTTGCTGCAAATGCATCTAGATTATCCATAATTGAGTTGACCCCCCTACGATTGAAGGCCATATTGAAGGAGGAGAACTTCCCAATGAAGTCCCATTTCAATTTTGTGTATCTACACAATTATTTATTTATAGGAGTATACACTTTCCTCATCATATTTACAACTAACTCCAAATCTTTGAAAATGGCCAAGTGTCTACAACCCAAATTTAGCACACGTTCTAATCCCAACAAAAGTTATTTAAACTCTGCAACATTGTTAGTACATGCAAACTTTATTATGAAAGCAAAGGCATGTGCCTTACCTAAAGGGGAGTAAATAGTGACACTGGATCCTTTTCCTTCATTAGAGGAAGCATCGTCAAAATGCATATCCCATAGTTGATCATCATTATCTTCTACTAAGAGCATACTAAAATATTTAATTTCTTCCTCAACAAAGATAGAATAGGCACCTAAATCAGACTCAACAAAATTAATAGAAGTTTGCGGGAGGGTTTCAATGTAAGGGGAGATTCTCTCTGCTCAATAGGAAATTATGTTCTTGGTGCCCTTGGGAATAATAAGACAGGTTCCATCCATATAATAGTACCAACTAGTGAAAGTTTGCTAGTTCCTTGCTAATATGATGGAGTAATTACTCGCTCCCATTTCCATTACATGAATGTTATAGGTTGTTTGAATTTCAGGATGGGCACACATTACTAAGGTAACATCCTTGATTTCCCCTATTGTGGCCCGTCATTGCTTGTTAAAGGCTAGCACGTGCCTAGGATTTTCATTGGTGCAAGACAATCCCAACTCTTCCATTATTGTTTTTGGAAAAACATTACACCCAAACTCACCATCAATTAGATAACAATGTGCTATCTTGTCCATTATCTCCATCCAGATGTATAATGGTGGATTTTTTGGAGAAGGATGGGTATAAAATTTCCCTAGGACTTCATCTTGAATTAGTTTGTCATCACTAGCCACTACTAAGTTAGTGGCTGAAGTGGAAGGGTATGAAGTACCTTTATTTTTCAGTCCTTTAGTTAAAATCCTTTTCAGATTTTCTCTTTGTTCAAGTGTGTAGTCCATATCAAGTAGATTTGCATTTGATTTAACGTTGCCAATTCATTAAGTATGTTATACCTATAAGGAAAGGTATAAGAACATGGTGTAGACTATTGTTGCAAAAAACCAACATGTTTATCAATAGTATGCGTAATATTTGTAGCAGGTTGCTTTTGAGCTGATACAACATGATTTTTGGAAAAATGATTTAAATTTATGTTGCTATAATTATTACTTCTGATATTATAAGCCTGATTTCTGGCCACAATAGCCAACACATCTTCATCGCCCACCCAATCCAATCCATTTACCACATGGTCGGTTTTCTTTCCAAAAATATGCTCCCTAGTGACTTTTAGGACCTCACAAGTATCAGGATCGTGATGTTATTCACAAAGATTACACCAAGGGCGAGACAGTAATGTTTGGCGTTGAGTATTTTGTGACTGCACATGAGTAGATGTAGATGGAATATTGTCATGAACAAGAGGTATTGCTTTTATTCTTTCAAAAGTTACCATTCTATTGTTGATGTTTTGCATCAATTGTAAAATAACACTCATGTATACAGGTTGGTTAGGTTCAACTAGAGATAAGCCCATTCTCATAGCTTGTTCCACATATTCGAGGCATGTTTGAAGATATGAAGCTAGATCAATCACATTTCTTTCCTCCAACCAACTATGGTATGAAGGTGGAAGAGTGTTATAATAGTGGATCTGAGCAACCTAACTATGAGGCCTAATAAGTTTAGGGATTCTATCATACAACTTGGTGAAACAAAAGTTAAAATCCTTTACTGTTTCACTAGAATTGTAAGTAAGTTATTTTATTCCCTTAACTTGTTGGTTGGGAATTGAGGCTAACCATAGGTAGATTTGGACCAATACCATAACTCTGCCCAGGTGGAAAATACTTTTGGTGGTAGGTCAAAAAAGTCCGTAGGTAGATTCAAAGGTGAAGGAACATACCAATGAGTGTTATTTATGCCCTCTTCAAAATGGAAAAGACCGAATTTACACACCACTTTGTCGGGATTAGAGGTTGAACCTATAGGAAGATAAATATTATATGTACTCCCCAAAGTGTATGAGGTCGAAGATTGGGGAGAACTTGTAGAAAACGAGGAACATGAAACATATGAGATGCCCACAATGGATGTCATTTTGGATTTTACGGATGGCTGAGTTTGTAAAAAATTGAGACGTGTGCTTGCAAAATCTGTTTTAGAAGTAAGAAGAGAGCATGTGAGATTATGATGTAGCTTTTGGAGGATCTTTATCTTCTCCTACCCTCAGAAATAAAATCAAATTCATGGGACTCTTCCCTTATTCGACGTGAATGGTGAGGGGTTCATACATAAAAAATCAAGGTCAGGGAGGGTTGTTGAGATCTTGTCTCTCTATAATCTCTCTTTGCTTTTCTAGCTTGATATCATGTGAAATAGCCTCCTAAGATATTTCAAGTTCATCTCTTGATTTGGCGGTGTCCAAGATGTAATTCAGAAGGATAGAAGCAATATTGGTTTGACTAGGGAAATCTAACTAGGCATTTGGTTGAATTATGGAAATCAGGGTCACATGGACTAAAATACTATTCCTTAATCAACTTGTTTCAAAAGGGGAAACGTAGCATACCAAAAATGACCCAAGGTAATTGAATAATTTTGAATGTCTCGTTCATTATTTTCCTTTTTAGCCACCTCAATCAAAGTGACTAACAAATGACCAAAAATATCAATGTGATGAGCAATCTCAGTCCGAACCAGGTCCATCTCAGCATAGAAACCAATAAACAAGTAGTTAAACACAATCAATGAATGTAAAAAGAAAAGCCTTCATAGTTAAAAAACATAGGGGATTGTAGATTTTTCTCTCCCCAGTATGGTCACCAAGAAAATGTTGATCACCAAAATGGTTGCTTCACAATTAACAATTTTGACCTCCTGTTAGGTTAAGCAAGAAGAAGTGGGAATGGTACCTGATCTTATAACCTAATAAGCTTCACGCAATTGATGCTTTTGAAATAATCCAGGCAACGACGAGAACATACAAAATGAAAGATTATTTTTTGAATATTAATTTTTCATAATTTTTTTAAATTATTGTCAAAAAACAAAGTCGAGAAGCTTGAAAATGTCAATTAATTACAACCTTTACAGGTAATCATAAAAATCATATGAATCTAAAAAAAAAATATACAAAACTGACTCATTCCCTTTTTAAGGAAAAAAAGATAAATAAACTATCTGAATTAGTGAGCTAAATTCAATAATTGAAATAAAGTCAAGAAAACAAAGTATAAACCAAATATACATAAAAGATTCAAAATCTAAATATGTAAAGGCTGAGGTTTATTCAATAATCACTTCTGATCTCTGCAAAAACTAGGACTAGAAATTGTTCCCAATTATCATCAATGTTATTAGTTACGCAAGATGACAATCAAACAACAAAATACAAAAAAAATTGATATAATCTACTACTGATTGATAAATCTACTTGTATAGCCTTTAATTCCCTTTGCATGTCAAAATACCAATTAAAATTTTCCATTTGGATACCTCAACCAGATACACAAAAGTATAACAATGATACCTCAAACAATCATACACAGATTCCAACCCACAATGCCTTTTCTATTAAGACAGAACCTATGCTATTAACATAATTATTTTGAATGAGGAAAACACAACACTCACAAAACTAAAGAGACTATAGTAGTCATCGTGCAAGTCTAACTTCTTCCTAACAAGATTTTATAATCAAGTTGAGCATCTACTACTTCCACTTCTATAGATACTCCCCCCCCAATTCAACAGGAAAAGAGGAAATGATTACATGTGGTCGAAAATATCATCCATAAAAAACTGTAAGCAATGTAGGTGATGGTACGAATTAAGGGGAGCCAATGGCTTTCTAGCAAGATAAATCCATGACGCATGTTGATGCCCCTTCATCTAAAACTGTCCTTCCAATAGTTTTTGTAGAATGCACAACATTAATATGGAAATATACATTAACATTGGCAACATCAAACTTGATAATATGAGCATTAGAAGATTCCGTATTTCCAGTAGAGGAAAACATTGTACTCCGTTGTCAAGGGAAACTTTTGAGCACTTCAAGTACAGACATCACACAAGAGTTTGGTCTAAATACTCAACAATTGAATAGTTGTGATCATATCTAGCAATCAAATTGTGCAAGGCTATTTTATAGACACCTTTTGGTATCTGAGACATTGTATCTCCCATAGGTTTCTCTATATGAAGAGGGTTCTGAGGTTCAAGAATCTATTTTTCTTTCGAAGAGGTCTCCAAATTACCATAATCTCAGGCTTTAGTTGATAACAAAAAAATTGAACTCACCATATGGATGAATGATTGATCAGATGAGGGTGCACTCTGAGTTCCCCCTTGCGTATTTCCAATAGAACTAGAAGAGACAGAAGTAATATGTTGTCCTTGAGAGAACATATTAGTTAAGACAACAAGATGCTTATGTTATGCCAACAATTTATGGTCTTCTTCCATCAAAGGGAATTGTTAGGATAAATGGTATTCCTTACAAATTTTGCAGGGGAATTGAATTTTTCTTCATTCCTTTCTAGCCCCACCAACATTGTTATTAGATTTAGAGGTTTATTCATGTTTTCCTCTCTTTTATTACTCTTATTATTTTTCTTTCCTCCAGGATGCTGGGGACCTTTTGGATTTGCCTACACATTATGTATAGTACTTGTTTGAGGAGAAGGAGAGCATGCAACATTAGTTGCTCTAGCCGCAGAACATTGAATACACATATTCTTCATCTAGTTATTAATCGAATACGTGGTAGAATTGTTTACAGAACCAACAATGCAAATCAACATGTGGTCTAGGATTAGGTTTTTAAGGATTAGTGTTTTTCCTTGGTGCATCTGGAAAAAATTCATATAAAATCCCAGATGGAGAATAAATCAAATCTAATTGATGGGCCTTAAAAATGGATTCCTATTCCGTTGTCACCCCTGAAGTAGAACCATCCTTGGGTATATAAGGCAACAAGGATTCCAAAAACCATTCCAACAACAATTCAGGGGCCGAATAGTGGCCTTAATCATCCTCTTCCTTCTACACCATTCTTGGGTATTATTCGAAATGTGGGTAGCCTTATTCTTTCTAAGTGTCAACAACAAGTTGATACCAACATCATACCAGACCGAGAGTTGAAAATGATTTAAAAATACCATCGCGAGGTCATGAAACCAATGATAGGATGACCCTCGCAATTCAGTAGACCATTTAGTTGGTACTCCTGTTAGAGTGAATTGAAACAACCATAAATGAATTGAACCATAATTCAACGAATTTGATGAACACCATAAATGGAAATTTATGGCATGATCCCCTGGGGCTTCACCAGTTTTCCCTTCAAATTTTGGAATATCTGAAGGTAATTTGGTTGGGACTGGGGGCCAATTTGGATTGTGACACACCGGGTCATTCATTAGTTTTGATAAATCTGAAAAATTCAAAGTTGCCAAAAAGGGAAGTCTAGGTTGTGTCATAGTAGTATTTTCATATGGTATGCAAGGAGGAAAGTTCCCACTCATCAGATTACCAAAAAAATGGTAAGAGTTACCCCCTACTGACATGCCTTGCGAGGGGAAAACCCCTTGCATAACATTTCATTGAGCTTGGATAGGGTTTCCCCTTGCCAAAATTCCAGATAATGAAGAAGGATTAATTCCAGTACGACTAAAAAATGTGAAAGGATTAGACCTCACATGCATGGAAGGTGATTGAACCCCTCCACCCATTTGACTATTCCATCCCATGAGTGGATTTGCTCCGGAGACATGTCCAAAAAATTGGAAATATCCACTTCCACTTGAAGGGGTGGGTTAGGGAATATGCTCTCCACCCTTGGGAAAATATTTAAAAGGTATTGAGGAGCTTCCTGCCCCATTACTAGGGCTTGAAAAAATTGGATTATAAGTGCTAGGAACTTGGGGTATACTCACCATTGGTATCCCAGACAAAACAATATTATAGCCAAGGAATGTAGATAATACAACAATCAAAGGTTGAGTGATAACAAATAATATTGGAAAATAGTTGTTAACAACCGTAACCATTATATCCATAATAGCTTGGGTCATATTTATTGTCTGCGCCAAAACATGTAGAGGAGAAATAACCCCTTCAACAATAGTCGATGTAGGAGTGTGAAAATATCCAATTCCTGACACATTATCAGAACTGTCCTTGACAAATCTCTAATCTGAATAATAAGCAAAATGTTGACTCCGAAGTGATTGGAATCTGCACAATAACTAGATTGTGAGGTCCAATAAATGGAGGGTTAAAAGGTCTAACAAAGCCTTCAACCTCAAGATATTCTACCCTAGTAATTTTAGGTGCAAAAGTGTTCGAAACTGAAACATTTGGTTCAAACCATTCAGAAGAACCCATTGGATCAAAAGATATGGTCGAAAGTGCAATACTTGGTTCAAACCATTCAGAAGAACCTGTTGGCTCAAAAGATACAATTGAATTAATTTGACACCTACGAGGAGGTGGTGGAGGATCCACTCTTTCTAATGAAAGATTTTGAATCCTTCTAGAATGACGAAGTGGTTGGATACTAACCTTAATTAACATAACAATATACACAAAATATTAAGGCCAACTAACACAAAAAGGCACACCACTGAAAATTTCCTACAAATATCAACACAAGCAAACAAAGACCTTTCGAAAGCTAGCACGGGTTGAATAAGTCTCAAAACCAATGAACAAGGGTATGAGAAGTAGTTATCCTCACCTCCACATAACAACCCTTCGGTGCAACTATCCCAAAAAGGTATGAGACACCCTCCAAGGGTACCAAAAGTGTGATGTAATGTTTTCCTTAGGTACCGAAGGAAGCCCCTGCAATCACCTATGTATTCCATAGGGAAAGCAACTAAAGTTAGGAACTCGTAATCGGAGTCTAGGGGAATAGTTGACAATCGAGATCATGTGTACGGGTAGCATAGATAAGCCCAAATATCCAATAGTACTGGCACCACAGAGGGCCCAAGGCGATTCAAATGAAATCCCCATACATGCAAATCAACAGATGCTTGGGTAAGTATTGGAGGGGTAATCTCCTCTACTCAACCTCACACGACCTCAAATTTATCTCATGTTTGTGAGGAGTTTCCTGACCACACCTATACGGATATTGGATTTTCACTCTCTATATGAGACTCCTATGTTCACAATTTCAAAAGGTGTAATATCCCAAGTTTAGACTCTTTACATTTATTATGTTTGATTTGATGTTGAGCTGGTAGGCTCTGGAGCATAAAGGTTTATTTAGAATTTTTTTTTTAATTTTTATTGTTGAGTTGGTAGGCTCTGGAGCATCAAGACTAGTTACATTGTTATGTTTAATTGGATGTTGAACTTGTAGGATATAGAGCATCAAGATTTATATAGACTTATTATGTTTTGATATTGAGTTGGTAGGATCTGGAGCATCAAGACTAGTTACATTGTTATATTTGATTTGATGTTGAGCTAGCAGGATTTGGAGCATCAATTACATAAAGGACATGATTATTATGCTACTTATCTTCTGTTAATATTTTTAACTGTCGGGGAACAACCACCTAAAGAGAGACCAAGCATGATAGAGATGGGATGACTCTTTAATTAGTTACTAAATACAAGTAATAAAGAGATAGAACATAATGTGATGACAAATCTATAATAAATAAATTAAGAAAATTAAAATATATAAAGATAAAGAGAGCTGGAAAAATCTAATTGTTTTATAGAAAGAGAATAAAAAAGAAAGAAAGAAAACCAAACAAAAGAGAGTTTTTTCCTAAATATAGAGAAAGCACACAACATAAAAAAATATGAGCCTTTCTCCCAAAAAATAATAAAATGGTAGAGAGTGGACATTACAAGGGGTAATGGTCCGTAGTACACTGGAAGGTTTAGTTATAGATCCTTGAGCACTCAGTTTTCCATGGATAAGTATATGGCTAGTCCAGGATGGACTATGTAAGGGGATGGAAATTACAGGATTCTACACAGAGCTAGTAAAACACCTTGTGGCTACTCTGCAGTTAGTAAGCAAGATAGATAACAATAACCTAAGTCTCTCTTCTCTAGTGTGCTTGGTCTTGCTTGGGGGTGACCTATAGAATGAACAAGGAACTGTTCAAGGTCTAAGGTTGGGAGGAACGTGGAATTTCCCCAAACAATTGGAAGTTTAAAGGCTGATAAGTACCCTAAAACTGTTATATATTTGTTATTTCACTTGTATTAGGCATTAATGAGACCAACACCTTAGAGCTGTCTATCTTATGTGCATGACTAATCGTTTATTCTGCATATTGAAGGATTTGATTTATTATGAAAGCTAGTTTTAGTTGGAAATAACCGTTTTAGATTAATGATTTGCTTGTCAATCTAAGGTTTAACTAATCTTGTATTTAAATATACGTGTGTATACAATTATGTTTTGTTAATGATTTGCTTGTTAATCTAAGGTTTAACTAATTTTGTATTTAAATATACATGTGTATATAATTTTGTTATGTTATTTAAATTCTAATATCTAAGTCCTATTTTCAACTTAGATATTAGAATAAATTAATAAATGAAAAACATAAAACATTAATTATATTAAAATAATTATAAGTTATCATGAGCCTTTATAGAGCCCTAGAGAGAAAACTCCCATTATACATATGATTGGAGAGGATTCGAATGAATCAAGGCTAATTCCCTCAACCAAATTATATGTTAATACTAATACATATGATACACATTGGAAACATGATAAAATCCAACACAATAACATTAGCAAAGATTATTAAAGAACCACAAACAAAGCTCCCATAATATAAACATTACATTAACATAGGGTCGATGCCCAAGCTAATTTCCCAATCCATTAACAATATAACATAAATCACATATCCCGGAATCGTGCAAGGGTTGAACCCTGGGCAATATGCCCTCTATTACTTGCAACGCATCACAAGTATGCTCAGGATGCCAGGATTGAGCCTCATAGGCATCGTCCTTGGTCAAATAATTTTGCACAAGCTATATATGGACGAGCCTTACGCCTCATAGGCATCGTCCTTGGTCAAATAATTTTGCACAAGCTATATATGGACGAGCCTTATGGTCGGTAGGGTATAAACTTCACAAATATAAATTACTACCAATGCATACATGAAATCCAATTCACACAAGGCAGAACTTGTGGCTCATCACAATCATTATAAATAATAAAATTTACTTTGATTAGGGTAAATCGATCCTAGACTTGAGTCTGTGGATTTCTCTTAGAAATAAATTTAATTATTAATCACATAACAATCAGTATAAATAGACTATCAATTATGAGGCTAAACTATGCAGCGTGACCTAAGAGTCGAGCTCCTCAAGAACACTCTTTGTCAAATTAATAAACCACATTGTTTATCAAATAAATATAAAATCCTCTACCAGTGCTCTAAGTTCAATAAACCAATAATTACCATGCCTATAATGGAATGAAGGTCAAAGGTATAAACAATGACCTAGGGTTATACATAGGCTGTAACCTTCTCTATATCTATAAACATTAACCTCATGACTAGGAGATTTAATTCACAACAAACCTTTATAAGACGAGAGCAAATAACAAAAAATGGAAAATCCATAAATAAAGGCAGAATGCTTGTAGCTACCATTTGACAGTCAAAATTAACAATTTATACATGGCCAAGAAAATAAAGGCTTTAATCCCGTAAGAATTCAATCTTCTCATATGATTTAACCCTAACCCAAAATTTACATTGGCCATACGTGGCTAGGATGCAGAGCCTTAATCAAACCTACAGTTCCAAAACCAAATAAAAAATCATACTTAATCTTCTAAAATCATGGTGGTTAACCCACGCCCTAGAGATGGGTGAGCCATGGATGGCTTGAGCTTGCCCATTGGTGTGTGTCCTAGGTGCCAAGGATTGAGACATATCGTGGCTACATCCAAGCCTACCAAGCACCTACCATTAACAATGCACAAACAACTACTTAGATGAATATGCAATGTCCAAGCATACCAAGCACCTACCATTAGCAATGCACAGAAAATTACTTAGATGAATATGCAATAAATAATAAGTATTTATTAATTTACAAACAAAGAGATCCCTATACCTTAAACAATTACCTAAGGTGTTATCTGAGAGCACAATCAATATTGTTACCATAGTTTTACCTGCAACCACAATATGCCAAGCCACATTAGGATAGAAAACATATGTGGAAGAGAAATACTGACAATAATAAATATTATAAGAAGGAACATAATGCATAAACCTGGAAATCGAACCAAAGTTTGACGAGCATGGATTTGAGCCAACGTTCGAATCCTTACAACCTTGAAACGCTGAGCACCACCTCCAGTCTCTATTCATTTATACTGAAAGCGAATAAACTAGAACAAAGTATCATGGAACGAGGATTTGAGTGGCCAAGAGGCCCATACAAACCCCAAAGGGGGTAGAATGAGCAAAAGAATGCTCTAGAGAAGGATAAATCCTCTCTCCCCCAAACCCTCACACGATCCAACGAACCCTAAACACTAAGCCGCCGCATTTAATGCTTTGCAACTCAATGCTTAGCGCTTTCGCACAAGCCCTCCATGTTTTGTGAAGCCCTCCATGTTTTGTGAAAGAGAATAAGAGTACATAGGTACTAAATGTGACAGAACTTCGAATTCCCAGGTGGAGGGCTATGTGCCAAGCAGACCACCTACTCCATTTAGTGCCAGTCAAGTCATGGATCCACGATGGCTTGAACATGGTATAAAATTTGGTTGCAACTTGTATGTGTAAAGTCTTAATGTTAATACTATATCCAAACCCCTCATCAACGTTGGAGCCTTTACTGTAATGTCCCCTCCTATCATACCAGCATGATAGAGAGGATCGTGACACTAAACCGGGAAACTAGCCCCATGAATTTTCACATAAGTATTCAGATAATATGAAAGACATATGGGATGTATAATTATAAGAAAAACACAGCGGAAATAATATCAATAACACATCCATCATATATTCAAGATATTCATCAAATAATAATTGCAAAGTTAACACAAGAGAATACTTATCTTAACAAAGTAGTCCCAAGCAACCAGCTATGCGTCTGCAACGTTCCACCCAACCATAGGCCAGTTGTGCTTATCAACCTCTTGATGCAACTACCACCCCCGAGCTGGGCATGATCTCTACAAGGAATCAGGGAACATCAGACTCATACATAGCCAAGCATACACCAAGATGAGCCAAGCCAATCTACAATTGGGTTTATCAGGCTGCTAGGAAATGGAAAGGAAGAGTAGCTAAGCTAGTGAGCTCAACCACAGAGCCAGGGGTAACCTTACAAGATCTATCTAGCTTGGCACCCACAATACCTACACACCCAGCGGAAGTATTCTTTTCACTGCTGTACAGTCCCTCAAGCCATAAATTCCCCATATAGTGCTTTCAGGGTGTGCATAGAAGAGTAGCCAAAGCCCTCTCGATCTTCTTGAGAGGTTATCTCCCCCACTAGGTTTATCAAGCCCTCTCTGTCCACTACCACTCCAATCTCTTGCTCACAGATTCAAACCAAAACAAGGATGCACATAACAGCAGAACCACAATGGCTGGACAGGAGAAAAACGTTTGTACAGTGATAGGCATGAAAATGATTCCCTGAGCTTCAGAAAAAAAAAAAAAAACGTGGGAAGGCTAGAAATGAACAATGGAGGTTTGGGAAAACCCCAGGAAGCAGAAATCGTCTTCAGGAAAAATGCCCATGGAAATTCTGGGACAAAACGACCTCCATACGGTCCCAAATCGCAGCCCCTTCTTCCCAGCTACTGTCCAAAACTAAAACGAGTTTCTGGGCAAGGAAAACCCCGCGTTTTTGATGAAAAATGTGAATGTAACTTCCAACAGTCTCCCCCTGTGTGAGAGGATGAAAACTAACTGTTTAGAATGGCTTTGGGCACCATTTTGTGGGTGTTTTCTTGCCCAAGGAGATAAAATACAATTTCCCAGGTTGATGGCTTGCCCATACACGAAATTGGCTGCCATACCTCTTCATTCCCAAGGCATTAACTGCCTCAACCAATTTCTGGAAGAATTAAATGATTGGGTGCATAACCCAAAATGGGTAGTTGGTGGTTTATGGGTTTTCTCATTGACACATGGATTAACACCATTGGCTCAAGGGTTTGAATAATTTTCCTCCCTATTCCTTATAGAATCATGCCCCATCTCTTTGTTGCATTGCACAGCTAGTTGTGGGTATTTTTCATTAAAATTCGTATTTACATGATGTCTTATTTACATTGTGCCTATCTAGCACAAGAACCATATGCATCTATTTCTTTAATTGCCGATACATAAAATGCTAAATCAATGGTGGGGCCTTGGCCTTGAGCTTCTCACCATGATTAAATAACAATATTTACATCATTTACGATTTAATACAAAGGGGGGTCAAAATGGGGACATTACATTCCCCTCCCCTTACATTAGCACTGTCCTCAGTGCTCATCAAAATTGAACAAAAATGGATATGCCACCCTCATGGCATCCTCCAGCTCCCATGTAGCCTCATCGGGACTGTAGTGCTTCCATTGCACCTTTACCTGTCCGATGGCTCGGTTCTGGAGCAATGTTACCTTCTTGTCTAGGATGTGCAATGGATCGGTTTGGAATTCTCCCTCGGGTTCCACCTGGATCACATCCCAATTAATCACATGGTTAGGATCACGTACATATTTCTTACGCAAAGAGACATGAAAAACATTATGAGCTTTAGTGCTAGCAGGCAATGCAAGTCTATATGCAACTGGTCCTATTCTTTCAAGCACTTCAAATGGCCCACAATATCTAGGTGATAGCTTGGCACAAATCCCAAGCTTCAAGGAACTCTTCCTTGATCTCACTCTAAGATACACATGATCCCCAACACTGAATTCCCTATGGATCCTATGCTTATCTGCATAGCTTTTCTGTCTATCCTGGGCTGTTTTTAAATTCTGTCTGATCTTGACAACTTCTTGCTCCATTTCCTTAAGCAATTTTGGCCCAAGTACAATTCTGCTCACTGGATTGTCCCAAGTCACTGGTGTCCTACACCTTCTGCCGTATAAAGCCTCATAAGGACTCATTCCCAACGATGCTTATTGCCCATTGTTATATGCGAATTCTACCAAGTGTAGATAATCTTCCCACTTGGATGGTTTGTCCATTACATACATGCGGAGCATGTCTTCAAGCACCCGATTTACTCTTTCTGTTTTCCCATCTGTTTGAGGATGGTATGCGGTACTAAAGCTTAGCTGTGTACCCAAATTTGCAAAGAGACCTTTCCAAAAATTGGAAGTGAACTTGGTATCCCTATCGAAAATTATTGCCTTAGGAAACCCATGTAATCTGAAAATTTCCTTCATGAAAATATTTGCAATGGCATCGGCTTTGTGTGTGGACTTAACCGGTATGAAATGTGCTGCATTTGTTAACTTTTCCACCACAACCATGATGGAATCATGTTGTCTCATAGTCATTGGCAATCCTGTAATAAAGTCCATGGATATTACTTCCCATTTCCATTCTGGAATTGGCACTGGGAGCAATAAACCTGCTGGATGTTGGTGTTCACTCTTCACCTGCTGACATTCCATGCACTTAGAGATGTATTCAGCGATGTCCTTCTTCATCCCTGGCCAGAAATAATATTTTCTTGCTGTAGCAATTGTTTTCTGATATCCTGGGTGACCAGAGTATGGAGCTTTATGGATTTCATCCATAACGATCCTCCTCAAATCTGCCGCATTTGGAATATAGACTCTATTCTTATAAGTAAGAATTCTGCCTTCTTCCAAATGATAGCCTTCATACTTCTTGCCAAGGTCTTGCTGCTGCAATTTGTCCTTTATCTGCACGTATACTTCATCCTCAACCATATGGTTAACAATCTGCTACCTCAAATCTGGTTGGCAAGTACTAAGCGCTGCCACATGCATTTCCTTACCTTCCTGCTGAGTGCATCAGCCACCTTGTTTTCTTTCCCTTTTATGTGTTTGATTTCAAAATCAAATTCACACAAAAATTCCAACCATCTAGCTTGCCTAGCATTTAAAGTTGGATGATCAAACAAGTATTTCAGACCACAATGGTTTGTCCTTAACTCAAATTTTCTTCCCATTAAGTAATGCCTCCACATCTTTAAGGCATGTACTATGGCTGCAAGTTCTATATCATGAGTAGCATAGTTCTTCTCATGCTCCTTCAACTTTCTTGACTCATAGCATATCACGTGGTTGTCTTGCATAAGAACTCCTCCAAGTCCTTGATTGCATGCATCGGTACATACCACAAAGTATTTTTCTGGGTCTGCAATCTTCAAAATAGGTGCACTTGTAAGAAGATTCTTCAACCGTTGAAAACTTTCCTCACATCTTGGTGACCATTCAAACTTTATCCCCTTCTTTTGCAAAGAAGTGATCGGGTTTGCAACCTTGGAGAATCCTTCGATAAACCCCCTGTAGTAACCAGCAAGGCCCATAAAAGATCTCACATCAGTCACATTCCTTGGAGTTGGCCAATTCATAATGGTTTCAATCTTCTCAGGGTCTACAGATATTCCTTCGTCGGAGATGATGTGACCCAAATAATGAATTCTATCTTTATAAAAGTCACATTTGCTCAACTTTGCATACAACTTATGCTCCCTTAGTAATTGCATTGTCATTCTCAAATGTTCTTCATGTTCTTCCTCATTCTTAGAATAGATGAGAATGTCGTCTAGGAATACTAGAACAAACTTGTCCAAATACTTGCTAAAAACATTATTCATGAGACACATGAATGTAGCTGGTGCATTTGTGAGACCGAATGGTACCACTACAAACTCATAGTGTCCATACCTTGTTCTAAAGGCTGTCTTATGAATATCTTCTTCTTTGATTCTTACTTGATGGTAACCAGACCTCAAGTCAATCTTTGAAAATACCTTTGCTCCTCTCATTTGGTCAAAAAGGTCATCAATTTGGGGCAATGGGTATTTGTTCTTCACAGTGACTTTGTTCAACTGCCTGTAGTCAATACATAACCTGAGTGTTCCATCTTTCTTTTTCACAAATAGAACCGGTGCTCCCCACGGGGACACACTTGGCCTAATATATTTCTTTTCCAGCAACTCTTGTAATTGCATTTTTAATTCTAGCAATTCCAGTGTACTCATCCTGTAGGGTGTCTTAGACACTGGTGCCGCTCCTGGCACAAGTTCAATTGTAAAGTCAATGTCTCTCTTTGGAGGGAGTCCTGGAATCTCATCAGAAAAAACATCCCTGAATTCTTGCAATACTTGATAGTCCTCCAATTTAAGAGTTTCACTTTCTGCTGCCTCTAAAATGTGGGCTACATACAATTGACATCCCTTCCTACAGAACTTCTTCAGCTGCATGGCTGAAACCTGTCTAAAAGAAGTCACCTTTGGTATGCCTTTTACCACCCTCGAGTTTCCTTCTTTGTCCATGCATTCAAATGTCTTGTTGTAGCAATCAAGTTTAACCCTGTGTGCTTCTAACCAATCCATTCCAATGAGAATATCATAGGAACCCAATGGTAAAATATTCAAATCTGCATAAGTGAATAGCCCATCCATCTCTAATGGACATTTCTCTACTATTTCACTAACTTTTCTCTTGGTTCCAGTGTCTAGTTGAACTAACCATGATTTACTATGCTTTAATTTCTTAAAAGCACAAATCTCAACAATTCTAGGAGTGACATAACTGTGAGTAGATCCAGGATCAATCAAAATAGAAACAGATTGCTTAGCAATCTTACCTTCAACTTCAACCACAGTTGACTGATGATCTGCCTGGCGGTTGTCTAGTGCTGCATAGATTGTAGGGATTGTCCTCGCCACTTGAACCACAGTTCCAGCTCCCTGGATGTTGTGAACTTGATTTGCATTCCCATTCCGATGTGGACAGTTCCTAAGCATTTGGTCTCCTCCACAACCCCAACATTGAAGTGGTTCTCTTGGTTCCTTTGGATCTCTTGGCTTGTCTCCCATCATCCTAGTTGGATTAGTCACAACCTATGATGGTTGCCTTTGCTGATTCTAGAATTGAGGAGGCTTGAACCCCTTCTTCCTTTGATCAAACTTTTCATTTTTCCTATCCTTCCATGCCTTATGAAATTTTGGTTTGCTTCTGTTTTGATCAAAGCAATACTTGGCCTTTCTTATGGCCTCCTCTAGAGTTCGAGGTTCATCAAACTCAATTCTATCTTTATATGACTGGGGCAGTCCACTTAGGAAACGCTGAATTTTCACCTTATCATCTCGAATGTACCTGACATATCTTAGTAGCTCCAAGAATTTGTTTGCATATTCTTCCATGGTTAATTGTCCCAATCTCAGCTCATGGAACTCTTTGATCTTATCATCATAGTACCTATCAGAGAGGTACTTCTGCTTGAAGTATTTCTTGAACTGTTTCCACACAATCTTCCTTTCATTGATCTTCTTCACTTGCCTGATGTGTTCCCACCATATAGATGCTCTTCCATTCAAGTTGAAGATGGCTACCCTTGCCTTCATATTTCCCGAGTAGTCTTGGACTTGGAAATATTTTCTCATCCTAAGAAGCCAAGCTTCAACTTCTTGACCGGACTTTATCTCTCCATCAAATGTAGGAGGTTTCGCCTTCTTAAATTCCCCATGTGAATTGTTATGGTAGTGCTTCTTCCTCTTACTTCCGCAAGATGAAGAGCTTGAACCCTTAATGGATTCTTCAGAGTCAGATGATTCATTAGAAGATATTTCTGGAGTATATGTTCTGTCTGTAGAAACTCTTCTTGAGCTACTAGCCCTCTTACGGGAATTCCTCCTAGAACTACTTCCACCCCTTTCTAGATTTGATGTATGATGCCCAGAGTTTATTTGCCTTTGGATGTCCGTCAAACTCTGTAGCATAGCTGCATTCAACTGATTTTGTTCTTCCTGAGCTTTAATCATCCTTTCATTATCTTCCCTACAGCTTTGCAACTCCACCCTTAGGCTTCTCATGGTGGCTGCAATACCTAGAGGGGTCTCTTGATTTCTTCTCCCATTAGATTCTGTTTCAGCATTTTCAACATGTATGTTCTCCCCCATGGCATCTGTCTCAGGCTCATAGGGATCCTGTGCATCATCCATGATGTTGATTTTCTTGGCCCAACCAAGATCCAAAACTTTCCAACTGTACTATCTAGAGTGCTACCCTGATGTAACTATGATTATGCAAAATGTGTTTATCCACACAATTGTTAGCTGCATTATATTGCCAGAATTCATAACTTACTTTCATGCACATGGGAAAAGGTTATATTGACAATTTGTCAAATCATAGGATTTTCTCACAATCAACGACATATGAGGGGGGGGGAACAAAAGGGGGTCAAGGGGGCTTTCCCCCTTGTGGGTCGAGGGCAGCGCCCTCATTTTTTTTTTTTTTTTTTTACAAATCATGCCGCCGTTGCGGGTCGGTTCGTCGATCGCTTCCGCAATCGCGGAGCAATTCGCCGAATGCTTCCGCAGTTGCGGAGCGATTCAGCGAATGCTTCTGCGGTTGCGGAGCGATTCGCGGAATGCTTCCGCAGTTGCGGAGCCATTCGCGGAATGCTTCTGCAGTTTCGGAAGACACTGAGAAATTCTTTCCATAGTTTCGGGGCGGTTCGCGAAACTCTTCCGCAATTGCGGGAAGCTTCGCGGAACTCTTCCTAAATTGCGGAAATATTCGTGGAACTCTTCCGCAGTTGCGGGAAGATTCGCCAAACTCTTCCGCAATTGTGGGAAGATTCGCGGAACTCTTCCGCAGTTGCGGGAAGATTCGCCGAACTCTTCTGCAGTTGCGGGAAGATTCGCGGAACTCTTCCGCAATTGTGGGAAGATTCCCCGAAGTCTTCCGCAGTTTCGGAAGAGAATTCCTTCCAAAAATTTCCTTTCGACGCCGAACACTTAGAAAAATTTTCTGCTATTTTGGAGCAGTTCACCGAATTCTTCCGCGTTGTGGAACAACTCGTGGAATCCTTCCGCAGTTTCGGAAGAGAATTCCTTCCGCAATTTCGGAAGAGAATTCCTTCTGCAATTTCGGGGCGGTTCGCGGAACTCTTCCGCAAATTTCGGAACGATTTCCCGAACTCTTCTCGAAACAGACTTAAACAAAAATTTTCAAAAACTCTTAAGAAAATTTTTGAAATCTTCCCTTCTTTCAGTGATGATTGCTGCTCAGCAGGAGGTATTCTTACCTCTGTAATCTATCCAACTTAGCATGTTTAGGCCCAATGCTGAGACTTGTGGTGATCAGGAAGGGACCTTACCAAGTGGTTGTGATTGGATTTGGCCCATAGAGGTCCAATGCTGCAACCAACAACTCTGATACCAAAATGTAATGTCCCCTCCTATCATACCAGCATGATAGAGAGCATCGTGACACTAAACCGGGCAACTAGCCCCATGAACTTTTACATAAGCATTCACATAATATGAAAGACATATGGGATGTATAATTATAAGAAAAACACAGCGAAAATAATATCAATAACACATCCATCATATATTCAAGATATTCATCAAATAATAATTGCAAAGTTAACACGAGAATATTTATCTTAACAAAGTAGTCCCAAGCAACCAGCTATGCGTCTGCAACGTTCCACCCAACCATAGGCCAGTTGTGCTTGTCAACCTCTTGATGCAACTGCCACCCCCCGAGCTGGGCATGATCTCTACAAGGAATCAGTGAACAACAAACTCACACATAGCCAAGCATACACCAAGATGAGCCAAGCCAATCTACAATTGGGTTTATCAGGCTGCGAGGAAATGGAAAGGAAGAGTAGCTAAGCTAGTGAGCTCAACCACAGAGCCAGGGGTAACCTTACAAGATCTATCTAGCTTGGCACCCACAATACCTACACACCCAGCACAAGGAAGTATTCTTTTCACTGCTGTACAGTCCCTCAAGCCATACCTTCCCCATCTAGTGCTTTCAGGGTGTGCATAGAAGAGTATCCAAAGCCCTCTCGATCTTCTTGAGAGGTTATCTCCCCCACTAGGTTTATCAAGCCCTTTCTGTCCACTACCACTCCAATCTCTTGCTCACAGATTCAAACCAAAACAAGGATGCACATAACAGCAGAACCACAATGGATGGACAGGAGAAAAATGTTTGTACAGTGATAAGCATGAAAATGATTCCCTGAGCTTCAGAAAAAAAAAACGTGGGAAGGCTAGGAATGAACAATGGAGGTTTGGGAAAACCCCAGGAAGCAGAAATCATCTTTAGGAAAAATGCCCATGGAAATTCTGGGACAAAACGACCTCCATACGGTCCCAAATCGCAGCCCCTTCTTCCCAGCTACTGTCCAAAACCAAAACGAGTTTCTGGGCAAGGAAAACCCTGCGTTTTTTATGAAAAACGTGAATGTAACTTCCAGCAGTCTCCCCCTGTGTGAGAGGATGAAAACTAACTGTTTAGAATGGATTTGGGCACCATTTCGTGGGTGTTTTCTTTCCCAAGGAGACAAAATACGATTTCCCAGGTTGATGGCTTGCCCATACACGAAATTGGCTGCCATACCTCTTCATTCCCAAGGCATTAACTGCCTCAACCAATTTCTGGAAGAATTAAATGATTGGGTGCATAACCCAAAATGGGTAGTTGGTGGTTTATGGGTTTTCTCATTGACACATGGATTAACACCATTGGCTCAAGGGTTTGAATAATTTTCCTCACTATTCCTTGTAGAATCATGCCCCATCTCTTTGTTGCATTGCACAGCTAGTTGTGGGTATTTTTCATTAAAATTCGTATTTACATGATGTCTTATTTACATTGTGCCTATCTAGCACAAGAACCATATGCATCTATTTCTTTAATTGCTGATACATAAAACGCTAAATCAATGGTGGGGCCTTGGCCTTGAGCTCCTCACCATGATTAAATAACAATATTTACTTCATTTACGATTTAATACAAAGGGGGGTCAAAATGGGGACATTACATTTACGTGGTACCTGCATGGAATTAAAAGATATGTTAGGCCAAGCTAGTAAGCTATGAGCCACCAATGGGCCACACATTCCAAAGCTAGGCCAACATTAAGGTAAACAAACAATTAACTAATGTAAAATTCTAGGTCTAATTTAAATGTTATTCTCATAAGTGAGAAATGAAAACAAAGATTTATATCTAATATATCATAATAATGGTATAAAACCCATATGAACTATGCTAGTAGGCGTCATATAATTAAATCTTGTTTATATGGTTAGACAATGAGAAGGGATTAACAAGTTTATAAACAAAGGATTATTCATACAATTGACAACTAAGGTATCTTAGGCATGAAGGTATAGGATGTTTATAATGATAAACGAGGAGTAAGCTCTTATAAGCTTTATATATAACCCCATTGTTTATGTAGTTTGTTATACAAATAGATATCGAGCAAGTCATTAATAAATACATTGTCTTTTCACATGGTGTATGGATATTATTACAGCTTGGTATTAATGGTTGTTGAGTCTGGACATTAAAGCTTGGATGGTTTCTACATATCAATATGTACTATTTATAACCAGATAAGGAAGACAAACCATGACACATAATTATGTGTATTAAATATAAACAAATAAGAGAAGACAAATATGTTCATAAGTGGGATAAGCGGTAAATAAAGTTCAATAAAGGACATCAATTAAATATATATCAGTCATTATGACTGTAATTATGAGAATAGAAAATAGTCTAGTAATGGCGTCTATTGATGATACCATTTTTTGTTTTTTGTTTTTAAAAAATACCTTAGAGAGTAAACTCTCCATTCTAATCCAAGGCCCTAACCCTAGACTAGTTAGTGAACCCTATAAATCAAAATCAAATAATTTTTAAGTTTAGTGTTGATTTTATAGGTTGTTATTTACTCAAAAAGATACGGATGTGAAACTTAATGGGATATGACAATTGCAAAAACGAAGACACTACAAGAATATAACTTTTTATGAAAGTAAAGCTGATTCTTAACTAAAAATACTTTTTATGAAAGTAAAGCTGATTCTTAACTAAAAATTAGTGTAATAAAACACTTATGAATGCAAATCTTCCAATGTTTCATTTTATATTTTTCCAATAAAAGAATATCAAACTAACACACAACCTTTTCTTTTCCTTTTTTCACAAAAATGGAAATTGAAATGCTTTCAAATACTTAAGGAAAACACCTAACTGCTGTAAATAAAGCAAAATATCACATGCATGAAAGAAAGAAATTTTTCTTTTTACATACACATGAAATCCAAGAAAACCCTAAAGAAACAAATCTTTTTCTTTTATTTTTTCTTAAAATGTGAAAGCAAATATAGATAATCAAACTCAATTTCCTAATTTCACTATTTAGATCGCCAAAGAATAATCTAAACGAGCATAACAACTTTTAAAAAGAAAGCTATATGAACTTTTCAACAAACCCTAAAAAAAAACAAAAAACAATGAACACTAAACTAAGTATCTTTTTTCTTTTTTCTTTACAATGTCTACTTTTAAAGACGGACCAACACTAGACAAGATTACTCGATATGAACTGGTCTTCAAAAACCATGGGAAATAAGAAAAACTTGCCCAACAAGCATAAACAAGCATCTATAGGAAATACATGATTGTTAACACAGTAGCTTGTGTCTCTAATAAAAGATGCAATTGTATTCATAGTAGTTTGTTCCTTTGAGTCGAAACAAAGAAAAAGATAAAACTTTCAAACTTTTCAACTCGACTCTGTAGAAATAAGTTTTGAAGGTTTCTAAAGACACAATCTAACTTTTGTATATGTATTATAACAGTCTAAAAGGAGAAGACAATAAAAACAAAAAGAAAACAAAACAAAACAAAAAGAAAAGAAAACAAAACCCTAAACCAACCCCCAAAAAGAAAATCCCCAGCGAAGTCGCCCAATTCTGTTTTGGGGAAAAGTCCCATAATGGTCTTGGTTTATAACCATCACAAAGAGGTTCCCTAAAGATATTATTCAATCCCAAAGTAAAATAATTCAATCACAGATTTACAATCAAAATAGATTGAACTAGAAGATCATGAAACCTACCTGTTGTTGGGTATGTGTTATATTCTTTGCATATGTCTGGGGGGGAGGGGGGCTGCGCTTGACGATCCCTCCCATAATTTTTTTTGGGTTGTTTTCATCTATTTTTGGGGAATTTTCTAAAAATATGTAATTTAATCCTAGTTAAAGGATTGGGGTCTATTTTCTAATCCAGGTTAACGGATTAGGGTATTGGATGCTGCAAAATACCTATATTGTATTGTGAGTGATTCATAATGAAAAAGAGAAAATGAGACGCGTGGCTCTAAGTTTTGCTAGTTTTCCCGATTAAAGGTTTCCAGGGTAAATCTTTTGTGTATTATGTGTGAATGCTGTGGTGTAATTTATGTTTTTCTTAAAAGAATTTATATGCTTTGCTTCTCTACATATGTTTAAAAACTTACACCTGTACTCCAACGCTCAATAAAGATCCACTTCTTTAACCTTTTTTTTTATGCTCTCTCAATCACATGTAATCAAGAAAGAGACAAAGAACAACATTAGATGCTTGCAAATATAAAAACAATTGATTTAAATTGTTCAAATTAATGCATTGGATAACAAAGATTCACTAGTCATAATTCATAAACTTAACACAAGAATTTGGATGGAAAAGAGAGATTTTTATATAACAAGTAACAACAAATACAAGAATCATTTCATCTGTAACTAGTTGTGGCATTGTTGTGCAACCGACTTCCAAATTCCTCCACCTGGGCCATCAAGATGCAACTCCAACTCTTGAGCCTTACTTCAAGAACATGCCTATGAAAGTGATTTTTTCTTTCTTGCAAGATAAAGTAAGCAAGGACTATTGGAAACACATGTTTCCATATAGATGGGGAAATGGTTTGCAGACACGAGACAAGGGCTTGTGGATCCTAGCAATAATTTTACAACATTATGATGCTTTCACTAATTTCTCTTTTTGTCCCTCCTCTTACTTTTGGTCACTTTTATACTAAATAAATGTAGTTAGAGTAGTTAGGGTAGTTACTTATAAGTTGGTAACCGAAGAAACTAATTCAACTAACCCCATGTTTGACCAAATTTTATATTTTTAAAGCCAAAACAGAGAGACACATGGGATGGACATAGGCAAGTCATGTATCTATTATAAAAGAGCATTTTTAATGATATTCCAAAAGAGGAAATATAAGTGGATTACACAAGTATGCATAAGGGAGTCTGCAAGCAAGGGATAGATCACAAGTCAAGCCAACATGTGCATCAATGTAAACAAGGTGCAAAAATATGCAATAATAGATACCTCACAAATTCAAAACTAAATAGCAGATAAAATTATGTGCAGACATGGAAAGTGATGGATAGTGTTGACGAAGCAATTACCATATTTATCATTGCTTTCAAATACTTGTACTAGAAATGGAAACAATGAGCAATTGAAGCACTGGTTGGAATGACTAATGGAAGAATGATGACCAATAATTTGGGTTTTGTCGATAGTCATAGGTGTTTCTATATACCATATACATTAGGGTATGCCTCTTGGTAGGATAAAAACATTTCGATTTGTGGGGTAAAAAAACACGGTGTAGGAACAAAGGTAGCAAAGGAAATAAATGTGTGGGCTAATTCGAATTACAAAGACATGAAAACAAAAATTCAAGACAGCTCCAGTCTCAACAAAAACAATGCATCACTTTCTATTGTCTAACTTCAAATGGAGTTGAGGCTACATACCTTCTAGTTTCCCAATGAAAACTCAATGTTCAGTTTCTTCCAAAAGATATGTACTACGTGCTCAGTGATAATGAAGGCCACCAAAAACACAACAAGTGCATCGAAGGGTTTAGTCTTAGACCCAAAGCTTGCAACAATGAAATGCTAAAGTGGTGAGAATGAAGCTACTCGAAAGGAGGATGTCATATTGTAGGCATGTGAGGTATAGGTACATTCAACCTTCCATTACTTCAAAAGTATGTGCGGTGGGGAAAGGACAAAAAGGCATAGCAGTATTAAATGGAGAGATAAGTCGGTGATAAAAACACATGGAAAGATCCAATATGGAAACATGCCATACAAGCTATGTCCTTAAAACCACATTCTAGCATTGAAACCAATGATAAATTCCACAAAACTGATAGAGTTGATATACATCAACATAGATCCATCTTAAAAGGGATCTACCAAGTGCCAAGAGGGATCAATCTCTCAAGGCACAAACCCCTTTTTAGAGTAAATGTAAATGTAAATGTTTTAAATCTAATTTGTAGTTTTATAGATATGCCATTGTAAATGTAAATGTTTTAAATCTAATTTGGGCGGACATGTTGTTTTTATAATATTTTATTATTTTTTAAAAATGAAACATGTCAGCTCTAGGATGAGCACAAAAAAGAGTTACACATCCCCTTACTAGACTTAGAATGTGCCTCTTTGTCTCAATAATGCCACCCACAACACACTAAATATTCCACATTTATAATTGTAAGCACCTGGCTAACATATATACCATGTTCATTGTGACCAAAACAAATAACAATAACCAATGCACAAGACACTACTAATATGCATGGATAGCATTGTTCAAAGGTATTTCCATAACTTCTTCGGATTTCACCCAATCGCCTCCAAATTTTACCACCGAGTTCCTTTCCTAATTCTGCTTCTTTGTCCCTCTCTGCCCAATTTTCTCATTCGTTCACCCCGCTTCTAAAATCCCCATTTTTTGCTTCCCTGTCCATCAGAAAGTGTCCAAAACCTAGTCAAACCCTAATTACCCCTCTGAGTTTTTCCCAAATCCAAATTTCCCTTTACTAAATAAGCTTTTGTTTGTGTTTTTCTATCCATCCCCCCCCCCCCCCCAAAAAAAAAAAAAAAAACTCATGGTTATGGTTGTCACCCGTGCAGGAGCAACAACCATGGAGGAAGCACTTGCAGCCATCCAAACCAAACTCCAAGATCTAGATGAGAAATTTCTTAGCCTCCATCTTCATCATTCAGCCATGAACAATAACCGACAGCACAAATCTTCGGCGGCCAATGGGTTCTCTTCTTCCAGCAATTTCCGTGGTCCGAAGCTTGAATTTCCTTGCTTTAATGGCATTGATCCAACTGGATGGATCTATCGTGCAGAACAATATTTCAGTCTGCATAATACTTTTGATGTCCAAAAAGTTCCACTTGCATCCTTTCATTTGGAACAAGAATCCCTTCAATGGTACCGTTGGTACATCAAAGCTCATGCTGAGCCAAAATGGACAGATTTTTGCCAACTCCTTTTGCAACGATTTGGTCCTAGTGCTTTTGATGATTTCACTGGAGCACTCACTAAAATTTGTCAAAGTGGCACTGTGATAGAGTATCAGACATAATTTGAGAAACTAGCCAATCACAGAAGGATTGTCTGATGAATTCTACAAGAGTTGTTTTATCAGTGGTCTTAAGGATGAAATCCAGTCAGAGGTTAAAATGTTTTGTCCCAACACAATGATGGAAGTCCTAGGGTTGGCTAAGTTGGCAGAAGACAAGATTGCAGCCCAACAACGCTCCAAACCCACTTTTGTTCCCTTCCAAAATATGGGTTCTCAACGACCTCCCATCCCGCTAGCTCCTCAACCAACTCCTATCAAGCATTTGTTTGAAACAAAGATGCAGGCATGCAGAGAAAAAGGGATTTGTTATAATTGTGATGAGAAATTCACTCGGGGACATAGATGTGTTCAACAAAAGCTCTATCTCTTGGACATGGATTCTCCGCCTACCTCTACAATTGGTCAAGAAACTCCAGATACAATCGATGATCAAGTCGACATTCAGGAGCCGCCTATTGACCCCCCATCTCAGGATGAACAACCAGAGATATCTCTCCATGCTTTATCCGACGTCACCACCCCCCAAACAATGCGGGTTAGGGGTTACTTCAAGAAGCTTCCTCTTACAATACTTATTGATTCTGGTAGCACTCATAACTTCATTGACCCTCGGATCGCCAAACATGCTGATTGTTTTGTCCATCCTTGCTCCAACTTTGAAGTCATGGTTGCCAATGGGGGCACCTTACCTTGCAAGGGGAAGTGTCACAATGTGCGTATCTCTCTGGAAGATTATAACCTGCGCTCTGACATGTTTGCCTTATCCCTAGGCGGATGTGATGTGGTTTTGGGAGTTCAATGGTTACGCACACTTGGCCCCATCTTATGGGATTTTGCTGAACTTTGGATGCAGTTTTCAGTTAATGGGAAACAACACAAATTTAAGGGCTTACAACAAGGGTCTCTCCGCATCATCAGTTCACATCGCCTGGAAAAGATCCTTAAGAAGAATTCACATGGTGTCATCGCTCAACTCCATTCCATTCAGATGCACCCATCAACGGTCTCCCCTACTTCCTTGGATAGATACGTAGGTGTCCTTGTTGAACCATTGGGCTTGTCGCCTTCAAGAGACCTTTCTGGTACGAATTTAGCCGCATCTACATCTCAGCAGGAAATGATGGCTATTTTGCATGCAGTACAGAAGTGGTAGCCATACCTATTAGGAAATTATTTCTGCATCAAGACTGATCTCCAGAGTCTGGAAAATTTCCTAGAACAATGGGTCTCATCCCCAGCACACCTGAAATGGGTTACCCAACTCATGGGTTATGCCTGTGCGATCACTTACAAGAAGGGTAAGGACAATATGGTGGCTGATGCTCCTTCTCGCACATTTGATGACCCAGAGTCTCTTACAGTTATTTCTCTGCTTGTTCCAAATTGGTTGCAATCTATTCAACAGGGCTATCTCTTCTATGAACTCCATCCTTCTTCATCAGCAGGGCACTCTGGGTTCCTCAAAATGTATGATCGGGAACAATGTAACTTCTTTTGGCAGGGATTGAAAATGACAATTCAACAGATGGTGGCTGACTGTGATACTTGTCAGGTCAACAAGGGTGAAACGACACTCCTTTCGGGACTGCTCAAACCCTTTTCCATCCCTACACAGATGTGGACATCTATTTCTATGTATTTCCTAGAAGCACTCCAGTGGTACAATACCACATCTAAAATGACACCATATGAAGCAGTTTATGGATAGGCACTGCCAGTTCTTCTTACATACATGCTAAGCAGCTCCCCAGTTCAGGCAATTGACTCGGTTCTTCGAAATCGCGATCGAATTCTTCTCATTTTGCAGGACAATCTTCACATGGCAAGAATTCGACTGAAACAACAAGCCGATCAGCACCGTTCTGAGCGCACTTTTCACGCAGCTGATCTGGTCCTTCTTCGTCTACAACCTTCCAAGCAATCCTCCCTGAAACTCAAAAGGCACCAGTGGGCCAGAATGCAACCCGAGGATGCTACAGGGGAACCACTCCTTCAGATTCTGCCTCAATTTCCACATCTAAAGTTTTGAGGAAAAAGATTTTTCTAAGGGAGAGGGGATGTTAGGAACGCATGTCAACCCTTTTATTTACTTTGTTAGTACATTGTTCTTGGACGCATATGCTTTGTAAGTCGTCCCATAGTATTTGTTGATCCATAGTTTGTATTATTGTTGTTGGATGCATATGCTTTGTAAGTCATCTCGTAGTAACTATTGATCCATATTTTGTATTGGCCCATGGTTTGTATTGACACATGGTATTGGCAACTAGACTTAGTATATAAGTTTGTGTTGAGACCAATGAAGGCACCGTGAAGTTATTTGTATTGAGCTTGCTCAAAGGAGGTTGCCCCATCGAAGTGGCCTGCGATCAATATAAAAGTGATTCTGAGTTCTGTTATTTCTGCTATCTCGTGTGTTTTCATTAATTAATTATTGTAGGTTCTTCACAAATACAATACTGAGAAGGAAATAAGGGAAGGCAAAAAACTTACTATCAATAGGGCCCTTAGAGAAAGGAAGGCCTGGTCCTTTGTTTCCCGATGAATGTTCTCTCCCTTAATGTTAGAGGAGTAGGGCATACCCACAAACAAGCCTTCAAAATACTTTTTAAAGTCTATAAATTTTATTTTGTGCTCCTACAGGAAACCATGTGCTCTGAGTAGAAAGTTGTTGATTTCTTATTTACTATTTGAAAGGAATTAAATTTGTGTTCCTTAGATGTTGTAGGGTTATCTAGAGGCCTTTTTTCGAGGTGCAACTCTAATTTTGACTCAATATACTCTTCAATATTGACTTCAACAACTGTAGTGGAGCTAACAACAAAGGAGTTGGGAAAATATCTTAGTATTGCCAATATTTATGGACCTTATGGGAATAGGAAGCCTTATTGGGATTACCTCGTTGATTATGGATTACTTGAACGAGATAATGTGACCATGGGGCGATTTGAATTTAACACTAAACTCAAGGGAAATTTGGGGGAGAATGCAAGAAGAAATAATCTTGGTGACTACTTCTCTTAATTCTTTGAGACACTCCATCTTATTGATATGGAACCCGTGAAAGAAACTTCTACTCGGAGAACTACTAGAAGAGGAAGATAGGGGATTTCCAAGAGAATAGGCTACTTCTTGATGGCATAAGCTATTTTTTAATGATTAAATGAGAATCAAATATTGGGTAGGCACTAGGGTATTGTCATATCATCTTCCAATTTTATTTAACAATGGAAGGGGATGAATGGAAACCCCAATCCCACTTAAGTTCAACCACATTTTCCTGGTAGACCCAAAGTTTAGGGAATTAATCATTAAGACTTGGAAATGATTTGACATTAAGGAGATGGATTCTTCATTGGAGCAATTTGTAGACAATATTAAAAGAATAAAGATTGTGTTAAAATGTTGGGCGAAATATATTGTTTTCAGGTCACAAAAAGATCTTATATAGGTGGAGAAGAGCATAAATGCTCTTTTTTTTAAAACAATAATGTAGGGGTATTCTTATATGAGGAAACATAGTCTTTGAGGGAGTTTGAAAGAAGGAAAAAGGAGCTCTTAGATAAGAAATAAACCTAATGGAGACTCAAAAGTAGAGCCTTATATTGGATTCATTAAGGTGACAATAATGAAAAATTATTTCATAACTTTGCCAACCATAGAAAAAACATCAATACAATATGGAAAATTAGGCACCCCAATGGTAGCAATGTTATCTCTTTCCAGGAGATAGTATATGGGGGAAGACATCATTAAATATATATATTTCATGATCTAGGGAGAACCAATATTGGGGGAATTCTAGAAATTCCGAGTTTATGTCCAACTCTTATAAATGAAGATTCAAACAGGGAGTTGGAGGCAAAAGTTACTTCATCAAAACTAGACGCAATATTATCTTTTTTTTTCAAAAGGAAAAAAGTCTTGGTCATAATGGTTTATTTGTAGAATTCTAATTGGGGTTCTATGATATTTTGGAGCAAGATTTGTTGCATGTGGTGGAAGACATGAGGTTGTTTGGGAAAGTTTTGGGAGCATTAAATTCCACCTTTAGAACTCCTATCCCCCCAAAAGCATAATTGTGAAACCTTTGAAGATTATAGACCTATTTATTTATGCAATCTCATTTACAAAATTGATTTTCAAGTTAATTGCTAAGAAATTGAAAGTTATATTGTCAGGTATTTTTTTAGAAGAATAGTTTGGCTTTCTTTATAATCGACGAATACATGTTGTTGGCATAACATAAGAAAGCTTGCATACAATCAAAACAAAAAAAATCCCAAATATAATTATGAATATTGATTTGTCCAAAGCTTGTGATATGGTGTAAGTAGCCACTTCTAAGATTAGTGCTTATTCAGATGGGAATGAACTTGCAGACAAACAATTGGATTATGGGTTGCTGAACTTTGGTTTCCTTTGCAGTGCTGATACATGGGTTCCCATTAGATTTTCTCATTATCTCTAGAGGGTTTAGGCAAGGTTGTGCATTATCTCTTTTTTTCCTTTTTCCTTTTTCTTTTTGTTAGTGGATAAGGGATTCATCTTGCTCATAAAAGATGCCAAAAGGAAGGGTGAACTAGAGGGGAGATATGTAGTAAACTTTATAACTATTACACATTTACTATATGGATGACAATATGATTTTTAGACATGGTTTGATGAAGGAGGTGGGAAAGTTGAAGGAGTTGTTGAACTTATATTGGAAGGCTACATGTATGGAAATAAACACGAATAAGTTCCTACTGTTATTAAATGAGAAAATAAAGGATATTAACACTTTGGCCAATATTATTTTACCCTTAAATATTATTGATTTGGATCGAGGGATGAAGTACTCAAGCTTCTTCTTAAAACCAAATAATTACCATTACAGGGATTGGATTTGATTGTACAACAAAGTGGAAGCATTAATTTGAGTGTGGTATAATTGATGGTTGTCTCATGGGGGGAGGTTAGTGTTGGTTAAGCAAAATTGGAGAGAAGTCTAGTATAGTGGCTAACAATAGAAAATATCTCCAAAGGAATACTCAATAAAATCATAAAGATGTGTTTTTTCTTTTTATGGACCAAGAAGAGGGAAGAAGAAGGTATCCCTGTTGTCATGTGGACCATATAAGTTTCTCTACCAAATGAGTTGGAGGAGTGGGGCTCGAGACATATTCATATATTCAGTTTATCACTTGCAACTAAAAGTATATGGAGGTTAGTGTATTATGAAGAGATTTGGGGTAGTGTTATGAAAGACAAATATCTCAAGGGGAAGACTATGGAAGAGTGATTCAAGGCAACTATACAAAATTATCCATGGGCATACTGAGTTTTAAAATCCTTAATCAAATTTTATCCCTTAATTGGAAATTGGGTTTGATGGTAATTTGATTGAGAATGGAGTCAAGGTCAAAGTTGGAGAGAATCCTTGGATAGGAGGCAAATCTAATTATAGGCTCTATAAGGCATTGCTAGATGATTTACATTATCAGGGGAGTCACTACTTAAAAGAGTCAACTATTGTGAGAGCAAGAGATGATCGGTTTCAAGGATGGAAAATAATCTAACTGCTCCATCTTCGAGGAGACATGGTTGGGGAATGGAGGTAGTATGTGAAGAAGCTTATTACAATTTTGTACATTTTAATGAAGGAGAGGACATTCTTAAATGGTCCAAAAACACAGGAACAAGTGTGTAGACTATGAAGTTGGATATTTAGCAAAATAGAAGAGGATGGGGATAGAGACATAATACGATGGTGGAGGTCAGTATGGAAGCTAACTTGTCCATTAAAAATTAGAATTGTAATGTGGTTTGCATTGGTAAATAAATTACTTACTGGGATAATGTGCAAAAGCTGAATTGTGTGGGGCCTAATAGATGCGTCCTTTGTAAATCAAATGAAAATTAATAAACCATTTGTTTGTGTCTTGCTCTTTCTCTAAATTTGTTTAGTTGGAGGTTATAAAGTCTTTGGGATTTAAGTGAAAATGGGACAATGAGACTCTAGAAGAAAGCAAGATGGAATGGACAATTAACAAGGTTGTAGCCACACAAAGGGCTCTAGTTTATATGTATTCTTATGGGATATGGATAACTAGGAATCAAATGGTTTTTTTGGGATCTGGAATTCACTCTAACACAAATTGCATATGAGATTAGGGTGGCCTTGGAGGGAATCAATAGTCCTTTAAAGGAAAAAAAAACTTAGGAACTTATCAATGTCTTGTATTGATAAAGGAAAACCAAGGGACTTTTTTTACGAAGTGTGTCAAGGAGTACTAAGTATTTGTGGTGTTGGAGTGATATTTTTCATTGACGCTCAACAATATTTGTCTTTAAGGTATGCATATGGGCAAGGGACGAATACTTGTGCACACTTAAATGCTCTCTAGATTCCATTGGGAATAACTTATGACAAAGGTAAAACATAATTTTTTTGATCTTTCCTTATGTTTACTGAGAATTTAACACTCAATAAGATAACTTGTTCATGGAGGCATTAATTTTGAAAGAGGGTACCTTTACTTAACATGCTTTCAAGGGAGGTACTCTCCTCTCAGCTACATAAACAACTTTATATTAATTATGTAGTGAGTTTTTTTGGCTTATATAAGCAACTTATATTAATTATGTTACACTTAGTGAGTTTTTTTTTGGCTTATAGTATAAGTTTAATGGATGTAATAAAGAATTGTATAGGTATGCTAACTTTATGTTTTTGTTTTATAAAACAGTCAACGATGTAAATGATACAAGGAGGATTGCATTTATTTTGGAATACTTATACAAGAGTCAATGATGTAAATGATACAAGGAGGATTGCATTTATTTTGGAATAGGAGAGGAGTTAGATAGTACTGGAGTACTATGAACTATTTATGTCATAATTTTATATGGATAGTCTATGTATATTTGATTTCAAACTCTGAAAGATCAGTATAAATATTTTTTTTATTGGAAAAAAAGCAATAAAAATATATGTAACAATATAGTATACTTGGGTATACTCTATTTGTTACATATATTCAAAACCCAACTAGGTATTCACAAAAAGCTCTAGTTATAAAGCAATGCAATGCTTTCAACAATTGATCAAGAGGAATGTTGATGGTGGAAACCAGTCTAGAAATAAAAAGGCCCTATGGACTAGGTTATTCTTTTGGTTGGATTTGAGCAATAAATCTCCTACCTAAGAATTTGAGCAATAAAGAGCTTGGTCCGTACCATGGTATTGCATTCTTTGTAAACCAAGTGAGGATTCCCTCCAAAACATCCTTATGGATTGTTCATTATTTAACGAAGTTTGAAAAGAGGCTTTATCATTGGCTAGTAAGGTTGGAATTTGGGATGGGTAAATCTAGCCAAGGGTTATAAGAAATGGATAGAGGAGACAATGCTAGAAACAATAGATCCCTCCCTATAATAGTTCCTTCCAAATTATGGAGCATTGGGAATTATTCTCTTTTCAGGATCTATCTAATGTTGATCGTGAAAATGGTTTGTTTCACAATTAACAATTTTGACCTCTTGTTATGCCAAGCAAGAAGAAGTGAGAATGGTACCCAGGCTTATAGCCTAATAAGCTTCACTCAACTGATGCTTCTAAAAGAATCCAGGCCACAATGAGAGCATACAAAATGAAAGGTTTTTTTTGAATATTAATTTTATTAATTTTTTTATCATAAAACAAAGTCAAGAAGACTGAAAACGATAATTAATTACAACCTTTACAGGTAATCATAACAAGCACATGAAGCTGAAAAGTATATATACATAAATTGACTCATTCCTTTTTTAAGAAAACAAAAGATAAATAAATTATCCGAAGCAGTGAGCTAAATTCAAGAACTAAAATAAAGTCAAGCAAACATAGTATAAACCAAATATACATAAAATTTTCAAAATCTAAATATGTAAAGGCTGAGCTTTATTCAATATTTGATTTCATATGCGAATAAAAAATCGTTTATAATCCCTTATGATCTCAACAACATTATTAGTTTTGCAAGATGATAATCAAACAACAAAATATAAAAAACAAGAATTTGATATAATTTGCTACTGGTTGGTAAATCTCTTTATATAGCCATTAATTCCCTCTTCATATGAAAATACTAATTAAATTTTGTCATTTGGATGCCTCATATGGATACACAAAAGTATAACAATGATACCTCAAACAATCATCCACAGATTCCAAGCTACAATGCCTTTGTCATTAAGAGAGAACTCATGTTGTCAGCTTAATTATTAGATTAAGAATAACTCAGTATGCATATAAAATTTAAACAACAAATATAAATCTCAAGCACTAGCATATCATAGCCTTGCTGACAACCCCCTTGTCTCTCCATTTGATTACCCTTTTAAATCCAAGTCACAAGAGTCTAAGCAGTTATTTCTTTAACTATTTATTTTGGGCTTAGTCATATTCAAATGGAATAATAAGTAATAATAAAAAGGGACAAGTTGAACCAAGAGAGTGGGGTAAAGAAAGAGGGCCCCACTCTTTTTCCATGTTATGAGCGATATGGGGGATGAATCCCAATGCTAGCAATATTATATAACCACATTGTAACTCCCTAGGCCCAATCATATACAACCATCAACCCACCATGTATTATATCACCATCACATAAAATATGTTTTGAGCCATTGTTTCACAAGTATTATTTATGGATTGGAAAATATAAACCAAATATGTTGATCATAACCAAAGAAAAATAAATATGATCACTCCATGTCAACTTTATGCATGGATGCCACCATAATAATCTCTCAAACATTATCACTATATAATTTAATTCAACCACACCAAAACTGTTATCTTTATCATGTTCACATTATCAATCAAACACTATCAAAGTATCAAGAGGGCCTAGATGCTAAAGAGGACAATGTAGGAACATGTGATGAAACAATATGGGGATGGATATTGGTGAAGGAGGGGGTTCACCAAGTATGAGAATAAGCCTTATGTTGAGCCACTTCAATCTTAGCCTCAGACTGAAATTTTGACTCTCGACTTTTTGATACACCTATGGTCTTGGATAACATATTCCCTTTACCATGATCTTACAAAAATGGTTGATTGGATGGGTGCACTAAATATTTTGGGTTCTTGGGAAGGAAATGGGAGTCTTTGCCAGAATATGTTGAACTGGACATGGTTGCCGAGGGATAATATCTTCCCAACCATTTCCTCTGACTGGGGGGAAGGTGGGCGAGGTTCCCAACCATTGTCATGTGCAAGAGAGATCTTAGCGATGCTAGGATGGGGATGAAGCTCAACTTGAAGAGGGATTAAAGGAGGATGAACTATTTATGCCATATTACCAAGAAATAGGTGGCCAGTATGAGATAACTGGGTGAATTCTCAAAGTTGGCATCAAAATGGATTGAAAATTGTACCCTTTTTCTCCTCCCCTCTTACCAAAAATTTCCATTTCTATTCCGCCTACTTCCCCTGGATATTGTACATCCTCGACAAAAGAAACTCATCTAGGGAAATAAACAACAATATTTATTCAGCACAAAACAAATATCTAATATTTCAAAATTTTAACAGTTAGAAATATAATACACAATAATTATGAGTATTGGAGTTGCCTCAAACAAGCTGTAAGGTTAGAAGGTGTTAGGATTCAGGACATGTCTAAAGAACAAAGGATAAGAGGAATAAATTTAACCATGAAAAGCCAAGGACAAATGACTAGAGGTGCTAATGCCTTGTCATTTCATTGCTTTATGGTAGCTGATTGTACAACCAATCCTGGAATTATTGCTTTAAATACATATTCTAAGAAATTCATTGGCCTATTTCAGACATGTGCTGAGAGATAAACTGAATTGCAAGATGGTGGACAAGCTCATATAATAACCCAAGCATGAAATTTCTTTAAATATAAATGCAGAGATAGAGTCTCATTAGAAAAAGAGGGGAAGGACATGCTTCTTACATAACTTCATTGTGCATATGTATATGTGACGTCTTTATTAGAGAATTTTGTTGGCAACTTCAATGACACAAGAAACGACATTATGATAACCAAAGCATGGAATACTCGCAATGAAGAGATGGAGAAAGGTCCCCGTTGGGATACTTCAACACTAGTGAGCTCACAAGAGTTGTAGTGGCCGATGATACAATTTTTTTCCTCTTAGTGTTTTAATTTTCTCTATAAAAAGAAAATACTCACAGGATTTTGGTGACAAAAGGATTAACTGGAGATACCTCACAAATTCAAAACTGAATAGAAGAAAAAAATTATGTACAGATGGCAAGCGATGGATGGTGTTGAAGAAGCAACTTCCATATTTATCATTTCTTTCAAATACCTGTATCGGTGATGGAAACAAAAATTGACTTATGTGATGGCTGGAATGACTAATGGAAGAATGATGACCATTAATTCAGGTTTTTTCGATAGTCATAGCTGTGGCTATATACCATATACAACAGGGTATGTCTCTTGCCAACATAAAAGCATTTCGACAAGGGTTTTTGAGCTCGAGTGCACAATTGAGCAGGTATGTTGAAGAAATTAAAAATAAATTCAGAGCATGGAAGCGACCACTGCGAGCCTTTTACATTATCACCTTCAACAAAAAAAACCCAGGATAGGACTATAAATTCAAATGTAAGCATGTGTAATGCTTTCAGCTGGTGAGATATCGATACTTAGAGATGGAACGAATTTAACACTTCGAATGAGTCAGCAGAGAAGGCTTATTAGCATATGATAAAAACGATGACTGTAACTTTCAGGTATTAATTAGGTACAAAGATTCCGGAATGCCTTGAAATGAAACAACACCTTGCCACTTTAACCTCAACAAGAAAATTCTGGGATGGTTGAACACTCTGGTAGAGCGAAACAAATAAGGGTACAGGTTGAATACCTTCCAATAGTCATGTGAAGGCGAATACAAAAGATGGTGAACACAAGGTGAAAGGCCCGAAAGCAGTTAAGTCATGGTGGTGTAAAAAACACGATGCAGGAACATAAGTAACAAATGAAATAAATGTGGGGCTAATTCGAATTGCAAAGACAAGAAAACAAAAGTTCAAGAAAAACAATGTATCACTTTCTATTGTCAAACTTCAAATGGATTTGAGGCTACATACCTTCCAGTTTCCCAATGAAGACTCAGCATTTAATTGCATCCGAGGGATGCTACATGCTCAGTGGTAGTGAAGGCCACCAAAAACACGACAAGTGCATCGAAGGGTTTAGTTTCAGTCCCAAAACTTGCAAGAGTGAAATGACAGAGTAGTGAGAAAGAAGCTACTACGTCGAAGTGCATGCAAGCGAGGTACATGTATATTCAAGCTTCCATAACTCTGAAGGTATGTGCGACGGGGAAAGGATCAAAATTCACATCGATATTAAATGGAGAGATGAGTTGGCGGGAACATCACATGGGAAGATCCAACATGGAAACATTGCATACAAGCCATGTCCTTGAGCCACATTCCAGAGTTGAAACCAGTAATAAATTCCACAGAACTGACAGAGCTGATATACAAACTGCCACCCATAATACATTAATTATCCCACGTTTATAATTGTAAACACTTAGAAAACATATATATTATGTTCATCATGCTCAAAAGAAATAACAATAACCAATGCAAAATATGCTACTGATACGTGTGGAAAACATTCCTCAAAGGTATTTCTAAGTTGAAATGTAATGCTAAACTATGGCTGGCAGTCCTTAATAAGGTTCCATCCCCCTAAAGTACTACCAAAGTGTCAACACATCATACCACATCACCAAAGTGTTAACAACACATCATACCACAAAGTGTCAACACATCATACCACTCACCAAAGTGTCAACACATCATACCACATCACCAAAGTGTTAACAACACATCATACCACTGACCAAAGTGTCAACACATCATACCACAAGTGTTAACAACACATCATACCACTGACCAAAGTGTCAACACATCATACCACAAGTGTAACAACACATCATACCACTGACCAAAGTGTCAACACATCATACCACATCACCAAAGTGTTAACAACACATCATACCACTAACCAAAGTGTCAACACATCATACCACATCACCAATGTGTCAACACATTAATAAACAGGTAAAATTTTGGTCAACACATCATACCACATCACCAAAGTGTCAACACATCATACCACTGACCAAAGTGTCAACACATCATATCACATCACCAAAATGTCAACACATCATACCACACCAATAAACAAGTAAAATTAAAACTTAAAGTACTGACCAAAGTGTCAACACATCATACCACATCACCAAAATGTCAACACATCATACCACATCAATAAACAAGTAAAATTAAAACTTAAAGTACTGACCTTTTAAAGTACTAAACAAGTAAAATTAAAACTTAGTATGATGCAAATGGAAAAATTAAAACTTAGTATGATGCAAATGGAATGCTTGTGGTGATTTGAATAACACGCTCATTTTGCAAAAAATCCATATCCACCATATGAACTTCGACCCCATCCTCCACCGTTGTTAACCATCCTCCACTATTGACAAAGAAGCAGATTCAATTAAAATAGGGACGAACCAAGCACATGTTTGACCTACATGGATAATCATAAACTTGAAAATGTTCAACAAAACTCACAAAACTCATATCCACCATATGAACTTTAACCCCTAAACAAAATAACCAAAGCAATCATAAGCAAAACCAAAATTGTTCAATAATGCAAGAAAACATTGGTATATACAAACTGAAAAATAATGTAAATAAAGAAATCAACCCAAGCAAAAAATATCTACGTAACAAAATGTGTAAAAATGCTGGGTATCATCATGATTGAGAAGGCCCCATTTTAGGGCAATGGTAAGGTTTTAGATGTGATCCATTTATAGCATAGGAGAACAAGCAGTCATCCCCATCCTTCAATAAGTAAGAGTTTGATTCGATAATGGAAGCCATGATATATGGCCCCAACCATAATTTCTGGAATTTAGTATCCTTACCCTTATCAGAATGTGTGGAATCCCACAACAATACTTGTTGTCTAACTTTGAAAACCCTTGATTTATCTTTCTTATTAAAAAAAAAATTGATTGTTTTTTTTCTTTTTTCTAGGTTTGCCAAAGCATGCTTTTGTTGTTCTTCTAAGGCAAGTAATATGTGGAACCTCTGGGATAAGTCAAACTCATTTAGTTGTTCAACTTGGAAGGCTAGATAAAAGGAAGGAAACTGTATTTCAACATGCATGATAGTTCGTCGTCCATACGATAGTTGGAAAGGAGTTTGACTGGTGTTTTTTTTATAAAGTAAACAACATTATATTATATCATATAAAAAAAGCATTACTTATGAGCATTGGAAGTCACCTGTTCAAACCTCCAGTCAATATTGTAGTATCAAACCTTGTAACCCAGCCAATAACCCTGGAAGTATTACATATCCAACAAGGGGGCTTTAAGAGCCAAGAACAAGAAATACAACTGTTCATAGACCAACAACACCTAGCTCAGCCAAAAAAGAACGAGAGTTTGAAGTTTATCATCGAGTAGTCTACATTGACCCTAGTAAGACTAGAACCATATAATATTGACACTACAAAAGCCAGAGATACGAATTCCAAAACCAACCAAACAAAAACTGAGAGTCTACGTGAATACATAAACAAAAAACCTATCCATTATAGAGCTCAAGCCTAGAGTTGACGAACAGAATCCACATCCTATGCAGTCGAACATAGAGACCAGGATATCCAAATGCTTATTAAACTATTCCATAACATAGGTGAGGTTCTCAACCTCCTTCCTGTGCTCGAATAGAATATCCCAGTATTCACTAGAGGCATACTAACAAGCATCACGAGAACGAATTTATAAGAGTCTTGAAAAATCGTGGGCCAATAATTCCCAATTTGAAGATCTTGTGAGTAGTTGTCTTTGCTACAAAATGCCCACCAATGAGGATGGTTTCAGTGGCCATGCCATGTAGAACATTTACCATGCTTCGTGCTATTTCATCATCAACACATTGCAACAACATTCCATTGTGGGATCGTGAAACAAAAAAATACCCAAATTTTAAAGCTTCTAGCCTTAACCTCCTTCGCTCATGACTTTCCAACCCTTCATGACATCTTTCATTTTTGATATAGTAGATGATGTTTTTATACCAAGGTGATCAATCATATCTACATCTCCATCTTCTGCATAAAATAAATCTGAGAGAGGATTGTCATTAGTTTCAAGATTAGAACTTGATTCAGGATGTTGGGCCAAGTGAAGGGCCAGATCTCTACCCTTGATGGTGTTAGCAGTGATAATGGAGAGATCATGTTCCTGAATTTTGGTGAGCCAAGGTGGCAACTTGTTAGAAAGGAAAGTTTGAGACAACAAAAATTTTGCTGTCAATAGTGGCACTCGATGTATGCTTTCCTAAAACGAACTGCCTGAATTTTTCAATGGCTTTCACCAATGAATACACATGTTTTTCAATTAGTGTAAAATTCAAGGAATCATCTGTAAAGATTTGACTTGTAAATGCGATAGGATGCTCAAAACCTTTTTTTTTCTTTTTGAATGAGGATGGTTGAAATGGTCTCTTCAGTTGCATTGATATATATGATGAAATATCGTGAAAAATAAGGTTTTTCCAACATTGGGGCAGAAGAGGTGGCTTGCTTAATCTCTAGAAAGGCTACGTTTGCATCTTGTGTACAGATAATTGTTTGATCACCTTTAAGTAAGTTATGTATAGGTTTTACCATCCTATAAAAATCAAGGATAAATCGTCGAACAAAATTAAATTTTCCCATAAAAGATTGGATTCCCTTTTTTGAAGTGGGGGTAAGAAGATTCTGAATTGCTTTGACCCTTTCGGGATCAATGCTAATACCGGAACTAGACCCAATGTGACCAAGCAATTTTCTTGTAGAGACACCAAAAATAGACTTTGTAGGGTTAAGAGAGATGCTATATTGCCTGTAGTGCAAGAAGACTTGTCTAAGACTACCAAAATGATATTTTCTCAACTTGGAGTGGACCATTAGATCATTAAGATAAATATGAATTATGATTCCGATTAGGTCATCGAAGGCCACATGCATGGCCCTTTGTAAAGTAGCATCGATTTTTATCAAGCCAAATGGCATGCATTCATAAGTGAATGTTACTCACCTTGTAGTGAATTTGGTCTTGTAGTGATCCGTCTTTTTAAGGTGAATCTAGTTGTACCCTAACAAACAATCAAGAAGGGACATTGTTTGGGATCTGGTCACTTGCTGCAAGATCAACTCCATGTTTGGGAGAGGGAAGTTGTCTTTTACACTCAGTTTGCAAGGGCTTGAAAATCAACACATAGACAAATGGCACCATTTTCTTATGAATAGGAACTAAGTTCACTACCCATTCAGAATATTTTATTGAGAAAATTATGTGGGTTGCAAGCATCTTTTCAAGCTCTATCTGAATGATAGCTTCGAGGGAATATTTAATGGATCTTTTCTTTTGTCATTTAGGAGTAGCTCATTCTCTAATAGGAATGACATGTTGAACAATTCCTAGGTCAAACCCTCACATGTTTGCATATGACAATGCAGAGATATGACAAAATTCACAAAGGAGAGTGATGAATTGCTCTTTCTCCGAGTTGGAACAATCAACACCTATATAAACTACCTTTGATTCCCCCCCAACATTGCTGGAAGAAAATGAGCCTTCTAGCGGAGCTGGGCCTCTGGGATATTTGTTTTCTCCAAGATTTATGATACCAGACGAATCATCTTGTTCATTTGTGAGGAAAGCATGTATGCTTTCATCATCAAAAAATACTTTCCATGAATCATCATTATTAGGAATGCGAGGCCCGTAAATGGAAATAATTGCACAATCTAGTTTTCAACCAGTGTTTGTCGATTGGGTTTGCTGCAAATGCATCTAGATTATCCATAATTGAGTTGACCCCCCTACGATTGAAGGCCATATTGAAGGAGGAGAACTTCCCAATGAAGTCCCATTTCAATTTTGTGTATCTACACAATTATTTATTTATAGGAGTATACACTTTCCTCATCATATTTACAACTAACTCCGAATCTTTGAAAATGGCCAAAGTGTCTACAACCCAAATTTAGCACACGTTCTAATCCCAACAAAAGTTATTTAAACTCTGCAACATTGTTAGTACATGCAAAATTTAGTATGAAAGCAAAGGTATGTGCCTTACCTAAAGGGGAGTAAATAGTGACACTGGATCCTTTTCCTTCATTAGAGGAAGCATCGTCAAAATGCATATCCCATAGTTGATCATCATTATCTTCTACTAAGAGCATACTAAAATATTTAATTTCTTCCTCAACAAAGATAGAATAGGCACCTAAATCAGACTCAACAAAATTAATAGAAGTTTGAGGGAGGGTTTCAATGTAAGGGGAGATTCTCTCTGCTCAATAGGAAATTATGTTCTTGGTGCCCTTGGGAATAATAAGACAGGTTCCATCCATATAATAGTACCAACTAGTGAAAGTTTGCTAGTTCCTTGCTAATACAATGGAGTAATTACTCGCTCCCATTTCCATTACATGAAAGTTATAGGTTGTTTGAATTTCAGGATGGGCACACATTACTAAGGTAACATCATTGATTTCCCCTATTGTGGCCCGTCATTGCTTGTTAAAGGCTAGCACGTGCCTAGGATTTTCATTGGTGCAAGACCATCCCAACTCTTCCATTATTGTTTTTGGAAAAGCATTATGCCCAAACTCACCATCAATTAGATAACAATGTGCTATCTTGTCCATTATCTCCATCCAGATGTATAATGGTGGATTTTTTGGAGAAGGATGGGTATAAAATTTCCCTAGGACTTCATCTTTGAATTAGTTTGTCATCACTAGCCACTACTAAGTTAGTGGCTGAAGTGGAAGGGTATGAAGTACCTTTATTTTTCAGTCCTTTAGTTAAAATCCTTTTCAGATTTTCTCTTTGTTCAAGTGTGTAGTCCATATCAAGTAGATTTGCATTTGATTTAACGTTGCCAATTCATTAAGTATGTTATACATATAAGGAAAGGTTTAAGAACATGGTGTAGACTATTGTTGCAAAAAACCAACATGTTTATCAATAGTATGCGTAATATTTGTAGCAGGTTGCTTTTGATCTGATATAACATGATTTTTGGCAAAATTATTTAAATTTATGTTGCTATAATTATTACTTCTGATATTATAAGCCCGATTTCTGGCCACAATAGCCAACACATCTTCATCGCCCACCCAATCCAATCCATTTACCACATGGTCGATTTTCTTTCCAAAAATATGCTTCCTAGTGACTTTTAGGACCTCACAAGTATCGGGATCGTGATGTTATTCACAAAGATTACACCAAGGGCGAGACAGTAATGTTTGGCATTGAGTATTTTGTGACTGCACATGAGTAGATGTAGATGGAATATTGTCATGAACAAGAGGTACTGCTTTTATTCTTTCAAAAGTTACCATTCTATTGTTGATGTTTTGCATCAATTGTAAAATAACACTCATGTATACAGGTTGGTTAGGTTCAATTAGAGATAAGCCCATTCTCATAGCTTGTTCCACATATTCGAGGCATGTTTGAAGATATGAAGCTAGATCAATCACATTTCTTTCCTCCAACCAACTATGGTATGGAGGTGGAAGAGTGTTATAATAGTGGATCTGAGCAACCTGACTATGAGGCCTAATAAGTTCAGGGATTCTATCATACAACTTGGTGAAACACAAGTTAAAATCCTTTACGGTTTCACTAGAATTGTAAGTAAGTTATTTTATTCCCTTAACTTGTTGGTTGGGATTTGAGGCTAACCATAGGTAGATTTCAACCAATACCATAACTCTGCCCAGGTGGAAAATACTTTTGGTGGTAGGTCAAAAAAGTCTGTAGCATATTTCCCTTCAAGAGAATCAACAAAGAGACGTATACATGTATCATTATCATTCACCCCTATATTATAACATGCATTGAGATGCTCATCAGCAATACGGGTTCCAGTTCTTAAAAATTTCAGCAAAGCTCTTTGAATTTGGGTAATGGTGTAGTAGCAGGTGTCAGATTCAAAGGTGAAGGAACATACCAATGAGTGTTATTTATGCCCTCTTCAAAATGGAAAAGACCGAATTTACACACCACTTTGTCGGGATTAGAGGTTGAACCTATAGGAACATAAATACTATATGTACTCCCCAATGTGTATGAGGTCGAAGATTGGGGAGAACCTGTAGAAAATGAGGAACATGAAACATATGAGATGCCCACAATGGATGTCATTTTGGATTTTATGGATGGCTGAGTTTGTAAAAAATTGAGACGTGTGCTTGCAAAATCTATTTTAGAAGTAAGAAGAGAGCATGTGAGATTATGATGTAGCTTTTGGAGGATCTTTATCTTCTCCTAACCTCAGAAATAAAATCAAATTCAGGGGACTCTTCCCTTATTTGACGTGAATGGTGAGCTGTTCATACATAAAAAATCAAGGTCAGGGAGGGTTGTTGAGATCTTGTCTCTCTACAATCTCTCTTTGCTTTTCTAGCTTGATATCATGTGAAATAGCCTCCCAAGATATTTCAAGTTCCTCTCTTGATTTGGCGGTGTCCAAGATGTAATTCAGAAGGATAGAAGCAATATTGGTTTGACTAGGGAAATCTAACCAGGTATTTGGTTGAATTATGGAAATCAGGGTCACATGGACTAAAATACTATTCCCTAATCAACTTGTTTCAAAAAGGGAAACCTAGCATACCAAAAATGACCCAAGGTAATTGAATAATTTTGAATGTCTCGTTCATTATTTTCCTTTTTAGCCACCTCAATCAAAGTGACTAACAAATGACCAAAAATATCAATGTGATGAGCAATCTCAGTCCGAACTAGGTCCATCTCAGCATAGAAACCAATAAACAAGTAGTTAAACACAATCAATGAATGTAAAAAGAAAATCCTTCATAGTTAAAAAACGTAGGGGATTGTAGATTTTTCTCTCTCCAGTATGGTCACCAAGAAAATGTTGATCACCAAAATGGTTTGCTTCACAATTAACAATTTTGACCTCCTGTTAGGTTAAGCAAGAAGAAGTGGGAATGGTACCTGATCTTATAACCTAATAAGCTTCACGCAATTGATGCTTTTGAAATAATCCAGGCAACGACGAGAACATACAAAATGAAAGATTATTTTTTGAATATTAATTTTTCATAATTTTTTTTAATTATTGTCATAAAACAAAGTCGAGAAGCTTGAAAATGTCAATTAATTACAACCTTTACAGGTAATCATAAAAATCATATGAATCTAAAAAAAAAAATACAAAACTGACTCATTCCCTTTTTAAGGAAAAAAAGATAAATAAACTATCTAAATTAGTGAGCTAAATTCAATAATTGAAATAAAGTCAAGAAAACAAAGTATAAACCAAATATACATAAAAGATTCAAAATCTAAATATGTAAAGGCTGAGGTTTATTCAATAATCACTTCTGATCTCTGCAAAAACTAGGACTAGAAATTGTTCCCAATTATCATCAATGTTATTAGTTACGCAAGATGACAATCAAACAACAAAATACAAAAAAATTGATATAATCTACTACTGATTGATAAATCTACTTGTATAGCCTTTAATTCCCTTTGCATATCAAAATACCAATTAAAATTTTCCATTTGGATGCCTCAACCAGATACACAAAAGTATAACAATGATACCTCAAACAATCATACACAGATTCCAACCCACAATGCCTTTTCTATTAAGACAACACCTATGCTATTAACATAATTATTTTGAATGAGGAAAACACAACACTCACAAAACTAAAGAGACTATAGTAGTCATCGTGCAAGTCTAACTTATTCCTAACAAGATGTTATAATCAAGTTGAGCATCTACTACTTCCACTTCTATAGATACTCCCCCCCCAAATTCAACAGGAAAAGAGGAAATGATTACATGTGGTCGAAAATATCATCCATAAAAAATTGTAAGCAATGTAGGTGATGGTACGAATTAAGGGGAGCCAATGGCTTTCTGGAAAGATAAATCCATGACGCATGTTGATGCCCCTTCATCCAAAGCTGTCCTTCCAATAGTTTTTGTAGAATGCACAACATTAATATGGAAATATACATTAACATTGGCAACGTCAAACTTGATAATCTGAGCATTAGAAGATTTCTTATTTCCAATAGAGGAAAACATTGTACTCCGTTGTGAAGGGAAACTTTTGAGCACTTCAAGTGCAGATATCACACAAGAGTTTGGTCTAAATACTCAACAATTGAATAGTTGTGATCATATCTAGCAATCAAATTGTGCAAGGCTATTTTATAGACACCTTTTGGTATCTGAGACATTGTATCTCCCATAGGTTTCTCTATATGAAGAGGGTTCTGAGGTTCAAGAATCTATTTTTCTTTCGAAGAGGTCTCCAAATTACCATAATCTCAGGCTTTAGTTGATAACAAAAAAATTGAACTCACCATATGGATGAATGATTGATCAGATGAGGGTGCACTCTGAGTTCCCCCTTGCGTATTTCCAATAGAACCAGAAGAGATAAAAGTAATATGTTGTCCTTGAGAGAACATATTAGTCAAGACAACAAGATGCTTATGTTATGCCAACAATTTATGGTCTTCTTCCATCAAAGGGAATTGTTAGGATAAATGGTATTCCTTACAAATTTTGCAAGGGAATTGAATTTTTCTTCATTCCTTTCTAGCCCCACCAACATTGTTATTAGATTTAGAGGTTTATTCATGTTTTCCTCTCTTTTATTACCCTTATTATTTTTCTTTACTCCAGGATGTTGGGGACCTTTTGGATTTGCCTACACATTATGTATAGTAGTTGTTTGAGGAGAAGGAGAGCATGCAACATTAGTTGCTCTAGCCGTAGAACATTGAATACACATATTCTTCATCTAGTTATTAATCGAATATGTGGTAGAATTGTTTACAGAACCAACAATGCAAATCAACATGTGGCCTAGGATTAGGTTTTTACGGATTAGTGTTTTTCCTTGGTGCATCTGGAAAAATTTCATATAAAATCCCAGATGGAGAATAAATCAAATCTAATTGATGGGCCTTAAAAATGGATTCCTATTCAGTTGTCACCCCTGAAGTAGAACCATCCTTGGGTATATAAGGCAACAAGGATTCCAAAAACCATTCCAACAACAATTCAGGGGACGAATAGTGGCCTTAATCATCCTCTTCCTTCTACACCATTCTTGTATATTATTCGAAATATGGGTAGCCTTATTCTTTCTAAGTGTCAAAAACAAGTCAATACCAACATCATACCAGACCGAGAGTTGAAAATGATTTAAAACTACCATCGCGAGGTCATGAAACCAATGATAGGATGACCCTCGCAATTCAGTAGACCATTTAGTTGGTACTCCTGTTAGAGTGAATTGAAACAACCATAAATGAATTGAACCATAATTCAACGAATTTGATGAACACCATAAATGGAAATTTATGGCATGATCCCCTAGGGCTTCACCAGTTTTCCCTTCAAATTTTGGAATATCTGAAGGTAATTTGGTTGGGACTGGGGGCCAATTTGGATTGTGACACACCGGGTCATTCATTAGTTTTGATAAATCTGAAAAATTCAAAGTTGCCAAAAAGGGAAGTCTAGGTCGTGTCATAGTAGTATTTTCATATGGTATGCAAGGAGGAAAATTCCCACTCATCAGATTACCAAAAAAATGGTAAGAGTTACCCCCTACTGACATGCCTTGCAAGGGGAAAACCCCTTGCATAACATTCCATTGAGCTTGGATAGGGTTTCCCCTTGCCAAAATTCCAGATAATGAAGAAGGATTAATTCCAGTATGACTAAAAAATGTGAAAGGATTCGACCTCACATGCATGGAAGGTGATTGAAAACCTCCACCCATTTGACTATTCCATCCCATGAGTGGATTTGCTCCGGAGACAGGTCCAAAAAATTGGAAATATCCACTTCCACTTGAAGGGGTGGGTTAGGGAATATGCTCTCCACCCCTGGGAAAATATTTAAAAGGTATTGAGGAGCTTCCTGCCCCACTACTAGGGCTTGAAAAAATTGGATTAGAAGTGCTAGGAACTTGGGGTATACTCACCATTGGTATCCCAGACGAAACAATATTATAGCCAAGGAATGTAGATAATGCAACAATCAAAGGTTGAGTGATAACAAATAATATTTGAAACGAGTTGTTAACAACCGTAACCATTATATCCATAGTAGCTTGGGTCATATTTATTGTCTATGCCAAAAAATGTAGAGGAGAAATAACCCCTTCAACAATAGTCGATGTAGGAGTGTGAAAATATCCAATTCCTGACACATTATCAGAACTGTCCTTGACAAATCTCTAATCTGAATTATAAGCAAAATGTTATGACTCCGAAGTGATTGGAATTTGCACAATAACTAGATTGTGAGGTCCAATAAATGGAGGGTTAAAAGTTCTAACAAAGCCTTCAACCTCAAGATATTCTACCCTAGTAATTTTAGGTGCAAAAGTGTTCGAAACTGAAACATTTGGTTCAAACCATTCGGAAGAACCCATTGGATCAAAAGATATGGTCGAAAGTGCAATACTTGGTTCAAACCATTCAGAAGAACCTGTTGGCTCAAAAGATACAATTGAATTAAGTTGACACCTACGAGGAGGTGGTGGAGGATCCACTCTTTCTAATGAAATATTTTGAATCCTTCTAGAATGACGAAGTGGTTGGATACTACCCTTAATTAACATAACAATATACACAAAATATTAAGGCCAACTAACACAAAAAGGCACACCACTGAAAATTTCCTACAAATATCAACACAAGCAAACAAAGACCTTTTGAAAGCTAGCATGGGTTGAATAAGTCTCAAAACCAATGAACAAGGGTATGAGAAGTAGTTATCCTCACCTCCACATAACAACCCTTCTTGGTGCAGCTATCCCAAAAAGGTATGGGACACCCTCCAAGGGTACCAAAAGTGTGATGTAATGTTTTCACTTATGTATTCCATAGGGAAAGCAACTAAAGTTAGGAACTTGTAATCGGAGTCTAGGGGAATAGTTGACAATCGGGATCATGTGTACGGGTAGCATAGCTAAGCCAAAATCTCCAATAGTACTGGCACCACAGAGGGCCCAAGGCGATTCAAATGAAATCCCCATACATGCAAATCAACAGATGCTTGGGTAAGTATTGGAGGGGTAATCTCCTCTACTCAACCTCACACGACCTCAAATTTATCTCCTGTTTGTGAGGAGTTTCCTGACCACACCTATATGGATATTGGATTTTCACTCTCTATATGAGACTCCTATGTTCACAATTTCAAAAGGTGTAATATCCCAAGTTTAGACTCTTTACATTTATTATGTTTGATTTGATGTTGAGCTGGTAGGCTCTGGAGCATAAAGGTTTATTTAGAATTTTTTTTTTTTTATTGTTGAGTTGGTAGGCTCTGGAGCATCAAGACTAGTTACATTGTTATGTTTAATTGGATGTTGAACTGGTAGGATATAGAGCATCAAGATTTATATAGACTTATTATGTTTTGATGTTGAGTTGGTAGGATCTGGAGCATCAAGACTAGTTACATTGTTATATTTGATTTGATGTTGAGCTGGCAGGATTTGGAGCATCAATTACATAAAGGACATGATTATTATGCTACTTATCTTCTGTTAATATTTTTAACTGTCGGGGAACAACCACCTAAAGAGAGACCAAGCATGCTAGAGATGGGATGACTCTTTAATTAGTTACTAAATACAAGTAATAAAGAGATAGGACAGAATGTGAGGACAAATCTATAATAAATAAATTAAGAAAATTAAAATATATAAAGATAAAGAGAGCTGGAAAAATCTAATTGTTTTATAGAAAGAGAATAAAAAAGAAAGAAAGAAAATCAAACAAAAGAGAGTTTTTTCCTAAATATAGAGAAAGCACACAACATAAAAAAAATAGGAGCCTTTCTCCCCAAAAATAATAAAATGGTAGAGAGTGGACATTACAAGGGGTAATGGTACATAGTACACTGGAAGGTTTAGTTATAGATCCTTTAGCGCTCAGTTTTCCATGGATAAGTATATGGCTAGTCCAGGATGGACTATGTAAGGGGATGGAAATTACAGGATTCTACACAGAGCTGGTAAAACACCTTGTGGCTACTCTGCAATTAGTAAGCAAGATAGATAACAATAACCTAAGTCTCTCTTCTCTAGTGTGCTTGGTCTTGCTTGGGGGTGACCTATAGAATGAACAAGGAACTGTTCAAGGTATAAGGTTGGGAGGAACATGGAATTTCCCCAAACAATTGGAAGTTTAAAGGCTAATAAGTACCCTAAAACTGTTTATTTATTTGTTATTTCACTTGTATTAGGCATTAATGAGACCAACACCTTAGAGTTGTCTATCTTATGTGCATGACTAATCGTTTATTCTGCATATTGAAGGATTTGATTTATTATGAAAGCTAGTTTTAGTTGGAAATAACCGTTTTAGATTAATGATTTGCTTGTCAATCTAAGGTTTAACTAATCTTGTATTTAAATATACGCATGTATACAATTCTGTTTTGTTAATGATTTGCTTGTTAATCTGAGGTTTAACTAATTTTGTATTTAAATATACATGTGTATATAATTCTGTTATGTTATTTAAATTCTAATATCTAAGTCCTATTTTTAACTTAGATATTAGAATAAATTAATAAACGAAAAACATAAAACATTAATTATATTAAAATAATTATAAGTTATCATGAGCCTTTATAGAGCCCTAGAGAGAAAACTCTCATTATACATATGATTGGAGAGGATTCGAATGAATCAAGGCTAATTCCCTCAACCAAATCATATGTTAATACTAATACATATGATACACATTGGAAACATGATAAAATCCAACACAATAACATTAGCAAAGATTATTAAAGAACCACAAACAAAGCTCCCATAATATAAACATTACATTAACATAGGGTCGATGCCCAAGCTAATTTCCCAATCCATTAACAATATAACATAAATCACATATCCCAGAATCATGCAAGGGTTGAACCCTGGGCAATATGCCCTCTATTACTTGCAACGCATCACAAGTATGCTCAGGATGCCAGGATTGAGCCTCATAGGCATCGTCCTTGGTCAAATAATTTTGCACAAGCTATATATGGAGGAGCCTTACGCCTCATAGGCATCGTCCTTGGTCAAATAATTTTGCACAAGCTATATATGGACGGGCCTTATGGTCGGTAGGGTATAAACTTCACAAATATAAATTACTACCAATTCATACATGAAATCCAATTCGCATAAGGCAGAACTTGTGGCTCATCACAATCATTATAAATAATAAAATTTACTTTGATTAGGGTAAATCGATCCTAGACTTGAGTATGTGGATTTCTCTTAGAAATAAATTTAATTATTAATCACATAACAATCAGTATAAATACACTATCAATTATGAGGCTAAACTATGCAGCGTGACCTAAGAGTCGAGCTCCTCAAGAACACTCTTTGTCAAATTAATAAACCACATTGTTTATCAAATAAATATAAAATCCTCTACCAGTGCTCTAAGTTCAATAAACCAATAATTACCATGCCTATAATGGAATGAAGGTCAAAGGTATAAACAATGACCTAGGGTTGATACATAGGCTGTAACCTTCTCTATATCTATAAACATTCACCTCATGACTAGGAGATTTAATTCACAACAAACCTTTATAAGACGAGAGCAAATAACAAAAAATGGAAAATCCATAAATGCAGAATGCCTGTAGCTACCATTTGACAGTCAACGTTAACAATTTATACATGGCCAGGAAAATAAAGGCTTTAATCCTGTAAGAATTCAATCTTCTCATATGATTTAACCCTAACCCCAAATTTACATTGGCCATACGTGGCTAGGATGCAGAGCCTTAATCAAACCTACAGTTCCAAAACCAAATAAAAAATCATACTTAATCTTCTAAAATCATGGTGGTTAACCCACGCCCTAGAGATGGGTGAGCCATGGATAGCTTGAGCTTGCCCATTGGTGCGTGTCCTAGGTGCCAAGGATTGAGAGATATCGTGGCTGCGTCCAAGCCTACCAAGCACCTACCATTAACAATGCACAAACAACTACTTAGATGAATATGCAATGTCCAAGCCTACCAAGCACCTACCATTAACAATGCACAGACAATTACTTAGATGAATATGCAATAAATAATAAGTATTTATTAATTTACAAACAAAGAGATCCCTATACCTTAAACAATTACCTAAGGAGTTATCTGAGAGCACAGTGAATATTGTTACCATAGTTTTACCTGCAACCACAATATGCCAAGCTACATTAGGATAGAAAACATACGTGGAAGAGAAATACTGACAATAATAAATATTATAAGAAGGAACATAATGCATAAACCTGGAAATCGAACCAGAGTTTGACGAGCATGGATTTGAGCCAATGTTCGAATCCTTACAACCTTGAAACGTTGAGCACCACCTCCAGTCTCCATTCATTTATACTGAAAGCGAATAAACTAGAACAAAGTATCATGGAATGAGGCTTTGAGTGGCCAAGAGGCCCATACAAACCCCAAAGGGGGTAGAATGAGCAGAAGAATGCTCTAGAGAAGGATAAATCCTCTCTCCCCCAAACCCTCACACGATCCAACGAACCCTAAACACTAAGCCGCCGCATTTAATGCTTTGCAACTCAATGCTTAGCGCTTTCGCACAAGCCCTCCATGTTTTGTGAAGCCCTCCATGTTTTGTGAAAGATAATAAGAGTACATAGGTACTAAATGTGATAGAACATCGAATTCCCAGGTGGAGGGCTATGTGCCAAGCAGACCACCTACTCCATTTAGTGCCAGTCAAGTCATGGATCCACGATGGCTTGAACATGGTATAAAATTTGGTTGCAACTTGTATGTGTAAAGTCTTAATGTTAATACTATATCCAAACCCCTCATCAACGTTGGAGCCTTTACGCGGTACCTGCATGGAATTAAGAGATATGTTAAGCCAAGCTAGTAAGCTATGAGCCACCAATGGGCCACACATTCCAAAGCTAGGCCAACATTAAGGTAAACAAACAATTAACTAATGTAAAATTCTAGGTCTAATTTAAATGTTATTCTCATAAGTGAGAAATGAAAACAAAGATTTATATCTAATATTTCATAATAATGGTATAAAACCCATATGAGCTATGCTAGTAGGCGTGATATAATTAAATCTTGTTTATATGGTTAGACAATGAGAAGGGATTAACAAGTTTATAAACAAAGGATTATTCATATAATTGACAACTAAGGTATCTTAGGCATGAAGGTATAGGATGTTTATAATGATAAACGAGGAATAAGCTCTTATAAGCTTTATATATAACCCCATTGTTTATGTAGTTTGTTATACAAATAGATATTGAGCAAGTCATTAATAAATACATTGTCTTTTCACATGGTGTATGGATATTATTACAGCTTGGTATTAATGGTTGTTGAGTCTGGACATTAAAGCTTGGATGGTTTCTACATATCAATATGTACTATTTATAACCAGATAAGGAAGACAAACCATGACACATAATTATGTGTATTAAACATAAACAAATAAGAGAAGACAAATATGTTCATAAGTGGGATAAGCAGTAAATAAAGTTCAATAAAGGACATCAATTAAATATATATCAGTCATTATGACTGTAATTATGAGAATAGAAAACAGTCTAGTAATGGCGTTTATTGATGATACCATTTTTTGTTTTTTGTTTTTAAAAAATACCTTAGAGAGTAAACTCTCCATTCTAATCCAAGGCCCTAACCCTAGACTAGTTAGTGAACCCTATAAATCAAAATCAAATAATTTTTAAGTTAAGTGTTGCTTTTATAGGTTGTTATTTACTCAAAAAGATACGGATGTGAAACTTAATGGGATATGACAATTGCAAAAACGAAAAGACACTACAAGAATATAACTTTCTATGAAAGTAAAGCTGATTCTTAACTAAAAATTAGTGTAATAAAACACTTATGAATGCAAATCTTCCAATGTTTCATTTTATATTTTTCCAATAAAAGAATATCAAACTAACACGCAACCTTTTCTTTTCCTTTTTTCACAAAAATGGAAATTGAAATGCTTTCAAATACTTAAGGAAAACACCCAACTGCTGTAAATAAAGCAAAATATCACATGCATGAAAGCAAGAAATTTTTCTTTTTACACACACAGGAAATCCAAGAAAACCCTCAAGAAACAAATCTTTTTCTTTTATTTTTTCTTAAAATGTGAAAGCAAATATAGATAATCAAACTCAGTTTCCTAATTTCACTATTTAGATTGCCAAAGAATAATCTAAATGAGCATAACAACTTTTAAAAAGAAAGCTATATGAACTTTTCAACAAACCCTAAAAAAAAAACAATGAACACTAAACTAAGTATCTTTTTTCTTTTTTCTTTACAATGTCTACTTTTAAAGACTGACCAACACTAGACAAAGATTACTCGATATGAACTGGTCTTCAAAAACCATGGGAAATAAGAAAAACTTGGCCAACAAGCATAAACAAGCATCTATAGGAAATACATGATTGTTAACACAATAGCTTGTGTCTCTAATAAAAGATGCAATTGTATACATAGTAGTTTGTTCCTTTGAGTCGAAACAAAGAAAAAGATAAAACTTTCAAACTTTTCAACTCAACTCTGTAGAAATAAGTTTTGAAGGTTTCTAAAGACACAATCTAACTTTTGTATATGTATTATAACAGTCTAAAAGGAGAAGACAATAAAAATAAAAATAAAACAAAACAAAACCCTAAACCAACCCAAAAAAAGAAAATCCCTAGTGAAGTCGCCAATTCTGTTTTGGGGAAAAGTCCCATAATGGTCTTGGTTTATAACCATCACAAAGAGGTTCCCTAAAGATATTATTCAATCCCAAAGTAAAATAATTCAATCACAGATTTACAACCAAAATAGATTGAACTAGAAGATCATGAAACCTACCTGTTGTTGGGTATGTGTTATATTCTTTGCATATGTCTGGGGGGGAGGGGGGATGTGCCTGACGATCCCTCCCGCAATTTTTTTTGGGTTGTTTTCGTCTATTTTTGGGGAATTTTCTAAAAATATGTAATTTAATCCCAGTTAGAGGATTGGGGTCTATTTTCTAATCCAGGTTAACGGATTAGGGTATTAGATGCTGCAAAATACCTATATTGTATTGTGAGTGATTCATAATGAAAAAGAGAAAATGAGACGCGTGGCTCTAAGTTTTGCTGGTTTTCCCGGTTAAAGGTTTCCAGGGTAAATCTCTGTGTATTATGTGTGAATGCTGTGGTGTAATTTATGTTTTTCTTAAAAGAATTTGTATGCTTTGCTTCTCTACATAGGTTTAAAAACTTACACCTGTACTCCAACGCTCAATAAAGATCCACTTCTTTAACCTTTTTTTTTTATGCTCTCTCAATCACATGTAATCAAGAAAGAGACAAAGAACAACATTAGATGCTTGCAAATATAAAAACAATTGATTTAAATTGTTCAAATTAATGCATTGGATAACAAAGATTCACTAGTCATAATTCATAAACTTAACACGAGAATTTGGATGGAAAAGAGAGATTCTTATATAACAAGTAACAACAAATACAAGAATCATTTCACCTGTAACTAGTTGCGGCATTGTTGTGCAACCGACTTCCAAATTCCTCCACCTAAGCCATCAAGATGCAACTCCAACTATTGAGCCTTACTTCAAGAACATGCCTATGAAAGTGATTTTTTCTTTCTTGCAAGATAAAGTAAGCAAGGACTATTGGAAACACATGTTTCCATATAGATGGGGAAATGGTTTGCAGACATGAGACAAGGGCTTGTGGATCCTAGCAATAATTTTACAACATTATGATGCTTTCACTAATGTCTCTTTTTTTCCCTCCTCTTACTTTTGGTCACTTTTATACTAAATAAATGTAGTTAGAGTAGTTAGGGTAGTTACTTATAAGTTGGTAACCGAAGAAACTAATTCAACTAACCCCATGTTTGACCAAATTTTATATTTTTAAAGCCAAAACAGAGAGACACACGGGATGGACATAGGCAAGTCATGTCTCTATTATAAAAGAGCATTTTTACTGATATTCCAGAAGAGGAAATATAAGTGGATTACACAAGTATGCATAAGGGAGTCTGCAAGCAAGGGATAGATCACAAGTCAAGCCAAAATGTGCATCAATGTAAACAAGGTGCAAAAATATGCAATAATAGATACCTCACAAATTCAAAACTGAATAGTAGATAAAATTATGTGCAGACATGGAAAGTGATGGATAGTGTTGACGAAGCAATTACCATATTTATCATTGCTTTCAAATACTTGTACTAGAAATGGAAACAATGAGCAACTGAAGCAATGGTTGGAATGACTAATGAAAGAATGATGACCAATAATTTGGGTTTTGTCGATAGTCATAGGTGTTTCTATATACCATATACATTAGGGTATGCCTCTTGGTAGGATAAAAACATTTTGATTTGTGGGGTAAAAAAACAAGGTGTAGGAACAAAGGTAGCAAAGGAAATAAATGTGTGGGCTAATTCGAATTACAAAGACATGAAAACAAAAATTCAAGACAGCTCCAGTCTCAACAAAAACAATGCATCACTTTCTATTGTCTAACTTCAAATGGAGTTGAGGCTACATACCTTCTAGTTTCCCAATGAAAACTCAATGTTTAGTTTCTTCCAAAAGATATGTACTACGTGCTCAGTGATAATGAAGGCCACCAAAAACACGACAAGTGCATCGAAGGGTTTAGTCTTAGACCCAAAGCTTGCAACAATGAAATGCTAAAGTGGTGAGAGTGAAGCTACTCGAAAGGAGGATGTCATATTGTAGGCATGTGAGGTATAGGTACATTCAACCTTCCATTACTTCAAAGGTATGTGTGGTGGGGAAAGGACGAAAAGGCATAACAGTATTGAATGGAGAGATGAGTCGGCGAGAAAAACACATGGAAAGATCCAACATGGAAACATGCCATACAAGCTACATCCTTAAAACCACATTCTAGCGTTGAAACCAATGATAAATTCCACAAAACTGATAGAGTTGATATACATCAACATAGATCCATCATAAAAGGGATCTACCAAGTGCCAAGAGGGATCAATCTCTCAAGGCGCAAACCCCTTTTTAGAGTGCAAATGTTGAGGAAGGGTTTTAATTTATCTAATTTGTATAGTTATATATATATATATATGCCATTGTAAATGTAAATGTTTTAAATCTAATTTGTAGTTTTATAGATATGCCATTGTAAATGTAAATGTTTTAAATCTAATTTGGGTGGACATGTTGTTTTTATAATATTTTATTATTTTTTAAAAATGAAACGTGTCAGCTCTAGGATGAGCACGAAAAAGAGTTACACATCCCCTTACTAGACTTAGAATGTGCCTCTTTGTCGCAATAATGCCACCCACAATACACTAAATATCCCACATTTATAATTGTAAGCACCTGGATAACATATATACCATGTTCATTGTGCCCAAAACAAATAACAATAACCAATGCACAAGACACTACTAATATGCATGGATAGCATTGTTCAAAGGTATTTCCAAGCTAAAAGGTTATGCAAAACTATGCCTTGTAATTGTTAAAAAGGATCCACCCCCCTTCAAAGTATAGACTAAAGTGTTAATATCTCATACCACATTAATAAACAAGCGAAATTAAACCTTAGTATGATGCAAATAGAACACTTGTGGTGATTTGAATAACAAGATCATATAATAAACCCACATTTTGCACAAAATCCATATCCACCATATGAACTTTGATCCCATCCTCCACTATTGATAAATAAGCAAATTTGATTAAAATAGAGACGAACCAAGCACATGTTTGACCTATATGCATAATCATAAACTTGAAAATATTCATGTCCCAATTCCATTGCATAAGTATACCATTATCACGCTTCATGCGTTATAAAAAATACTCACAGAGACAATGTTATCATATGACATTTGAAACGCATTTGTAATCATGGGAAATAATACAACTATCCGGACCATAATCATCCTTGTTCTCGACATGAAATGATCATCGATCTGAAACAAAGCTTCATTCTTTTTTTCCTTGTTTCTCCTTTTTCTCACAAATTTAGGGGCCCTCTTTCTTTAATGCTTCAAAATTCAATTGTATGGGAAAAAGGAATAAGGAGGGAGTTTCATGATGGTAATAAGTTGATTTATTTCAGGTAGTAAGGTTGAATTAAAACACTTTTTAATTCAAGGGTGGTTGTACCATGAAAATGGTCAATGTCTTATTCTTCTCTATAATTTTTCTATAAAATTATATATTCTTATAAGGACCTGAAGCATGCCCCCATATAGAAACCTCGATGGTAAATAGGTAGGTTGGATTTTAATCAAACAAAATCATGGGGCTTATTTGATTGGAATAACCAAGGCATTCCATGATACAATGGAGCCATAGAATATTATTTCTCTCTTCTAATCGTGGATACTCATTTAATGAGGAGAACTTGGAAGTGGGTAATAACAATTGGGTATAAATTCCTGCATTGAAGCTCATATGAAGAATGACTATAGAGAAGGAAAGCTAGTTATATAATGGATGAAGGGAACATTTGGACTTGATAACCTAGTTTTGGAACCATTTATTGATCATATTGATCATATTAAAGAAGTAGTTGGGTAGTTTCATGAAGATCCACTTCTTTATTAGGTGCTCTACATACATGTTGAAAGACACTTGTAACAACATCTTTTAAATGTAACTGTTTTTTACTTGAATATAAAATTATAATGTTTTCATTGGGAAAAAAATATAACCGCAAAGCATTTATAAAAATCCGAAGTCAATCCACATAGTTAGAAGATATGGGGCTCAAATCCATTCAATTGTTATTGTTGTTATAAAGTGTGCTACAAAATTAAGCATTGCAGTTGTGAAGTAATTTTTTGTGTTCCTAGACTTGTGGAAAAATGTTGCGACAAATAATTATGTTGATGCATTAGGAAGAAGAGAAAAGAGAAGATAAAGCATTTAAATAATTGAGATGATTTACAAATGAGATATGATACAATTTTATACAAGAGCAAGATGATTAGTACTTTGTCCATTATGGTGCCAGATGATCAACCTTGGGCACTATGTGTGGGGTTAATCACTACTTTGGGGTATGAAATCAGTTTGGTTGTGGAGGCATGCTAATTCAGTCAAAGGTGATCACTGGTTGTGTGGTCCCTCTCGGTTTTAAGCTAGCATTGGCATGACATTTTGAGTTGTTAATAGGTTGGAACATGTTGGTAACTAGACTAGTATTGGAGATGCTTCACATGGTTGTTGAAGGTTTGGCATAGTGAGAGTCTAGTTTGAATTGGTTTAAGCAGCTAGCACATTACATAAACTAACATTCTTGGAGCAAAGTTTTTTATCACAATGGACAATACTAAATACTTGGAAATATTTTGATATGGCATTGTGATGTTTTGGCATTGAGTTTCACAATTGCAACATTTTGGACATTTTGAGACCAAAAAAATGTCTAAATTGGGACTCCATCTCAACAAGTATTAAAAAAACATTATTATTTCAACCATCATACATTATAACATACGAAATTTGGACACTAATTCAGATGTCATGACATCCCTTAAAATGACCCAAGGAGTTTCCAAATGTAGGAACATAAATAAATCATTTAGTTGGAATGCAATAATGTCCGTGAAATAAATCTAAATATCATTACAAATGTTAAAACAAAATTGTTGTGGTCCCTATGGTAATAACCCTTATAACCCCATGGGTGGTAGGTGTCGGGGTGGTCCCCTTTTAATTCAATGGAAAATAAGAAATAAGTTATGAATGGGGTTTGGGTAGGGTGACCAACAACCAACTTGAAGCACTAGATCTTTATCAAGGTTTCAAAATTTTGGATACTCAAAGTATTATGAAACTAGTTATAATTAGGGATTTTTCTATCATTATTATGTATATTCACAACCCCTTGGTTTCATCTCAAGTAAAATTGGCTAGAATCATTCAACAATTCCAAAATAAGGGTAATCATTTTGGAAATCTGGAATGCATCCATGTCTTAAGGGCTCCAAACTATCAGGTAAATCATTTATCCAATGAAGCATTCAAGTATGGTATTAGGATCCTAAAGAAAAATGGGGTTTTTCACTACTCCCCAATACCTTAGTTACTTGATTGAATATCTAACCTGTATTTTTGCTTGGCTATCACAAATCATGGGAAGTGGTAGGTGATATTCATTATGGAAGAACACACGTCAAGGGTATTAATTCCAACAATACCTTTACACACTCCAAACTTAACTTGTAGAAGCAACCAAATCAATTAGAGCATGTTTTCATCCCAAGAAAAGGTGGGATGATGGGATCTACGGGCCAAATATTGGGTTTGGATAACACTGATTGTTTTTCTACAAGAGAGGTAGTTATTTTTTGGCCTTTGGATTGCACTCTATGCAGTTTGGTATTTGATTTGTATTCCTTGTATCGTTTATGGTTTTAATTTGGTTTGCACTCTCACTCAAATTCAAGTTTTGTAGCAGTGGAATCAACTCAATTTCTAAACAAATTGGTTTCAATGTAATTTTTCCTATAGGAAATGGACATATACTAGAGGTAATCTTGCTTGTATGGAGATGATTCATCTGTGCATACGACGTGAGTTTAATTTATAACCAATCATTAGGTAAAGAAGACAATTCAAATGTTTAGGCTTGCAATTGAAATTGTTCTTTGGTATATTGGGGATAATTTAAAGTTCATCAAAAGGTGCCCAAATAATTTAGAGTTCATCGAAAGGTCAATTGATTTTATAGAGTTTATTTGGATTGATTATTGTTTTTTTTATGGTCAACATGAACAACCACAATCACTTTGGTGGTTTTTTTTGTGAGATATTAGACATGCGCAAATTCCTCCGTAGGCATGAGGGATTAGTTATGTACAACATGACCTCCATATTTTCACTAGTAGAAATCATTCCTAAGAATAAAATCATAACACTGGTTATGTAGTAATTATGATGACCCTATTAAAGAAAACAAGGAATATTGAAATGTTAGAAGAAAAGTGCATAGCTTTGCGTCAAATTGTCACAATGTCCATGAATGCTCAATTTGTTGCTTCTAATTCCATAATCTATGGGATCAATGCTTATGTAGAACAAAGAAGAAGATTTTGTTCACCAAGTTCCAGTGGATGTGGACATGATTGGAAATATCTAGGAAACTCAACCCTATACAAAGGAAGAAGAGGAAGCATATAATAGGCATGTTTTCTAATATTACCAATTGTTATGTATTGCAAAGTTTATTTTGTACTAGGATTTTTTTATAGCCTTTGTTCAAGTAAAAACTTGAATCCTTTGCAAAGGATAAAACATGATTTGTTTTAGTCACGCAACAAAATTTTAGACAATCTTTGAAGTTTAGACTATGGGATTGTTCCCTCTTTTTGTTTGTATTATTATACTGACCAATGAGGCTACAAAACTTTTCTAATACAAAATCATAACTAATTTTGTAAAAAAAAAACTGATAACCCCCATAGTCATTATGATAATAACTCCCATTGTTATTAACCCCGTATTGTCCTAGCTTATTTCAAATTTGACTGTGAAGGATTTCACAGTGGTTAAGCATTGTTTCAAATTGCTTAAAAGAGGGTGGTAGAAGGATGTTGATTCTTAGCAAAAACACTAGCGAGTAATGGGGGAGGCCACTCTACAAAATATATATATCATTAAAAGCATTGTGACAATTACGTTTAAAGAGAAAAAGTGGAACAACGAAGAAATAAGGAATAAGAGAAAGTTAATGTACTACAAAGATATATTCAACCCCAAATTAGAAGATCAAAAGCATCTTTTTACCGTGGTTAGCGTTTAAAAGTAAATTAACATTGATAAAATAAGAACAAACTCTTGCAAGCTACTTAGTGAAGTAGGGAGTTGGACAAGATCTAAAACACCCGTGGAAAGGAAGAATTTGTAATCTTTGTGATACTAAGAAAGTAGATGATCAAAATTACTCTTTCTTATAATGCCATACCTATGTCCACATTATGTCTCAATTTCACAATATTTGTAACACTCTTGATCTCCATAACTTGCTTACTCATGAAAACCAAAGAGAGCTATAATTTTTTTCTCCAATATATTTGTTCTTAGAAATAAAATGTCAAAGCAAATCAATAATATTTTTTATCAATTTCTTAAGGTCCAATAGACTAAAGTTGATCTCAGGTTATGATCATCATCAATAACCCTTATGGTCATCGTGTTAATAATTACATGTTTTAAAAATTAATCCAATTATATTTGAGTGTTTCTCTCTAGTCATTTGAGGGTGTACTTATTTTCTAACGTGATTGTATGTATTTAACAAGGTGGAATATTTGGAAAAAACAATAACGATGCAATTTCCCTGGTGCAATTACTAGTTTATTACGTGTGTGTAGGTATTTCATTTCATAGACACATGCAATTCTCTACGCTAAAGGCATTAAAAATCAAATGCAACTCTAAAAAACTTTCTTCCTCGGAATGAATCCATGTCGGTTAGTTATGTATGATCCGCAACCATCTTGGATACTATGGCATGGAATGACTTATTGTTGACACAATTGTGTTGAAAGGGGTTCACTTCACACTATTGTCAACAAACATCAACCAAACACCCTTAAGCACCGACCCAGAAATGTTTTACCCTTTCTAGCAACACTTGCAGAGCGAGTGAAGTCTCACCCGAGACGGTTAAGGGGGCTGCAGGAACCAAGTTTCTGCAGTTGGGGGAGGACATGCACCTACTATCACTCAATCAATACAGAATCCATATATTTATCTTTGCACCATGCTAACAGTTCAAATACATATTCGACATCCGCATCACCAATATATAATCAACATTCGCATCAACATTATATAATTGACAGTCACATCAACTAGAATTATAGATTAATCGACAGAGCAACAAAACCTTAAACACATCGCATCATTGAGATAACATTCATCATTAAACACAAATAGAAACACCAAACAAAGTGGCATAACCGAACATCCTCATGCCTTAACTCATCCCAAAATATGTGGTACAACCTTCGCAGGAATAGTTTCAATCGACTTATCGCGAATCCATACAAATAGAACAAAACTTGCTGAAGGAAGAGCAAAAAATAGATGCAAGATATCATGGTCTACAATCGATTCCCTTAGGCTTACAATCATGGTTCTATTTATAGAAAACTAAGGTTATTACAAAACGGTCCAAATGACCCATTCCAACTAACTAAAATATAACTTGCGCTTTCATCGTCTCCTTGTTCTTCGCGAATGGTCATTTCCTCCGCGAATGCTCCTTTTTGTTGCTGTCAGATTCCGCACTTCATGCACTCTAACCCCATGCCAACAGGCCCCCAACAAAAACTTGTGGCTCGCCCTCGAGCCATCTCGGCTGAATCCTGTCGGTACTGTTCTCGTCCTTCGCTATTATGTACTTCTCAAACTCATCCTCCAGTCTTTTGATCGTTGTTATGTACTTCTCGAACTCATCCTCCAGTCTCTTGAAACCTTCATCATCTATCACTTCTCGGCCGTCTGTTTCTCTCGACCTTGAATTTTCACTGGACAAAAGTTCATCAACATTACCGAATTGTGAAAAGGGATTAGCGGTTCAGCACATCTGTTTCGCACATTTGATCATCCTTCGCTGGGACCAGCGTGACCTTGCCCTTGGTGCTTCTGAGGTCAAAGGGGCCGCTTCTCTTCTAACAACCGAAACTCGCTTAGATATCTCGGGGGAGACCTCACCTCTTTTCTTCCTGGTTGTTGGAACCTCTGCATCTGTTAGTTTCTCATGAACACTTTTCGCCCTTTCCCTTAGCGCACCTTGGGTGCTTCCGCTGGAAATGAAATGCACAATTGCGACCCTCTAATCTCACTTCCTTATTCTATAAATTTCTCAGACTCGCGCATTCGGCTCAATGAATCTCCCGTAATGTGCATAAGACTTAATCTTTCGATCTATCCATCTGCTTTGTGTATTTATAGTTTAACTCGCTCGTTCCCCTTCCGTCTTGTTGTCCTTGATCAATGATTATTGAGTCATTCATCGAATCTTTCACCTCTTTACCAAATTCCGTTGTCGAGTGTGTCATCATGAACCTCCACCCTCTTCTGCCGATGCTTAGTTGTTGTAATTATGCTTTGACTTGACTCCCGCATACTAACCGTCGACAAGTGACTCGCCTGACTTTTAATCATTATTGGTTTTTATTTTTTATTTATTTTTACTGTGTGACTCGTTTTTCAGTTGCTATGTGCCTTATTATGGTAATAGGGTTTCAGCTCGTTTCTGTTCACTAGACAAGTCAACAATGTCCCATCTAACATTTACAACTGCATTGCACCTCCATTACTAACAAAATTTATGATATAGGGACCCAACCAATGCATCTACATCTTACCTGGATGCTTCACAAACTTACTGTCATATAATAGGACCATATCTCCATGCTGGAAGTTCTTTTCTTTGACATGGCGATCATGACAAGCCTTCTATCGATCCTTTTCTACCTTCTAATGGAATCCTGCGATAAACTGGTCCTCGTCAAGCTATACCAACTGTGCCAACCGTTCTTTGATTGCTCCATTGTAGCTCATTCTTGTGGCTGTAGCGATGCACAGACTCGGGACAATATATTCCATTGGCATCACCGCTTCCTACCCGTAAACTAACTTGAACGGAGTATGTCCTGTCAATGATCATTTGCAAGTCGTTCTGTAGGCCCACAGTATCGCTAGAATCTTCAAATCCCAATCATCGCAGTTTGTGTTGCACACCTTTGTGAGTGCATGCTCCAATATTTTGTTGAATGCTTCAACTGTGCCATTAGCTTGTGGGTGATATGGGGTACTCTTACTATGTTGTATTTGAAACTCCTTTGTCATCGCTCTGATCGTTTGATTGATAAAATGAGTACGCCAATCACTCATCAGTATCTTGGGGCACCCAAACCTAGTTACCACATTATCGAAGAGAAATCTTGCTACAGTCGCAGCCATGCAACCCTTCACTGGTGCTTCTTCCATCCATCGCGTCAAATAATCTATTGCAGTAATTATTTATCGCGACCCTGTTCTTTTCCTGGTGGGTTGATATGTCCTACAAAGTCGACTGCCCATTTGTCGAACGCCTGTAGTGTTAGTTGAGTTACTAGCGACATTTCATCCCTTCGTGATGGTTTCCCTGTTCTTTGGCATACGTCGTAGCTTTTTGCATAGTCTGCAGCATCTCCATGCATCGTCGGCCACCATAGTCCAGATTGAAGTATCTTTCTAGCAGTGGCACGCCCTCCATAGTGTCCTCCTGCGATCCTGTCGTGAGCTTCTTCTAAGATCCTTTCATGTTCATGCTGAAGGAAGTATCATCGAAGTATTTCGTCTAGGGCCATTTTATATAGTTGTCCTGCGATTAGTTGGAAATCCATAGCTATGAGGACTAGCTATTTCTTTTGGTTAGTAGTAAATTCCTCCAGTGCTTTTCCTGTCGTCAAGAATTGAATAATTTGCTCATAATGGTCATTGACCATTCCGAGCTTGAATAACTGAGCATCGGGCAAGCCTTAGTCAATGCTCCTTGCTTCTTCTCCTGATTCAATTCACGATAGATGATCTGGTCCCGTATTCAGTCTCCCAGGCTTCACAATTATATCAAAGTCAAATTCTTGGCAGAGTAATAGCCATCGACATATTCCCCCCCCAACACAGGATTATTCACTATGTATTTGAGTGCCGAATGATCAGTGAACATTTTGAAATGGCCTCCTAACAGATAATGTCAAAATTTTTGTAAGGCCTATACCATCGCCAAACTTTCCCTTTCCGTTTTCGTGTAGTTCTTCTCCGTCGTGGAAAACTTCCTACTTGCAAATGCGATTGGATGGTCGATCGCTCCTTCTCCTGGCTGGGACAATATTACTCCTAGTGCGACTGATGACACATCGACATGGACATGGAATTATTTTGTCCAATCGAGAAGCACTAGTATTGGTGTTGCGACCATATGTGCTTTTAGTATATCGAGGCTCTTCTGGCATTCTTCATCCATTCGAACTTGGCATCCTTTTTCAACAATTTTTCCATTAGTGCCGCGATCGCTGCATATCCTCTAATAAACTTTCTGTAGTATCCAATATGTCCCAACGTCGTCATTAGATTCTTTACTGTCGTCGGTGGTGGAAAGTCGACGATGATCGCGATCTTCGCAGGGTCAACCAGCATCCCTTCCCTGCATACGATGTGTCCCAAAAAAATCCCAAATGGAGCATAGAAGATGCATTTCTTCAAGTTTAGCGAAATTTGGTGTTGTCGACATCTCTCCAGCATCAGTCTTAGATTCACGATGTGATCCTTAACCAGTCCATATACTATCCAATCATCCATGTATACTACGAGGAATTGATGAATGAAATCCTTGAATGCAGCAACAACCAGTCTTGAAAATATTGTTGGCGCATTTTTCAGGCCAAACGACATTACTGTAATTTGAAAACACCCTGATTCTATTACAAACGTTGTCTTGTGTCGATCCTCCTTCGCAATTTTTATTTGGTGGTACCCTGAGAATCCATCTGTAAACGAGTAGATCTCCTGACCTCCGACGCCTTCTAGTACTTCGTCAGTGAACGGTGTAGGGAATGGATCGTGTAGACATGCATCGTTCAATTTTCTTAGATCGACACAAATCTTGATTTCACCAATTTTCTTATCTTGTACCACCATTGGGATGATCCATTTAGATTCCTCCACAGGTTCTATGATTCCCGCATCGAGCATTCACTCTATTTCAGCTTTCACACGCTCCTTATACCTGGGATTCAATCTGTAAGGTCGTTGCTTTACTAGCTTCGCATCAAGTTTCAGTGGAATATTCATCTCACCCAAGTCCCCAGAAATGCCTTTCATCTCTAAAAATTTCGTTGGGAACAAGTCTTGAAACTCGTTTAATAGGTCAGTCATCTTGGCAATGGTCGAGTCATCCCAATAATATCCGATACTTGCAAACTTGAGATTTTCCTCCAACCCAATATTCAGTTTCTTGATTCGCAATGGCTGTTGGAATTTGTCGAAGGTCATATCTGGTGCTTCGACATTCCGGCTTCCTTCTGACTCTAGTATATAATTAGTTCGTGGATGATCCTCATCATCAGGTTCTCCCATCACATTGTAGAATTCCATCAGCATTTTCGGTGTTGCAGTCCACTGTAATCCCATTGGTTTTTCTGTGGGAACTGCTTCGATTACTTTCTCATGGATCTCCTGTAGTTCACTTTGGATGAAGGGGTTTTCATTCGAGAAGTTGAAATTTTGGCTAAATCTAATTGTCAGCTCTTCCCATGTGGTTGTTCCATGTCACAGTTCTGTTGCGATATACTAGCTTCGCGGTACCTCATCCAATGTGTGAATGAATGCATGGACCCATTCCTGTTTTGGTATCATTCCCCATTTGTTTTGGAATTCGTCCAGGTTCTCCCTTGGGTCTCCTCTTCCATTGTATTTCCTTCCGCAGTATCCTTCAGTGTCGCTGAGCCTAATCTCCATTAGTTATCGACATAATGGCCAGTTCGTTATTGTCGACTTGTGCGGTGCCCACCATCGCGTTGGTGTAGCCTTCAGTGCTTCCTCCAATGCCAGTAGTTGCTATGGTTCTGCTACTTTTTCTTCAAATTCAGGGATAAATACAGTCAGATTGGGCATTCCTTCATATGTTGGTAGTTCGCGTACTTCGATTGCTACCCATCTCAATGACTGGGTGATTTGTGCGCACCTTTTGAATGATACTCCATGTAGCCGATTCTGCCAATTCTCAAGCACTTCAACTGAATATGACGATGCCGAACTAACACTCCACCATCCCAACTCTCCATCTGCGGTGGGATTGATGCAGTCCTCTGATATGTTGTAGACGATATCCCACCCTTCAGTGAAATATTCCTCATCGGCTCGACATACCTCTGCTCTTCTGATGGATCGAGAGGTACGACTACCCTCATATCGCGATTCTCAAACGACATGGTTCTTTTCTTAAAGTTGATGACGGCCTGATTCTCCATTTTCCAGTCTATCCCTAGCAACACCGGATAGGGGCTTGTGTTTTCGACGATCTATATAACATCAAAGTCTGCGTATGTTTTTAGTCCTTCTATTTTGACTGGGATCTGGCATAATTGACCAATCGGGGTGACCTTGCTTTGATTTTCTAGTCGAAGTTGTACCGGGGACCATGCCAACTGTGGTTTCCCCATTGTATCCCATGTCTACTTCATCAAGATGTTTACGTCCCAAGTCTAGGATGATGGAATCGACATCAAATGCTCCGATCTGCGTAGTCATCCTCATTTCTCTTCCCATCTTCCTCTTGTGTACTCGATTGACCATCCGATCATGTCGTGCATCCTCCTATCGATGTAACATGCGACATATTTATGCTAGTGCATCCTCATCTCTTGCTAGCACCAAACAGCTTTCCAGGAAATCCCTCAATGTGTTGATCCTTCCCGATGGCCTCTGTGGGTTCGTCGTATCAAATATCAGTGGCATCTCGTAGATAGGTTCTCTCTAGCTGATCGGTGGAAGATTAGTTCTTCTCATGGTGTCTTGTGCCTCTAAAAAGGCATTAGAGAGATTTTGAGGTCTAAAAAGGGCCTCCTAAGAGATGTACTACAAAAATATGAGATATATTAAAATATTATGAATTGGGGGTTTTATGGGGTAGGTATATATGACAAGTCACCTCCCACACTATTTTCTATGCACAATATAAATAACCATGGTTGAGTTACTTTTCAAAATTCACTAGAAATAAAATTAATAAAATAAGACTACATTGATGTGACTAAGATTCATTGTAAATTCCCAAAAATGTATTGTCCTTTAACATTTATTTGTCTTGAACTTGCAAATGAAATTAAATAATAAAAAACATTTTTAAGAGTTTTTTTTTAATTTTATGTTGACTTTTTATATTTAGTACTTTTCTCATGAATTTAATAATGTAATTTAATTGAGAATTTATTTACATGTAAAATGTCAATAATATTATTATAATCCACATTGCATTATTATTATTATTATTATTATTTATTAAATCTATTATTATTCTTTATTAGTTTGACATTATGTTATTAAATAGAATGGAGTGAATATATAATTTAAAATTAAAAACATAAAAATGATAATATATTATTTTATAAAAAAATGTGAAAGGACTTTCTTTATGAATTAAGAGTACTTCACTTGAAAATGACAATAATATTATTTTATGTGAAAGTGTGAAAAGACATTCATTATGAGTACTTTACTTGAAAATGAGAATAATATTATTTTATGAGAAGACTATCATTATGAGTACTTTACTTTATGACTTAAAAGTACTTACACCACTACCTTGGTTAACTATGTGTTTTCATCCACCATAGAAAATTTGACAAATAAGTATTCTTAACTCATGCAATGCCACCTCACCAAGGGGGATGATGTCATCTACTAGAATGTGATTGGTTGTATTTTATAGTACATTTTCTTTGTTTTGAGGCCCTTTTTTGACCTCAAAATTTCTCTAATGGTCTCCTTCTTTGCTTCTACATCGAATCGAACCTGTTTTCTTGCTGTAGGTCGAATGATAGGATGTGGCCTGTCTTCTCCTGTCGAAGATCCTCCCCAGGTTACTACTCCAACATTCACAGGTCGAATTCTTACCTCTGCTGATATCTTCTGTACATTCGGTGGCGGGTTCTGGTTCTGATTTTGATTTGGTGGAGGTGGGGGTGGATTTTTAGTTTGCCACTTCGCAATTAGCTGGGGGCAGTCCTCAACATTGTGGTCCACTGCGCTACAGTAAGTACATTGCGGAGGTGGATTCAGGAAATCCCTTTGATAATTCCCAGGCTGACCTCAATTGTATCATATTATTGGCCCTCGACCTCTTCCAAAATCTCCTCCTCGACCAACACCTACACCTCGACCTCCAAAGAATCCCCCTCTGAAACCTCCTCGTAGTTGACCATATGGCTGGTACTGCGGTTTACCATACTGCGGTTGTGTCTCAGATTGATCATAGTGTAGCTGCCGCTGATTGTACTGTTGTTGCTGCTGTACCGGCAGTTGCTCCTCTCCCTTCATGAAAAACGTATCTGCAGTCCTTTCTTGGAGTAGGTCATATGCTCTACAATATGTTTCTTCATGGCCAATCGATTGACAGAATTTGCAGTACAGATTGGTTGGCTTTGACACCATCTTATGTAGGTACACGCATTATTCTATTTGATGTCCTCTCGTCTGACAGACACAACACCATGGCATTCCTCCCTGACTAAGTGGATTCGGTGCACCTGACTGTAAATATTCTCAAAATTCTGGGCACTGATCCTTGTGATGTCCTTCTGTTTTTCATCTACTGCACCATATTTCTTTGTGGACTTCCTTTTCCTTCTTAATTTCTTGTAGCTGGATCTTCAGGTTTGCCAGCTATGCTTGTATCTAGTTCATACCTATGCATGTCTCGCCGACCGGTGAAGCCTCCGGCTTCATTGCGATTTCTAGTGCTTCTGCCTGGGATGCTATTTTTTGTTTCATCGACGGTCCATGAATGTGTGGTACCAATCCTACGATGAACCACTCTTTATGCTACATGTCACTCATTCCAAAACTCACTTTTTCCATTAGAGTTTTTATATCTTTGGTCGAATTCCCATACCGATTCATTTGGAAACTGCTTGATTTCTTTCAGCTCTGTGATGTATTGTGACTCAGATTTCGGTTTTCTAAATTCATCGATCAATCCTGCCTTGATCCATGGTAGTGTCTTATCCAGATTCCCTGTAGGTACCTGTATAAATTTCATAAACAAGTCCAGTGCATGGCCCCTGAAGGTCGTCGCCAGTTGTCCCTTTTTGATGTCGTCGTCTTGTACCTGCTTGACTGTCCATACCGCTTCGCATAAAAACCAATACTGTTCGGGATCCTCGGTCTTGTTGCCTTGAAAGCTCGGCATTTTTACGTCATCACCTGCCATTCTTGGTCTCCTGTTGGTATTTACAGACCCGCTACTCTTACCGTTGTCCTGGCACGTAGGACAACCCTGCGAATAACTTGTGTTTCTTCCTACAAAGTTCAGAGTAGTGCACAGAGTTGAGGGTACGTTGTAGCTTTGGGTCCATCCCTTTTCGGCTTTAGGGGTATCCTGGTTACTTTCTTCATCACAATAAGGTCTCTTAGTCCCTTGTGGTCCCATTTCACAGTTCTCCATTCCGGTCGCCTCAGGAGACTCTCTCTCAATCTTAGTCCTCCTCTTCTTCTCTGGTCGTCGGAACCTCACCCCACTTAGCAGGGTACCACAACCTTCCTCAGCCTCCCTTAAAAATTCGACGTCTCTCATGTCCATCTACCCCACATCATTCTATCAGACCCGCATTCACGCGGTACCCACAACCTATGCACACCGATCTCTACTCATCGGAATTCATCTTCAATATACCCTTTTCGCAGATGAGCATCTTAATCCACAACTTCAGCGATAGTAGAAACCTCCCTCTGTGTCCTTTGAACATTTTTGTTTCTACGTCACTGTATGACTTGATTGTGTTGATGACGAACTCAGTGATATATCCCTCTAGAATACTGTCTACCCAGAATTCGAGAGCCCTCTATGCCCTATTGTCGACCCGTTTTAGCTGCTGGATCAATTCTAGGGTCCAATGGTCAGGTTCACCTCCTTGGAAATTTTTCTTCTGGAAATTCAACTGTGCCAACCACTCATGCAACAATATTGGAAATTCAAAGAAGAATAGCTCGTGGATATCAGAATAAATATACTTTTTCAACTAGTTGCTTGTCATCTACCCAGGGTTCCGATTTTCTCCTTCTATGAACTCTCGTATCTTTTTATCAAACCAGTCTTGAATCTCCGGTTTCGTCGGATGCCACAACATGTCCTCTTCTTTTTTCTTCAAGGTCCTGGCAACATAACCATTTGTTGACATAGTTATGTCGAGAGGGGTTCACTTCGCACTGCTGTCAACAAACATCAACCAAACACCCTTAAGCATCGATCCATAAAGGTTTTACGCTTTCAAGCAACACTCGCGAAGCGAGTGAAGTCTCACTCGAGATGGTTAAGGGGGATACAGGAACCAAGTTTCTGCAGTTGGAGGAGGACATGCACCTACTATCACTTAATCAATACAGAAACCATAGATTTATCTTCGCACCACGCTAAAGTTCAAATACATATTCGACATCCGCATCACCAATATATAATCAACATTCACATCAACATTATATAATTGACATTCGCATCAACTAGCATTATAGATTAATCGACAAAGCAACAAAACCTTAAACACATTGCACCATTGAGATAACATTCATGATTAAACACAAATAGAAACACAGAACATAGACATAACTGGACATCCTCATGCAATAACTCATCCCAAAATATGCGGTACAACCTTCACAGGAACAGTTCCAAGCGACTTATCGCGAATCCATACAAACGTAACAAAACTTGTCGAAGGCAGAGAAAAACATAGATGCAAGATATCACGGTCTACAACCGTTTCCCTTAGGATTACAATCATGGTTCTATTTATAGATAAATAAGGTTATTACAAAATGGTCCAAATGACCCATTCTAACTAACTGAACTATAACTCGCGCTTTCGTCGGCTCCTTGTTCTTCGTGAATGGTCCTTTCCTCCATGAATGCTCCTTTTTTTCATTGTCGGCTTCTGTACTTCATGCGCTCTAACCCTGTGCCAACACTTACTTCAAAATTAAAAGGAGGCCTTTAAAAGCTACCTCATGATGTCATTACCTCATGTTGTCCTGTGAGACTGACTTTCCTTCATGCTGATCACTAAAAGGGAGTACATAAGCTAGCAGTTTGAATAACCCCCCTTAAAAAGGGCAATTTATTGGTTAGAGGTCCTTACTTCTCTATTTGGGAAAATCATAAAATCAAGTCCATGTGAAAGCATCATCATTCATGTAGCTTCTAGATTTGCTCAATCTTCCTCCAGGGTTCTCTAGAGATGTTGTAGCCCCAAACTTCATAGCCATACAAGATAATGGGAGTGACGAAAGTTTCAAATAAGAACTTCTTTTTATCCCACATCACAAGGTTTGTTGATTTACAATTGTTTTCAAGACCAAAATAAGCTTTCCACCCTCTATTAATATTTTTCTCAATGCTATAGTTCCATTTGATCGTGTAATGAATATCAATTCTGATATATTTATAGGAAGATACTTCCTCCAAGTTGTTATTTTCATATACAAAATTAGCGTAAGTGGCCTTCTTGGATTTGATAATCATTGCTTTTGTCTTGTTGGTGTTAACAATCATACCCATATTATTGCAAAAATATTTGAGAATTCTTAATTGCTTATCAAGATCAAAGGGACACCTTGCCATAAGAACAATATCATTAGCATAAAGAAGCAGGATGATGACTATTCCAGCTAAGGTTGTGCCAGCGCAACTTGCTTCTTCTAAACAACCTTCTAGCTTATCTATTACATCTTTAATGTCATGGATAGTGAAAAAAAAATTAACCAAAATTAATATTAATCAAGCTTATCCCACAAACAAAAAGGTGGACCTATTCATCTACTTATAGTTTATATGTTCAAACTCTCTCTCATTCAATAAGCTAAGGAAATTACTTGATGTAATGAATAATAATTAACAAAATTAGAGTTGAATATGAATTATTTCACTTGAGGATTAGTCTTTTGTAATAATAATAATAATCTAATTTTAAGGTATGCATGCCCTATCTCTTTGGGATTTGAACTTGTGATATTTTAAGAGAAAATATACGTTCTTAACTATTAAGTCTATTGAAATTATACTTTAAAAAATATGTTCACATAAATAATTAAAACCTATATAAAAATAATAATAAAAAATGAACCAATGAAAAAATTAATTTACTCATTAATTAATCCCTAAGAACAAAAAAATGTGATATAATATATAATATCATGATAATTGAAGAAACACTAAAACTTAAATTAAACTAAATGTGAATTATTAAATTAACATAATGATAGTATACCGATAAAGATACTTGTATTTTATTCACAGGGGGTTTGCGGTTCTTCGAGAGGGGGGTTCCTGAGGCCTTCTAGGGTTTTATTTTATCTGGGGATCTTTTGAGGCCTCCACTTGGATTCCTTCCAGTACCGATTAGTTACAACTTTTTGCTGTTACGGAGAATGACATCTTGGATTACAGGGAGTCCATCCTCACCTTGTTCCATATCTTTTGGTCGAACAAGGAATTTATTGAGGCACAATGCCTAAGGCATGATAACTCCATGCAAGGACAAATCCACGATGACAACAACATGGGAAAATTTTGGAGTCTTGGATGGGTGTCCTTTCCTCCCAGCAATTCTGAGAAAGTTGGTACTTTCCCCGTCCCATATTCCTCAAAGGACTGGAAAGGAAAATATTTCACAGATATATGTATTCAAGTTGATGATCCTCCTATCCCTTTTCCTCCAACTAGTTCCTCCCCTCCTCTTGGAATAGAGCATTCTTCTCTAGTCTTAAAAAAAACAAGAACCCTGACTCTTCGACCCTGGAATTTTAGTCTTCCCAGCCCCCCTGGGAAGAATGTAAAAAAGTGTATAAGATCAAAACAAGTGAGAATGCAGATGGTGGTAGGAAAGGACGTCTTGATAGACTCGATCCCAAACATGCTAGGAAGAGTCCTTGTGGGTTGATTTTGTGGTAAATTGGTGAGAGAATATGCATTGAATTAGTGGCTCATCTATTCACAGGAACTGGGCTAGGTTATGTGATGGAATTTCATATTTTATCTCCTAGCTGGATATGCTTCCTTTTAAACTCACTAGTTGATGTAAGAGTGATTTTGGCGAAGAACTAGAGTTGGGGTCTGTCAGGGCTTATCTTACATAAATGGAGTATGATTTTGATCCCCTGTGAGAGGCTCACAATATGAAGAAGGTATGGTCCATTCTCCTAGGATTTCCTCTTTCATTTTGGTCCGAGGATGTTTTAATTGCCATTGGAAATAAAATCAACCATTTTGTAACCCTAAAGGAATGATGGAAGGAAAAAGTGGATAGATGTTGGGCATGGATCCAGGTTGAGTTGGACCTGAGATAAGGTCTCCATTAGGATGTGGAACTGGTGTACGAGGGGATTTCATGGATCCTAAAAAATTACTAAGGCTCCCTTTAATATTTTTCCTCTATCATGAAGTGGGTCATTTACAAGCCAACTGCTTGAAAGCTTCAACCAAGATTCCTTTCATAAAACTCTGGAATTTTTTTTTTTTGGATTCGTCTACTGACACCAACCTCTCTTCAAAAGGGCTTCCAGCTTTATATAAAAAGATCCATCCTCAAGTTGTTGAAGGATACACGGCTCAGTCCTTGGAGGGACACTGGTAAGCACGTTCGTTACCGTGGTATTTCCCCTATTTCCTTTGGCTCTTTATCTATGAATAAGTCCTTGAATACTCCCCCTTTAGAGGATATTCAACATGTGGAAAAATTTTAGGCCCTTATGCCCTCTCCTCTCACTGATTCTCTCGAGTATCTCCTTTACTCACCCATCTTTTTTTGCCTCTCCTATTGAGTCTCAAAACCCTTTCTTGAAGCCCTGTCCTGATCCCCTCCCCGTTGACTCTACAAATTCAAAGTCTATCCATTGTTCTTTATCCTCTATTCTGGAGACAAAAGTTTACAATATCAAATCCTCTAAAAGGATCAAGGATGTGTTCTCCTCAAAAGGAGGACTTGCACCAACCCCAATGCCCGTGTCACCGATAGGTAGAAAATATTTTCTTTTGAAAGCATAACAAAAATCCATCTTGGAAATTCAAATGGACATTCAACATGGCAATAAATCCACCATATCCGGGGCCCTTAGAGTAGGAAAATCCCCCAAAATGGTTACCCCATGATTTGTATGTCTTTCAATTCCAGAAGGGTTGGGGGCGCCCATAAACAATTGGCCCTCAAAAGACTCTTCAGAGTCATCAACCCAAACTTAATTTTGATTCAGGAAACTATTACTACCTGAAATAAGGCTCGTCAAATCTTTAACCTTGGTTAAAAGGTTGGTCCTTTGCCACTTTGGACTCTAAGGGTCAATCATGAGGTTTATTACCAACTTAGAGCCCCTTGCTTAAAGCATAAGCTAATTCCTTCTACACATCGACAATCTCTGTTGATTAGGGAGTGAAAGAATTGGGTAAGCACCTGGAAAGTTTGAATGCTTATATTGCCTACGCTGGTAGGAAATAATTTCGGGAATATATCGAAGATTCAAGTGTTCTGGATGCTCAATCTCTTCTTCTTGGAGGAGACTTAAACTTCACTTTATCCACCATGTAGGTGTGGGGAAATAATCCCAAGCAAGATCCTCTTGTGGGTTTCTTCTCCTCCTTATTTGAAAAGCACAAGTTGATAGATATTGACCCAATAAATTTCTCTCCTACATGGAGGAATTTAAGGAAAGGAGAGGAAGCAGTATCCAAAAGGTTGGATCGCTTTTTTGTCTAAGAAGATATTTTTGAAACTTATTTCTTATTAAAAAAATGGGTGGAGGTCAGCGAAAGCTCCAACCATCTTCCCATATCCATTAAACTTGAAACCGATTATAGGAAGTCGACACCCCCCCTCAAATTCAACAATGCTTGGCTTCTTGAGGATGATAATAATAAATTAATCAAAGACACATAGATTCATTTATGCCAAGACTCTCCTCTTTCTTTCATGTCCCAATTTTCCAGAAATATCTATAGAGTCAAATCGGTTACAAAGAAATGGATTCCCTCACACAAAGAGAGAGTTCAATCCAATCTCAGGAATACCAAATCAGAGATAAGTAGAATTTATTCAAACAGTGAATTTGTGTTTTTTTAGATGATGAAATAAATAATATTAGACAACTCGAAGCTCCCTGACACGGGACACTCAAGAAGGAGGAAATATCAACGAGATTAAAAAGTCGTGCGATCTGGATTCATGAAGGGGATCACAACACCAAATTATTTCACTAATTCGTAAATCACAGCAAAAACATTAATATTATATGGGAGATCAAGAAAATAAATGGTGATATGGAAACATCTCACATAGATATTGCTAAGGAGGAATAAAAAAATTTAGATCCCTCTTCAAGGATCCCCCGGGTTTCCAAATTCAAGACATCCTTTACATTATAAAAAAAACTCCTTGTCTAGTTACTGAAGATATGAATGTCATTCCAGAGAAGGATATAACCCCGTAGAGGAAATTCAAAAGGTTATGAGCTCAATAAAGAAGGGAAACAACCCTAGTACAAACAGACTTACGGTGAAATTTTACAAAGGGTTCTTTGACCTTGTTAAGGGTGATATTACGAATTCAGGAAAAATTTACAATGCACTTAATTCAACCTTTATCACTCTTATCCCTAAGAAGTTGGAAGTAGTATCTTTTTATGACTTTAGACCCATATCGTGCTGCAACATTGTGTACAAGATAATTTCGAAGCTAATAGCCTCAAGGATTAAGCCGATTCAAAACAATATTATCTTAGTGGAGAAATTTTGCTTCCTACATCAAAGCCAAATTCATGATGCGATCTCATTAGTGCAGGAAACATTACACTGTTCAAAGTTATATAGATCAAACATAGCCATAATCAAGTTTGATTTATCAAAGGATTTTGATAGAGTCAGTTGGAATTTAACAAGGTTGGTCATGCTGCAGTTAGGCATTAGCATTTCCATCATAAATTGGATCTTTGGTTGCATCGAATTGACTTCTTTTTCCCTTCTTATTAATGGCATGCCTTCCAAGTTTTTTTTTCCTTAGAACGAGGTTTAAGGAAGGGATGCTCACTCTCGCCTTTTCTTTTTCTTCTAATTTTTGATGGCCTTAGTACTCTCATGAAGGAATCCAAATCTAAAGGGGATCTATGTGGGCTCATCTCCTCTTCATCGATGACATGCTTCTATTCACTTTTGAAAGAGGAGAATTCCACGTGCTCAAACAAATTTTAGATAGTTTTTGTGTGGAAACTAGGAGGATCATCAATTTAGATAAGTCATATCTTATTACCTCTTTTCTATATGATAACTCGAAAAGGTTGGCGGTTTATATTTTTCCTTTTCCAAAGAAGACTTTGGATGAGGACTTCAAATACCTTGGTTTCCTTATAAAACCTGATGATTATCATTATTATGATTGGCTTTGTTTTTTCCACAAAATTGAATCCCACATAGATCTTTGGGTTAACATACTGTTATCCAGGGGTGGCAAACTTGTGACCATTAATTTGTCCTAGAAAGTATCTCATTTTACTAGGCCTCCTTATGAAATCCCAAAAGGAATTTTGACGAAAAAATCAGAAAAAGTTGTTTTAAATTCCTTTGGTCGGGACACCATTCAGAAAGCATACCGCTAGTAAGATGGAAGCAAATTGCGACGCCCAAGCATATGGGAGGACAGGGATTAAAAAACCCGTTTCTTTTCAGCCAATCACTAGCGGTTAAGTGTCTTTGGTTTCTTACCCATAACTTTGCCTTATGAGGACGCATTATGACCTCAAAATACCTTGAAGGAAAACTAATGGAGGAATGGTATTTAGTCCCCAACAAAATAAAAAAAAAGGATTCAATCATTTGGAAGGCTCTCGCCAGGGATTTTGATCTTGTAGGTAACTTGACTATTTGGAAAGATGGGAATGGATCCAAGATAAAAATTGGTGAAGATCCATGCATGGGAGATAGGGACAACTTCAGGCTCTCATAGACTATGAAGTATTCTCCAAACGAGGCCAATATATTTAAGTTATCCAACACTAAGTCACGGTATCCCGTTTTGTAGGGAAGATTGACTTAGAAATCAGCTGAAGCCCTGGGTTTGCAAGACAATGAGGCTACCGAAATGAATGGGTTTATATCTTGCCTATGTTCAAATTTTATCCATTTAAATGATGTCGAGGAATCATACATCCTTGTCTGTTCCAAAATATCAATAGGTTCTTTCATTACCAAGCTTGATTATTGTCTCAATGGACTTGTCCTTGCAAGGAAATATCACATGATGGTGGAAATATTTATGGAAACATCATGGTCCCCTAAAATGAAAAATTATTTTCTGGCTTGCACTCAGCAATAAACTCCTCACCTCGGACAATCTCTTAAAAAGAGGTTGGGAAGGCCCAAACTGTTGTATGCTTTGCCATAAAAATGAAGAATCAGTCTAAAGCTATTGTAAACTTGGTATTGGAAGAGCAACAAATAATCATAGAAAATTGCTTGCAATCTCAAATCTTCTTGACTTAGCAAGGGAAGTTGGTATCAAAGATTTGGACATATTTGAGGATTCAATGGCAATAATTGATTGGTGATTGGGAGACTCACATGACATTTTATACTAGTATAACACAAAGCTAGAGTTAGGCTTGCAAGAGAGAAGACACTACTGGATTTGGATGTCTCGAACCATGCTTGTAGGAAGGTTTTTTGCGTTGGTCTAGTGTGGATTTTAACATTGGTCTAACATCCGTGGATAAATGTCACATAATAGACGTTACTAAGCATGGAACTAACATGGATTACTACTTGCTTTTTTTACAATTTAGCTCATAAAAGCGTGGATAGAGTGTCAGTTTGTTGTCAGATCCACGTCGAAAAAGCGACGTTAGCTAATGTAGAACAGATGTTGGTTTAACATCCGAAAAGATACATCCCAACATGGATCTAATGTTGGATAGACATTCTAAAAGATACGTACCAATGTGGATGTAACATTGATTAATCATCTGAAAAGCTACGTTTTCGATGTGGACCTAATGTCGGTTGTACATCCAAAAAACTACATTTTACAATGTGCAACGAACGTCCAAAAGGCTACGTTTTACAACATTGAATGAACGTCAAGTATCCTATAAATATTGAATGTTAACGCTATGCGACTGATGTTTGACCCACATAAGTCAAACATCGGTTAAACATCCGATAAGCCATGCTTATAAATGGCTTGAACAAAAAAAATGTGGATGTAATGTCCAAGTCCCATCAAATGAATGTCGGTAAACCCATATATAATCGACGTTTATAAAGTCGTGTTTATAAAGTCTCTTCAAATGAACGTCAGTAAACATCCAAAAATCCACGTTTATAAATGGCTTGAACAAAAAAAGTGGATGTAACATCCAAGGATCATCAAATGAACGTTGATTAGCCTGTTAAGAGTGGACATTAGAACTATGCAACCTACATTCAACCCATGCTACTCATACATCAAACTAGCATCGATTATACGTTACCCTCTAATATTATACATTACAGTCCTAAATCAATTTTAACACAATATACTATAAACGAGAACTATATACAAAAAATGAGAACTTTAGCGATAAAAATTCATATTTTTGCGTAAAAAACACCAAAAAACAACCCTAGTATCACTCGTTTTCTGGGGGGGCTAAAATTACGACTCTTTGGTAACCCTGAGTGGTGTCGTTGCAATTGAAACCCTAAATCAACCCCCTAATTGAAAACATGCCTCCTAGAATCACCCTAATTTTTATTCGAGGTTAAAATTTAAAAACAATGACTTTAAGTTTTTTTTTTAAAGTGAAAAAATATATAAAAAGAAAATTAAAAAAAAACAAAAAATATTTACAACATCTTAAAATTTATAAACAAAAACTTAAAAAAATATAAAACAAAATGTACAAAACAATTATAAAAAAAAAGGAAAAATTAAAAATAAAAATGAACGAAATCTTAAAAAATGTGAAAAAGTAACTTAAAAAAATAAATTAAAATTTATTAAAAAAAATTTAACATATTTGAAAAAAAATAAAAAAAAAACTTGAAAAACATAATTTAAAAAAAAACTAATTTTTTTAAATTAACAAAAACTTTGAAAAACATAACCAAACACTTAAAATTTAAATTTTATTTAAAAAAAAAACTAAATCTACCCTCCCCCTCCCTCTCGCCTCCCCCCTTCCCTTCCCCCTCTACCCTTCCACTTAGTTCCCCTCTCCCTCCTCCTCCCCCGGTCCTTGGGCGAACCTTTGGGAACATGGGGGAGTGACACATCATGTTGCCCCTTGGGCATCCCTATGGCTGCACGAGGGAGCAGACCCTCCCCCTCTACTCGTCCACTAGCTCCCCCTCCCACGACCCTTGGGCGACCCTTTGGGAACATGAGGGAGTGACACATTGTGCCGTCGCTTGGGCGTCCCTTTGGGATCATGAGGGAGCGATGTCGTCCCTCCCTCATGCACCTAAAGGGATTCCCAAGGGACGGGGGAGGGGGAGGGGGAGGGCTAGTGGGGGGGGGGAGGGGGAGGGGGAGGGGAGAGGGAGGGGGAGATGGGGGAGGGGGAGCAGGGGAATAGGGAGTGGGGGGAGGGGAGGGAAGAGAGGGAGGAGGGGTTGGGGGCATATGTTTTTTTTTTTTTCAAATTTTAATATGGTTTATAAATTTTAATTTTTTTTTTAAATTGAAAAAAAAATAGTTTTTATTTTGAAAAAATCATTTTATTTTTTCTAATACATCTTAATTTTTTTTTAACATTTTTTTCTATTTTGTTCAATTAGTAGTTGTTTTTTTTACATTTATTATTATTAAATTTTTTTGATTTTTTAAAAAACTTTCTATTTAGAAATTTTTTATTGGTCTCTCATTTGTCCCCCACTTCCCCTCCCTCTATTACCTTCTGAATGTGTAATCTTTGTGGACCTATAAGATCTTTATGCATCATCAACATTGTATCTTCTTCTCACAAAGTGTTTATCTCTCTATTATGTAATGAGCTTAATCGAAACACATACCTTTTAATTGTCTATGAACCCCTTCATGATATACATCATTTTTGGAAAGAAATATGCTCTAATAGGATACTTCATTCCCCCAACCTCATTTCCTGGAGAGGGAGAGATATTTAAATCTAATCATGTTGAGTGAAAAATGGTAGGGCCAAAATGTTGGAATCAACCCTATATAGGACTTCCTTTGGGCACCCTTCACCTTTCAATTTTAATTTTCTCACACACCTTGAATATGTTCAAATGATCATCGCAACTTGGAGACCACTCTTAGTGAATCAAGGAGGTCTAATGGTTCAATTTCAAAGGAACCCGATTAACATAAAAGGGACCTGAAAGGAGTTGTGCAAGGAGAATTTTCAGGACTCGTCAAGAAGGCTCACATATGTGGAATAACAAATATCTTCCCACCATGATCATGCATTTACATGTAGCCATCCCTATCAAAATCAATAGAGATTTTCTCAACTGGATAAATACTACCATACTTTAGTTGCATGGGAAGAAGCACAATGACACTTGAAAAGTAGAACCATATGGTTACAGGAGGGGGACCAAAATACTTCCTATTTCCATAAACAAGTTACTTCCTAGAAGGATTTCAACTCTATCTATAGGATTAAAGATCAAAGGGGTACTACCATATGTGAAACCTTTGACTCCATTAATAATGTGGGAATACATATTTACTATAAGGATCTCTATTCTCAACCTCCCTAAGAAACACTAGAGGTATATTGGTTGTGGCTTCTTCTTTCCCTAACATGATTGATGAAGATACAAATAACTCATTGGAATCAACATATCTCAAGGAAGAACTCAAGAAGGCCCTCCAAAATATGAAAATGACCAGTCTCTCGAACTTGATGGTTTCCCTATAGAATTTTATATAGGCTCATGGGACTTAATCAACCAAGATTTGTGCTTGATTCTAAATCTTTCAAGAAAATAAGGATTCTCGGCAACCATCCTAAGCTAATCAATACTTCCCTTTTCGATCACTTTCATCCTATTAATTTGTGTAATAACATCTACAAAATCATCTCCAACATCATAGCTTGTTGACTAAAGCATACCTTCTCTGACCATATCTCAAGAGAGAAAATGCATTTCCATGATGGGAGAGACATTCAAAATGCAATTGACACAACCCAGGAGGTTCCACATTTAGTAAAAACCCTAAGGAAAAGGCCCTTCATTGCAAAGATTGACCTCTAAAAATATTTTAAAATGACCATATGGGAATACATTCATCTATTTCTCATTTAGTTTTGTTTCAATTGGAAACGTATAGGTTGGATAGAAGCCTCCATCTCCTCAACATCCTTTGTCATTCTCATTAATTATTTGTCCACTCAATTCTTCCAACCCTCCTAGGGAATTTTCCAATAATTCCTTTTGTCCCCCCTCCTCTTCTTAATCATCACAAAAGGTCTTAATAGGCTTATAACTATTGAACTTCACTCAGGAAAAATAAAATTTGTCAAAATGTCTAAGAGACTACACATCACCCACCTAATGTTGTTTATATTTGCTTCTCTTTGGAAATTGATTCTTACAATAAATAAAGGATATTGATATTTTATTCTTAGCATATAGTATGGAAATAAATAGGGCCAAATCCTTCATTTGTTTGGACCATGTCCCCCGGCTTCACCTAGCCATGATAAAAAAACTCTTCACTCTCATTGACCATGATTTTGAGTTGAAATTTTCTTACTTGGGTTTTCATCTAGATCCTAACAATTACTAGATCGAAGGCTAGGTTTGGTTCATTGACTAGGTTAAAGAAACAATATACCATTGGACCCATCAATAGATCTCTAGAGTTGGCATGATAATTTTGATTAGAAGTGTGCTCCATGCCATCCTTTTCCACTGGCTAGCTCTACCGTCCCCCCTTAAACAACATTATCACTCATTAGATAGATATGCTTCAAATATATATAGAAAGGAAACAAAGACAATGGAGGCTTGACTCTTGTCTCTTGGGAAATCCTTTCACAACCATAATATACCAAAAGATGGGGTATCAAACATATTAACATATTATCTTTAATATTGATTGCAAAAGACACATGGAAACTCATAAAGACAATAGGTACTTGACAAGAGGTCTTATATAAAAAAAATATATTGCCCCAATGTCTCTAGAGGATTGGATTTGAGACCCACATAAACAAAATCAAGGATGGTCTAACTTTTGGAAAGCCCTCATAATATTGGACAATATCCTTATTCATCACATCTCCAATAAGATCAAAAATAGTTTAAGGGTAAGAATGAGAAAAGGTAAATATGTAGGCCATCATTTGGTATACTCCATGCCTATCTAGCTAGAGGATTCCCTATGATAAAGACACCTCCATGATCTATGTCAAACATCTGCAGACATCATCTCCCCAATACAAATATAGTATAAAGCTTAGTATATTGAACCATATGGTTTAATTGGGTAGTAACGAATAGATTTTATAAACCATCTCCTCAAAGATGGAATTCATATCAAAGTGGAATAGGAATACTTGATATGGGAAGAAAAGATAGCCTTTGGAAGATATAGTGTAAAAAATGGAAATAGAATACACTTTCCCGCCAACACTTTTGAAACATGTCAGTGGTGGTGAACCAAACTTTGCAAAGTTGAGCTTCCCCTCAAAGACTATTCTCTTTGCCTGGATATCTACCAGCCTAGATCCAAATCCTAGGCTCTATCAAGCGTCGAGCGGGATCAAATCTTCGAGGTGCAAACCCCTCAGGTATTGCACTCAAGGAGCTATTCAAGGAGAGGTATTGCACAAAGTAAAAAATAATCAAATAAATATGCATCTTATCTTTAAATCTTACTTCTTTATTTTATTCCATTGATTATTTTACTTGTTTTTTTTACTCGACAAACTTACATGATCTCCCTCATATTTACTTTTTACTTTGTATTATTCTTTTTTGTTTATGGCCGACATAATATTTATTACTTTTTACTTTGTATTATTTTTTTTTTGTTTACTTTGTATTATTTTGTTACTCGACAAACACTCACATGTTACAAGATCTCCCTCATATTTACTTTTTACTTTGTATTATTCTTTTTTGTTTATGGCCGACATAATATTTATTACTTTTTACTTTGTATTATTCTTTTTTGTTTACTTTGTATTATTTTGTTACTCAACAAACTCGACAAACACTCACATGTTACAAGATCTCCCTCATACTGGGATGTAGAGCGCCTCTCGGCGCAATAAGAGGTTTTTTCCTAACCTAATAAATTTTGAAAAGATGAGGTTGGAAGGGAGGAAACATATGCCCCCTCTATGGGGAACACGAATAATATATCTCCCATTTGTTGGTCCATGCCTTTTCATAAGAGAACTATGGGTTGCATCCTATAGACCGAGCATACAACCTAAACAATGGTTAGCAAACAATATCCAATCATCATTGGACAATTGGATAAATCTAACAAAAGGAGAAAACACATGGCTAACATGAGAATTTATATGGTCCACCTGGATGGCTAGAAATGAAACTATATTTCAAAACAAATAATTAAATATATACATAGTTTTTACAAGTTGAAATATGTCGAGAGGATTCAAATGGATCCATAATGCCCAAAAACCTCGAGGCTCATAGTACATCACAACTATGACCTTATACATGCCCAATGATATGTTGATGGGGTTTTGTGGGTAAATCCTAGACTTAATGGAGAGGGGAATTGGTTGATTTTACCAAACTATTCAAATTTGTTTTTTAAACTTGGTATCAGGAGAGCAACAAACAATCACACATAATCACTTGCAATATTAAGTCTGCATGACTTAGTAAGGGAAGTTAGTATAAAATATTAGGACATATGTGAGGATTCAATGGTAATCATTGGTCAGTGATTGGGATACACATAACATTTTGGACTATAACATGAAACTAGAGTTAGGGTTACATAATAGAAGACCAAAAGTTTCCACCACATCTCTTTCAAGCACATATACATAGATGTAAATGTTGAGATAGATGCATTAGCGAAAGAAGTGGTATCCATAACCCTAGGCCTATTGCAGATAGAACACTGAGTGTATGGATACTCCATGCCACTCTCTAAATACCTATTTTGACACTTTTGGATGTAGAGGTGAAGCTAATTAGTTAAATAACCCCTCTCAACAAAGTTTTTTTAACTAAGTTTTTGTTGGGTGAGGAGTATTGTTTCTCAATTAAAAACTATCACCTACACAATCTTGTTGGAAGACTTCTTGTTTTAGACCTATTGCTATTATTTTTTATTATATTTGAACATATGTTGATCAATCTATGAAGACTAAATAGACAACCCTAAAATAGAAGTTAAGGTTCCAAGTTAAGAAGTTCTTCATAAAGTGCTCTTTTTTTCAAAAAAAATGAGTAGACTTTTTCATATATATATATATATATAATGTTTGATTTTTTTTTTTAATATTTTGATTTATAAATATGCACATTACACATGAAAATCATATAAAATGAGAACACAATCAGTGATGTGCTCGAGGGAAGTTTCTTGTTGAGTACTTAGATGAGGATTTCAGTGCGAGTGAATTTCCTCAGTATTTTCAAGCACCTTGTGGTTTCATACTCTTATTGCAATATTATTAGTGTTTTAGTAGACGATTCTCTCAAAAGACAAGAATGTACACATACCCTTAAGTTCAAACAGGTTCTTTGTGTTAGAAAAACAGGATCGCAGAGCAATAACAATAAACAGAAATGCAAATATAATCACATAAACAAATTACAAGAGAGACACAAATATATCGTGGTTCACCCAACTTGGGTTACGTCCACACTGAAGTTGCCAGTCCTTATTATTATTTCGTCCAGCAAAGTGAAGGGATACAACCTGCAGCACAACCGCTGCACTTCCTCTTCACTGTCTCACCGTCTCTTTTCTGATCTCAGAGATATTTACAATGTATAAAACCTAATACATCAACCCTAGCAGTGTTACAATGAGTTTCTTTTATAAGGGAAATACAATGGGAAAATACCACGGGTTACCCAAAACCATGGGCCTGAAATCTGTTAGCGAAACAACCCAAAAATTTCCTTCGGGGGCTACGCCCCCGAACCCCCTGAGTGTCGGGCCGGGATCATAACCAAACCTAGGGTTCAAACACGGTTCAATCATCATCTATGAGATTGGAATATCTGGCTCCACAACCAACAACTCCACCGCTACTGTACTTGCTGGAACTTGGACTTGGCAACTTTATCATCTTCACCTTCATGCTAGAAGGCCAACTGAAACCGAGCAGGAACTCAGTTTCTCTCTGGTCACTACCTTTGTGAACATGTCTGTAGTATTCTGGTTATTATGTATCTTTTCCAGCTTCAACAGTTCATCTTCCAGAACAGAGCGTATGAAATGGTACTTGAGCTGTATATGTTTAGTCCTGGAATGGAATGCTGAGTTCTTTGTAAGATGAATGACACTCTGGCTATCACTATACAACCTGCTATCCTTCTGCTTCTTACCCACTTCCTCCATAAACCTCTACAACAAAATCATCTCTTTACTAGCCCCTGTAACAGCAACATACTCTGCTTCCGTTGTTGAAAGTGTAACAACCTTCTACAGTATCAAAATACAACTTACTGTTGTTCCACCTACAGTAAACAGATACCTTGTGGTACTCCTCCTTCTATCCTTATCACCTGCCATATCTGCATCAACATATCCCTGTAAAACAGTGTCTGAACCTCCAAAACATAATTCCTGAGTGGTGGTACCTCTCAAATACCTGAGAATCCACTGTACTTCCTTCTAATGTTCTTTACCTGGATTGTTCATATATTTGCTCACAACTCCCACTGCTTGTGCAATATCTGGTCTTGTGCACACCATGGAATACATCAAGCTGCCAACTGCTGATTGATAGGGAATCTTGGACATGTAATCTGTCTCTTCCCGTGTCTTGGGACACATTTCCTTACTTAGACTGAAATGGCTGGCCAAAGGTGTACTTACTGGTTTTGCATTCTGCATTCTAAACCTCTCCAACACCTTTTGTATGTACTCACTCTGAGACAATGTCAATTTGCGATTTTTCCTGTCTCTTGTTATTCTCATACCAAGAATTTGCTTTGCAGACCCAAATCCTTCATCGCAAATGAATTTGCTAGCTTTCTTTTGAGTACATTTATATCATGCATGTTAGACCCTGCAACAAGCATGTCACCACATACAATAACAAGATAATATATCTTTCATTGTCTAGCTTCTTGAAATAAACACAGTGGTTAGAATGACATCTACTATAACCTTGTTCTGTCATAAACCTGTCAAATTTTAAATACCACTTCCTTGGAGCTTGCTTCAAGCCATACAAACTCTTTTTCAACCTGCATACCAAGTTCTCCTTACCTTAGACCTCATACCCTTGTGGCTGCTGCATATATATCTCTTCCTCCAAATCCCCATGGAGAAATGCTTTTTTTACATCTAACTGTTCAAGATGCAAATCTTCTACCACCACTAGACTTAAGATAGTCCTAATTGAAGTCATCTTAACAACAAGAGGAAATATTTCATCAAAATCTATACCTTTCTTCTGTGCAAACCCCTTTACAACAAGTCTCGCCTTGTACCGCTTATTCCTTCCTTTTTCTTCCTTCAACCTGTAAATCCATTTGTTCTGCAATGCTCTTTTACCAGCAGGAAACTGAACCAAATCCCAAGTCTGGTTTCCTACCAATGAGTCCATCTCCTCATTCATGCCTTGCTCCCACTTCTTTCTAGTTTCCACCTGCATTGCTTCTTCATAACATCCTGGTTCACCAACATCAGTCATCAACAAATAATACATTGAAGGAGAGTATCGTTCAGGGAGTCTACTTACCCTGGTAGATCTTCTTGCAGTTGCAAGAGTTTCAGATACTTGCTGTTGTTCTTGATTTTCTGGCACTTTTGGAACTTCATTTTCTTGAATTTCATCAAGTACTATGTACTCTATGGTTTCCTTTTCCTGTTTCTTTCCCTGCAACTGATCTTTATACATGACCTTTTCATTGAATATTACATCTCTACTTCTGATGATTTTGTTATTTTCATAATCCCATAAGCGATAACCAAATTCATCAACCCCATATCCAATAAAGGTACATTTCTTGGATTTAGCTTCAAGCTTTGTTCTCTTTTCTTTATCAATATGGACAAATGCTTCACAACCAAACGTTCTCAGAAATGAGTAGTTTACCTTTTTAGCTGTCCATGCCTCCTCTGGAATACCACCATCCAAAGCACTTGAAGGTCCTCTACTTATTAAATAAACAACAACATTTACAGCATCCGCCCAAAACTGTAAGGGCAACCCTGAATGCAGTCTCATACACCTTGCACGCTCCATGATAGTTCTGTTCATCCTTTCTGAAACACCATTAACTTGTGGTGTTCCTGGGACTGTCTTCTCTCTACGAATCCCATGGTATGAGCAGTAACTATCAAACTCCTTGCCGCAGTACTCACCTCCATTATCAGATTTGAGACACTTCAACCTTTTTCCTGTCTCATTCTCAACCAAAGCTTTCCACTTCTTAAAAGTAGCAAACACATCATATTTCTGTATAATGCAATAAACCCAAGTTTTCCTAGTTGCATCATCAATAAATGTAACATAATAATGAGATCCACCAAGAGATTGTACCTGAGCCGGTCCCCATACATCAGTATGCACAAGCTCTAACTTTTCATTCTTCTTCTGTTTCCCAACCCTGAGAAATTTGACTCTCTTCTGTTTTCCATAAACACAGTTCTCACAGAATTCCAAACTTACCTGCTTCAAATCTGGAAGCAACTTCCTTGAATGGAGAATCTGCATCCCCTTCTCACTCATGTGGCCAAGCTTATGATGCCACAATGCTGTATCTGTTCCTGTGGAAGCTAAAGAGATAGAATGGTCAGTATTATGAGGACATAAATACAACGTACCTACCCCATCTCCTTTTGCTATAACCATTGATTCTTTAGTGATCTTCCACCACTTTTCTCCAAATGTAGATACACAGCCGCCATCTCCCAACTGCCCTGTTGAAATCATATTTCTTTTCATAGCAGAAATATGCCTTACATCTTTCAACAGTCGGTCAGTTCCATTCTTAACTTTTATCCATATCTTACCCATTCCAACAATTTTACATGGCTCATCATCACCTAATAAAACATGTCCAAAATCGCCTGGAACATAATCATGAAAGTATTTCCTATGGGGTGTAGCATGACATGAAGCCCCTGAATCTACTACCCAAGAATCACTAGTATTATCTAATGCAAGAATCAAAGCATCTTGTAACACATCACCTGCTACATTTGCTTCCTGGGTAGTTTCCTTCTGTCCATCTCCTTTCTTCTTTAGAGATCTGCAATCTTTTTTCAGATGTCCTTTCTTTCCACAGTTCCAGCACTCTATCTTTCCCAGTCTGGACTTGGATCTGCCCGTTTTAGACTTGCCACGATTACCTTGGCTCTTTCCTCTCTCCTTTTGTCTTCCCTTGCTCTCCATGGTCAATGCATTACCTGATGTCTCACCTGTGCTTTTTCTTCGCATTTCCTCGCTAAGAATAACACCAATAACATCATCAAATTTCAAGGTGTTTGAACCAGAGACAGAGTTACTTACAGCCATGACCAGGCTATTCCATCTTTCTGGTAATGAACACAAGATTAGAAGATCCCTAACCTCATCATCAAAGTTCACACTTACAGAACTTAGTTGATTTGTAACCGTATTAAACTCATTTAAATGATCAGTAATAGATCCACCTTCAGACATCTTCATATTAAATAAACGCTTCATTAGAAATACCCTATTGGAGGCCGAGGTTTTGTCATACAGCTTACCCAATGCGCTCATCAAACCCTCCATTGTCGTTTCTTTTGAGATATTGAAAGCCATCGACGAAGCCAGGTTCAGCCGTATTGTTCCCAGAGCCTTTCTGTCAAGAACCTCCCATTCTTCGTCCTTCATAACCGCCGGCTGCTTTGCTCTTCCTCCCAATGGTAGGAATAGATCCTTCTGGTACAAATAGTCCTCCATTTACATCTTCCATAACTGGAAGTTTTGGCCGTTAAACTTCTCGACCTTAAACTTTCCTTCTTCTGCCATTGCTCTCACTCGAACCAGGAACCCTAGCTTCCTGCGGGTTTATCTGCCAAATAGACCTTTGGCTCTGATACCAATTGTTAGAAAAATAGGATCGCAGAGCAATAACAATAAACAGAAATGCAGATATAATCACACAAACACATTACAAGAGAGACACAGATATATCGTGGTTCACCCAACTTGGGCTACGTCCACACTGAAGTTGCCAGTCCTTATTATTATTTCGTCCAGCAAAGTGAAGGGATACAACCTGCACCACAACCGCTGCACTTCCTCTTCACTATCTCATCGTCTCTCTTCTGATCTCACAGTTTTTTACAATGCATAAAACCTAATACATCAACCCCCTGAGTGTCGGACCGAGATCATAACCAAACCTGGGGTTCAAACATGGTTGAATCATCATCTATGAGACTGGAAGATCTGGCTCCACAACCAACACTTTGCAATATATGGTTTTTTTCAAGGTAAAAATTCCATATATTTGTGTATTCCCAAATCTTATCCACTATTTTACAATATAATCAACTTAAAAAATATCGTATTTTTTTTATGAAAATAATAAATATATAAATATTTATAAACACACACACCTTTTAGTATTTTACAAAAGTAAAATTAAAATAAATTTATATTACTTTATTTATTAACATTATAATTTGGTTGACTATTTCTGCGAGACACAAGCCCATTTCCTTCGTCGTCACTCTGCCATGGAATACCTTGTTCATTATCGATGACTTCTCCCCATTGAAGTTTATCAACTTCACCAAGACACAAGTGGAGCACCTATAAATCATCTTGTATATATGAATAACTTGTACCATCTAATTATACTTATTAAATTTACTTTAAAATCTTTCACTATACATACAATGTTTACTCACATATCCTTAAATAATTGTTTAAATCAATCCATAGTCCAATCTCCTAAAAAGACAAATCTAACCATGATTTAACCATAATTGATTTGCATATCCTTAAATAATTGTTTAAATCAATCCATATTACAATCTCCTAAAAAGACAAGTCTAACCATGATTGATATGTTTTTTACATTGCAAATATAAGTTCAATATAAATAAGATAGGATAGTTTTGTCAATATAAATAAGATAGGATAGTTTTGTCATTTTGCTTGTTGCGTAGCGTTTCTTATCCATAAAATTAAACTAGATGCTAAAAGGTCATGCAATGTAAATAGTTATGAGTTCATTCTTATTTTTTTATCGACATATCTTTCATAATTGCTTTACACTTTCATTTAAAAAAGTATATACATATCTTGCATTTTATTATTTATTATTTTTATTAACATTCCTATGCATTTTCTAAGATAAATATTAATTTTTAAAGAACAAAAAATTGACAATAAGTAGAATATATAAGGATAATTTTTATCTCCCTTTCAAACTAATTGTTTAAGTAGAATATATAAGGATGATTTTGATCTCCCTTTAGTAAAGTGAAAAGATCCCAAACTAATTGTTTAAGTAAAGTGAAAAGATTCCATAGTCAGATCACAAAATACATCTCATTGTTATTTATTATTTGTTTATTTGACCTAAACATAAAGTGAAACCCACCCTAGTTCCAAAACATGAAGGGAACGTTAAAGAGATTCAAATGTCATGCTTGTTGGCATTCATGTGATTATCCTTTCAACAATGATGTTCCCACTATTATATTGTATTAATATATGTCCCTTCTAATCGAGAGGCAAATATGAATACATTGCGATAATCAATCCTCTTCGAAAACACCCAGAAATCACATCACAAAACAAATTATTATTGTAAGTACATTGAATTCCTTAATCACATTGGATAAGGCATTTCTTTTGGAGCCTTTGGAGGCTATCTCTTTGTTACTTAATCTCTATCAAACTCCAACTATTAGTTTATGAAGAAACATCCAACCGGTCTTTGTTGATTTGTGTTGTTAAGGTCATGCCAAGCGTCTTTGTGTCATCGTTTGTTCTTGAGATTCTCTTACTCAACCAGTGTTTGTTGATTTGTGTTTTTAAGGCAATGATAGATTGTCTTTATGCCAATTACTAGTTTTTTTTGTTTTTACTAAGAAGAAACAACCATAAGCGATAACCAAATTCATCAACCCCATTTGTATCTTTCATAACTGGAAGTTTTGGCCGTTAAACTTCTCGACCTTAAACTTTCCTTCTTCTGCCATTGCTCTCACTCGAACCAGAAACCCTAGTTTCCTGCGGGTTTATCTACCAAATATACCTTTGGCTCTGATACCAATTTTTAGAAAAACAGGATCGCAGAGCAATAACAATAAACAGAAATGCAGATATAATCACACAAACACATTATAAGAGAGACACAGATATATCGTGGTTCACCCAACTTGGGTTACGTCCACACTGAAGTTGCCAGTTCTTATTATTATTTCGTCCAGCAAAGTGAAGGGATACAACCTGCAGCACAACCGCTACACTTCCTCTTCACTATCTCACCGTCTCTCTTTTGATCTCACAGATTTTTACAATGCATAAAACCTAATACATCAACCCCTTGAGTGTCGGGCCGGGATCATAACCAAACCTGGGGTTCAAACACGGTTGAATCATCATCTATGAGACTGGAAGATCTGGCTCCACAACCAACACTTTGCAATATATGGTTTTTTTCAAGGTAAAAATTCCATATATTTGTGTATTCCCAAATCTTATCCACTATTTTACAATATAATCAACTTAAAAAATATCGTATTTTTTTTTATGAAAATAATAAATATATAAATATTTATAAACACACACACCTTTTAGTATTTTACAAAAGTAAAATTAAAATAAATTTATATTACTTTATTTATTAACATTATAATTTTGTTGACCATTTTTGCGAGACACAAGCCCATTTCCTTCGTCGTCGCTCTGCCATGGAATACCTTGTTCATTATCGATGGCTTCTCCCCATTGATGTTTATCAATTTCACCAAAACACAAGTAGAGTACCTATAAATCATCTTGTATATATGAATAACTTGTACCATCTATTTATACTTATTAAATTTACTTTAAAATCTTTCACTATACATACAATGTTTACTCACATATCCTTAAATAATTGTTTAAATCAATCCATATTCCAATCTCCTAAAAAGACAAATCTAACCATGATTTAACCATAATTAATTTACATGTCCTTAAATAATTGTTTCAATCAATCCATATTACAATCTCCAAAAAAGACAAGTCTAACCATGATTGATATGTTTTTTACATTGCAAATATAAGTTCAATATAAATAAGATAGGATAGTTTTGTCATTTTGCTTGTTGCGTAGCGTTTCTTATCCATAAAATTAAACTAGATGCTAAAAGGTCATGCAATGTAAATAGTTATGAGTTCATTTTTGTTTTTATCGACATATTTTTCATAATTGCTTTACACTTTCATTTAAAAAAGTATATACATATCTTGCATTTTATTATTTATTATTTTTATTAACATTCCTATGCATTTTCTAAAATAAATATTAATTTTTAAAGAACAAAAAATTGACAATAAGTAGAATATATAAGGATAATTTTTATCTCCCTTTCAAACTAATTGTTTAAGTAGAATATATAAGGATGATTTTTATCTCCCTTTAGTAAAGTGAAAAGATCCCAAACTAATTGTTTAAGTAAAGTGAAAAGATTCCATGGTCAGATCACAAAATACATCTCATTGTTATTTATTATTTGTTTATTTGACCTAAACATAAAGTGAAACCCACCCTGGTTCCAAAACATGAAGGGAACGTTAAAGAGAATCAAATGTCATGCTTGTTGGCATTCATGTGATTATCCTTTCAACAATGATGTTCCCACTATTAATATATGTCAGTTCTAATCGAGAGGCAAATATGAACACATTGCGATACTCAATCCTCTTCGAAAACACCCAGAAATCACATCACAAAACAAATTATTATTGTAAGTACATTGAATTCCTTAATCACATTGGATAAGGCATTTCTTTTGGAGCCTTTCGAGGCTATCTCTTTGTCACTTAATCTCTCTCAAACTCCAACCATTAGTTTATGAAGAAACATCCAACCGGTCTTTGTTGATTTGTGTTGTTAAGGTAATGCCAACCGTCTTTGTGTCATCGTTTGTTCTTGAGATTCTCCCACGGAGAAACACCCATGGCTCTTACTCAACCAGTGTCTAGTGTCTGTTGATTTGTGTTTTTTAGGCAATGCCAGATTGTCTTTATGCCAATTACTATTTTTTTTTGTTTGTTTTTACTATGAAGAAACAATCATATTCCTTTTTAACAAGTCCTTGTTGATTCGTGTTGTTAAAGCAATGACAAGTGTAGTGTGTAGAGATGAATTGTAATCATATATATATATATATATATATTCATCGAGAATCTATTTTATAATAAAATAAGGTGAGGTTTTCAAAATTCTATGTCGCTCTCAATGTTAAAAACTCAATTGAGTGAAACTCAAACAACGTGAGAATGTTTACGCTTAGATTGTCTTGAGGTAACATGCATGCATGAAGACATTCGTCTTAAAAATATAAGGAAAAGCACAAAAACATGCAGAATAATAGAACGTACCTCTGACGAAAATATGATATGCTTTCACCTTAATGGATGGACCTAGAAGTATCCTTACCTGCGATTGACACATTACTAGGTTCCTAGACGACTGCGTATGAAGGAAAGAAAAAAAAAACTACTAGGAACCTAGCAATACCTGCTCCTTACCTTCAATCTAACCCTCCTCTTTTTCGTCGTCTTCGCTTTGTATTTAAAGAGGTGAATGAGGTAGTCGAGATGTTTCGTCTGCCATAAGTAGCTCAAGTGTTTTGAAATGCTTGGTGCTTGGTATACCATAGTCGAAGTGTAGAAAAATGCTCATCATTTAAACGCCAAACTATCTTTTGCATCCCTCTTCAACCTCTAAGATTCAGTTTTCCCATTGATAGAGCTCTCATTTTCTTAAGCTTCTCATAATACAAATGTTGGGATATGGCACGATTATGTTTGAAACCAGCCTAGATCCAAATCCTAGGCTCTATCAAGTGCCGAGAGGGATCAAATCTCCCAAGGTGCAAATCTTTCCTTGAATAGCTCCTTGAGTGCAATACCTGAGCCACCTAATCCTAAGCTCTAAAGTCTCTAGTTTAAGTCTCATATTTACTTTTTACTTTGTATTATTCTTTTTTGTTTATGGCCGACATAATATTTATTACTTTTTACTTTGTATTATTATTTTTTGTTTACTTTGTATTATTTTGTTACTGGACAAACACTCTAAAGTTTCATATTTACTTTTTACTTTGTATTAAAAGTAAAAAGTAAAGTTTGTAGTTTAAGTTTCATAATTCTTTTTTGTTTATGGCTAACATAATATTTACCACCTAATCCTAAGCTCTAAAGTCTCTAGTTTAAGTCTCATATTTACTTTTTACTTTGTATTATTCTTTTTTGTTTATGGCCGACATAATATTTATTACTTTTTACTTTGTATTATTCTTTTTTTTTTTACTTTGTATTATTTTGTTACTCTACAAACACTGGACAAACTCGACAAACTCGATTCACAAGATCTCCCCCATACTGGGCTGTAGAGCGCCTCTCGGCGCAATAACACCTTTTAGTTCCAGGGTTTCGTTAACATCTTCTAACACATGAGGAAGAATGATAACTTTTTATCAAGGAATATTTTAAGAGCCCTCCATAAATTTATGTTTATAATATTTGGGTGAATCCTCTTGGTAAGCAGGAAAATTCAAATTAGTTCGAATACTAATTGATCGATATATATATATATATATATATATATATATATATTTGAATGTTTCATTGAATTATAAAATCTTTGTAAAATCTTGGTGAAGCTTTCACTACATTCTAAAATATTTATAAAATTTTGATGGATCTTTTATTCAATTATAAAATGTTGTAAATTCTTGACATTAAATACAATCAATAAAAATTTAAATTAAAAATATCACATAGAAACTATCTTATAATATATGTATAATAAAAAGATATAATAAATATAAATTGAATTAGTAATTATATTTACAATAAAACTTTACTAAAGTTTTTTATTAATTTTTTTATTGAAACATAAATATTTTTTATGATTTTAATTCCTCCCAGTGATATGGAATATCATATAAAATATTCTAATCCATTATATTAATACTAATAGATATATTTAGAAATTTAAAATTAAATTATTTTCTATTACAAAATATCTAAAATTAATTTAAATTCATCTTATTATAATATTTTTATGAACCAAATATTGTTGTCCAACTATATAGTGTCATCAAATCCACTCATTGAATTTTATGAACCAAATATTATTGACAACTATATAGTGTCATCAAATCCACTCTTTGCACTCATTGAATAAGTTTTACATAATTAAAAAATATTAAATATGATTTGGCTTAACAAAAAAATTATTGAATTAAAAATACAAAAACACGGTATATGGAAAAAAGAAAATGCTAATAAGTAGAATTGAATGCAATGTGTCATTAGCCTCTTTAATTGAAACAATAAAACACTTAAAAAACTAGCAATTACTTTATGTTACAAAATATCTAAAATTAATTTAAATCCATATTATTATAATATTTATACGAACAAAATCTTATTGACCAACTACTAATAGTCATCAAATCTAGTCACTAAAGAAGTTTTTACATAATTAAAAAATATTAAATATGAATTAAAAATACTAAAATGAATTTATCAAATGAAATAAATTTTACATAATTAAAAAATATTAAATATAAATTGAAAATACGAAAATGAATTTATCAAATAAAATAAAGGTTTGTTTTTTATTTTGTTTGTTAAGCTGCAACATTCTATTAATCGTAAAAAGTCAGAAATACATAGGGAGGTACAGTTTGTGGTGGCCTGCGAGAGTGAAGCCACCACCCCAGGAACTCAGAAGGATCATAATGATTATGTTCAAAATTACAAAATCCTTGCCCTGAGTAGGGAGACTAGGGTGTTCCAATAGCATGGCACTATCTGTATAAGCCTATAAAACAATAATCTGACAAACTATGTAGCAAATTATGATAAAAAAGCTGAAAAACATAAGGAGTAATCGGAACCTCCTTAGCTATGTGTTGTAGGTGCATTTGCATCAAGGGGAATCTATTACAGGATTGGACATCCATAATACTCCTCCTCATCTGATTCCTTTACCGGAAGCTTGACAGGAAAAGGCGTAGTCTTTCAACAAGCGGGAGCTGTGGTCCCCTGGTTGCCTCAGACCCGTTTGGACAGAACAGGGCCTGTGGTGGTGGGAATTGGGAAAGTGAACTTCATAGACTCCTTACCTTTCAGCTTGGCAGTGTCCTCAACAGGATCGTTTGCTCCTGCAGCGGTAGGGATGTCTCTGTGCACATTGCGTCCAATTTTGATGTCACGTTGAAGATGTTTGTTGGAAGCATAGGACTGCCAGCAGAAGGTGTTCTCCAGACTCCCAAGCATGGCTTCCATGTTGGACAGGGTGGCCTTCAGGGTATGGGTAGCATGTTTCGTTGTGGCCTAGTCGGTTAGCATGTCCTCCATTAGCGCCCCTAGCATATTCTTCACAATCCAGTACGAATTGATTTTCCTTCCATGGCGTCAAGTGGAAAGGCGGTTAGCCATTACGCATGCTTCCCAATTTTCAATTAGCAGACGAACAGGGATAGTAACCTCCTCCTCGTATCCCTTCTTTGTAGGCTCTGTGTCTCTATGGATGTCGCTCTTCCAAACTTTTCCCCGCGAACCTTTTGGTCGGCCCATAGCAACAAGCCATAATTTTGACCAGGTGGAGGATTCCCAAGAGCGAGCGGGAGGAGCGAGCTTGTGAGTGTCTATGAACAACAAAAGCCGGTGAGCGGGAGGAGCCCAAGTCACAGGGTAGCACAATATGGTGAACATCGCAATATCTCTCCAGGGATGAGAGGTCATTCCTTTTAACAGGATGGAGTAACGATCGGCTGCGGACCTTAATGTTGCACGAAGGAGAGACATGGAGGTGGTGCATAGAGGCCAAGACAAGCCTGGACGAGGTGACATCTCCAACATTGGCCTTAATGGGTCGGGCCTTGAAGTGACCCTTCCCTTAAAATCTCTTCCCCTGCTTCGCCACGGGACCATCTTGTATGCCTAGGTGTCGCAAGATCTAGTGCCTCGGTGTCCCTACCATCCTTGTCACCTGCATCTGGGGTATCGAGATTCAATTTGGAAAGAACTTGGAATTGATGGATTAGATCCCTTGAGATCATGGAGGTGAGGGCTCCTTCCTGTAAGGCATAGTTACAAGTTACCCCCTCATTGGCTAGGCGATCCGCTAGAACATTGGATTTTCTTCTGACGTGTTGGAAGGATATTGAGTTGACCTGGGTTAATATGGTATCCAGTTCCTGAACTCGTTGTGCAAGCCTCCAGCTTGGTGAGATTTTTTCAACCCTGGAGCTATTGTGAAGGTGACAAGGTAGTGAAAGAATGATCTTGGAGTGACCCTCCACTACCAGGGGTATCAGACCTTTCCAGTGAGCACATTTGAGTCCTTCGAGGAGCCCTGATAATTTTGCTGCATTGTTGGTGTCATGGCCTAGAGCGCCCAAGTATACCAACTTGACAGATCCTGAATCATCCTGGATGGATCCTCCAAATCCCGCGGCCCCATGATTACCTTTGGAGGTGCCATCGAAATTAAGTTTGAAGAAGCATGTAGAGGGCCTGCTCCAATTCTCTCGACTGGGCGAGTCAGTTGAAGGCCTGGTGAGGGAGTGGGGGATGGATCCAATGTTAAGGTTCTAGTCAATCAAGATGTCCCGCTCTAAGGGTGAGGTGGGGAAGTCAGCGGAGCACCAGTCCTTCATGGACAACGTTTCTTGCAAATTGGTTTTGAGTGTGGCCCAAATATCTGGGATCTGTTTCTTCTTATCTTAAAAAATTCTTATGTTTCTTTCTTTCCAAATATTCCAGACCACCAGGCCCAGGATAAGATCCGAGAGTCGATTGACAATGGTGCTTTGAAAATGAGTTTGAGACCAATTGGCGATTGTTCGTACTATGTCTCCCTTGATTCTATTGGTGCGTTTGCAGATGCAAGCCACTTTGTCCCAAAGTTCGCCAACTTCCTGATCGATAACTTTACCTTTATGAAGAGCAGACAAAACAACAACATCAAGGGATTTATCAAAGTCACATGAGTCCAGTAGATGGTTGATGGTCTCGAGATTATTTCCACAAATGATGCACCATGAAGGGCCCTGGAATCCCCTTCTATGAAGATTGTCCCAAGTGAGAATATGCATGTGGGCCGGGAACCATAGGAATGAAGAGACTTTAGGCCAAAATTGCGATTCCCGGATTTTTTTCCAGAGAGGATTAGGCTTTGTCTTCAGGTCTGCAAGTGAGAAGAGAGTAGGCCTCTTTAGTTATGAAAGTCCCTATTGGGAGGTGTCCCCATATTAGAATTTCATGGCCTTGGCTGACTCTTAGATGTCTGGTTTTAAGATATTGCCAAACTTGCATTGTGCTTTCACTAACAATAGGGGGAGTCCATAGGTGGGATGGTTTCCACAATCATACCTCTTTGGATTCAGAAGGAGTCCAATTGTCCTGAACAACCAAGTATTTTTTATGATGACAGTGCATCTGGAGTTCTGGCATAATGCTTTGATTATGGAGGCTCGATAATTGCTGCAACGAGTCAAACCAAAAGTTTGCATGGTGTCCGTTTCTGACTTCCTAGAAACTGTGTTGCTGAATTAAGGCTCTTTGACAATTGGCTGCTCGCCAAATTAATGAGCCTGGGGGATCCTAGTCATACCTGATGCACTGTTAAGGCAGCCAATCCGGTGCGTATTTACAATTCCATAGTTGGCTCCAGGGAGAGACAGTGTCAATGACCCATTTCCACCATATTTTGGCTCAGACGACTTGATTATTGATTTCTGGATCCCGAATCCAAAGACCCCCTTTTCTTTTGGGCGTGCAGATAGTATGCCATTTGACGAGGGACCATTTATGGTTTTTGTGGTTCCCCCTCAGAGAAAGGAATTTTGAATTTTTCGCATCATTTTGAGGACCCACTTGGGAGCGGCAAGGACCGAGAAGAGATAGAGAGGCATGGACTGAAGGACAGCTTTAAGGAGCACGATTCTGCTGGGTAGGTTTAGGGAATGGAAGGTCCAGGAGGATATTTTGGTTTCCAGTTTGTCAAGGAGTTCTTTCCAGTAGGAATGCTTGATGGCTGAATCTAAGAGAGGTGAACCTAGGTATTTGGATGGGAGGGAAGAGATTGAATACCCCAGGATGCATGAAATGTTTCTCTGGGTGACGGGGTCGGTATGAAAGAAGAAGATCTGATATTTTTCCAGATTGATAGTGGTGCCCGAAGCTTTTGAGTATATCTGTAGAGTGCGCTTAAGAGTAAGGGCTTCTTGAACCGAGGGGTGCCCAAAAAGTAGATTGTCATCCACAAATTGTTGATAGGTTGTGGGAGGGCACCCATGAAGGGATATTTCTCTTAGAGCGCCAGCTGAAATCTTTGCCTTAAGCATTCTGCCAAGCCCTTCGACCATTAGGATGAAGATGAAGGGGGAAAGTGGATCTCATTGACGGATGCCCCTAGAAGGGGAGAAACTGGCGGAGGGATACCCATTGAAAAGGATGGAGAAGAAAGCGGAGGAAGTGAGGGACATGACCCAGTTAGTCCATTCTCGGCAGAACCCGAAAGCAAGGAGCATTTTTCAATGAAGTCCCAACTAAGTTTGTCAAAAGATTTGGACAGGTCCAGTTTGACCGGCATCCCTGGTGTCTTGGTCTTTTTCAGGGAATGAATCACCTCATGCGCCAGGATGATCCCGTCTAGGATTTGGCGTCCTTCCACATACCTAGTTTGTTCTGTAGAAATAAGAAGCAGAAGGAGCACTTTGAGGCGATTGGCCACAACCTTGGTAATTATTTTGTAAATGACATTGCAAATGGATATAGGCATGAACTTACCCGGGCTGGTAGCATCGATTTCCTTGGGGATTAGGGTGAGGAAGGTGGCATTCAGTGCAGGGAGGACCCATTTCTTTGTCCTGAATTCTTCAACAACCTCTAAAATTTCTTACTTTAAGAGGTCCCAACAGTGATGGAAGAAGTTTATGGTAAATCCATCAGTTCCCGAAGCTTTGCCTTTCGCCCTCTGGTTGACTGCTGCCTCCACTCCAGTGATAGAGATTTCCTTCATAAGAGTGGCATTATGATCATTTGTGAGAATGGTAGGGATGTGGTTGGTCACCTAGATGATTGCCTGAGTTCTTTCTTGATTCTCTTCAGTGAGCAGGTTTTGAAAATAATTTATTAGTTCCTGTTCAATTTCTTCTTGGTTGTGGATGTTGACTCCCTCTGCAGATTTGATGGTTGCAATCCTGTTGTTCATTCTGTGTTGAATGGTAGTGCGGTGAAAGAAGGTGGTATTTATCTCTCCCTCCTTTAGCCAATTGATTCTAGATTTCTGTCTCCAGAGGATTTCCTCTTGCTCACAACGCACATCAAGCTATTTCAGAGTTTCCTTCTCCTTTTTTTGAGAGCATCTGAGTGTCCCTTTTCCATGATAGTGCTTTGAATGCTTTCTGGAGCTTTTTCCAGGTCACTCTTTGTGGTGAAGATGTTTTTGAATATGGTGTGGTTCCAGGTTCGCAGCTTGGATTGGAGCAGCTTGAGTTTCTGGTGCAAGATGGCCATTTTAGAGCGACCTTCTACCTTCATGTTGATCCACCAATTGCAAACAATGTCCCGAAAAGATGGGTGAGTCAACCATTATTTTTCAAAGCGAAAGGGGCGGAATTTGTTTTTACCCGAGTGCTGTCAATTGAGGGAGATCGGCCAGTGATTTGATTCAGCAGAGGGAAGAACCGCGGTAGTCAGTAGACCTCCCATTTCCACATCTTTTTCTTAGATGAGGAAGCAGTCCAAACGAGAGGTAATTTGCTGAGCTCCTCCCCTGGGGTTGTTCCAGGTTAGGAATCCTTCAGAAGGTAGTGGGTTGATTAGCCCACAATTGTCAATGCAAGTTTTGAAAAGGGTGTCTTCAGGAGACAGGATTCAGCGACCCCCCCTTTTTTTCCTAGAGGGAGGTGATCATGTTAAAGTACCCTCCAAGGATGAGGAAGGAGTCAGGATGTTGAGAGGAGAACCAACAGATATGGCTAAGGAGCTTCAGTTTAAGTGTTGTGGCTTGAGGCCCATAGACATTCATAAGCTGACCTGTGATATTAGTGCTTAAAATATGAAAGGATGCAGACAGAGAATGGGCCGTAGAGGCAAAGTTGTCCAGGTTTATCAGAGAAGGATTACAGGCCATTTCTATACCACCAGAGGCTCAATTGGCATCAATTTCCATTGCTTGACATCCTTTCTAGAGTTTGTACATAAGAGAATGGAACGAATCGCTGGTGCATTTGGTTTCCTGCATGAAGATAACAATGGGCAAGTCTTGCAGAATCTTTCGTTTTAGCATACAGTGCTTTGTAGGTCCGTTGAGCCCTCTCACATTCCAAGAGATTAACTGCATTGGGAACCTGGGTATACAATGGGAAAGAACTCCGTTAGCTTTTCATATTGCCCTAAATCCACCGGTCGGGTTCCCAACTGATTGATCCTTTGTAGATCAGTTTTTCTTCCGTGCTTCTTGTTATCCCGTTGAATTTTTTGCTTTTCTTTTTGAGGGAGATTATGAACCCCCAAGTTTAAACTGATTTACCTTGTTCAGGGCTTCTGTCAGCAGCTGCATTTTCTTGGGTGGGATGGATTTAAAATATTTCCTTGTGCATGCATCTTCCATGCCTAAAATGTCTAGTTCTCCAAACTCCAGTTCTATCATTTCTTCGTCCATGAGTATTTTTGGTCCTAGTGTGTCTGGTTGCTTTGGCGAGGAATTTTTAGATGTCCCTTAATCCTCCATAACTATTCCTTTTTGGGGCATGGGACTGCCATTGTGGCCTTCAGGCATCTCAAGGGTTGTGTTTTGATGTTGATCAATGTTCTTATTGTTGATCTTTGGGTCCTCCACGTTTTTTTCCTCCGTTTCTAGGTTCTGGGTTCTGGGTTTTGAAGTTGTTGCTGGTATTTGGTTCATTCGATTTCTTTTCCTCCATGGGATCTTTGCGGTGATGCCTCCTTTTCTTTCCGAAATTATGGAAACCCTCCTCGTCCTTGTTTTCTACTGGTGGCTTGCTTTTGTTGAGATGACAGTCTCTGTACAGATGTCCATGTTCATGAAATTTTTTGCAACGAAATGGGACATGCTCATAATCCAACGAAAGTATCCATTTAGAGTCTTCGTGGTTGAGGCTGATCGAATCTGGCAGAGATGTGGCTATGTTCATGTAAACGCAGATCCGGGCGTACAAAGTGTACTTACTGTTTCTTGTCTTCTCTGTCGCCCTAACATAGGTTCCAAGAGTGTTTCTGATGTCCTTGACAGTATCCTCATCCCAATATTTCTGAGGTAAGGATTACATGAGGATCCATACATGGGCCCAAGTGAAGTCTTCTTTGTCAGGGTTGAATCTCTTCATCCAGTTCCGGAGGTATAGACCAGTTGAGTTGAAGAAATAGGGGCCTCCATCCTCAACTCGTTCTTTGTCCTCAAGCCTATGGAAGATCATGGTAAAGAACCCTTTGGATCCCAGTTGCATGTCAAAATGAGCTTTGGGTTTCCATTTGGCCATTATCCATCCTCGTAGCGATTTCGCAGTTGACCAAAAACCACTGAAATTGCCTACCAGGGCATGGTCTTACATTTTTTGTTCTCTTGTGTCGATGCGTTCCGCCGGAAGAGCGAGACATGGTATTTCTGTAGCCTTGGAAATGCATGTGGCCGTTCCCATGGCCAGGCTGGAGGTTGTGATCGTATTTTGAGTTTTCAGGGTTTTAGGGTGAGTCAGTGGTACCTCGGCTGACCCAATTTGTACAGAGGTGGCGGGGATCAGAAGGAGAAAGGGTCGTGTAGGAGGGGCCACCGACCCCTCCCAGTGGAACTTCCATTGGTTCAGGGGCTGAAGAGGGTAGATATTTGTGATAGGGTGATGCTAACAGGGGGATCGTAAAAACCCTAGGTGTAGCATGCGTGCCGACAAAAACTTGCATAGCTCGTTCTTTCAAAGGTTTGATTTATTAAATGGAAAGTAAAATTTGGATTGGTAACTATTTTTAATAAAATAATAAAATAATAAAAATAATTTTAACATGGAAATTGAAAGAATTTATTTTCATAGAATTTCCATGATTATATTAAGAAAAAAATTAGATCTTCTTAATACTATGGAGTTCCTCAAGTCCTTAAATAGGATTTACCACATGCAATACCATGGGTTACCAATTACCATGGGCCACCAAAAACAATGGGCCCATAAACAACCAAAGCTTCTTTAATCATTTTTTAATGAAATCTTGGGCGAACTACTCTTAAAAAAATCTTGATTCCAATGAACTGGGGCGAAAATGGAGGATTCATCATGAGTTCTAGAGGGATTAAATATATTGCAACGAATTTCCTCTATATTTTTTGATGGGCGAAAGAGTTTACATATTTAAAAAAATATTTAAATATAGGGCGAACTATTTTATAATATTTAAAACATTTCAATATAAAAATTAGCTCCTTCAAAATTTAAAACCCTATTATTTAGTCCATGGGTGAAGTTTGGCCCCTAAAATTTCCCTTTTTATGAATCGATAGATGAAAAGTGCCATTGGTATCAATCTTTGAATTCCATGCCTTCGAAAAAGAACTTTCAATGTTTCATATTCCTCTCATGCTAAAAAATTTGGTATGTCACCAATTATCTTGGCCTCGTGACTTCTTATTCGCTCTGGCCTCACTACTTGGTCTTCGAGGAGCACCAATAATCTGTTGAAGTATGTCCCCATTCTGGGTTTATTGTCATTTTAAAAATTGTCCAATTAAATACATAATCAAATTGAAAACCTTCATGAATGACAGGATCACGAAGTATCTTCTTCAAGGAACTATAATCTGCCTTGTCTTCAAATTGTGATTTTCAGCAAAAATGAAAGTACAATGCAAACTCTGTTGGGTAAGATCTGCGTAAGAACTCGATAGGGTTGCATATGTTTCTTGGTTTCAGTCCTATCGATGAATCCCTATTTCCTTTGCATAGAGATTTGTAGGGTATGCTCACCATTAACATCCTTCTTTTGCATTTGAATGCAAGGCTCGAGTTCTCATTCAAATATTATTGTCATCAATGTCGCTATTGGTGGTGTGTTAATAATCAAAGGAGTGGTGGGTAATAGCAATTCCATGAGTACATTTGTCACCCAATACTATGACAGAGTATAACCTACTCTAGACGATTTGTTACCCAGATTTCGGTAGTTTTTTTTACCAAAATCTGGTGAAAATTGTGAAATGGTGGAACTGTATAATCAGAATGTCCAGGGATAGTTGAGGTCACTGAATCCATTTCTGTAGTCAAAATTGCAAATCCAAAAACACTAATTGCAACCTCGTGTTGGCTTTCGTGATGCTCAGTGCTTTGGATTACCTCCATCATTTTCTTATCCTGATAGACCTGCGTCGATAGTACCCCTGTGCGCTCTACTATCCTTTTATCATGAAACGAATCCATGAAAGCAGTTGATATTCTTTTCAACCTACAACCTGTCGCATCCTATGGAAGAATGTGATGAGAAACACGTTGCACGTGCAATTATGATTGATCGGTGAATACAAAACACACAACCTTGATGATTTTCATAAAGGAGACTGCTATATTACCTCTTGTCACTTCTAGTTAGGGTTTATGCATTTCACTACGCCCGCGTATTCCACATTGAAGCTCATGCCGAGTGTTCCAACGTGTCTCTCGATATTAGTTGAGAATTTTAGTGTTATTTCTCTCGTGTGTCTGTACTCCAATGGTAATGACCAAGATAACCTAGCCATGCCCTGGGTTAGATAATTGGAGAGCTCGAACACAAACCAGTTTCATTTTAGTCCATGCAATGTAAATAATGTATTCATCCTATAAAAAAATGGTCTTTGGCCAATCTGTTGAGTTAGTTATGTGATCTATTGTGGTCACCCTTTCCATAAATAATTAAATATACACAAACGACCGGCTATGAGCTCCTGTTTAAATCCATTCATTTTTTACAATGTCATAGGTTCGCAACTAGGTGTTAATCGTGAAATCGATCGCATCAATCGTTCTCATCCGATCGTGAAAAGCTTCTAGTGAAGACTTGTGGAGCACGACCCATGAAGGCATCTTTAATAGAATTTTTCAAGGGAACTCTAACTTAAAAAATTATAACCATTTTTGTATGATGAGTCAAAGAGAGAGATAAATGGTGTTCGGTTATGATACCTATTTACAGTGGTTATGCATATCATTTATATAGTTAAACATGAATATATATAAAATATTAGTACACGACACATCAACACAATACAAAAAAATTACCCTGGAAAACCCTCTACTAAGAGGAAACTAGTCAGCTTTACCACTCATTTATTAATCGACACTTATAATCAGTGTTTACAACCATGATTCACTAGACCGCAAATCACACTTCATTACATCCCATTGTTTGCATAGTCATTACATCTTATTTGTAGATGCAATACAACTAACTGCTTATTAATGGCAATCCATAACTTCTTAACCACTTTTAGTTATTCTGTTACAGTCAAATTGACTAGGTCAACCTTGGTTGATCATCCATTGAGATTCTAGTTGTTCCATCGACTTCCCATCGACCAGTTGTCTTTGACCAAACAACTATTCCAGTCGGCCAGTCGAGCAAACTTCCACCGTCTGCTGAATTATGACTCCAATCAACTTATACTAGTTAACTATCGACTTCAACCGTCGATTTCATGCAAAGAATATAACATTCTCAACATTATCCCACTTCTTGTTTTCTTTGCTTAAACATGAGGTTCAGAACTTCAGTTCACCTAAAGAGGGATGAAAATCCCATCGATTCCCTACACCAAGAAAAGTGATTGATACTCACTGAATTGAAAAATGAGTCTACACCATTCTTCACAGTGTCTACCTTCTCCAATAACACTTTCTTGTTCTCCACCATTTCTCTCACAAAATGGTATTGTACATCAATGTCTTTATATTTGATGATATGTTGGGTTATTTTCCTAGAAGATTGCACTCTAACTGTCACAATCCAACCTAACAACACGCCGAGCAAAGCCAACTTCTGAATACAATCTCTACAACCAAAAAACCTCCTTACATTCATGAGTAGCTACCATGTATTCAGCCTCAGTAGTTGACAATGCAATGATCAACTGTCTCCTACTCATCCAACTTACTACTCCACCATATAACTTGAAAACATATTCACTGGACGACCATCTGTGGTTGATATCACCATCCCAGTCAAAGTTGACAAAACCATGTACATCTATTTCCTTGTTGTTCTCAGGTTTCCGTTGATAGCAGATTGCATAATTTGTCATGCCTCATAGGTACTTGAATACTCTCTTAACTGTAGTCCAGTGCTCTTTTCCAGGTGTTGACATGTACTTGCTCAATACTCCCACTATATGGGCAATGCACGGTCAAGTACAAACCATAGCGTACACAAACTACCTACAACACTAGCATAGGGCACATGAGACATGCACTCTATTTCTTCCTATTCTTATGACACTATTTAGCAGATAACTTAGCTCCCACAGGAACATGAACCTTCACTGGTTTGCACTCCTACATGTTGAATCGTTTTAGAACTACCTCAACATATTTACTTTGATTTAACTAGAGCCTTCTACCAGCTCAATCTCTCTTTATTTCCATTCCAAGAATGAAATTTGTTGCACTGAGATCCTTCATGTCGAACTTGGGGGATAGCTGCAGTTTTATCACCTCAATCAAATTCATGTTATTTATTACCAACAAAATGTCATTAACATACAAAACCACATATGCAAAGTGATCACCAAATTTATTTACATATACACAAATGTCATCCTGACTTATTACAAGCCCCCACCGTTGGATATACATGTCAAACTTCTAATACCACATCCTGGGCAATTGTTTTAGATAATAGAGATCTACTTTTTGATCTTACAAACCTATTCCTTTTCTCCTTTTACTGTAAACACTTCAGGCTGCTTCATATACATTTCTTCTTCAAGATCACCATAAAGAAATGTTTTCTTTACATCTATCTGTTCTATCTCAAGATCAAATGATGTAGTTAAAGGCATTAGTATGCTAATAGAAGTTAAATTAGCAACACGAGAGAAAATCTCACCAAATTCGATTCCATCAACTTTGGGAATATACTTTCGCTTCTAGTCGAGCCTTGTACTTGTCGACATTTCCTACTACATTCAACTTTTTCTTGAACACCCACTTAGTGTCGACAGGTTTGCTTCCATTTAGTAATGTGACCAGATACCATGTTTCTTTCTCAAAGGTTCCATTTCTTCTTTCATGGCCCTTTTCCAGAGTTTACCCTATGTCGAGTCGATTGCTTCATTTACTATCTTTAGATCATATTCTATGGTAGATAATGAAAAAGAAGAACAAAATTCGAGTGGACTATAACTTTTTGGTTGTTTCTTTGCTCAACCAGATTCAACCGACTCACCTAAATCTAGATTTTCATCATTCATTTCAAACTCTTGTTTTTCTGGTTCCTTTTCTCTTTTAACCTCTTCATCCCTGGAAGTACCTTCGAATTCTCTAAATATCACATATTTACTATAAACTGTCTTCCTTGTGACTAAATTCCACAGCTTATACCCTTTCACTCGATCCTTGTACTCGACGAAGATGCATTTCTCTGACTTGCTATTGAGTTTGCTTCTTTTCTCCTTTGGGATATGCACAAAGGCATCACACAAAAAAACTTTTAGATGTTAGAGAGATGGATTTTTACCAATCCATGCCTCGTATGGAGTATTGTCGACCAGAGTCGTCAACAAAAACCTATTCACTAAGTAAGATGTCGTGTCGACTGCTTCTGCCCAAAATTCTTTTGCAACGCCTACACCACTAAGCATGTTCCTCACTTTCTCCATCAATGTTCTATTCATCCTTTCACCAACCCCATTCTTTTGAGGCATGTATGGAGTTTTTTTTATTTTGAGCTATACCATGCTATCTATAGAATTGGTCAAACGCTTTCCCACAAACAATTTCTCCTCCATTATCAATTCTCAACACCTTGATCTTTTTACCAATTTGATTCTTTACAAGTGCCTTGAACTCTTGTAACTTCTCAAATACCTCAGATTTCTTCTTTAGAAAATACAACCATGTCATTATAAAGAAATAATCTATAAAATATACGTAATACGATGATTCTCCTAGTGAAGGGATCAATACTGTTCCACAAACATCACTATGTATTAACTCCATTATTTTATTATCCCTAGTAACACCATATGAGAAACTTATACGACTCTGTTTACTATAAATACGATGTACATAGAAGTCGACTTCTTCAGGACAGTTAGGGAGACCTTCGACCATACCTTTATTGTGCATAACATGATGACCTTTTCACCAATATGTCCCATCTGTTGATGCCACAACATGGTTGAGTCGACTAGACAAGAAGATATTCTGTTGGACTTAGGATATACCATATTAGCACATCCGTCGGTGTCTATACTTCCCAATAGATTGTAGATGGTTCAAGTTCGAACTCCTCTCATTAGTACCATCGCTCCTTGCACTATCTTGTACATTTCTTTCTTAAATACAAACTATACACCTACATTCCCCATCTTACTAACCAAGATCCAGTTTTGAGCTAAACCTGGGATATGCAGTGCTCCCAGAAGTGTTCCTATCCTTCCATCTTTCAGTGTCAGTCAAAATTTTCCTTGTCCAACTATCCTGGTAGGTGAACCATCCGCTAGAATGACATCACCTCCATCGAACTTCTCATATTCATAGAATCACTCTATGTGATGTGTCATATGATCAAGGATAATTTTAAGGACCCATACTTATTTAAAAGTGTATAAATCTTGGCGAATCTTACTAATTCTTAAAATGTCAACTATAAAATATTTGCCGATATTTTTTTTTAAATTATTTCAATTTCTAAGATTTTTATATAGTTTATATAATAATTTGGCGATTTTTAGAGTGAAAAAGTTTACCCCAACAAAATTGGAAGAAATGGGGCTTCAAAAAATGCAAATCGGCGAATCTTTTTTTTTGAAAAAAAACGGAAAAATAGCCCATGGACTAAATTTCGCCCCTAAAATTGTCCGTGCATATGATATGACGCACCGGAGTCGGTTAACCAAGATTCACAATCTGACTATGTACTTGTGGAGGAAAAATACACATCACCTTTCTTTTCTTGTGAAGTTTTATTGTCAGCTGACTGGCCTTCTTCATACAATTTTCTTCTATTGACTTTCCGTTGACTTATAGTTTTTTCTATAATGCCCAACTTGACTGCATTGCCAACATGTTTTCATTGTTGGACTAGGGGATTTGGTCTTAGATCTACCCCTCAACTTTAATCATATATTGGAGGTTTTTCATTTTCCTTTGTCTACCAGGAAACCTCTTACCATCAAGGCATCATGGGTCAAACCTTCCATGTTCTTTCGTCTCATCTGTTCCGATAGAATATATGTGACCACACCATTGATCTTAAATGTGGTATTATTTCTTGCAATAGCCATGACTAGGCTATCCCTGGAATCTAGAGAAAAAACACAACAAACTGATACATTTTTGCTTAGTGATTTTAATATCTATGGATAAAAACTGACTAATCACAGTGTTGAACACATTTAGGTGCTCTATAACCAAGTCACCTTCACTCATCCTCAGCATATATAACTTCTTTCAAAGAAACAACTTGTTAACCATATATTTTGACTGTTATAAGTTCCCCAACTTTTCCCATAAATTCTTTGTAGTGTCTTCTTGTGAGACATTCAAGAATACATAATTTGCAAAACAAAGTCATATTGTACTCCTTGCCTTCTTGTCAATTTTCTGCCAATCTTCCTTCAACACGCCAGTCGGAGTTGTTCCTGGGTTAACTGCAACCCATTTTTCTTGATCCACAAGGGAATCCTCCATTTTAAGTTTCCAAATCTCAAAAAATTTCCCATTAAACTTTTCAATTTATATCCTCGTTGAGTTAGTCATTCTAACTATATAGATTATTGTTTCCGGAAACTTCCACTGAAACAGGTATTCGGGCCAGATCTAGGACCAAGCCAGACCCTCAACAACAAAAGCATTCCCCTGCATCCAAATATAGCTCTGATACCAATTGTTGGGCTATGATACCTATTTATAATGGTTATGCATATAATTCGTATAGTTAAACACAATTATACATAAAACAATAACATAATACACATCAACACACCATGATTTATCCTAAAAACACAATCTTGGGAAAACCATCCTAACAAGATATCTCCATTAGATCCTTGGCCAATCCTGGCCATGCTAGGTCGAGCATGGCTAAAACACCACAGTTGTCCCCTCGACCATTAGTGGGAGTTCCGGATGTGCGCTCATATTACAATGGAGTACAACCAACCTATTTATAGGATTACATCACAAGAATACCATGTGAATACCTCCCAATATTACCATGGGTCTATTACAACAATAACCAAAGACGATTAACTTGCTCTATGACTAAGTCAATATTAACCCAACATTCCCCCCTTTAAAATTGACTTGGGAATGACACCTTCTCCCCCCCTAAAGTTATATCCATTGGGAATATGGCCTCCCCCCTATCACCTAGGTCTAAAACTTGACTTTATCGGTGAGTTACTAGGGGCACGTATGCCTCTACTGGTATTACATTCATATGCCCATTTACAATGATTACAAATCCATTAATGAAACATTTATTTACAAATAATAATAGCCAAGCACTCTTGAACCAAGTGCTTGAATTTTGTTGCTTAATCAACTATAGAATTCACCATCTATTCCAATCGATCCTTCTACAAAATTGACAACATACTTCACCGTCTGATCTAGTCAATCCTTCTGCATAGTCGACAACAGACTTCACTATATAATCTAGTGGATCCCTCTACACAGTCGAAAATCTAAATCTATCCCTTTAGATTTAAACCTTCTGAAGCATTCCATGTGACCTAAAACTGGATCATGCATACCGTGATTCGCTTCTTTCAATTTCCTTGATATTCACACTACATTTCAATGGCCAAAAATACAACACATACAAAAAACATACCCCCCTTTGCTTAAACCAGTCGTTTTTCATTGATCTGCACTATCTTGAGAGTACCCAAAAACAACATGATCATATATGTTGGAAATCATATATGTATACCCTCACTCCATGTTTCTTTTGCATACCTCAGATCTAACACTTATGTTTCTTCGCAATCCAACCCATCACACCAATGGATCTTCCCACATCAATTCACACTCCACCATGCAAATCTAGATGACTGAAAAAATTTCTTCAACCGTTCTCATAACAATGAATCCATCTGCACTCAACTAGATCTTGATTTGATCGCTCTCGTTGGGGAGTTAGAGTCTACCAAGTTCTGATACTAAATGTTGGTTCCAAGATATAGAAAACAAGTGGGACATAGGAAAAATTAAGAGAGGGGCTTAACCAAAAGGGGAGTACTTTTTATTTATTTGGAGCACGTAAATCATGGGGACTTTCAAAGGATCAAATGAGTGCACAAGTCTATCACATGTTTTATTTTTTTGTCAATAAAAATAATGATAAGCAAGGTCTAGTAGAAGGGGCAATTTTTTATTTTATTTTGGGGATGCCAATAGTGAAAAATTGGCAAGGTAAAGCTTAGGGAAATGGGAAATTTCTTTCTTGGGAATGTTGGCATGATGACACCAATAGAAAAGGGAATGGTGAATTTATTAAAGAACACCTATCTAAATAAAATGGGAAAAAATTGTCAAACAAGATTGACAAGATGAAACTTCAGAAGAGAGACGTGGGGGCCAAACGATGACGTATACAGTGAAACTGCATATAGATGTGAAGAGGAATCCGCTCTTAACTCTATGGTTGATATGAAATGGGTTGATGACATATTTAAGGGTTTTCATCTCTAGAATCATGTTACGATGATTCGTAATCATGTTGTTGTTGGACATCAACAGGTTCAACCAATTGTTGTTAATGTTTGGTATTTGGCTAGTTTTGTGCCAACATGTGTCAAGTTCAAATCCATTTGGTTTGGGTGCACTTATATAAACCAATGATTTACCACAAATGCAAGCCATCCACATTTTTGGGGAAGCATCCCTTGATATTTTCCAAGAGGTTTTATTTGGAAAATAGTATATTAATTTTACAAAGTATGAATTAAATTTGCTTCTAGTCTATTGATGACAACACGACTTCACCTAAGTCATTAGTTCGTACATGTTGGATCACGCTTCTAGAAGGAGTGGAAGTCTACTCGAATCTATCCCCATGGAATATTTTTATTGACATAAGACAAGTTTTCAAATCCTATTTTATTTTTACATCTAAAGCTGAAGGTTTACTTGAAAGAGATACTAGAGAATACCCTTCAATCCTAGAGTTGGCCTCACATACCCCTCCTCCTTTTGGTCCATTAGCACTACAAGAAACCTAGAAGTCCTATATTGAGCTATGAAAAATATAAAGGGAAACCTAGAATGGAAAAAACACATCATGGAATTTTGTGTCCTTCTCTTGTGGCCTCCTTCCATATCCCCCTAAGCCATTATACCAAACCCCACAAACCCATCCCCCTTTGTTAGTATCTCATCTTCCCCCATTCTTCCTATGGTTGTCTCTCATCCTTCTCCGCTCCCCTCCCTTGATTACCTTTTGAATGGAATTTTGAATGTGTAATCTTTGTGGACCTATCATAACTCTTTACACCTCATCAACATTATATCTTCTTCTCACTACATGTTTATCACTCTTTTATGTAATGAGATTAATTGAAACATAGATCTTTTAAATGTCTATGAACCTCTTCATGATAGGCATTATTTTTGGAAAGAAATATCCTCTCATAGGCTACTTGATTATGCCAACCTCATTTATGGGGGGGATTTAAATCTAATCATGTCGAGTCGGGAATGGTGGGGACAAAATGCTAGAATCGACCCTAGATAGGACTTCCTTCGGGTGTCCTTCACCTTTAAATTTTAATTTGCTCACACACCTTGAATATGTTCAAAGTATCATATCATCTTGGATATCCATCTCAGTATATCAAGGAGACCTAATGGTTCAATTTCAAAGGAACCCGATTAACATAAAAGGAACCTCAAAGGAGTGGTGCAAGGAGAATTTTGGGGATGTTAAGCCCTAAATGTGGGCATAGCCCCCCCTATATTGTGGTGCATTTCATTAGTTTTGATGTTGGATTTGGTCCATTAGTTGAAATTGTCATTAGTATGGTTATATTAGTTATGTCGGCTTCGGTCAGTGAGTTGTAATTGTACCTCTTATTCTCCTATATATATGAAGGAGATCTTTTCATTTGAGCATCTTGTCTTGTCTTGTCTTATGTACGTAGTACATTGTATAAGGAGGTTTCCACCTCGAAGAGGATTTATATTCATTTATTTTCTTCATTAAAGGCGTGGATTACTCTTTCTAGTCTATTTATGCTCGTTTTGGAAATTTGTCGCTTAACATTTGGTATCAGAGCTTGGACGCTTCCAGAACAAGTCATCTTGAGATTTTCGCTATATATTTTTTATGCAAGGTTTTAGATAGAAAAACTAAAAACCCATCTAGAAAACAAGATGAACTACCTGTGATAAAATTTTCATATCCTAACACATTACAGGTTCAGATTTATACTCTCGAGAAGTTAGGGTTTCTAACTAGCCCAAAAGCTAGTCTCAAACAGGCGTTCTAGGGAAAATTGTTATATATGGAGTATGCGAGATCCAAAATGAGTGATACTAGTTGCATCAGAAATAATAATACCATATTATCTATGGTAGAATTTTCAGAATTAGATTAAACAAATTGGAGACGTGGAAGTCCGTACACTCTTTCTCTTCTGAAAAGACCAAAATTAATAAGTTTTGGGAAAATTATCACAACTTTTTTTGACAAATCCAAATGCAATGAGACATACGACATTGGAAAGAATACATGTCAGGATACACCATGCCAATATTTTAGACTCACAGGGACCTATATTTCAGGTTTACCTCAGTTGAAAGGTTGGCTAGCAAATCAATCTTCAAATCAGGGTTGGAAATAGGTTCGTCATTTTAAATTTCAATCAATTTTAGTAGAAGAATCTATTTAAGGTGAAATAACGGTGTGATATCTATTTATATTGTTCAAAATGCTACCAAAATGTAGTGGAAAAAATCACACTCCACTCAAACCACCAGAGGATTCATTCCTGACCTACAATGAAAGTGAAGACATATCTTTTAGGGTATCCAAGTTGGAAGATATGATGAAAGGGACTATGAAAATGGTTGATTTAGTTCACTTGGAAAATAAGATGGCTAGAAAAGAGGATATCAAGGGGATGGATAGAAAAGAGGATCTAGAAGATTTGAAGATACTACTAAATGATATAATACTTATCCTTCCTACATAGTCGTCTACTCAAGAAGAGGATAAGGAGGAGAAGGGGGACTTATTCCAGTCACATATTGAGAAAATTAAAAAACAATTAGAGAATAAGAGGTATGTGTTACACAAAAATATTGTCATGATGAGTTATGTGTCCTTCATTTGCCATTATTCCTAAAGCACTTAGGACAATTTATTGAAGGAAGAGTTGTTGCTACTGCTTTTTCCCTTTGTTGTCACCCCAACACACCTTGCACATTGACAAAGTGCATCATACCCCTAGTGACATGCTCTGCACATTAACATAGCGCGTCGATGACACCTTCTGCTTTTGGAAGGTGCATAACCCTCCAAAGGCACATGTTACATGTGTACAAATTGTGACATTGTTGGTTTAAAAAGGAAAAGAGAAGTTTCGAGCGGCTTCTAGAACCCATGGTTACATGGAGGCTTATCCCTATGAACTAGGAAGGGTGGCACTTGATTCCCTTACCGTTTGGGATGATCCCTTGAGCTTATCCCACAAATCCTCAACCTATCCTATCCATTTAGGCCTATAAATACAAGCTCTCTCTCAATGGATAAAAAGAGGAAAGATAGAGCACTTAAATGCTGGTGAAATTCTGCTTGAGTTTGTTCCCTTTCATCCACTAAGAGGAAAAAAGTTGGATCTTTGAGGTTAGGACCACTTGGAAGGAGTTACGACATCAAAGATTGGTTGTAATATCTCCCTATGTACTTCTTATATTTATAGTAATACAGATTCTTTCCATAAAAATCTTATTGTTGTAAGATATTTAGAATTAGCTTCTTTGATTGCTAGTTTAGATTGATCTATATTTGCATGTTATTGGTATTTGCATGTTTCCACTTGTTGTGTATTTTTTTGCAGTTGAAGGTTAGGAGCTACATCAAGCAAGGAGACGACATTACAAGCATAAGGTAAGCTATTCCTTCATGCCCTTTTTGCAATTTGGTTAATCTAGGAAATATCTCTGTGTTTTGTACTACTTTTATTCTAGATCCGAACCATTCGAACTAGGGAGATCGGTTAGTGTCTGCACTGACAGATTGTCTGTAAACAAAATTGGCAACCATACTGGGGAAACTTCAGGCCCGTAGTCTTTGATTCGATTGTGATTTTTTTTCTTGGTTTTTTCTTCCAGTAGCCTCTAAATTGCCTCCTCTTGGATCTGTTTCTTAGAGAGTCACTGGGCGATCCAGTCTCTAATTGGGATATTTGGCTTATCCATTTACTCTTTTTTCTTTAGGTTTTTTTATTTTTTCAAAGTTGGATTCCTCCCGATGCACTTGGGCAGTTCTGCGCCTGTGTCACTGTAATTCTAACGCGCTTTATATTAAGGCAAACTGCATCGCCGACACATTTTGTCAGTGTTCAACCTGTGTCACTGACGCACTTATTGTGTCTACAACCCGCGTCGTTGGTCTCCCAATGCCCTGGTTTATACTTGTAGAGTGTCTCACCCTGCAAAGCTTAGTGCATAAAGTCATAAAATTCCACAAAATTGGGTTTTTCTTGGTTTTTTGAGGTATGTGTCTTACCCATTGCAGCCATAGTATTCCTCAGATTCAGTGTGCTTTGTCCTCGGCTTATTTTGGAATTTAGAGCTTGATTTGAGTCCTAGTTAGTCAAGCGGTTGTTTCTCCAGTCATGGGAAATTTCAATCCCTCGCGAGTACAACCAGTCTTGTGACTCCTTTCAGTATCTATGATTTGTTCGCTCTGATTTCTAAGCCCTTCAAATTTTAAGTTGTTGTGATTCTTGCACGATTTGGTGTGAATTTTGTGTTATAGCACTTGTTTGGGTGATTTGAATTCTTGAGAACTTCCGTTGTTTAAAGGTTGCAGTGGTAGCTAGTCTCTAATATTTTGGATTGAAATCAAAGAAGTAACATCATTCTCAGATTTTTGAGTGCATTAATTTGGAAATTAAAAAAATCGTATTCTCTTCATTTTGAGTGGATTACTTGAAGCTGTTGAGAAGAGTCTTTTATGCTTTGGATAGTTGTTTAAGAAAATTTGAAAGAGATAAAAAATTGGGCGCTTGTCTCTTCTTGGTATTGGAAATTTCATTTTTCATCCTCTATGAAATATTAAGTGAATTTAGGCCTTCTCAAAGTATTGAAAAAGCTAGTGAATTGCAGTATTGTCGTTATCTCCATACACTACATCCTGGGGAATTGCAGTTCTTCCACGTACCAGTCGATATATCGAACGATATTTCACGTACATTCGGGTATATAGAAAGGTACTTCATGTACTCGACAATATATAGAAAGGCTCCTGTCGTGTGATTGTGCATTATACAACACTAATACGGATTGGAGCTCCCATGTACCTTGAGTATATTGAGAGAACCCACTAGGTTCTTGAAACCATCTGAGTCAACCATTGGTCGTCTTGGCATGGAAATACATCAAGAATAACACTTGGGGAGTTACTACGCATGTACTTCCAGGTAGTCGTGTAATGATGTCAAGGGTACGGTCCTAATCCTCCCTGGTTAGTGCTATGAAAAATTGAACCGAGTATTACTGTTGGACCCTATAGTATATTGCGAGTTGTGACGCCTTGATACTCCCATGATTCCATACTTTAATCCCACCCATAATATAATATTGATTATGGCTTTAGCTTGAGTAGGACTTGAAGTGTGTTTTTTTTCTTTAGAAAAATTTTAGGAGAATCCTTTCATCATCCTCCTTAGCTAAACAACCCTTAAGAAGATCCCGTAGAATACTAAATTGACCACCTGAATATCCCCTTATACAGGAGGAGAACTCAGGAGCAAGCATGGATCAAACCACAACATATGGATCACGCGAAGAAGGAATTCCTATCCTTAAATAAGGAGGAAACTATTATCCCCCTGTGAATCCTCCCATCACTGATCCCACGGGACCTTTGTTGGTGGAACAACCTCCTCCGCATGACACATATTTTCATCACTCACTTGAAGGTAACCCTAGATACGTCGATTGTATCTACGCTCGACCCCTAGAGGACCCAATAGCAATTGCCTTTGGTCCAACTGCATCATTTTGGGGGACATCCTTAGGACATGTTCTTTCCAATTTTGGCCCGCCACCGATCATGGAAACACCACCCCAACCTCCATGCCCTACCATATTTCCTACAAGTGCAAAATTTTTATGACCATTTCAAGATACCACGGCTTGTATACGGACACTTGGAGAGCGAGTAAGGTGCCAAAGTTTCCAATCCCAATCCACTCCAGAGGTAGCCATTCCTGAACACTACTTCCTTATACATTCTTTTACTCTCCCTTCACCAGGAATGCCTATTCCTAACATGACTTTTTACGAACTGGGCCAACCATATTTTCCGACCCGTTCACATTGGGTTGGTTCTATACCTATTTTGACCCCAACAGTTGGGGAGCAACCTTCAACCATGATTAATTTTGTGACTGGAACACAACCTTCACAACATAATATGGTCGAAAGTCACCCCCTAGTTAGTGGTCAAAATTCGACCTCAGGGAAACCTGTGGTCAGTGGCCAACACATAATTACCAGGCATACTCCAATTGGTGGACACCCTTCAACTGGGGGGAAACCTCTAGTCAGTGGACACAATTTAACTTGGGGGGAAACCTCTAGTTAGGGGAGAGAGTGTAAGCAAAGGATATCCTTCGTACATGAATTACAATATGGTTGGAAGTTCACTCCCAGCCATGGGACAACCTACATGGGCGTATCACATGGGGGGACCATCTACTTGGACCCAACCCCCATGGGGGCATACATATTCGGGTAATCATAATACCGCAATAGATCAAAATTACCCAGGGAATATTTTTCATGGATTACCTTATCCCATTAATATGAACACCCCTTGGGGGCATCATAATGTTCCACCGAATGGATCTCCAACCGATGGTCCACCCTCCCACCACCACCCTCACCACCTGTCCCACCCCCTCCTCCACCACCTATCCCACCTCCACCTCCACCACCCGGAGGACCCTAGTACTCCAGAGAAGGACCCCCTTCAAGTCCACCTCCTAATATGGGAGGACCAACTCCATATGGACAACAATCTATGGCAGGACCTTATGATCGATCGATCCATGGTCCTATTGGTACCCAGATGCCTTATCAATATTACTAGTATCCATAACCAAATCGACAGTTACCATTTCTGGCCACGTTAGATTTGTCGAATCTGTCACGTTTGACCAATGATCCCATCCAACATGGTATGATTTGGACACACATTCCTATGAAGTTACCATCAGACATACCCAAATTTGATGGAAAACCCGGTGAGGATCCTAACAACCATGTAATGACATACCATTTGTGGTGCTCCTCCAATTCCTTAATGGATGATTCTATCCGTACCCTGAGGCTTTTTCAACGAACCTCACCGATACCACCGGAAAGTGGTACATCGAGTTACCGCCACACTCTTTTGCCGATTTTAGATGTTTAGCTATGGCCTTTTTGACCCATTTTCAATTATCAATCCACTATGAAACGAGTATGGATATTTTGACGTCTCTTCGATAATCAACCTCCACTCACATTTCTGATCATATTCATGAGTGGAGAAGGATATATCGGCTCATTAAAGATCCCATTCTGGATTAGATATTATCCGATTAGTTCACAAAGTCATTATTACCCATCATAGATAAATACGTTACTATGGGTGGGGTCGTTACGGAAGAACAAGCCATCCAGCATGCTCAGTACCTAGACCTAGTCTATGCTCAATATGGCACCTTGTATGAAATTATTCCTAATGCCCCATGCCCCACACATGACCAAAAAAAACCTCCCACGAGATCACATGCCGATAGCATCATTGGTTCCGTTCATACACAGCCTGCTACTCAATCGAGTGGATCACAGAACCACATTAGTTCAACCCCATCCTTGTCACAGGATGGCAACAACACCAACCATTCACCCAACCCTATTTCCACTACGGAGGTGAATTCAGTCCAATCTACTTCACCTTAGAAATCCAGTGGTAAAAAGAAGAACAAAGTAAAATCCAAGAAGTCTTCTAACCAGCAAGAGCACAAAAACAATTCTGGTTCTAATGACACAAAACCGAGACGAAAGGCCAAATATCCTTGTTTACTGTGCGGTGACGATCACTTCACGAAAGAATGTCCACATCATGAATAGGTCCACAATTTTCTCAAGGGAAACCCCACACCCGCAGTTTTAACTAACCCCTTCCCCACACAACAACAACAAATGGTTGCACAACAACCACCTCCTTCTCAAGGATAACCTTCCACAACCGCTCATGTTCTCATGATGCGCAACGAAACAGTCAACTTATCTACCAAGTCACGTACACACGACTCTATTCCTGACAAGGAATCCAATGGAGGTAATACTGAAAAATCCTCCCCATCTACGTCCAATGTTCCTCTACCACGAGCTCCTTTAACCATAGAGAAACCTCTACCAGATGTAGTATTGCGTCCACCAAAAAGCATAATTTGAAAAGCCATTTTCAACCCTAATTCCCTGGCCGCTCAAAACTACAATATTGTAGAAGATATAGCCTAGGCTCCTTATGCTATGTCAACGCTTGAAGTCTTACAAAATTGTCTCAATGAGCGTAAGACCCTGCTATCTGCTATAGGAGCACTGGATCCAAATTCCTCTAACACTATCATGTTCATATTGGAATATTTCAAGCCGAGGCTTTCCCACCAATTGGCGTTTCAAATCGTTACCAATGTTTCTAGGAAAAGTATCCATCATACTATTTTAGATGAAGGAGCCTCCAGTTTTGTTATGTGGATATCTTGTTGGAGAGCCATCGGCTCTCCCAAGATGAACCGTTCCCCTACTACTCTTAAAGCATTTGACGGACTTGGATTTTTTTGATGTATTTGTAACTTCGAAAGATATTCACTTGTATATTGTATGTATTACATTTGTACTTTATTGTATCCCCAACGGAGATGTATTATTACTCTAGTTGGAAGTGTCGTCATTTGTATTTGCAAGTGTCGCAAGTTATATTGTAAGTGTCGTAACTTATATTTGATGGGTTATTAGACCACCCTAGTGGGGTCGGTCCAGTGACAAGTGGTAATGGGTTATTAGACTCTCCTAAGGGAGGTCGGCCCAGTTAGAGTAAAAGGCAAGTAAAGGTAAAGTATAAATAGAGAGGAGCACCTCGCTATTTATTCATTCACTCACTTACTCACTTCGCATTAGTGAGAGAGAGTAGGAGTGCGCACAAGTGGAGGAGGAGAAGCTGCTAGGAGACTATCTCTTATCTTGGGGTTTGATCTTTGTGATATTTGTATTGGTGCTCATTCTATCTCTGAGGAAATTGCGGGGTTTTTCACCTTCTTGGTTTTCCCCGGTGAAATGCTTTGTGTCTCTTGTCTCTTGTGTTTGATATGTTGTACATGTTGTTCTCTCAGTTAAGGTCCTAGATCATATTGAATTAAATGATGAAAAACTAACATGGTATCAGAGCTAGCTTGAAGGAAGGCATTGTATGGCATTTATGACACTTGTTGCACTTGCGACAAATTGGAAGCTAGGGCTTGGTATAGTAAAAACCTGTCATCGTGGTACTTTCGCTATAAATCAGTTTTGGTGAAGGTTCAAGATCTGAAACTTTTACAGGCCGAAGATGAAATGTTCATGTACCTTGTGTCTAAAGATCAGCCTCATATTCATTGTAATTTGTGAGATATGATTCGTACAAGTTAGGGTTTCTGCCTCTTCCAGAATGCAGTCCTAAACAGGTGACCTAGGAACAAAGGTCATATTTTCGGCTAGGAAGCTCCAAATGGAATTCCCTAAAAATTGGAAGTTAGGGAATGGACTGCAGTGTCACAGGTTCAGGTTTCAAAGGTCGAAGTTGAAACAGTGATATGTGGCACTCTGTACAAGTTCGCTATGCTGTTTCATCCCATAAACACGTCATGTTGCGACACTTAGCATATCTCTCTCATGGAGAATCCATTAGAGCTCAGATCTGTGGGGTTGGAAGTATGACAAGTCATTCTACCATAGGCCAAAGTTTCAGACCCTGAGGATCCAAAATTTCAGAGATACATCAGAAATAATATGGCATATATTTCTGTCCAAAGAGAATTGGATTCTGAGCACTTTCATTTTTGGTTTGTCACTGCTGCGGGAAATTAGGGTTTTTGCAAAAGTTGGGATTTTTGCAATCTGAGACCATGGCTGGATGCTACTCATCAAAGTCAAATTTTTGAAACCAAAATCGAAGTTTTTGGTTGGGTAGAACCCTAGGCTCTATCAAAACCTAGTTCAGGATTTTTACCAGAAAACCAGAATTTGACAGAAGCTGCAGATCTAAAACTCGCGGGTCAATTTTGAGGAGTCAATTTTTGGAGTTTTCAAAATATGAGCACACCATTTTGCTCGCCTCCGTCATCTTCATCTCCTTGTCCAGACAGAAGTTTGAAATTCCAAGTTTGGATTTTTAGGGTTTCTCTGTCAAACCCTAGCCAACTCCATATCCAGTCTCAACAAATAAAAGTGGATTGGGTTAATCCTAGAAGAGAATGATTTGGACACTTGCATAAGTGAAGAAGTTCCATTTCTAGAGGGAGATGAGGCTAAGGCCTTACAAAAGAAGTCTACAAGCAATCCCGACAGGTATGACTTGAGGAGATACAAGTATGTTTTGAAATCTGTTCATGATTAAGTTTGTCTTCATATTATTGAGGTTAGTACAATCTTGATTAATTTTAGACTTGTCTTATCACCATAGTAAAAGTATGAATGCATGTGAATGATAGAAGACATTCATTGATTAGGGTTATGACACTTATGATTGTACTAATGCACTGTGGTGTTGTATGAGGATGATGTTGTCCGCTAACATGAAAGGTACAGCAAGAAAGACAAATCAAGTTCTAGATCGAGAACATATGAACATGGTGACATGAAGACAAAGACTCATCCATAGTCATTGATCACATAGAAGCTCTACTTATGAGGTATGTATAATTTGGTTCTACAATGCTTAACTTATGAGATATGCAGGTTACTAGCACAAGGTCTCTAAAGCATTGAAGAGAACAAATAAGACACTATTTTGGTATGTTAGACATAACTCGCAAACATGATAATCCAAGTATGTTTTTCTTATATCGAGTTAGAATCCTACCTTGTGTTAGGGTATCATACAAGTATACTTTCATATGATTGATAATGATTATTAATGAAGTTATATGTTTGAATAATCATGGGTTTATGCATATTATGCTTCTTACTTTGATTAATGATATAACAAACCAAAAGAGTCATATGGTCAAATAAGAATATGCAAGAGTAAAAGAAGTCCTCCATGAAACCTTGAATACTAACGCTTGTGATAAATTACTAATGCATGTATGATTATGTATGAGATCTTGAGGATGACACAATGATGACACTAGTGCACACTTAAGCATGCATAGTGGTCCAAGATGGATATAAGTTCAAAGACAGATAATACAGGAAGCAAAGATCAAGAGGGAGCACACTCCAGTAGTTCCTGCAAGGAAGCAAAGATCAAGAGGGAGCACACTCCAGTAATTCCTGTAAGGAGGCAAAGATTGAGAGGGAGTCCACCCAACAACCAAATAAAGATAAGTATTTGAATTGTCATTTCTTGTTACTTAAATGATGTTGTTCAGTCATGTACATACTTATGTTCCTAGATTTAGGATGTATATTATGCATATTAGAAAAGTTGCATTAATGAACAAGATACTACTAATATAAAAGTAATGGGTAAGTGGCCTATGCTACTGTACAACATTCCATTGCTGCTTATCTAGAATGAAACCTATTTGCTGACATGTTGGGAGTTGTGCACACTCTTAACAATGTTCTGATAGAGATGGAAGGCATCTAGAAAGTTACGGGATATGGATAAATGTTGTATCCAATCATTGGCTAAGATAATTGCATGACTGTATGACATATGTCCTTATGTGTAAGATTTTGTTCTGAAAACTATGATATGTTTCTAATCATGCAATTGAATTTGACTTGTAGGAAAGATCGTGTACAATCACCTACAAAAGAAGGACAACGACATTTGTTCCAGCAACAAGGTTCAAGAAAACTACATATTGAATATATTGAAGAATCTGAAGTTCCCAGGATCCGGGATGCAGTAATGGAAGGATGCCATGATTGAGGAGTACTAGTCGATCATGAAGGATGATGTCTGGGATGTGGTCCCAAGACCAGAAGGGAATTCTGTTGTGACTTCCAAGTGGATCTACACTATCAAGCATGTTGCAGATGGTAGCATAGAAAAATACAAGGCAAGGTTTGTGGCTCGTGGCTTCTCCAAGAAAAAGGATCTATTATGAAGAGACTTTTGCACCTGTAGCCAGATACACTGCCATCAGAACAGTACTTTCTCTGGCTATAGTAATGAAGTGTAAGATACACCAGATGGATGTCAAGACAGCTTTCTTGAAAGGTGTAGTCGAAGAGGAACTGTATGTGGAGCAGCCACTCAGTTTTGCGACACATGACAGGGAGTCATATGTGTGTAGATTGAAGAAATCCTTGTATGGCTTAAAGCAAGCACCCAATACATGGTATGACAGGATAGACAGCTTCCTGTCCAGTTTGGGATTTACCAAGAGTAAAGAGGATTCCAACCTTTACTACAAGGTTGAGGAAGGAAATCCAGTGATACTCCTACTATATGTGGATGACCTGTTTGTGACAGGAGACGATAGATTGATTGCCGACACGAAGAGGAAGCTTGCTGCCGAGTTCAAGATGAAGGACTTGGGTATGATGCAGTACTTTCTAGGTATGGAGGTGTGGCACAGTGCAGATGGAATCTTCCTTGGACAAGGGAAGTATGCAGTAGAGATCTTGAAGCAGTTCGGGATGATGGACTGCAAGGACATGGCCACACCAATGGCATCGAACTTGAAGCTATTGAGTGATGCTTCATCATATTCGGTTGATGCCATGATGTATCATCAGATGATTGGGTCCTTGATGTACCTGACGAACACGAGACCAGAAATTTGCTATGCTGTGAACACTTTGAGCCAATTCCTGACGAATCCTAGACATGTTCACTTGATTGTTGTAAGGCATACTTTGAGGTACCTGAAGGGTACGATTGATTATGGGCTCAAGTATGATGCGAATCAAAAGTTTAACCTGGAGGGTTATGTTGATTCAGATTGGGCAGGCAGTGCTGCGGATAGGAAGAGCACTTCGGGGTGCTGCTTCAGTATGGGATCAGGTGTGATCTCTTGGTTTAGAAGGAAGCAATCCTGCGTAGCACTGAGTACAGCCGAAGCATAGTATGTTGCAGCTTGTTCAGCTGGTTGTGAGGCAGTATGGCTAAGGAAGCTACTGTCTGATTTGTTTGATCTCCAATTGGATGCTACTTGTATCTTCTGTGACAAGCAGCGTTGTGTGAAGTTGTCAGAGAACCCAGTGTTCCATGACAAGTCGAAGCACATCGAGATCAAGTATCACTATATCAGGGATATGGTGCAGAGAGGAGCAGTGAAGCTCCTGTATGTTGCGACAGATGAGCAGATTGTAGATGTGTTGACCAAACCACTAGCCAAAGTGAAGTTCGAGTACTTCAGAGAGAGGCTTGGTGTGCTTCAGATAGAAGATACTTCGAGGAGGAAGTGATGGGACACATTTGCAGGAGAAATTCCAAGAATGGTGGTAGGAGGATCCTTCCCATGGATGTGGATGTAAGTGTTGTGTGATGAGCATCAGGACGATGCTCCAGATGATGTTCTACATGATGATGATCAGGATGATCATATGTGATGATATGCATCAGGATGATGCTATGATGATGATCAGGATGATCATATGTGATGATATGCATCAGGATGATGCTATGATGATGATCAGGATGATCATATGTGATGATATGCATCAGGATGATTCTATGATGATGATCAGGATGATCATATGTGATGATAAGCATCAGGATGATGCTATGATGATGATCAGGATGATCATGTGATGATGATATGCATTAGGAAGATGCTATGATGATGATCAGGATGATCATGTGATGATGATGTGCATCAGGATGATGCACTATATGATGATGATCAGTATGATCATGAGCATCAGGATTATGCTCAGTGCGAGGATGATTAGGTTGATCATGAGTATCAGGATGATACTCCGTGGTCGTGGACAGGTTATGCAGAAGCATGTAACTATCCTAGAGATCCGATAGGTTGAGCAGTAAGCTCGTAATCAGTCCCGGGATGCTCTTTAGAGATCTTCCAGGTTGCAAGACACTCTTTTAGGTTTTGCTAGACCACATGTAATCAGTCCTAGAGATCTGGACAGGTTGTGCTACGCACGTAAAAGTCCTGGGATGATCTTTAGAGATATTGAAGGTCGCAATACACTCTTTTAAGGTTTTGTGGAGACCATAATAAATCAGTCCTGGAGATCTGATAGGTTGAGCAGTAAGCTCATAATCAGTCCTGGGATGCTCTTTAGAGATCTTGTAGGTCGCAAGACACTCTTTTAAGGTTTTGTGGAGGTCACATGTAAAAGTCCTGGGATATCCGATAGGTTGAGTAGTAAGCTCGTAATCAGTCCTGGGATGCTCTTTTGAGGTTTTGTTGACGCATGTAATCACACCTGATAATTCCATAGGATGGCCTGCTAGCAGAGATGATGAAGACCTACATGAGGCTAGGCCTACATCCAGCATGAAAAAGGGTTGGCTATGTAGAACTTCCTATGACAAGAAGAATTGAGAGATAGCATCAGTGATCGAGATGACGAGTACAGCAGTAGTGACGATGATGCTCCATGATCCAGTGACGATGATCCAGCTCTAGAATTGAAGACTTGTGCCTATATGTATTGATGACCTGTGTCAAGAGAATACCTTCCTAGTTAAGAGGGAGTGTTGATGTATTTGTAACTTCGGAAGATATTCACTTGTATATTGTATGTATTACATTTGTACTTTATTGTATCCCCAATGGAGATGTATTATTCCCCTGGTTGGAAGTGTCGTCATTTGTATTTGCAAGTGTCGCAAGTTATATTGTAAGTGTCGTAACTTATATTTGATGGGTTATTAGACCGCCCTAGTGGAGTCGGCCCAATGACAAGTGGTAATGGGTTATTAGACTCTCCTAAGGGAGGTTGACCTAGTTAGAGTAAAAGGAAAGTAGATGTAAAGTATAAATAGAGAGGAGCACCTCTCTATTTATTCATTCACTCACTCACTCACTTCGCATTAGTGAGAGAGAGGAGGAGTGCGCACAAGTGGAGGAGGAGAAGCTGCTAGGAGACTATCTCTTATCTTGGGGTTTGATCTTTGTGATATTTGTATTGGTGCTCATTCTATCTCTGAGGAAGTTGCGGGGTTTTTCACCTTCTTGGTTTTCCCTAGTGAAATGCTTTATGTCTCTTGTCTCTTGTATTTGATATGCTATACATGTTGTTCTCTCAGGGGTTGTTACAATCTTTAGCCATAGAGTTGGGAGGTAATATTGTTTCCATTAATGTGGAAGTAGTCTTCGCTCCATTGGATTATAACTTGTTACTTGTTCGAAATTGTTTCTATGCCATGACTGCGGTTGCATCATCTGTATTCCGCATTGTGCAATTCCCCCATCATGGGAAAATTGTCACTATCGACCAGTTAGATTTTTGTACACCAAACACCACTACTCATCCTGCGGATAACATCCCTCTCTTGGGACACTCATAAAAAATATATGAGAGTGTGGGGGTAGGATTCCTATATAAAAGAAACATCCCTGATGGAAGTCTTTCCAACACTAGATCCCCCATCACATGTTGCCACGTTGAACATGATATCATCCATGATCCCATCCTCCTCCAACTCGAGAGATTAATGGATTGTTCCCAATCTTAATCACCTCGATTTGATTGGATATGCAATTCCTCTCAGGCCCACTGAATCCATTTATGAGTCCATCCAATCAGCAAATGATTTACTCGATGACCCCTATTCGGTGGCATCTAACTCAGGTTCTCTACCATCTAGGGAGAACTCATCCCCACCATCACTAGATCGTCTCCTCCAGAATTTTCACTCTGATGAATCAATCATGGAGATTATGAGCTTGGATGAGCCTCCATGGGAATCCCATCATCATCGATCATCTTTCCTCCCTCCTCTAGACACGATATATAACGTGATTCACACTATTGTTTCACCAGATGTATTTCCTCACCCTTAATATCCTATTCTCATCCAAGATACGGTAACCGAAGGGAATTTGGAAAACATCACACCTACCATCACCTTAGACATCTCGGTAAAACCAGGAGTCGTGGAACACATCCACATTGGCCAAACTTGTTGGCATTCCACATTGGAAATATGGAATGCTTCGATGTCTTAAGGGCTCCAACCTATCAGGTAAATCATTTATCCAATGAAGCATTCAAGCATGGTATTAGGATCCTAAAGAAAAATGGGTGTTTTCACTACTCCCCAATACCTTAGTTACTTGATTGAATATCTAATATGTATTTTTGCATGGCTATCACAAATCATGGGAAGTGGTAGGTGATATTCATTATGAAAGAACACACATCAAGGGTCTTAATGCCAACAATACCTTTAAAAACTCCAAACTTAACCGGGAGAAGCAACCAAATCAATTGGAGCATTTTTCATCCCAAGAAAAGGTGGGATGATGGGATATACAAGCCAAATATTGGGTTTGGATAACAATGATTGTTTTTCTACAAGAGTGGTAGTTGTTTTTTATCCTTTGGCTTGCACTCAATGTAGTTTGGTATTTGATTTGTATTCCTTGTATCATATATGGTTTTAATTTGGTTTGCACTCTCACTCAAATACAAGTTTTGTAGCAATGGAATCAACTCAATTTCTAAACAAATTTGTTTTAATATAATTTTTCCTATAGGAAATGAACATATACTAGAGGTAATCTTGTTTGTATGGAGATGATTAATCTATGCATATGAGGTGAGTTTAATTTGTAACCAATCATTAGGTAAAGAAGACAATTCAAATGTTTAGGTTTGCAATTGAAATTGTTCTTTGGTATATTGGGGATAATTTAAAGTTCATCAAAAGGTGCCCAAATAATTTAGAGTTCATCGAAAGGTCAATTGATTTTATAGAGTTTATTTGGATTGATTATTGTTTTTTTATGGTCAACATGAACAACCACAATCACATTGGTGGTTTTGTCTTTTGTGAGATATTAGACATACACAAATTCCTCTGTAGGCATGAGGGATTAATTATCGACAACATGACCTCCATCTTTTCACTAGTAGAAATCATTCCTAAGAAGAAAATCATAACACTAGTTATGTAGTAATTATGGTGACCTTATTAAAGAAAAAAAGGAATATTGAAATGTAAGAAGAAAATTGCATAGCTTTACGTCAAATCATCACAAAAATGTCCATGAATGCTCAATTTGTTGCTTCTAATTCCATAATCTATGGGATCAATGCTTATGTAGAACAAAGAAGAAGATTTTGTTCACCAAGTTCAAGTGGATGTGGACATGATTGGAAATATCTAGGAAACTCAACCCTATATAGAGGAACAAGAGGAAGCATATAATAGGCATGTTTTCTAATATTACCAATTGTTATATATTGCAAAGTTTATTTTGTACTAGAATTTTTTTATAGGCTTTGTACAATTAAAAACTTGAATCCTTTGCAAAGGATAGAGCATGATTTTTTGTTAGTCATGCAACAAATTTTTAGACAATCTTTGAAGTTTAGACTATGGGATTGTTCCCTCTTTTTGTTTGTATTATTACACTGACCAGTGAGGCTACACCACTTTTCTAATACAAAATCATAACTAATTTTGTCAAAAAGAAAGCTGATAACCCCTATATTCATTATGATAATAACTCCCATTGTTATTAACCCAATATTGTCCTAGCTTGTTTCAAATTTGATTATGGATGCTTTCACAGTGGTTAAGCATTGTTTCAAATTGCTTAAAAGAGGGTGGTAGAAGGATGTTTATTGTTAGCAAACACACTAGCGAGTAATGGGGGAGGCCACTCTACAAAATATAGATATCATTAAAAGCATTGTAACAATTACGTTTAAAGAGAAAAAGTGGAACAATGAAGAGATAAGGAATAAGATAGAGTTTATGTACTACAAAGATATATTCAACCCCAAGTTAGAAGATCAAAACAATCTTTTTACAGTGGTTAGCGTTTAAAAGTAAATTAACATTGATAAAAAAGAACAAACTCTTGCGAGCTTCTTAGTGAAGTGGGAGTTGGACAAGACCTAAAACACCCGTGGAAAGAAAGAATTTGTAATCTTTGTGATGCTAAGAAAGTAGATGATGAAAAGCATTCTTTCTTATAATGCCCTACCTATGTCCACATTATGTCTCAATTTCACAATATTTGTAACACTCTTGATCTCCATAACTTGCTAACTCATGAAAACCAAAGAGAGCTATAATTTATTTCTCCAATCTATTTGTTCTTAGAAACAAAATGTCAAAGCAAATCAATAATTTTTTTAATCAATTTCTTAAGGTCCGATAGACTAAAGTTTATCTCAGGTGATGATCATCATCAATAACCCTTATGGTCATTGTGTTAATAATTACATGTTTTAAAAAATTAAGCCAATTATATTTGAGTGTTTCTCTCTAGTCATTCGTTGGTGTACTTATTTACTAACGTGATTGTATGTATTTAACAAGGTGGAATATTTGGAAAAAACAATAACGATGTAATTTCGCTAGTGCAATTGCTAGTTTATTACTTGTGTGTAGGTATTTCATTTCATAGATGCATGCAATTCTCTATGCCAAAGGAATTAAAAATCAAATGCAACTCTAAAAAACTTTGCCTCTAGTTACATGCATAGGTAGGGAGGCTTGGGGCGTTAGTTCTTCCATGGAATGGATCCATGTTGGTTAGTTATTTATGATCCCCAACCATCTTGGCTACTACGACATGTAATGACTTACTTCAAAAGTAAAAGTAGGCCTTTAAAAGTTACCTCACGATGTCATTACCTTGTGTTGTCTCATGAGACTGACTTACCTTCACGCTGATCACTGAAAAAGGAGTACAAAAGCTAGCAGTTTGAATAACCCCCTAAATTATCACCCCCCTCCCTTAAAAAAGGCAATTTCTTGATTAGAGGTCCTTATTTCTCTATTTGGGAAAATCGTAAAATCAAGTCCATGTGAAAGCATCATCATTCACGTAGCCTTGAGCCATATGCACCCCCCTTAAATGTAATGGCCATCCTAAATTTTAGAACCTTACTTATCTACTTGATAAAATCATAAACTTTAAGGTCAACATAAGCATTGCACTCACAAGAAATAAACATGCATGTTCCCCTCTATGAAACCACCGCATTTGGTTCAACTTATGAAGGAAAAGTGAAATATTAAAGCCTTGATAGGAAAAGATACCACAAGATGGGTAAACTGGAGATACATCGCGTGAAAATAGAATTATGTTTTAGTAATTATTATGATTTCAGATTTGAAAAAATATTATTGATTTAATGATATAAATAGAGATTTATATTTCAAATTGAGAAATGCGAAATACATTAATAATTATTAAGAGAACTAAACTTTATAGTTTATCAATTAATTTACATCTTTATTATTTTATTTATTTATTTATGGAAAAATGTATGAAAATGATTTAAGCTTATGGAATAAATTATTTTAAGTTGAAATGTAATGATTTATTATTATAAGAAATGTAACTTTTATTGATCATGATGATGATGAAGGTTAACGTCCATTGAGATCAACTTTGGTCTATCAGAACTTGAAAGGAAAAAAATGATTTATTTAGTTTGATGTAAAATTTTATTCTTTTGCTAAAAAAACTTAGAAAGAAGTGTTCTCAGGTCACTGTAATTATAACACGTTAGAAGGTTAGGGATGTTTGTATTGTAGCAAATATTATGAAACTATGATCTAATGTGGATGTACGCAGGACATTCTAAGAGAAAGTGGATTTCATTCTCAAGGCTCATAGTCTCACAGAGATGGAAAATCCTTTCCACCCTCGATGCTTTAGGAATTGTACAACGTCCTATTTCACTATGAAGCAGCTCACAAGAGTTCATTCTAATCTTGGCTATATTAATTTTCTTCTTTGAGCTAGTTAAACCAGAGAGGTACTTTTGATCTTCTAGATTAGGGTTAATGAACTCCTTATAGTATCTTAATTTTCTTTTAACCTCTAATTTTTTCTCCCCCCACATCTTCTCTTTAAACTTAGTTGTAATAATATTTTTAATGTTATTGATATTTTGCAAAGTGGAAATTTCATCAATCCCCCAATGGTTTAACCAAGCAATGGCGTCTTTATACCAGCCTCTCTTGAGTTCTAGGTGGTCTTGACAATATTTTAAAGCAATTTCAGGAATCCTCTAGTCTCCCATGCTATTTATCTTGTTCTTATACATTAGGTACCTAATCATAGCGATGCTCTCGATGGGGGGAATACCCACTTCTATTCGGAGAATAACTTAGGGCATATTGCTTTTAATTTTGAGACTATAAGTTATAAAACACTTCTAGATTTGCTCAATCTTCCTCCAGGATTCTCTAGAGATGTTGCAACCCCAAACTTCATAGCCATACATGATAATGGGAGTGACGAAAGTTTCAAATAGGAACTTCTTTTTATCTTACATCACAAGGTTTGTTGATTTACAATTGTTTTCAAGACCAAAATAAGCTTTCCACCCTCAATTAATCTTTTTCACAATGCTATAGTTCCATTTGATCATGTGATGAATATCAATTATGAGATATTTATAAGAACACACGTCCTCCAGGTTGCTATTGTCATATACAAAATTAGCGTAAGTGATCTTCTTGGATTTGATAATCATAGCTTTTGTCTTGTTGGTGTTAACAATCATACCCTTATTATTGCAAAAATATTTGAGAATTCTTAATTGCTTATCAAGATGAAAGGGACACCTTGCCATAAGAACAATGTCATCAACATAAAGAACAAGGATGATGACTATTCCAGCTAAGGTTGTGCCAGCGCAACCTGCTACTTCTAAACAACCTTCTAACTTATCTATTACATATTTAATGTCATAGATAGTGAAAAAAAACTTAACCAAAATTAATATCAAGCAAGCTTATCCCACAAACAAAAAGGTGGACCTATTCATCTACTTATAGTTTATATGTTCAAACTCTCTCTCATTCAATAAGCTAAGGAAATTACTTGATGCAATGAATAATAATTAACAAAATTAGAGTTGAACATGAATTATTTCACCTGAGGATTAGTCTTTTGTAATAATAATAATAATAATATAATTTTAAGGTATACATGCCCTATCTCTTTGGGATTTGAACTTGTGATATTTTAAGAGAAAATATATGTTCTTAACCATTAAGTTTATTGAAATTATACTTAAAAAAATATATTCCCATAAATAATTAAAACCTATAACAAATAATAAAATAATAATAATAAAAAATGAATCAATGAAAAACTTAAATGTACTAATTAATTAATCCCTAAGAACAAAACAATGTAATATAATATATAATATCATGATAATTGAAGAAACACCAAAACTTAAATTAAACTAAATGTGAATTATTAAATTAATGTAAATATAAATTATTAAATTAACATATTATTAAATTAACATAACGATAGCATACCGATAAAGAGACTTTGTAGTTGATTCATAGGGGGTTTGCGGTTCTTTGGGAGGGGGGTTCCTGAGGCCTTCTAGGGTTTTATTTTTATTTTTATTTTATCTAGGGATCTTTAGAGGCCTCCACTTGGCTTCCTTATAGTACCAATTAGTTACAAATTTTTGAAGTTACGGAGAATGACATATTGGATTACAGGGAGTCCATCATTACCTTGTTCCATATCTTTTCGTTGGACAAGGAATTTATTGAGGCACAATTCCTAAGGCATAACAACTCCATGCAAGGACAACTCCATGATGACAACAACATGGGAAATGTTTGGAGTCTTGGAGGAGTTTCCTTTCCTCCCAACAATTCCGAGACAGTTGGTAATTTCCCCATCCCATATTCCTCAAAGGAATGGAAAGGAAAATCTTTCACAAATATCTGTATTCAAGTTGATGATCCTCCTGTCCCTTTTCCTCCAACTAGCTCCTCGCCTCCTCTTGGAATTACGCATTTTTCTCTAGTCTTAAACAAAAACAAGAACCCTGACTCTTTGACCCTGGAATTTTAGTCTTCCCAACCCCCCTGGGAAGAATGTAAAGAAGTGTATAGGATCAAAACAAGGGAGAATGCAGATGGTGGTAGGAAAGGATGTCGCAATAGACTCGATCCCAAACATGCTAGGAAGAGTCCTTGTGCGTTGCTTTTGTGGTAAATTGGTGAGAGAAGATGCATTGAATTAGTGGCTCATCTATTCACGGGAACTAGGGTAGGCTATGTGATGGAATTTCACATTTTATCTCCCAGCTAGATATGCTTCCTTTTAAACTCATCGGTTGATGTAGGAATGATTTTAGCGAAGAACTAGATTTGGGGTCTGTCAGGGCTTATCTTACATATATAGAGTATTGATTTTGATCCCCTGTGAGAGGCTCACAATATGCAGAAGGTATGGTCCATTCTCCTAGTATTTCCTCTTTCATTCTGGTTCGAGGACGTTTTAAATGCCATTGGAAATAAAATCATCCATTTTGTAAGCCTAAAGGAATGATGGAAGGAAAAAGTGGATAGTTGTCGAGCATGGATCCAGGTTGAGTTGGACTTGAGAGAAGGCCTTCATGAGGATGTGGAACTGGTGTACAAGGGGATTTCATGGATCCAAAAAATTGAATATTGGAGGCTCCCTTTCAGATGTTTCCTCTATCACAAAGTGGGTCATGTACAAGCCAACTGCGTGAAAGCTTCAACCAGGATTCCTTCCATAAAACTCTGGAATTTTTTTTGGGATTCTTCTACTGACACCAATATCTCTTCAAAAGGGATTCCGGGTTTAGATAAAAAGATCCATCCTCGAGTTGTTGAAGTATACACAGGTCATTCCTCAGAGGGACACTGGTAAGCACGTTCGTTACCGTGGTATTTTCCCTATTTCCTTTGGCTCTTTATCTATGAATATGTCCTTGAATACTCCCCCTTTAGAGGATATTCAACATGTGGAAAAATTTTAGGCCCTTATTCCCTCTCCTCTCACTGATTCTCTCGAGTATCTCCTTTACTCACCCATCTTGTTTTGCCTCTCGTATTGAGTCTCAAAACCCTTTCCTGAAGCCCTGTCGTGATCCTCTCCCCGGCGACTCTATAAATTCAAAGTCTATCCATTGTTCTTTATCCTCTATTATGGCGACAAAATTTTACAATCTCAAATCTTGTTAAAGGATCAAGGATGTGTTCTCCTCAAAATGTGGACTTGCACCAGACCCAATGCCCATGTCAGCAATAGGTAGAAAATATTTTCTTTCGAAAGCATAACAAAAATCCATCTTGGACATTCAATTAGACATTCAACATGGCAATAAATCCACCATATCCAGGGCCCTTAGAGTAGGAAAATCTGCCAAAATGGTTACCCCATGATTTGTATGTCTTTCAATGCTAGAAGGGTTGGGGGCGCCCATAAACAATTGTCCCTCAAAAGACTCGTCAGAGTCATCAAACCAAACTGAATTTTGATTCATGAAACTATTACTATTTGAAATAAGGCTCGTGAAATCTTGAACCTTGGTTAAAAGGTTGGTCCTTTTCCACTTTGGACTCTAAGGGTCGATCATGAGGTTTATTATCAGCTTAGAGCCCCTTGCTTAAAGAATACTCTACTTCCTTCTGTAGATTGACAATATTTGTTGATTAGGGGGTGAAAGAATTGGGTAAGCACCTGGAAATTTTGAATGTTTATATCCCCTATATTTTTGGGAATATCTCGAAGATTCAAGTGTTCTAGATGCTCAATCTCTTCTTCTTGGAGGAGACTTAAACTTCATTTTATCCACCATGTAGGCGTGGGGAAATAATCCCAACAAGATCCTCTTGTGGGTTTCTTCTCCTCCATATTTGAAAAGCACAAGTTGATAGATATTGCCCCAATAAAGCTCTCTCCTACATGGCAGAATTTAAGGAAAGGAGAGGAAGCAATATCCAAAAGGCTGGATCGCTTTTCTGTCTTAGAAGATCTTTTCGAAAGTTATTTCTTAGTAAAATCATGGATGGAGGTCGACGAAAGCTCCAACCATATTCCCATATCCATTAAACTTGAAACCGATTATAGGAAGGCGACGCCCCCCCTCAAATTCAACAACGCTTGGCTTCTCGAGGATGATTACAAGAAATTAATCAAAGACACCTAGGTTCACTTATGCCAAGACTCTCCTCTTTCTTTAATGTCCCAATTTGTCGGAAATATCTATAGAGTCAAATCGGTTACAAAGAAATGGATTCCCTCATACAAAGAGAGAGTTCAATCCAATCTCAGGAATACCGAATCAGAGATAAGTAGAATTTATTCAAACAACGAATTTGGGTTTTTTTAGATGATGAACTGAATAATAACAGACAACTCGAATCTCCCTGACACGAGACGCTCAAGAAGGAGGAAATATCACAGAGACTAAAAATTCATGCGATCTGGAGATCACAACACCAAATTCTTTCACTAATTCGTAAATCAATGAAAAAAAATTAATATTATATGGGAGGTCAAGAAAAGAAATGGTGATATGGCAACATATCACATAGATATTACTAAGGATGAATCAGACATTTCAGATCCCTCTTCAAGGATCCCCTGGGTTTTCCGAATTCAAGACACCCTTTACATGATCAACAAAACTCCTCGTCTATTTACTGAAGATATGAATGACATTCCAGAGAAGGATATAACCCCGAAGAGGAAATTCAAAAGGTTATGAGCTCAATGAAGAAGGGCAAGATCCCTGGTCCAAACATACTTCAGGTGGAATTTTACAAGGGGTTCTTTGACATTGTTAAGTGTGATATTATGAAGTCAGGAAAACTTTACAATGCACTGAATTTAACCTTTATCACTCTTATCCGTAAGAAGTTGGAAGTAGTATCTTTTGATGACTTTAGACCCATATCGTGCTGCAACGTTGTGTAAAAGATAATTTCGAAGCTAATAGCCTCAAGGATTAAGACGATTCAAAGCAATATTATCTTAGAGGATGAATTTTGCTTCCTACATCAAAGCGAAATTCATAATGCAATATCATTAGTGCGGGAAACATTACACTCTTCAAAGTTATATAGATCGGACGTAGTCATAATCAAGTTTGAATTATGAGAGGATTTTGATACAGTCAGTTAGAATTTAACAAGGTTGGTCATACTGCAGTTAGGCTTTATCATTTCCATCATAAATTAGTTCTTTGGTTGCATCGAATCGAATTCATTTTCCCTTCTTATTAATGGCATTCCTTCAAAGTTTTTTTCCTTAGAACGAAGTTTAAGGTAGGGATGCTCACTCTCGCCTTTTATTTTTCTTTTAATTTTTTATGGCCTTAGTACTCTCATGAAGGAATCCAAATATAAAGGGGATCTACATGGGCTCATCTCCTCTTCATCGATAACATGCTGCTATTCACTTTTGAAAGAGGCAGAGAATTCCATGTGCTCATTCCTTTTCCAAAGAAGACTTTGGATGGCGACTTCAAATACCTTGGTTTCCTTCTAAAACCTAATGATTATCATTATTATGATTGGCTTTGTTTTTTCCACAAAATTGAATCCCGCGTAGCTCTTGAGGTGAACATACTGTTATCCAGGGGTGGAAAACTTGTGACCATTAATTCGTCCAAGAAAGTATCTTGATTTACTGGGCCTCCATTATGAAATCCCAACAGGAATTTGGACGAAAAAATCAGAAAACATTGTTTTAAATTCCTTTGGTCAGGCCACCATTCAAAAAGCATACTGCTAGTAAGCTGGAATCAAATTGCGATACCCAAGCATCTAGGAGGGCGAGGCTTAAAAAACCCGTTTCATTTCAGCCAATCACTAGCGGTTAAGAGTCTTTGGTTTCGCACCCATAGCTTTGCCTTATGAGGACGCATTATGAACTCAAAATACCTTGAAGGAAAACTAATGGAGGAATGGTATTGAGTCCCTAGCAAAAGCACAAAAAAGGCTTCAATCATTTCGAAGGCTCTCACTGGGGATTTTGATCTTGTAGGAAACTAGACTGTTTGGAAATATGGGAATGGATCCAAGATCAAAATTGGTGAAGATCCCTGACTGGGATCTAGGGACAACTTCAGGCTCACATAGAATATGAAGTATTCTCCACATGAGGCCAATATCTTTAAGTTATCCAATGCTAAGTCACGGTCTCCCCTTCCGTAGGGAAGATCAACTTGGAAATAAGCTGAAGCCCTGGGTTTGCAAGACGATGAGGCTACCGAAAGGAATGGGTTTATATCTTTCCTATGTTCAAACTTTATCCATTTAAACAATGATGAGGAAGAAACCCTTGTCTGGTGCAAAATACGAATAGGTTCTCTCATTACCAGGCTTGATTATTCGACCTCAATGGACTTGTCCTTGCAAGGAAATATCACGTGATGGTGGAAATATTTATGGAAACATCACGATCCCTTAAAATGCAAAAATATTTTATCGCTTGCACTCAACAATAAACTCCTCACTTGGGACAATCTCTTAAAAATAGGTTGGGAAGGCCCAAACCGTTGTATGCTTAGCAATCGAAATGAAGAATCGGTGTAAAACTATTGTAAACTTGGTATTGGAAGAGCAACAAATAATCAAAAAAATTTGCTTGCAATCTCAAATTTTCTTGACTTAGCAAGGGAAGTTGGTATCAAATATTTGGACATATTTGAGGATTCAATGGCAATAATTTATTGGTGATTGGGAGACTCACATGACATTTTATACTACAACACGAAGCTAGAGTTAGGATTGCAAGAGAGAAGACACTACTGGATTTGGACGTCTCATTCCACAATTGTAGGACGGTTTTTTGCATTGGTCTAGTGTGGATTTTAACATTGGTCAAACGTCCATGGATAAATGTCACATAAGAGACGTTACTAAGCATGGAAGTAACATGGAGTACTACTTGCTTTTTTTATATTTTATCTCATAAAATCATGGATAGAGTGTCGGTTTGTTGTCAGCTCCAAGTCGAAAAAGTGACGTTAGCTAATGTAGAAAAAACGTCCGTTTAACATCCGAAAATATACATCCCAACGTAGATCTAATGTTGGATAGACATTCTAAAATATACATCCCAATGTGGACATAACGTTGATCAATCGTCTAAAAAGCTACGTCAGTTATATGTCCAAAAACACTACACTTTACAATGTGCAACGAACGTCCAAAAAGATACGTTTTACCACATCGAATGAACGACATTTGAATGTCCCAAAAGCTACATTTCTAACATAGAACTAGCGTCGACTAAATGTTCGATAAACCACATCTATAATTTCATTGAGAAGAAAAACGTGGATGCTCTGTTGAATGAAAATCAAGTATCCTATAAATATTCGATGTTAAAGCTATGCGATAAGCCACGCTTATAAATGGCTTGAACAAAAAAAAATGTGGATGTAATGTCCAAGTCTAGTCAAATGAACGTTGGTAAACCCATATATATAATCAACGTTGGAGTTATGCTACTGAAATTCCACCCACACAGCTTCTACATCGAACACATGTCAATTAAACATTTATAAATGGCTTGAACAAAAAACAGTGGATGTAACATCCAAGGATCATCGAATGAACGTTGATTAGCTTGTTAAGAGTGGACAGTATAACTATGCAACCTATGTTCAATCCATGCTACCCATACATCGAACTAGCATCAATTATACATTACCCTCTAATATTATACGTTACAGTCCTGAATCAAGTTTAACACAATATACTATAAAATGAGAACTATATAAAAAAATGAGAACTTTGGCGATAAAAATCATATTTTCACGTAAAAAATACCAAAAGACAACCCTAGTATCACTCCTTTTCTGGAGGGTTAAAATTACGACTCTTTGGTAACCCTGAGCGGTGTCATTGCAATCGAAACTCTAAATCAACCCCCTAATTAAAAAATGGCCTCCTAGAATCACCCTCTTTTTTATTCGAGGTTAAAATTTAAAAACAATGACCTCTAAGATTTTTTTCTAAAGTGAAAAATATATAAAAAAATCAAAAAATATTTACATCTTAAAATTTAGAAACAAAAACTTTAAATAAATTAAAAATATTATAAACAAAATGTACAAAAATAAATGTAAAATTTAAAAATCAAAATGAACGAAATTTAAAAAAATGTGAAAAAAGTAACTCAACAAAACAAATTAAAATTTATTAAAAAAAATTAACATATTAAAATTAACAAAAACTTTGAAAAAAATAACCAAACACTTAAAATTTAAATTTTATTAAAAAAATCTAAATCTACCCCCTCCCCCTTCCCCTCTACCCTTCCACTCGTTGCCCTTCCCCCTCTCCCTCCCTCGACCCTTGGGCAGCCCTTTGGTGACATGAGGGAGTGACACATCGTGTCGCCCTTTGGGCGGCCCTTTGGTTGCACGAGGGAGCGGGACCTCCCCCTCTACCCTTCCACTCGCTCCACCTCCCCCAACCCTTGGGAAACCCTTTGGGCACATGAGGGAGTGACACATTGCGTCGCCCCTTGGGCGACCCTTTGGGTGAATGAGGGAGAGGCGCTCCCTCGTGCGCCCAAGGGCCGAGGGTGGGGGAGGGGGAGGGTTAGGGGGGGGAGAGGGGCAAGGGGAACAGGGGGAAGGGGAGAGGGGGAGGGGAGGGAAGAGAGGGCGGAAGGGGTGGGGGGTAGATTTGCTTTTTTTGTTTTTTTTCAAATTTTAAAAAGGTTTATAAATTTATTTATTTTTAACTTTTTTTTTTTTAATTTTTTTTTTTTTTTTAACGTTTAGTTTTTATTTTGAAAAAATCATTTAATTTTTTGTTTAATACATCTTGATTTTATTTCTTTTAAAGTAGTTCTTTTTTTTACATTTTTTTCTATTTTGTTCCATTAGTAATTTTTTGTTTACATTTTTTATTATTATATATATATATATATATATATATATATATTAAATTTCTATTCATAAATTTTGTATTGGTCTCTCATTTGTCCCCCACTCCCCTTCCCTCTTATACCTTCTGAATGCGTAATCTTTGTGGACCTATAAGCTCTTTACACCTCATCAACATTGTATCTTCTTCTCACAATATGTTTATCTCTCTTTTATGTAATGAGCTTAATCGAAACATACAACTTTTAAATGTCTATGAACCCCTCCATGATAGACATTATTTTTGGAAAGAAATCTCCTCCAATAGGCTACTTGACTCCCCCAACCTCATTTCCTAGGCAGGGGAGAGAGATTTAAATCTAATCATGTTGAGTGAAAAATGGTAGGGCCAAAATGTTGGAATCAACCCTATATAGGACTTCCTTTGGGCACCCTTCACCTTTCAATTTTAATTTTCTCACACACCTTGAATATGTTAAAATGATCATCACAACTAGGAGACCCCTCTTAGTGAATCAAGGAGGTCTAATGGTTCAATTTCAAAGGAACCTGATTAACATAAAAGGGACCTAAAAGGAGTCTTGTAAGAAGAATTTTCGGGACTCGTCAAGGAGGCTCACATATGTGGAATTACAAATCTCTCCCCTCCATGATCATGCATTTACATGTAGCCATCCCTATCAAAAGAAATAGAGGTTTTCTCAATTGGAGAAAGACTACCATACTTTAGTTGCATGGGAAGAAGCACAATGGAACCTAAAAAGTAGAGCCATATGGTTACAGGTGGGGGACCAAAATACCTCCTATTTCCATAAACAAGTTACTTCCTAGAAGGATTTCAACTCTATCTAGAGGATTAAAGTTCAAAGGGGTATTGCCATATGTGAAACCTTTTACTCCATCAATAATGTGGGAATATATGTTTACTACAAGGAGCTCTATACTCAACCTCCCTACGAAACACTAAGAAATATATTGGTCGTGGCTTCTTCTTTCCCTAACATGATTGATGAAGATACAAATAACTCATTGGAATCAACATATCTCAAGGAAGAACTCAAGAAGGCCCTACAAAATATGCAAAATGACAAGTCTCTCGAACTCAATGGTTTCCCTATAGAATTTTCCATAAGCTCATGGGACTTAATCAACCAAGATTTTTGCTTGATTCTAAATCTTTCAATAAAATAAGGATTCTCAACAACTGTTAGGATATTCCTATACTCCATCCTAGTCCCACCAGTATTTTGATCATTTACATTTTTAGTCATGCATGCACTTTTAGGGTTTGCATTCATTCCAATCATCAGTCCAGCACCTAGCCCTCAGTTAGCCAACCCCCGGGAGCTTCTCTCAGATCATTTTTAGCCTCCTAGAGCTTAGTGCGCCCTTCCTCCTTGATTTAAGGAAGCCACTTGTCCTCTCTCACCTACCACTCAGTTGCACTTCAGTTAATTCAATTATCTTCAGTTCTTTCCTTGATTTAAGGCTAGACTGACTCTCAACTGACTGTATCACTCCGATGGACCTCCACTGAGACTTAACTACCCATTCTGACTCCAATTAGCTCCTCATGCACCGTCCACTGAGCCTCCTTCATTCAATTAGTTCCAGTTACACTCAGTTACACCTACCACACTCAGTTAGACTCAGTTTGACTGATGGTTGACAGTTACTTGAGCATTGATGACTCCACTGATGATGAGATAGACTACTAGTTGTGCTCCGATGACACTCCAGTGATATTTTGATCACTCCATGAAGGCTAATTCGAATTGCCACCTTGGCATTCGAATCCTCATGCATTGTACTATTTATTTGTCCATATTGTGATTAATTAATCAGTGTGTGTGAAGCATTTTTGCTTCTATCCGAGTTCTACTGTATTATTATTTTGTTGCTCATTATACTGCATTGACCACTCTTCTTCTATTTTCTTGCTTAATCAATTATTTTCTTGTGAGGTATACATCATCTCTTAGATCTGCTGTGAGGATTTTCACAACAACCATCCTAAGGTAATCAATACTTCCCTTTTCGATCACTTTCATCCTATTAATTTGTGTAATAGCATCTAGGAAATCATCTCCAACATCATAGCTTGTTGACTTAAGCATACCTTCTTTGACCATATCTCAAGAGAGAAAATGCATTTCCATGATGGGAGAGACATTCAAAATGCAATTGACACAACCCAGGAGGTTCCACATTTAGTAAAAACCCTAAGGAAAAGGCCCTTCATTTCAAATATTGACCTCTAAAAAGCTTTTAAAATGACCATATGGGAACACATTCATCTATTTCTCATCTAGTTTTGTTTCAATTGGCCCTGTACAAGTTGGATAGAAGCCTCAATCTCCTTAACATCCTTTGTCATTCTCATTAATGATTTGGCCACCCAATTCTTCCAACCTCCTAGGGAATTTTCCAAGAAATCCTTTTGACCCCCCTCCTCTTCTTAATCATCACAAAAGGTCTTAATAGGCTTATAACTATTAAAATTCACTCATGAAAAATCAAAGTTGTCAAAATGTCTAAGAGACTACACATCACCCACCTAATGTTGTTTATATTTGCTTCTCTTTGGAAATTGATTCTTACAATAAATAAAAGCATATTGATATTTTATTATTAGCATATAGTATGGAAATAAATAGGATCAAATCCTTCATTTGTTTCGACCATGTCCCCCAGTTTCACCTAGACATGATAAAAAACATCTTCACTCTCATTGACTACAATTTTGAGTTGAAATTAACTTACTTGGATTTTCATCTAGATCCTAACAATTACCAGATCCAAGGCTAGGTTTGGTTCATTGACTAGATTAAAGAAAGAATATACCATTAGACCCATCAATAGATCTCTAGATTTGGCATGATAATTTGTGTGCTCAATGCCATCCTTGTCCACTAGATAGCTCTACAGTATCTCCTCAAACAAAATTATCACTCATTAGATAGATATGCTTCAAATATATCTATAAAGGAAACCAAAACAATGGAGCTTGACTCTTGTCTCTTGGGAAATCCTTTCACAACCATAATATATCAAAAGATGGGGTATCAAACATATTAACATATTAGCTTTGATATTGATTGCAAAAGACACATGGAAACTCATAAAGAACATAGGTATTTGACAAGGGGTCTTATATACAAAAATATATTTCCCCAATGTCTCTAGATGATTGGATTTGAGACCCAGATAAACAACATCAAGGAGGGTTTAACTTTTGGAAAGCCCTCATAATATTGGTCAATATCCTTACTCATCACCTCTCCAATAAGATCATAAATAGTTTAAGGGTATGAATGAGAAAAGGTAAATGGGTAGGCCATCATTTGGTATACTCCATGCCTATCTAGATAGAGGATTCCCTATGATAAAGACACCTCCATGATCTATTTCAAACATCCGCAGGCATTGTCTCCCCAATACAAATCTAGTATATAGCTTAGGATATTGAACCATATGGTTAAATTGGGCAGTAATGGATGTAGTTTATAAACCATCTCCTCTAAGATGGAATTCATCTCAAAGTGGAAAAGGAATACTTGATATGGGGAGAAAATCTAGCCTTTGGAAGATATAGAGTAAAAATTGGAAATAGAATACACTTTCCCACCAACACTTTTGAAACATGTCAGTGGTGGTGAACCAAACTTTGCAAAGTTGGGCTTCCCCTCAAAGACTATTCTCTTTACCTGGATATCTATAATATTTTTTTTCCTAACCTAATAAATGTTGAAAAAACGAGGTTGGAAGGGAGGCAACATATGCCCCCCTGTGGGGAACAAGAATAATATATCTCCCATTTGCTGGTCCATGCCTTTTCATAAGAGAACTATGGGTTGCATCCTATAGAATGAGCACACAACCTAAAAAATGGTTAGAAAACAATATCCAATCATCATTGGACAATTGGATAAATCTAACAAAAGGAGAAAACACATGGCTAACATGAGAATTTATATGGTCCACCTGGATGGCTAGAAATGAAACTATATTTCAAAACAAAGAATTAAATGTATACATTGTTTTTACAAGTTGAAAGATGTCGAGAGGATTCAAATGGCTCCATAATGCCCAAAAACCCTGAGGCTCATAGTACATCACAACTATGACCTTGTACATGCCCAATGATATGTTGATGGGGTTTTTTGGGTAAATCCTAGACTTAATGGAGTGGGGGATTGGTTGATTTTTCCAAACTATTCAAAATTGTGTTTTAAACTTGGTATCGGGAGAGCAACAAACAATCACACATAATCACTTGCACTCTTAAGTGTACATGACTTAGCAAGGGAAGTTAGTATCAAATATTAGGACATATTTGAGGATTCAATGGTAATATTTTCCCAGTGATTGGGAGACTCACATAACATTTTGGGCTATAACATGAAACGAGAGTTAGGGTTACACAATAGAAGACCAAAAGTTTCCACCACATCTCTTTCAAGCACATATACATAGATGTAAATGTTGAGCTAGATGCATTAGCGAAAGAAGTGGTATCAATAACCCTAGGCCTATTGCAGATAGAACATTGAGTGGATGTATACTCCATGCCACTCTCTAGATACTCATTTTGACACTTTTGGATGTAGAGGTGAAGCTACGTAGTTAAATAACTCCTCTCAACAAAGTTTTTTTTAACTAAGTTTTTGTTGGGTGAGGAGTAATGTTTCTCAATAAAAACCATCACCTACACAATCTTGTTGGAAGAATTCTTGTTTTAGACCTCTTGCTATTATTTTTTATTATATTTGAACATATGCTAATCAATCTATGAAGACTAAATAGACAACTCTAAAATAGAAGTTAGGGTTCCAAGTTAAGAAGTTCTTCATAAGTGCTCTTTTTTTCAAAAAAAAACGAGTAGACTTTTTTCATCAAAAAAAATTATAATAATATTTGATTTGTTTTTAATGTTTTGATTTATAAATATGCACATTACACATGAAAATCATATAAAATGAGAACACAATCAGTGATGTGCTCAAGGGAAGTTTCTTGTTGAGTACTTAGATGAGGATTTTAGGGCGAGTGAATTTCCTCAGTATTTTCAAGCACCTTGTGGTTTCATACCCTTATTGCAATATTATTAGTGTTTTAGTAGATGATTCTCTCAAAATCCAAGAATGTACACATACCCTTAAGTTCAAACACGTTCTTTGCAATATTTTGTTTTGTTCAAGGTAAAAATTCCATATATTTGTGTATTCCCAAATCTTCTCCATTATTTTACAATATAATCAGCTTAAAAAATATCATATTTGTTTTTTTATGAAAATTATAAATATATAAATATTTATAAACACACACACACATACCTTTTAATATTTTACAAAAGTAAAATTAAAATAAATTTATATTACTTTATTTATTAACATTAGAATTTTGTTGACACAAGCCCATTTCCTCCGTCGCCGCTCTGCCATGGAAGACCTTATTCATTATCATTGGCTTCTCCCCATTAATGTTTAACAACTTCACCAAGACACGAGTGGAGTACCTATAGATCATCTTTTATATATGAATAACTTGTACCATCTAATTATACTTATTAAAGTTACTTTGGAATCTTTCACTATACATACTGTTTACTTGCATGTCCTTAAATAACTGTTTAAATCAATCCATATTCCAATCTCCTAAAAATACAATCCAAACCATGTTAATATATTTTTTGCATTGAAATATAAATTCAATATATATATGTAATGTCTCCATTCCAATAATTTCATAGTAAGACAATCCCATCAATCCTACTAGTTTCCTAGGTTGGATGGGCACATGTGGAATGGTAATAAGGAAGCTAATAAATGATGTTTAGACATTAGAAGGGTTCAAGTATTTAATAAATAGAGTGAATAAAGAAATTCAAGAGAAATCCTAGGTGACAAATGGTTTTGGAGACATATGGAGGATGTGGGACCCATACTAGCTTGATTTTTCATAATACCTGGTATCTCTCTTTTGCAAATTCGAATTAATGGGAATGTGAACACTCTTGGGTGAGTTGGTAAGTCATAACACATGTCATTGAGCATCTTAGGTCGAATTGGGAAGGATTGGTAACCTCCATGGAAGATAAAGAGTCAAAGTGGAAGTTTGTGGACACTTGGGCTAGATTCCCTAGCCCCTATGACACCAATGATGGAGCATCTATGACAAATTGCAGACCTAACCTCTGACATCTGACCACTATGACATGTCAGCACCAAAAATAGGCTCAAGGAAGGCGAATTTGGGTGTTGGAGAAGCCAAAGAGACTCAAAATCGAATTTGGGAGAAGATGGAAGGTTGGAACTATGAGACAAGTGGCAAATGTGGAATATTTCCTAAATGGAAATCTATTGAATCTATTGAGAGGATTTCGACCCTTAGAAGGATAATGTTGGTTATAAAATGTAGAAATGAAATATGAGAATAGCTTTTGATCATTTGTAGAATTTGCAATTGCATTTGTGAAGAGGGAGAGCTAGTGGATGACTAGTTTCTTGCCTTAGCCAATTTCGAGGGTGAAAGATTCCCATCCAAGTTGGTAATTGGAAAGGCCATTCAGACCTTTCATTTGGAGCTTTAAGGGAGTCTTTATTTGCAGGTGTAAGCTACAAGGCAGCTCATGGTTTCTTCTATTGCAGCTCACTCCTTCAACCATTTCCATTTTTGATGGCATATTCTTGATCTTTGAGGGAGGGCGTTTTTGGTGAGCTATTGTACTCTTTGGGGAATCTTTTAATGCCCCATTTATTTTGTAATATGAAGTAAATACTCTTTTATTCATCTCCAAAAAGTTTCAGGTCGAAATTCCAAGTAGAAATGTATAAATCTCATTTTTAATGGAAGAACAATGCCATTTCCCCACTACCTTGTTGTGAGCCAATGTATTGATGATGATTTCGAATGAATGGATGATTCTATGATATATCTATGATCAATATACTGCCATGGATGTCTTATACAAGTTTCATGTACTGTACTTGAGCATTTGAAGCATTTTTACTCAGTTTAGTTGTATTGGGAGGTGAAATAGTGCCATTTCCCCAAGGGTCGAATTGGGGATTTTTGCAGTTGAATGGGAGAGGGTGAGAACAGTTGTAATAATCCATTAATGGTGCATATTAGACTTTAATAAAATACTTAACACATTACATACCTCTTTTCATAAATTTGAGTGGGTTTGGAGGCATTTGGGAAGCCATTTTCAATACTTACCCCAGGGGGATTTGAACCCCAAATTACTAGTAAAATTGCATAATTGGTCCAGAATCTTAAGAGAGTTTGCAGAGGTCTTTTGGTGGTCATATATCATCCATGAACATCATATTCAAGTCCTGATATCATTCATACACCTTTCTTGAAGATTTGAAGGAATTTGGAGTCAATGCGAGACTTAGAGACCAATACTAGTCAAAGAGAAATTACTATTAAAGTTCCCTACATTGGCCAGAATTGAAAGAGGATTTGAAGAAGTATTCCAGAGGTCCAAAAGCATCCCTGAAATACATATTTATGTTCTAACATCATCCATATAGGTCAAAACTAGAGGTCAAAAACTAGAGCAATTGGAGCAATTTGGGGACCTAGAGGTCAAAACTAGTCAAAGGTCAAACTAGGGAAAAAGGTAAAAAATTGTCATTTTAATAAAATTCCTAACAAGGGACATTACAATATAAGATAGGATAATTTTGTCCTTTTTGCTTGTTGCGTAGCTTTTTCTTATTCATAAAATTAAACTAAGATGTTAAATTAAAATAGTTATGAGTTCATTCTTACTTTTTGATCGACATATTTTTCATAATTGCTTTACACTTTCATTTAAAAAAGAATACAGATACTTATCTTACATTTTTTGTTTATTATTTTTATTAACATTCCTATGCATTTTCTAAGGCTTTATGTTAATTTTTAAAGAAAAAAAATTGATAATAAGTAGAATATATAAGGATGATTTTTATCTCCCTTTAGTAAAGTGAAAAGATCCCAAACTAATTGTTTAAATAAAGTGAAAAGACTCCATAGTCACATCACAAAATACACGAATTGATCTCATTGTTATTTATTATTTATTTATTTGACCTAAACATAAAGTGAAACCCAGTATGATTCCAAAAACCTGAAGTGAACGTTAAAGAGAATCAAATGTCATGCTTGTTGGCATTCATGTGATTATCCTTTCAACAATGATGTTCCCACTATTATATTGTATTAATATATCTCAGTTCTAATCGAGAGGCAAATATGAACACATTGCGATAATCAATCCTCTTCGAAAACACCCAAAAATCACATCACAAAACAAATTATTATTGTTAGTACATTGAATTCCTTAATCAGAGGGTCTTTGTTACTTAATCTCTCTCAAATTCGAACCATTAGTTTATGAAGAAACATCCATACTTCATTTTCCATCGGTCTTTGTTGATTTGTGTTGTTAAGGTAATGCCAAGCGTCTTTGTGTCATCGTTTGTTCTTGAGATTCTCTTACTCAACCAGTGTTTGTTGATTTGTGTTTTTAAGGCAATGATAGATTGTCTTTATGCCAATTACTAGTTTTTTTTGTTTTTACTATCAAGAAACAACCATATTCCTTTGTTTAACAAGTCCTTGTTGATTTGTGTCGTTAAAGCAATGACAAGTGTGTAGAGATGAATTGTAATCACACATATTTCTTATATATATATATAGATTCATCGAGAATCTATTTTATAAAATAAGGTGATGTTTTCAAAACTTTATGTCGCTTTCAATGTTATAAACTCAATTGAGTGAAGCCCAAACAATGTGAGAATGTTTATGCTTAGATTGTCTTGAGGTAACATTCATGAAGACATTAGTCTTAAAAATATAAGGAAAACACAAAAACATGTAGAATAATAGAACGTACCTCTGACTAAAATATGATATGCTTTCACTCTAATGGATGGACCTGGAAGTACCCTTATCTGCAATTGACACGTTGTTAGTTTCTTGGATGACTGCGTATGAAGGAAAGAAAAAAAACAACTACTAGGAACCCAGCAATACTTGCTCCTTACCTTCAATCTAATCCTCCTCTTTTTCGTTAAGCTGCAACATTCTATTAATCGTAAAAAGTCAGAAATACTTAGGGAGGTACAGTCTGTGGTGGCCTGAGAGAGTGAAGCTACCACCCCAGGAACTCAAAAGGATCATAATGGTTATGTTCAAAATTACAAAATCCCTGCCCTGAGTAGGGAGACCAGGGTGTTCCAATAGCATGGCACTATCTATATAAGCCTGTAAAACAGTAATCTGACAAACTATGTAGCAAATTAAGATAAAAAAGCTGGAAAACATAAGGAGTAATTGGAACCTCCTTAGCTAGGTGTTGTAGGTGCATTTGCATAAGGGGAAATCTCTTCTAGGATTGGACATCCATAATACTCCTCCTCATCTGAGTCCTTCATCGGTAGCTTGACAGGCATAGGTGCAGTCTTCCAGCAAGCGGGAGTTGTGGTCTCCTGGTCGCCTCAGATCTGTTTGGATAGAACAGGGTCTGTGGTGGTGGGAATTGGGAAAGTGAACTTCATCGGCTCCTTACCTTTCAGCTTGGCAGTGTCCTCAACAGGATTTGCTTCTGCAGCGGTAGGGATGTCTTTGGGCACACTACTTCTAATTCTGATGTCACGTTGAATATGTCTGCTAGGACTGCCAGCAGAAGGTGTTCTCCAGACTCCCAAGCATGGATTCCATGTTGGGCAGTGCGGGTAGCATGCCTGGCTGTGGCCATGTTGGTTAGCATGTCCTCCATTACCGCCCCTAGCATATTCTTCACAAGCGAGTATGAATCGATTTGCCTTCCATGGCGTCAAGTGGAAAGGCGGTAAGCCATTAAGCATGCTTCCCAATTGTCAATTAGCAGACGAACAGGGATAGTAACCTCCTCCTTGTATCCCTTCTCCGTAGGCTTTGTGTCTCTGGGGATGTCACTCTTCCGGGATTTTCCCTGCGAACCTTTTGGTCGGCCCATAGCAGCAACCCAGAAGTATGACCAGGTGGAGGATGCCCAAGAGTGAGCGGGAGGAGCGAGCTTATGAGTGTCTATGAACAACATAAGTTGGTTAGCGGGAGGATCCCAAGTCATAGGCCAACACAAGATGGTGAACATCGCAATATCACGCTAGGGCCGAGAGGTCATTCCTTTTAACAGGCTGGAGTAACGATCGGCTACGGACCTTAATGCCGCATGAAAGAGAGACATGGAGGTGGTGCATAGAGGCCAATACCATCCTGGACGAGGTGACATCTCCAGCATTGGCTTTAATGGGTCGGGCCTTGAAGCGCCCCTTCCCTTAAAATCTCTTCCCCTACTTTGCCACGGGGCCATCTTGTATGCCTAGGTGTCGCAATATCTAGTTCCCGAGTGTCCCTACCATCCTTGTCACCCGCATCCGGGGTATCGAGATCCAAGTTGGCAAGAAATTGGCATTGATGGATTAGATCCCTTCATCTCATGGAGGTTAGGGCTCCTTCCTGTATAGCAGAGTTACAAGTTACCCCCTCATTGGCTAGGTGATCCGCTAGAGCGTTGGATTTTCTTCTGATGTGTTGGAAGGAGATTGAGTTGACCTGGGTTAATATGGTAGCCAATTCCTGTAGTCGTTGCACAAGCCTCTAGCTTGGTGAGAGTTTTTCAACCCTAGAGCCATTGTGAAGGCGACGAGCTAGTGAAAGAATGATCTTGGAGTCACCCTCCACTACCAGGGGTATCTAACCTTGCTGGTGAGCACATTTGAGTCCTTCGAGGAGCCCTGATAATTCTGTTGTGTTGTTGGTGCCATGGCCTAGAGCGCCCAAGTCGACCAACCTGCCAGATCTTGAATCATCCTAGATGGATCCTCCAAATCCAGCGGCCCCATGATTACCTTTGGAGGTGCCATCGAAATTAAGATGAAGAAGACTGTACGGGGACTACTCCAATGCTTCGAAGTGGGTGAGTTAGTTGAAGGCCTGCTGAGGGATTGGGGGATGGATCTCATGTTAAGGTTCCAGTCAATCAGGATGTCCCGCTCTAAGGGTGAGGTGGGGAATTTAGTAGAGCACCAGTCCTTCATGGACAAAGTTTCTTGCAAATTGGTTTTGAGTGTGGCCCAAATATCCGGGATCTGTTTCTTCTTATCTTCAAACATTCTTCTGTTTATTTCTTTCCAAATATTCTAGACCACTAGGCCCAGGATAAGATCACAGAGTCGATTGACAATAGTGATTTGAAAAGGAGTTTGAGACCAGTTGGCGATTGTTTGTCTTATGTCTCCCTTGATTCTGTTGGTGCGTTTGCAGATGCAAGCCACTTTGTCCCAAAGTTCGCTAGTGATGTCGCATGAGTCCAGTAGATGGTAGATGGTCTCGAGATGATTGCCACACATGATGCACCATGAAGGGCCCTGGAAGCCCCTTCTTTGAAGATTGTCCCAAGTGAGAATACGCCTGTGAGCGAGGAGCCAAAGGAATGAAGAGACTTTAGGCCAAAATTGTGATTCCCAGATTTTTCCCCAGAGAGGATTACGCTGGTCTTCAGGTCTGCAAGTGAGAAGAGAGTAGGCCTCTTTAGTTATGAAATTCCTTGTTGGGAGGTGTCCCCATCTTAGAAGGTCATGGCCTTCGTTGACTCTCAGATGTTTGGTTTGAAGATCTTGCCAAACTTGCGCAGTGTTTTCACTAGGAATGGGGGGAGTCCATAGGTGGGGTGGTTTCCACAATCGGACCTCTCTAGAGTCGAAAGGAGTCCAATAGTACTGAACAACCAAGTGTTTGTTTTGATGACATTGCACCTGGAGTTATGGAGGAATGCTTTGATTATGGAGGATCGATAATTGCTGCCACGAGTCAAACCAAAAGTTTGCATGTTGTTCGTTTCTGACTTCCTAGAAACTATGTTGTTGAATTAAGGCTCTTTGACAATTGGTTTCCCATCAAATTAATGAGCCCGGGGGATCCTGGTCATACCTTATGCATTGTTGAGGCAGCCAATCTGGTTCGTATTTGCGATTCCAGAGTTGGCTCCAGGGGGAGACAATGTCAGTGACCCATTTCCACCATATTTTAGCCGAGAGGACTTGATTATTGATTTTCGGATCCCGAATCCCAAGACCCCCTTTTCTTTTGGGCGTGCAGACAGTATGCAATTTGATGAGGGCCCATTTGTGGTTGTTGTGGTTTCCCCCCAGAGAAAGGAATTTTGAATTTTTTGCATCATTTTGAGGACCCACTTGGGGGTGGCAAGGACCGAGAAGGGATGGAGAGTCATGGACTGAAGGACAGCTTTAAGGAGCACAATTATGCTAGGTAGGTTTAGGGAACGAAAGGTCCAGGAGGAGATTTTGGTTTCCAGTTTCTCAAGGATTTCTTTCCAAGAGGAATGCTTGATGGCTAAATCGAAGAGAGGTGCACCTAGGTATTTGGATGTGAGGGAGGAGACCAAATACCCCAGGATGCGTGAAATGTTTCTCTGGGTGATGGGGTCCGTATGAAAGAAGAAGCTCTGAGATTTTTCCAGATTGATAGTGGTGCCCGAAAATTCTGAGTAGATCTGTAGAGTGCGCTTAAGAGTAAGGGCTTCCTGAACCGAGGGTTTTCCAAAAAGTATATTACCATCCACAAATTGTTGATAGGATGTGGGAGGGAACCCATGAAGGGATATTCCTTTGAGAGCGCCAGCTGAAATCTATGCCTTAAGCATTCTTCCAAGCCCTTCGACCATTAGGATGAAGATGAAGGGGGAAATTGGATCTCCTTGATGGATGCTCTTGGAAGGGGTGAAAGTGGCGGAGGGATACCCATTGACAAGGATGGAGAAGAAAGCGCAGGAAGTGAGGGACATGACCCAGTTAGTCCATTCTTGGCAGAACCCGAAAGCAAGGAGCATGTTTTCAAATAAGTCCCAACTAAGTTTGTCAAAAGCTTTGGAAAGGTCTAGTTTGACCAGTATCCTTGGTGTCTTGGTCGTTTTCAAGGAATGAGTCACCTCATGTGCCAGGATGATCCCGTCTAGGATTTGGCGACCTTCCACATACCCAGTTTGTTCCGGAGAAATCAAAAGTGGAAGGAGCACTTTGAGGCGATTGGCCACAACCTTGGTAATGATTTTGTAAATGACATTGCAAAGGGATATAGGCATGAACTTACCCGGGCTGGTAGCACCGATTTCCTTGGGGATTAGGGTGAGGAAGGTGGCGTTCAGTGCAGGGAGGACCCATTTCTTTGTCCCGGATTCTTCAACAACCTCTAAAATTTCTTAATTTAAGAGGTCCCAACAGTGATGGAAGAAGTTTATGGTAAATCCATCGGGTCCAGAGCTTTTCCTTCCGCCATCTGGTTAGCTGCTGCCTCCACTTCATTCAAAGATATTTCCTTCATAAGATTGGAATTATGATCATCTGTGAGAATGGTAGGGATGTGGTTGGTCACCTAGATGATTTCCTGAGTTTTGTCTTGATTCTCTTTAGTGAGCAAGTTCTGAAAATAATTTATTAGTTCCTGTTCAATTTCTTCTTGGTTGCGGATGTTGATTGTCACGTCCCCATTTTAACCCCCTTCGCATTAGATCGTAAATGATGTAAATATTGTTATTTAATCATGGTGAGGAGCTCAAGGGCAAGGCCCCACCATTGATTTAGCGTTTTATGTATCGGCAATTAAAAATAGATGCCTGTGGTTCTTGTGCTAGATAGGCACAATGTAAATTAAGACATCATGTAAATACGAATTTTAATGAAAAACCCACAACTAGCTATGCAATGCAACAACGATATGGGGGCATGATTCTACAAGGAATAGGGAGGGAAATTATTCAAACCCTTGAGCCAATGGTGATAAGCCAGATGTCAATGAATAAACCCTCAACTACCCATTCTGACTTATGCACCCAATCATTTAATTCTTCCAGAAATTGGTTGAGGCGGTTAATGCCTTGGGAATGAAGAGGCATGGCAGCCAATTTTGTGCATGGGCAAGCCATCAACCTGGGAAAATGTACTTTTGCTTCTGGGGCAAGAAAACACCCACGAAATGGTGCCCAAAGCCATTTTGAACCCATAGTCTTTCCTCTCTCACGCAGTCTGAGCTAGTTGGTCTTTCCCCATCACGTTTTTTACCAATTTGCTGCATTTTTCCATAGCTGGGAGCTCGTTTTTGTGTTGCACAGTGGCTGGGAGAAAGGGAGTCACGTTTTGGGGGTTTATAGAGGTCGTTTTTGCCCCTGAAATGCAGAAAAAACGTTTTCTGAGAACGAATTTGCTCTCCCAGGGTTTATTCCCCATCTACCAATTTGTTTTGGTTGCCCACATTTTTCAGCACTTGTGTTTTGTTGTAGGGTGCATCTCTGTGTTGGTTTGAAATTGTGAGCAAGAATTAGGAGTGGAAGTGGACCAAAATTGGCTTGATAAACCTAGTGAGGAGGTAACCTCTCAATAGTATCAAAAGGGCTGGTTGCTCTTCTATGCACACCTTGAAGAACACTAGAATGGAAGGTATGGCCTGAGGGACTGTGTATTAGTGAAGGGAATACTTCCTTGTGCCAGGTGTGTAGGTATTGTGGGGACCAAGCTAGATAGATCTTGCAGAGGGTGCCCATATCTCTATGGATGATCCCACTAGCTTAGCAATTCTTCCTTCCATTGCCTAATAGCTTGATAAACCCAACTGTAGCTTGGCTTGGCTGATTTGGTGTATCTTTGGGCTATGTGTGAGTCTGTTGTTCCTTGATTCCTTGTAGAGATCATGCCCAACTCGGGGGTGGCAATGTGTTGAGATATTGATGATCACAACTGGCCTATGGTTGGGTGAAACGTTGCAGTTGCATAGTCAGTTGATTGGGACTACTTTGTTATAAGATAAGTATTCTCTTGTGTTAACTTTGCAATTATTTATTTGATGAATATCTTGATGGATGTTGAATTGAAATTACTTCCGTTGTGTTTTCTTATAATTATACATTTTCATATGTATTTTTATATTACGTGAATGCTTATTTAATAAGTTCACGGGGCTAGATGCCCGGTTTTAGCATCACGATCCTCTCCATCGCACTGGTATGATGGGAGGGGACGTGACATTGACTCCCTCTGCAGATTTGATGCTTGCAATCTTGCTGTTCATTCTGTGCTGAATGGTAGTGCGGTGAAAGAAGGTGGTATTTCTCTCTCCCTCCTTTATCGAGTTGATTCTATATTTCTGTCTCCAGAGGATTTCCTCTTGCTCACAACGCACATCAAGTTGTTTCAGAGTTTCCTTCTCCTTTTGTTTGAGAGAATTTGAGTGTCCCTGCTCCATGATAGTGCTTTGAATGCTTTCCAGATCTTTTTTTCAGGTCACTCTTCGCAGAGAAGATGTTTCCGAAGATGGTGTGGTTCCAGGTTCACAATAGCTTGAGATTCTGGTGTAAGATGGCCATTTTAGAGAGACCTTCCACCTTCATGTTGATCCACCAATTGCGAACAGTGTTCTGAAAAGAGGGGTGAGTCAACCAGAATTTTTCAAAGTGAAAGGGGCGGAAATTGTTTTTACCTGAGTGCTTCCAATTGAGGGAGATCGGCTGGTGATCTGAGCCAGCAGGGGGAAGAACCACAGTAGTGAGAAGACCTCCCATGTCCACGTCGTTTTCCGAGATGAGGAAGCGGTCCAGACGAGAGGCAATTTGCTGAGCTCCTCCCCTGCGGTTGTTCTAGGTTAGGAAGCCTTCAGAAGGTAGTGGGTCAATTAGCCTGCAATTTTCAATGCAAGTTTTGAAAAGGGTGTCTTCAAGGGACAGGGTTCGACGACCCCCCTTTTTTTCTTGGAGGGAAGTGGCTCTGTTAAATTCCCCTCCAAGGATGAGCAAGGATTTAGGATGTTGAGAGGAGAACCAAGATATATGGTTAAGGAGCTTCAGTTTAAGGTTTGTAGCTTGAGGCCCATCGACATTCATTATTAGTTTTTCAACATTTAATTCAATATGATCTAGGATATTAAGTGAGAGCACAACATGTACAGCATATCAAACATAAGAGACAAGAGACAAGAGACACAAAGCATTTCACCGGGGAAAACCAAGAAGGTGAAAAACCCCGCAACTTCCTCAGAGATAGAATAAGCACCAATACAAAGATCACCAAGATGAATCCCCAAAAGATAAATGTTTGCAACAGCTGCTCCTCCTCCACTTATGCGCACTCCTCCTCTCTCTCACTAATGCAAAGTGAGTGAATGAGAGAATGTATCAAATGAGAGAGTCACACTCTCTATTTATACTTTTACTTTCACTTGACCTTTACTCAACTAGGTCGGCCCCAACTTAATCACTTAACATAATGCTAACCGGGCCGACCCGACTAGGGTGGTCTAATAACCATTTAACCCACATGACTCATACAAGGCCGACCCCACATTGTTGGTCTAATAACCCATCAAATATAAGTTGCGACACTTACAATATAACTTGCAACACTTGCAAGTACAAATGTAATACATACAATATACAAGTGAATATCTTTCGAAGTTACAAATACGTCAACACTCCCTCTTAACTAGGAAGGTATTCTCTTGACACAGGTCATCAATACATATCGACACGAGTCTTCAATTCTGGAGCTGGATCATCGTCACTGGATCATGAAACATTATCGTCACTACTGCTGTACTCGTCATCTCGATCACTGGTGCTATCTCTCAATTATTCTCGTCATAGGAAGTTCTACAGAGCCAACCTTTTTTCATGCTGGTTGTAGGCCTAGCCTCCAGTAGGTCTTCAACATCTCTGGCCATCCTGTGGAATGTGCATCAACAAAACCTCGAAAGAGCATCCCAGGACTTTTACGAGCACACAACTCAACCCATCGGATCTCCCATGATATTTTACATGTGACCACCACAAAACCTCGAAAAAGCATCCCAGGACTTTTACGAGCACACAACTCAACCTACCAGATATCCCAGGATCTTTTACATGTGGTCAGGAAAAACCTTAAAAGAGTGTCTTGAAACCTACAAGATCTCTAAAGAGCATCCGATCTCCAGGACTGATTACATGCCTCCTGTAGCAAAACCTCGAAAGAGCATCCGAGCTCAAACCACTAGTACAAAATGAGAGATAAGTGACTAGGCGACTAAAAAAGTTAGTCACCACTATTTTTTCAAGGGATAAACGACTAAAATTGAGAAATTTTAACTAAGCCAACTAAAAATGACTAAGATAAACGACTAATTTAGTCATGAGATAAAATATATGACTAGATAACAAGTGACTAAAATAAAAATGACTAGCATAAATGACTAACATAAATGACTAATTTAGTCACGGAATATAAATATGACTAGATATCAATGATTAATGCGAATTAGTCATTTATCTTAGTAATTTTTAGTTAATGTGTCACACTGACAATGTAAAATTACAATTTTGATAATGAATTTCTACAATATTTTACTAAATTTTAACAATTCAGATGGATTTAGAGATCTTACTATGGGGGTCATGGTCCATGTGTGTGGTCCCAAACCACCATATTGGCCCTCCATAGGGGATATTTGCCCTGGAAGTGGGATGTGGTGCTCATTTTGAAGTTTAGAACACTAGTTATGGTTTCTATAAATAGCACAGGAAAATGATCTAAAATTCTAGTATGCTCAACCCAGGTCTTGTAATTGACATTGTCCAATAATTCTAGCAATTCATGACTTGGCACTTTCATATTTACAAGGGGGATTTACCAAAACTGGTGTGGCCTTAATAAATTCACACTGAGCGTGGCCTTGAAGAATTCACAATAAGCACCTTCTCAATAAAATATGTTAGCCAGATGAAGAATATGAATGAAACCAGTCCTATTTTAAATACATACGTTTATAGTGCAGAACATTGATGCCAACCAACAAAATACCTTCTTAACCTATTTTTTTTATTCATTGTTGATAAAAAAACATACAGTCCTCAGTGCTAAAAAGCAGAGCAAAAAGCATATATCCCCTTCTTAGCCTATTTATCAACACAAGAGATCAATAATTAAGATAAATAAGAAAAATTCGTTAATAATCAACTACTCATCTATGCTTCAATGTCCCTTACAACGTACATTTCCTTTTATTGAGCACTGATAATTAATATACACAATTTTGAAATTTCCATTTGATGGGTGGATGGGATGTGAATTTCTAGGCATGGTAATGATGGCATTTCATAATTCCTCATACGAATCCAACACCCATAGTTAATAATGTTTCGAAGTACTTTTAGACTTAGTGTCCCAAGAAAAAATGGTTCTTATATATTTTGTGATACAAGGACCTCCTTGAAGGCATTATGCCCTAATGTGAAAAATCCACGTTTTATAACTTGGAGTAGTCATGTTTTACAACTTGGAGCTAACATTATCATGGTGGTGTGGCAACATGTGAGATTACCATACGATCCTAAGTAATTCTCCCTTGTTCCTTGCACATGTGAATTACCCTTTCCTTTCATCGTTGACCAAACATGATGTATGATTTTTTTTCATTTGATATTTATATCCATGGGCGTTCTTAGAACCATGCAAAGCATAAATTTATATACCATCACATCTGGTTCAATGCGATTATCATGTCCATATCTTAATATTTCACCATTTTTACTTTTGTAATATTATCCCTTCGACAAATCGTCCAAGTTGCATCATGTGCGTCATCATAGTGTGGTTGAGTTGAGTCTTGGATACGTCATCATGTTGTGAAGATGGTTTCATTGTTTTCAGCTCATCGTATTGATTGTATTCATATTTTGTTTGAACAAAACCATCATCCTTTGACCCTCTCGATAGTCTATTAAAGTTTCGACAAGTTCATGTATTTTGTGTCATGTTAGCTAAAAATTGTCAGTTTCACAACCTCCATTAATTCTCCATATGCATCCATTCATCATGGTTCTCCTCAGTACACTTGAGTTTTGAAAGTTCTAAAGTACCCCGGGTCCCTCCCCTGCGAAAAATCGCCAAAATCTTCCATTTTGAAAAGAAAAATAAATCCTCCATTTTTATGTCCCTGACATTTAGTTTTCCGTCGGGGACATTAGTCGGTGTCGGTGGATGGCACGATTTTCTTTTGCAAAGGTTTTGGCAAAGGGTGTAATATTGGATATTCAAAAAAAGAATTAAAGTCGATTTTTCTGAACTGTTATTCGTTGATTTTGTGGTGATGTTGACTTGGGGTTGTGTGCCCCAGGCCTCGGCGGAGGGGTTTCATCACCCATCGTAAATGAGGTTGGTGGGTTGGTGTACTTCCACTTCTGTCTGATTTAATGCGCGAGTGTTGTTGCGGTATGGCGGAGTTATGGTTACTTTGGAAAAACCACTCCTTCTCGAATATTCTTGGAATTTTCCCACATTTTGCCTCCATTCTTGCCAGTGTAGGTCTTCATAAACATGAAGTGAAGCTTTGGATGTGAGCCAGGTATTCATTTTTACAATACTCTCTCAATGCCCTAGTGAAGGGTAATTGTTTGCATCTGGTTGAATCCTTCTATGCATTTCTAGATACATTTAGAATACATTTAAGGTATTTATCAAATCCTTCTATGCAGATCTAGACATAGTTAGAATATATTTAAGGTATTTATCAAATCCGTCCACAAATGAAGAACCTATTCAATGAAGCAAGGAGCTTGTTAGTAGTTGTGGAGTGGTTTTTTTTTTGGGGGGGGGGTATTTTTAGTTTGATAATCGTTCAAAATTTGGGTTTTTTTTCCAAGGTCTTTTTAGTTGGATAATCGTTCAAATTGTAAAGGAGTACCTTTTTGCATTACAGAACATGAGTTTGCATCCAATGTACTATCTAATCCTCAGTAGTACATTAATTTTATTTTTCTATTAATTTTTAGCATATTACTTTTGAGCCGGAGAAGCCCATGGGGGCTTGTTATTTTATTTTTCTATTAATTTTTAGCATATTACTTTTTAGCCAATTTGTTTGGCATTATATTTGCCAATATTTTGGTCTTAGTTCTGGAATACGCCAAGTCATATTTTGGTGTTAGAAAGACTTTTTAGTTTTGTTTGAAGGCCTCAATTAATACTCATATTTTATATTACATGATTGTATAGTCCACGTCTATTTTTCTAAATGTAAAAAAACAACTTTATATTCAATTAACCTCAATGGTTCTGGTTAACAAACGCTACAATTCCCATGCTAACAACCCACGTGATTAGCTCTATAATGTCCAATCATATTATAATAAGGTAACCATAAAACAAATAAAAATAATATTATAATATGATAACAAAAAAAACAAAAAAACACATTAATAAAACATGTAATAGTTGACTTTCTTGGCCCATTACATAACCCTCACCTAAATCACCGACCCACCTCTGCTCTATGGCATTCATGGCCGATTATCCTAATTTCATGGAGATTTCATCCTCCATTCCACAAATAACCGGTCAAGCAGACCCTTGGAGCCAATTAACCAGTCCAAGCAAACCGGTGGCGCCAAAATTTGCCCGTTGGCGGGAAGCGAGAAGCGAGGAGGGTTTGGTGGGTTCTAAGAAGCATTTTTTGGCATTTATTAGGCTATACTCGTTGAGGAAATGTTGTTTCCTAACCATTGTGGAGGTTTTATAATTGCCACTGCTGCCATGGATAAAAGAGCATTAGAGAGAACTTGGAGGCTCTTCAAGAGGCGGGCTACGAATTCTGCAGCTCTGGAGTCAAAATCACATTCTTCCCTTACAAATTCGCAGGTTAGTCAATAAGGGTCATACAATAAAGCTCTCTTTTATTACCATTGTTTAGTGACTGGTGAGATTGACAGAGTTTTAAGCATCCATCAGGTTGATAGAGTAATAATTTTGTGAAATATATTTAGGGCTTGTTTGCACTGAAATTTTAGTCTTGAGTTGCTGACCCAATTATGATTCACACCGAGTCCCAACTAGCTGATAAAACAGTTTATATTTGCTCATTGAGGTTCTGCTGATATTTATTCTGTATGCAACTGTTTTTATGTTGTGAGGTGCATTTTACAGTATAGTAAAGGGTGGCATAATCCATCAACTCGTTGCGTGTATGCCCGTGTGTAACAGTGCATTGAGTCTTGATGGTGCATTGGGTACATTTATTAGGAACACTAGCACATACCCATCTAAATTTCGGTCTGTAATGTATCTTGATGTTGCGAAGTTCAAGAATGCATGTCTTGAGTTCACAAAAATGATGTACTCGAGCTTCCCAAGTTCACACAATTGACCTATGTATCAAATATTATGGCTTTAGCTTCCCAAACTTGAGATGCATTTCAGACCTGGTTTTAGATGGTTCTGTGCTGGTTGCAAACAATTACAATGAGGCACAAGAGGTGAGTTGGGTTGGTGAAAGGTAGGTAACAAATAACAACACCAGGGTTTGATTCTCATCAGAAGTGGCTACTGTGCTATCCACAAGTGGGCCATTGTTCTACCCAGGGGCTGTTAAGTTGGGCTGCGTGATGTACAATATAAGCATCGTCCCACCTCTTGATAAATGGTGGCTGCTTGCCACTGTGGCACATTAAGAAAGCATCTATAAAAAAAATAAAAATAAAACAATGACAAATGTCCTAAAAAATCTCAAGCTGTGCACTTTAAGTCAAGTACAAGTAGTTGTTTTAATTGAGCTAATGCAATACATGTGCAAATCCAAGAAATTTACTATTGGCCACATAATGGCGAATACATTGCCAGCTAATTTGGTGTAATATAAAAAATGTAATTCAGTACACAACATTAAACAAAATGATCAAGAAGTCTAAAAACTTTCTCTTGCCTTTAACAATCCTCATCTACAAGGTCAAACATTGATGTTGGGTGTTATTGATCAGGGCAATAATTTGTGGAGACAATGTTGCTCTATTTAGCGTGGAATTTATTACAAACAATTAGATAGACAATGTTCAACGAAATAGGGTAATTATCGTTCATTCTTTGATACACAAAGCTGGGTGGTCCAAGAATAAGTCTGTTAAGCAGTATATTTTTTGTGCGATCGTGCACAGTAAGGAACAATGTCCCACACCCTTGGCCTCATCCATTTGCCAAGAGCAACACGTCTTCAAAGAGGAGATTGTTTTGTCATGAATTTTGTTGATTTGGACTGGCTTTTAATCTTCTTTAATGATGGCACAAGTTGGGTTTACCATAGTTGATTGCAATTGGATTGAACTAAAGTATGTGTTTTAATTTAAAAGAATATAACTGCAGAACTTATTTATAACAACATGGTTCCTTGTTGCTTCCTTTTTTTCTATATCACTAATTCACCCCAGACTCAAAAGGTTGAAATATAAGCATATATACCTACACTCTCAGACTCAAAACTTAAAAGGTTCAAATATAGGTATATATACCTACAATGGCTTCAATACTTCTAATATTGAGCACCTCAGTTTGGAGTTGAGATCTATCAACGGGAAAACACAAGGATTTATAATAGGCCAGGAGCTTTTGATATGATAGTTATATATATATAGTTATATTATATATATAGTAGTATATATATATTAATATAAGTAACTTAAGTGTGGATAGATATGATCCAAGCTTCTGTTTGTCTAGCATAATGGTCAACAGACCCTTTGGAGCAATGGTTTAAACTATGGATCTTCGATAAAATGTTGCAGCCCTTCTTCTCACTACCTTGTTTCATCATGTGCGTATATGGATCACGTGTAATATTATGCCTTCGAAGACAAAACCTAGGTTATAAAAGTCGTGGTATCTAAAATTTGGGCGGCATACACAGAACATTCTCGACATAAAAGCAACCTCAAGCAAGTATTGCCAAAGGAATCGTCAATTGACTTCAAAGTGGCATCAACACATGCCAAAGCCGACCAAGTAAAATGTATATATATATATATATAATATTAATGTTAGTTTTTTTGTAATTGAAAAAAGAGAGGTAAAAATATTGTGCAAAGCCCGACAAAATGAATTTCACTATTGGTTAGCTCTGCGAGGTGTCGAAAGAGAGCATGGGCTCGTCCACTTTGTATGTAGTTGGTGGGTGATTAAAAGCATTGCAGGATGGAGCAAACCTAGGCATGTGATAAGAGGTTAGTACACACATTTCAATTTCGTTGTTGTTCTTTAACAGAAACCCTCCTACAGTTTTCTTGCCCCAAAAGGGATCACGCAATAACTATAAGGCTATCGTCTGTGATATTGAGTTGAATCCACCGTTGATGTTCATGGCTCAATCATAATGGAAATGGCCAATACCTTCTCTCATAAATCCTAAAGCTCTGGCACTGCCTCAATTCTCAGTCCAAGCCACCAATCAATATGCTTAATCAGGTAGGATTTGGGTTTATGTAGGATCTGGTATTGCTTGTTTTCTTGTTCGAATTCTTGAGCATCAATGATTAGGTTGAATTGATATCTTTGTGAATAAGTTCCTGTTCGTGGAATGATTTTGAAGGAATGGTAGAAAAGGGGTTCGACTAGTTCTCTTAGTCTATTTTGCGTTTCTGCATTTGGGGTTTACTAGGGCTATTCCAATAAAGGGAAATATGCATTTTCCTATAAGGAAATAATAAAAAACAACCGATCATAGTTCCAAAGAATATTGTACAGAAAATACATAATTAGAACCAATGAACAGCTTAACCAAGCAATGATTATGAATATGTTAAGGCTTTGTTCTAATTAGATAACTAACTTGACCTTGGAAGTAGTGCAAAATTGGAAATAAGTTCTACCATTTCTTTGGTAGTTGTATTGCAAAATCACTATTAATAAGGTTGAAGACTCTGAGCTTTTTGGCTCTTGATGGTTGCAAGTTGCAACATTGTATTTAGGAAAAACATGATTTTTATTTGCCTGTTGTGATGTTTAAGCAATGCCCAACTTTTTCATTGGTTTATTCACACAGGAAGTATTCGATTTACTTTGTTAAGATGACTGCAGTCTTGTTTTAACCTAAATAGTTGTATATGAGCTTGACAGCCTTTTCATAAGTAGTATTCCAGTTACCTATCATGAATGCTATTATGCAAATAAAGTTAAGCTCAAGAGCTGTAAATGATCATAATTTAACTCCCCATATAAAACATTTCAAATAAGATGACCTTCCAGATTTACATGAGAACCAGTTAACAGTCTTAATAATAGTCCTTTTGTCAACATAAACGTTGTAGGTTTCAGACACAGAAATATCTTAGCTTCGGGACAAAATCATTTTGAGTATTAATTCTCATTTTATGTAAATTGTGTTATGGTTGATGACCTGATCAATTTGTCTGCTGTTGTTTGGATTATTGTTATATACTGTACAGTTCTTTACCACAAAGCCACTTGCTTGTGATCCTTCAAGCTTGCCAAAGTACCCACCAAGCAAGGAGTTTGATGCAAAGATTCGCGATGAGGAAGCAAGAAGGTATGTAAGACCTATATTAAGGACCCTCCAAGTATTTGCTTTAAATTTTAAACTGCTAAACTTTTTAGATGAATTTCAAGGACATAAATTGACAAGAAAGAGACCAATTCTATTTCAACAGATCATAAGTATCAAGTGATGTTAAACATTTAGAGGCCAAGCCATTAGCACGGTTTGATTTTATGTAATGTTATCTTTCTGTTCTGTTATATTCCCTAGGTCTCTTTCTGAAGAAAACTTTCATTCTAAATTTTTCATTCTTGACTCTTCAGCACTTGAAACTTTGAATCTAATTATTTTTTAAAATCAAAATTTTTAGCTACTATATTATTGAGTTAATGGCCTAATATTAAATTATGGAATAACTATGTTGAAATTTATAAAAAGTAATTAAGCCCTATACTCCTTAAATGTTGACAATTCTTATTTAAATTTATAAAAATTAAGTAAGCCCTATACTCCTTAAATGTTGACAATTCATGTTTAAATTTGTACAAAGTAATTAAGTCCTATACTCCTTAAATGTTGTGTTTTACTCGTGTGTTGAAAATGCTTGTATAGTTTGATTGTGGTTGAGAAGTGGTGGCTCATGATAGATATATCTGAACCAGTGCACAATGAGCAATTCATGTTTAAGTTATAAAAGTAATTAGCCCTATATTGTTAAATGTTGTAGTTTACTTTTGTGTTGAAAATGCTCATTTCAGTAAACAGTGTATATAGTTGGATCATGGTTGTGGAGTGTTACACGATAGATATATCTGAACCAGTGCACAACAAAGTCCTTTCTTACTAAGTCCGTACTCAGCTGATGCTTGTAGGGGTAAATATTTAATTGCAGCGAGAAAAGTGAGGTGCTCTACAGCCCAGTGTGGGGGAGATGTTGTAACATTTGTTCCTAACAAAATAATTAAAAAATTTCATGTCGGCTCATAAAATAAAAAATTATGGAAAGTATTTTAAAAAAATCGCATTTCTGGTCCTGATAGATTATGTCTTAAAAAAGGAACAGATGCAGTGAATAAGCTAGTTAATGAAGGAGAAGATGATGGATAAAATCACAGCTCATGTCAGGCTCGGACAGAGCATGTTGCATCTCAAAGACAACATTCTAGGTCCAGAAGCCTTCGTTGGAGGCCTCGCAATTCTCATGAAGAAAAGTATGCAGCTGATCACCATTTTTCTCAAACTGAGGGTAGGCGGAAATCAGAGGGGAATTCTTCTCATGGCAGGGGCAGCCCTAATTTTTCATCTTCATATTTGAGCAAAGCGGGTAAGATGGGATGTTTCAGCTTACTGGTTTGTTTTGGGCATTGTTAATAATCTTTTTATAGAAGAATGAAAAAAGTGGCTTAAATTTTTGTATTGAGATGAAAAGTAAATATGTATTATTTGAATTTCCCAATACTCTACAACAATGGTGCATATCATTCCAATTCGAAAATAGTGCTACCTGTCACTTGTGATTTTTCCAATTCCAGAACAATAGTTTGTTTTATGACATTTCAAAACATCATAATTGAAGTCCCTATATTAAAAGCTATGTCTGCATATCATTTATTTTGTAATTGAATATAAACTTATGGTGGCACAACTAGAAGAAATTGCAGATACTTGTGAAAAAAGCGGAGGTTGTTGATCACAGAGTTTCCTGAGTGTATTGTTTCACTGGTTGAATGCTTTGATGTAGTTTTTTTTCCAGATTGAATAGTATGTTTTGATTATGCCCTAAATAAAACATTAAATCTGCCATTCCCTTAACCCATTCCTTTAAGGTGATGGTAAGGGAAGCCAAAGGAAATCTAAAATTCACTGCTGTCCTCTTACACAGATCGGGGTCCTTATCAACATCATGGACAGGCATTGGAAAGAAGTGTGCATGAAGGAGAAAAGTGGGCTTCTAATGTACGAGGTAAAGAACTAGATCCTGGATTCAGGCGTGTTCGGCATGTTTTCCCACATACTTTGGAGGAGTTAGAGCAAGAATTTTCAAAAGAGGCCCTTGAGTTATTAAGAGTCAAAAGCATTGATGATGATGAAGAAAACATGAAGCATCGTGAGGTACATTTCTCATCTTTTGATACCATTTATTTATTTCATGGATAATAAGTGTAGTCAACCACCTGCAATGCTATCTGTAATTGACCCTATCAATTTTTATCCTTCTTACTTATGCACAAACCTTTGTTTTCAGTATTCTTTTTCTGTAGGATATATATTATATTATTTTGAGGATGCTGGAAATACAAATAGGAATTGATGAGATAAGATGAGATAATTTTATTAACGTGCAACACTTTTCTCCTCCATTCTCTCATACAAATTCATGACAAAATATGCATCTTCCTTGCAATACAAAGACTTGTGAAATATTGTTATAGGGAAAAATCTAATTGTGTGTGATAAGGGGCTTATAAGACGAAAAGCTATAACAATGGCTATAATAGGTTTGACTGCGGATGAAGATATTGTCTTGTCTTTAGGGCAGTAATGATCAAAGAAGAATGGGAAAGACTTAAGATATTGTATGACAAAAGTGAAAATTGAAGTAACAAGTGGCAAACCTTCAATATATTAATAAAAAAATTGTCAAAGAAATTGGAGATTTGAAAAAGGCGAATACATCCTTAATGGATGAAATTGTAAAGATGATGGCAGATTGTCAAGTGATGACATATAATAATGAAGAAGTTGAGGATTTGAGAAATAATTGGCAGAGAAAGATGGCGAAATAGGTCAATTGTAATTTGTTCCAGCAACACACAAATTATAGTTGTGATATATGAGAACTAGGACTCGTACAATGTCATTACCGCTAGCAGAACATCACTGTTTAGTGTTTGATAATCCCCTGTTTTACAAGGAACATGACTTAACTAGCAAAGAATTGACAACGTTTTCTTGTGATGCAAAGACAATGACATGCAATCATGTGGTCTAGACTTAAGATGCATTCAGCATTTGACATTCAACATTTTTCTCAAAAGCTATGTTTGACAAGTTTGAGGCTCGGTTTAACAAGTTGTAAGAATCTTTACAAGGTTGGCAAGTTTCATTCGAGTCCTGGGTGAGTACTTCTGTAGGTGACATAAAATGAAATTCAGCTTCTGTTTTCAATCTCAAACTAGGCGGGATTTTGATTGGAAACCCTTTAATTTTTTGTAAGGTGCATAAAGAAGACAGGAACCACTACTGAGTTGACTTATTTCAGGAGCACATTCCTTCCTAAGTTGCTACTATTTACAGCTATACGATTTCATTGTTCACCATGGTTATGAATCCTATATATGCCCTGAAACTTAATAAAATCTTTGTCATGTAGAATACTTGAACTTGGGGTTACTCTACCCATAATTGTTGATTGAGGTTGTTAACTGTTGTCTGGAGGATAGGACAGAGTTTCAATATGGCATAAACATCCCAGAATAATTCTTAACAATGACAAAGTGTGCCTAGAAATTTCCCAGATATGCTTCTTATGTTGATTAGGATCAGGGTCAGGTTTATTTGCTACTGCCTGGGTTAGAAACATGCCCAGCAATGTTGCTTTTAATAATAGGATTAGCCTAGCACTAAGATTTATTCCTTTTTGTGTGTCCAGCATTCAAGATGGTTGATTTTTACTGTTGCTTGAGGTCTTAAGACAGCTCAGAATTGGTGGATGATGCCCAGAATGGATTGATGCTACAAGAAAACAGGCCTCTTGCTGCCCAGAACTGATCTCTGTGGAGATATGAGACTGTTATCCCGCTGCTTGATGGTGACAACATGATCAGAACTGCTAACTTGCTCCTCAGACTTGCCCAGAACCGCTCAGAACAGCCCATATTTGATTAAATTGCTCTTAACCACTGATGTGGGGATCAGGTCAGTCCAAATAACGCCCAGGAATGAATACCTTTATTTCTGTTTACTGGAACATCAGATTTGAACCCTCATACTTGCCCATGATATCCTACGGCAACATCATTCAGGCTCTCATCCATCCAATTTCTCTCACATACAACCTCACCATGCGTAATGGGGGGTAACAGAAACTACTATTCTTAATTCCCTTCTATTTTATGTCTTCCCTATTCCTACTATCTCATTCTTCTATATATTATACAAGTTATGAAAGGGGGAAGAGATTTTCAGAGACAGGTTATTCAAAGGAGTAGTTTGCAGCAATGAAGGACCACCTTTCCTTCAGCTTCTAGACCCTATCACTGCTACAACCATTGTGTAGGATGAGGTCTATTGTAACCTATTTTAACTTGTGTAGGATGAGGTCTGCAGTCACATTGCTCCCAATATTACTGAGAGTGCGGAAGGGTTGGGTTGGGTGCTGTCCAATAGTATAGTAGCATCAATTTCACATCTTTTTGACCTACTAGATTGTTGTTGAGTAGGTGGTTTGAGTTTCGTTATGTTTTTCTTCTTCTGAGGTTTCCTGATACTCTTCATTTTTAGAATCATCAAAATAGGGTCGCTGATTTTCTGTAGATGCTGGTGTATGTGATGACCAACCAATATCATCCATAATTTATGTCCTCTTTTACTTTCCCATCTTAAGAGCTGCTGGGACTAGGGTGTTTGATATTTAACATCTTGATTCACGTGGACAGTATAGTATATTGTCAATGGGGACATGGCCAATATGATACTTGATTTGACCCACTCCATCCCTTCCCAAACTGCTATGATATTGTCTAGAAGAAATCACCTTTGGAATGAAGCTTCACTATTCTGGATCGATGATCTTAGGTAACAAATATAATTTTTTGCCAGGGACAGATTACTCAAGTTTAGTGTTGATTTGGAGAGGTGTGGGGGAAATCATCAGAAGCAAGAAAAAATTATATCATGGAAAGCTAGAATCTGCTCAGGCTTATTTAATTTAATTGAAAATGAGGCATTGTGAAAAGCAGGGAACAATTTTTTATGGAGGAAATTTGATCATTGCGTAGTTAGCAGTTTGGAGTTGTTGTGCATCGTTATAAGAATGTATGTGGCGTGTCTCAGTACATGGATCAGGCTGATGTAAGAGGAATTTTTAGTATGATGCCATTGTACATGGTTATTGCGAAGAATACTTTTTTGTCAAGCTCTTGTAGCTAGAGTCATGCATGGATAAAGCACAGGGGATTGCGAAGACAATCAACAAAATTGTGAGCAGTTTGGTAGAAAAAAATCAGTTAAGCCAAGGTCTATTTGATACAGCGCGATGAATAGGTGCAAAGTCATCTTATGCAGGGGCAGCTGAGCAAATTATCCAGTAAAATTGGGGTCTATTTGAAGCTAAGTTACAAAATTCTGGTATTTGTTCTGGATAATGCATGCAAAATCGAGTCTGCAGAAAAATGGTGGAAGCTTCTGGTTTGGGAGCCTGTGACCAAAGTTGACTGGTTTTGAAAATCAATAAAATCAAGCGTGTTAGATAACGTATTTCTTAAAGTTTAGTGTCATAATAATGATCAATATGAATGAAAATGAGAATATGGGGCCGTTTTATTGAAAATTAGCTTAGTTGGTTACCATTTGACAGGAACAAGAAAGATCGGATTGAATTGGGGATAATCAAACAGCGGCAGGTTTAGTTTGATGGAAGTGAATAGTTTTAGGGGAATAGTCTATATTAAAAAAGTTATTAATTATCGATAGAAAGTTCGATAGAAATGATATTTTACGGAAACCAAGTAAGGTTACGGTCAGCTCTATACAAGTTAGAAGTCGAAGATTTTGATTGCTTAATATAAAAAACCAACTAAGGTTAGGGTCAACTCTATACAAGATAGAAGTCGAAAAAAACAAGGTTTTGAGGATAGAAAACCAGTAATAGCAGAGTCAGGACCAAGGATCCACTTTGAGAAAGTCATGAAATGATTTCCTGATGGAAATAAATAAAGTGGGCCTCTCTAATATATATAAAACCGGGGAGTGCTATAGATTCCTTGGAAATAGTGAAATGAATTTATTCTATGAATAATATCAAAGTACAATAAATGACAAAATTGTTGCATTTATATGTGAGTTGGTAAGAAAAAAGTATAGTTGCTCCAATATTTAGGGTCATTTGGCAAAATATAGGGAGAAATAAGAAAGTTTGGTGTTAGAATGTCAAATGAGGGTTGGTTTCTATTTTGCTAATTAATATTGTTGTGCACTTGAAGGAAAAAAAGCAAGATTCATTGTTTTGTTGTTTTTGTCATTTCTTTGTTAACTGTGGCAGTTTTGAGCATCAGGTGATGAATCATCTTTTGTTTTGCCAGATTAGACTAGTACAATGTCAGGGGGTGGCACACAACAGAGCCTGAGGAAGGCATTGGGTGCCCTGAAAGACACAACAACAGTCAGTCTCGCCAAAGTGAACAGTGAATACAAGGTCTGAACTTATCTACCAGTGCAGTGTAAGGATATTGCATGTAGTGTTGATAGATTTTTATGTTGATTTTTGGGCAGCATTGAGAGCCATTCTCTAGGAGAATTGGCATCAGCCTGAGGCTGAGAACTTGTTCAGAGACCAACACGTTGATAACATGAGATCTCTCAGAAAACCTGTCTTATGATGAAGATTCTAGAAGACAAGTTGACCATTAAAAAGAGGACCAATACTTAATGGTTGAGTCATAAGGACTCAAGCCAGAAGGTTCTAACAGACCCTAAGGGTTCTAAGGCACATTTGACCAAGAGAAGAGTCTAAGACGATTTGGTTAAGGGGTTATGGTCATAGAAACCCAATGAAGGACCAAGAGCCCACTAGTAAAGGACCAAAAGTCCAAGATAAAAGTCAAATCCTTTTATGAAGGATTAAAAGCACAAATAAAATAATATATATTTATTTTTTGAAATATATATATATATATATATATATTATGTATATATTGAAGAGTCGGCCTCAATTAAATTATTGAATGGAAATATATATATATATAAAAGGGTGCAGGTCGGCCCCAATGGAAATAAATAAATTAAATAAATAAATTTATATATATAAAAAGGTGCGGGTCAGCCCCATATTAGTGGAATTATTTTTGCCACTCGTTCCACTATAAATAAGAAAGAAAACTCAACATTTAAAGTGACAACTCGTGGTGTTTTGAGGACAGCTCGTGAGACAGTTCGTGGGTATCATTTTGACTGATCCAAAAGACAGTTTGTGGGTATTTTTACTGCTGGGTTCTCTCTTCACATTGCTGGTCTCTTACATTAGCTGCAGATCTATTTCAGTACAGTAAGACAGGCCGAAATTTATGTCAGTGTGGAAGGGACAGTTTGAGATTTGTCTTGGGCTCTTTCTCTTGCAGTCAAGCCCTAGTATGGGCTTACTATCTTCAGAACAGCTCTGTTAGGGTCACACAGATCTGCAGCGCATCAAGTTCAGGCACCTACAGCCAACAATAACTCTTTCTTTGTCAAACTCTGACTCAAGGGCAATCAACAGAAGTTTGATATTTTTCTTCTTGGTCAGTGGAACACTTTTCAATTATTGAAGAGGCTTATTCTTAGCCTGCTGTTGTAAAACTCAGTCATCTCATTTTGGAGATGACTGGCTGGCAGAGGTCTTCAATTCAGTCAACAGTTGCCTTAGTTTAGTTATTGGCAGAAGTTGGGATTTGGATCAGTTTGACTGGCTGCAGCAGTCATCTTGTTCATGGTTAACTTCATCATTTAGCAGAGCTACTGCAAAGGCTATGAAATTTGATTCAGGCTATATTCATCTTGAAAAGGGATGTCACAAAACTTCATCTCCGTTTCTCATGGGCTGATGTTATCTTTGAAAGTGCTCTCTTCATGCTACAGTTCAGATCTTAGATTAGATCTGCCATGTCTTGTATATGTGTGGATAAAGGTTGGCACCATGTGTTGGAGAGATAGAGGCACTAGCTCCTACAACGAGACAAGAAATTTATGATAGTCCTTAATGTGATCCAACATGGCAATGTAGCTAAATGTCCTAAATGAAAAGATAAGTACTTGGTCTCTCTGTTTCTGTATACCCTTATGTGTGAAAGTGTTTTTGTCGTTCATGGTCATTTTATGTATACTTGTTCTTCTATCTATCATAAGAAAGGTTGCTGGGTTTTTCCCTCTGAAGGAAAGAGGGTTTTCCCAGGGTAAATTATGGTGTCCACTATGCATGATTGTTGTGATGTGATGTATTCCTGCTCTATTTTGTTTACTATTACATCTGATTAAGTTATACTACTCATACATATAGTTGATACTTTCATTATGCTAAAGAAAATTCTAAAATTACTCATAATTACCAATTTATGAAAGTAGCTAAAATTTCAACATGGTATCAAAGCGAGGTTCTGATGTTTTTTCCTTGATCGGCGCAGGAAAGATCCTGGATATGGAGCAGTGTACCAATTGGTGGATGCTTGGTGAAGTATTGGACCTTAGCAGATTGTGAAGTTGACCTCCCTCAGGAAATGTTTTTTTGAATTTGCTGCAGAAGTTCATCAATCTGCTCAAGTGTATGACAGTCTAATCATGGGTATTGATCTGCAAGGGTAGGAACCAGTGGGAATTGAATTTAAAGCACCCATTGGAGATTGCATGCTAAGTGGCAGTCTGTTACTGAAGGAGGCCATTATAGGTCTGGTCCACAGCCCACATGCTTGTGGGTGTTGATGCAAGACAGCATGTGAATTCCATGAAGAAAGACCCCAAAATTTTGCAACATTAGTTGAATAAAGGCGCTGAATTTTTTATCTGACTTTTGCATAGAGATCACATTGCTTGGTTAAAACTTGTGAAGTTGCCCATATCACTTCTGTGTAATGTGTGGCACATAATGGCACATTCCCTTCAAGCTGAAGAGTTGTTCGTGCATGATTGAAGTTTCCTGTGTATAAAGGAGATGTGAAGAATACAAAACAAGTTTAGTTGTCAAGAAGGATCATGCTACATTGTTGCTTGAAGGAAACGACTGTCACCTTAACTCAGCTCAGCATACTCATAAAAAGGACTTGATATATCCATTGCAGATTATTTTAATAGGATTCAAATCAGTCTTCATTTCGATAGGGTGATCGTGCATGGCAAGAAGGCTTGCTGCTGTCTATAATCAATTACTTCTTGCATCAGAGGATCCCTTGTTCTTCACACCCAGTTTGACGTGGAGTTGAAATATGTTATGGAGGAGATTGAATCAGACACTTACCATTTTGAGAGAAGGTTTGCTGATAATATGCTTTGTGGACACAATGATAAGTGCTATCTATTCACCCTTCTGAGCTAGGGTGTAAAGAAGTATCATTTAGTTGGTGCTCTGCTTTCTTATCATTTTATGATCAAGAAAGACCAATTGTAAAGTCTTCTTTGGTAAATGAAGTTTAAAGTGCTTCCAACTTTGAGTTGGATGGATTTGCCATAACAAGGAAAGTCTGATCGGCGTAATCATAAAAGACACTTATGTATGCTTATAAGCTATTTAAAGTGATTCTTGTACATGTAATGACAATAGTTATTGTCTTATGTTTGTTGAAGATTATCAAAAGCATCGAAGGATTGTGAAGAGCTAATCTTAGAGGCACCTTCGTAATCCCTGTGGCATGTGGCAAATGATGAGTTACGAGTTCAAAGGATAGTAGTACCCCTCAAATGGATTTGATGGACCCAACCTGCATTAGATTGTGGTAGCAGCAGAACAACCCTCCATTGTGTTTGAATTAAGTTTACACTCATTGTATTTCCAGCAATTGATGACAGAAATATGTTACTCTGGATTCATTATGTGTACAGGATGATTTAGTTCATGTCCACATTGATGGAGACTTGTATGAGAGGTAGTATTTGCTCTATAAGAGCTAGTATTAAGGATGCAGTTCAGATTGGAATCTAGGATTACTCCTTAAATCAGTTAGTGAGCAGCATTGAGAAGACTCTCTCGCAGAAGGAGTGGACTATGAAGGATTATATGTTCCCTGTACACTTCGGATGTGCAATAATGAGTTAAGATCACATCTAATTGGATGTGTGAATCTCCTTCCTTATCAGTTTGGTTCAGTATACAAAGTACTGAAATGCTTTGGTTACAGGTTGCCAAGACAGTCTATTGTTGGGCTCAGAGGGAGCCTGAAAATCCATTCAGTGATGGAAGGAGAGCATGAGACCTTTCATATCATTTTGATCTGTATGAGGTATCACCAATGGTTGAAGGATCACTTGAGTTGTGATCTATGTAGCAGAGACAATTGGTTCCTCTAATTCAGAGGTAGATTTATGTGTACCTTGTAGACTCCCAAAGTATGGTATTTGTAGATACCTGATAAAATGTAGACGAGACGGGTTGTTGATCTCAGTGATGACTTGTTTCTCCTTGGAAGAAAACAAGAGGGAGTCAGTCTCTAGTTATGAGATGGAGGATCATTGCCCTATGGATCACTTGCTAAGAATAGTGATGAGCATCACACATTGAAAGCCATTCTTTGGGAGAATGGAGGCACCTGGTCAGTTACCAGGAATTTAATTCAGTTTGGGATTGAAGCTCCGCTTGGAGCTGAGAGCCATTATCTGGGAGAATGGAGGCACCTGGTAAGTTACCAGGAATTTAATTCAGTTTGGGACTGAAGCTCAGCTTGGAGCTAAGAGCCATTCTCTGGGAGAATGGAGGCACCTAGTCAGTTACCGGGAATTTAATTCAGTCTGGGACTGAAGCTCAGCTTGGGGCTGAGAGCCATTCTCTAGAAGAATGGAGGCACTTGGTCAGTTACCAAGATGTTGACTTTAGTCAACTTTCAGCCTGGGGCTGATAATCCTGGTTAGGGACCAGGGCGTTGATCAACATGAGAATTCCTAGACTGGGTCTAGGCAGATGATGTGTGACGTACTCCTCTCCTTGGTCATTCGAGCTAAGGGACCTCCTTAAGGGACTGGCCACCCCTTGTTGGAGTAACTAGCATATAACCTTGGTGTTAGTAGGGAGAACGATATGATCACATTGTCTAGAGATGATTACATCATCTAGTACCATTCTCTGGGAGAATGGATATAGCCTTGAACTGAGGTTCCTGGTCAGTTACCAGGACATTGATGACATGTGAGATGCATCAATGTGTGATGAGCTTGCTTAACAAAGAATGCCTCTCTCGCCGAGAGGGAGTGTTGATTTTTGGGCAGCATCGAGAGTCATTCTCTAGGAGAATTGGCATCAGCCTGAGGCTGAGAACTTGGTCAGGGACCAGCACGTTGATAACATGAGATCTCTCAGAAAACCTTTCTTATGATGAAGATTCTAGAAGACAAGTTGACCATTAAAAAGAGGCCCAATACTTAATGGTTGAGTCACAAGGACTCAAGCCAGAAGGTTCTAACAGACCCTAAGGGTTCTAAGGCACATTTGACCAAGAGAAGAGTCTAAGACGACTTGGTTAAGGGGTTATGGTCATAGAAACCCAATGAAGGACCAAGAGCCCACTAGTAAAGGACCAAAAGTCCAAGATAAAAGTCAAATCCTTTTATGAAGGATTAAAAGCACAAATAAAATAATATATATTTATTTTTTGAAAAAAAAAAAATATATATATATATATTATGTATATATTGAAGAGTCGGCCTCAATTAAATTATTGAATGGAAATATATATATAAAAGGGTGCAGGTCGGCCCCAATGGAAATAAATAAATTAAATAAATAAATTTATATATATAAAAAGGTGCAGGTCAGCCCCATATTAGTGGAATTATTTTTGCCACTCGTTCCACTATAAATAAGAAAGAAGACTCAACATTTAAAGTGACAACTCGTGGTGTTTTGAGGACAGCGCGTGAGACAGTTCGTGGGTATCATTTTGACTGATCCAAAAGACAGTTTGTGGGTGATTTTTACTGCTGGGTTCTCTCTTCACATTGTTGGTCTCTTACATTAGCTGCAGATCTATTTCAATATAGTAAGACAGGCCGAAATTTATGTCAGTGTGGAAGGGATAGTTTGAGATTTGTCTTGGGCTCTTTCTCTTTTAGCCAAGCCCTAGTATGGGCTTACTATCTTCAGAACAGCTCTGTTAGGGTCACACAGATCTGCAGCCCATCAAGTTCAGGCACCTACAGCCAATAGTAACTCTTTCTTTGTCAAACTCTGACTCAAGGGCAGTCAACAGAAGTTTTGATATTTTTCTCCTTGGTCAGTGGAACACTTTTCAATTATTGAAGAGGCTTATTCTTAGCCTGCTGTTGTAAAACTCAGTCATCTCATTTTGGAGATGACTGGCCAGCAGAGGTCTTCAATTCAGTCAACAGTTGCCTTAGTTCAGTTATTGGCAGAAGTTGGGATCTGGATCAGTTTGACTGGCTGCAGCAGTCATCTTGTTCATGGTTAACTTCATCATCTAGTAGAGCTACTGCAAAGGCTATGAAATTTGATTCAGGCTATATTCATCTTGAAAAGGGCTGTCACAGAACTTCATCTCTGTTTCTCATGGGCTGATGTTATCTTTAAAAGTACTCTCTTCATGCTATAGTTCAGATCTTAGATTAGATCTGCCATGTTTTGTATATGTGTGGATAAAGGTTGGCACCACGTGTTGGAGAGATAGAGGCACTAGCTCCTACAACGAGACAAGAAATTTATGATAGTCCTTAATGTGATCCAACATGGCAATGCAGCTAAATGTCCTAAATGAAAAGATAAGTACTTGGTCTCTCTGTTTCTGTATACCCTTATGTGTGAAAGGGTTTTTGTTGTTCATGGTCATTTTATGTATACTTGTTCTTCTATCTATCATAAGAAAGGTTGCTGGGTTTTTCCCTCTGAAAGAAAGAGGGTTTTCCCAGGGTAAATTATGGTGTCCACTATGCATGATTGTTGTGATGTGATGTATTTCTGCTCTATTTTGTTTACTATTACATCTTATTAAGTTATACTGCTCATACATATAGTTGATACTTTCATTATGCTAAAGAAAATTCTTAAATTACTCTCATAATTACCAATTTATGAAAGTAGCTAAAATTTCAATATTTTATGCATCAAGTACAATCTAAATACATTGCATGAATTTGATTGTCTTGGTCATCAAATTTCCTGAGATTCATTGTTGTTTGTTTCCACAATTCTAACACTTACATATAAACTTGTAGGATCTGGATATTGCTATCGTGAGCCACAAATCATGTGGAGTGACCAGCAAAAGAAAAGCATATTCGAAGTAAGTGGATGTCCTCTTTTCTGCACTCAAACAGTCAAACACCGTTTCGTTTCCCTGGAGTATAGCTCAATAGGCATTTTTACATCAATGGGCTGTTCGCTGCTAGACATTACACTGTGATTTTGTATGGATTTTTAAACTCTGCAATTTGATTTCCAAGCAAGATGTATAGATCTAATATCTGATGATGTTTATCTTTTGGGTAGTTATTTTTGCAGCCACATCGGCTACAAGGCCTCAGGCAGATGCAGCGTATTGCATCCATGCTCTTGCAAGACATACAACTGGGCGGTAATGTGCAATCCTTGCCTTAATTGGTATTTGGGAAATGTAATTTAGACTAGTTGACAGTCTAGTGGGCTTGGTCTCTTTTCTAGTTGTTAATCTGCCAGTAAAGTGGTCAAAGTGAAACTATGATGCCTCAATTGCACTTTGTACATGTGCTGGAGGTCTAAAAGGCATTAGAGGTTGTATGTGGTTGCAGTTACCACTCGAGCAGAACAATTGATTCAAGTAGTCTTTATGTGAATTAGGTGTTTTTATCTGTCCTTTGCTCCAATGCCTTTTCAAAGTCTGGTATAATATGGAGGATTTCACATTAGTTTACATTATAGTTGAAGTATGTGTGGTATTCACCATAGAAATTTATGATTTGAATGTAGTGTAGATTTTGATATATAAGGAAGGGAAAAGGACTGTTATTGTGATGCTAATATTCTGCTTTTTAAAAGATTTTTTTTATTGTGATACTGAAGTTGTCAAAGTCCCAATTGATTTTTGAATATACTATAGCTTTCAATTTGCAATGAAAAGTAAAACTGGAGTTACATTTGTTTTTGGATTAGTTTGGTCTGATTCTTAATAACTTTAATTGATTATTAGCTGTGTTTTAGGTTGCGTTAAAAACCTTAATTGTTATCCATCGAGCTTTGAAAGAGGTTGACCCCACGTTTCGGGAGGAACTGATCAATTATAGCAGATCCAGGGGACACATTCTTAATTTATCTTACTTCAGGGATGATTCTAGTCCAAATTGTATTGTTTTTTCCAATAGCTCCTACTCTCATCGTTTTAAATCCTTTCTTAAGTGGTACCAACTTAGAAATGGTTGTGGATTTATTCTCAGCTTGGGACTATTCAGCATGGGTTCGTTCATATTCATTGTTCCTCGAAGAACGATTGGAATGCTACCGTGTATTGAAATATGACATTGAAACAGAGCGCTTGGTAAGCAATCCTTTACACCTCAGGTTATCCATGTATGCATTGCGTTATAGTAGTTAGATATTTCATTAATATTATTAATGTTGCTGTTGCTAGTTTTATTTACAATGAAATGATGAGCAGTTCCTAAAGTTTGTAAGTCGTTTGTTGGGTGTGTTGTATGGTGTTATTGCTACAGTTATGAGTGTTGTTGTGGGTGTTGTATGAGAGGAACTTTGTGTTCATGTATATAGGATAGACACAACCAGTTTTTAGGTTAAATCTTCTTGCAATATGTACAAACCTTAAATCGTTTTAAAATGAATTATGTGTAACAGTTTAGCATATAGCATTTGGTCGAGCTTGCATATACAATAATGTCGATGCGTTGTATAAGTTTTGAATGTTTAGTGAATAGTATTTTGATATATGGATATTAGTTTAATATATTTGTAATAAATTAACCCCACTTAGAATGTTAATAAAGTTTGGCCCTCAATATAAGTTATATTACGAATATTTTTAAATATATATATATATATATATATTCTTTAACTTTTATATGAATTCTATTTTTAAAAATTATACAAAATATATTTATATTGTCTGTACTTTCCATTTCCCCGTCGTATACCTATCCTAGGTTTAAAAAAATCTATGTCTGAATACTGGTAACTTACGTAAATCTCCATTAGATGTTTTCTTAGATCTACTAGTTTATGTTCGGGTACATGCCCTTTATACATTTTGTCTTTTTGGGTACCCATTAGCTGCAGTTATTTCCTTTGCTTACATTAAACCATATCCTCAACTTGTTATGGACCAAAAATAGAAAATTCTAATTAGTAGACTATGGGTTATTTGTGATGCAGAGAACTAGGGAACTGGATACTGTTGAACTACTAGAACAATTGCCTGCTTTGCAACAATATCTTTATCGCCTAATGGCATGCCAGGTATTTACATCCGAGTCACTATTGTGAAATATATAGTAACTCTGTAATTTTGGAGGCTGGCTACTTGTATTATGTGCTTTTGAGTTATATGTCCTTTCAGTGTGATTTTGGATTGAAAGCACTACATACTGTTGTGTATGGTTGCTAATTTAATAATCTAAATATGTGTAGCCGGAAGGGGCAACTATATCCAATCATGTGATACAATATGCACTCATAGCGGTTTGTGGCATCTTTACTCTTTTGTGGTTAAAATTTATTTGTTGTCTTGCATAAAGAAAGTAGTTTCACTTGCTAAAGTTGATGCCGTACTTTATGATGGGTATACCTATTTTCCTTTTGCACAATGTTGTAGGTTTCTAGAGAGAGCATTAAACTTTACACTGCAATTAATGATGCCACCATCAACCTTGTTGACAAGGTAGGAAATGTTATGGTTTAAATGTTTAATTAGCATCGCATCTTAATTATAATTGATCTATAGCTCTGATAATTGCATCTGTCTACCTGTAGTTCTTTGAAATGCAACGCAATGATGCTATTAAGGCACTTGATATCTATAGGCGAGCTGGTAAACAAGTATGGTTGGAAATTTCCTGTTCCAAAAGTGTTCTAATTGATGTCTTTAGTTTCAAACCATGTCAAAACAGTCCCATATACCCCTCCTACTATTTTGTTCTCTAGGATGATTTTGATCCAACATTAATTTTTTTAAAAGCATTTGTTTCAGTGGCATTCCCTCTGAACATATTTGAAGTGTTTAATTTTATCATCATTACCTTCTCTCGTTGTATACACCTACCATTCCTATTCTTTTCCAGCATGTTTAATTTAAAGAAACAAATTTTCTAGCATCATTTCTGAAATGTGGAATGAATATCACTTTGTGTCACCTGTGACGAATAAAATAACTTTATTGCAATTATTTGTTCCACTGGCATGGTAGGCCGAAAAATTATCAGAGTTCTATGAAGTTTGCAAAGGTCTTGACCTTGGACATGGATTTAAATTTCCTACACTTGAACAGGTGTAGATAATTTGTGAACTTTGTCATCATGTTCTATGCAACTTTTTAGTGTAATGGCATGTAGCTGGTCATTACAGATGTGCATGGTTCTGTGTGATACTTACTTTGGTTCTTGTGAATCAAATAACTGAATGAACAACCACTAGCATCATTCATTTATGCAATGGAAGAGTATGTTAAAGATGCCCCAAGATCATCATCCGTCCGTAGAGAGTTGGTATGAAAATCTATCATTAAGAGAGTATATAGTATTATAGTGTTTTGAGGACGTCCAAATTGCATTTTGTTTGTTATTTACAAAGTTCTAGTAGGTACAAATGAATAGCAGCAGCCTGCTACTGTACAAATGAAAGGGCAGCTTCTTGTTCGAAAAAGTGGTTGTTGCTCATAAGATAATTCCTAGACTAATTTTTATTGCAACTGGTTTTGAAGAAGTGAAGTTGAAGATAATTGTATATATTTTGGATCTCAAACATGCAAACGTCTCTAGCTGTCGAGAGATCAACAATTGATAGACAATTAAAACAAATTTATTGCCAGTTGGATCTTGTATTCTTTAATGTCTGTGAAGGGCATCAACTTGCTTTTGTTCCTGATAATTTGTATAGCCATGGGTTATTGTACTCATGCATAGTTTGTAAGATCATTCTTCTTTGAATTTTCATCATTGTCACAGTTGAATTGCTATATCTTAGAATTCTTTTAGTACTTGAAGCATTTTTCTTGAATATGTTTGACATTCATTTTGTTCCCATGCAAAATTTGTTTGAATATCATTATTGTCGAGCAATAACAACTTCTTAAAGGGTGCTAGCTCAATGGTAGAGCACCTACCTAATTATAGGCAGGAGATTGGTGGTTCGATTCCTCCGTACCCTATTATAAATTAGTGACTAAGAAAACGATTAAATTTGCATATGTACGACTATTAGTAACTAATTTCTAGTATCTTATAGCGCGACTAACGTTTAGTCGTATTTAGCTTAGTCATTAATATGTTATCATCTAGGAGTTTATTTAGTCGTATATCTGGTCATTAATTGTGACAATCAATGACTAAATCAGTGAGTATCAATGATTAAATCAATGACTTAATCAGTGACTATCAATGACTAAATCAATACTAATAAGTCAACCAATTAATCAGTGACTATCAATGACTAAATCAATGATTAATAAGTCAACCAATTAATGACTAGTGAAATACGACTAGAGATAAGATAGTGGAAATCGGATACTATTAGTCACCGACTCAAAAATAGTCGTTTATAGTCGGATTTTAGTCATTCATTTCTCATTTTGTATTAGTGAACTATCGGATCTCCCAGGATCTTTTCTATGCTACCTGCACAATCTATCCACGGCCACAGAGTATCAACCTGATACTCATGATCATATTGATCATCATCATATAGTACATCATCCTGATGCACATCATCATCACATGATCACCCTGATCATATACACAGCATCATCCTGATGCATATCATCTGGAGCATCGTCTTGATGCTCATCACACATGATCATCTTGATCATCATAGCATCGTCCTGATGCATATCATCTGGAGCATCATCCTGATGCTCATCATCATCACATGATCATCCTGATCATCATAGCAACGTCCTATTCAGATCATCTCATCGTCTATGTAACACAACTCAGATGCACATCATACAACACTTACACCACTGACATGGGAGAACACATCTACCACCATTCGGGGAAGGCTTCAACCCTTACTTTTTCACCATATGGGAGAACACATCTACCACCATGTGAAAAATGGCTTCAGCCCTTACATCTACACCATGGGAGAACACATATACCACCATGTGAAAATGGCCCAGCAATTACATCACAACCATGGGAGAACACATCAACCATGTCGGAAAAGCTTCAGCAATTACATCACGACCATGGGGAACACATCTACAACCATGTTGGAAAATCCCATGTGCATTTGCGTTTTCCAGACTCTTCACTTCCCCTTGGAAGGAACCTCGATCTGAAGTACACCAAGACTCTCTCTGAAGTACTCAAACTTCACTCTGGCTAGTGGTTTGGTTAACACATCTGCAAGCTGCTTATCCGTCGCAACATACAGGAGCTTCACTGCTCCTCTCTGCACCATATCCTTGATATAGTGATATTTGATCTTGATATGCTTCGACTTGTCATGGAACACCAGGTTCTCTGACAACTTCACACAACTCTGGTTGTCACAATAGATACAAGTAGCATCCAACTGGAGACCAAATAAATCAGACAGTAGCTTCCTTAGCCATACTACCTCACAATTAGCCGAACAAGCTGCGACATACTCTGCTTCGGCTGTACTCTATGCTACGCAGGATTGCTTCCTTCTAAACCAAGAGATCACCCTTGATCCCATACTAAAGCAACACCCCAGTGCTCTTCCTATATGCAACACTGCCTTCCCAATCTGAATCAGCATAAACCTCCAGGTTAAACTTTTGATTCGCAGCATACTTGATCCCATAATCAATTGTACGCTTCAGGTACCTCAGAATATGCTTTACAGTAATCAGGTGAACATGTCTAGGATTTGTCAGAAACTGGCTCAAGGTGTTCATCACAAAGCAAATATTTGGTCTCGTGTTCGTCAGGTACATCAAGGACCCAATCATCTGACGATACATCGTGGCATCAACCGACTTTGATGAAGCATCACTCAATAGCTTCAAGTTCGATGCCATAGGTGTGGCCATGGCCTTGCAGTCCATCATCCCGAACCGCTTTAGGATCTCTACTGCATACTTCCCTTGTCCAAGGAAGATTCCATCTGCACTCTGCCACACCTCCATATTTAGAAAGTAATGCATCATACCCAAGTCCTTCAACTCAAACTCGGCAACAAGCTTCCTCTTCGTGTCAGCAATCAATCTGTCCTCACCTGTCACAAACAGGTCATCCACATACAGTAGGAGTATCATTGGATTTCCTTCCTCAACCTTGTAGTAAAGGTTGGAATGTGCTTTACTCTTGGTAAAGCCTAAACTGGATAGGAAGTTGTCTATCATGCCGTACCATGTCCTAGGTGCTTGCTTCAAGCCATACAGGGCTTTCTTCAATCTGCACACATATGACTCCCTGTCATGTGTCTCAAAACCGAGTGGCTGCTCCACATACACTTCCTTTTCGACTACACCATTCAAGAAAGCTATCTTGACATCTATCTGGTGTATATTCCACCTCATCACTGCAGCCAGAGGAAGTACTGTTCTGATGGAAGTGTCTCTGGCTACGGGTGCAAAAGTTTCTTCATATAAATCTATCCCTTCTTTATGGGAAAAGCCACGAGCCACAAACCTTGCCTTGTATTTCTCTATGCTACCATATGCAGCATGCTTGATCTTATAGATCCAATTGGAAGTCACAACAGACTTCCCTTCTGGTCTCGGGACCACATCCCAGAGATTATTCTTCATGATCGAGTGGTATTCCTCGATCATGGCATCCTTCCATTACTACATCCCGAATCCTGGGAACTTTAGATTCTTTAATATATTTAATAGATAGTTTTCTTGAACTTTGTTGCTTGAACAAATGTTGTTGTCCTTCTTTTGTAGGTGATTGTACACGATCTTTTCTACAAGTCAAATTCAATTACATGATTAGAAACTTCTCATAGTTTTTCAAAACAAATTCTTATGCATAAAGACATATGCCATACAGTCATGAAATTATTTTAGCCAATGCTTCAATACAACATTTATCCATATCCTGTATTCACACGGTAACTTTCTAGATCCCTTCCATCTCTACCAGAACATTTTTTATGAGTGTGCACAACTCCCAACATGTTAGCAAAGAGGTTTCATTCAGGTAAGTAGCAATGGAATGTTGTACAGTACCATAGGCCACTTACCCATTACTTGCATATTAGTAGTATATTGTTCATTAATGCAACTTTTCTAATATCCATAATATACATCCTAAATCTAAGAACATAAGTATGACTGGAAAGCATCATTTAAGTAATCATATATATAATAAATGACAATTCAAATACTTATCTTTGTTTAGTTGTAGGGTGGACTCCCCCTCAATCTTTGCTTCCTTGCAGAAACTACTGGAGTGTGCTCCCTCTTGATCTTTGCTTCCTTGCAGGAACTATTGGAGTGTGCTCCCTCTTGATCTTTGCTTCCTTGATTATCTGTCACTGAACTTATATCCATCCTAGACCACTATGCATGTTTAAGTGTGCACTAGTGTCATCATTGTGTCATCTTCAAGATCTCATACATAATCATACATTCATTAGTATAATCTCAATACTATCAGGATATTATGATTCTAAATCATCTTAAACATCTATGGTCATGGTTATTTCATACACAGGTAATTTGTCACGAGTGTTAGTATTCAAGGTTTCATGGAGTACTTATTTTACTCAGGCATATTCTTATTTGACCATAGGACTCTTCTAGTTTGTGATATCATCAATCAAAGTAAGAAGCATAATATGCATAAACCTATGATTACTCAAACTTATAACTTCATGAATAATCATTATCAATCATACACAAGTATACTTATCTAAGATCCTAACACAAAGTAGGATTCTAACTTGATATAGGAAAACATACTTGGATTATAATGCTTGTCTAACATACCCAAACAATGTCTTCTTTGTTCTCTTAGAGACCTTGTGCTAGCAACCTGTATATCTCATAAGTTAATAATTGTAGAACCAAGTTATACATACCTCGTAAGTAGAGATTCTATGTGATCCATGACTATGTATGAGTCTTTGTCTTCATGTCACCATGGTCATATGTTCTTGATCTAGAACTTGATTTGTACCTTTCATGTTAGCAGACAACATCATCCTCATACAACACCACAGTGCATTAGTACAATCATAAGTGTCATAACCCTAATCAATGAATGTCTTATATCATGCATTCATACTTTTACTAGGGTGATAAGACAAGTCTAAAATTAATCAAGATTGTTACTAACCTTAATAATATGAAGACAAATATATCATAAACGTAATCATGAACATATTTCAAAACATACCTGTATCTCCTCAAGTCATACCTATCGGGATTGCTTGTAGTCTTCGTATGTAAGGCCTTAGCCTCATCTCCCTCTGGAACTGGAATCTCTTCACTTATGTAGGTGTCCAAATCATTCTCTTCTAGGATTAACCCAATCCACTTTGATTTGATGACCCTGGATCTGGAGCTGGCTAGGGTTTGACAGAGAAACCGTAAAACTACAAACTTTGAATTTCAAACTTCTGTTTGGATGAAAAGATGCGACTTGCTGAGCTGATCAAGCTAGCATACTTAAATTTTGAAATCTCCAAAATTTGACCCCTCAAAATTGACTTTGAAAGTTTTGGATCTGCAGCTTCTATCAAATTTTGGTTTTCTGGTCAAAATCCCGAACTAGGGTTTGATAGAGCCCGGGGTTCTACCCAACCAAAAACTTCGATCTTGGTCTCGAAATTTTGATTTTTCTGAGGATCATCCAGTCGTGGTCTCAGATTCAAGACTCCAACTTTCTTTGAAATCCTAATTTCCCGCAGCAGTGACAAACCAAAAATGAAAGTGCTTAGAATCCAATTCTATTTGGATATAAATATATGCCATATTGTTTCTGATGTATCTCTGAAATTTCGCATCCTTAGGGTCTGAAACTTCGACCTGTGATAGACTGACCTATCAGATTTCCAACTCCACATATCTGAGCTTTAATGGATTCTCTGAGAGAGAGATATGCCAAGTGTCGCAACGTGACCTGTTTATAGGATGAAACAATATAGAGAACTTGTACGGAGTGCCATGTGTCCCTGTTTCAACTTCGGCCTCTGAAACCAGGACTTGTTAAACTACAGTCCGTTCCCTAACTGTCATTTTTACGGAATTCCATTTGGAGCTTCCTAGCCCAAGATATGACCTTTTTCCCTAGCCCGAGATATGACCTTTTTCCCTAGGTCAAGTGTTTAGGACTGCATTCTGGAAGAGGAAGAAACCTTAACTTGTACGAATCATATCTCACAAAGTACAACAAATATGAGGCTGTCCTTCGGACACAAGGTACATAGGCATTTCATCTTCGATATGTAAAGGTTTCAGATCCTGAAACTTCACCAAAACTGAGTTATAGCGAAAGTGACACGATGAATGGTTTTTACCATACCAAGCCCTAGCTTCCAATTTGTCGCAAGTGCAACAAGTGTCATAAATGCCATACCATGCTTTCCTTCAGGATAGCTATGATACCATGTTAGTTTTTCAACATTTAATTCAATATGATCTAGGATCTTAACTAAGAGAACAACATATACAACATATCAAACATAAGAGACAAGAGACAAGAGACACAAAGCATTTCACCGGGGAAAACCAAGAAGGTGAAAAACCCCGCAAGTACTTCCTCAGAGATAGAATAAGCACCAATACAAAGATCACCAAGATGAATCCCCTAAAGATAAATGTCTGCAGCAGCTACTCCTCCTCCACTTATGCACACTCCTCCTCTCTCTCACTAATGCGAAGTGAGTGAATGAGAGAATGTATCAAATGAGAGAGTCACACTCTCTATTTATACTTTTACTTTCACTTGACCTTTACTCAACTATTGTTGGGTGTGTTATATCTTTTCACATGGTGGGTGTGTGAGGGGGGGGTAGCCCGCCAGGCCCCTCCCCCCTTCATTTTAGACCGTCAGGTTCCGAAACGACACAAAGCGCAAATTTTTTTGGGCTGTTTTTGCTTTTTTGCTGTTTCGGACCATTGTATTCTTTCTAATCCCGGTAAAGGGATTAGGATTGTAACCTAATTTCGGGTAAATGAATTAGGGTTTTAGATGCTGCGAATACCATATATTGTATTGTAAATGGTTAAGAAAACATATAATGAAAGGAGTTGTGCGGCTCTAAGTTTTGCTGGTTTTTTCTCGGTTAAGGGTTTCCAGGTGAAAATCTTTGTGTTATGCGTGTGCCATTGTGTATTTTCTGTTATTGGTTAAGAATCTGTATGAGTTTTTACTGCACTGTTAAGGTTTAAAACTATCATTTGGTATCAGAGCATTATTGGGTTCAGAGGGATGCCTTTGTTTCCAAGGGTTTGGCTCAATCTTGGATCTGTGATAAACCTGGTTTCAGTGGGAGCTTTGCAGCTGTGATTCTTTTGTTGCAAGAATGGCGAGCACTTCTAGAATCGAGATTGAGAAATTTAACGGTCAGAGCTTTGAGCTATGGAAGCTCAAGATGGAAGATCTTGTGGTAGATAGAGAAAAATGGATCGTAGTAGATCTGGGTACCATGCCCACTGGTATGACAAAAAAAGAATGGGATAAGTTGGAAAGAAAAGCAAGGAGCACGATTCGACTTTGCCTCTCAGATTCGGTGTTGGTGAACGTATCTGGAGAAGACAGTGCAAAGAAACTATGGGATAAGTTGGGAAATTTGTATCAGTCAAAGTCCTTGGTAAATAAGTTATTTCTTCGAAAGAAATTGTACCTTCTAAGAATGAATGAAGGAGACTCTGTGTCAGATCATGTAAACGCCTTCAATACTCTAGTAAGTCAGTTGAAATCTGTTGGTATTACGATTACTGATGATGAAAAATGTATTAGCTTGTTGTGCTCTCTACCAGATTCATGGGATAGTCTGGTTATAGCTGTTGGGAGTAATGCAACCAACCTAATCTTTGATGATGTGGTTGCATCCTTGCTATCAGAGGAAATGAGGCGGAAATCCATGGACAGTTCAACCAAGGATGCCTTGTTTGTGAGAGGTTGCACTGGAGACAGATCTAAAAATAAGTCTTCAGGTGGAAGATCTAAATCTAGAGGGAGATCTAAATCTCCAGGACCTTCTGTACGAAAATGCTGGAAGTGCGGTAAAGCTGGGCATTACAAGAAGGACTGCAAATCCAAAAATATTGATAAAAGCAGAGGATCTAATGATGCTCCATCCGCAGATGGGAAAGAATCTACAGAGGAAGGAGGAGATGTGTACTTGGCATCTTCAAGTACACATGCAGAGCATGATTCGTGGTTGATTGACTTAGGTGCATATTTTCATATGACTCCTCACGGGGAGTGGTTTTCTGAATATGAAAAGTATGATGGAGGTGATGTATTCCTAGGAGACAACTCGGTGGCGAAAATCATAGGTCGAGGAAAGATCAAGCTACTGCTCAAAGATGGAAGGGTTAGAACTCTTCCCGGGGTTCTGCACATTCCAAAACTGGCTAGAAACCTCATATCTGTAAGTAGAATGGATGATACAGGTGTGAAAACTATGTTTGAAAAGAACACATGCAAGATGGTTCGAGGATCAATGGTGCTGATGAGGGGAGTTTGGATTGGAACTCTATACAAGTTGTTGGGAAGCACTTTCAATAATGGATGTAATAGTACTATTGTTCCTGAGGGTAAAAATGAAGGAGACAGAGTCCTTACTGTCTCTAGTGAGAAGACAACGCTATGGCATCGAAGGCTGGGACATATTGGAGAGAAGGGTCTTCGACTGTTACAAGGTAAAAGTATGGCTGAAGGCATGTCTGATTACACACTAGATTTTGATTTCTGTGAACATTGCTTATATGGTAAACATAATCGGGTAAGATTCTCATCTGGTGTTGTAAGAGCTAAAGGAACCTTAGATTTAATACACAGTGATGTTTTTGGACTTGTGCCTGTTCCATCACTAGGTAAATATGTGTATTATGTTTCATTCATAGATGATTTCTCAAGAAAAACATGGATTTATTTCTTGTGTAAGAAATCTGAGGTTTTTAATAGATTCAAAGAATTTAAGGCTCTTGTAGAGAATCAAACTGAAAAGAAAATAAAAGTGCTGAGAACAGATAACGGTGGAGAATTCTGTGGAAATGAATTTGAGGAGTTTTGTAAGACGTGTGGAATAGCAAGGCAAAAGACTACTCCATACACACCTCAACAGAATGGGGTTGCAGAAAGGATGAACAGGACGTTGATGGAAAAGGCAAGGAGTATGCTCAGTGGTGCAGGGCTAACACAACAATTCTGGGCAGAAGCTGTTGAAAACTACGTGTTACTTGGTAAATAGGACACCCACATCAGTGTTGGTTGACAAGACACCTCATGAGGCTTGGACTGGTAAGAAACCCTCTCTCTCGCATCTCAGAGTGTTTGGGTGTGATGCTTTTGTGCATGTTCCAAAGGAAAAAAGGAGCAAGTTGGATAATAAAGCAGAAAAATGTATCTTCATTGGCTACAAGGATGGAGTGAAAGGTTACAAGCTGTGGAACCCAGTAAAAGGGAAAGTAGTTTACAGTCGAGATGTGATCTTCAGAGAAGTTGAAAACACTTCCAGGATTGAAGATGCACCAAAGGAAAAGGATCCATAGAAACTACAGTTTGATATTAAGGATGAAAGAGGTGGTTCATTTGAGGAACTAGATTCGTCTGAATCAGATGAAGAGGCAGATTCGTTTGAATCAGATGAAGAGGCGGAACCACAGACTCCGGTCTTGAGGAGATCTGACCGAGTAAGAAGGCAAGCTGAAAGGTATAGTCCACCTGATTTTCACTCTAATTTTGTGTTATCTATTACTGATGATGATCCTAGAACTGCTAGAGAAGCAATGGATTCAGAAGACAGTAAACTATGGAAGAAGGCCATAATGGAAGAAATGGATGCCTTGGACAAAAATGAGGCATGGGATCTGGTTGAGTTGCCAGAAGGAAGAAAACCTGT